>CM054797.1:4842500-7242500 GCA_028984075.1 Pieris mannii
GGTAAGATAATTTTGCATTTCTTGTTATTGCAGATTGCGTCAATGTTCAAGGAATCGAGTCTGATACGTTTTCCTGCGAATATAAGGCATATATATAAAAGTTTCCTATAATTATTTCTTTTTATTTGCAACGAAAGAATGTCATATGTTTCTTATATCTTATGTTGAAGGAAAAAGATTTAAATACGTAAGCCAAAACTCAATTTATTATATATTATTGTTTCATTTCCTCCCATGGGAGGATGATCTACCAAAAGGATGGAGAAGGTCTGCCAAGGATAGAGAGACATGGAAACAATTGGGGGAGGCCTATGTCGCCAGACAACTTAACCAAAGCGGTTGATAATAAATTATTATTTTCGCAATGTTAATTAGATTTAAGAATACTACTGTTTAATAAGAATAGCATGTATGTTAAAATGGTCAGCGAATAAAGGCCTTTTATTATTATTATTGTTTCATTTGCGTAAGTTGCAGTTTCAGGAGCATCTTCAATTAATCATACAAAGCAAACACACCTAGCCGGCAATCCAAATCAAATCAAAATCGGTAATCGTTTGGTCCAAGCATCAAGCCATTCTTCAGAAGCGCGGCATTCATTATTAAAGTAGACTTGATACCCACAAAGGATAAGAGGCATTGTCAAATTCTCCTTTAAAAGAACAACTCAAATGTGTGTGTATCAAATAGTTCTACTTATGTAAAGATACTTTTTTAACATATAGAAAATCATAGTACGAGGTAAATCTCGAATTTGAATCTAATTGAATAAAATTATATTTATCACATGGGATAGTTACGTGTGTAAATAAATCGTTTACCGTGGCCGGTTGCGCTAACTAAAAATAAAAGAAGGAAAAAGATTCGCCTTTTTTTTCCTATCAAATAATGTCAAGAGACACTGCTCAGAGTCGAGCTTATCAGGTTTAGGCATTGACATTGACGGGTTTGACTTATAACTTTTTTTATGGCAATAGCGACTTATAACATGCTTTCTCTTCTGAACCTTACCCATACAGTACGACCTGTCATATGAAGTTAAGAGACAAGCACGTCTTACGACTTAAGAGTCCTTGTACTTAGGTCCTGGACCGCCAGACATGGTTAACCCAATAGAAAATGAGTTAATACTGCTGGCATCTCTGTATTAGGTAATGAAGTATATAATAGTTCACTAGAAGTCTTAAGACTTTGTTTAGCTCTAACAATTTAGTTTTTTCTTTGAAATATTATTTTGTCAATTGTCATTAGTTTCATGTTAAATTTCAATTTTCTTTTTGTCTATCAAAGTACTTACTCATGTTTTCTGTAGCATAGTTGTTCTGTTGCTCCTATAAATTTTTTAACAATGTAATCTGTTTTGGCTTTGTAAATTGTCTAAGTACTCTTGAATAATATGTATAAACAAATAAAATGTTGAAGGCCACAGCTTATACACTTTTTCTCAAATAATTCGCAATAAATCACGGGTATGAGTTTTCTATAATAGCGCGTTAGTTAGCTTCATCGTTAAAAGCGAATGTGATTTCATTCTCTAGATACTAATTATGACAGATCTTAGAAAACGTGTAAATATGGAGCAGTGTTAGCGTGTCTCTTAACTTATCACGTGATCTCGTATAAAGATTACAATTAAATTACACAGTTTTCCTCTCGGGACGAGGAGACAATCGCGTGCATCAGTCGACGCCCCGAGGTGTCTTAACGATGTTTTCGAATCGCATATTGAGCGAATCCCGGCCCCTAATTATGCCAAAGATCGTTGCGGTCCAATTTAATGGATGATATCTATAGCGTCATTTTTATCTTTGTCTATGAAAAAAAACAATTGAATCTCAAAATATCTTTATTTGTATAGATAAATAAACAAGTACACTTATGAACGTCAGAAAGGAAGTAAATGATTCTATATTTACATTTACTACCAGTTCGCAGACCAAGGGCGTAGAGCGGGCAAGAAGAACTGTCAAGAAATTCTCCACCGCCCTTTTAAATCGCCAAGTTTTTAATACAAATTGCTTGAACTGGAGCAAATCAATCCCAAGGATTAGGATAAATATTCGTATATGAGTAGTATATAAAAAGCTTTATTAAATAACTAGTGACCCGCCCCAGCTTCGCACGGGTGCAATGCTGATGAAAAGCAGGTTTTTATTATGTATTGTTATTTCCGTCGCTGGAAAGCTCCGATAATATACGTGACATATACCATATAGACATATACCATCACGGACTTTTCTGCAGACCTTTTCAATGTGTACAATACTTAGTACATTATTTTGATAAAACTCGTAGGGTTCAGCCTGCGTTTGCAATGTAAGCGGAAAAAATGTAATTATTTACGACATCACATTAGAAACCTCAAAAATAACAGTACTTCTCCACTATTTAATGGATGTTATTATACATATAAACCTTCCTCTTGAATCACTCTATCTATTTAAAAAAACCGCATCAAAATCCATTGCGTAGTATCAAAGATTTAAGTATACAAAGGGACATAGGGACAGAGAAAGCGACTTTGTTTTATACTATGTAGTGATTTACATTTAACGAGAGCTTTAAATTTATTAAGTGATAATTCTCTAATTTCGTTTGGGAGTTTGTTGTAAAAACGAATACAATTTCCACATAAGTAGTAGTTAATATACTGTATATTGGAAGTCACAAAAAGCTCTGTGGGCTGACCATGCCAGTATTGCCAGACGATTAAGGATAAGAGTTGCATCGCTCATGACATCAAAACTTCTCTCATCCCTGAGATAGAAGCTTCGGTTCCCGGCTGTGCACCAATAGAGTTTCTGCCAGTCTATTTAACTCCCGCTGTACGGTGAAAGAAAATATCGTGAGGAAACCGGTCTTAGACCCAAAAAGTCGACGATTTACGTTGGCGGATCTCGAAAATTACTAGGTGACAGAGCAGGTGTCTTTGAACATGCGTGACCAATTTAAGGCATTTTAATGTATGAATAAGTCATTGGTTTCCGTTCGCGTGAACAGGATATTACATATCCAACGCATTTGTCTACAATCAATAATATCTTTCGATAACGTATATGCTTATCAGGTTTTAAGTAGCTTCGAATCATAATGTAATTAGTGATAAAAATAGTTAAAACGTGCCGTTTTAGATTTGCAAATTCAGTGCGTCCAGCGTGGTTATCTTTAAGAAATTGATATTACACTACTTTATACTGGTAAGAATGTGTTCTAAAATATTTGTAAGTCGCGAATTTCGTATTTCATAATGAAGTGTATGAAAAATTTGAACTAGCTAACAAGTAACAAGAACAACACTTCTTATGTCGACGTACGACAAAATAGAGTTTTTTATGTTCTTTCATTTGCGTAAGTTTCAGATTCGCTAGCTCCTGAGGCCTGACTACCGATGCACGTTCTGTTTAAAGAATCGACTATCGGTTGGTCAAAGCATCAAGCCGTTGTTCAGAATCGCTGCAACCATAATTAATGTAGACACGATGATAGCCACCAAAGGAAATATCACTATAAGACCTTATTAGTACCAAATCTTAAAAGCCGATAAATTTGCGAGCCTTCTGTGAATGTGAGTGTCCATGGGCGGCGGAATCACTTCAGGTCAGCCTCTTGCCGGCTTGCCTCCTGTTACATTTAAAGTATATGAAATATATATGCTATTATATTTGTAGTAAAATTATTTTATTGTAGAAACAATTTAAATGAAGAGCCAATTAATTTAAAACCGTGTTGTCTGCTAAATTATATATGATATAAAATAAATAATTTTAATAACATAAATTATAAGCATAATATGCTAATAGTTATAGTATATTGTACTAGAAACATTGACATTCAAAAAAAAAAGTCAGATTTAGAACATTCTCGACACAAAAAGTGAAAGATATATATTAACATAATTTTATATAAAATTATTTAATAAATCACTCTCACTTTTCTATTAGAAATTGAAGATGTCACGCAAAAATAAGTTATTCTTTTACACTTCGGCGTGTCTGTTACAAATAGATATTTATAATGACTATAATTACAAATCAAATGAATCACGGCTCTTACCTCGTTCCGGTCGGATGGTCACACTTCACAACACCACTTTCTGGCGCTGGTATTTCACGTGACGACAACGAACCTGCTTAAAAGGCATTTTATACTGTAATTAATGTTTTATAAAATTATCTTAGACGACACTATAAACAGCAGTGGCCTCTGTAGTAGGGGCGTCCTCTAAATCATATCCTTTTTTTTTACTTGGGGAAATGCATTTCGCATTTCCACCGCGCCGCGACTGCTTGATGCGCAAGGGTTATGTGGGACTCGCTATTGTGCATACCCTCTAAAGCCCCAAGGAGCCACCAACAATCGCCTTATACGGGATGCGTTAACAGCAGAGCCTTCCCTTCCCGACATAGCATGCGGAAGTTTTGTCCGCCTCTCCACGCCCATTATTGGTAGACCGGGCCATACGCTTTTACAAATAGCTAGGGAGATCGGGTCCAGTACTTTTAGGGATGGGTCACCATCCCTTCTTTTGAACGCATGGACTTGAAGCAAACGCAACCACTTTTTAGGTGGCAGGGACCTTAATCCTATCTTGTCCTATTTTCTGGCAACCATCCACAACTATGTGCTGCACCTGTTCCAATGAACCTGCTTACTAATGTTTAAAGTTTTTCGCAATGCGCTTAGAACCATAAGTTGAAATAGAACTGCTTAATCGGTATGTTTGTATTGTTTAATAATAATGAAATTTTATTCATGACAGAAATATGTATCTGTATTATTTAACAAAAGTCGTGAAATATCGTAATTGATTAATTTAGGTGGAATAAAGTCTTCAAGTGTTTTTTAGCTCATTTATTACCTTAATTAATACTGTATGTATTATATTTCAAAAAAAATAATTTCGTGGCTCTACCACGTAATTTAGATATTTAGGTGAATAGAAAAACAGATTAATCAAAATTTATGAGTCAGCGGTGTAGGCCTAGTCAGGCCTAGGCTTCAGAGTGCGACTCTCATCCCTGAGGTCGTAGGTTCAATCCTCGGCTGTGCACCAATGGACTTTCTTTGTATATGCGCATTTAACTTTCGCTCGAACGGTGAAGGAATACATCGTGATGAAACCGGGCTGACCCTAGAACCAAAAATTCTTTATTATTTAATTATAAAGTTGTTATTTGTGTTTTTATACTTTTCATATAACCATTGTGTCAGGATTTTGAAGTTAGTATTACTAGGTACATCCCCGGTATTCAACAATCGTAATGACTAATAAATTTTCTTTGAATAGCGTCTTATTTTTTTCATATAAATAGAGACTATTTTGTAAAGTGGTTTCAATCTGGTACAACTTACACGTTATTTACATCCTATGTTAAACTTTTTGTATGTGTGATATTTATCGGATTCCGAATCTTTGTTAATATTCTATAAAGGTAGTATTTTTGCCTTCATATGTTTTTTTTCACTTCAAAAGTAAAAAAATCTTATCACCACCTGTCAAAGAGGACTGGAACGCAGCATGCTTAAACTAAAGAAATCAGACAAAATACGACACACAATAATAAGATCAAAAACCAAAGCAACAGATGCACTGAAATACGCACAAAAACTTAAATGGAGATGGGCTGGCCATGTCGCGAGGCTTAAAGACCGAAGATGGACCACAGAAGTGACCTTTTGGAATGGACCTCAAGGTAAAAGAAATCGAGGAAGACCACATACTCGTTGGGATGACGAGATCAAAAAAGTAGCCAGCCCAAACTGGAAACAGACTGCACAGGACAGAGACAAATGGGCATCTTTGGAGGAGGCCTTCACCCAATAATGGGGTTCCTACAAATTATATTATTTAAGTATCTAAAATCTAACCAAGCTAGCTAATAATACAATAAAATAATGTAATAGTAAATATTATCTAGTAGTAAATATGATATATATAGTAGCAAATATTATATAAGTAGTATATTAATAACAGTAAATAAAATAGTTATAGGTAAATAATATAGAAAATAAATAAAAATAAGAAGGTATTAATTTTAATTAGTTAAGTAAGCGTTTGGAGATGGGTCAATGTAAAAAGTTATATTTGTAGGAAATAAAAGGCTTTTTATTTTATTTATTTATTATTTATGTTTTTTTTACTTAGCCAACCTTTTTAGTAGCTACTTACCAACGTATGGCACATTTTACTATGCTACCCCAATTAGTGACTGATAACTTTAACTTTTCCGGAATAATAACCTAAGCAATAAATAAAACTAACTTTTAATTTTTTTTCAACTTTTAATTTTTTCTGTTTTTTTTAAATAGGTAGTTTCAGCCGACTTCGAGTATTGGCCATAGTAACATATTTTGCTATTTATTTTATTAATCTATCTATCTATACTTATACAAATAAAAATAATTGCAAAATATTGTTACTGAAAATAGGTAGGTAGATTCATGTACTATGGAGGTTCTCTAGAAAGAACAATTAATTTTAAATTTAGAATTTAAAACTATGTGACCACTGACCATTCGATATCAACTATGCAGGGCTATTTTAATATAAGAAATCTATACCACCCATAGCGGTTTTTTTGTGAGTACTTACAGGTTCGAAGATTGTCCTCTCGACAATAAACATTGGAACCGGTTATTATTAATTACATTACGTCTCTCATACAAGCTCGTAAGTTGCAATACAAGGAAGTGCACGGACTCACGGCAGGGTTATTATGAAATATACCAGTTGCAAATCGCACGATTCGCTGCAATTCGCAATTGTAATCAATGATTTTTATAAACCAAAAAGTAACGGAGAAACTCAACTGATTGTGAAGTGATATTGACGCCCATGGCCTATGCCTGTAGGCGTTGTCTCTGAAAATCTAGTAATTCTTCAATGTAGGTATATAATACATATATTACATATTACATATATATATACACATATGTAGTGTGGAGTCCGTTTCCGCACGTCGACGCGTATTTGGTCCATTATGGGTAATCTTCTGGCTGATTAAGCCAGCCTAGCTCCTTCCAGAGGCTCAGAAAATCCTGAGCATTTCTCAGCATCCGTGGATCCTGGACGAGAATTTCTGTTCATTGGGAACTGGGTCCATTGGTTCCAAGACAACGTGGGTGACTGTTCACTCTAAGCAAGGGACTGTCTGACGCATCATGGAGAAAGAGAAGTTTATTAAGGAGACGGTGGCTCGTAATTAACTTAATGACTATTTTAGATAAATTCTGTTCAGGCTTAGAAGTCGCTTCTTCACTAGCGGGTTTACTGCTGGCAATGCAATTCTTAAATGTTCAAAAATACTTCAATTTGATTGGTATCCGTTCTAAAAAGTTTTTATTACGACGAACATCCTGGCTGAAAACCCCAACGAAATTGTAGCGGTGTATTTTGGGTTTGAAATTGCGATCAAAAGATCGATAATAAGTCAGCAATGCCAATAATGAGATTGCGAAGGGAGCTTTAATTGTGTGAAGAACGACGTCCGGCATCGTTTCCATTCATTTTCCATTGGTCCGTTGTTTTTCTCGTGCGTGATGCAATTGCGGATGCCACGTTTAATTATTAGAACAGGAATCGTTTAACACTTTTTTATATAACAATGGCGCGTGAACTTTGAACATGATTAATTATTGCTTGTTATTGTTTATCACTAAAATCCAATTAAGACATCCTCAACTATCTGACCTACCTATGCAGTCAACTAGGTAATAGATTTGTCGCGTGGCGAACGTCTAAGTTGCCATATACAATTAGTGCTTCGACCAAAAATCTAACGTGTTCTATACCCGTTCACAGCTCGGAGCACTTGAAAATTGTATATATTTTTTGTTCTGCAATATTTTAGCAGATAAAGAAACTTAGAAGCGAGATAAAAATTGTTGTTTTTCCATAAATTACAAAAAATAACAAACACATACGTACAAAAAATACTTAAAAGTATCATATTTTTCTAGGATTCTTGGCATTTTTTTTTTTTTTGTAATTTTTGTTTACTCTATTGGCTACCTAAATGAAAACAAATAAATTTACTGTTAATACATATTAAAAAATTATTTCCAACTCACAAGTAAACAGTATTTACTATATTCTTAACATACATAGTAATCATAATAATTAAAGTTTAATTATTTTAATTATTATTCGTAAAAATAAAATAAAAATACTGTTTAAATATAGTATTGAATTTGGTTGTAACAATAAAACTGTGACTTCAAGTTATTTAATTTAAAACAGGCTACATTTCCAAAATATTTAAACGTCCAAAGCCTAAATAAAACCTACATATGTGTACCTGTACATCTCTGAAGCTTGTAGTAATCGCGAAATATGCGCTGTGCAAATGTAGAAAGCCGAGACCTTGGCATTAGCCTTGTGAGAAAAACGAACGTGGACGAGGAAGTACCGACGCATTGTTTTAGCAAACGCGGAACTTAAACTGCTAAGATCATATTCATTATTTATATGATGTATATGCTATTTAATGTGTGCTTATTTAATGCATATCATTATTTGTATAGAACGGGCAGAGCAGGCTCATCTGGTGGTACGTGATATGGTCACTCTCAATGCCAGAGGGCTCGCGAATGCGTTGCCGGTCTATTAAAAATGATACGCTTCTTGAAGGACCGTAAGTCGAATTGGTTATATTTTGTAACGGACCTGTAGTTCTTTTTTGTTGTTTTGTTTATTTATATTATATATTAAATATGTCGTATTACTTTTCATAATATGTCATAATTGTTGTCAAACTTACGTAAAAAGTATTTTTACCAATTTAATCGTTGATTTTTCAATTAATTTGTAGTGGTAGCTGATAACTACTGGCTTGGATTGTCTTGGTATATATAAAAAGTAAAAGTCTCCTTATCACACTAAATCGTCACATTAAACATGGTCACATTTCCGTTACCCACAAATGTATGCACAAATGGAGGCCGTATATTTCAAGGAAGACCTGCGCCGGGAGTCGATTCCTGTGGAATCATCGCAAAAAAACAAATTTGTAATGAAATCATCATTAACTCTCAATTACAAACCGTATTATAGCCAAAAGAAAAAAGAAAACTCAATTCCGAAGTCGACTCTAAAATCTTTGCTCGACCAAAGTTTGTTCGTACCAGGCGAAACGATTACCGTTTCATGATGCTTCAGCCAACTTAGGCTGACATTCAGAAACTAGTCAAGAATGTATTATACATTCGTGACATACAAACGTCTTCTTTAGCACTAAGTTCAGTTCCAAATCCCTTTCAAATATCGACGCTTTTTTATGAACCAGACGAAAAGATATTTCTAATAACAAAGCGTTCTTTATGCGTTGTAAGAAAACTACTTGATCTTTGTTTGCTTCGCTTGCATAAATAACGAATTCCAATAACAACTGTTTCATAATAAATAAAGTTTTTATTTTGTAATCGTTACCAGTTTGCACGTGCTTTGAATTTTTGCGATAATTGTAGTCACGGTTAGTAATAGTGTGGATGTAATTAAATTTATATTAATACACCAGGAAACATTATTATGCCACTGAAGTATTTCCGAACCAATTCGACTTAGGATCCTTCAAGAAAAGAGCGTACCAATTCTTAAAAGGCCGGCAACGCAATCGGGAGCCTCCAGCCTCCGGGTCCATGGGCGGCGGTATCACTTAACATCAGGTGAACCTCCTGCCCGTTTGCATCCTGTTCTATAAAAAAAATCCGATTAATTAGTAGTTATTTCGACTAACTTCAATTTAATCTGTGGACATTAAAAGGAATAAAGTTTCCACCACTTAGATGAATTTATTTAAATCACTAAATAGCTTAATTAATCATGAACACGACTTATACCATAATCTGCTTTTATAAATAAATAAAAAATCATTTATTCAAATAAATAACGATCAATTATGAACGTCAGCGCTACAATAAATATATATATAATATATTTCATGATCACTTTTCAATCTCATAGGTGATCAGCTTACTAAACTTTCTTACCCGCTCTACGCCCTTGACTTGCGAACTGGTTGTAAATGTAAATTTACAATTAATTTAATTTGTTTTTCTTGACGTTCATAAGTGTACATGTTTACCTAAATGAATAAAGATATTTTGATTTGATTTGATTTGATTTGAGCCTCCTGTACCTGACATACGACGTCGTCTTTTTGGGTCTAAGACATGTCGGTTCCTCACGATGTTTTCCTTCACTGTTTGAGAGATTGTTAAATGCGCACGAAAGCAAGTCTATCGGGGCACAGCCAGGGATCGAACCTACGATCTTAGGGATGTGAGTCGCACGCCGAAGCCACTAGGCCAACACTGCAACTTTACTATAAATACAAGTGTCCAAATTAAAGATTTTGTTATAATTTCTACTTTGCAATTGTCACTATTCGTCGAGATTATGAGTGGCTGCAGCATCCTGCGCCTGAATACATGGAGACTGTCATCAAATGGATGGCTTCGCATGTACTGAGAGCGTCGTTCAAAGCCAATACAGATCTGTGTAGAGGAGCATTACGACAGACGTAGGTTCTCCCCGTGTGATGTGTTTTTGTGTTTCTCTTCAAGAGGAAGTTCACTTGACTTAAGACGTTAGGTAAATCTACCGAGTTATTTAAAATTTTGTAAACAAATATAATGTCGATCTATTGTTAAAAAAATGTTAAAGATAACACTTTCATACTATATTTATAGCTAATGTTATTATTTAATCGGCACAGATGTTTGTAGAAATGGCGGTTCATTCGTTCGTTTCTGTCAACATAATAATAGCATGATAGGCTGTGTCCCAAGCAAACCTGGTGCCGTAGAGTAGCGGACGAAGAAAACAGAACCGGTAGGACCTGGAGCGAGGTGAAACACGAGGCTCAAGACCGAACGCGATGGAGACTCACTGTGGACGCACTCTGCCCCACCTAGGGGTTATAGGATATTAACTATGAGAGGCTGTGGGTGTATGTGTAAAGGTATTAGAGAGTATTCATGAGCGTTCGCTGAGTTTGTCTTAGTTTATGGTACCTCAATAATAATGTCTGTTTTATTCTATGTACGTCCTATAAAAATACAAATCAAATCGGTTTTAGTTTTGTATATACTTACACCCGAACATATAAAATATATAAAACATACTATTATATCGTAACATGCATTATTACGCCCGAAGCCAATAATTAATCCACAATCTCAGATCAGACCGTGACAGTCTATCGATCTCCTATCTGCATCCCTCTAACCAAAACCTACGAAGACGATCCTTTTTTGGCGACGGATAGAATGCAATCTCTTCGCTCTTTACACTCATATTTGATAATCAATGCAAACCAAATAAATTTAAAAAAAATGGCCAAATAATATTAAAATATAATGTCTATGTTTAAAACATATCAAATAGCTTTTTAATTATTTTAAAAACTGGTGTAAGTTAAAATCTTAAGAAAGGATATGGCACAGTTTGACAGTCATTTTCATACAAAGGTCTATCCATATACACCGATCCGTGCTACCATGGATAGCTTGTATCAACAGATGGTTATTACAATCCGATGATTGGTTATTGGCACACTTTTATCAATATTTGGTTTAGGATGTAGCCATCTGAGATCTATCTCAAAAGTGAATTGAGATAGGTTATTTTGTTAGGGTTAAGTCTACGTTAGTTATTGTATCCTTTTTGGGAAGATGCCTCCATCTAAACTTTCCATTTGGATTTCTTCTTTGATTTCTCCAATCATCATATCTTCTCTCTATAGGTATTAAACGTGTGAAAGAATTCAATTTAAAGTCCACCACAATTCAAATTTTCAGTTGCATCGTTATTAAGAGTTTTTGTATAAAGCAAATTTTTTAACTATACATTTTTCTTACTGTATAGGAAGAAATAAGTTTATTGTACAAAATGGCTGTCATTGTTTATATGAAACTACACATATCAGTTTGTAAATAATATAATAGCAGAGACTTAAGACATCGAACGTCCCATCTTATATTACACTGACCGCAGCACAACAAAAACAAAATGAGAGAATGTCCTCAATCGTGCGTGTCCTGTTATAGGGTTTACAACGAATAAAAAATATAACTTAGCTTTAGAACGTGTAATAGAGAAGATTGTCTATTGAATCAAGATGAATGTCATTCTTAAAGAAGATCCTATAGTTTAAGATTTGACAGTGCTCCAGGCGATTATGTAACTTAAATTGCGAATTATTGAAGATTATATAGTATATAATATTGTAAGATAAACTTTATCAATAAAAAAAAACTTATATACAAATAAAATATTTAATTATTAACATTACTCACACAAATGTATACATATACTATTCATACAATACACGTATACGTACGGTAGATTAATTTGTTTATATATAAAGAAAAACTAATATTATAAACAACGTGGATGCGGCGCAGATCATTTGACACTCAACTTTCTAGAATATAGGAGTTTCTTTAGTGCGTTATCTGTCTTAGATTTTTGGGTCTGTCTGAATTGGTTCGAAAATACTCATCTCATCGCGCGAAAATGTTTATGCATATAACATATTTCAGACATAAGAGCTAACTACTTTTCTACAGCTGTACATTATTTTTTATTATTCACACTTTATTGCACAACACAAAAACATTCCAAAAAAAACAGCGTCCATACAGCGGCAGTATCACGTGATCCGTCTTCCCGTTTGTTTTATAAGAAAAATTATTTTCAAAGCAATAAGACTAAGTGTGTTTGTTACCTCCAAACTATTTGTTATAATACTATTGGTAATAATATTCAATGCTCACATTGCCATTATTAACTTATTTGACCGTTTGCCCCCTGTTCTATAAAAAAAAAGAAACGTGTGGCACTCGGGGACTGCATTTTTTATCAACCTATGCAATTATAATTTTTTATTTATGCAGTATTTTTTTTTTCTTAGACATTAATTCAATCTACCAGAGTCAGACTAACAAGCCTATATGTAGTCTGTCTCGTGTCTTACGCGTACCGGCCGCGCTTACGTTACCGATCTCGTCAGAGAGATGTGACCCGCAGTATGCGTTCTGTTCTGCTCTAATGCATATATTGGGCGCACCTTTATTACGTCATAGTGCGTTAGCTTATTTCCGTTACGGAATTTCTTGATTCGGTCGCCGCGCTCAATGCCTGCGACAAAATCTATGCAATAGCTTAAAAAAATAAAATGTACTCTTAAGATTTAAAATCTGAGCAGCCCTAGCTACATTTAACCCGTTGCGTGGCGTCGTGCGGGCAGGAAGCCGCAGGACATCCGAGACGTACAGGAAGCGAAACCAGTTCCAAAGGCTTTGTCCAACTCCCGCCACATCGACCCCGTCCGACAACATTCCACCACTCTGGGCTTAAAATCAACGACGTCAAATTCTCTATGATTGTTGAGCGTATGATGTCATCTTTATATCGCTAGCGGACCTAATAGATGTGGTGCTGTACTCTTAAATTCAAAAATATCGTCCAAGTGTTTCTCGAACAATTCTCGAAAAAAATTTAATACTTAAAAAAATCAACAAAATCGGTCATTGCGCTGCCTCCTTAAGGAAGAACTACATTACAGATATTGAACAGAATATACTATTATAAAGAGGAAAGATTCGTAAGTATGTTTGTAACAAATTAGCTCAAAAAGTACTGGACCGATTTTAACAAATTCTTTACCATTTAAATGCTACTACATATAATGTTACCCAAGTTGTAAAAACATGCCTATAAAATATCTTAAATCGCATGCGCAGCAAAAACTGATGATGATAGAAACAAAAAAGGTTCCACAATATTAAAAGACGTATCAATATGTTTATAAAATAAATGTCCACCACTAGTAATATATACATTTATTTATTTAGAGCATAAGACATCAAATGTTTTAAAACTAGATAAGAATTGTATCGGAAAATCTAATTATTTATGCATGAGTCTTTGTTTCCCACAGCTTTAACCTTCTCTAAACTTCCACAAATATTTCAAGATAAACATTAGCCAAATCAGTCCAGCCATTCGCGAGTTTTAAAACTGAATAGCAATTTATTGAAGTTACACTTCTTTTGGCGCGTTAAGGAAAAATGATGAGAGTGAATTTTTACTAAGCGCGCGCACAGCATCACAAAAAACCGACACCCTGAAGTCTACATTTTAGTTTCTTTGTGATATTCAAATAAACTTAATTAAAATAGATAATGCGTTATAATAAAAAATGTATTTTTTCTATTTTAGCGTCGTTTTTTCTACGCACGTAGAACAAAGTTTTCAAAGTTTTGAAAAGATTTGTATCTTTTATCTAAAGATTTATCTTTCAAAGAAGTATAAGTTCTAACGCATAAGTACAGACTAGTTTTTTTAATGTTTCAGCATTCTATATTAGAATGTATGTATGTATGTATAAAAAAAAAAACGTTTATAATAATTTAATAAAAAAAATAAGTGATACACTTATGATCCTATGTTTTGGAACATAAGTGTATCACTTATTCCACGTCATTAAATTCGAGCCTGTTGGCATCCCTACTCATCGGCAAAGAAGACAGAAGGTGTTGGCCAAAAAACTCTCGGTACTCTTTTAAAAAAAAAAGCAAATCATCAAACAATTCTACAATATTTAAAAGAAATATAGCATATTAATTAGAAGTTTCCCATCATCATCGTCATACCACACAGAACAAGCAATGAATGTAACAAAGGAAAATAATCATCTTTATTAAGAAGCTAGAAGACATAACATATAATACCTAGCCTTGCAATAAATACTGAAACAAAGAAAAAATTTTTTTTCTATTGCAAATAACATTTATTACATTTACAGTGTGTTAGTTTAATACATAAATAAAAACCATTTACAATATAAAAATCTTATTCGAAGTGGTCTCCAATGCCTGCGATACAGTCCTTTAAACTTTGAGGCCAGTTATCAATAGATGCACGCACTCTTTCCATGGGAAAATACTTCACTGCCAATCGTACGGATTGTTTTAGGGCCTCCTTATCAAGCCGTTTAGAGCAAGCCGTCTCTAAAACTGACCATAAATCATAACCTAGCGGATTAACATCGGGACTAGACAACAGCCATTCTTCAGTTCTAATGAAGTCCGAAACGTTCATTTCCAACTAAAATTCAAAAATTCAAAATTCAAAATTTATTTATTCATGTAGGTAACAATGTACACTTATGAACGTCAAAAAAAAAGAAATATTAAATGAATTTAATTTTACATTTACTGCCAGTTCTCAAATCAAGGGCGTAGAACGGAAGAGAAGAACTGGCAATAAACTCTCCGCCACTCTTTTTAATCGCCAAGTTTTTTTTAACACAATGCTTGTAAGGAGCTGCAACCACTACACCATGTTCCATATGACATATTGAGTAATAAAGAATAAAAAAATAAATTAAAAACAAAGATTTGTCCTCTATCAGCAGGAGGCATAGTGAAATAGGAGCACGCACTTACACACTCGTGAGAACAACACGCAAATACGTAGTATAAACAACTAATATCACCGCATACATGAATTCAAGTACGACCAGTCACCACAAGTAGCACCCGTTCACGAGTATGACGCATGGCCAGCCATCGGCCCCCTCGCCATATTTTAGGGAGAGAGACAGAACTAAGACTGCGTAGACCGAATTTTGTGACCCTGCGCCGATTCTTGTTGGAGAACCATTCTTTGTTATTAAAAATGCTGTTATTAAGGGGCTTCACTACCTTCTCAAGAATCTTGATACGTGCTGAAGTTTTGATACCTTTTTAACAAAAGTATGGCTCAGTCACTCCACCAAACCATCACTCGGATCGGAAGTCGGATAGTGCCCTCGTTGCACTCTGTCGACTAATTGGCATAGCTTCCTTAGAGCTTTGAGCATAAATACGGTCATCCGTAAACAAAATTTTTCTGTGACTACCTTTTGTGTACCGCTTCAGCAGTTTTTTCAATTTTATCACCCTATTTTTTTTTGAATTGTCATTTAAGAAATGATCAGTACGTCTCTTACTGTCTTTTAAAATATGCGACATGGTTCTAGGTGCTGTCTTTATCTCCCCAGATAAAATCTTTTGCTTTCGGACAGGATTTCTTCGAATTCTTTCCCTTACTGCTTTGACCACCTTTTCTTCTTTTTCCAGATCTTTTTCTATCACAAACAGCGGAAGTCTCATTGTACCTATTAGTAACCCGGTACTTTACTAATACCAAGCGTATGGAGAGTTTAAAAATTGCATTTGACTCCATACCTACTTTGTGTAATACAGTCACAGCGATTCGGTTCTCTTTCGGCACCCAACAATGCTTTTTAAACCGATCAGCCCACTACCGATATCCAGCTCCAGATAAGCTGTGTTTAATTCATTAAAGTTGCGAAGAATTCGAACGAGAGGTGCCTGAACTCCTAGGCTGGTTTTGGCTGAAGGAACTTGGAAAATATTGGTGAAAGATATAAAGAGATCGTACATTTTTTATTCATTTTCTGTTTTACAAACTTTGATTGTTTCTTTGTTAGCCAATATGGTGTGGGCTTCATAATAATATAAAGATGGCAAGCCTTGGAGGAAGCCTTTGCCAGACTCTCCCCTGATGCATACTGAAAACTGAAAAACAAAGGATTAAAAGAATGTAATTTTTTAAACTAAGGTACGTTTCTCCCATTCTGGCAAATTGTGTTTGGTTATGCTGAAAAGAGATAGATGAGGGCTTAGCTTAACATATTTTTTTTTTATCAGAATTTTAACCCAGACAAAACTTTTACCCAACATGCATTATTGATGACAATAAATATTAAAATCATTATTGATAATAAATTTGTTAAAACGGTAACAATCATATATTTAGAAATTCATGTATAATTTCGCAAATTCTTTTGCAAGCGATTATATAATTCAATAATCATTCGACCGTGTAATCGTGGATTCCCTTCTGACATTACAGATCCTTTTGGTCACGATTATTATTCAAGTAATTCACACATGTAACACCGACATGTATTTACCATACTATACAAACTATATCACTCAATTCACCATCGTCACTTGGTGATAACGAAGAAAGAACTGAGCCAAGAAATAACTAAACGTAACTGTCCACACTTCAAGCAGCCTATTTAACACTGCATTAATTAAATCCTGATTTTCTCTTTTTTTATAATGTAATAATGTATAATTAATAAAACATATGTCATATTTAGTCGTTGTTATAAAATCAAAATTACAAAAGAAATTTCCTTAGCTAAGATAAAATTACGCAAGCACCTATGTTCAAATTTATAATTTTACAAATGTTTCGAGGCGAAGCCAAAAATAAACCATGCCGCCGTATGATTAGCATCGTCTGCATCGCCAAGCGGAAAAACGTAACTGAAAATAACTAAATGTTTCCGTCTCGTGTTCCGATGGAAACTTAAAGACGATCGGCGCGCGCGCAACTTCCGGTTCGCAAGTAAACATGGCGTCGAAACAACATGGCGCTGCTTCCGGTCGCGCTGATTCACATGACTGCGATGACTTTGGTTTGCTCATTGCATTACTGTCCAATGATTCAGCCTTACGCAACACGTAGGACGTCCACGATCCAAATCGTTTCGGAATTTGTCTGGCAAGAACTCAAGGATACTCTGTCGGCTGCTAGTCTGCTCGAAACTATCAGACTGTTAACATTTGTTTATACCAACGTCAAAAGTTTTCCGAACGCTACAGGAAAAATAAATATAACAGGAATTAATGTTTTCAGAATTAGACTAATGTACTGCTTTTCAGAAGAGTTCAGTCAATAGGTATTTCTAGTAGAAATCTTACATAACCTTTAACCGTATAAAGATGCAACATTTCATTTTATTTAACGATTTTAAATTAAATTTAGTTCCTAACAGAAGCATTTTGTTCCGTTCTTGAGACGTGATCTTACGCGGACGGACAACACCTAATTGATGTATACATTTAACTCGACGCTAGATTTTTAATGACATCGCCGCGAAGGTAAGCAGGTAAGGTTGTCGCACCGCCGGCCGTGGCAGTGAACTTTCTTTCTTCGACTGCCACGGCCCTCGCCCCGCGCCTGTGAAACCGTTTCATCAATGTAACGCCACAGATACGAATTAATAACTATTACTTTATACGCTTTTATAATAAACAAATGACATGCCTTGACTTTTTCGGAACTAAATATGTACGTCAGAAAATGTCAATTGTCAAATGACATCCTCTAGCAGTTAAAAAAAACAGTGTCATTACAATCTTCTAAGTCTGAGTCCCATATTTCTGTATCTGATACCTGATTTTATTAACAGACAGGTGATCTGTGAGTAAATGTAAAATTAGATTCATTTAATATTTCTTTTTTTTTGACGTTCATAAGTGTACATTATGTTACCTATATGAATAAATGAATTTTGACTTTGACTTTAACTGACCCGCTGTCTACTTTTTTGGCTCTATGCCATACCGGTTTCTTTGCAATGTATTCCTTTACCATACGAGAGTCTTTGATTAGACGGAAAGTCAATTGGTACAACTGGGGATCGAATCTACGACGTCAGTCACGTAAGTTGGGTTTTAAACAGACCATTTCATAAATAAACAAATATCGGCTGACTTTTCAGTTGTTTTTTTAGAACAGGGGCGCAAACGACCCAATGGGACGCCCAAAAAGGTCGGTCATCGCAACCCATGGACACCCATTGTACCCACATATTACCACCCAGTTAAAAAAATGACAGACAATGTCGACCAATTTTGTGTCTAAGACATTCCGGTTTCCTCACACTACGCAAGAAAACCCCACAATTGCACACTGGAGTGAAAGCATAATACCAGGGTTATTACAAGTGACATTCTTGCATAGTAATATTTATAAAACGAAAAGATTTTTTTTTAATATTTCACTGCATAAGTCAATTAGTTCTTCGGTTAGACAAAAACTACATCAAGGATCATGTTATAGAATTAAACTAGGTTTATACTTACTACATAATAAATTATTAATACTGTTACATACTGAATTATAAAGTTACAGTAGATCTTGTTACTGACAATTTACTATACAGCGGAAACAGCGAAAAACCGGAAATCTCTGTTGATACAAAATGTACTCCGGACATGGAACTAACCGGAACCGGAAGTTTCACAGATAACATAATGTAGAATCGCGCAAGAAGGGGTCATGGATTGTGTAAGTTAAGTTCATTTAAAATACATTTAATAAATTTTTGTGTTATTTATTTTTTACTATTTTTAATGATTAACATTTATCTCATATATAACAAGTGTTAATTATAGATTAAAAATAATAATGCAGGATATATTGATTTGGACATATTGACTCTTTCTAACTAAAAATATGAATTTGAAAAATCTTGATAAAAGAAAAGTTTAAATTAATAGATGTGAGACTTGAACATTATAGTAAAATATACACAAAAAGTTATATATGAGTACTAATAATTTAAACTCGATAATAAAAAAGACTAGAGTAATATACGATTATTATGATTATATCGTTATATAAAGATTAAAAGACAATTAAAGATAAGTTTTGCAAAAATGAGTTTATATATAAATTTTTTTATATATATATAAAGAAAAATTTATATTAGTATTCATAGGTGTATAACACTTTACATTTGATAAAATTCAATTTAAAAATATTTTTTTTAAACCTACATTTATTTTAATTATCACTTTCAGAGCGGATATATTAAAATGTATTGAAACCGTAATTACCTAATGACGCGTATTACGACAACAAAGGTCGCTTTATTACAAGGTTTAAGCGATCTACATATTAAAATCTACATTCAAATCATTTGAAATTACATCCAAATTAATGTTAAAATCATCAAGCAACAAATACGTACTGCCTAGTACCACGCGAACCCAATAATTAATACACAATCTCAGATAGAGAATAATCTGAGATTGTGGATTGTCAGATCTGCTTCCCCAATAACCAAACCCTACGAAGAAACCATTTTTGACGACTGATAGAATGCAATCTCTTCTCTTCTCTAGCTTTTTAATTTAAAAGAAAAAATAAAAACTGGTGTAAGTTAAAATCTTAAGATATGATTTTCTCACAGGTGAACTGTCATTTTCATTCAAAGAAAACATACACCGATCCGACCTACCATTGATAGCTTGTATAGACAGATGGCTATTACTATCCGTCGATTGGTTATTAGCACATTTTAATCAATATTTGGATTAAGATTTCTATCTCAGATGGTCATATATAGATTGATGTAGGTTATTGGGTTTGGGTGTAAGTCTCTCGATTACGACTAACTGCGTATTTTTTGTAATTTCTAAATATCCTTGGGATAAGTTTACAATAAATCACCAGAAGAATTAAAAGATCTTCCGACTAGACTCTTTAAAAAGCGACTTAGTGCATTACTTTTGGAAAAAATTTACTATTCGATAAATGATTATATGCGTGAGACATTGTAATTGATACGAATTTAATAAAGTACGATACAGATAATATAAGAATTGATTTTGCCTAATATAAATTTGCTCGCCACTGTGTGTGGCAGAATATGCGAACGATATACGATTGTATCACCTTAAAATTATGTACCATATTCATGCAATAAAAAAATATTATTATTATGAGTACTCAACATTAGCGTCCCTTGTACATTTCCAAAGTTTAAAATCAGTAGATTTTTCCAAATTCCGTCTAGAAAAACCAACCTAGGTATTCAGGCACCTATCATTCTAATTCTTCGCGAAGTAACTGGATATATTCGATGTGGGCTGATCCAGTTAAAAAAAGCATTGCCTGTCTCATCCGCTCTATCCGCTGTTATTTTTGGCTTATGTTTCCTATAATTATTATATATTTTTAATAAATAAAGATCGGATTTGCAGTTCGACGTGCAGAGTCCCAGCGATCGTAAGCCTTTGTTCCGTCATCAATAACAATTGCAAAGAAGATATGCATTAAATTTTGAATTGCATATTTGATTAGGTAGTATTTTTAGTACTAACTAATGAAATATACTAATATATAAATATAATAATACTAGTTTTTTCTTATTATTTCTGGTCACTTAACATTGTAATATTTCCCTTTGAATGTACACTTGTAAGTTGTTGTCTTAAAATGTAAAAATAAAATATTCATAGTAATTGTTGTTTACATATTACAATTATGCCCAACATTATACTCGTAATATGCAGTGTGATGTAATAACATAACGTATCGTAATCGCCAACATAACAAGCTAGATAATTGCGTATGGAAATAAGAGTTGATTCTTTTATGACTTCTTCATCACATAGTAATAATAATAATAATTTATGTATTGCAAGAAAATGGTACAAAATGTTAAGGTGGTACAATCGTAAATCGTTCGCATATTCTGCCGCACACAATGGCGCGCAAATTTACATTTTACATTATTAAGCAAAATCAATTATTATATTATCTGTATCGTACATATAATACTTTATTAAATTTGTATCAATAACAATGTCTCACGCAAATAATAATTTATTGAATTGTATATTTTTTCCAAAAGTAATACACAAAGTCGCTTTTTAAAGATTCTAGTCGGAAGAATTTTTAATAATTTTGGTAATTTATTGCAAACTTTACACCATACAAAAGGTGTTTTTTCCCGAAACAGTTCTGGATTGATTTTTGGTACAGCCAAGTTATTAGAAGAATTAGTGGCGCCACCATTTTAGCTTCAAATTTCTGTACACGGATATTTGCTTTTGTTTTTTCTATTCCTGTTACAACCGATAGGTCATAGATGCCTTTTTTACGCCGTTTTGAATTTGTCAAGCGCACCAATATTGCGAATTTTAGATGGTAATTGATTAAATAATTGCACAGCCTCATACCTAATAGACTTCTTCAAATAATTTGTACGCGGCTTCGGCAAGATAAGCAACTCGCTCGACGAGTATTGCGTGTAATTATTTGATTTTTTTAATGATAAGCTACTATGGAGAGAGTTATTTAAATTTTGTTTAATTAAGATACAGGTGCTATAAACATATACAATCGTGATAACTTTGGTTTCTTGGTACATTTTATTGGATTCTTTCTAAAATGTTTCACCACCATTTGAGCAATTACTAGAAACCTAGACGAATGTTTAGAATTTAGGCTCAGAATCCTACTTCCGGGTGCTCATCCCGCTGCGCGACCTGGCCTCCCGTTATCAACGAGCCCGTTACGTGACGCAGCTGACCCGGATTCGAGGCGACGCACACCTTAGAAAAACGCATGTCTCATCCATGTACTGCATTCAGAGAAATAGCGGAAAATATTGATACGGATTTAGGATGTTCTCCACACAACAGAGATTTAAATGTATATACACTGTATATATTAAACAATTAAAAAAATCTGTGGCGCTACAGCCTCTTTAGGTCTTGGTCTCAGATTTCTGAATCTGTTTCATGATCATTTTTAAATCTAATAGGCAAGTAGGTGATCAGCCTCCAGTGCCTGACACACGTCGTCGACTTTTTGGGTCTAAGACATGTCGGTTTCCTCACGATGTTTTCCTTCACCGTTCGAGCAAATGTTAAATGCGCACATAGAAAGAAAGTCCATTGGTGCACAGCCGGGGATCGAACCTACGACCTGGGGTATGAGAGTCGCACGCTGAAGCCACTAGGCCAACACTGCACATATTAAACAATTAACTAATCATAAATTGTTTTTCTCGATCCACACCCCTGTGATTGTGTCCAGGGTCTTCGGTCTCTTATATTTTTAATAAAAGATATAAATTAAAATCATAGTCATTAGTGATACGTGTCCAATAAATATTCCCGGCTACATATTATTATGTATTTACAATTCACGGGCGACCCGGGACGCAATTTCTTTCATTTATGCTTGCATCTTTCAGATGTTCAATATTTTTTTGGCAGAAGCGATTCAGGCATGGTCTGGGCTTTGTTAACATGACCTGTTAGCAATTACGGTCTACTGTCATCTGCTTGTTTGCTTCAGTTCGTTCTGGACGGTGCTATCAAATTCTGTTACGTAAATATCGATAATATTATCAAAATATAACCACAGAAAATCTGGGCTTATTATTTCGTAGTGGTAAATGCGTAGGAGTTACAACAAAATTAACGAAAACATTACAAACGAGTGATTATGGCTTTTAATAGCCTGTAGATATTTGCGGATAATTTCTATTAGAATCGTTCCATGTTATATATTAAATAAAAAAATAATGATATATTATTCATAATAAAATATACGTCTTATATAATAATTATCTGATTATGAATAATGTAGAGAAGTAACAAGTAATGTCGTTATTAACAAGCATAGTTCATGAAGTAAATGTGATACAAAAGTTGACCATATTAGCTAAGCCATCTGTGGTTTGGTTCTTACAATTCTTAATAAGATTCAATATAAAAATTTATTGTATAACAACCACGAACGGATTTCCGTTTCGAGGATTTCCTCGGAACAGTGAGGTCGCTCCGTTAAGCCTGTGAAGCGCCCAGGAGACTTCTGTGCTTCTGGAAGGAGCTAGGCTGGCTAAATTAGCCAGGGCTTTACGCAAATCGGACCAAATTTGAGTTCAGTTGCGGAAAATGAGTCCACCTACCTAACCTTGTTCCTTGTACCTCCATCCTTTTGTGCACCAACTTTTGTTTTGTTAAGCTTTTATAGCGACAAACATATTTTACAAAAAAATAATAATAACTATTGCGAACAAACAAAAAAAACCCTAGTAGTGTCTTTTATTAACATAACTTTTACACATTTAAAGAAAAACACTTTTTTACGGATTATAGTTATGTATTATTGTATTTAAACTTATAATTATTTAGACATAATTTTAAATTTAAACCGACGTTTCGCCACCGTGACCACGCACGCTGTAAAGCACGCGAAACGTCGGTTTAAATTTAAAATTATGTCTAAATAATTATAAGTTTAAATACAATAATACATAACTATATTCCGTAAAAAAGTGTTTTTCTTTAAAAAAAAAACCCTAGTATAACAACCGCAATAGACGTAATTAAAATCGCAAGTGGAGTGCAAGTGGTACCGCTATGTCGGTGACACTTAGCAAGCAGGCTGGAAGGCAATTTTCCATGAAAAATGTCGCGGCTCCATGCTCAAGATAAAAGCTAACTGGGTGAATACCGCATCTAATTATATATTAATCAGCAAAAACAGTGAATAATTGCGATAGTGATGTACCTTTTAGCGTAATAGTAAAGTCGACCCAACATGGAATGTAGTTTAAAAAAAAAAACAAGTATTAAAAATAGGAGGAATGTTTGAAATCACAAATCCTGAATAGACATCAGCAATTATAGCATAGATTAAATTTACCTAGATGTTGAACTGAAAACCAAGAAAAATCAACGTACGATGGGTATACGCTTTTGCGTATACTTTTGTATAGGTAACGAACGCTATATTAAGTAATATAGTCCATTAAAAAACGTTATTTTTGTACACTCATTAGTTGTGGAGCTTCTTTGATTGAGATAAAAATCTTTAAAAAAAAATTATCTTTCGCCTTATTCAAAAAATATAAAACGACACTAGCAATAGAAAATTACTAAAGTTTTGACTATGGCTAACTTTAGTGTGTCGGTTTTTGGTGACGCTGTGCGCGAGCGTCGTAAGAATTTACTCTCATATTTTCCTGACACGCCAAAAGAAGTATCTCATATATTAACTTATATAACTATAACTTCAAAAAATTAAAATGCTTAACTAGTGTAAAGACGAGTTAAATTTTTGTTAAAAAACATTGTTGAGTACTAGACATTTAAATACATATAAACCATCTTTGCATTACTATTCATATCACTCCAGGAAATCAAAATTAAAACTTGAAAGACGGTTGATTGAAACCTGTACAGCTGTACCCGTTGAAACCCTCAAGAAGAAAGACACTTATGTCCCCATATAATATTAACAATAACGCTAACGAACGGAACGCTGCCAGTATC
Organism: Pieris mannii; assembly: GCA_028984075.1. Classification (NCBI taxonomy): domain Eukaryota; kingdom Metazoa; phylum Arthropoda; class Insecta; order Lepidoptera; family Pieridae; genus Pieris; species Pieris mannii. The sequence continues at coordinate 4,867,455 of CM054797.1, forward strand.
TTCGGAACCTTGCCTAAAGGGACTCCTTTTAATAATATATTTTTGTCATATATAATATTATTTAAGGTTCAATAATTATATTTCACGGTTAATTTCATTGCGTTATGTGTTATCAAAATAACACTTGATTCCATACTGTAAAAATTACATATCAAATGTTAGTTTTGTTATTATACACAATAGGTTTCACTTTTATTAGTGATACCTATTGTGGATACATCCAATGTGTTTATTTTATGTTTTATTTTTTTAATTTGTTTTTATTGTAAAGATGTATCTGTTTTGTTTCCAAATAAATAAATAAATAAATACGTATGAGTTTTCACTTACGTCTGTAGTATGGATATTTTTTGGGTAAAGAATTGAACTTTCTATTTGGATCTGTTCTTTGCTTCCTCTATCCACTTACCCTGACACTATTGCGATGTCTTCAACTCGTCGCTTTTGTGGTCTTCCCACGTTTCTTTTGCTGAAGGTCACCTTCAACAGTGGCTTGGATTTATCTGTACACATTACAATATGGGCTGCCGATTTCCATATCAACTGCAAGATTTGCGAGTCAGTGATGTTAATTATAGTTTTTTTATAAACTCCAATTTCATATATATAAATATTATTATATACTCGTTTTTTCTGATTTGAAGAACTATATCCTAATTGCCATCGTTAGAACGCCAATTATTAACTAATCACTGAGTAATCAAAATAACAGGCCTACTCGTTTTATAAGATCAAAAAAAATGTGATAAACTGATAACGTCCACCAATTTAAAATTTCTAACCCGTGTTTGTATTACCTGTCATGTGATAATGATCGGTTCATTGTAATCGGGATTCGAGGGTTGAGTGACACTGCAAAAATACTGTATCGGCTTAAACGAAATTCTAACATTAGGAGGTAATATAAATAGATTCATAGTACATCACTAGCTAGTACAAACATCTTATAATCAATTATTATGACTTCTGTATGTAAAAAATCTATTAGGTATGAGTGTGTGCAATTATTTTGTTTTTTATAGAACAGGGGGCAAACGACCACGAGGCTCACCTGATGTTAAGTGATACCGCCGCCCATAGACACTCTCTTCTGCGTCGTAATTAGCTACTTAAAAATATTAATTAAGACTCATTAATCCTAAGATTACATTGTGCACTTTTTGTACTTTAGTTCGTAACCCTCAGTTCGTGTTTGTTTTTAATTTTCCATAGTAGGATTGCCTGGAAGAAAGACACGCTCGCCCGCCCGTTGCTTATAACTTTTGTACATTATTATATGTATGTTTAAGGTGACATGCGGCGCTTGCATACGTGTGTCGAATATATTCACATATTATTTCTCTAATTGAAGGAAAGCCTTCTATGGCTGATAAAAGTCGATTTTGGGCTAAACATACCTATGTCCTTATATACGCTTTGGAGATATTCACCCGATCAAACTGGAATCAAAGGTGAGGTTTTAAGATGTCTGTGATCTCTTTAAACATTACATCTAGCTGTATGAGCCAAGGCTGTAATTTTGCTCTAGTTTCTTAGTTTTATGAGCGTGACGTTTTCCTATATCGTCGGAGTGATGCCCCGAGAGTACAGACAGACGTAGGCACACTCTTCAACTGTTATTTTGCATTGCATTCATTACATTGCAATTAACATTTCATTATTTCACTTAATTTCTAATACTGTACGTACGTACGAGTAAAACTAAAATACTGTATTATTTAAAGAACTCCGATGACCCAGGAACGCACCAGCTTATTAATACTTACTTAAAAATTCTTAGGTCTTATAGAAAATGTTGTACACAAAGTAATAATATACAAAAAAAATAACTCGTTCATAAAGTTTATTAAATGGAAAATTAAGTATAAACAATTATGCGCACGTGTCGTTTGATATTTATATTCATCAGTCATGATTCGCGGGCGTAGTCGACATGTAGCATACAATCGTCGCGCCAGGAAGTGCGCCCACGCACTATAGCTCCGCAATCCGCGCATAGCAGACTATCTTTGTGCCAACAAATGTTAAGAATATTATACAAATAAAACTTTCACATAAAAACTCAAATTATTTACATGAACGTCAGTGTCACCCATATACAGTAAACTAAAAACTATTATGGATATTTAAACATTATATTAACGATTCGCATAGATTTGCAACTGTGCTCTAAATCAGTGTTTCGGCTGAGAAGAGAGTTCACATAGTTTACAAGTGCGGAAGGAAAACCAATCAATAGATATGCATTCCCTAATTGCATCAAAATCAAAGTCATCTGATAAAAGCCACTGATTGATTACAGTTGGTGAATTAAAACAAAATGCCTCGTAAATGCATTAACAATACAGAATCCGTTATAACGACATCGAACGGACTACTCATATTTGGTCGTAAAAACCGATAGTCTTAACAGCTAATGAGGTTGTTATTAAGCACCTAATACAATAGAATTCAGCAGCAACCTCTGATTTTGGTCAATATAACTGGTATGTTATGCTAAACGATCTCGTCGTAAACGGTTTGAACTGTAAGTAGTTTACAAGGTAATTAATAACAAGATATATAAATAATACCTTATATAACAAAACTATTATCTTTAAGGATATCTTATAATATATATGATAGAAAACAATTCATCTAATTGAATGCGAAATTCGGTTTTGAGATAAATAAATAAAATTATATCAGAAATTAACGACAAACCGTCTCAACGGTCTTCGTAACAAAAAAAAAGAAAGAAAGCAAAATAAAAGTCCTGGGTTTGTTTCCCGGCCGAATCAATTCAGAAATCACCGCTATAGCCTTGAAAAAAGAGTCATTCATGCAAATGCAGTCTATGAAGAGCAAATTAAGAAAATGTGCTCTTGTTAATAAATATCTAAATAATTTAGCATAATAATCAGATGATGCAATTTTGCAACGATATTTCAACGTGTTATGTTTAATTGTTTAACTAAATTGTATATTCATTCTTATATATATATCTAGAATCTATGGTCAACCACGGCAAACAATATAAGGAAATACATTTTTATTATCTTTAAACATGTCATATTAGCTTTAGTGATGTCTTAAATGTATTGAATAGCTGAGAGTTGTTTAAATTAGCGATGACATATTGTTAAAAATCAAAGAATGTAATTCTTTAAGAAACCCTCAAATGATCAGTTCTTGTTATTGTAATGTATACAAGTTAACTAACGTAAATTATATGTATATATATTCGTCTTTAACTGTTTCAATTAAAATACTGATAAGTTTTAGCGTAATTAGATTTGTTTCTTGTAACACGAATCGTCAGACCGCCAAGTCTTAAATGACTCAACAAAAACTATGCATATATTAGATTTATTTCCAAGCAGGAAGTACCGACGCCAGAAAACAAGCGCCGGAAAATCAACTCCACAAAAAAACAAAATCATTACTGCTATTGGCTGATTGTCATTTGTTTATTCCTATTTTCTCACTACAAACATGAACTGCACACAAAGAAATCTGACAATTGCATACAATAGAGCCAGTAATGATCCTGAATTAACCGTAACTCCATTCAAGACTAAAAGAAGTTCATAAAAGTGAACAATTGACGAGAGTCAATCTTGTCAGACAGCATGGAGCAAGAGTAGATGACGCGACAATGAGCCCGGTCAGTCAGGAAAATTATTAATTGGGCCCTAACAAAGAAACGGAAATATAAAACTTCTGCGACGGACCCCCGCGGCGCGAGGCGCTCTACCTGACTCTTGCCCTGGCATTGTATTCTAACACAAAAGTTTACCTTTGAGACTCTGTGGGAAATTGTGCAATGACGGTTATAGATCGATTAACGTCGCTCAGTTGGCGAAAAGCCTTTGCAATCCTTCCATTCCACGGTTTAGATTATACAAGGGTGCATCGCTTTTTATCAGATCTATTGTATGCGACTTTTTTCTTTACGCTTCGATATTCTTAAATATGTATATAGAGTATAGTGGTCGTATCTTGATAATTATTATAGATTCACGCCTCACTTTCCTTACCTAAGTGGAAGTCCGGATTCGTCGAAATGCGACGTCCACTCGCTCTATATCTCACAGACGAGTGTCAAACAATTCCGAGACTCATTCCTAGAAAGGACCGCGCGGCGCTTTGGACCCTTACATTTTTTGTTCCTCTAAAGATAATAAATGATGCACTTGAAAAAATATCCGACCTGTTCACGAGATAACGATCGGGAATGATTTTTATGGAAATGTGCCCGGAATTATAATGATCAGGAATCCTTTGGGATGAGGTGGAGCGAGCAGACAATACGTCGGCAAATGTTAACTTAAAGGAGGCACTCATTCTCATATCTGATGGATGATATATCGCCTTGTAATCGTTTAGTCAGTTATCTCCAAAAAATATCAGTATTAGTTGATTGCAATTGATTATCTCGAGGATATTCTATTTCCGTTTCTGATTAGGTTCTGTTACGCTGTTGATAATGGTAGGTAATGCCATTAATTATATATTAGCTACTATGTTTAGTTAAGAAAATATGAAAATAAGCACATCTATCACTATATAAGGCAAACCTTATTCAGACAGACAGATTGAAGTCTTAGGGTCCTTCAAGAAAAAAGCGTACCAATTCTTAAAAGGCCGGCAACGCACTCGCGAGCCCTCTGGCATTGAGAGTATCCATGGGCAGCGGTATCACTTAACATCAGGTGAGCCTCCTGCCCGTTTGCCCCCAGTTCTATTAAAAAAAAGTCGCTGCGTAAATGTTTTGTCTATTGCAATTATTAATAATACCCAGTTGCAGTCCGCGTATCTCGGATATTTCCGTTTCTGATTAGGTTATGTTACGCTGTTTTTGATAATGATGTGGTAAGTAACGGCATCAGTATTTAGTATTGTCTTTTATTAACATAACTTTTACACATTTAAAGAAAAACACTTTACTTACACGCACGCTGTAAAGCACGCGAAACATCGGTTAAATTTAAATAAACGGTTAAACAATAATATACATAACTATAATCCGTAAAAAAGTGTTTTTCTTTAAAGGCATCAGTATTATCTAAAGATGAAAATTAGTACGTCTAACACTTCGAAAATTAAACTGCATCAATTTTTTCGTCTATTGCAATCACGAATACTACCCATTTGCAGTTCGCGCCGTATTTAAGCCATATTCTTTGTATATAAGACGCCGGCGTCTACATAGGACAATAAACAAAAAGCTAACGCACTTTGTGTTACAAATAATGAAATTCCCACAAAGGTACTCGAGTCTTTTATTTCCTCTTTTCACAATTGCTCTCGAAAAATGAATGGTAATATCCTATTAGAGTACAGTTTGGGTAATTTCTACGAATATCTTTCAACGTAATCTTCGGGGTTTGAAGAGGCTTTGTTGATTTAAATGAAATACTTGTTTACGTAATTCTAAGGAAGTGCTAAAGATTTAGTTTGTTTGTCGCGATAGTATTTAGAATTAGTATTTATTTATTTTATTAAAGTATTCCTACACTTACTCGTAAAACAATATTCAAACAATTATATACACAAATGCAAAAACGGAATACACATTCAAACATAAACATAAAGCACAGATTTACCTATTTATACAAAAATATAACAAAGTACAAATTCATACTAAATTCTAAATTATAAGTTCTAAGATTCATTGATCATTATAATAAATATTTAATATAAAGGAATAACAAAGCCATTATTAATAAAAGATTAAAAAAATCAGTGGCGCTACAACCTTTTTAGGTCCTGGCCTCAGATTTCTGAATCTGTTTCATGATCATTTTTAAATCTAATAGGCAAGTAGGTGATCTGCCTCCAGTGATTGACACACGTCATTGCCTTTTTTGGGTCTAATACATGCCGGTTTCCTCACGATGTTTTTCTTCACCGTTCGAGCAAATGTTAAATGCGCACATAGAAAGAAAGTTCATTGGTGCACAGCCCGGGATCGAACCTACAACCTCAGGTCATGAGAGTCGCACGCTGAAGCTACTAGGCCAACAAATATTAATAAAGGACACCAGAGTTTTTTGACGTGACAACGTCTTATAAATTGGTTTGCCGGGTGACACTTCAAGAAACTGCGTTACGCTCCGCTCACGTTATGCGCTCACAATGAGAGCGAGTGAGAGGCACGCGTCCCTTCCACTCGGGCATGGTTAGCCCGCCTAAGAGCGAGAGAGACAGACATAAAAAGTTGTTTGTATAAATTAATGTTTTAAATATAATTCTTTGTATAAATAAATGTTTTAAATTGTTACTATTATTTCATCCTTCTTCCTACTATACGAATGAATATTCACATTAAAATTATTTTACCACTCAAAGTCGTTGTCACGTAAAACTTTCGCCCGTATACCGACTTTACAGGCAACCAATTTTTTATATAAATTTTTAAGCCTTTTTTAGTCACGTTAAATATATCAATAGTATTGCACGGTAGATTCCCAGGTTTTTCGAAGAGTAAAGTTTCTTTGTAAAAATGAAATCTGCCTGATTCTTTGGTTAGATAGATAAAAATACAGCAGAGATAGAAAAATGTATTATTAATAAGGACTAGTTTATTTTTTATAATATTCAGTTTACTCTTATTTGCATTGTATTTATTATATACGACAGTAGTGTTAGCCTACTGGCATCAGGGTACGATTCGCACTGGACTTCTGGTTCCGCGCATTCGTTCGTTCATATTAAGAAACCGGCACGCCTTAGACCTCAAACGTCTTTGTCAGACACAAAAGGCTGAACACATACTTGTCTATAAAACAAATGACGACAAAAGACTACATAAGTCTGAAGTTCAAATCTAAAAAAGGTAGCATCAATAGTTTATTTTTAATATACCGCCATTGTCTTTTTCTTTCATTTTATGTAATAATAATAATAACAAATCATTAGTTTTCATCAAGTCATATAATAACATTAGTCATAATAAGTCAAGCTATTTACAATCAATTGTTGTCAAAGTTATAGGCGAAATATTCGCCCAAGCTATGAAAGCACCTTGACTTTAAAAACCTAATCACCTTCCCCTTGAAAACATTACATGGCAGCGATCTATAATTCTAGGAAGGTATAATAATAATAAAGACTGAACAAGATTTTATGTTATGATAAAACGACTCTGTCTCTTTATTTGTCTATGGTGTTTAAAGTTCACATATGTACAATTAAATTTTAAGTTATACTTTCCATATGGTGTTTCAGATGCAAACAGAAAGGTTGTTTTTGCGGATCACAATAGCACCTCGGTCTCAGTGAGGAGACCACTGTTTACCACTTCGTTTTTCATTCAACCTATTGTTCGGAAGTGAAGATGTGCTTTATCCTGGAAATATAATGTTTCCTTTTGTGCGAAAGTTAATATTTTAGACCGAATGAAATTCACTTCTATTATGAGCGAACGTTACCTGCTCTTCAATATAATAAGCGTGCGGATTGCACACTTTTATGTTAAGCAGAAGATATCTCAAAACGGGTAATGCATTTTATAAGTGGGCTGGCCGTTGTAATTGATCGATGCGAAAAAATCCCCATACAAAGAGATGTTCAAAGAATGTGATAAATTATAATCTTTAAACCGCATTTTTAATGAAACGTTCAGTTATTATTCTTTTGTATATTTGAACCTACAAACTTGGCTCTGTGTTAAGGATTGTGCATGGTTTTATCTATAAAACGAGATTTGATTCCAGTGAAAAAAAATTTTTTTCATAGACATAGAAATAACATTTATTACTAACAAACACACCTCGAAAAAAAGAATGAGACATAACTTTTTTTTTGTTTTTTTTAAGAATAAGGTGCTAGGTAGGTTATAATTCTGTTCGAACAAATATAAATAAATACCCGGTTATACTGCTATTACTTAATATTTAGCGTCTTGTTACTAAATACTTTGGAAAGAAAAACGATTTCCGAACTCGATTCCCGACCATAATTTATTTTTTTGAACAACACTACTGTAAAAAAAAAGAAATTACCCATTTCTATTTTTTAAATATGTTTTGGAATAGGATCAAAGAGAAGGCAAAAGAAAGAAGGTACAGCAAGATGGAGTGTGGCCCGGAATAGAGATCACTAGGGAAGGCCTATTTCAGAAAATAATCTAGCTATAAAACTAATTGCAAAAATGATTTTTCCGTTATTTGTAATTTATTTGTTAAACGATTATTTATTTTAATTATCATATACGTCACTCGATTTAAAAGGTTTTAAACCGACTGAGCAAAAAGTCTATATTCATTTCCGGCATATAATTGGATAGTACCGATATATCATTTGTGTGTCTCTTGTAACATTGTTGTTTAAATACCATAGTGATGCAACAAATCTTCTCGTTAACGACTTCGCAAAAATAGTAACTATAGTACCTATAGTACATTACTAAAATTAGTAAAATGGACGCATTAGAAAAATTTACTAATTGAATTTTTTTTACGTTGGAAACTTACATGGCTTGCGTTACCTCGTTGCGTTAAAATTTTAACATCCATTATCCATTAGTGATCTCATCTTTAAGTATTGTTCCTAATTGTTGTATTATATTATTGTCTAATCCTAAACTTTGTTAAGCGTTAGACAATAATATAATATATAAAGTAGAAAAAAAAAATTATATTCCTTCTTTTTTATATTTATTGTACCTGATTCTGTAACATTGTACCTGGGGCTGTAAACCTCATCATCAGCATCATCATTAGTGATGATGGAACAATAGCTAAGCAAGCAAAAGACAGCTAAAATGTAATGTATCTAATTTATGTTGCGATCTGTGGAACTAAATTGTTTCTAAACCTCTATCTGTGCAATAGATGTTTTATTTGTTTCTGAATTTGAAAATTAAGAACATTCCAAAAAGAGTCTACACTACGTAGACCCTTAAATGCATTGTGTACGTGTGTGTGTGCACAATGCTAAAAATACTTGAGTAATTACGAGCGATGTTTGTATGTGTTTGCTGGATGGACAGAACTCGTCACGTTGTCGACCTTGAGTTACGCCAGATCGTTTTCCTCACTTCACTTCCTGTTCGTACCATCTTGGCTCGGCTTGACCTGTGTAACAACCAGTTAAGCGGTACTTTACAGTAGGTACTATTGTAAAACAATCTCTTTTATAAAATACGTAGTTTTAATGCTAAATGTATACTATGGAGTTTTTCTGTATTTTTTTTTATAGAAAAGGGGGCAAACGGGCAGGAGGCTCACCTGATGTTAAGTCATACCGCCGCCCATGGACACTCTCAATGCCAGAGGGCTCGCGAGTGCGTTGCCGGCCTTTTAAGAATTGGTAAGCTCTTTTCTTGAAGGACCCTAAGTAGAATTGTAGCACCTTCTCTGATAAATATTAGACCAATTTGTTTAGCTACTAAATATAAAGATATGAAAAAGTTATTATTTACATTACTCAAGTGTTCGACCTTTTCCGCAATATCTAGAATCGTTTATGTGAATGTAAAAAAGCATTAAAATGTGTGAAACCAAAAATAAGATAAATCTCAGTTAAATACAAATAACCAGAGGTTATTTTTGTTTTTTTTATTCAATTGACGTAATCAGGAACGAGGAACGCAACAAAAACCGCGGAACCGACAATTTGTCATTTCGTAAGCATATTTATCGTATTTAGATACGTACAATTCCGTATTACGAGACCGATCATAACAATATCTTCCTCACAAAGGATTTGAGAAGATATCAAAAAAGATGTAACAAACACGATAGTAATCACAGTAATGGTTACCTTGCATGTTGGACTTTTGTTTAACCCCGTTGCTTTGTAACTTCCTGTTAAGCAAAAGCATAAAGGTTTTGGTTTGGAGGTGACGGAATGACAATGTATCAACGCGAACCACGCGCCCTCGCAATCTTCCTAATGACTGAACCCTTTCACATTAAAGGTTTTACGGATGATGTGAGATGTATTCACATCGTTTATTGTTATTAAAAATGAACTAAAAACCACGTTAATTTTATACTTTATTGTTGGAAACGTTACCGGAAACATTGACACTAATGGGACCTATCATTAAATACTTTGATAAGACAAATGTCATAATTAATCTTAGAAAAGTAAAAAAGTATTTGGGTTCGGTTATTGATGAGATTTATTACTACATCACTACATAGTATAAAACAAAGTCGCTTTCTCTGTCCCTATGTCCCTTTGTATGCTAAAATCTTTGAAACTACGCAACGGATTTTGATGCAGTTTTTTTAATAGATAGAGTGATTCAAGGGGAAGGTTTATATGTATAATAACATCCATTAAATAGCGGAGAAGTACTGTTATTTTTGAGGTTTCTAATGTGATATCGTAATTATTTACATTTTTTCCGCTTACATTGCAAACGCAGGCTGAACCCTACGAGTTTTATCAAAATAATGTACTAAGTATTGTACACATTGAAAAGGTCTACAGAAAAGTCCGTGATGGTATATGTCTATATGGTATATGTCGCGTATATTATCGGAGCTTTCCAGCGACTGAAATAACAATACATAATAAAAACCTGCTTTTCATCAGCATTGCACCCGTGCGAAGCTGGGGCCACTAGTATAATATAACCCACAAAATACTTAGTATAAAACCACCATATAAAACAACTGTATGGAAAGGACCAAGTGGAAGAAGAAGATGATGGCGCCCAAAAAAAGGTGGATGGTAGGAATGGAAGCGATATCAAGAAGCGAATGGAGAAAGAAAGCCATAGACAGAGTAAGTTGGAAAAAGCTCGAGGAAACCTTTAAACGCGAAGGGGTTCCGATTGGCGGTACCTACTGAATTTAGCTAAGATATAGGATATATAACGAGATAAATAAAAAAATGTAAGTTGTATATTATATTTTATGGGAAATTAAACGGGCTTTATTATTATTATTAAACCCCGATTGATCAGGTAAAGTAAAACTAGTCGTGGTTACTAAACCGATGGGTTATCCGTTGTTCATATTAATAAGTTTGTATTACATATTCAATTAAAAACATTTTTTTATGAGTGCCCCCTAAGAATTCTACGTAACAGCCATGTTCAAAGACGCACCCTGGTGAGAACAGGTGCTTTAAGTTTCTGTTTCTGTATTTCTTTCAGAAAATGTGTGCACTATTTTTCCAATAACACAATGATAACAAAACTTTTTTTTAATTTGATCGCAGCGCTAACTGTCGGGATAGACTAAAATTAAAATTCGAATATTATTTAAAATTTGACACTGCGATTGTAGCGCCGTCTGTCGCATCCAATGTAAAACATTCCAAAATCAACAACTACTAATTAATTAAAAATTAATTAAAAAACATTGTCCAGCGGACAAAATTGTGAATCTAAACCATTCCAAGATCCCCTTGAACACACACAAAAAATTTCGTCGAAATCGGTCCAGTCGTTTGAGAAAAGTTCAGTGACATACACACTCACAGAAGAATTATATATATAAAGATTTAATTTAAAATTTATTATCACCGATATATTAAGTTATAATATAAATAGAAAGCTCAAAGATTCCCCTACCTGACCTTGTAAAGGGAAAAAGGTTGAAGTGATTCTACACCTGTATCGGTATTTTAATGAGGGGGTAGCGATTCCCACGCATCTCAGGATCATCGCAGAGAAATTAAATGTTCCTTTCACAGGTATACAGCCAGCTTCGAGAAGAAAGTATCCTGAGAGTGTGTTATGAATCGGAATAAATTATATAATTTGGGCACGACACAGAACAATTAATTTTACGTCGCTATCTGTGACCAGATGGCCATCCTTGCTGACCATGGCTGGCAAGCGACGCGACGGTCACGAACGGAAAGCGATCCAAAGCTAAGTACCAGTGATTTCTCTTTTATAACGGTCATAATACATTCCAACCAGTAAAAGGCCCTGGAAAAAATATTTGTTTTCCTACTTTTGGTCAGATTTGAGGGTTTCAGACCACCGTGCGACGATACGACCACGATACGTCTATTAGTGAGATGTTTGCAATTCCAGCAAGTATTTCATAAATAATGTTTGATTTAGTTATCTTTAACTGAGGGTTGCGGAATCCACGGAACATCAACATCAGCGATGGTCGCAGAACGGTACTGCCAGCACTAAAACCCCTAGTGACAAAGCGTCTCCTTCCCCTTAACAGAATTAATCTCAAATAACGGTTGGGCGACGAGCCACTGTTTCCTTAATGAACATTCAAACATCGAATTATCCTTGGCGCTACAGACAGTCCCTTCTTTAGAGGCTGTTTCAGCGATTAGGAATCAGTCACCCACGTAGTCCTGCTATGCGTGTTTGCGGTTTCCTCGAAAATCTTCGCAGCAGTGAGGTCTCCTGTGCTTGCACCAACCGTAATTTTCGATGCTTCTGGAAGTAGCCAGGCTGGCTCAATTAGTCACGACTGACAACGCACATCTAAAAGCAGAAGCTGCGTCCACAAATAATTGTGGACGCAGCTTGACCAACCCAACCCTGAGTATGTATAGTAATAATATTATACATACTCAGGGTTACAGAATCTACTTTAACTCTGCGAGACACCATCTGCGGTTCCTTAATTAATTACTTTTATGTACCTTTTTAGATGCTGCAAATCCATAATCTGTGCGAAGCCGCACAACGTGGAGATCCTGTCGAGAACACTGCGTAACCGACACGTAATTGCATTATACTATTATTTACGTCGACGATTACAGCATTGGAACGACCAATGGACTGCGAAACTGTAAAAACGCTACATCTCTATCCAATACAATGTGTTCAATACAAACAATACGATTACATAACACAGATAATTACAACTTGTTACAGTATTTTTTACTTCCCTATTTACTTATATTTTATACATAACAATATATTTCCTGTTTTTTTTTTCGCGAACGGTAGTGAAAACTTCAAACCTTGGATTGTGTTTCATCCAATGTCAGCCTGATTGTCAGCATTTGTTAGATTCTTAAAAACTGCGCAGCTCGTGCCTAAGAAAGTAGATTTTTGGGTCTAAGGCAAGGCATGTAACCTAACGTGGGGCCCACGCCCCGCACTAGGAGCAATTTGAGTGTTACATACTATGTCACTGTGATCCTGCTGATGGAGTACAAATCTTTGTTTTTAATTTATTTTAATTCTCTTTATTACTTCATGTCATACAACATGACGTAATAAACATGGTGTAATGGTTGCAGCTCCTTACAAACGTTGTGTAAAAGAAAAAACTTGGCGATTAAAAAGAGTGGCGGAGAGTTTATTGCCAGTTCTTCTCTTCCGTTCTACGCCCTTGATTTGAGAACTGACAGTAAATGTAAAATTAGCAAAGCATTCAATGTATATTTCTTTTGTGACGTTCATAAGTGTATATTATGTTACCTACATGAATAAATGGTTATTGATTTGATTTTTGTGGTTATTCGAATATTTATTTAAATGATTTGGATCTTTTTCATTATATGTTTTGTACATTTACTTAGTGTATCGTTAAGAATTTCCTTGTAGTTTCTTCCTAAAACGTATCATTTAAGTTAATTAACTGAACGTTAGCTTAACGGTGTTTCTAAGCTATTAATATTAATAATTATGTGTGTTACATAGGTGTCTAAGGCATACAGATTCATATTTCTATCCAAGAGTTAATTGTGGTCATAGAAAGAATAATGGTGCAAATCCTGTTTTGGGTTCGCACGTCTTCAGAATTGAGCATCACAAGTTCAAAGTTCAGTTGAAACTTATACATTATAAGATATTTGACTGAGAGTTCTATTATTACTTACAGTAAAATTTTATACGGACATATGCGCGGTTCGATAAAAGAAATCGCTATTCACTACCCCTTCATACAAATCAATTAATGACGCTTGTATCTAATCCACGATGGCGACAGATGTGAACGACAGGAGGGATTTGCAGTGGAAATTCATATGCCTCCCTCCGAGAGAGACCCTCCCAATTCTGAATTGTGCAAACTACTGCTTATAGCCGCATCTGTCCACTTGTCGTGATTAGGGCAGGGAGTTTGTCGATTTTAGATTAGATACAGAGAGCGTTTATGTTTAGTAAAAATATGAATTTAACTAATAGTATAAAGAGGAAAGTATTTTGTATGCTTTGAAAAGACTCAAAAACTACTGAACCGTACATACCGCTATGAAAGTCTTACATTATGCCTGATGAACATGCTATAGAATATTTTCAAAAATGAATCATATCAATTAAAAACTTCCACACCTTGGTGTGAAAATAATATCCCGGACTCTGAGGTAACTATTGACAATAGGGCAAACTGATGTAATAGAACTTAATAGGAGACAACAATATCTGCAAAAAGTCCGCAATATACATCTATTTAATAAAATAAATATCCAGCTATGCAAAGCAGGGACAATATTTGTCATCTAGAAGCTTAGAACTATAAATAAGTAGAGACCTTAAATATCACAAGCTACATTTTCATTTTAGGTTTCAGAAAATATAATTCTATAAATTGATTTTCATGATCTGTAAGAAAACCGCAGAAGCGCAATGACAATTGGCAAACACTGTTCGAAATTTAAAAGTAAAACGAATCGATCAAAGTGCGTTCACTTCCTGAAATTGCCAGTTTTGCAAACAACAGCGGAACTGGTATTGTTTCTTACCAAGAACACTATGCTTGATACATATAACGGTTGACGTTTCCTGTTGCCAGTGAGAATGTAAACACGAGCTCTTTGTTTTACAACTGAGGTCGACACCGAGCTATCCCGACTCAGGAATACAATTTATCGACATGAAAAAATAAAAATGCAACCCCATCAAACGCAAGTAATCGGACGCCACACGTCTCTCGCTGAGATAGTCGCCCTAACATTCAAACAAGTGGCCAACACACACTCGCACATAATCAGGAAGTACAATGAAGATTAAAAGACGCACACATGTCGTTAATGTAATAATATTCTTGTAGATATAAATAATATATACGCACACAAAGGGAAGATTTAAATAAAGCATCTCGCGTTGTACCAGGAAGTAGCAGTTCACTCACACACCGACATTCGGTGGCGTTATACGTAGTTTGTTGACTGTCGTTGCGCTGGCGCACACTTGTGTGTCGTCTACGCGTGGGAGCGAGCGCACATGGCCCGATTGGGACATACCAAGCGAGCCCCTTGACGATACACTTTTTACGACGCTAGTAGGTATTTGGTATAACATGTCACAATATTCAAAATGACGGCCGGTTATGATATGAAAATAACCTATGAGATCATCTTAGGTGTCGTCAGAAGTCAGATGTGCCAAAAAAATTAATGTTTTTTTGAATAGGAAGTGAAGATGGTGTTGTTACGAATTAAGTTTTTAATAATAATTAATTTAAAAAAATATTGCTTAATGACTGAGTAAAATCAAAAGATAAGGTTTCGAGTCTTCGCATGATCCAATTTCCACAGTTTTTGTGTTAGTTTTTTGTTAATTACCTACAATTCGTTGAACATTCCTTGCACAGGTTTCATAAGGTTAAGCATGTGAACCCAGCGCGTAACCGGGTGCATTTTTAAACCGTTTTTTATCAATCCAAGGGTTGCTTTGTCATGTGACACTCCACTGCGCTAAGCTCGCCTGGAGGATTTTGATGAGCAACCCGCTCATCAAAATCCTATAATTATCAATTCTATTTTAGTTTGAAAATAATCCTTTATTCCCAAATACATAAATAGAAAAACGAATCAATAGAATGCCACTAAATGGTATTAACTAAGTCAGAATGTTTTAAAAGACTTTGTTACTAAAAATTAATAATTTATTTTTATTATTAATAAATATTCATATTTAATAAAAGTAAGATAACTCTACATAAATTGTAAAAGATAATTCGTTATCTATTAGAAATTATGTAGACTTAGCAGAAACTGATCATTGCGAATACAACAAAACAAAATGGCGATAATTATATGTTAATAATAAAATTATGACCACCCTTTTCTCTACATGCGTTGTCAATCTTCACAAAAAAACTACCAATCCGACTGAACATATAATTTAACAGGTGTATGAGCTGTTTGAAGAACATTTTGGTAATAGATATGTTATCTCCATTACACTTACGGAATACGCATTATTTGAACAGTCCGTACGATCACTTTATCTTCTTACATTATATAATTTCTCACATATAACCTTGATTATTTATTCTCGTTTAGCTTAGAATTACCTTATTGATAAACGTAAGCCTCAAAAGAATTTCACAATAATTTATTTTAAGCGGCATTACTGATAACAAAGAATTTATTTAAGTGTTTAACTAATAATTTTTAATCTAATTCTCAGCAAAAAATACGTATTACTTACAATGACGCAAAAACTAATAAATTCTTATATAATAAGACAGACGAATTATTTAATACCTAATATTTTGTGTAACTCGAAAATTAGAGTTTATAAACTTCATTTAGCAGGAACAAGGAAGTAACTCGTGCTAAGCTTATGTTTAGTTTAGCTATTTAGGATAGTTGACGTCATTTTCACATGATGTGATAAATTCTGGTAGATTTATAAGTTACCGTAATTCATTCGATATTTTGAGGTTATAAAATATTATATTCATTAAGGCTCAATTTGACTGGAAGTTAGCTTTGAGAGGTACATCATTATCTCTTTTGGGTGTAATACCGAATTTTGTTTGTTTTATTATAAAGAAGTTTTTGACAATTGACAGGAATTAAAACTTCTACAGATTCGATAAAAAGCGTTTCCTTGAATGGGAAGCCTGTGGACTATGCTGTAATAACCATAATTTGTTTTAAATAAATATTATGATCAACACCGTTAGAGTTTACTACTAGTAAAGCGTTGTTTTATGCGCAATTTCGCAGTAATATCAATTTCAACTTTAGTGTCAACTTGACTTACTACTTTTATTTTGCCTCCATTTTTTATCCACGCGTTTATCATATGATGTCTCTTCACTATTAGATACGATAACTATTTATTTATTTATTAAAATTCATCACATTATATTTAAATATCCACAGTATAAGCTGTATAATCTAAAATATATGACATTTTGGTAAGAAAAAAAACATTACAAAACAAAACAAATTTTAAAAGTATTTTTTGCTTTGGTATCAGATAGGCCCTTAACAATGATTTTTAACTTAATCAGCCCACTACCGAATATATCAAGCTCTGGATGTTTTGTTTATTCTGTTACATTTGCGAAGAATTCTCATGCAAGTTGCCTGAATGTTGGTGTTTGCAGACAGTTCAATATATTGTACGGCTTCCATAAGTGTATATAGCAACTGATTGCGTGACCATGGCTCTCAAGCAATCGCCTCGACATCGGAAGTGAACGATTTCTTTGTTGGACAGGATAATGACAGACTGTAAAGGCACAAGAAATTTAGTAATCATATTGGCTTGCATGAAATTATATTAACGTAACTTTTTGAAAACGTAAATATGTCTTTAAGATATCAAAGACCCAAGCGGCCAAAGGCGAGTTTTTATACTTTGACGTTACATACATAACTTGCCGGAAAGAATTCGCTGGTTAGTGATAAGGCTTTGTTTCTGTGTTCAGACGGAGACACGTTTCTTTATTGTATGTTAATAGGCCTTCTGTTGCTTAATCCAAGATTATTTCGCGGTGAATCAAACCCGCGACCACGATTTAACAAACGTATCTATATCTATAAATCCTGCCCGTTTGCCCCCTGTTCTAGAAAAAAAAAATTTTTCATTTCTATTGCCATAGTGTTGTTCAAAAGTAAATGTCGCAACGTTTTGGCATGACATCGTTGCCTAGTTTTGACTGGCACCTAATTATGTAACGACAGAAACAACGCCACGAATTGAGGTCGCGGACTGCGAACGGAGGTTCGGAAATGCGTGAAGAATAACTGTAGTATGCAGCTCTATTGGAAATCGTATTTACTATGTAGTAAAATCTTTTAAATAGTTATCTATTTAGAGAAATATAAAAAAGGAAAATAAATCTTATTGAAGACTAAGACGTGGGATAAATTATTTTAAAACTCGAACAGAAAGCAGTACAAGATCGAGAATGTAAAAACATGTGATGCGGGTCACTCCGCAGGAAGTGCCATTTCCATATGATTGCAATTTCAAATGGAGCATATCCGGTCTAGACTTCCGCACCGTTACGCTGATTTCTACATTCTATAACCACTTTCGATAGAGATCCAGGATTTTAATTAGCATAATATATTCCATGTTTAAAATTTGTTTACCAAACACATTGTTTTTTTGTACAAACCAGGATGTAGAATATGTACACATTCCATTTTTAAATTTTAAGTGCGATATTTGAATACAGTCGCAGTCAACATAATATTGGTTATTTTTAACTCATCTCACTACAGATATCATAATGTTTATCTGTAAATTCATTTTTGCTTAAACTAGTTATTAGCAAAAGTACTACGCATTTAGCTTCTGTACACATGTTTATTATGCTCAAAAATAATGATTGTATTATCTTCTTCACTTTTTCATTTCCTTAGTCTATGATTAAGTTTTTTACACTTCAGGGACGGTAATGACAACATTTGTATGATTAGTACCCAATTACATTTTTCACGTGTACTTGAAACTGAAAAAACCTAATTTCCTAGTATCTTCGTGACGTCTTTTGTAAAAATGTAACAAACATAAATTCTAAACATATTTTTACGGAATACATTATTGATAAATAATTAATCTACATTATTTTGTAAATGCGCACGGCAATTTTTTTTCTCTATGACTTAATATGATGTCGTCTTATGTCGGTTTTCTGAGAATAAATTTAGAGAAAGAGAAAAATAATCAGACTAGTCATCATTCGTATACTTACAGGACTTTTTATGATTTTACTTGTAAATAGAAACAAAGTTACAAAATTGTAGCATAGAATTCGATTGACAGCCATAGATAGAAGAACAGAAAGGATTGTTAAGATAAAATGCGCGGTCATGGTCACAAACAAACCAGCGTTTATTCCCTAAATTACTGTACGAGATGCACAGATTCAACGTATATTCTGTATTTCACTTTCAAACGACATATCGTATGGGAGAGAGTGAGACGTCCAAATGGAATGAGGTGGGGTAAGGGAGCAACAGGTAAAGATTCCGAGGCCACTTCCGCCTTGGCTGCCGAATATTTCTGTCTCGAACCGGTAGTGGGACGGCAGCCAGGGATCTTATAAGTTTTATGTCTACATATTACGTATGAATAACTTCGAAATGATCCTCTCTGCCAAAAACAAGTCTTGGCATTCGCAAGATATAAATTGTTCACTACTTTGATTTTGACCTATTATGTTATTTTCGATAACTTGAGTAGAATTTAAGGATGATTTACAAATATAAATATAGGCTACTAATATACTTATCAAATCAATACAATTCCTAATAACACTATGTATGTTAAATCAAACTAAAATCTTAAAAAGTGTAATACATATGTAAGATTAGAAATACCTCTTATCACATAGCAGCGGAAATCAACTTATAACTCAATAATACAAATACTGAATATTAATTATCACTTGGCGACTACGTATATTTGCATGCTTAGTTTAGTATTTAAACAAGGAAACATTACGAGTTATTAAAAACTGGCGCGCTGACGTAATCCTATAGCACAACTAGCACTTCCGCATGCCCTAAGCATACGCAATTGTTTCTGTATCGAGTAGATTGTAGTCTTGCCGCAATCGTCTGTGTCTCCCTCGAATATATTTACGTCTATTATAACTTGTATATCTACGATTCCGGATATACTTCTTAACAAGTATGATAAAAATGGGACTCGGATCGTCTGGCTCCCGAAGTTTTATCTCATTTTCCACAATGTGTGGCGCGCGATGTGGTAAAGGGCGAGAGGCGTGGGGAGGTGGGAGCTCGCGTCCGTCCGCCCGCGCCGCCACCGCATCATCAGTTCGCGTCGAAGACTTGATCGTGACGCTTGTCTGCGAAGTCGTTCCCTCAGATACGCTGCTGGTTTACGGAGTGCCGTAACACGACACGTTTGGAGGGACTACCGCTGCTACGCGTGTGCTGTGCTCTTGTGAACATTGGATATTGTGATTTTCTGTGTGGTGATAATGCGTACGTGCTAAAACTACTAATTGTTGCCAAGCGCCTCTTAGGATTTTTGACGACGCAACCAGTTCCGGATCAGCTCAGCCGGTAAGTAGCGGTGCTTATCACAGGCCGCGCTATCTCGACCGCACGCATTTCCGACCCCGCCCGATAAGGAAATAATTATGTGTCGAAAACAAACAAAATATTTAAAGTTTCGGTTCTTAACAATTTTGAGTTTACAAAAAAAAGGGCCTAAGAATAATATGTATATATTACTTTCTAGTACTTTAAATGTGTACTTAAAGTCGCAGCTGGCAGAAAAGTTTTGCAATATTAATAACAATGAAGAGTTGAATTTGGATGGAACACGTGCATCTCACCCTAAGGGTCAAGTTTTGCCGCGAAAAAAATTATACAATGATACGCTTTCCCCTTCTCTTTTATTCCCGTAAATAATTGGGACTTTATTATCAAACAAATGTTACCCTAAATTGTTGCATAAATTCGGGGTTGCCGATAAAACATCTTTTTCGAAACTTAGTCGAAGAAAATTTTAACTTTTACTGCAAGTAGGTACCTACTATCATAGCCTAAAACTTTGTTATAAAGTTACGATCCGACCTAAAAGATTTAATTCGCCTATATATTTGGCGTTTAAATTTTATATGTAATTACCCAATTTAACTTTAATTAATGTTCTGGCCTGGTCTAAATAAATTTCATTTAATTTAAAAAATTCAAGACGTAAACAAATAAACGGCGCCATCTACCGTCGAATAGCATCTATTATATACTTCAAAATTATTTATTTTAGTATTTTGTTGTTTCAGATTGTCGTAATGAAAGTTGTTAGTTTGCAATTGCCATCGGGACCTAGTATGGAGCGGCTCCCGCTACCATTTAGTCCAACGGAACTCCTATGGCGATACCCATTACCATGGGCACCCCCACCTCTTTCTCCTCTCGGTGACGCCAAGGCTCAATTGCCTGCTGGGCTCCCTCCAGAACCCAGATTATGGACAAGAGAAGACGTAGCAGTCTTCTTGAAATGGTGTGAAAGGGAATTTGATTTACCAAATTTCGATATGGATCTCTTCCAAATGAATGGTAAGAACGTAATCTGATCAAATTGTATATTAATTCATAGCAAATATATTTTAATTAATACTGAAGATAGAACAGTTTGAAGAAGCAATTATTTTCTTTGGTTTCAGGTAAAGCTTTGTGCTTATTAACCAAAACAGATTTAGGAGAACGTTGCCCTGGAGCCGGAGATGTTTTGCATAATGTACTGCAAATGCTTGTCAGAGATGCCGCTATTTTAGGCAGAGTTCCCTCATCCCCTGTCACACCGACAGCTCGTAATGCCCCATATCCACCTTCTCCACACTCTCACCCACCAACTCCAACGTGGGCAGTTGCTGACAGCTTCCACCACTTCCATAGCGCTGCTGCTGCGGCGGCCGCTCAACCAAACTCTGTTACCTTAAGTCCAGCGCCATCCGTTGATAGCTCAGGAAGCCCTCAACGTGGCGAGACCATCAGTTATGCACCATCCTACGCACCTCCGGTTCCCACGCAAAACGGAAGTTCTGGGAGTAACCCATCTGATTCCGATGAAGATGCGAAGTTCGCACCGCCTCCCCATTCGCCGAAGGACGCTTTACCCAGCCCTGCACCGCAAAGTCATGCGGCGCCGCAACATTCTCATTTCCGGACTCAACACCGAGAATTTTTCCCCAACGATATGCCCGAATCTAATACAAGTAAGTAACTCGAAAAAAATATTTTAAACAGTACAAATTCATACAATTACATAAATTTCAAAACAATTTATAACAGTAACGAGTATAATCGGCTTAGGACCTGCAATTCAGAATTTAAAAGTTAATATAATTTTTTTGCAGATGGAAGACTTTTATGGGATTTCCTTCAGCAACTACTGAATGATCCAACCCAAAGATACACAAACTACATAGCATGGAAAAACAGAGACACTGGTGTGTTCAAAATTGTCGATCCTGCTGGACTTGCTAAACTTTGGGGAATTCAGAAGAACCACTTGTCAATGAACTACGACAAGATGTCTCGAGCACTGCGCTACTACTACCGCGTCAATATCTTACGCAAAGTGCAAGGCGAGCGACATTGTTACCAGTAAGTATTATTAAAAGATTAATTAACAATTATGGTATAGAAACATACGTAACATAAACATAATAATGATGCTCATACTTGAATATGAGTCATTAACTGTGAAACACTCTGCTGAGAACAGCATCATGCTGAGGGCCAATCAAAACCAATCAAAAGCACACACGCATTACATATTTTAAAAAAATCATTCTTTTTATTTTATTTTTTCTTTGATTTTTATAGATATTGTTACTTTGTGTGTTTCTGTGTTTTGTTAGTAATAAATGTTATGTCTATTATTATAATTAGAAAAATAATTGCTGCTGCTGATAGTACAGTAGGTATAATAAGAGACTAATTATTTTTTTATTGCAGGTTCCTCAGGAATCCTACAGAACTTAAGAACATCAAAAACATATCTTTACTACGACAACAAATGAGCCCGACACGTGTGGCGCAACAACAACAGCAGCCACAACCACAGTCTGTAGTAAAGGCTGAAATGAAAGAAGAACGTTGTGATGACGACCATGTTGAAGAAGATATGCCCACAGATCTGAGTATGAGCGCAACAGAACCTTGGCGGAAACGGCCGCGGTCCGACCCGGCACCTGTCATCCCATCACATGACAAACATTATATTAGTACCTTGATTGGTGACAATATGATGATGAAACAAGAATCTGATTACAACTCAGAATACTACGCGCTTAATCTTAAAAGTGAAAAATGCGAACAATGACTTGTGACAAAAAAAATGGACACGGTGTGAAGTGATTATAAAGTGAAACAACTCCACTCGATATATTTCTAGTCAAATTTCTCTCGGTACAGTTAATTTCAGTCTTCCCATTATACCTACATTTACAAATGTTCATAAAATTAACTGAGAGTGCTTTGACAGATATTATACGGAACGGAGTAAAACAGGGTATGGACCTTAAGTAATGCCTTTGTGCCACGTGATTTTTATCTGATAGTGTCAATTACATATTTTATATTTAGGTGTAATTTAGTTAGAAAAAGGGGACAGAGATTATTTGTGTTATTTGATAGAGACTTTGAATATATTGTGCAATGGACCATATAAATGTGCTGCAGACTGATTTCTGGCAGTTACACATGAAACAATATTGCCAAAAGAGTTACATTTAGAATAGCGTATAATCAGAGTTTGTACGTGTAATGCATTTTGTTTATTCAATAAGGTATTAATATTGTCATTAAAAGTAAGAGTAAAAATATTCTTCCTGCAGTAGAAATAAATAGGTCTTACAAATTATAAAATATATCATACACATGTTGTGTCTTCCATTGGTTCTTTTAGGCAAACTATATAATTGTAGTGTGTGAAATCTGTTTTATTTAAGCTACCACAGATATAGAAAATGTTTATATTTACATAAAAATATTATAGGGACAATAAATTGACAACACAATGCCTTGAAACCAATCTAAAATTCCTCTGTGATAAAGTTGTAAAGTGGTAGACTTAGTATATGCTAGGCTTTACTCAATTATTTCCAGCTACAATTTTCTGTGATCTCTTATCAATATAGGTAAATATTGTCATAGAGACTAAAATTATTGTTTGTAAATAGTATTGTAAATTATAAGTTAGGTTAACTGAAGAGAACTAAAGAGTGTATGATGTATGGTTTGTCAAACAAAATGTGGAGCTTTATCAAAGTACCTAGGTATTAATAAGTATGATTACAATTGAGTTTGTATTTTTACATTTATTTCTATGTGGCATGCATGCCAAAACTTCCAACTTGTAAAGAGTATAAATATAATGTTTCAAGAAAAAACATTGTGTTAAATTTGTTAAAAATAAAATGAATGAGTCTGACAAAACCCTCTTTTTCCCATTCCTTTCAAACATATTTTAAGAAAGTATTTTAATAGTACTAAAGTTCACAAGTACCGAAACAACAAATTATGTACTTTGTCTCAAAGATTGGTTCATGCGAGATCAATAATTTCCGCTCTTACCAAAGCGATTTATAGGGAATTGCGATGTTGTATATTAAAGGCATCTCACTCTATTGTAAGTACTTAGACCTGGCATTCTTTAAGGAAAAAAAACATTACTTTTTTAGTGTTATATTTTCACATAGCCTGGTCCTAATAAATGTCATTGAGCATTTCTATATTTTTTTGCCACTCTTTTAAAAAATGTTAAAAAAATTTATTTCTATATAAAATTTAATTCTTTATGCCATCATTATAGCTTATTAACCTAACTTTTATTTTTTTAAATAAGAACCGGTGAAATTGGTGCCATTTATTATAAAAAAATTAAAAACCTCAGCAGGGTAGTCTGAAAAGGTCCTGCTTTGTTACTGTTTATTGTTTAAATTAAATCTTTTATTTTAAGGCAATCATCCTAAAATTATGAATTACCTAAATATATTGGTGGATTTTATAAAATTATAGCAAAAAAAGCTGAAGAAAGTTCGATAGTTATTTAAAAAACTAGCCTGTTCAATCTATTTTGTTACCCTAGACCAAAATTATTCTAAACTTTTGATTTTATTAAAAATATCTACAATTTGACCATTTTTGCCAATTTTTAAAATTTGGAGGTCTGCTGAGCTCCTCTGTCAGCAATTTTTTTTTTTATTACCATAGAAATACTATATTTTATTGAGAAAATAAGAAATTTTTTTTTTGGGACAGTAACAATAAGGGAAGCTTTGGTAACAAAATAAATGATATAAAGTTGTGTTTATAATGCAGTTCTATTTAGGTTAGAATGTTTAATACAGAGACACGTATTTCGATTGTGTATGGAAGGACTTAAGACGTAAAATGGCTTGTATTTGCAAAATGTGGAAAATGCTGCAATGCCACCTTCTTTTTTATACTTATCATATAAAGTTCGCATGGAATAATTAAGGTATCTAATTTGCTGTTTTTTTTAAATAAATTTGTTTCAAATTTCTTCTTTTCTTCCTTTAACTTTTTCTTCATTCTATAAACTTGTTTTCGTAAAGTATCATTGGCTGTTTTTAAGTGTTTGATATGACTCTGTGCTTTATCAAAATCTTTTTTTAACTGTTTTAAATGTTTTTGAAAATATGCTGCCTTTTTTAATTCATTAATTTGGGAGTTGATATAATTTCAGTCGACATTCCTCCGATTATACCTTCCGAAGTCGATGATGACACAGATGTCTACCCAGATGAGATGGGGACTTCGTCGGCTGCTGAATGTGTGCTCCTGCTACTTGCTATTTCCTTAATTTTTTTTTATTCTTTTTTTCTCTCCACTTTTGTCGTTGTATATCTTTTTCAATTTCAGTCACTTTTGATATCTTTTTATATTAAGATTTTATTCCTTCTAATTTCTCTGGGATTTGCTTTAACCTTTCTCTGTACAGTTTCATTTTTCTGCCGGAATGAGTGGCATTTTCTTGTACTGTCAAGTATAAACAGAACCTTATAATTCCTTTTTTGTTACTAACCTATTTCCACTTATACGTTACTTTAATAATGTAACAAAATAAATGGTAACAAATCTGTGTTACTTTTTTTAAGACTTATATATTGCAATGTTTTTGTTAATGTAACATTTACTTTTGGGCAATTATGTTGAGATAAAGGTTTTAACTACCTTAAAATGAAAATAAATATTTTAAATATGGTCTACTTACCAAGGAACAAGGGTAACAAAAGCGGGAACAAAATGCGAAATAAATTTTTTTAAAGTCTACACAACACGCTGGACCGTTTAAAACTGATTTTTTATCCAAAATTGTGTCACGAAATGAAACGTAACGAGTTGCCCTTTCGAAATAACTACAATATATTGGTATAAGTTTTCTTTAAAACGCTTTAAATTGATAACAAAAAGGGAAATTTGTTTGGGGAACTTTTTCTGGGACAAGAATAAAATGTTTTTTTTTAATAGTATATACCATTTTTATTTATATTTAATGCATGCTGCTTAATCTCAGACGATGCAAAAATAAACTGAGTGTAAAATCTCGGTATAGTTAACTTATAAATATATGAAATAATTGAGTTTGAATTTAAAAATTTTAGAATGGGACATGTACATTTTCATACATTGGCGTTTTAGATGTTTTTTTTTATTTCTTTCTTTTTATGCAAATGAATTAATAACATATATTTAAATAGTCTTAAAGAAAGAAAATTCTATATTTGTTTTTAAGGAAATCTATTATCAGAAAATAACAAATATACAAAAAAGTTGTTAGCTGTCTACTTTGTGGGACATGACAATGATACATATTGGCAAAAAAAAGTAGAAACGCTCCATTATCATAGTCCAAATTGTGATATTATTCGCAAAAAGGAACTAAAGTGACACTTATTTAGTCTGCACACATTTTGATGACAAACAAGCACAGTCTAAATATAACCTATTATTAAAATATAGTAATCAAGAGTTTCGGCAGAATACAGTTCGAGTCACTTGAATAGCCTCACCCCTAAATTTTGAAATTTCTGTATAAATATGAACGAATATCATTTTCATAATAGTATTAATTTGACTTCACGCTCAGTGCATTACGATACAAAACAAAACACGTACGAATCTGCACTGGAATACCGCACCCCGCGTCGGTGCGACATTTCGTCCGCGTCACATGATTAGCCTCAGTGCTATTCGAACATTACTCGCGTGCGTTTGTTTTGGTTTTTTGGTAGCAATTCTTTATTTAAGCGTCGAATATTACGTATATATTTTTTTCGAAGTCTTATTCAATTGTTTAGCTATCATGGGTCGTGGTCGAAAATTAACTGAAATCGAAAGAGAAAAAGTGAATTTTTATTTGGATCAAAAACTATCTCACCGTGAAATTGCAATAAAAATTGGTCGCAGTCCTAAAGTAGTTAATAATTATGTGAAAAATAAAGAAAACTATGGAAAAAACTATAAAGGTCGTACTAAATTGGCTACTTCGTCAAGTGAACGTCGGCTTATTTTACGTGCAGCATCTAATTCTTCCAAGACAGCGCGACAAATTGCGAATGAAGTAAACACCAGCGCATCACTGTCTACCGTGCGACGCATTATAAAGTCATCACCATACCTTAAACGGCAGAAAATCAAGAGCAAACCTCATTTGCGCGATCAACATCAAAAAGCCCGATTGTTATTTGCTAAAATACATATGTCTTGGACAAATCAATGGCATAATGTTGTTTTTAGTGATGAAAAAAAATTCAATTTAGATGGTCCAGATGGCTATTCATATTATTTTCACGATCTAAGAAAAGAAGAGCGGGTGTTATCACGTCGTCATTCGGGAGGTGGCTCAGTAATGGTATGGGGGGCGGTTTCTTATAAGGGGCCTATTCCAATTTCAATTCTCCGAGGCAAACAAAATTCAGCTTTGTATACTAATCTATTAGAAGAAAAGAAAAAAAATATTTGTAAAATTTTAAAACACCGGAACTGGATTTTCCAACACGATAATGCCTGTAAACATGCGTCACAGGAAACAAAAGCTTGGTTTCAAAAAAGTAAAATTGAAGTTTTAGATTGGCCATCGAACTCTCCGGACTTGAATATTATGAAAAATATTTGGGCCTATCTATCTCGCCAGATATTTGCCGGTGGACGCCAGTTTAATAGCAGCGCAGATCTTGAACGAGAAATTCATAAAAATTGGAATAATTTGGATCAAAATTACATTCATTCATTATATAAGTCTATTCCCGAACGTATTTTTGAAGTTATTAAAAGCAATGGAAAGTATACAAAGTATTAAAAACAAATTATAGCCTTATTTATTTGTGTTTTATTTCACTGATGCTATTCAAGTGACGCACCATTTTCACTACTTTAGTGTACAGTTAGTTCTATTTATTTATCTTATTTTTACTTTTTATGATTAAGCTATAGTACGACGCTAATGAAGTTTACTTATGAAGTAAAACAAGCAATATTGAATATACAACAGAATTTATATTAATTTTGGGGGTGAGGCTATTCAAGTGACTCGGACATTAAGATTATTGATATTGACCTTGAGTCAGAAGTACTATGGTATAAAATCTACATTTCCCATAATAAGCAACTTTTTACCAACTTCTTTGTTGACTTCACTTTATGCCTTATACAAAGTTTTTAGCAATTAATACATCTCCAGTGTAGAACAGTATTGCTTAGTAGGAGCTAGTTACTGTTGCAAAACTAGTCACTTAGGAGTCAAAATGGAATAGACTATTTTTCTTTACAGACAATAGGCTTTTATTGTTTTATTAGAAATAGTAACAAGGACCCTCGGGTTAAGGAGATTGAATGCAACATGGTGCATACATTTTGAACTCTTCATATGAAATAGAGATTCCTAATTTTCCCAAAACAATTTTTTTTGTTTTGAGGAAATTTAGAAGATTTTTTACTATAATGATTATCTGCAAGAAAAATAACTTAATATTTGAGTGAGCGTCAGAATGGACGGTACCGTCAAACGTTGAAATATAGTTTTTAAATTCGGTCCCAATTGCTTCTATTTAATTCCTACTACATATAAGACAATTGTTTCCTTAGTATCTTGGGAGAACCAAAACAATTTTAGTGAGCGTCTATTCCGATGTCTGATTGGCTTATTTTATAGTTCATATTTTGCTTCCTAGTAGGTTTTCAATCTTGGATACTGTACCTATCATGGAATTAAGATATCGAACAATGTTATTACAATTCCCCCCAGCGCCTGATATAAATATACAGGCAAAAAATATTCTAAAAAAAAAGGTTTATTATATATAAACAGAACGTTTTTTCTAGTTTACCAAAACACATGAGGGCTCAGTTTTTACGAGAAGAAATATGGAAGGACAAGAGAACTCCCTGTTCTTAATTTTTTTAAGCAATATTATATGCTATATTTATTTTTGAGAACAGATTGCATTATACCTGACTCGTTTACTGATTGGCTGTACTTTTCCCCATTTGTACAGATCAATTATAAAATCAAAGTTTATGAGTTTTTTACAGTAGGGTGAAGGGTCGCTATAGTCATCCTGTATGATATTACTGTCCTTGTGGTGAAAAAGGCTTTTTTTTTTTAATTCTTTAACGATTTAGAAAATTTTCTTCCTCTTTCCATTATGAAATAAATGGTTTTTTCAATAAAAAAATAATTCTCAGCTTGACCGCTTGACATTACATGTATGACCGCAAATAACGACAATATTACATTACGACAACACACAAGTGTAACAAAACAAAAAACTACCGTCTTTTAAAATCACCTCGGAATTATCATACTACCTACAAAAACAGTTGCAAATAATCTTAAATGAAAAATAACTTCATTTTCTCTTGTATTCAATATAAAAAAAAACTATGTTATCCCTTTACGAGAAGAGGAACGCGATCAGTCTACCCTGAATGAGCTACGTATAAACACAGACGGTTCAAAAACAGGGTGTGGCTCAGGCGCTGGTATATTCTCTCTTGATCTCAACATCAACATACACCTACCCCTAGGGACACAGAACTCGATCTTTCAATGTGAATGTGTCGCCTTAACAGAGGCAGCCAGACCCGTGCAGCGGTTAGGAGTTAATGACTTTTGCATTAAGCTCGTATCCGACAGTGCATCCGTGCTGATGGCGCTCGGAAACAAAAAGATAAACAGTAAACTAATACTGGAGTGTCACGAAGCACTGGAGGCTCTAACACTAACCAATAGGGTTACCTTGCAGTAGATAAAAGGACACAGTGGCTCTCTCGGCAATGATGCTGCCGACAAACTTGCGAGAAGAGGCTCCGGAATGACGCCTGATGGCCCGTATCCGCTCCTTCCCTTGCCCTTCTCGCTAGTGCGAACGTGGATTCTCCGAAAATCCGTCGAAATCCAAAATCAACGATGGTCGCATAGTGCAGACTGCAGTCAGTCCAAAATGGCTCTGCCAGCAGTGAACCCACAACTGACTAAGCGACTTCTAAACTTAAACAGAACCAATCTCAAAACAATGATAGGGACAATTATGGGCCATTGTCTCCTTAATAAACATCTATTTGTCCTAGGCGCGACAGACAGCCCCATGTGCAGAGGCTGTTTCAGCGTAGAGGAATCAGTCACCCACGTAGTCCTGGATTGCGAGGCTGTGGCTAAACAACGTACGAAAATCCTCGGAACAGTGAGGTCGCTCAGAGAAGCCTGTGAAGTGCCCAGGAGACTTCTGTGCTTCTGGAAGGAGCTGGGCTGGCTTAAGTAGCCAGGACTTTACGCAAAACGAACCAATTTCGAGTCTAGTTACGGAAACTGAGCCCACCTTCCTCACCTAACCTAACCTAGGTACAGCATCAAAGTTTGAAAACCTAGTAAGAAGCAAATAGGAAGCAAATTCAAATAATTGATAATTCAATAGTCACTAAAATTGTTTTGGTTCTCCCGAGATACTAAGGAAGCAACTGTCTTATATGTAGTAGGAATATAAGCAGAAGCGAAAATAGAAGCAATTGGGACCTAATTTATAAACTATATTTTAACATTCAACACAACTGGTGACCGTCCATTCAGACACTCACATATTTGAGGTGACAAAAACATTATTCAATAGTTTTCTGAAGCTTTTATTTTTTAAAGAAAACACCTAAAATAATCACAGCTTATGTTTAATTAAACATCACTAAATACTTTAAAAAATATTTACACGTAACATTTCTTAAATTTTTTCACCTTGAGGTTGGAAAAATATGATATCATCGGCAATTACTGTTGACGCTGATCTAACTTGACCATCATCTAATTTTATTTCTCCATATGACAATTTACCAGTTACATACACTCTTTGACCTTTTTTTAAAAATTTGTATACTGTATCTCTTAATCCTGGTCTAAAAACACTGATTCTGTGCCAGTCTGTCTTTTGCAAAACATCACCAGATTCATATTTATAACTGAAATGAGTTGCAAGAGGAAAGTTTATTACAGGATGGTCTTCGGTGCCTCTCTTCTGTGGATCAGCACCAACTCTGCCCAAAAGTGTAACTTGATTTAAGGCTGAAAAACAATAAATTAAGTTATAGAGAAAATTTTATATTTTAACCATTATTTTTAGTTTTCAATTTCAAGTTTGCCGCGGTATTTAGTAAGCACTGCAAGCATGGCCACATACATACATGTTTTAAGCCCATTATAGTGTATTTTATCTTCGATGAGAAACTTTGAAAGCTACGCTAATATTAATTTAATAAAACGTATATTAGCTAATGAATAATACTGAAATAATAAAAGTATCCTTAATATTATTAATCCCCCACCAATGGTTAATTGCATCTTTTGTGCAACCACCTATTATAGGTTACATTTAAGCGTTTTCCGGCAAACAAAGACGCGGTGATCAATTTAAATGCAATAAGATGAAAGGTACTTACTTTTTTCAGATACTTGTGAATCATAGTAAACGGTTGTGGTATGTAAATTACTCTTAGCCAAAAGCGGTCGAACGCCATTCCTCACCTATTAAATATCAAACATAATTTTTAATATGCAACCAAAACTTTTAATGTGATGTATTTAATGTAATAGAACTTACGAATCTGCCTATATTGCCCTGCATAACTGCTAAAAATAAATTGAAGTCTACTTAAACTGAGCTGCGTTTATATATATTTTGATTCAATTATTCTTATTTGAAAGAACTAAGAAAACCTAGAATACATAATAAAGTATAAACATAACCTAAAATCTCAAGAACAGCCCATATAAATATTAAACAGAGGGCCGGCTGAAGTTTTTTGACTAGTGATTACCGTTCTAGTTTATACCATAAACTATATAATTTTTGAAATCAATTAACCATGTTCAACATAAAAATATTTTAATCTATTTTCCTATGTAATCTCTTGGTATTGTTATATGGTAAAAATATTTTTGATTATTACTACACCTTGATTTTTTAAATCGCTGCTATTGATTGAATGTTAAGAATTAAGAAAAAAATTGGAAATAATAAGTTTTATGAAATCCAAAACCTTTTCACATAATTGTAATACAATTATTTAATATGATACATGATTTATTTCTATTTCATATAAAACATTGTTTAATTTCCTTTTATCTGCATCATGGATAACAGACCTTTTACATCGCATTAGTGTTTTTATTCTATGGTTTATTATACATAGACAATAATTAAACGGACATTTTTGTAGATAGAATTTGTCTATTCAGCTACCACCATATCCAATCCAAAAGAAGTTGTTGCCTGTGAAGGATGCCTTCAGCTGCGAATGCAAAGTCTGAAAAACCTGCTTCTTCGGAAGTAGTGGATAATTCACCAATAAAACAGATAATGACGCTTATCGAGCACAAGATAAGAAACTTGGAGAAAAGAAAGGTATGTACCTTCTTTACAATAACAAATAATACAGCATACAATAACGTAGATTATAGAACAGATAAATCATTTATATATGTATCCAATGTAATTAGTATCGATACTATCATAAAAACATAAGATAAATCCTTAATTTTATGTACATAACTCATATAAAGCATGTAAATAAACGTCGCTGTGTTAGCCGACGCCATTTTTATACATGTGCTTCATTGATGTTGCCGCAAACTGACGCCCAAAATTACCATGAAAATATACAATTCTGTTATAGAATTTTTTGCGAAAACATTGATTATCTTAAGTGATATCTGTATTATACAAAATTAAATGTTTTGACTTTACTAAGTAAGATGCTTTGTATGTTGTCTAAAGTGTCTATTTATATTATTTAAATTATAACTTTTTGGATCCTCTTAAATTTGTATTTGCAACAATGAACTTTTGCAACGCCTTTTTACATGTTTCTTGACATGTTAGAAACTGGTTAAGATACAATGTTTCTAACCCAGCTTTGTTGATCTGATTTAAGCTATGATATTTATAGATGTATTTCGCATATCCTACAGTAATATATTTGCTGATTTTCAGAGTAAGCTATCATCTTACCGTGAACTGCAGAAGGCTGGAAAAGAATTAAATGGCGATCAAAAGGTTGCTGTTGCAAAGTATGATGAAGTAGCTCAAACTTTGGAGTTTGCAAGGGACCTTTCAAAACATGTGGGTACCATTGCCCTTTCAGCTGAAAGGGAAGCTAAAAAGCAAGCAAAGCGGGTAAGTTTTATACCTTGTTTCTTAATATAGATCAATTTCTTATTCCATTTTCAAGTAGCAGATTAGACCCATATTCTTAACATGAAATCACAACAGAGGATTAATTTAATTTGTTTTACTATAGGAAGCTTGGGTTCGCTATACTGTAGATACCAATAAAATTCGGGAAGTTCTTCTGGTTTTGGACTGTATTATGCAAATGGGCAGTGCTGAAGTGCGAAATGATTTTCTAAATGGCACCAATGGAGCGGTAAAGCTTACAGAAGATGATTTGAGAATTCTGGACGACTTGTAAGTAAATGATAACTTTCCATAGTCTAATTTAATACATTAATTTTATTTTATAAATTTTTTATAGTCCTTAATTATGTATAAAATAGGAATAAGTCTTTAATATTAAAATTTTTTAAACTTTCAAATTATATTATATAATATAATTTGAACTATAAAAGTTGACCTAGTTTTATTAGCTGAATAGTATAGCATGCATAGATATTTGTTTACAATAGCAACCAGTCAACCACATCAATTCTCACCCACACTCTTATTTTTAGATACCCTGAAGTGACTCCCAAGCATGAAGAAGGTCAATCTGGATTTCATGCCCAAACCGTCAAAGCAGCAGAACATTTGTACTCTATTATTGATGGTAAACCAAAAGAAATACTGGGTACAACATATGCTCATATAAAGGAAATTGTGACATTAATTCATGAATGTGGATACTTTGACAAAACACCTGAAGCACCTGTACAAGAAATAGAGGCTGTTGAGAATCACATTCCTGAAGAAGTGCTAGCCCCAGCACCACCACCACCAGAGCCTTCAGATGAAGTAGAACAGCCGGCACCTATGTATCCTCCTCACATGGGTATCCCCACAGCCCCCGCTCCAAATGTGGTACCGACACCTGGATATCCCATGAGTAGACTCCCCCCCATCACACTCCAAGAAGTTGAACACGCCTACTTCGCTCAACAGTATCCTCAACAGAGGCCCATCTCTGAAGTCATAGGCTCCCAAAACTTCTTCTTTCTACAGGAATCTGAAATAGACAGCCCCGTCGGAACACCACAACCTCCCATGATGAATCAGGCTTCACCACCGGCACCAATCCCCAGTCAGACGTTCACGAATCAACACTTTGTGCAACTTCCCCCAAATCACATTCCAGAAGGTAACATGACGATGCCGCCGCAGCCCCACTACCCACCGCACCCCGAGCACTTCGCCGGTGTGCCCTTGCCCATTCCTGGCCATCCACAGCCCCATCCCCAGGCTCACATCATCCCTCAAGCGCACCCTCAGGCGATGCACGCTCAGCAGCATCTTCCCCCTCAAGGAATACCGGCGCCGATCATGCATCCGGAGCCCGTCCAACAAAACTCAGTCGAACAGGCTCCGGCCGACGAGCACGAGGCGCAAACGCCGGTAGAAGACAAAAACGAAACAGAAGAGAAAGAGAGCAGAAGTCCCGATCGCGAAGATGGCGATCGCAAGACTCAAGGCCAGGGCGACGGACAAAACAGATTCAGGCGATACCGCGGTGGCGGCAGGGGTGCCCCCAACGGTTATCGTGGACGCGGCAACTTCCAAAACAGGCAAAACAACGACGGATACTACAACAGACACGGAGAATACCAGAATAGGCCCAAGGACGGGTTCCACAACCGGCAGTACAACGACAACTATCAAAACAGACACAAGGACTACCAGAGCAGAGGAAACGACGGTTACTATGGCAACGGCGACACGGACAGCCACCAGCAGACGGAGAACGGTCGTGACAGATACGGAGACTCTCAGGGCTACCAGGGTGGCTTCAAGAGCCGCGGCAGGGGAGGCGCGCGGGGTTCGGGGCGGGGAGCCGCTCGGCCATCGAGACCGCACTACAACCGCAAGCAGGAGCACGTCGAATAAGCCCTATGGCGAACTCGGCTTCACATAAGCGACTCACTATCGGACTAAATCATTCGTGAAAGGCAAATTTCACCGGCAACAACGCGCTGTGGAAACAACAAGAGATTAAGATAATAAAAAGATAAAAATCTCAAAAAAAAAGTAAAATAATAAAACTCGAAACTAAATAAAAAATAAGTTACTTGAATTTAGATGTATGATATATGCGTTATTGTAAGTTACGTTAATTCTAGATTCGTGTAAGGCAATTGTCACGTGACTCGGAAATTCCGGAGTCCTCGCTCAGTCCCTCTCGCGTGCCTCGTCCTCGAAATAAGTACAGGATATAATGCACAGTTCGCTTTCGGATATTCCCTTTCCTGATCGATTATTTTGAATTATACAGTATAACCCTTGCTGAATTTGGCTTTTGTATTTATTTCATTGCTATAATTTTTGTACATACTATAAATCTTTTTTTTTATTTTGCCCCATTACTTCCCAATAAATGTTTTACAAGTCTAGTTTTAAATGTTTAATACTTGGCAATAAAATGTTACTCTTAGCTATTTCAACTTTACACATATAACGGAAATATAATTTTTAATTATATAACTAAATGTTGGAATCAAGTTATAGATGGCACAAGAACCTCTTGTTATGAAGTAGAGAATATTTTGTGGGAATATAGTCTCATTGAGTATTATTGTAAAATAAATTAATAAAATGCTCTAGTGTTTTAAATGTTAAAAATTCATTAAAGATATAAAAAACGGGAGGTAATGGGTTTTTAAATCAAGACTTATTGAAGCGACAAATGTTTCCTTGAATTTATTTGACCTGTTAGGCTGTGTGCAAGCAAATAAAGTATTCTATGAACAATTTTCTTTATTCCAATCCTGACATGGCAAGCAGGCAGTTTTTGCCGCGCACCACCACTTTGTGGAACCAGCTGCCCACTGAAGTATGTCCGAACTAATTCAACTTAGGGTCCTTCAAGAAAAGAGCGTACCAATTCTTAAAAGGCCCGCAACGCACTCGCGAGCCCTTTGGCATTGAGTGTCCATGGGCGGCGGTATTACTTAACATCAGGTGAGCCTCCTGCCCGTTTGCCCCCTGTTCTATAAAAAAAAGCCTTTTATGATCTGGACTGCTTCTGGTATCTACACATCTCTATCTCATATCACCAGGA
Organism: Pieris mannii; assembly: GCA_028984075.1. Classification (NCBI taxonomy): domain Eukaryota; kingdom Metazoa; phylum Arthropoda; class Insecta; order Lepidoptera; family Pieridae; genus Pieris; species Pieris mannii. Next base: position 4,903,842 of record CM054797.1, read on the forward strand.
GTAAAGCGACCGTTTTTTGTACTTTATTCAGACATCTATATTATATATCCTACGCTATTTGCATTACTATGAATTATTAATTTCTGATACAACTGAATTTTATTCGATTCTTCACAATTTCTTGACAAGAAAAAATATTTTGATGAATAAATACCGTCTATGTACATTTTACTACTGTACTGTTTCATAAAAAAATACAAGTTCACATTTAATTTACCTATTAAAAAGATTTTGCAATTGCAAATTGACGCAAGTACCAACGGCTGTTTGATTATACCTTAGGAATATTTTTTCAATGCGTGTTTTTCGCGGTGTCTATTACGGGGGCTCCCAAAATATAATATGAAGCATAAAATATAATACTATCAATTTTGCGCTAATACATGAGTCCTTTTATGACCAACTGATAGTACCTAGACAATCTATTCAAATTAATAAAAAAAAATATATTTATTATGGAATATAAGAAACAGGTGTCACTTAGTCCACGTCATTAGATTAGAATCGGTAGAGGTCCCTACTCATACGTCAAAGAAGACAGAGGGTGTATGCCGAGAAAAAGATGTCGTAAAAATTTCTCGGCTCTCTCTTAAAATAGCAAATCATCATACAAAATGACTATGGCAAACAACACTTATTTTAAAACAAATATCGCAATTTTTTTTTTAATTTAATTAAAACTTTAGCATGCAGATACGTTCGCTTAGTAAAGTAGTTTTAATATTTATTGCGATAGATTTTAGAAATGAAATAAGAGCAGTGAACGTCTATTGGCTTTGGCGAGCGACTCTCATCCCTGAGGTCTTGGGTTCGATCTCCGGCTGTGCACCTATGGGCTTTCTTTCTATGTGCACTTTAACATTTGCTAGAACGGTGAAGGAAAACATCGTGTCGAAACCTACATGTCTTAGACCCAAAATGTTGACGACGTGTGTCAGGTACTGGAGGCTGATCACCTACTTGCCTATTAGATTTAAAAAATGATCATGAAACAGATTCAGAAATCTGAGGTCAAGACCTAAAGAGGTTGTAGCACCTCTGATTTATTTTAAAATTTTTAGACATGAAATAATACGACAATTATAGTACAATTTATTAAAATAACAAAATAAATTTTTTTAAAAGGTACATTTTGGTTAAATCGTGAAATTTGGTATTGTTACAAACTACGAAAATTAAATACACCGAAATCAATGAGACACTTGCACTAGAATTTGGGAAACTAAGTTTTTGAATTAATTCCACTGATCCATAGACGTAAAGAATTTTCCAAATTATCGTCAGCCCGTTATCGTTATATTAATTTAAGTCTCAGATTCCCTACATTTTAAATTATAAAGCACGAATTGATCTCTTCTGCAGCATGAATATAGTTTCGACATCAGCATTAATACTACTACTGCTAGCTGTATCGACATCAGTTAGGGAGAGAATAAGTCTTTTCGCCAATCCGTTAATATGAGGGGACTACTGAAGTTTAGAAGTCTATGGTGATTTATAAAATTAAAATAAAAATCGTTTATTTTGGAACATAAGATCATCATGGTATCACTTATTCCACGTCATTAAATTCGAGCCTGTTGGCATCCCTACTCATCGGCAAAGAAGACAGAGGGTATTGGCCGAGAGAAAAAGCCGGCGTAAAAAACTCTCGGTACTCTTTAAAAAAAGCAAATCATCAAACAATTCTACAATATTTAAAACAAATATAGCAAATTCATTAGAAGTGGCCTGCCCAGCACTAGTCCCAGGCCCTTTTATAAACAATAATCACTAACTTCATAGCTAAATAACAGGATGTTCATGAATAAAAATCAGTTTATAAAGTAATATATTTAATTCAAAGTATTCCTATGTCCAACTAGTGTGTTGTAAAAATAGTCATACAAATCAGAAAAATTTCGACCAAAATAAATTATTTTATTTCGACCAGCTGATATCATACAATCTTAAACAATAAACTCTGTAAATGTAGAACCTATATATGCTTACAGTAATCAGTGTAGATAGCGTTAACCTATACAACCCAATGCAATTATACAAAATATCATCTACTTATCTAGCTTTTAATATAAGGGTAATATCGCATTCGTTTGTTCGACCATTTTCCTCAAATTGAGGGTATTAGAAAAGAGGGTACACCAAAAATTTATTGCATAAGAAATCACTTGTTAATTAGCGCTAGGAATGTAGATTTCAGATGGATGAATAACGAAAGTTTGGAATGATGGAAAAGGGACGAAATGGACCATTTCAAATAACTTTTTTACATTTTGGTCTTAAATAAAGATTATAAATATAATGTTTTTTTTTTGTACAACATAATTATTGTATTGTACAGCGACTACTATGAAGGCACACGCGCACGTTAACACTAATCATGCTGATTTATATAAAAGAAATTTATTAAAATTTGTTTAACTGTTCCGATATAAATTCTGTTTATAAGAACTTTTGTATTGAAATGTATGTCGCAGCCAAATATCTTCATTAGCCGTTCAATTAACAGCCTAGCCGTTTAACTAACGGCCTGAAAGATATTCAGCCAGTTGATTAAACAGTTGGAAAATGATTTGGATCGATGACGTTTCATTACTTGCCTAGCCTTGGTAACTTATTGTTCTTCCATTTTCAGCCACTCTCAAACTCTTCAAACTGTCAATATGGCGTCGGGAAACCACAACTTTTAGGGTGTTTTCCAAAGTTTAATGAAAGACAACAAGTACAATGGTAGAGTGTAGTGACAAAAATAATGTGAATATGCCTCAAGAAATTTAATTTAAAAGAAATATTTTTTATGTGATACGTTTCATCTTTTCTAATTCTGCCAAATAATGACACTATCGAACGAATGGCCAATCATTACCCAGCCAGTTTATTAAATGTTGGAACAAACGCTACCGCTGAATATCTTTCAGGCCGTTAGTTAAACGGCTAGGCAGTTAATTGAACGGCCGATAATTATTATCCACAGTATATAATAATTTTATATTTGGTACCGCACTTACAAGGTTTTTTTAATTAATTTAACGATTTACAAACATTACCAATGTATTTATTAAATATTATAAAATGGATGCATGGTTTATTGGTAACCATAGCAACGATTACCGTTCGATCCGTATGTTTCAGGACAGGCGGCCTAAATAACGAACGAAATCACACCATACTTTATAACGGTAACCATAGTAACGAAGACGAAATCAATCATAGGTCGTGTGTCATCATAGTACGTCTAGATTCATATCAGCATTGCACACAAACATCAATATTTACACTTATTGCTGTTTAATACGTATTTTATAAGGCTTTTGTTTAGACCTAATAGTAGACCGAAATACAGTAGATTGGTTAGTATCACTCTGAGACATCTGAATATTATTATTATTTTATTTTTATCGAATAAACGCGAATCTATTACATTAAGCTTTTTAGATCTGGGCCTCAGATTTTTGTATCTCTTTCATGAACTAATAGGCAGGTATGACCTGACATACGCCAACTTTTTTGGGCAAATTATTTTTTTATTTTTATCGAATAAATGCGAATCTATTACAAGATTTTTAGGTCTGGGCCTCTGATTTTTGTATCTGTTTCATGATCAGGGCAAGTAGGTCATCAGCCACTTGTGCCTGACATACGCGTACTTTTTTGGGCAAGCCGGTTTCCTTCCCGTTGGAGCGAATGTTAAATGCGCAGATAGAAAGTCCATTGGGGCTCAGCCGGGGATCGAACCTACGACATCGGGGATGATAGTCGCACGCTAAAGCCAGGGCCAATGCAGCTTATTTTTATGTAAGTTTAAACTTATTACTTTACTTTTTTTTTGTTTACTTTTTAATTAACGCATTAATGTAAATAAAATCGCGTTTACATCTTTAGGTATTATTTAAATCGTTTAAAAAGATCGTTTTGTTGAGTCGTAACTTTAATCGTCAAATGCGATCTATATAAACAGGGCCTTACCATGCTGTATGTGATATATGTATATATATGTATCAACTGTAATCTTATTTATTGTTGTAAATGTTATATGGGAGAAAAATAAATAAATTATTATTATCATGTGTGATAGATTTATGTGATGTATGACTGAATATTTCGTATATTTCACTTTTGTATAAGAAATTTAATTTTGTAATTCGTTTGGGGCCGTACATGTACGTAAGCAGATTTACTGCAATTTATCCCCCCCCCCTTTATTGTCAGCAAAAGTAAGCAAAGCTCTAAAAATGATAATATTTTTTTATAGGAATCCTCGAAAATGCGTTTTTGAATCTCAAAATTAGAAAACCCAAACCTCCCCCCCCCTCCCCATAGGGCTTACGTAAAACTTGAACGGGCCCTTTTCGAAAAATGAATTTTCCGCGTTTTTGGAAATGCCGTATTTATAAAATTTTAGGTATATTACTGTATCTGAATCGTGATCATGCAAGTACGTGATCAGCCGTCTGTGTCTGACACCTGTGACTGACACATGTTGACTTTTTGAAGGCATGCCGGTTTCCTCACGAAGGATTACTTAATCTTTGAACAAAGAAAAATTGATTTTACGCGTTTTCCGCTTTTAATCGAGTATTGTGAGATAAACGAGAATTGTATTGTATTAATTTAAATATTTAATACTTTTTCTTTTTAAATCAAACTAACAAACCTACTGTATTTGGTATTTGTGCAAAACAATTGTACAAAATTCTTTTGCGCACTTTAAAAGATCACTGTATCACAAACAATAAAGTATTGCTATTTTCACCTGCATTATTGTGGCTTTGACAAAGTATTAAATGCAAATATTAATTATTGGAACTTATCTAGATTAACAGTTAGGTGCGTCTTCTAACACTCAAACCCCATAACCTATCTCAATCCATTTTTGATCATCAAGACATCTTAATCCATTTAGATTGTAATAGCTATCTGTCGATACAAGCTATCTATAGTAGGTCGGATCGGTGCAATGGACTTTTGTGGAATAAGTGATACTCTTATGATCCTATGTTCCAAAATAAACGTATTTTATTTGTAAGAAAATGATAGTTCAAGTGTGCCAATATCCTATCTTAAGATTTTAAGTTACATCAGTTTTAAAAAAAATTAAAAATCTATTTGATATGTTTTAACAAGACATGTGTATTTTAATATTGTGTTTCCAGAGGATCGATCGACTGTCACGATCCGATTTCAGATTGTTTTCAAACTGTGATTGTGGATACATTATTGGGTTCTGGCGTAAAACGTCACTTAAGTCTGCTTTGAGAGCTGTGAAATCATTCCTAAATCTTGACATATTTGGACGTAAAATTGTCTGTAAAATCTTCTGTATTGTTCTTGTTGTAATTCGATTTTTGACTAATAAGCGTGTAATACTTTGTCAAACTCACTTAAAATGTATCAAAATAGGTTTAGCCCATTTGCAGTCTTTCCAGTCATTTTAATGCAAGTATTTGTTTGATTTTGGGGTACAGTCAGCAAAATTGGCACCAACTAACATAAGTAACAGCCTAAAGTGATGTTGGTATGTGATAAGTCAAATATGGACCAAACCAATAATTTATTCCACGTCAATTTCACCTCAAACAAAAACAGACAGACAAACATATTTATTTTTCAAATGCCAGGCTCAGAAGTGAATAAAGCCTTTAACTATAGTTTTGAAATACGATCGTTAATAACTACACGAATACTATTCGGGCTTCCGTTTATACAAACTATTCGATAGTTCGTGAAGTTCTGAAAATTATTTTCCTCTACCATCGAACATGGAATAAACTATGGCGGTTAAATGGCGTTATATTCAACTGTATATTAATCTAATTAAATGCTAGCGATGTCACAAATCACATATAAATTGTCCATATTACATCGTATGTTAAATCATTTGTCTGGACATCGCGTGCCTCATTTTTCTTTCCCATGACTCTGCTTCCGCCCAAGAATGCCGCACGTCACGGAATAACTGAAAAAAAACGTTTAAATATGATTATTTTTTTTTATATATAAATAACATGACCAAACAGGTGACCCTAAATCAATAAGAATTTATATAATAAAATTAAAAAAACATTTTTAGGTCTGGGCCTCAGTTTTCTGTATGTGTTTCATCAACATTTGTCAATCTAATAGGCAAGTAGTTGATCAGCCGCCTGTGCCTGACACACGACGTCCACTTTTTTGGTGTATGATTTACTGGTTTCCTTCTCTGTATATCTATATTCACATTTCCTCACTGTATACTATGTGCTAATCACTACATAGTATAAAACAAAGTCGCTTTCTCCGTCCCTATGTCCCTTTGTATGCTTAAATCTTTGAAACTATGCAATGGATTTTGATGCGGTTTTTTTAAATAGACAGAGTGATTCAAGAGGAAGGTTTATATGTATAATAACATCCATTAAATAGTGGAGAAGTACTGTTATTTTTGAGGTTTCTAATGTGATGTCGTAAATAATTACATTTTTTCCGCTTACATTGCAAACGCAGGCTGAACCCTACGACTTTTATCAAACTAATGTACTAAGTATTGTACACATTGAAAAGGTCAACAGAAAAGTCCGTGATGGTATATGTCTATCTCTTATGGATAACCCACAATAACTTTTTTTTGTCATTTACTTTTTACGACAAATAATGGCTAATTTTCGAAGCGATTTTAACCAATACAGCATTAATCCTTAACCAATTAAATACCTTGAATACATTGTTCATTTAATATAGATCTATACAGCCCATTACAGCTTATTTAGCAGCGATCAAACGCGTAAATTATCGGAGCTTTCCAGCGACGGCAATAACAATACATAATAAAAACCTGCTTTTCATCAGCATTGCACCCGTGCGAAGCTGGGGCGGGTCACGAGTGATGATATAAATAAATAAACAATCTGTGTTTACTGCCCAAGACGTTATGCGTCAGAATTTCTATTTAAAGTTCTAATATGTAACTATTCAAGGAATACATCAACCAATAGCGTGTATTTTTCTCGATAATCCTTTCTCACTCTCTCAATCGTTCTCTCCCTTTTCTTCGACAAAAACGCTGCCCATCTTCGTGACGTTTCATCCGTAAAAAAATACCCTCTAGAGAAGTTTCACTTCAAGCCAACACACCATTTTATTTAATAAACAATGTTAATTTACTTTTAATTTATTTTCACTGTCATTCAGTCTACTCACCTGGGAGAGCCACGGCTCATCAGCCAGCAGCTCATTGAGTATGGCAGTGGTATCTTTGCTGGGGTTTTGCATTCGTTTCTCGGCTACACGTTTGCTGCATTCAGTGTACATCAGGTACTTCTGGTGAGATATCTTCGAGTACAATTGAACTCTGCCGCAGCACGCCGCACACACTAGGAACTCCTGGAATTTGTGTTAGAAATCTATTTAATTCCTAACAAAACTCACTTAATTCGACTCATATAAATAAATAAATAAATAATAAATATTTTTTTTTTATTGTTTTACATCAATAAATGAGTATGAGACAACCCCCCTAAGTAGTCAAGAGACACTTGTGTTTGACTTGCTACTTCCCTTATCTATACAAATTCTAAAAAGAATAGCTATGAACTTCTATGCAAGCGTGTGTGTGTGTACGTGCGCATGTGTGTGTGTGTGTGTGCTGTGTGTGTTCGTGTGTGAGAGTATGCATATTGTTAAGTATATAATTAGGTATGTTATAATAAATATTGGAGAATATTATAGCGCATAGAAAAATACAATATTTTTTTGGCCTGAAGTAATAAAAGAGTTCCAGGGTTGCCTGGAAGAAATCGCTTGTAAGCGATAAGGCCGCCCGTTTTTTTTTTCTTTTGCAAACTGTTTTTTTTATTTTTGTTATGTGTATGTTTTTGTATAAGGTAATAAAGGATAAATAAATAATTACAAATTATATAATTATATATAAGGATAAATATATAATTATAAAATAAAACATTTTGTTTTATATTAGAGGAATCTCCTACATATATTGAAACTACAATAAATTCCATTCTAATATAGATGAGAAAATCGTTAAAATATTTATGGATTATTAGAGGTAGAACCTTCCATCTTCTCTAACGCTCTTCCTTGTACCTAATGAAGCCTCAACCAGTTTAGCCAGTCCCGAATATCGAGAAGTATATATAATATACGACATTTTCTACCTTACCAAAGAAGAGTGTGGAAATATTTGAAAGGCCGGGAAGTAGTAATTTGAAATATTAAGTATTATTTTTTGTCTCAAATTAAAAAGTTAAAATATTTTTAAAAGATATTTTTGTCTATCTAATATATATTGTTTATCTGTGCAATCTGTTTGGGCTTTGTATATTGGCTAACGCCCGAACCCAATAATTAATCTACAATCTCAGATATAAAACAATCTGAGATTGTGGATTGTCATCTGATCTACATCCCAGTAAACAAATCCTACAAAGGCAATCCATTTTCGGTGACTCTTTACACTCATATTTGATTATTAATATAAAGTAAATAAAACCGTAAAACGTCATCAAAGGTCTATCTCAGATGGTCAAAAATGGATTGAAATAGATTATTGGGTTTGGGCGTATGTGTACGCGTTTCAGCGTACGACATCATCGTACTGATTTGTACAGGCGATTGGTGTCTTAAAAATGATTTGACTCAATACCTGTAAAGAGAATCATACCTTCTCATATGCTAGCCTTGCATCTGGCTGAACGGGTTCCAACGTAGCAGGGTTATACGGTTGTCCATAGAGCAATAGTCTTGCAACTGCCGGCCGCACACACGCTCTACAAACACCATTTCCAGCTGCCACACTCAACCCTGGCCATGTGGCTACAGCCGCATCCAAAGACCGGGATCCATTACCTCCACCACAGACCCCACTTGACACGCGTGTTCTCATGGTCTCTGTGACCTCGTCTACCGTTTTTACGTTCGATAGGAAGTACTCGTCTGTAAATATTAGCGGCCGTGTAAGTACTTGAATGTGTTGTCCTTGTCACACTCGAGTGGAAGAACGAGACAAAATATTTATACTCTGGGTTGATGATGATAAATAAGTATTAGTGGTAATGTATTTATTTATTTATTAAGTCTACAACGTCATACATATTACGAAATTTACTGATAATTTTATAAAATCTTCTATCTAATATGTACGACAATTTATGTAAACATAAGTTTTGCTAAAAATAGGAATTAAAAACACAAACAAGATAAGACAATTACACAATAAAATAAAATAAAATTACCAATAATGTTGGTACTTAAAGTAGAGAAAAAAAATCATCAGCAAAACAGCGAATTAGGTTTGAAGAAAAGCGACCAACATTTTTCTAAAACCGATCAGCCCAAAACCTAATATATCCAGCTCCGGATAAGCTGTGTTCAATCCGTCCGTGTACTGTATATATTTACTAGCTTAAATTCTATCCCACACAGTTTTGCGATCTAAATCTTAATATAAATAGAACTCCACGGTAGTGTCATAGCCTGATTACCCAAAAAAAAAATAGATTTTCTAGTGACAGGCGTATACGTAAATCTGAGAAAAAAATCGGTCGAACGTATACGTTCCTCACGAAAGCTGCCTTAACGATGAGATATATAATTTAGTTCTATAGAAAGTTAGTAGTGCTTGATAAGCCCTACAAATATTTGCCACATATTGTTTTCTTGTGCTCTGTATCATATTTTTATTAGTGAAACCTTTTGTGGATACATCCATGTTTATTTTTATTGTATAGATAGATGTCTGTAATTTTAATTTCTCACAAAAACTTAGTTACATGATAAGTTACAACTATTTATTAATGTATGTAAATAATTGTCATTCTTTTGAGGGATGGTTATTGTTTATGTGAGACTGATGCCTGCTAAAGGTTATGCACCTGTGTTACAGGTCATCAGGCCTCCACCACTTCGGATCGACAAAAAATAATAGAGAATAGACAATTATGGTTATAGAAGGTTGTAACGTTAACAAAATAAGAAATCACAGAAAAAGATGTATCTGTTTTGTTTCCAAAAAAAATAAATAAAGAAATCAACGGCAACATAGACTTTTATACTACAGGCAGTCCTCGACTTACGTCGTTTCAAGTTACGTCGAACAATGTTTTGATACTATTCCTCAAGATACGTCATTTGTTTCGATTTTCGGCACTTGGTGCATTCTCCTATGCCGAAGATCGAAACACGGAGGTCAATGTCCGTGGGGCCGGCACACCAAACACCACTTCGAAGTGTCAGCCGATGGATCAAGGAGTTATAGCGTCTTTTAAGGCCTATTATCTCAGGAGAACTTTTACACAGGTTGTAAAGGCTTATGAAAATGATGGCATGGAGCTGAGAGATTTTTGGAAAAGTTATAATACACATATCCTTTGTTCTAAATGCAGTTTTTTCTTTAAATTTCGAGTCCGTCTGGAACCTAACCCTTGAGTTTTACATGTAAACATATGAAAAAATATGTCTCGACTTACGTCGTTTCGATTTACGTCGCGTATTTCGAGAACCTAACATGCCGTAAGTACGAGGACTGCCTGTATACAAAGAGGCCTACGACGATTATATATGCCTGTCTGTTCGTGATTAACTCAAACACTGCACGGAATTTATCGTGGTCTTCATTAATCATGAGGTAAATATTTGAATTTGAGGTTTTGGTATATACTTTTTTAATGTCTACCGTTTAACAGTCACTGGTGAAATATGAGTGCATTTTTTAAAAAATAATAATATAAATTTAATATTTCTCAAAAATATTTAGTATCTGTTAACATCGCAATATCGGAAAACAATTTAATTCAAAGAAAAATATTCGGTAAATAGGTAATTAAGTGTACACAAGTGCGTATGAAAACTCAATGTAGATCGATGATATTTACATATGAAAATTTTAGAACATCTTTAGCCTTGGTTTAGCGGACTCTATCCATACGTCACAAATATAAGTCCTTTGGAAACTATGCTAACTTAAAGATAAAACTGGTTGGTAAGTAAACCATGTCTTCTAACTAAACATAGAATATCTGCCGTATGCCTCAAAAACAGATTTTTTTTTAATAGAACAGGGGGCAAGCGGGATTTAAAAAAAAAGGATTTTTCTTATTTCGGAAAAGCGAACAGTCTTAAGTATAGCAAAGTGTTCATATGTGGGTATGTAAATTAAAAATATATAGGTGAAACGATGTTCACGAGGGTAGATAGTTAACAAGTAGAAACCTGAGGCTTACGTCTAAACTTTTGGATGTACCGCGCGCACATTCCAACTTGGTTAGCAAAGCGCCACCCACGCGAGCAATACAGATAATTACCAAATTCTCCATTGAGGTGGACCTATTTGTTTGTACGCTGGCTGAGTTCACAAGAGTTGCTTGCTATATTGTTAGTTATAAGATTTAGGCATATAAGTTTAATTTTTTAATGTTTTTATGTAGGATAATTGGTGTGGGAATTATTGAAGTTATTTTTCTTTTGGCGCGATGGAGAAAAAATGATGAGAGTGAATTTTTACGATGCGCGCGCACACCGACACCTAAATTTAACAGCATGAAGTTGGTTCTAGGTGATATGAAAATTGATAACTATGTTCAAGTTGTATATTCTAGTATTTTTATATGTAGAACACGTGTTTCGTAAGGGTACAATTAAACAGTGTGAATAAATAAAGATTATTTTGGTGTTTTTATTAAATCAATTTCATATACGACGGTGATACTAATAATTTATTATTAAATAGTATATCTATATATATATATATATATATATATATTGAATATTGGTGATAAAACTGATTTGAATAAACTGTTTTGAGTGCATTTATAGATTTTAAGGTTAATTGTCGGTATGTATAATTTATTTACATCGTTAATTAAAAATTATTACATTATTATCTAAAAAATATTTTTTATTTAAATAAAATCTTTTTGATTAATTTTAATATTTATCGTTAATCACTACTACATTTTAGTAATTTTTTTTTCATATGCCAAAGAAGTATAACTTCTAACGCGTGTACATAAGTACACACACTCTTTTTATTATTTTGGAGTTCTATCGAATTAGTAGTAACTGTTAAGCTAGAAAAATGTAGAGGATTAAATTAATAAAAATAAAAACTTACCCTGCTCCTGAAATATTTCCGTAAGGAAATTAGGGTCCAAGGCGTGTGATATTAACGTTTGTATATACACTTCGAAGTTCTCTTGATACATTTGAGTCTCAAGCATCCGCTTCTCTATGAAATGACAGTCGTCTCCTTGGAGTTCACTTCTCACTAACTCGACTATCGTTTCGAGGTGAGTTTGGGACCGAATCTTCACTTGCACTTGTGTGTATAATTTCTTATTTTCGGGATTCCATACTGTATACTGAAAAAGTAATATGATGGGCCGATTACTGCATTATTATGTCATACATACACACATTATCTTTACAGCCTATGCCAATACGACAATGTGGTGAAAGAATTATATGTACGAAAAAAATAATGTAGTTTTTTTAAGGAAGAGTCGAGACTCAAATTAATCAGGAAGCGTTAAAGTGTTACGTAACGGGGGAGAGGGGAAGGGGAAAGGAGAGAGAGGGAGGGAGGGGGAGTGAGAGAGAGAGATGGGGAGAGGGAGAGAGAGGGGGGAGAGGGGAGATGAGAGAGGGAGGAGGGGACATCGAGAGAGGGAGAGGGGAATCTTGTAAAGAAATGCAATGTTTTCAATAATATCAACACGATTAAAAGGTTAAAGGTATTTTAACGACTTTACCTCACGCCTTTTAGGTAAAAGTGGTAACGTAACTCGGTTAGAGAAAATCGTTATAGCGGGTTAAATGTGGGGGGGCTTAAAAATCTCGACAAATGCTTTACTTAATACTTGAACGCGGGAGCGTACTAAGTAAGAAAATCCAAATTACCGTTGATATATTCCTGTACAAAACTTTTCCATTATCTTCGAAGGGCTCGTACTTTTGTAATAGCGTTTTTCCGTCTACCCTCCATATCGTAGGCCACATTTCTGCCAATTCATTTTTTAACGCTACAAACTCTCCGGACTGAAAATATAAATTATATATTTACCTCTAAATCGATACCTTTGAAACGCCATGACGGAAAGAATCTCCATCACGATTTATTAATAGCAAGTTAAAATTAAATAAGTATTTGAATAGGGACCAAACCGTCGGTCGTAGGACAACAATAGGAGTACTCCACACATGCATTTTCGGCCTTTAAGTTAACTCTCCGCTCTCACGTACGCCACCTGGATTAAGCTCATCTACATATTTTATACGATAAATAGATTTAGTAATTTAAGGTGTATTTAGAAATTCTAGAAAAATAACAAATTTGAACTATTTATGTTCAAAAATAAATAAAACGCAGAAAATTAATTAAAGATTTCATTAATGTAACATAAAAACGCAAAATGATTTCAGATAATTTCTCATAACAGATATCTATAAAAATCTACCAGAAATATAACAAAAATATGATTAAAGCATGCATTAAAACCAACTTATAATCTCCTCTTAAAAATAAATGGGCCTTTGATAATATACCATTAGCGGCGCTACAACCTATATCCCTATACACTTGGCATCCTATTGCATCCTTTTCATTGATTAGGCAGCTGTCTGTCCCAGCGGCCAAATCTACGACCTTGCAAGAGAACAGGGTAATGCCACTTGGCCAAAACTACTTTGGCTATTAAATGGGGCTTTTAAATAATTATTTGTCAAGACCTGATTAAGTCTAATAAATATGTTTATACTATATACTTGGCGATTAAGAGTGACGGAGAGTTTATCTATTGTTCTTAAGAACTGGCAGTAAATGTAAAATTAGAATCACTTAATGAATATTTCTTTTTTTTGACGTTCATAAGTGTACATTATGTTACCTATATGAATAAATGATTTTTGTTTTTTTTTATAAATACACTATTTTGTTTCTCTTATAATTAAAATAGTTGAGCAGTGTTGGCCTAGTGGCTTCAGCGTGCGACTCTCATACCTGAGGTCGTAGGTTCGATCCCCCGCTGTGCACCAATGGACTTTCTTTCTATGTACGCAATTAACATTTGCTCGAACGGTGAAGAAAACATTGTGAGGAAACCGACATGTCTTAGACCCAAAAAGTCGACGACGTGTCTCAGGCACTGAAGGCTGATCACCTACTTGCCTATTAGATTTAAAAATTGATCATGAAACAGATTCAGAAATCTGAGGCCAGGATCTATAGAGGTTGTAGTGCCACTGATTATTATGAATAATAATTAAAATATAAAACCTTCTTTCCAAATATCGACGCAGCGATTTAAGAATACTAGGGTGCATACATATGGGTAATTCCATGAAGCATTCGGTATCACCGGAGGTTGTTTTGATAATGCCAGGATTAGCAGAGGAAATCTACGTGAGTTCCAACACCCCACATACGATGGTATTTCCACTTTGGAAATCAAAACGATCACACAAATAATATATAACTAGAGATAATAAGCAATTACCTGATAAGGCATTTCTTCAACGGGCCGCGAATTATCTATTTGACCAGCATTGGGAATTTGTTGATGAGTTTTAATATTATGCAACTTCCGGTTTGAGTTCGCATCATTTTCCGCCGTTCCGTAACCATATCCCAACGCACCAGAATGTGCACCTACTAACATACAAACTTGTTATAAAATATTAAGTGTTTCACAATTAATATCAATAAAAATATATTACCTGTAATCCAAGTTATTAACCTAAATTTTTATATTAAAATTGAAATATGGCGGGATGGGAAGGGAAGGGATGGTGACGAACTTCACCAATGCGGATAACATGTGCACGTTATACCATGTTACGAGAATTACAAAGTTTATTCATTAATAAATAACGCATTAACAATGGACATGTTATCCTAAATCGGCGAATTGAAGGGTGCTACCAGGAATAATTACAAACTAAAATTATGTAACACAATAATCAGTAATATACTCGCATTTATTTTATGATTTTTCTCCTATTATACAAAAGTATTTACATAAAATATTGAGAATTGTGCATAAACAAATAACAAATAGAAATACAAAACGTATATTCCGGGCATGTCCTTCTAAATACATATTTTCTCAGCTTAACTGTCAAAGTATTATGCAGTTCATCAACCTTATAATATAAAATCACTTTGCTAACAGCGAAATATGAATACACTATCATAAGTACAAACTAAACCGAATACTGTAAATACAATACAATTTATATTTACAAGACACCCACTGGTATCAAACCCATAGAAAAATATACCACATTTTTGGAATTATTCATGGTAGCACCCCTTCAAAAGCGAGTATGACAAGAGTCACAATTTCTACAATTTACAATTAAATGGCACTAATAACGTGTCATAAACAACAATCATTGTGAAATCTTGTTACAGAGTAACCCTAAAATATCGAACTCTAAGATAGATACATCACATTTTATCATAGAAACTATTTACAGGCAATAATAATAATAGATTTCATCTAATAAAAATTTACATATCACAGTTAAAGTGTAACAAGTTTTCACGTTTAGCTGCCGAGGCAGTTAGCTTGCTCCTGTCATACAAGCCTCAGGGCTAGTTCTTCACCATCGCGCTCTACTTCGCAAATGGAAATCTAGTAAATTGAACGCACCTTCGTCGGGCTGGTGCTGGTAATAGTACTGCTGCTGCGGCACCGGCTGCAGCGCAGGCGCAGGGGCCGGGGCTCGGGGTTTCTTGGTCGAGGCGGGCTGGGGCGCTACGGCCGCCGATGGAGGCGCTTTGCTCAGCGCCGCGCGCCCTTTCTTCGCCTTGTCGTTCAGCGGCGTGCTGGGCACGTTCAGCACGGGCTTGTTCATCCGCCTCGCTTCCTCCTCGGCGTCGTAGGCGGCCTCCTCGGTGCCGTCGTACTTTCTTTTTCTGTCCTTATTCAAGTGGTAATATCTCGGGTCGTCCAACTCGACGCCTTTCGCCTGCGAACTCAAGAGGTTCGACTGAGCTGCGTGCAGCTGATTAGCACCCAATAGACCGGCGGCGTTCATGCCCGCCGCCGGACTCATCACCGGGTTGTTTAGAGCCATCCCGGCATTTAGCACGCTCGAGGAGGCCATGGCGCCATTCGCACTTTGAGTTGAGTTCGCCTCGCATGGGTTTTTTGCAACTTCGTTGGGATTGAATAGCTTGTTATTGACGGTATTGCTATTTGTGTTCGTTCTTGACCACGTAGACTTTCTAGCGCCTCGGCCGGCCGGCGGAGGAGACGTGTCGCGTTCTCCTTGTAAAAACTTTAAATAAGAAGCCATAAAGCCCGACCCCGGGCCCGTGACGGGAACGTTGAATTTTTTTTCCATTACTTTCGAAGTAGCGTCTTGCGAGGCACTGTTAAGATTCTGCTGCTGTGAAGTGGGTGCTACCGTCGACGAAGTGTTAGCGCGTTGTTCTGCAAGGAAACCGAGTTCTTCCTCTATATTGGGTACTACCACCTTGGGCTGTTCCTCCTCACGAGTTTCAGGAGTTGAAAACGATGACGAGGAAGCCGAAGGTGGAGTTTCACTGAATGAAGATAAAGGTGTTAACTCCACAGAGGATTGGAAGTCAGGATGGGGTCCTAAGTGAAACGGTGGGAAGTATGTTAATGCATGACTGTGCTGCATGGCCAAGGCTTGATGTTGGTTAAAATTACTAGCATGTAAAGGGGCCTGAGAACCAAAAGCTGAAGTTCCGGGGAACATTTTTGGAGGTGGTGGAGGAAGGTTCCATCTCTCAAAGTCAAAAAAGCTGCCGTTTTGCTGTTGGTTATTTGTTGAACTATGTGCTGGTGGCGGTATTCTACTAGCTAAGTAGTCAGCCATAACTGCAGCATTGGTAAGTTCATTTGAATGTGCTATAGGTTTTTCAGTACTTTTCCTTCTTGTAACTTTAGCTACTGGAGGAGCACTCACTACAGGTGTTACAGTTTTACTAGGTTTTGATTCTTGTACTTGACAACTTTGTTGGCTTTGTAAATTCTTAACTATACTCATAGGATCACCGCGACAGCTAGATAAATCCTGTAAAGCTACATTATTACTATCAAAGCAATTAGGTTTTTCACTTAAACCTAAAGTCCTATCCATAGAATTTTGAGATTGAGAGGTTGACTTTTCGTTATGAGTATTATTTTCCGATATATTACTAAAATTAGTAGAGCTTCCACCGGTATTACTATTACTAGCAAATTTTCTTTGCCGTTCAGACTCCCAGCAATTAGGTGCAGAATTTTGGTTACGATCATACCTATTATCATTAAATGACTTAGCTTGTTCAATACCTAATGCCCTTGTGATAACTGAAGGATAGGCAACTTGACTATTTTGAGATGGCGGCCTTGATATAGATGCATCTAATGGAGACCTTGGCGCAGCATTATTTACTTTACCATAATGATCTGCATGTTGTGGTGAATGAATAGAATTCATAGGACTGTGATAAATGGGATAAGCAGGGCTAGACCTATGACCTAACGGTGAGGTTTGTGGGGCTACTTGCAAAGGACTCTGTCGTTTGCCTGCAGCTATACTACAATCGGGACCATTTTGAGAGCTACTACTGGAATAACCAGTGTCGGTGCTAGAACTGCTCTTAGCTCTTACATGATAATCAGTTTCAACATTATTACCACTTTGGTAATGTCTGAAACTGGAAGTTTGGGATGATGAGTAAGGAGAGTTACCTATTCTACTTGACTTAGAATTTCCATTAGAACTGTTATAACTTAACCTACCGGGAGCATCCATAATTGAATAACTTATAGGAGAAGATTGTGGCTGAAGTTTATCAATGGATTCACAACTCTTTCTTTGTTCATTGTTAATCTCAGGATAAACTTTACTTTGAGCTTTAGTTTGAACCTGGGGAGGCTTCGGTGTGGGAGATACAAAACCACTACTACCATTGGTTGGTCGGGAAGGTTTTTCACTACTGGCACTTTTGGGGGACTGGGAATTATAAATAGATGAGGGGCGAGTTGAACTGGAAGATGAGGAACGGAAATCTTTAGTTGGAGGGGTTGAGGAAGAGGTCACAGGTGGAGTTGACACAATACAAGTTTGTTGGGAATGAGCACTTGAACTTGCAGAACTTGAATATGACTTACTTCCCGCATAATCCTGTTGTGTAGAAAGTCCACTTTTAGAACCACTTGTACTATATGAATTGTCACTTTGATTTCCGTAACTTGAAGGAGATTGGAAAAATGTTGAAGGCGCTGAAGAAACAGGTTGTTTAGCTGCAGTCGCTGGGGAGCCCGACCTGTTTGTTTGTTTACCAGCATTGGTAATTTGTGAGTTTATGTGATTATTTAAAGTCTGAGCTGCAGCAAAATGGGCATTAAAATTTTCATAAGTTGCCCCTGATTTTGTTGTAGCTGGGCTGGGTGATGACGGCACAACACTTTCATGAGGTAGAATTCCAAATGGACTTGGTAGTTGATTATTGCCCTGCCAACTAAGGCCTGCTGTACCACCAGGAGTTGTAGGCTGATCAAAAAATGAAGTCCCTTGTGCGGCTATTGCCTGATGAGAATAGTTCTCTCTTAATGAGGATAGTTCAGTTTCTACAGATGACTGCTTAGAAGCCACAGCAGCTTGAGCTTGTGCTATGACTTGACGGTGTTGTAAAGAAGAACTGTAGTGTGCTGGTTTAGGATTTGCGTGGTGAAATAATGGCGAAAAAACAGCATCATAACTTACAGCTGGTGGAGACAAAAAACTACTAGGATTAAATGGTGATGCAGTGGTAGAGCCCAATTGGCCTGCAAGTGATGCAGTTGTATGAGCTGCCTGCAGTAACAATTGGCTTGTGGTTGAGGGCACCGATTGGCTGCCTAAACCTGTTCCACTGCTTGCCAGGTGGTGATGAAAATCTCCACTTGCAGCACCAGCCTGAACACCAGCTAGCCGATTGTATGAAGCATATGCTGACCATGGTCCTACTGGATCCATTACCACCTCCGTCTTGTTATTGTTTTTTTTATAATATCAATATAAGTCCACACTTTCATCCATAATTTAAATTACAAATGTAAATTATCAAATACCACTAAATGCAGCACTTGTTATCATCTTTTTAGATATTGCTTCTATGTACTTGAATTGCACTCCTGAAAAGAAACAACATGTCATTAATAAACAATAACAATGATGGGCATCTTATAAGAGACAAATTGTAATATATATTTCGCTGTTTATTCTTCAAAAACCTTTATAGAAAATAAAACTATTTATACAACATATCTGCTATGCCGAAGTCAGTAGACGATGAAACGAAAGATGATAATAATTTGCCGCTCATACAGTAGCGTCAATGCGCTACAACATACTTACACCCAGGTTATGGATCGTTTGTTACAAATTTAAAGACTGAAACTTGAGGACACGTACCATCTCTTTAGTTTTGTTATAAATAATGTCAATGTGGTTTCAGTGGACGCTCACAAAACAGATAACATCGTAAATATGGCCTCGACCAGACTCTTCTTGTGCTCGTGACGACGGGTTTTGTCTATTGTGAAACGGAGAAGCACTTGAACCGTCATAAATTAGTCACAAAACTATCACTTATTATTTATACGGCAAAATAAATAAACGTCTCGGTTCTTTTTGTTATTTAACGTTTCTAAACTGCTGCTACTTTTATTTACAAGCAGAAAAATTACAACGTTTCGCCTTTCACATTAATCGCCGCCATCTTACTTGTCTTATGTCGAATGAAAAACCGGACAACAAGCCGTCCAGCGCCCTCTACATGGCAATGGCTATTTTTTTTATTTCTTTGACACATTTTACTTTTATCTGTGGTAATATTACAGATATCTTCTATAGAAACAGATTGGTGTGAAGTATCATTTCACAGATTGTGAAAATGAGTAAATGCCTATGATTAATAACTTTGGTATAGAATAAAAATAATATTACTACAAAAAATCGCGGAAAATATACGGGGTATTTTCGTACACGCCCAGGTGTGAGGAATCTAAAAAAAATATTGACGCCACTAGTTGGATAGCACAATAAGCGTAAGTCGTTACAAACTAAACTTTACTGTGTCCAAACAGGAATTATATTTTATTATTTAATAGAAAAATTTGTGGCCTGTCTTATGTACATAAATACATAATGCTTACCATAGAAATAGGGGCTGATAAAAAAATAGTTACATACGTCCCTTTTAAATTACATGTAAGTATTAAACCATTTTAGACAAATTTTGTTGTGTGAGAAGGGTTGAATATTTTTGTTTTAAATAATATTGCTAACAGTTCAAGTCATCTAAGACTGTTTAAAATAAAACAAAAAGTACCTAATTAACACATTTATTATAGGTTATAAGTTTATGTTACAGCAAAATAATGCTTTCTATCTATTGTTTTTAGCCACTAGGTATGCTCTTTGGTTCCGATAAGATACATAAAATGATTTTAGGAAGACTTAGATAAAATAATGGAAATTTCAAAAATATTTACGATTTTCTTATGAATTACTTTTTTTTCTTTCAAATTATTGATATAAATATACGATAACACACAAGTAATCAAGGGAAATAGATCCAGAGTATTCTATTAACAATGCCAGCCAAGCCGACCAAACTTACTTTGTTTGCTATGAATCATTCTCTAGAAGCTGAGTAGAAAGAGTATCTGTCAAATGATATCTGTGACACGTCTAAAGAATATAGTAAATATTGTTACAATATTTTTGTCAACTATAATAAAATACATTGTCTCTCATAACTGATGACCGCGAATATAGGGTGTTAACCTAAAGTACAAACAACAATTAATTTTTACTTTTACACAATATAATCGAGTTCCATGAGATCTGTGCTGTCAAGAATATAAAACGAAATTAAATTTTAAATGTAAACATAAGGATTTTGTTTTTCCAATTATTAATTATTGGAATATGAAACATTGTTATAATATTTATACCTGTATTACAAATTACGAGCTGTTTATTAAAAATATGTAATAAAAAAAACACGCTTGTGTTAAAGATTCTGACACATTAATGACGAATGACAGCTCTAATAGCGTACAAAAGTGACCCATCCTCTAAAGTGTTTTTTTGATTTTGAAGATGGCTATCGCCGTTTTTAATAATAATAGAAACAAATATCAACCCACGGATCAATGTGAAACCACGCCATCTAGTGGACAGTAATATAATAAAGTACATCCAGTACAATTCATTCAAGCGGGTTTCACTGCAATGTTACACATACTTTTTGTCAGTCACTTCAAAACCGCGCCATCTGTTGACACCTATACGAAATAGCTGAATACAATGTCCAGATAATGAACTTAATAGACAAACCTTATTTTAATAAAATAATTATGAGCTACAAAATCGTGGAATTAGAAATTGTATTTCATTTTGGCACATGAAAACGTAACTAGACGGATATAATGAAAACAGCACAAATTGTTTACAATTATTGTGCAGGACGGCACTTAAAATTACATTATTCAATATTAAACGATTTAAAAAAACTAAAAAATAACAATAATTAATAAATTCATAAACAGCATTTTTTTTGTATACATTGTCATTTTTGTGCACTCCCTTTCTATTGTATTGTGCGTTCTCTATTATATTAAGAGACAAAACAGTCATTGGTTAAATATATGAAATCGATCATTAGAGAGCTTTATTGCTCCAAACATAAGAATATATACTAAATCCCGTTGTCAATTCCGTAACTTCAGTGTAAACTTCAAAACACACATTAGTAATAACAAACTACATTACTCCACTTTGTTTACACGTTATCTGTGCTGTGTGACGTATATTTCCATACCAAAGACAACGCAATGTCAAAAAGTTCCTCAGCAACACTATTGAGAGATTTGTTTAACAATTTAAAACGAAATAAATTGATTCTATATAATATATATTAATTTTGAGTCTTGGTTCCCATACTCTGGCAAGCAATTAAAATATCACTTATAAAGAAATTCAGATGCTATTACGTTCATTAAAGAAATGAAACTAAAATAAAAGTTAATGTAACCAAGGCTTAGTAATTTATTAGGAGTTTATATAAGTTTACCACAGATACAATTCGAGACTAGTCTTTTGTCTATGATTGCTTTAATTATTTTAACTTATGGACGATATGTTTTATAGATCGCCTGGCCCCGCCAGTATCGTGTGAAAATTTAATAAAAGACTAACAATAAGCAAACAAACAGTACTTAAAGTTCGTTACTTGAATGAACAGATTAAACGAAATAAAAATAGCTCAATATGTGATATGTCAAACGTGACAGATGACGCATGTCACAGACACGTCATTGACCAATCACATTCAGGCAAAACACTTTCCTTTCGTCTTTTGTATTCTCAATCCTTAAAATATCTTTGGTTTTTTCAAATAACAAAAATAAAAACTAAAATAACAATGTTCAAAAATCTTATCCTAATAAATCTAAAATCTTTTATGAGTATCGAATATAATATCGTTTGCTTAAGAGTATTTCAGATTCTTTTCATGAAATTGAACAGATAACAGCTACGAGCCTTCAAATATAACAGCTACTTAAATTTCTTTGACACGGATTTCGTTTGAGTTAAAAAAAAATTATATGAAAAAAGGTTGACGCAGAGATTCATTTGATTTTCGCCCCAGGTAAAATGCGAGGGGCATTTTATGTGCAGTAGACGGTTTATTTGGGGCTGGCTTTATTGAGTCTCACAAACCTTCGTTTTTTTAATTCGAATAAATTTAAATTTTGCATCCTGATAATTGTCATAAAAATTATAAAAAAATGTCTGTTCACGGCCCAGATGCACTCTGGCATAAACAATTCATACTTTCAGATTCAGGGAGTGTTCAAGTATTACGTCACGCAATTTTTGGACCTACCACGTAACGCGTAACGTAACGGACGTTACGTATTTACGCACTGTACCCAATTGTAACTCTTTATACTCTTAAGTTACCATTATACAGTGTTAAGTACTGGAAAGTCAAAAACGCGTAATTCAATCCCCGCCCACATCCTAACATTTTACAAGAGGAATAAAATACTTGAACGCTCCCTAATTTGAGCAGCCCTTATATTTGATTAGACTAAATCTACTATTAAAATAAGAAAATATAAATAATATGTAAAGTCGGACATATTTCTCTTAAAATTTCTAATTTTGAGGTAAACAACGTCGAGAAAATTGAATTATCATAATTTCTGTCTAAAACTAAGCTATACACGTGAAATAGTTCAATGTTTTGTCTTTATCACTCTCACAAATAAAAAAACTAACAAAAAAAAAATATTAATCAATGAATCATACAGATATTTCTTTGAAATAATAAGCAATAAATGCATAAAGTTTAACACATGTATCACACTCTAATATTACTAAAGAACTAAAAACAGATTCAAAACAAAAGTATTAAGCAATTTGATAAGAAATCTCTATTGCAATTGGATATGGATGTAATGCGATGCACAATTGCGTTAACATAAATGCGCTGGTGTAACAACTCGTAATCCTTGACAGATGACATATCAGTTTGACAATTCATTTTTGTAATTACATACATTGTAACACAAACTATTTCTAACAGACTGTCAGTATGTTACCGACCACGAAAACCAATTCACGTTAACCCGCGAACGAACATCAAGTGTCAACTGTCAGTACCGTTTGTCATTTGTCAAGTCTTATACCGCAGCGATTTTGTGTTAGCGCAACACAACAACAATTATATAAGAGCTATCAGTTAACGTAAGAAATTTTCCATCTGAAATTAAAGCAATCTTCTAAATCTGATAACCAATTTCACTGAAAACTAAAGGTTCCTTTAAACTTAAATACCTTGAGTTAAAGAATTTTCTAGAACAATATCAAATTCATCGAGCGGTTCAAGTATTTGCCTCAAAAACGTAAGTAAACCACGCTTACGAAGGAAGCTTTGTTCTTCATACATTTCTGTGGTCACGCGCGTCATTGACATCGGTACAAGCATTCGATGAAGCCAATGTTCACTGAAAAGTAGAATTTTTAAAGTAATATAACTATAAAAATATAATACTTCGCTTGGACAGGGGCTCAATTTTTGAATGAAGTTTTTGGAGTGAAACTTCTTTAGGCAAATGAGGGTAATTTTTTTACGGAACATCACGAAGATGTGCAGCGTTTTTGTCGGAGAAAAGAGAGAGAGAGCGATTGAGAACCATTGAGAGAGAGTGAGAAAGGGAGATCGAGAAAAATACACGCCATTGGTTGATGTATTACATAGAACATAGAACTTTAGATGGAAATTCTGTCGCATAACGCCTTGTGCATTAAACGCATATTTTTTTATTTATTTATATCATTAGCAGTTTTACAGTGTGAAAACATTGTGAATATAGATATACAAGTGATCATATACTGGTACATTTTCATCTTTTGGGGATTTTACCTTAGGAATAATTAATTTACAAACTTTCACTTCTGACATATGTACCTAGTTTGTACGCACGCTTTTTTTTAATTGACGTCGACATAAATGCTGAAATTAATTTTCATAGCGATGGTAACACTGCCAAGACTATGACAGGACAGATAAAACCAAATACAATGTTTAATTAGAATACGTCCTCAGTTTTACGTAGTTGCGTACAAGTAAATTTAATGCTAATTTCTATTCAATAAAATCAAAGGGATAACAAAATACATTAATAAAAGTCACAATTGAGTAGATATAACTGAGAAATGCCAAAGTAGAAGACTTTTTAATATGTTAAAAGGTCTAAATGAAATGATCTATTGCATCACAATTATTATATATGGAAACTAAATACATACCGCAAGCTGAGACAAACAAATAGCTGGAACTTTCCATCCTTTCCCAAAGTCCTTCCAACCGAATTGATCTCATCCATTAAGTGGCAATAACACCTCCATATAGCTCTGTGCTCCTGGTCCTGCCGGCAATTGTACGCAACGCCACAACTCTTGTTACCTTGTAAGTTCCCCTCATCACACAAGCTCATCTTGAATTCGTCTTTCACTCTCACTGTAAAAGAAAATTCAATGATTTGATTATAGAAAGATCGCAAAGGAATTTCAATAAAACACTTTTTTACCAGATTGAAGCTATGTATTTATAAACTTACAATTATTTTACATAATTTTAAATTTTCGCGTGTTTTACGTGGTCACGCTGTAGAAAAAGTTGTATTATCTGTATTTATTGCTGGAATTTCTTTATGCAACAGATTTTATGGCGTATTTCATTTTAACATTGACCTAGAGTTTGTATATAAAAGGGGGCAAATGGGCAGAAGGCTCAACTGATGGTAATTGTTACCACATCATAGACACATTGCTAGAAAGGTCTCGAGTGCGTTGCTGGTCTTTAAAGAATGTTTTTGTAATTAGAAAAAAAAGATTAAAAATTGGTTCCGATTGAACATTTTTGACATGTTCAATCCTATACGTAAATTACAATTAAGCAGTTTAATATCGCAATGTATAGCTTAAAGAAAATCCTGTTCGTACAAACATATTGTGAGGGTTTAGTAAATAAATATTTTTGGCTATTAAACAATAAATTCTATTAAAAACCCCAACACACACACATTATAGACATTTAACTAAAATTTTTTGGAATAATATTCCATTAAGGGTATAAAATCGCTTTATCAATCTTACTTTTATACTTGGAAAATTGGAATGATATTAGGACTAATAAAAGTAGACTAAGTCTCCAACTAATATTTTTTTGAATTCTGTGTCTTAGAGAGTACGACATACATAATATAAATAGCGTGGAGCACTGGCAGAAATGAATAATAGTCTATACACTACACGGTCAGCTGCTGCGAACTATGTGCGCCGTCATATTGGACTTGGCTGCTATGACGAGCGCCTTTCACTTTATCCCTACTCCGCGGCCGACCGTCACGCGATATGCGCCACACAGACCAAAAAGTTTAAGACAAAAAAAAAGTTTCACTTTAAAATAATAATATGTTTGTTGCAACTTACTAAAATAGTCCCAGATAAAGAGATTCTTCCCAAACAGTCTTGCAGATTTGAAGCCACACAGAAAGGCTTGCTCCAAACATTTTACCAAGCCATTCTCGCCACACAATAACACGCTGAGCGAGTTGGCGTCCTTCTCCCGCTTTGTTTGATAATGCCATTTAACTATCGCATTAACGCAATCACCTAGAAAAGAAACAATGAAATATACAAAATTGTCTATGCATCCCCGATTGCAGACATAGGTTACGTAAAAAAGACAAAACAAATGTATGAAAAACATAGTGTAATATGGACCTATATGGAGTAAAATAACTTGTAATTAATCATAAATTTATTGAGATAGCCAAAATTAAAAATATTGATTTATACGTCTGTCACGTGACACAAAACGATCATAGATCATTCGAATCGGTGTTGACGTAAATAAATATTTTCTATTCCTAATACCATTCTGGAGATTACTTTCGTCGGAGTCTGTTTCAGAAATTGATTTGTTATTTAAGAATTATAATCTACAAGTAAAAAAATTAAGATTTGTTTACGTATTTACAGACGTGGTCATCAACGAAATGACTCGTAAGATAGAAGCACAGTTCTTATGGGTGCTCTGAAGACAAACTTTCTTTTAATTTCCGCATGGCGGATTGGATTTATAGACCACGGCCTGCCTGAATAAGAATCTACACAAAGCGAGAGAGACGGACGATCCCTCAGTGTATCTTAACTATGAGAGCAAGAGAGACTGAGAACGGACGCCAGCGCCGCCAAATAAACTGGGGGCAGAAGTCTGTGCTTCAATTCTACGTCTGAATTAGTTGGTCATATGCGACGCCATCCTGCTTAGAGGTTTTTAAAATTTGTATTATTTAAAGCCAAAACTTAAATGAATTAAAAATATCAATTTGTATAGGTTATAGTCATTTACATTATCTGAACAGGTTTTTAAAATCTTATCAAATAAATCTTATAAAAAAAATCGGTATTTTTTTTGTATTATTATTATTTATTTTTGTATAATTTAGAATTTTTGACGATCATTTACTGTCTCTCTTTCAGAACGCTTTGACTAGAGTAGCGCGGAAGATGGCTTTTTGAAGTGAAACTTCTTTATCGAAGTATGGGAGACATTTTGTAAGAAAACGTCACGTTTTTCGGTTACGCGCCATGTTGCTTTTTTTATCAAAGTTTAGTATAGTGACGTAAAGAATATAATGATATACATATATGATAATAATGACAACAATATATTAGTTTTGAAGTTTGGTTTGAAATAAGAATAACAATATATTAATTGGAAAGTGATAAAATAAAAAGACTTGTTCAAATTTAAGTGAATTTACAAGAAAAGTGAGAGTGATTATACATTTCGTTTTATAAATTCAACACGTATGAGCATGATTTCAATATTTATTTGAGGTTAACCTCACTTTTTGATTGTAAGTATCAGTGAATGTATATAAATCTGTCAAAATTAGCAATTATTAATAAATATGACTGAAAAAATTGTTTTTCTTAAGCCTTATCTACCCCCATTTTCGTGAAGTTGCAAATAGTAGAAAAATGATATGTCGTAAAGAAGTTTCACTTCTTACCTGTGTACTCTGGTACACACACACATATTTTTTTTATATTTATTGTTTTTAAAGGTATTTCAAATATAATAATATATATATTTAAGCGCCCTCAATTAAGGATATGAAATAGTTCGTCAACTTTTGCGTCTGGCTGAGTGTGACAAGATGTGACAAGGGGGGAGGGGGGGTATAGGGCAGCGTGACGTTCGCCGTTTATTATTTTTTGACATGAGCGCTAGCTCTATGGCGCGACTCTAGCGGCGTTGCAATCCGTCACAACGGGTTTCTTAGTTTAAGAAATTTACTTCCAAACGGACTTTTGCCTACACCAATTAAATTACAACAATTTGAAATGAATTCTGATGATGGCACATATCTTAACCTATTTGCTCGTCTTGCTGTGAAACTTCAGCCTGGAGCTCCGGATTTTAAACAAATTCCTTACGATTGGTTTTCTCCGTCAGTCCACGATAAATTGGCGAGTAGAACATGTAAAGAATGTGGCCTATATCACACATCTAACAAAACCTTACTACAGCATTTAAAAAATGTACATCCAAAACAAAAAAGAAAGGTTGAAGTAGTTCGGCGCGTACAACCAACTCGTATCGCAGCTCGGCGAGCTCGAGAGCTGTTATGCATAATAGGAGATGAAAACGATGGTACGGAAGATGCAGAATGGTTAGATGACGATGAAGTGGACGGTAGTTTTGAAGATGAAGAAGAAGAAGATGGTGCAATACCGATTGTAGATATTTCGGCCCATTTAGAAAATCTTTGGACTTCTGAATTATAGAAATATTATTTATTATTTATATGTTCGTTTAACGAACTATCTATCTTTCATAATATGAAAGATATTTATTAATTTATTTAAATTTTATTATAATAACTAAATAAATGTTTTTAATTTTCAGAATTTGTCTACTATCATTTAGAATTTATCATAGTCAGCAGGGGGGGTCTTAGTTTTTGTGACGAAATATTTCTAGGGGGGTCACAAAAAGTGTGACACAGCGTGACAATGGGGGGGGGGGAGGGGGTCAAAAAAAGCTGATTTCAGTGTGACGTATTTTATGAACGGCCCCATAGTCGTTACCAAAATAAAAGATTTATTATTATTATTATTTTTATTAATTGTTTTTAAATTCTCATTTTATATATATTGTTATTTTTTGTGGTTATGTGTGTGTGTTTTGTTTGTAATAAACATTATGTCTGTCTAATCTATCAATTATAATTTAATTATAAACATGTATTAATACATTAATTTAATTGTAATAACAAGTAGTTATAAAACATAATATCGTAAAAAACTTACCAATCATATGCTGTATAGTAGAGGTTGATAAGTGCGTTGTAGTAGGGGAAAGCGCCGTCTGCGCATGTTCACTTTGCCTAGACTGACGTTGCCGAGATCTAGCTGCTACGAGCACCCTTTCAGTAGACCCGTCATCTACGCCTGTGCCTAGCCATCTGTTGCATGGGAACCTGGAAGGCATTAATAGTTCAAGGGGTCTAGTCAAGACGGCTTAACAGTAGTGTATGTAGAAAGTCGAAAACTAAATTTGTATGAAAATGACAGCTAGTGTCGACAGTTGGTACCAACTACTAGCTGTCATTTTCATACAAATTTAGTTTTCGACTTTCTACATGCACTACTGTTAAGCCGTCTTGACTAGACCCCCAAGTCATATAATATGTTCCTCATAGTCATATGAAAAGGACATAATGAGTTCTTTACTATATTGAAAAAGGTATTTTGAAATTTTTGCCTTATTAAAACATCTTTTGTTATGTATGTTACATACAAAAACGACTTTACCGATTATGATGATACTCGGAATATGTAATGTATGTGATTCAAATAATATTCATTGTTCCAAGAAAATTGTCGTCAAACATACTCGTATATATAATTCAGTGCACGTAAAACCTCTGAATAGATGTCAAAAATTAAATTATTTGTCGTCATGATTAATTTTTTTTTAAATCTCATCGTTGAAAACCCTAAACTTCAACATCTATTTCTAGAACAAAATTAGCCCAATCGGTCCAGCCATTACCGAGTTTTAGCGACACAAACGGACCTTTATTTACATACATATATATAGACAATGCAATAATATGAAATACTAGCTGACCCGGCTAACTTCGTTCTACATTACAGACTCATAATTTATTTTTGGATTTTATTAACTAATAACATTAATACAACTTTTTTTGCAAAACAGAATGCAATACTTCATGTTAAAGCACTTTTATTATATATTTTATTATATTTATTTATTTATCCTTTATTGCCTTATACAAAAACACGCATAACAAAAAAAAAAATAAAAAATAAATCTGAAATACAATGTTTTATGATGAGGCAACACAATCAAAACCTGATAATGCATCTTCTCGCCATTCATCTCAAGATCGGAATTTCTTGAACTGACACGAATTCGATGTAAAATGATGCGTAGTTTTGTCAACAGATGGCACCACATGCTGTTTGCATTCTAAAAATTAATTTATTGTGATTCCGAACCTATGCGATATTTTGTTACTTACTAAGAGATACCTAACATCGGTCCAGCCGATATTGAGTTATAAGTGGTATCTAGCACGACTTTATTGTATATATTAAGATTATAAAATATCAATACTTACAAATATGTATGACCGGTGACTTCGTTTCTCCCGTATATATGATCGAGTAACCAGCGTGGCGATAAGCCTGAGTTGTCGTGACCAATTCGTAAGGTGGAAAGGACTCCGAGATTCTTATGCTGAAATTGTATCAAGATTTTGATAATAATTCATTAAAAAGAAAGTGTACAAAGTACACATATCAGACGTGAAACTTCTTTTTAAATTATTACTAAGGTAAAATCCCCAAATGATGATCATGTAATCTGATATAATCACTCCATTTGTAAATCTATATTCACATTGTTAATACACTATATGCGTGCTAATGATAAAATAAAAAAAATCTGCGTTTACTGCACAAGACATTATGCGACAGAATTGCCATCTAAAGTTCTATAATTAACTACTAAACGGATACAGCAACCACTCTCTCTCAATCGGACTCAATCGCTCTTTCCCTTTTTTTCGACAAAAACGCTGCACATATTCGTGACGTTTCGTAAATTTGTCACTAAAGAACTTTCACTTCAACAAAATAAAAGCAACAAAGAATGAGAGATAACAATGTTTTAATTAAGAACAAGTTACGTGTTCAGTATGTATTTTACCCATTTGAAGACATACACATAATAAAATAAAATTCTACGTATTATTAATGTTTTACCTGCATAGATAATAAATACTTCAATATCGCGTACAATATATAGTTTTAACTTTAATTACTTTATTTTATTCTTTAGCTGGTATCACTGCCTATTAATTCCAGGTTTTAAAATTAAAATGATATACAGTAGAATCCGTTTATTATGACTCCGCCTATATTGACCAACCGGTTATTATGACGTCATTACACTATGAAGTTTAGTTTTCATATAAAATTATTTATTAGAAGGTCGGATATAATGACTTCCCTTACAGTCGCAGTCCCAGACATGTCGCTTATTACGACCCATTTTAATAGATTAGATAGATTTTTTTATAATTTGACCATAGCTATGTCTTCTATAGACTAGTATTAGAAACAAAAAAAAACAATAGCAGACAAAAATTACAGATTATTTACAGAAAAATTTCACTTGTATGTGATAAAATGTGCTAATTACGTGTAATTTTGATTTAATATGTATGTATACATATGTATATAATTGCTATGTTTCTGTATTAAAATACTTAAGTACATACATATGTACTTACATATTTACATTAAAAAGCTTTTTCATTTCACAAAACGCTTTGTATGACGTCCGCTTTTTATGACGTGTTTGTCAATTCCTTTCGATGTCATTATAAAGGGACTCTACTGTATTTACTTGTGTGTTTTTACTGTTTCTGATAAGAAGGGACTTAATTATCGTATTTAATAAAATGGATACATTCACAAACAAAATGTATGTATAGACCCACATTGGATGTTCCGCCTCGTATTGAAATTGAAAAATGCCCGGCCAAAAAGGTTTGTAATCTCTGACATGTCAAAAAATGACAGCTGTCAGAATTCTACAGAATTGAAAATCAGAGTATAGTTTACTCACATGAAAAACAAATTCATTGGTGTTTCGTGGGATCGGTATCTTTGGCGTGGATTCTCCATTAGCGCCAGATATGGACAGCCAGCAGTTGGCAGTCGTCTGACTCGCTTTACGCGACGGCACTATAAGAACTCTATATGGTAACTCTGAAAAATAAATTGTACAATTTCAGGTTCTATCACAAAATTAATATATAAAAAACCGTTATTTACCCATGGAGCGAAATGCGCCCAGTGATGCCAACTTGGGGGATTTCCCTCCAAATTAAGGGGGACTTGAGATATCGTGGAAGATTTTTATTAGTTACCTTTGCTTAGGGCGATTTTAGGGGCTCTGTATACAGGATTATTTACTCTTAAAACGCACGATTCTATACAATTTTTATGAAGATCAAGATGCATTTAAGAAAATGAAATGCTTCAAAGATTCCTACAAAAAATTAATACGTTTAATGTTTATGTACTATTTTTTTAGAGCTTTGCTAGAACAAGAAGAAGGCGGGGGCATAAATTGTACCAAATCTTTATGTAATGATAAGCGGATTTGGTGCAACTCTCGTCCGTAAGTAAGCAAAGATTCTTTGGAGGTAACTTCGAAAGTCATTTCATTTTCAAACATAGACAAAGTGTGGATAATATGTGTAAAGAGTAAAGAGTTTTTACTATGCGCGCGCACACCGTCACAAGAAACCGACACCCTGAAGTTACCTATAGTCAAAATTTTAGTTTTTTTGAAGTTATATATTGGCGTATTAGTTGTTTTTTCTACAAATAACAATAACACGAACGATAACATTTTTCAAATCATTTTTATCTTGTTACGTCAAAGTATAACTTCTAACTCGTGTTTATAAGAAACACACGTTTATATACGTTTGGTGGAAACAACTATTAACAGTAAGACTGCCTGTTAAGTCTTTGATCTCATTAATTTTCTCCTGGTTTGTGTTGTGATGTAAATAAATATATTTAAAAGGCGTACAAGTCGTCGGAAATATCTGCGAACCTGGCTTAATGACGTCATACAAACTGGAGAGATAGCAAAAAAATTGAAGATGTAAAAATAAAAAATATTTTATTTGTGTACTTATTTTTATTGATACTCGTACCTACATACATACTACCTACGTCTTACATACAGCACTAAATAGGTAGTTTATGTAATATTTCACCAAACAGAGAAACAATAAACACTAAAATGCGATTACGAAAGCAAGAATAATACACGTGCGTCGGCGATTGCGTTGGCAACGGTACTGGATAGGCGAAAACGGGGCGGGGTGCGGGGAAGCGCCAGGGGAAGCGCATTCCAGCGAGGTTCGCAGATATTTCCGACGGCTTGTAAATGCATCTCATAACGCGATCTCGTTTTGCCACTTTTAAGAATGACGGCATTCACTTTCCCTTTTTTAAAATCCTAATTTCTTCTATAAATTATTATTACTAGAAATACTATACAATTTTCACTCACTTGTCGTAGGGTACGTATTCGTAAAACAGTGATAGTCAACAGCATTCAATGTTAACAAGTGATATAGGAATTGTTCCCTCTCCTCTTCGCATCGCAAGAACGCAGTCCTTTTGTACTGAGACCTCAGTAGAGTTGTATCCGAGAGAAGTTCTCGTAAATGTTTTGATAATAACTTCTTTTCTAGCGACAGTCTCACCCACGCACGGGCATAACCTATTTCGGTTTTTATATCTGTCATGGCTTGTACGTTTCTGAAAAAATATTTTTTTAAGCAGCATTATTACAGCAGCAAGAAAATATTATTATCACGAGAGTTAATGGACAATGCAACTCTTGTTAGAGATGTTAGTGGTGCATCTTAGAGCAAGAGCATCTCAGCCAGCAGTAGATGCAGGTTTTTATGAGTCATCGGAAGAGGCATGGCAGCCACAAGCTTTCTAACACATCTCAAATGAAATCAAAAATAATTGATTGAAGTTATACTTCTTTTGGCGCTATGGAGAAAAATGATGACAGTGAATTTTTACGATGCGCGTACACATCAACACCTAAATTCGCCATCGTAAAGTTAAGTAGTTATGGTAATCGATAACTATGTTCAAGTTGTATATTCTAGTATTTTTATATTAAGAACACGTGCTTCGTTAAACAGTGTGAATAAATTAATATTATTTTGATAAATAATTTTCAAAATCGGTTTAGATCAAAGATAACCCCATATAATATAACAAATTTTATAATAATCGTATTATGTACGGCTCGAAGGACCAAAATTTAAGGTACGGTAAAAATATAGTATACACGTGTACACTATTTTTTTTTCAACCCACGTTAAACAAAGGATAAAAAATTATTTTATGCTAAAACATGTCATGTCAAGTAAGTGCTGAAGCGAGTGCCTCATTGGGACGTAACTACGACGATTTATGTAGCCGCACTCATATTATAAATACTTACATATACGTATTTTATACTGACACCATTATACTATAAACGCCTGAGTGATCAAAATATACACAATACATATAGTTACGATCTATATTGCATGCAGCCACAAACCTCATATCAAAAGTGAGATTTTCCGGTAACGGTCGTAAAGGATTATGAGGCTGGGACGACCTCCGTTCCAATGTGCTGGAGTTACTCAATCTGTCTCGAGAGCTATCTCGGGATCCACCACGAGAGCTGTCCCTGGATCGGTTTGTGCTTGTGCACTGCTGGGCTTCCACTTCAGCACCCACTGATGATAGGTCTGAAATATAGCACTCAGATTTAAAACGCACCAGATTCAAAGGATTATATGTAGCAGACCTACGCTATTGTAATACGCTACCGAACGTTAAGTTAATTAAAAAGTATACTTTCGATCAACTTATTCGACATACTAGGGCCAGCTGTTAAAGCTGCTTTGATTTTCTTATTTGGTGACTATGTTAACAGTATTTTTTTACTTTTTTATTTACCCACACATTGAGGGTAGAACATGAAAAGAATTTTCGATAATACCCACAAAAAAAATTTGTGTACTATTATATTTTCGAGAGTTTTGCTTACAATATGAAGGAAGGGGGGGGGGGGGATCAATAGCAGTTAATCTTTATACGTAATACTTGAATGGTCTCTATGATGGATCTATTATTAGAGACAATTTAAGGAATGGCTGCGTACAACAACACTAATTACTATTCTATTCACTGTTATTGCTTAGTTATGAGAAAAGATGCTCTTTAAACAAATTTGGGATACTTACAATCCAATCGCTTTCGTAAAACACACCAAGCCAAAGCTGCATGTTTAGAAAGATTCATATTTAATATAAGAAAATAATTAAAAATGCAGACGCCTTTACATTAATAAAGCATTTTTTCTTAAGACCTTAGGCCTGGCCATGAACGTTCAAAGTATAATTAATACTAATAATAATCAGTGGCGCTACAACCTCTTTAGGTCTTGGCCTTAGATTTCTGAATCTGTTTCATGATCACTTATAAATCTAATAGGCAAGTAGCTGAACAGCCTCTAGTGCCTGACACACGTCGTCGACTTTTTGGGTCTAAGACATGTCGGTTTCCTCACGATGTTTTCCTTCACCGTTCGAGCAAATGTTAAATGCGCACATAGAAAGAAAGTCCATTGGTGCACGGCCGGGGATCGAACCTACGACCTCAGGTATGAGAGTCGCACGCTGAAGCCACTAGGCCAACACTGCTCAAAGTATAATTACGGCATAATAAAAATGCATGCGTGTGTGTA
Organism: Pieris mannii; assembly: GCA_028984075.1. NCBI lineage: Eukaryota > Metazoa > Arthropoda > Insecta > Lepidoptera > Pieridae > Pieris > Pieris mannii. The sequence goes on from CM054797.1 coordinate 4,939,312, forward strand.
GTTGATAAAAATCAATCAAATTGGCACTACGCCTTCAATTAACTTAAAAAATGGTTTCTTTGGCTTTCAAGTTTATATTAAAGTTGTATATATTAGAAAATCATGACGATGCGTAATGAACAAGTTAGGTGTACTCGACAAATTTGCAATTGTTATTAATAATATAATTTACCTGGTGTCAAATAATTTGGATCAATTGCCTTTGAATTATTACTACACTGTTCCAGCTCTTGGTAATTCATTAAATGCATCCACAGAGCTGACTTCCCCATCTTATGCTGGAGTCCATGAGACCAGAGTCGTTCCAGTAAATCACATAGTGACGCTATCATTGTGCTTTCTTCTATTCCTGTAATTGAGACTTCTGAACCTAAACCTAAGTCACTTTCTTCTGTACCCATCTTCTCTAAGAGCATTCGCTTTGTTTTGCTCTTGCACTCCTAAAAATAACGTTTTCTACTTACAGTCTCCAGCGGTACTAAACTAAAATATAAAGCAATACTTATCCAAATTCATTAAGAATATGGGTTCAAACATATTCATTTTCTTCTTATTTTAGTCCTGGCAAATCTTGGTATCCCTCACAATACCTCAATATAATATTGGTATGGATACATATGAAATGTTTCATTATCTATTGCCTTATAATAAAGAACGCATAGTCATCGCAAAAATACAAGCAAAACAAAATCATAGTATCCTTAACATCTTACGCCCTAACCCAATAACCTATCTTAATCCATTTTTGACCATCTGAGATAGTAGTGTTAAACCAAATATTGATGAATTGCCAAATCGACGGATTGTTATGTAGTCATCTGTCGATACAAGCTATCCTTGGTAGGTCGGATTGGTGTATGTGAATAGACCTTTGTATGAAAATGACAATTCAACTGTCCCATTATCCTATCTTAAGATTTTAACTTACAACAGTTCAGTATGAATTTTTTAAATAATTGATGAAAACATCAAATATATATGTTTTAAACATAGACACGTGTATTTTAATATTATTTGTACGGTTTTATTTACTTTATTTGGTTTATATTATCAAATATGAGTGTAAAGCGTGAAGAGATTGCATTCTATGCGTCTCCAAAAATGGATTGTGTTCGTAGGGTTTGATTATTGGAATGCAGATAGGAGATCGATCGACTGTCACGGTCTGATATCAAATTGATTTCTATCTTAATTAATTATTGGGTTCGGGCGTTACACGACTTCTGTTTGTTTAGATGTAACATTAAGAGTACTTTTTCTTTAAAAAGATGTTCTAAACATGTACCACGGAATAGTTGTTATCTAGTTACCCACAGCCCAGGAGCTGCCTAGATCGATTTTGTCACAACCATATTAATGAATAAAGGTATTATTATTAAGAGAACGTTGAACGAGTGACCGTAATTCCAGGTCTCAAATCAAGGGCGTAGAACAGACGAGATAAGCAATTAACTCCCCGTCATTCTATTTACAGGGGTAGTGAATCAAAGGTTACACTAGTTTTTATTACTATAAACCTGAAATAAGCCGTACATTTGCGGATACCGTAAGAGTGCAGTACCTTAAGAAGTTTCTCAACAAATGTCCTATTATTTTGTGCAATTGCCGCTGGTGTAACATCAGTCGACAGACGCCTTCCAATATCACCGAGTAGCAACTCTGGGGGGCAATCTTTAACCTGCCATTTGGCATTTTTGATTCTCTTCAAACTATTTGTTCTGAAAACGAATTTCTATGAAATCTTGTCCGAAAAAGCACACAAAGCCAAGCGATGAATTGGACACTTACTAACGTGTTGGACTTCGATAGTGATAACGAGACACTTTATAAATAATATATTGCATTAAGAACCTATTTGGTACATTTGTGCATTAAGGTACAATTGCGAATGCGTCAAGCATGCACTAACAAACACATTTTCATCCAAAAGAGTATATTATTAAATATTGTAAATAAAATTTTAGTAATCTATATTATGCTCAGCTTAGCTGCTATCAAAAGAACAATTTAAAAACAAATACAAAATTATAAAGTAGTAAATAGACATAGAACTTCATTGTTTTTAAGAATTCATGATATTAAACGCAAAACAAATTTAATATTATTATATCTATAAGATCAACAGTATGGTAGCCGTCGCGTAACTTGGCAAGATCGTAAGAGTCGCGCTTTTAAACGTGCACGCACAACACAATCTTGACAAGTTCCGGGCCGACACTAATACGCTCGACTACGTACGTACATACTAGTCATGACCATATCATTATACTTAAAGATCTATGCCAAATAAAATGAGCATTTAACAAGCACATGCTTTGCACGTGCATAGTATAAAACATGCAATATCACAATAAAACATACAATACATTACAATTTGAACTACGCAATAAGAATAACTAGCTGCATTGCTATGTAGCTAATAAAAATTTTATACAAAGATATTTACTTAAATAATAATAAATATGAGATTCCTTAACTTTGTAAAGGATCACAGATAAGCAATGAAATTCGTAGGTACAAAGATCAGGCATGTAAAAGGATCATGACTTGCTCTATCACGAGTTTGACAAGGAAGATCGCTGTGTCACCTATATAGTCTCTCTGTCATAGATTAAATAATAAACATTAAATTGAACTTAACTATTACAATTTTACATTAATTTGAGAGGCCTTAGACAAGATTTTGAGAGGCCAGGCGTGCAAAGTAAAATAGCCATGACGGCGGCGAAAGACGAATTGAGACAGGAAGGAAGAAAATTTGTTTTTTTAGACATGATTGGCAAATGGCCTAAAACAGTGGCAGTGTGCGACTATATGGAAAGGACCAAGGAGAAGGTAAAGTGGGCGGCCTAGGAAAAGGTGGACAGAAGATATAAAGGCCTTAGCAGAAATCGAGAAAGAAGCCTAAGGACCTAAGTCTTATACCTTTTCTCTCTTTTAGTTACTGAAGGAACTTAGGATAACGACTAACATGAAAAAAAGTATAGTGTTGATTTGTATACATTGGAAACAAACGGGCTTTATTATTATTATAAGAATGCATGAACTCCGTTTTATAATTAAAACAGTGATTAACGATTAATTAAATGTTTGTTATTTTAAACGAGATCTTAACACTTTATGAAGATACTTTGTCAAATTCATGATAGGGCTATTTCACTTGAATCTTTACGACAGGCGTGACCGACTGACGCCAAACGAATGTGTATGGAAATGGTCACGTGATGAAGCGTGTGCTAATATCATTCTCATACAAATTCCTTTAGCGGAATAAATATATATGTATTTATAAAAAATTTGACCTAGTCAAAGATATGGTCCAACACTGGTTTCATAAAATGTAGTGGGTGGTCATACCTATATATAATATGCCTTTAAGTAAAATATATCATAAACAGTAACAATCGGGCCAATTTAATAGATAACATTTGACAGTTTTAGCATAGTGATCTGCTTAAAACATCGATTTATCAAATCAAATCAAAAATATCTTTATTCATATAGGTAAACATGTACACTTATGAACGTCAAGAAAAACAAATTAAATTAACTGTAAATTTACATTTACAACCAGTTCGCAAGTCAAAGGCGTAGAGCGGGTAAGAAGAACTGGCAAGAAACTTTCCGCCACTCTTTTCAATCGCCAAGTTTTAAGTAAATGTATCGATACTAATATGGGATGTTCTATATCGTTATAAATTACAACCCATTTTTATCTTTGCTAATTGGTTTATTCTTCACAAACAACAGTAATTAATTTATATTCTTATAGAAACGCTGAAGGGAAAAAATATGTTTACTCGTCTTAAAAGTCTGTTCTGAGTGAGTCTGTTTTCTTCTTTTCCTAGTATTTATGTTGCCACATACATAAAACTCTTATAGAAAATACTACACAATATAGTATGTAGTTTTCGTGTGTATCTACGATACGCTACACTAACTTCAAATATATTTTAATTTTTTCAGTTATAATAAAAAAATAGATTTAAAGATTTCGATTTAATTTTTCTTTATAAATTAGCTGCCCCGCAAACCTACATATCATACATCTTGCAATATCGCAAAGAGTTTTATCATTTAACTATAATCTTATCCGGATTGAAACCTAAGTATTAAATTTTTATGTTTTCCATATTTTTTGAATTTTTCTCCATAAAAAGCTTCAACATCCTCAAAGTTCAAAGATAAAAAAAAACACTCGAAGCGGTCCAGCCATCTGCGTATTTGAACTTAGCACCTTATTTGAAGATTAATTATTTTTTATATTAAATATATAACTATGTATTTGCTATACTCAGAATATTATTAATGTATATACAAGTAATTTTAGTTAAAATTTGGGTTTTATTTTTACTATTTTGCCTATATTTTTGTTCCTTTTTTAGCTTGTTTGTTATATACTATTTATAGTATAATTTTTATATTTAGTTATTTATACAGAACGTATAAATAACTATATAATTGTAATCGATACATCTACAACTTTCTATTTTTGCCACATTCCTAGTGTTAAAAAGAAAAAGGGTTGATTTCGAATAATTTTAATGCCGTTCTGTTTTCTTTAGACCAGACATTGTTCACGTCTAGTTTGAGTTATCATTGTAAGTAAATTGTAATCACCTTTCATTGCTTATACAATACCTGTTCAATCGAAAATTAAAACAAAAAAAATATATATTTCAACTAAGAAAAAAAATATATTATTGAATTTTTACTAGTCAAATGTGATCTAATAAATTGATATATAAACACAAATACATGCTCTAACCCGAAGCAAGTACTTTTCACAAAAACAAATGTAAACGTTGAACATAAAAAGTTGCCAGTTCTGACGAGATACGAATACCATAGAAAAGAAAATAAGCATTTATTGTTTCTACTTGAAGTGCCTTACAGATTAGGCCGATAATATTGTCTATGGTTCAACTTCTAAATGTCCCATTTGACTTAAGAAGTTTTATCGTCAGAACGAGCAATGATGTTTATTTACATGCATGAGTGGTCTTAATAAATTATAACGCAATATCGGAATTTTGTAGATAAATGGATTTTGAAGTAGACGAAATGTTGTCGTTCATAGTCTTAACAAAATACTTCAGTTCAAATTTTTATATTAGAATTGCCTTATTAGGCATTAATTTAATCTTTATTAATCAAGTACTGATGTACCAAATCCATGTATCCATCAAGGATATACTATGAAGAAGCCGCACAAATACGCATGCGCAAGATGACGCTATTGAATCATAAGGATCTTTTAAAGTGAATGGAGACAAACATTTGACTGCCGCTGCCTCAAGACTTTTCTTCAATTCAACATGTGATGAGCAAATAGCAACTGCTACCTGCTATTAGCAGCCCGAATGTGTGCTTTTATATACAGGTGTCCCATTTAACTTGCGTTTCGGTCACTGTTCCATCTCTATTCACCAATCTTAGGGTCCCGAGTTTGCTATTTTAATTCTTTGCTATGCGACGTGAAGTTATTGCAATGCATAGAGTACAGAACAACCGTTCATTGTCGTGCACGTTTAATATAAACGAATTCAAAAATGGAACAATTGAAATAGCAGACTCGAGTAAGCGCGACTAGTGATCGCACCTTCGATCGGACGTTGGCGGGGGTGCGAGTGCGTTCGCGTCTAAACGGACAGGAAACGCTCGATAGTACGCAGCTCGATGCGGAAGCCTTTCCCCCGGGGCCCCAACTTCCAATTCAGCGGGGCTCCACACATTATTAGCGCAGGCAGCGCCAGCCCACACGCTGTAACCGCGTGTAGCTAGTCCCCCTTCACCCAGGCGACGTCTGCAACAACGCGGGCCCCTAAGCACTAGCATTGACATATCCTTACCCATAAGATTCTGCTCTTTTGTATCCAATGATACCATTAAAATTGGTTACACGCTCTATATTATTTTATAGTTTTACTTTCCGCGCTGATAACACTTGTATACCAATATCATTCAGCCTAAACCCATAGTTCTCGACACGTAAGTTGGCTGTAGTAGTAGTGGTAATTCCAGATTTTCCACCTTGATGATTGAGATCGTCTATAGCCAGCTGCACTAGGCATTATCTTTTGGAAACTAGTTAACTAGGAATCGGCTCCAGTTGAGGTATTCCCTGGGAGACACGACCTCTAATTATGTAAAATGCGCCTCGATTTAAGATATAGTATGTGCGCAGTCCCCAACCACGACTTGCCAAGTTACATGCCGAGAAATATATTAAACAAACCCAATTTCCGCTCTCTTAGTACCTAATTCCAAATTTGTTTCCCAGATTAAGTCGATAGCAGACATGAAATGTTAATTATGAATCCATGCAAATTATTTCACTGCATACAATCTCCCAACTGTGCAATATCAAAGCATTAGTATGCATTGCTTGTAATTCAGTGCTCCAGCAAAATGCAAGGATGAGTAACGATTAATTTAAAGATTATTCAACGCAAACTTTATACATCAAATGTACGTAACGTGCAGAAACCATTCACCCTCAGAGACGCTAGTCACTCCCGAATGTCAAAAACCTATTGTATTTGACAAACTGGTGTAATGCCTAAGCCTGACCTACCCTAAGAGTACACGAGGTCAGGTATTGGCTGATTACCTACTTGTCAATAAGGAAAAACGACCAAGGAAACAGATTCAGAAATCTAATATCAATCTCCAATAACCAAGGGTTGGATGTTAAATGTCCATAATTTTGTTGACGATGTGACGGTGGACGTACGACTAAAATTCTCAGTCAGAAAACTTTGTTTCTAACAATAGAATCAATATCAAAATCATTTATTCATAGAAGTATCACGATGAATATTAGAAGCATTTGATACATATCTAATGCTTCTAATTTTACATAAAGCCAGTTCTAGAATCAAGGGCGTAGTAAGGAAGAGAAGAACTGGCAACTCTTCGCCACTCTTTTTAATCGCCAATTTTTTTTCACACAACGTTTGTAAGAAGCTGCAACCATTACACCATGTTCCACATACATTAAAACCTCATATTAAAATCAATCCAATCATTCAATATTAGAACCTGTTAAACCACTTTTTCGATTACCAGGATGAACTTACCTAACAATTTTAATCCTGTGCTCAAATACTTGGAGATTCGCATCAAACTCGCCCCAATTCGCCATAATTTTGTTGTCGATTAAGGTCGCAAACATCTGAGTTTCCAAAAATCGTGAAAGGAATGGTCTGTGCCTTTGGGGTTGGTCGGACAGAAATGATGCCTTATCAAAGTTGACCATAGACTCGCGAGATGACAGCCACGAATCCCGATCCTGTACATTCCAATTTTAATATTATTACGATTATTATTTATTATTACGATTATTATTTATTATTACGATTATTATTTATTATTACGATTTTATTTTAATGGTGACTGTGTTGGCCTAGCGGCGTCTGCGTGCGACTCTCATGTACTTTATTTGCGCATCTAATATGAAACGGTGAAGAAAACGTGAAGAAACCGACTTTTTTAGATTTAAAAAGTCGACGGCATGTGTCAGGCACAGGAGACTGATAACCTACTTACCGATTACATTGAAAAATTATCATGGCATCTAATAAGGTTGTAGCACCACTGACTTTTTTATTTTTACTGTAACTTTCAAGTTATTTTAAATAGTGACATTTTTAAGTGTACGCAGTTATCGATGGATAACTGAATTTGGATTTGCAAGCCTCTTTGAGTAGTTTGTATCTTTATTTGTATATTTTACTATTTAATTAAAGATATTAAATCAAGCAATATTTATTTAGGTAACAACGTACACTTATGAGTCAGTGAAAAATGCTTCTACAAATTAACTGGCAAGTCTTAAGAGAGTAGAACGGACAAGAATAATTAACGATAAAATCTCCGCCACTCTTTACAACAAGTAAGTAAGAGCAGTGTCAGACTAGTAGTCGCGTGACTCATTGACATAAATCTCTAAAACCGAGGCACGACGTGTTCGAAACCGCTCCTTTAGACCATCATTAAATATATGTTCCCTACTACTTAGCACATCTAATACCTAAATATCGATATCAGCCAGGATTACTGCGTAGGGATGAGACTTGCCTATAGAAAAATAATGAAACAGATCATAACACCATATAAAATGTATCAATAATTTCAATTGAATAGATTGTTCTTAATTCGATTTTAAGTATTACCGGCGCCTGTTGACATTTACCCCTTACCCCTGACATTACCCCGCCGATTGTGGGTACATTACCAGAGGGCTCGCAAGTGTGTTGGCGGTCTTTTAAGAATTGGTTCTAGAAGAACTCAAAAATAGTATACGTGTACGCCCGAAAGCCGTCTGTATTGTTTTTATAGTAATTGATTAAGTGCACGTTATTTTTTAGACCAATCACAATCCACCAAACCGTGTCGTCTTTTGTTAATTCTGAATTCACCGAAGTTAAACATAGGACACCTTTTTAGATAAAAAGACCGTACTCTTAGCATCTTTCAACCCTTTGAAGTTTCATTCGGAGACTCCTTCTTTATAGAATGTGGACTACAGACAGATTACTAGGTATTTCATGTAAAATGGTTACCATGGTAACCGAGTTACCAAAAATCTTCAGTCCAGGTCGACTTACCTGATCAGGCATAATAACGAAGTTCTCATACATTAGGAACATGTGAACGAATCGATTCAGAAACGTTTCTCGTATCCCTATATTAAAACGAATGTCTTCATTGTATTGATCTTCGTCGTTGAGTATTATTTTCTTAGTCGTTGGCATCACAGTCTCTGAATCTACATCGTCTATATTGACACCTGAAATATATTTTATAAAACATATGACACTTGAATTTACCCCGCCTTTAAATGTATTTTTCCCCTTTAAGACGGGAGAAAAATGGCATGAACCAATCGGGGAAATGAAAGAGAAGAGAAGGAGCAGAAAGGGGCAGTCTAGCGGAGTGAATTATAGATCTAGTATGAATTGCCCACAGAGGTTGTTTTTCTTATATTAATTGTTTCATTTTGTTTTGGTAGTCTTGGCTCGGCATTTCCCTCAACAACAAGTATGAAACTAGCTTTAACAACGATGTTAGAGTTTGTTGCAGCCGTGGCAGTTACAAAGCTATTATATATGAGGTATCATTTAAAATAAATAACAACAATTAAAAAAATCAATTGATTAAATATTTTAAGATTACAAAATCACTACTTCCAGGTTATCTGCGTGCACGCACACATACGCGCGAACGAGTAAGACCCGTTTTAGTGGTTGCGTGCGACTGTCAATAAGGTTACAATAAAATTAAATTTAAAACGTCAACTATGACCGTATTTTCAGATAAAAATATTATCAAATTAATTAAAAATATTTATACGTTCATGCAGAAATTGTATACATTATTTTTGTTTATATTTAATTTATCTATCTCTCTATTTATTGTTAACTATTCATTTATAATGTCGTAACAGTCCTATTATACAACGGTTATCTCATCGGTTCTCTGTGTGTACAGGCTGGCTCTACGGATATTTTCATACTTTCTAAATTTATTTATTTTATTTATTCACACTTCAAAGAAAAATCAAATAACACAATACATAAAAATTACAAGGGATGCAACGGACGGCCTTATCGCTTACAAGCGATCTCTTCCAGGCAACCCTAGTAAGAAAAGAAAAAAATGATGAGTGCAGGAAGGGTATAACCAGAAGTTATATATAAAAAATATTTATATATAGAAACTTAACCCAGAGAAAAACAAAAAAAATTGAATATTAATAACTAACTAAAAACTAAAAAGGTAATCTCAAGGATTCGATATTTTAGGATAAATTGCATCATTGGTTAAATATTACCGAAAAAAAATTCGTAAAATATTAAAAACTCACCAGTCCGCTTAACAATATCAACGATCCGTTGCAAGGCGTCTAATCTCCTAGGATGTCGTCTCGTAGGGGAACCGGGTGGCGACGCGTTCAACGGTCTACTTTCATCCCACTCTAACACATCGTGGAATGAGTGTTTGCGACGAAGACCGCCTGATAATTCAAATAATATTCAATACACAATATAAAAATTAGCCTACTACGAAACTAGACTGTAACCTTTATATTCAAGGTGTTAATTGAACGGCTGATTCAGATAGTTGGCTGCGACATATACAAAACGGATACTTAGCGGTAAGGCTCGACTTTGAATAATATCATTATTGTTCATACGATAAAAGATATTATGAAACCATGCTTTATACCACAGAACCGGCGACGTATGTTAGGCCTACAATACATGTATTAGGAAAAATCTTACAAGGAAAAGTTTTGTAAAGAATTACATCAAAATACTATACAGAGACATCTGCCGATAATTATGTAAACTGAACTGTCTATGTCAAATCCTTTTCTTTTTCTCTATAAATAATTAGTCGTGTTCTACTTATATTAAGACATAGAAATAGCTACTGTTTTTGCGGAGAATGTTTTTTCAGCTTGGAAAGTGAAAAAATCTATGCAAAAATTAAGTTAGCCCAAGTTACGAACTTACTGACGTAAAATTTATCACTACAGAGTAATTTGAACCGCGACCCAGAAGAAACTATGGGAATCAATCCGTTTCCCGCCTTTTACAGAAACTTCTTTAATCTGCGGAATATTTCTAAACAGCCAGCAGTATTTTAAGACAATGATCAATCTTTTTGATTACTAACAATATCCATATTCGAAAATCAATACAGATAAGTAATAAAACCCGTACATTCACTGGCGCGTTACCGGCTTTCAAGTAGCGTGCACGAATATTTGGCCTATAAGTTTGACAACACTTGATTGTAAATAGCTTGTTATTATTATGACTGATGTTCTATATAGATATAATTTTGTGTGTCTGATTGTATGGATTTATAATTGATCAATATACTTTTTTGCAAATAAATCATTTATTATTATTATTATCGCAACGCTATTAATATTATTACAAACCTGAGGGTAAAGTACAACTGCTACTCATCCCGTCATTCATATGCTTGTACGATGTCCCATTCAATGGCACTCCAAGCTTCGTTGGCTCTGTTTCTGGTCTTTGTATCTGATAAATAATACATAAGATTATTTACGTGGAGATATACATGATGATATATCAATGAGATATTTTTTTTATACAAATTAAATGAAGAAATTGCAAACATAAAAGTGCAGGCCAAGTGGCGCCGACGGGACCGAGGGTTAGCTGGAAGAAATTGGATGACGATGGCACAAAATAAATTAGGGTGGAAAAAGTTGGAGGAGGTCTTCATAGTTTAAAATTTATATTTATATATTTTTTAAAATAAAATATATGTAAATAGGATGTGCAAGAATAAGCTTATTAGGCTTATTATTATTATTAAATGAAGAAAGCCAAAAAAGCTACAGAAAAAGGATTAAAAAAATGTTACCTGGTGTTTATCCAATACATGATTGAGTTCTTCAATAAAAGGCGTCCTATGAGGGAATATTGGCAGTTCTTCGGGTAACTGAATATCTGGTTTATCGATATCGACTAAACAGAGAGCCGCTTCAGAGCTAAGAGCTATGTTCCTGAGACCATTTGATCCTACTATGGTAGTACCATCAGAGTGTAGTCCTAGAAAGTTGTGGTTTTTTAGCGATGACTTTTTGTTGTAGACTTTTTTTGGTCCGGATTGTAATAAAATATGAGGTAGTGTAATTTTTAAATTTCGAATTTAACGGTCTTTATTAGTAATAATTTGTTTTTTGAAGTTTTACTTTTTTTAATGGCTTTTATTTGTGCCAACTGGGTTCAAGGTACTTCGCCAGTGTCGTATAGATGGAGAAGGTGAAAGTTTTACTTATTTTGGGCGTTAGGGAAAAATTATGAGAGTAAATTTTCACACCGTCACTAGAAAGTAGAAACCGACACACTGAAGTTAGTTATAGTCCAAATTTTAGTTTTTTTTCTAACCTTAGTGTCGTTCTTTCTACAAAAGTCGAATGAGGCGACAGATTATTTTTGAAAATATTTTTATCCTGTTACGCTTTTAACGCATATAAGTACACACAAGTTTTTTTTTGTTATCTATGTATCTTATGTTAATTGTCAGTAAGGAATTTTTTTATAAAGAGATTTGCGTGTTCTTTATTTGAATCTTATCTGAGTGCATTATTTTTTAAATTTCGAATTAGGACAGTCCTAGTCAATTTACCGATTCTTATTTTGAAATTTGATCATTATAACTGCTTAAACTTTAGTGTTGGTGTTTTTTAAATAGAGGCGTTGCTTCACGTATTCTTATTTCAAATTTTTCGTACGTTTTAACGTACGCGAATTAAAAAATCTCCTACATACCCATTACGAATGGAACCGGTGCATCGAGAAAATGGTAAAGTGGCGCTGGCAGTATTGGGACGTATACGTGAGCCCACGTAAATGGCAACAACAATGACACAATGCATTCGGCTACTAGCATAAGCTTGTTATAATCTGAAAAAGACAATCAAATTTATATTTCAGACTTGGCTGCATTTTTTTCAGAGCTGGATATCAAGCTTCATATACTATGAACTTAATGTAAGTGTATTAAAAATCTTTGAATACATGATTTTTGTATTTCAAAAAAGGAACTCACGACGGATTTAGAATCCGTCGTGAGTTCCTTTTTTGAAATAATACAAGGCAATCAGGTTCAGAAATGCTGCACTGGGCAGCTGGTTCCACATAGTGGTGATACAAAGCTAAAACTGCATTCAGAAACGCTCTTTCCTATGAAAGAAGAGATTTATCTATGAAGCCTCTTCTACGAAATTATTTGACTATATTCAAGTGTTGTTCGTCAGGATTTCAATATAATTTTCCAAGTAAAACAGAGATAATAAAATCAATTTAATTCAAATGATTAATTCAAACTGTCTTCGGTATATTTTAGTTATGATTTTTAACTTAGATTACAACCAGTAATCAAAAGATATTGTTTTCTGAATCAAACTAAATTGAAACATTTTTTATAGTAAGACTAATTAAGTATTCACTTATTTATTTACACTTCGTTACCATAATATACAAAAGCATACATATAAAAACATATGATGACATAAGTTATTAGGCAACGGGCGGCCTTATCGCTAACAAGCAATTTCTTCCAGACAACCCGAAAATAGCACATTATATACAAAATAACATGAAACAAAAATAAAATATAAATAATATGTATAAAAATGTAAAAGCTTATCCAAAGGTTAATTGAGTTAAAACTCTTACCAGCAGATCTAAGTAAAACTTGATGCTCCAATAACACACAAGTAAACAATTGCACAATACATTCAACACCCAGAATATTGAACATTACGCGCAGTGGATAATCTAGGAGCGGTAGCTCTTCTGGTGGATTTGGCATTCTTATTACCTGGAACATAAAATACTGTATACTATCTGCAGAACTCTTACATCAAGGATGGTCGGGAAGCGCGGACAGTAGACAGTCCAGAATGGCTCTACCAGCAGTTAACCCACTAATAACAGATCGATTTCTAAACCTTAACAGAACTAATCTCAAAACAATCACGAGTCATAAACACTTAATAAAAATCCTTTTGTAGTAGTCACGACAGCCATATCAATCATGAGACTGGTAGCTGTGCAGACGTACAGAACTCTCCTAACAGTGAGGTCCTTCCGTGAAGCCTTGGAGTGAGGGAGTGCCCAGAAGGCTTCTGTGCTTTTTGAAGGAATTGGGCTGGCTTAATTAACCATGAGTTCATGCATTACGGATCTAGTGAGTCTTGGTGCGGGAACTGAGTCCACAAACCAATAACCAATAAATACGATAGTGTAATGAGGAACAGTTAATTCACGGAGATTAAATCTAAAAAAGACACTATTACAGTGGACCCCCGGTAGTCCGACAATCATTTTGCAGGGCAGTGTCGAACTATCGAATTTGTCGGATTGTAGAGTACTGCCTAAGACCCCTTATAGTCCGATTTTTTTTACAAAAGAGTACCTTGTAATCCGACAAATTATAGATCCAATGATGATTATTTATAATATATACATTGTATAATGTACTCTGAAGTACAAATCATACTTCACTATGTACATATGTCAAATTTAGTAAATTAAACAACACAATGGAGAGCTTACGTTTTATTATAAAATTAACGTCATTAATGCTATAAAACTTACAAGAAATATGCAATAACTTTACGTTAGGAAATAATTTTGTACAAACAAATGTACATACATACTAAAATAATCAAAAACTATGAATCAACTACATATGTATGTAATGTTTAAGAAGCATGCAAATATTCATCAATTTTTTTTGTTTCACATTGTTGAAACGCGAGAATAAAGCTTTACTCTATTACTTCCGAAGGTACACTGATTTGTGGATCGTTGGGATCGTTAGGATTGGCGACTATATCTGGCCTAGCGAAAATAAATAATAGACCATGTCGGATTACAGTGGGTGCCGGAATAGACAGGGGCCGGATTACCGGGGGTCCACTGTATATATATACGTGTTACATGGACCATGGCAGTGAGGAAGTGGTGAATGATGAACAAAGGGAGAATCCCCGACGAGTTCAAGGACTACCCGAAGGCTTCAATGGCAAAAGTTGAGAAGTTTTATTGATCTGTAGCGACCGGAATAACTTTGTTAATTCGTTTCATGATATGACGTCACCGCAGTATTTCTCATCGCTGAGGCTTTTGTTTTACAAAATATTATTATTATTATTGCTATAGGTTTTCTTACAAAATTGTCAGTGTTACGCCTTGAGAGTATAGCTAGACGTAGGCATATTCATCAGAAACAGGAGAATTAAATAAAAAAATGTGTGCGTGTACTAGTGTACATACGTAAGAAACTTCTTATTTTTCGAAAAATGATTTAATTGATTAAATAAAATAATAAATTGGTTAAATAAAGTTTAACAAAACGCTTTTATTATATCTTATAGGCATCAATACAGATAATACAATTATTTCATTTTTACCTGATTACTACTAAGATTATTACAAAATTTAATTTATTGTAATAGAATTATTTCTATCAGTGTTATCGATATTATATATTTCTGTTATTATTGGTTTCGAATCAACCGTGGTAGAGACAAGAAAAAGATCGGGCGTAATGAAAAAAGTATGTTTCATTTAATTCATAAACTGCGTATTGAACACAGATAAACAAAGATTTTATGTATTAAACAGTATATATGCAACATAATTATTGCGCGATTTAATCAAAATTCTCATTGGTTGTGAATCAATAAAAAAATTGAGTTGAAAATCAAATCAAATATTTTTTTTTTTTTTTTCAGCTATATATACAGTCAAAGCATGCAAATGTCATATTTATAATGATAAATTATAATGATAATAAAAATGAATGAAAAAACAATGTCATAAGTAATAATAATAATAATTTATTTAGAATTGGTGTCAAACTAATGGTCTAAATATTTACCCAAGCACCTTGCATTTAAAAATTAAATCACCTTCCCCTTGAATTTTTAAAGTGATATTTTTTTAATAGATTTATAATATAATACATATATAATTCTCACTTACAACTGGTATAGGATCCAGATGTGGCTCTGGCGGTGGGACATAAAGCCTTAAGGCTTGTCCCGGCAAAGGTACTGGCACTTCATATAATAAATTATATACATATGATTCAGGACTTAGTCCTGGTCCTGGCTGACGAGGCAATGACCTGGAAATTATAATTTGGGGAGTGTGTTACAAACATACTGCCACCAAAACATGTAATTTGGTCTTTATTTCTGTAACTATTTCAGGATAGACAATAAGGTGATTAGTCTTCGGTGACTGACACATTGCATTAATTTTTAAGGTGCAGGACATACCTATGTTTCATTGTAACAAAGGTTTATGAAGAAAAGTACAGTGCATAGCCGTCATTCTGACCTTGATGGTAGATACGCGAACTCTGAAGCTATATCTTGATAGCAATTGTTACAAAGGCATTGAAATTAACTTAATAATATAAACACTGAAACTGAACTGGATTTCTGATCTTTTTTGGTTTATATTGAGCAAGGGGTCGGTCATCAAATGAAAAGATCAGTTTCTAACTAAATATCGATTTATGAATCTTGAAGATGAATGAACATAGGAATTAGCCAAATTTTAATAATAATATTTACATACTAGTATTGAAAATTGAATGGGGACAAACAAGTCCGCCGGAGTATAACTCTATAATATATATATATAGCAGTGTTTGAAATATGTTGCTTTAAAAAACTAGCAATATGAAAATTTACTTACCTAAATAAATTCTCTAAAAATAACTGTGCTACCCGAATAAACGGGTATTGGCATATGAGAGCTATACTCTTGGCTACATAAAGCTTGTCTTTGGTTATATCATAGTATGTTAAAGCAGATCCTGTATGAGGTGATAGCTTAAATGATCTTGGCAGTGATCTTGAGCTTTCCTTGCCCGGGTTCTTTCTATGCCCTGGTGGTGTTTGACCACTTGATAACTCTGTAATGTACATAGCCTGGAAAAATATGTAAATTATATTACCTGCCTGCCATGGGTAAAAAGCAATAATATCAATATATATAGAATGACGATGATTCCATGAAAATAATATTAACACCCTTTTATGAACTCAACCATACTCTTGTTTAAAAATAAATTTATAATTATGTGAGAATAATAATTTGTTAAGATTATTTGTTTTATCGTTACTTCAAAACAAAATTAGTGAGAATGTAATGTTTGTAAATAAATTGCCTATTATCAGAGCTATTGAATAAACAAAATAGGGTGGTAATTATGTTAGTAATACAGTGTGATACAAATAATTACATGTTTATCATACAAATGTCAATTGATATTCTAAATTACCTGCAATGTATGCATGGCACTACATATATTACGATTCCTAACTTCTTCATAAAATATGAGGCTACAGCCATAGTATCTTGATGCATTTTCTCGAGTAACTACAAAACTGTGAAACTTTGGTTCTAGTGAGTGCTTCTGAGTGCGGAATTGGAGTCCAGCTGGCAAGCAGAGCTACAAATATTTTAAATGTGTTTAGTATCTTAATTAAGTAAATTTTTACACTTAAATAAATAAATTATTATTTTATATATTCATAACATTTTTAATGTAATCTTAATACCTACATTCTTATTTCTTATTTACCTAGATAAACTTTTCAAAGTGCAAATTCAACTATCTTTCTACCTTTAAACATGACATAGTAAGTTTGAATTTTGCATAAAATAAACACAATATAGAAATTATTTACAAAATTGCAGGTAAATTAATTTGTTTCTTTCTTACATATAACTTACCATACATACAGCATGCTCATCAAATGCATTGCTATGGAGATTATCAGGATAATGTGCAAGTACTTTTCCTTTATAGGAACGGTCCAGTGGAGATATATGTAAGTTATCGCCTGAAAAATCATGATACTGATATAAGGTTGTTTAATAAATTATTTAATTTAAATTGTATTTTACAAGAAAATAAAAACTCCGTAAGCTTGTGACACTTGTTTGAATAAAATCAATAAATTCAATTTACCTGAAAGTCTGTCCGTCTCTAAGCCTGAATCAAAATCTAAACCACATATGGCAAAATAGTCTGCAAATCGACATCCTACAGATAAATCGCTGACAGACATATTCATATCGACCCGTTATTTACTATTGTGAGATACTTTCTCTTCCTCTTGCGATCTTGCATAGAAATTTATCATTGTTAGAATTAAGTGGAGCGCAGAAAAATCATACTTTATAGCTTTAGTGTATGTAAATGGTAATTGTTTTACTTAAATAGTTATCTTCCAATAATCATTCTTTTATTCAAACGCTAAACACTTTGTATACGTGAATTACCACACACACAAGTTCGCACTCCGCAGCAATAAGCAAAACACGCAAGCTCGAACTTTTTAATAGAGTGGCAGCTAGGGTTACCAATACTAAAAATATTGAAAGCAGTGTAGTTTGAGAGGTGTAGATATAGATATAGCCTCCTTGGGCTTCAGACTTCAGACACAGTCAATTTACGATACTATAGATGGAAACTAGCTTCCCCCGTAAACTTGATTTCGCCTAGCTACCTCTTTAGTACATACTACATACCAACATTGAACTTTTTGCAATTCTAACCCAGAGCGTTTTTTGTGATTTTTCTCAATATAAACCTCAGAATTTAAATTATACGTTCTTAACTAACAAATAAAAAATAAGGTTTGATTATGGAGGGAAGATAAAAATTAAGGGTTGTATGTATTTTTGTATGCTATAATACAGAAATAAATAAATTTAGAAAAAAAAATTCTCTAAAATTATTTTTTTTGTCTGGACACCTCTTTTCACTCAGGGTTTAAAAGATATGCATAAAAATTTTTAAAGGAATCGGTTGAGCTATTTTGGAGGAGTATGGAGGAGATCCCAGATTGTTTTCAATCTGAGATTGTAGATTAATTAATGGGTTCGGGCGTAAAACGGATTTAAGGAGTACCTAGGCTGTAGGATTATTAGATATGAGACCACAGATTACTAGATCACAGTCGCAGACGGTTGTCAACCACGACAAATGTGAGCTGCCATTGTCAGAATTACAATTTACAATAGAAAATAACAATGAACATTTTTGATTTAACAATTTTATTCAATAGCAGCGGTTGCCGAATGCCGATCGGAAGTAGGCTGGAATAAGGAATTACTTATTTGTATTTTTTTTGAATGAATCATTGGCATTTTATAAATGAGACAGTTCAGACTATAAGGATGTTAAATACGTGATGTGAACATAAGCAATAATTCCTGCATAAGTTCTTCAATTAATGAAACTATAAGTTTCACTAGTAATTGATTATATCATATTATAGACTCGTTTTTGGAGAACTTAGAAATCTAACATCTTATCTAGTAACGAATACGAGGTAAGATAACTTAGAATTCAATATAATTTTTTTACCTATTTATACAATTTATTAATAATTTTTCTAATTTGTGCTCAAATTTCTTACAGAATGTTACGAGGAAAAATTTTACATTTAATGCACTGTTCCTTTTTTTTGTCATTCATATTTGCCTTCTTAGTTTTTGCGGGTGCTATTAATTTAAATGAAGATGAAAAAGCATATATTGATCCCATTCAAACGTATGGGTTTTTTGGAGCAGCAATTTTATATATTTTCAGACTCCTTACATTGTTGACTATACCTCAAGTACTGTGTAATTTTGCTGGACTGACATTGTTTAACGCATTTCCTGGTAAAATTAAATTAAAGGGTTCTCCATTGTTAGCACCATTTATCTGCATAAGAGTTGTGACAAGAGGGGACTATCCTAAATTAGTTACCAACAATGTTACAAGAAATATGAATACTTGTTTGGATGTGGGCTTGGAAAATTTTATCATTGAAGTAGTAACTGATAAAGCTATTAATCTGGCCAGTCATAGAAGTGTCAGGGAAGTAGTTGTACCTGCAGATTATAAGACTAAAACTGGGGCCTTGTTTAAATCAAGAGCATTACAGTACTGTTTAGAGGATAATGTGAATATATTAGGTGATTCTGATTGGATTGTGCATTTGGATGAAGAGACATTGCTTACAGAGAATTCAGTTCGAGGAATTTTAAATTTTGTCTTTGATGGTCAACATCCCTTTGGTCAAGGGCTTATTACATATGCTAATGAAGAAGTGGTAAACTGGCTCACAACATTGGCTGACAGTTTTAGAGTGGCTGATGATATGGGAAAGCTTAGATTTCAGTTTTATACATTTCATAAACCACTATTCAGTTGGAAAGGATCATATGTTGTTACAAAAGTAAGTGTAAATTAAACAAAGGGGGCTACCCTATTCATAAAAGAATTACATATTAAATCTAATTTCACAATTTTTTTTCAGCACTTATTTGTCTTCTCATAACAGAGTAAACAATTTAAAAGATATTTGTTCATTTTTGGCATTAGTGCTCCAAACTTTTTGTACAATTTAAAAATGAAAAGTAGTTTGTAAATATATATTTGGTTTCAATTCTAATTTTATTGACTATATAATAGTAACTAAATTATTATTTTTTATATTCTAGGTAAGTGCAGAGAAATCAGTTTCATTTGACAATGGGTTAGATGGTTCTGTGGCTGAGGACTGTTTCTTTGCTATCAAAGCTTATAAAGAGGGTTATTCATTTAATTTTGTTGAAGGTGAAATGTGGGAGAAATCTCCATTTACTTTATGGGATTTTATGCAGCAGCGGAAAAGGTGGATTCAAGGTATACTTTTAGTAGTTCACTCAAAGGAAATCCCCTTTTTTTATAAAGTTTTCTTGGGTATTTCTTGTTATTCATGGGTCACACTACCCTTTTCAACTAGTAATATGTTTTTAGCCGCTTTATGCCCAATACAATGTCCCCATATTTTAGACTTAATTATTGGATTTATAGGTGCAGTCAATATTTACATGTACATATTTGGAGTCATGAAATCTTTTCCTATGTATAGATTTGGTCCTTTAAAGTTTGTTATGTGTATCGCTGGGGCATTGGCTACAATTCCCTTTAATATTATAATAGAAAATTTAGCTGTGATTTGGGGTGTATTGGGAAAGAAACATAAGTTTTATGTTGTAAATAAGGAGGTAAAGACTCCAGTAACAGTGTAAGGATGTTATAGTAACATGCACAATTTATGATAGTAGATAATGGTTAGTCTGATTAACAATCTAATACAGGGTGTAACCGCATTCTATGTTACGCTAGAAATGTCAAATATTACTTTAAATGTAAATAACCTTTTTTACTTTTAAGACCTGATCAGCTGTAAAATCGTGGACTAACTGCTGGTACACCCTGTTTAAACATTGATTCGTAATTAAAAAACTTTAGTACAAATTTTGTCACAATCTTTGTCATTTAGTAATTATTTAAAGCACCCAAATTGCGGACTGGATTCCTGCTAAACGCCCGAACCCAATATTGAATCCATAACCAAACCCTACGAAGACAATCCATTTTTGGTGACGGATAGAATCTCTTCGCTCTTTGTCGTTCATTTTTACCGATTTTACACTCATATTTGATAATCAATGATCAATATAAACCAAATAAAGTGAAAAAACCATACAAATAATATTAAAATATACATGTCTATGTTTAAAACATATCAAATAGCTTTTAAATTATTTTAAAAATTGGTGTAAGTTAAAATCTCAAGAAAGGATATTGGCTCAGTTGAACTGTAATTTTTGTACAAAGGTCTATCCTCATACACCGATCCGACCTTCCATAGATAGCTTGTATCAAATGATGACTGTTTACAACATTTGGATTAAGATGTCTCAGTGGTCAAAAATGGATTGAGAGGTTATTGGGTTTGGGCGTATGATAACATATAATACTATGACAACTTCGCTTTTTTATGGTTTATGTGATGACCAACATTAGTATTAGGTGTCCAATGCACGCATTCCAATGATTGCGAAACTGATAAGTCATTGATAAAGGTAATGATAAACACCTATAGTATTTGTAAACATTTTAAAAGCCTCATTTAGTCATAGACTGTGTATTGGTAATGTCAATAGTAGGAGTAGTAGTCCCGGATTCGGTTCCTCCTGAAATAATATTATCACATTACTAGAATAATTATCATCTCCTGGTCGTAGTGATCAATAGCCATATGCAGGGGCTTGCTCGAAAGAGAAACTTTATCTATAACTATATGTTGCTTAAATATGTTACATTTATTTATATTCCAATTGTAAGGTTTGACGATTATAGTATGTTTTATACCCGAGTATTGGAAAGTATTAAAGTTAACATGAACAAGTATATAGTCAATTTTTATACCTACCAAAGACTTCAATTATTCATAGTATTAAGGAGATGTAAGATAATTTTAAGTCATCAATAGTGCTTTAACATGTTTGTACTTATTCGAAGTTTGTATATTTGGGAAATTAGTTAGTGCAAGTGAATTTTTAGTTTCATTTAGTTACGTAATATAATGTTACCATTGTAAAAAAATTGTTTAAGTATACTAAGGTTAAACCCACCTATTTTAAAGCCTGCTGGTGCAGCTTGATACAAATTTTACACCCCTCAGTCTAGTATAATAAAAATTAATGATTCATCATCAAGCTGTGTATTCAAATGAATAGTTCAAATTTTATGCTTCAAATGGTTTATCTAAAACCTATGCAAATTATTTGTAACTACGAAGTCTGTAAAACAAGTGATAAAAATTGTGCATGATGATTAGTTTACTGAGGAGATTTTATAAAAATTGTGATATCTAGAGAAACATCTTTTTTATTTGTAAATGTGTTTTATCCTAGTTTTTTTAAATGTATATTAAATGCGTTATAATATGTGAGCAATTTAGTTGTTAAAGAATTATGTACCATTTTTAGATAAAAACTATTTATTTAACTATCACTCGTGGTATGAATGGTATCTGTTATGAGTCAGTACTTAGAATTGTTGTGAATTGAACTTAATTTCTTTGTAATACGGTGGGTTTTAGAATACAGCAAGGGTCATGTAAATTTTTATAATAAATATTTAATACAAATCCCACGAAATTATTGTCTTTCGACTTGACGTTTGTGTTGTCATTTATTAACCTTAAGCCAATGCAATAAGGGTTACTGTCTCTCAGCGAATCTAAAGCCCATAATCACTATTAGCCATTTATATATTTACTTGGTTGAATTGACTTTCTACGCTCGGGCTAATGCAAAATCTATGAAGTATGAACGTTTAACGCGACACTTGCAGTATTTGCGGCTCGATCGCTGTACCTACACAACCATCCTCAATTATTCATAAAGCCTCAAAGGCTTGAATTGCAGGCATTTTGCTAGAACTTTGTCCATTAAAATCAAAATTCATGTACATATTGTGCCCCCAAAAAGCTCTATTCGGCCAGTAAAAAGCTTAGCTAGAATTTAAATGCTGACAATTATACTCGCGTGGATGGATGTCGAACGATATTTCCAACAAGCGAGTTAATAATATATTAAAATAAATTTACGGCAAATGTTAGTCATAAGATTCGCAGTTGTTTTTATGTAATTTTAAACTAAAATTACTTTACCCCCATTACCTAAATTAAATCTGAGTTGTCCAGACTGCTACAACTATATTAATCTCTATTAAGCTTTCATATATAGAACCACTAATGTTACTAGGTACATACTTGAGTGAGACTCAAGATAACGGTAAAAGTTCCGATACAAATTAAGACATCATGTAAATTTCAATCTGGGTATGTATTACGAATTGAAATTGAAACAACTAGGTAAACTCGCTTGCTTGTATGGAAAATAGTTAAATTACATCTCAAACTCAACTTCATTTTTTTACCACCAAATATTTGTAAAGTTCCTTTTTTATTAAAGTAAATGCTTACGGTAAAATTTCGCTTTGAAAGTTATGAATATATAGACATGTTTAGACGATTGTACCTCACACCCGAAAAACATCGAAACTACTGTAATATTAGTACATTAGATCCACGATCCACAAGAGTAAATATTAGTTACCATTGGTACATATTAATTAAGGAACAAATAAGTGTTTTGTTAGTGTGTTGTTACTGTTTAACGTTCAGTCAAGTTCAAACGAACTGTCAAATGCAATAGAATGTAAAGCGAGTAATAAATAATACATCCGCTAATTCAAGTACATGCTTATTATAAATTTACTGAAACTAAGGGCCTGTTTCACAATGTATGGATAAAGTACCAAATAGTTATGCAACACAAATTATTCGAAAGATAAAAGTTCAGAATAAGATACTTCGCATTTCATGTCTTATAGCGCTATCTGACAGTCGTGAAACGCAAAAATTCTGTTTATCCTACCAATAAGTAATAAATAGCTTATTTGGAAATTATCCGGACATTGTGAATCAGGCCCTTACTCTTTTTAAATACTAATGATGGATTGTGTCGCTTGAATGTCATTGGTTATCTCTAGACTATAGACAAACCACAAACCAACGTTTCGCTTTTCAAATTAACAGTGTTTAAATGTATCGCGCGCAATTGTCGAATTCAACTTGTTCACTTGAAAACATTACAAAACTGAAGCGCGATATTATCGCTTGATGTCGGAATAGACAAATATATTTTTTTTTTGCCACAAAAGGCAAAAAAGAAAGCCGCTTTGACTGCCATTTCAAACATACATAATCTATGAATCAAAAACATTATCACTTATTTTAATCTGTGGTTGTCACCACTGGGTCTTTTTGCAAAGGTAGACCGCACAAAACGCATTGTGCGTTTAATGTAGTAAACTTTTAGTATTTTTGATAGTATGCATTGGCGAATTCATGTAATACGTCTAACACTAATAGTTTTAGCATGTGTGAATGCTAATCACTTTTGTAAAACCATGTTTACTATTTGCCAAGTTTTCGTCAATAAGATGACAGAACGGGTAGATTTATTTGCACTACGTGAAGGGTGTGTCGTTCATCCGCTTAGAAGCCCATGGAGTGCTTTATAAGAAAATTATTGTTGCTTTACTTATTTATAAGACAGGTTTCATGTAGAGAAAAATCCCTGACCCAAACTCCATGCAGGCACATTAGTATTTTGTAAAGATGTAACAGTAATTATTTCGATGTATAGTCAAAGGAAATACACATCGGTAGGGTTATTTGATTCTAAATTATCGCAACGTATTAATATTTCGTATTATCTTTGTAGTTTCACAGGAAATGTTAATTTTGCTACCCTAAGTCCCGGTAACGATTACTTAAGAACATAGAATTACAAGATATATGTAGATTTACCATAACCTTTTAAATTAAATGCAAATCACAGCTCCTAAGATTTACAATCGAGACTGAGCACTATGACTCTATGTCAAAAACCTATACAGATAATCTTAATATCACGGGCTACAGGATTACACTACTACAGGTTCTCGTGATGTTTACTGTGTATTGTCTATTAAATAAGACAAACAGTATTTTATTTTGAGTGATGTTTATGAGAGGTCTCATAAATCTCGATTTGGAATAAGCGTGACCACTAACGCCCGAACCCAATAATTAATCCACAATCTCAAATTGAAAACAGTCTGAGATCAGACTGTTACACTCATATTTGATAATCAATATAAAATAAAACCGTAAAAATAATATTAAAATATGCATGTCATTATCAAAACATATCAAATATCTTTTTTATTATTTTAAAAACTGGTGTAAGTTAAAATTTTAAGATAGGATATTTGCACAGGGAAACTGTCATTTTCAGACTAAGGTATATCCACATACACCGATCCGACCTACCATGAATAGCTTGTATCGACAGATTGCTATTACAATCCGTCGATTGATTATTGGCACAGTTTTTAAATATTTGGATTAAGATGTCTATCTCAGATGGTCAAAAATTGATTGAGATAGGTGTTTTGGGCGGAAAGCAACAGCTTGTATGGAACACATTAACGGGCGTGCTAATCCATCTAATTAAAGATGGCGGGCGGGTCTTGCCTATCGCGTTGCTATTGTCTAACGCAAGTTACGTGCTAATGATTGTCCATGCAAATATTCTATAGTAATTACTCCGTCACACTCATGGTAGTCCTGCATATTCCAGGTGAATTATTATCTGCCTGTTATCATCATTAAATGTACAGTATTAAGAATGGATGAACGTTTGCTTATATTGTGGTATGTATGCCTAGTGTGATAGTCATGCGAATATTATAATTGAATAATAAATATTGATTACAAATCCTAGTTTGTTTTAGTTATGAAAACCTGAAGGTTTATTACTTCATTGTAAAACGATCTAAAAAAAATAAAATATTTTTTTCCGATTGATGCTTTGTGTTCCAATCCTTATAAAAACGAATTTTTATTGTGTTTAGTTCCTCGGATACCATTTTCACTTTGTCCATTGTTGTTATGTAGTTCAAACTTTTCACTTCCTGATTAAAAATATTATAATTATTTTTAATAAATAAAGATAATAAATTAATCTAGTTAGAAGTAATCTTGGCAGTAGCGCGATATTACCTAACATTTAGTTTGTTCTCTATGCTACCTGTAAACAAATTATTTATTCTTATAGATGTTTCTTTCTATAGCGTCTACATAAGAATTGCTAAATACGGATGGAGTCTGGTGTGTGCGTGCATGAACTATACTCATTATCTTATATCTTTAAACGAGCAATTCTTGTATATATATATATATATATAATTGGAATCGCGGAATCGGCTCCAATGATTTTCATGAAATTAAGTATACGGTTTCGGGGGCGATAAATCGATCTAGCTAGGAATCATTTCTAGAAAATGTCATTTAATTCGTGTTTTATCAAACTGATGATTTTTTCTTAAAATAACCAGTTCATATTTTTTTATTATTCTGTCGGTAAGATCGAAAATTCATATTTCATCACTTATTTACTATGTACTTAAATATAATTTCCAAAAAACACAAGACACTCGGTCATCCAGGTACTTTGACGCGAGAGACACAAATGTAAGAAAACTTATTTTTAAAGGAGGTGCGGAGACAACAATAAGTAAATAATAAAACAGTGCTGGTATTTGCATCCGACTCTGATCCCTGAGTTCGCGTCCGGCTGTGCACTCGAAAGACTTTCTGCTGACTCAGCGCAACTGACACTCGTTCGTACGGCTTCCACCAGTGGCGGATCTACTTATGGGCTTTGTCCCCCACAAGGCCCCGTTGATACAAAGGGTCCAAGTGAAAATATAAAGCGATATTTTAGATTTAAAAAACCAAATGTTACGTTGATTGGGAATCTCTTTATTTTAAGGGGTTGTAGTTATTTCAAACTGAAGACCACTTAATATAACACGAATTCCTTAAAAAACTTTCATCCAAACCGAGTAGTGGTATAGGCTTCCGGAAAGTGTAATTAGTGCACTTGCTTTTAACTCTTTTAAAAATAGGTTGGATGGTTTCTCCAAATTTCCAAATGCAAGCGCATCAGCTTATTAAGCTACCAGTGTGTTTATTCGCGTGTGCGTCTATTATGGGCATAATGTAATAGACCCTGTAATAGCCAAGAGACACACAAATTTACGTTCCGATTATTATAAGCAGAGCCAAAAACTTATTTGAATACGGTTACTTTATAATGTATGCTCAACCCCGATGTAACATGATACGATACTCAAATACTCTTTAGAAAATTGCACGTCGAAAATGGCGATGTAAGTAGGTAGCCACAATTAGGTTTTTATAAAATCAATTCCAGCAATCTCTTGAGTGCTATGGCTAATTTATTAATACAATATCATTATTTATACATTTAGCTTGATTAAGTACACTTTGTCAACAAAATGTATCGACTTGATTTACAGAACAACTATATTCTCTAGCCCGTGTCTTTGTTTGCATGAAAGTATGTAAAATTATAATGACAAAAATATTTTTGGCGTTGAAATTAAAACGCAACTAAAAACATGAACAACTCTTAGAGAGAATGGTGTATTGCAAAGAAAACAATGTTGGCTGATACGGCACAGCTGCTATCTTTATTGAGATTGGCTATGTACGCAGAAGATTGTGAAAACACAATCTCTATTTCGTCACTCTTGTAGCGACATCTACAATCTACAACTGTAAGATTACGTCATACCTCTATTCACGCTAACAAATTGTTTGGACTGCTGACTGTGGGGCCGTCGCGATGACTAGTCGGTCCATTCTTCAGGTCGGAGTAAACGCACAACATCTTACATCTTTTCTTTACACTGTCATACAAGTATCGACCGCAGTATCAAAATAAAAAAATCATTTATCATGTAGTTTTACTACGTTCACCAGTATTATCTATCTGATGATACTATTATAACTACAGTGGACTCCCGGTAATCCGGCCCCTGTCTATTCCGGCACCCCCGTAATCCGACATGGTCTATTATTTATTTTCGCTAGGCCAGATATAGTCGCCAATCCTACCAACGATCCACAAATCAGTGTACCTTCGGAAGTAATAGAGCAAAGCTTTATTCTCGCGTTTCAACAATGTGAAACAAAAAAAAATTGATGAATATTTGCATGCTTCTTAAATTACATACATATGTAATTGATTCATAGTTTTTGATTATTTTAGTATGTATGTACATTTGTTTGTACCAAATTATTTCCTGACGTAAAGTTATTGCATATTCCTTGTAAGTTTTATAGCATTAATGACGTTAATTTTATAATAAAACGTATGCTCTCCATTGTGTTGTTTAATTTACTAAATTTGACATATGTACATAATGAAGTATGATTTGTACTTCAGAGTACATTATACAATGTATATATTATAAAGAATCATCATTGGATCTATAATTTGTCGGATGACAAGGTACTCTTTTGTAAAAAAAATCGGACTAAGACCCCTTATGGTCTTAGGCAGTACTCTACAATCCGACAAATTCGATAGTTCGACACTGCCCTGCAAAATGATTGTCGGTCTACCGGGGGTCCACTATTCTGGAGTTTGTCTTTCAACCTACCCTGCTTAGCTCCTGTAAAGCATTAAATGTGGGGTTAAAATAATAAAATTTAAAAAAATGTTTTGTTTTTTATTAGAAAGCTCTTAAGAGGAATCACAGTTTCTCATGTTTCATGTCTCTGTAAATGTATCTACATATGTTGTGTGGAGTTAGTTTCCTCACTTAGACCCGTATTTGGTCCATTAATGTTCTGGCTAATTAAGCCAGCCTAGCTCCTTCCAGAAGCTCATTTTCCTGTTTCCTGGGCACTTCGCGACCTGACTTCTTCGAGGATATCCTGGGAGGAGGAAAGCCACTGCCTCCAAGCTGAAACAACCTCTACACAAGTGCCCGTAATTGCACCTGTCATTAATATGAGATTAACTCTGTTGATGATCAGAAATAAATAAAATAATAGAAGTCGCATTGTCACTAGCGCGTTTACTGCTAGCAGTGCTTTTTTGGACTGTCTGCACTGTGTTAGTGAATCTATGAAGTTTTGAATCGATCGTTACATTTTGTTTTTAATAATGTGGTTAGGAAACTATAAATATAATTGGTAAGCTTTTCAAAGATATGCTATATAACTTACAACTAAATTAAAATAGGAATCCTTCTAAGATAAATGTATTAAATACTAAACCAAAGCGTACGACGGCTTACCAAATACACTGGCTAATAAATTGTGCACATAATGTGTTCCTGGCACGGTTCAATCCGTATTACTTAATTAACTAAAAGCTTTTCTATAATCAATAGTTAAAAGACTTACTCGTACATGCCTTAGAGATTCAAACAGGGCGATAAAACATAAGTATATATTTATGTAATTATTAAAATTGTTTGGGTTCCAAAAAAATAATTTTGAAGCCAATTTTTTCTGCGCATCATCATAATGTGGAACCAGCTGCCTACTGAAGTATTTCCGAACCAATTCCGCTTAGGGTCCTTCAAGAAAAGAGCGTACCAGTTCTAAAAAAGTTGCTTAGTGCTTGCGGGCTTGCTTGCTTTGCCTTCTGGGAGTGTGAATGTCTATGGCCGTACATGCTATCACCCATCAACCTTCTATCTGTTTGCGTCCTGTAAAATAAAAAAATCCCTAGGTTTATTTTTGGTGATATATTTTGTACATTACAAACAATTTAATGAAACAAGAAGCGTCTAAGACAGAGATCCCCAAACTTTTTTGTGTCGTAGACCCCTTGCCATCTTTTTCCGTGTTGGGTAGACCCCTTACATTCCTGATATTGATTTCCTGTAAATTTCTAACTGTGGTGAAGTTTAGTGTTTTTAGAAGTTCAAAATGTCATCATCACCAACATCCTACAACTTGCACAATTTTATAAACATATATAATATTTTTTTTTACTTCATAGGTACTTTTATAAATAATGTATATGTTTTGATATTATAAGATAGTATGATGTAAGGTTCTATCAGTGTATGTGTTGAGATCCATTATCGTGGACTCCCAAATTTTCGCTGACGTAGACCCCTTGCAGGTTGTCATAGACCCCTAGGGGTCGATATGGACCACTTTGGGAATCACTGGTCCAATACATTGCTTCACTGCATTTGGTATGAGTACTAAATACCTAATATCGACACTTATAGGTGTAAATAAATGCATAGGTGTTAAGCTATATGAAACATAGGAAGACATTTAAAAGGATTATGTCGTGAAGCCTTAACTGTGCGTTCATGACCCGCATGGACGGCGCATGCTTATATACAAGTAAGTTCGCTTAATTTAATAATATACATCATAGTGGCCGTTAATACCAAGGGCGATCGGAAACAGTATATTGGTTTTGCAAGACCTGGCCGGGTGTTCCGTCTTGCATCTACCGAAATGAGTGCTCCACCGGATGTGGTTGTGGAAGCTTGCAATGGTGTTGAAGATGATGATGACAATGATGATGAGGGGTATGTTTTGGTGATTGGATATTGTGATGGTGGTTATTAATGTGTTATACACAATTATAGTTATGTGCGAAGCGGCGATGGTGTTATACTAAATAGATTATTTATTTATTTATTTATTGTATACATAATCTTAAATAGAAGAAGTTGGTGTGGTGGAAACACAAACTGGACACAGTTAAATTTTGGTGCAAGTTGCGTTAAATTTTATAAAGGTCTAAAACAAATGATTGGAATTAATATTCGATTAAAAAATATTTATAAATGTATCTATATATTTGCGTCAATATTTATAAAAACGCTATAATGCTGTCTATTACAAAGTATTTTCACCCAAAGAGCATATCAGTGCGCATCATATCAGTCTGAAAATAAATTTATGTGACATATATTTTCGTTAATAACTTCTTTACCTAAAATATTCTGATTTTTAATGTTGGCAAAAAATTAATACAAGATTATAGCTTATAAGAAAGTGACATAGATAATGGTAACACGTAAAAACACGTTTCTTAATTTAAAATTTATGTATTGCGCAGCCCCGATATACAATGACCACTATTTAAGCCTTGACTTGTTAAGGCTATCGCAGGAGACCTACATCATGAGCACACCCCGCATACACACCATCACGTACATACCCACACTTTTACTCCATCACACAACACAACCAAATTAGGCTTAGTTAAATAAATTGAATCATAATTAGTTAAATGTATTGAATACTTTTTGTTTGTTTGTTCCCTTTATAGTAGATACGTAGTAAAATGTATCATGTATTCCATCTTTGGCTATATGTACAGTGTTTGTTT
This sequence comes from Pieris mannii, assembly GCA_028984075.1. Taxonomy (NCBI): domain Eukaryota; kingdom Metazoa; phylum Arthropoda; class Insecta; order Lepidoptera; family Pieridae; genus Pieris; species Pieris mannii. The sequence goes on from CM054797.1 coordinate 4,970,529, forward strand.
GTAATTATATATAAATAAAGAACTACTATTTTAATTGTCAATCTTGGTTTGAATATAATCGATGGAAGCTGGTAGGCACCGCAAGCATGGTACTTATAACAATCATAAAAAAGTTTGTTTATGAATAAAATGGTTGTTTAAGCAAAACTGGTGCTAAACTTAAACTAAATTCAAACTAATACATATACCTGCGATTCAATTATTCTTATCGTTAATAAGACTTTAATTGGCTGACACCTCATTTGACCTCAGTTATAATTTTACGATTATTTAACGTATAATTGAAATATTTCGTAACTTTAATTACTAAGTTAAATATTACATACACATGATATAGTTTCCTTTTTTATCGTATACGAGGATCAAATAGTATTTATTAATGAATTAAAAATTGAAATGATTTTCTAAAATACAACTCACAAAGACAATATAAATCTTATAACACCTTTTTTTTCTACAATGTTTTTATAATAATAATATTTGTTATATTTTCACATATTGCTACTTATGCCAGCATACAAGGCGCTCTAGGCTCGGGTATAACAAGGAGTCAGAAATACATGAATAATGCAATATTTTTTTAATAATAAGTTTATATATATAAGTTATAAGCAAATAAATTTTCTTTCTTTAAATGTATTCGAAGTTTGAATACACCGCAAAAACGTTTTCTACTTATAAAAAATATTTTTAAGGTTTTTTTTAATACATTATGTATAGGTACTGTGTTGAGTTTGTACACGTATGGAATAAAAAAGGTAACTGTGATTTTAAGAACATTGTATGTTGGTAATATTTAATTTAATAGTATTTAGAGAAATATAAATTATTCTTAATACATTGCTTCAAATATTTACTACACATACTTTGTAACATATATAATGAACGAGCTTGTAGTATTTTTTTCATAGATAGCAAAGAACAAAATGCATTTAAACGTCTAACCAACTCATCTTTTATAATATTCCGAAAAAAAACGATTTTTCTCCAAAAATCTTGTAAAAGCATACCTCATTGATAGGTATTTATCAAAATTTTATTTAAAATAATAAAACCTTCGACGTTTCCCGTCACGGTCAGAAACGTTTATATAATTTTTAATTTAAGACAATTAAGTCAAGTATTCCAAATTCAAAAGTGTGTCGTTCAATTGGTTTTTTCTATTTGTAGATTGGACATAAATCCAAAACTGGGCTGCCGAGTTCATTTTCCCAGTGACGTCATGCGAGAAACGTGAGTTACAATGTATATAGCACACAGACGTTAACTCTGTGACGTTGTTTGCAAGCTGATTGGCACTAACCATTCGGCCGTAAAATACTGTACGGCCCTAATTCTGAGAGTTTTGTAACACAAGGCCCTTTTTTGCTCTTGTACTTGTTGCTTTTAGTTTTCGCTTGTTTTTCACGTGGACTTTTTGGATGGTAGTACTTTCTCTATTAATGCTCTTCTGTGTTGTACTGCAGTCGTTTTTATGCGGCATATTCTTTGTTTTAGTAGAGGAATTTAGACGTTTTAGAATGTTTAAGTTTTTCAGTTGCACGTGGATTTTAAAAATCGAATTCCTTCGAAGATTTTAACACCGCCTGCTACATAACTGCCACTGATTGCAAAGCACATATTTATGTTATTTATACACCAACTATATATCTATCTATATAAATTTGTTTGCTGTATATTTATGGTTCAATGTTAGTGTGGTAAAATGGCACATGCACTTATACACACTACACTTTTATTATTATTATTAAGTTCACGTGGCAAAAATGTTAGAGGTTCAGGTTTTAAAATTAAATATATATATATATATATATATATGCATATATATGTCTGTGATGAACCCTACAAATTATTATTTAATTTTAATTATCTTACCTATATCTTTCAACTTAAGTGCTCATTCGGTTTGTTCTGTCAAGTTTCATTATTGGTCGGATGCCGATAGGTTACGTTACGAAAGCTTGCGGGATATGTAATAAAGCTTAACGGAAAAAATCATCTAAATGGGATTTCTCACATACTATATTCTCAATAGACGTCGTAAACATAGATAGATACTTAGAGAAACCTTCTAAAAATGCTTAATAATTTTACAATGCATCGACTGACAAGACAAACACGAGACGTATCAATAAAAAAATTGGTACATTCCTTAATCAAGTATACAATTATAAGTTATATATAGATAATATTTTGAATAGGCCTTTGATTATAAAATAATGGATACGGCATTTTATAATGAAACGTATAAATATGAACTACTTCTAATAATCTATTTTAATAAGTGTCATATGATAAATACCAATAACTGATAAAAATAATGGAATTTAATAATTCGTTATCAGATATGAATGAACGTTATTATTCAGGAAATCGTTAAATTTTGCTGCATTTATAATGAGGACGATCGACGTCCGATGATGAATATCAGCTGCAGGCTGATAAATAATAAATTATTAATCGAAACTTCTCTGAATACTTTTCGTGGTGATGCAGAGAGATCCCTCATATATATCCAAAGCCAATTAAACCATTATTCCACTCTTGCAATCGGTAGCCCGGAGTGAAGTACCATCTTAGAGGCAAATACAGACCGCGAAACTGAATACATATATTAGTATTTTTAAGCTCGTATTAATGACTAAATCAATATTATGATATTTCTACGGCTGGGGCCAAATGATTTAAAACTTGATCGCTGTAATAATAGAACGAACTGGTTTGATAGATCATAAGACAAGATTTGAGAATTTTATTCACATTTACTCAGTCTAAAAAGAAACTAAAGGGTATAAGGTAAGCATTATTAGTAATGCACAGAGCATGTATCACAAACACAGATAATAACTTCTTTTGTTATGTAAAAATAGACAGAGTATCTAAATTTTTCCTCAGCACGTTCACGAGCTCTTGTCACTCACTTATAGGGCTGCTGCTCAATTAGGCTTTTCAAGACCTACGCTTACCTCAAATCTTGTTGAATCGGCTTTGCATCTAAATATAGTTTTCAGTTGCCTAAGCGCATTAATATTGCAAAAGACATTCGTGTAAGGTTAAAAGTAATACATCTATAAATTCAATTTGTTTCTTATGATGAGTGGTGACAGTTAACACATCTGTCAAATAGAGTCCACAGATAATATATGTATGTGAATGTTACCGCAATTTAATACAGGTACCTAACTAAGATGTCATTTAACATATATATATTGTCTTTAATATATAAATATATATATATTAATGAATCCCTATTTCCGATGATTTCCTTTTTTTGTTGTATTTGTTATTGTCAGAAAAAGGTTTTTATAAAAGAAAAAATAAGAAAATTGCACGGAAATTAGAAATACTTAACCACCATATTGAGTAGTCCTGATTTTTTTTATTGCTAAATACTTCGATTGGAGTTTATATGTTGATAAAATACAAATAAAATACTTACCGTCGCTAATTGTTTGTTGCATTAATCTTGAAAATCCAGGCTTTTTACATGGCCAGTTATGTGTCGCCCGTTCCCGTGTAGGAATACCAGTCAGCCAGTTAAACAATCAAATAATATTGTTTTTCATAAAGCATTAAAAAGATAAAAAGTTTATGAAATATTTTTTTTGTTAATTATACCAATTCGAAATTCAATATTCAAAGTTAAGACAGGACAACATCTGTCCGCTAGTTCCAAATAAAAATGTTCTTTAGAGTCTTATATGGTTAATCAGATGATGATAAATTGATGATGCGAGCTCGTTTTTTATGATTATTTTATGAATATTATAACCCTTTGATCTCATGCATTTTGCTTCATAGTTACGAGTCTCAGTAAATAAAGTACATATTCATTTTTATTTATATTCGCACTTAATGGAATACAAATCATAGCAGGAAACTTAAATTTTTTTTTGTATTAATTTTTAAGCACAAACAAAACAGTCTTTGGAGAAGTAACTTGTGCATACAGAATAAAATCCCGACTTCAAATGACACAATATGTATCCCCATCTCCCATGTTCTGCTTTGTCATTGATTGTATTATCATGTATTATCTTCTTTCATAATCAATAATATATTTTTTAGGGGCAAATGGGCAGGAGATTCACCTGATATTAAGTGATATCGCCGCCCATGGACACTCTCATTGCCAGAGGGCTCCCGCAGGCCTTTTAAGAATTGGTACGCTCTTTTTTGAAGGACCCTAAGTCGAATTGGTTCGGAAATACTTCAGATAAGAATAAAAATAATAATATTAATGTTTATGTAAATACTTCGGTTTTAACTAGCTTATACTTTTAATGTTTGTTTATTTTTTCTCGCGAGTAGTTTTCCTAACTTGAAACTGGCATAAAGTTAAAACTATAAAAAAAAATGCATCCACGAAAATTCTACCAACTGCACTTTAATTTAATATAAATATGTAAATGGTAACCCTATGCAGTATACAAGCGTTCTATTGTTTGTGCCAAGGTTCAGTTACTTTACACGTGATAAAAAGAAGTTTTATATAGAACACGATAATAATGAAGGCGTGTTTAATGTTTACTTGAATTTATTATTGGCGATTATAGCTATGGCGGTTTAATTTCACGCAGTATTTTTCAACGCAATTTGAATTGTTCTTCATAATGATTTTAGATGTTTGTTTTTTTTATACTTTTTAGCGTACTTCTTTCTGAGAGAGCTGTGTTGGCCTGGTGGCTTTAGCGTGCGACTCTCATCCATGAGGTCGTAGGTTCGATCCCCGGCTATGACTTACAACTTTCTGTCTATGTGCGCATTAACTCAACGTCGTGTGTCAGGGATAAGCTGATCACAGACTTATTATATTGACAAATGATGGTAAAACAAATACCGAGATCTGAGGCCGAGACCTAAGAAGGTTGTAGCGCCAGTTTTTTTTAAATATATTAACAAAAGCATGTTGAAACTGATATATATTAACTTCTCTAACGTCTTAATCATTGCCAAAAGTACTATTTAAAATATTATATTCTTCTTTTTCAATACAATATTTTCTCTTTTACAGGTAAGTCTATATTTAGTACAACAGCAACGGAGTACAGGAAGCAACGAAGATTACTGTTTTAAAAGCTCGTAATGTTGCCAGGTAAGTTAGCATTTTTTTTAAATTGTATATTTATGTTTTATACTATAATCAAATTAGATTAACAACGTGCATGAATCGAGGCGGGTATTAACAAACTTCTTGGTAGTACGGACTGAGCGATGTAGCTACAGGGGGCATGCCCATCCTCGAGGTTGTTATCATAATCACATAAGGCTTTCGCAGTTTTTACTAACCTTAAATATAACCCAAATAAAATTCCAAATATTTAATTAATCTACGGAGGAGTTTTAAATATACATTAATGATATTAAGATCAATAAATATCTCAAGATAACGTTACATGTTTCAAGCTAAAAACAGTATTTTACATTGACACTGACATAAATATAGTTAAATTATAATCCTAAGGCTACATTTTAATTCTTGAATGCAATATTTATTCTTTATATAGAAGTTATTATAAAAAGATAGGAAATTGATTTATTTTCTTGAATTAAAAAATATATACGAGTAATGTATCTATAAAACGTGTAATTCCATACAATTAAGAAATATTATGTACAGAGACAGCATGCAAAATACATATTTCCTTGAAAAATCGGCTACTATAATGATATTTTTAGAATTTACCATTGTGAAGGTTATGAAAAGGCTTGCAGTTCTGTGATAAGGAGATTTGCTCGTTGCGGATTGCTAATAACTCTTCAGGTTTGTACGAGACGCTCAGCTCCCTACTTTGACCGCCGGCTTGCATTTCCGAGAGTTTCTTATGAGACGCTCAGCTCCTATCTTTGACCGACGGCTTGCATTTCCGAGAGTTTCTTATTCAAAGAAGGTTTATCATAAGAGAGACATACAGAAGACTCAAGTAATGTCATATGATTTACCACATGAACGCTGTCTTGTTATAGTCTTAGTTGACTCGGATATTCTCCGATAAGTGGCTGGTTCCACATAATAGCGTCAAAAGATGCTATTTTCACTACGATTTTGGGTCTATGATTTAAAATAAATTAGAATTTGATATCTACCAATTATTTTGATGAAAAAAATCTATTAGCTGAAACATATAGAAGTTGATCGGTATGTTTTATTTCCCATTTTGGCTTAAATATGCCCGTGTATTTAAATTCCAGCACAAATTGCTGTGTCTCGGGGTGGACTGCGTGCACCGGCTCGTAGTAACAATTAGTTATATAAAAATTTAAATAAATGTAATTTTGTCAATTTTTCTTTTTGAAATGGATTACTTACTATTTACTAACTTACCTTCTATTCGACATACTTTAAGAAACGATGACAAAAAATGGTAGTACTGGTTTGAAGTTTAGCGACCAAATAGGTCCTTAAATTCCTATAATAAAAGTAGCTGGCCATGTTCTGCGTTAAATTTGTATGCTTCACGTGCATGAGCGTTGTGCCATTATGTGAAGCAGAATATGCGAACTTTCGATTGTACTACCATATTATTTTTGTTCCATATTCTTGCAATAAGTAATAATAGCCAGGACTGATAGCATGAACAGAAGATACAGATATACAAATAATTTATTAATTGAACTTACAAGAAAACGACGAAGCGAATTTGAATCAAATGTCATTGATACGGGTTCAAAATCTTTTTATGCATACATTAAAAAACAATTCAGCTCTATAACAGGAATCCCATCGGTTTTAAAAAAATGAGGCAGATGAACTTGTTGTCGAGCCATCAATGATAGCAGAAATATTTGCTGATAACATTGAGTCTATTTACTCCCCAGAACCTGATGGACGTCTGGATCTTCTCACGCACTTAATAGGTTAGACGTATAGACGTTTGTTTTAAGTTTTTTTGTTTTTTTTGTTTTCATTTTTTGTACTCTACCCTCTATTGGTGTTTCTTTATCGTTGTCTCTCATTAGGGTTGCCTGGAAGAAATCGCTTGTAAGCGATAAGGCCGCCCTTTGCCTTATAACTTTTGTTTATTTATACTTATAACTGTTTTTTTATTTTTGTTATGTGTGTTTTTGTATAAGTCGATAAAGGATAAAATAAATAAATAATAATAATTATTAAGAAAATCTTTAGACTATATACCATCGTGCTACGACCGAATTACTGCGAGTGAAACGGCAGAACACAGCTAAAATTTATTATAAAGTTGAAAGCTTGTACAGACGTCTATGTATAAGATATTATAATTATGTATTAGTTTGTAATAAGTAAATACCTCAGTTTTTAATGCCTATGTGTCTAGGTGAACCCTGGCAGAATGACACATGGGATTGATATTCCCAGACTTATGATCAAAATCACTATTAATAAAGTTTTCCCTTATCCAACCGGTATAATAGATACCATTGTCAACATGTTTATTTCACCAGTAATATTCTATGTGAAAGTATTAATTGATAAAAAAAATGAAAATTGAATTAATGTAAGCCCGAAGCTCAAACTTTTCAGGTTTCAAATAGTTCACAACTACCAGTAAAGTGTTTACTAAGAAAAATGTCCCGCCAAACCATAAAAAGGATTTTGTGAGAGTTTGTTATCTTTATCCCCTGTCACAGCGGTATGGCGTATAAAATGATTGAGTCTTCACTTACTTTATATTACTAGGCGAACTTCGCATCACTTACTTATATTTGTGTAAAAACTAAATACAAAATAAACCAGAGATAACCACGTACTGCACCTATAACACAATTTTTCAGAAGGCATCTATAAATAACAACCAGGTGAAAAGTTTTCTAGCTGGTTTCATATAAATAATAATACAGTGGCGCTACAACCCTGAATGGGGGTTGGATCTGTTTCTTTGTGCAATTTTTTTCATAGAAAAGTAGGTAATGGTTCTGTCTGACCCATGTCGCTTTTAGGAATTGAGATTTCCTTTACCGTACGAACGAGTACTAGATGCGCACATAGACAGAAACTCCATTGGTGCACAGTCGGGATATGAACCAAATACTGCCATGAGATTCGTATGCTGAAGCCCAACTGTTTAGTTTCATATCAAAAATTTTTTTTGCATTTGCATGTCAAAGATTTTAATTCCAATACAGTTTAGTGTCAAGCTGTACGTATTTATATATTTTACGTATAGATAACAATTATATTAAAGGTACTTATCGTTTTTCTTGTGAGATTTATCGGATGAAATATCGAATTTTTTTTTTCAAAAAATACAATCACATCGAAAAGTGGATTGTGATTTTTTCAGTTACATTTTTTACGATTATTTGCTGATACCAAGCTTTTAAACTGACTGGAATGTGACTCCATACCCACTTTGTGCAATGCGCTCACGGCAATAATTTAACACGCCATATTAAAAAAGTGCAAATTCGATTGTTTTTTTAAATAATATCAATTAATCAATCAAAAATCATTTATTCATAAAGGTAACATAAAGTACACTTAGGAACGTCAAAAAAAAAAGAAATATACATTAAATGATTCTAATTTTACATTTACTATTTACATATACGTGTTCCATATTTAAAATAATTATAAAGCTGAAAAAAAAATCAACTGTAACAGAACTAATGGCACCAGGTACATACGTAACACAGTATTAACTTAATGAATTTTTACATTGACCGAACTAATTTAAGTCCAGTTTGATGCGGTGCTGGTAATAACTTCTAAAAGTCTATCATTATTGACTTTAATGAGGAGCTTATATTGTGATATTTAAGAGACATCAACATATGCATTCGATCCGGTAAGGTGAGAATGGAGAATGAAAAGTTCAACGATATCGTGTCGCGTATCTGCGATTAGACTAAAACTTGACCAATCACAATCAAACGAAGCGCCTTTGATTTTGCTCTCACTTTTGTACATTTAACATTAACATTTGCTCGAACTGTGAAGGAAAACATCGTGAGGAAACCGACATGTCTTAGACCCAAAAAGTCGACGGCGTGTGTCAGGCACTGGAGGCTGATCACCTACTTGGCTAATAGATTTAAAACTGATCATGAAACAGATTCAGAAATCTGAGGCCAAGACCTATAGAGGTTGTAGCACCACTGATTTTTTTTTACATTTAAAGATAATGGTTTAGTTCAGAATAATACAACCTATCTTGGCCTGTAAATATTAGTTATTAAAAACATTCTTAATTCAATTAATTATTATTCATTTCATTATACTCTTTGCACTTTAAATTTATGATTATTTGACATATTCGTTTTAAACTTCTACAAGCACTGCATTGGACAGATTGAAATGGAATTTGCATTGTTTTTATACATTTATGACACAAAATATACGGGGAAAACTTGACGTTTCGACGACACATTCCTAAGTGTCAAAACAAAAAGTTATTGCAGTACTAGCCAGAATTTGTATAATTACTTTATAACTTCTTATGAACATACGATGCAGACGTTAAGACGTTAGACGTTCGTTTAATATGACTTCCGTATGTTTTTTTTTTATAGAACATGAGGGATTTCTTTATAAAAACGGGTCTGAATATTGATTTTACTTATAGAACAGGGGGCAAACGGGCAGGAGGCTCACCTGATGTTAAGTGATACCGCTTCCCATGGACACTCTCAATGCCAGAGGGCTCGCGAGTGCGTTGCCGGCCTTTTAAGAATTGGTACGGTTTTCTTGAAGGACCCTAAGTCGAATTGGTTCGGAAATACAAAATAGTATGTGAAACGTGTAAGCGGGTTTCTTAACGTTAAACTGTTATTACATAAGAACATGGGTCCAAAGGGTGTCGAAACAAGACCAATTTTGTTCATATTGTATTATGCATTTAGTTATGAAATTTTCTAGGATGCGTGGATGCTGGAGTAAAGAGATTTCATAAACACTTTGAACGTGAAGTTTGTTACGCTCGTTGGAAATTCAAATACACCTGTTCGAAGCAGAATATTAGATAAAGGTACGGGAAGCGTCAAAAAGTTTTCGGAAAAATTAACAATTCGTAAAGTAAAAATTATGCAAATTAGATTTCCAAGTAATTGAGGGATTCCTTTATAAAACCGGGTCTGAATATTGATTTTACTTATAGAACAGGAGACAAGCGGGTAGGAGGCTCAACTGATGTTAAATACCGCCGCCCATGGACACTCTCAATGCCAGACGGCTCGCGAGTACGTTGCCGGCTTTTTAAGAATTGGTACGCTCTGTTCTTGAAATTACGTGTTTCCGGCTGAGTTCCAAATAAATATAGTGCTGATAAAATCTTTGAGATCTTGTTTTTTTTATCTACTACAATTAGCAAGTAGGTGATCTGCATTCTGTGCCTGACGACGCTGCTAACTTTTTGGGTCCTAGGCACGCCGGTTTCCGCACGATCATTTCCTTCGCCTAGAGGTTATGTGCGCATTGATTAATCGCCTAGCCGTGATTCGAACACAGAATCTCAGGGTTAAGATAGACTCCAACCGGCTATGTCAACACATCTCTCTAAACAGTTATGAGTAAAAAACATCAATGACTTCTAACTTTAAAAATTACGGCTCCACAATCCCTTGTTTTATATGTTCAGGTGTAGAATTCCAGCTCATATTTCCGAAATCAATGTTTTCTTCAAACATCCTATTCGCTGTCAAAATGTCTAACGTCTGTGTTAGCTGTGACATGACTTCAGTTAATAATAATATATAGATAGAAAGACAAATATATTTGTACTAAAGTTCTCTTGTATTCTCCGTGTAATCAAGAATCAATATTTTTTATTGAGGTTTATTATTTTTTTAAATCTGTACGTGAAATTTTTATATTTGGCATTGGCCAAGTATCTTTATCAAATTTGATGACCTATGATTTAGTATACATCGTCCTATTTTAACACTAGTAATTCAATACATCGAAACATTGATTTAGCGTTTATTAGATTGTGACGTCAATTGTTTCCTTAGTTATACTAAAGATCTATGAATTTATGATAAAGACGAGCCAATATTATATGAAAATAGCAACGAAAGCCAAAAAACCCACAGGCAATGTCGGTATTGCTCGAACAATTTGCATTATGCTAAATTGGTGACGGCGATTAGATAGACGTCAACAGCGTCGCTCAACCTGCGATAAACACTTCAAACAGCGTTCAAAGTGTGTGAAAGAATGCGAAAAATTCGAAGGCAGTGGAAGGCGGGCGAGGTGGAGGGAAGGGGCGCGGCTGCCCGCCCAAAGCGCGCCAGTCGAGCTCGGCCTCGTGAAAGCTCGCTCGTTGGAAATACCTTATTTCCGTTCCGCGTGAATTCCCGTCGCGTAATGTTTAAATATTTTTGAATTTGATAAGTTAATATAGTTTTGATTGAGACAATAAAGTGGTGTATTTTTTCGGGTATAATGTGTGGCGGTCACCATGCGGCCACTGCCGCCGGGTGACCGTTATCAAATGTTTTGAAAGTTCTGTGCTTTTTTTGCATTGGTAAGTGGTTTTATTAAATTGTTATTGTACTTATTAGGTTCTTAAAGCCACTGTTATCACGCCAAATATTGTATTTATTAATATTAAATTATGGTTTCTTTTTTTTTAATGACGTCTGGAAAATTCATGGAAATAATCAAAATATCTGATTAAATATCTTATCTATCATTATTAAGTGTAACGACAACTAATGTTATTAGTGACAAACATAATAATGCATTGTTAAAAATACCTAGGTACTTAGGCATTTTAATTACCTTTTGTAAATTGTTATTGTAATTTTTTACTCATTAAGTCAATCAAAGGATTTTGGTTTATCGTAAAAAATTACTTAAGAAATAAAAGTCATTTTTGTACTGACTTTTATTTGATAACGCGATTGATTGATTTCGAACAGAGATTTCGGAATCCGTATATTCTATATATCACCTAAACTCGAGTTTTTTAAGCTTACTTTTACAATTTACTTTAAGAAAAAAATGCTTTGTATTTAGGAACTCCTTTTGTATAATCTTTATAAACAGAAATGTAATTTCTAAACTGTCATCCAACACGTCTGCATATCCTTTTGCAGTCGAATGAATGCTGAAACTTTATACTGTATTCTAGAGACCCAAGACGGAAATCCTAATGCTTTGTTTAAAAATACCCCGAGTATATTGGTATAAAAATGTTTTGATTCTTTTAAGTTACTACGTCGATAAGAAAAGTTCGTTCTTACATGATATGAGAGATTATGGAATAAATAAAAATCAGGAATGCATTACACTACCTTTTTCCAATAGCGTGTAAATGTTTTTTTTTTTATAGAACAGGGGGCAAACGGGCAAGAGGCTCACCTGATGTTAAGTGATACCGCCCATGGACACTCTCAATGCCAGAGGGCTCGCGAGTGCGTTGCCGGCCTTTTAAGAATTGGTACGCTCTTTTCTTGAAGGACCCTAAGTCCAATTAGAGTAATAACGGCGAAACAGGTTCTAATACATTAAACATAGTCTTCGTCTTTTCCAGGTCTTTTCCAGGTCTTTTCCAGTTCTTTTCCATAATACAATTATTTATAAAGTTTTTTGACCAAAGAATGAAGAATCAAATAGCATATGTAATACATTTTAATAGAAAGCGCGCATTTGGCTATCAAACTATGCTGAAATACTAACACATTCAAATAGTATCCACAATATATATACCAATAATTATGAAATGAGCTGCTGACACGAATTTTGTTTCTAACACATGAAACATCTTGCTGTGCTTACCCAAAAAGACTATTCGCTTATCCGGATAAAAAACCTAAGTATTAATTTTTTACTATTTTTCCAATTCTTTCCATAAAACCTTTCCTTAGAGTTCAAGGAATGAGTAAAAACTACTCGAATTGTTCCAGCCGTCTTTGTTTTACACATCATATACTTATATCATCATCATATACGATAAGATTGCATTCAGTAATTTAAATATGGAATGAGGTACAATAATACCAAATCAAAGTGCATTACATATTGCCTTAATACGAATACTTCAGGACGAAAAGTTATAATGGATAAAGTTTTTTAAAGAAGATAGAAAAAATCAAGATATATATCATAGCAACATAAACAAGAAGAGAAAAAACTTTATCACTTTAATATAAAAACAACTCGCTGCTGCCACAAGGACATCAGAATTTCAATTATTTACGAAAGTTTATGAATTTAACTAAGATTTTTGTAAGACATTAGCTTGGACATCAGCTCCATGCGTTCCGGAAGTTTATTATAGTATACAGTATTTTTTGGTTTACGGGAGTAAGTCAGATATTGAAACACGTTTTTTAAAGACTGACCACGACTGCTGAAAAGCGCTCAAAACGAGTTATACAAATGTCTAAGCGTCTTTTCAGATGTCTTATATATACAAAAACTAAAAAAATAAAAAAATAAATACGTTCATTTTGGAACATATGATCATCTAGGTATCACTTATTCCACGTCAATCAATTCGAACCTGTAAAATATATATTCGAAAACGAACCTTAACCACTGATTCTGTTTTTTAGTTCCTAAATTAATTATCGTTCTGTTCAATCAATTGTTCATTTGGTTCTTGCTAACGTAGGGTGTATATATAAAAATAAAAAATAAATGTATTTAATTGCACCTTTTTCCCACATAACACAAATGTCTGTTCTCATTGGAGCGTAAATATAATTTGACACAAAGAGTAATAGTTCTTTAGTTATAGCAGTGACGTTGTTTTCATTAGTACCAATTAATTATATTATTCTAAGAAATATAATCAACGGAAAAATAAATGTAATAACAGTCATATATAGGCTTAAAACATATTGCAAATTTATTTGTTGATTGGATAATATGTTACTGGAAAATTATGTTTTTCTATATGTGACTTGATATTTAATTTAAGGTATCTAACTGGAGATATAAGGGTCTTTTGATGAATATAGTGTGGGTGCCACAATTACTTATCACTCGAATATCTATAAAATATTTTGAATGGGTCTTCTTGAAATAGAAATGCGTGGGACCTAGCTTTGATACTCTTTCCTTTTAATAGGGATGGTTTTGAATTCCGATGTTTTGTATGGAATATCGATTAAGTTTATTCAACATAACAATTGATGTCATCTTGGAGTACAAAGAGTTCGCATGAAACTTGAGATTCTAGTCGCTATAGATACAGAATCCTGGTGCTGCGTTCGTATTAATCCAAAAAAATCATTGATTTTAAAAGCTTTAATATAATAGTTTGAAGACGTGTTCAGTGCAGTTCGTGCGGAATTTATACACGCATTGCGTTATTTAATGTACGTTAAAGGAGGTGATGTGATAATAAATGAAAAAGTGATATTATAAGCATGAAGAGCCTAGTACTAATTAGATGATATGTTGAAGTTATTTATAGCTAACTAATAACTATAAAAATAATAGTTATTTTTATAGTAATTATTCAGCACTATTCTTGCACTATATGCCCCATGCAATACTCGTCGAGCGAGTTTGCTTATCTTGCCGAAGCCGCGTACAAATTATTTGAAGAAATCTATTAGTTATGATGTGGTGATTAGTTAGGTGTGCAATTATTTAAACAATTACCATCTCAAATTCGTAATATTGGAGTGTTTGACAAATACAAAAAGGCAGTAAAGATGCATGTTATAATGAACACAGTTGACTAAAATTAAGACGACTTATGGTGACGTGTATCTCGCTTGTATATATACATATTAATATTAAGTTTCTCATGTAAATAAAATATATTTTTTTTGTAATGAGAAATGAAGTTCTTTAAACAATATATGCAACAATGTTTTTTTCTAACGATGTCCCTAATTAACATTTGCCATTACGATGAACATATTCTGAGGAAAGTGATTGTGTTTAAAAAAAGATTTGTTAGGCTGATTAATTATAGCAGAAAAACAAAAACAAAAGATTTCTAAGGCCAATCTATACGGGTTTTTATAGAACATGAGGTAAACGACCAGGAGAATCATTTGATGTTAAGTGATACTGCCATAGACACGCTATGCTAGAGGTCTCGCGAGTGCGTTGCCGGCCTTTCTTGACGGACTCTAAGTTAAATTGATTCGGAAATACATGGGCGGCTGCCGCGTAGAAGTGGTACTCGGGAAAAACTGCCTTAAAACGTGTAACAACGGATGTCGAGGTCATACGAGTGGTATTTCAAATTCTGCATCACTGTCCGACGATGAAACTCAGCTGCAGGTATTAATATAGCGTAGTGCTTCAAGATTATCCTTGTCTATAGTACCAAAGCTGCGGTACTGTTTTAATTACCTCAATAGTTGTTTTTTTCATTTCCCTAGCACTCAGTATCGCATTCGTTAGTGTTGACACGTTGCAATATTGCTGCTCATATTCCATGGCTCTTTGTTCGCGTTCGTACTGTGGCGATATTATGGATCGTATGTTTGATTTTAAGTATCAGTCTTTTTACATAATATTTTGGGAA
The DNA here is from genome assembly GCA_028984075.1 of Pieris mannii. Lineage (NCBI taxonomy): Eukaryota > Metazoa > Arthropoda > Insecta > Lepidoptera > Pieridae > Pieris > Pieris mannii. Next base: position 4,985,942 of record CM054797.1, read on the forward strand.
AAATATAAGATAAAAACTACAAGCGTACTTCTTTTTCTCATTGTGATATCTGCTTTTCAAGTAAGGCGATTGTCATGGCAATTTTATTTTTGATTGCCGCGTGTCTTAACAATGACTTCATGCTTTGACATTCCGTGTTGTTCCTACGAGAATGTAAGTGCATTCTTCTATTACACCATGTCTACTGCTAATACGACATGTGGAGCATGGTGTGATGGTTCTCCTATAATCCAATAGCTCCTAACAAACATTGAGTAAAAATAAAAAACTTGGCGATTAAAAAGAGTTGCGGAGAGTTTATTGCCAGTTCTTCTCTTCCGTTCCACGCCCTTGATTTCAGAATTTGCATTAAATGTAAAATTAGAATCATTTAATACGTGTCTCTTTATTGACGTTCATAAGTGTACATTGTGTTACCTAAATGAATAAATTATTTTTCAATAATTATCAAAACCATTGTCTAACAATTTTCAAGAAAATCGTGCCAAAGGAGCAACTTTCTGTTATTTATCTCGTAATGTAGTTTTTTTGATCTAAAGCATGTTTTGTCATTTCCTTGTTTCGTACGAGTTCTTCTTAACAGCGTTAAGAAAGTAAATTCAATCGCTGCTCAAGCCGGGAGAGGAACCCCAGGGAAAGTCAATAGACAATAGTCTCGTGCGGAGCATTCTAGAATATGGTTCAATTGTATGGAGGCCGCATTATGCGACGCACATGCTACGACTCGAGAGATTACAAAAGAGGTTACTGTGGCATCTGCTTTTTTCCAGTGGCATCTCGAAAAAAAAAGTTGCCAACGTACGAAACCAGGCTGGCACACTTTAATATGATGTCATTGGAGAATCGCAGAAAAATTATTGATATATCGTTTGTAGCAAAGATATTCAATAATAAGATCGATTGTCCGAACCTTCTTACTAGATTTAAGATTCATGTACCCTCTCGATCCCCTAGGCATCCCGTTATTTCATTTGTCCCTCCTTTCCGTAGGACGCGTTTTGGTCAAAGCTCTCCGGTGTCCAGATTAAGCATTCTGATAAACAAGCTAGGTCTGGATATCCAGAGTTGCTCCCCTCACACTTTAAAATCGATTTTAGTTTAGTTTTTTGTAATTGTTTCTTTTTTGTAATGTTTGTTTTGTTTAAAAATTGTTTCTATTGATGTTTGTATGTGCTCTAAATGAATGTCATGTTTGCCTCTAATTGCTTATCACATTCAAAATTGTATTTAGTGTTTGTTTTTACCAATGTATCAGTGTGCCGAGCGTTGGCAATCTTTATCAATAAAAAAAAAAAAAAAAAAAAAGCACTGCTGCTTTGGGCATTCGTAATATTTAAAGCTAAATATTACGAATGACTGATGAAATGGTAATCATGTATAAGAGTTAAAAGAAAATAAATAATATAGTCAACAAGTAAATGAATTTAATGTCAAATATAGCAAAACATGGAAACTCAGATGTTTGATTCAAGAATTTAACGCTGCAAAATAGGATTACATACAGAAATGTCGGATGTTCCATTCAACTAATATATTATGGTGTCAGTTCTTAATTCCGAACGAATAAAAGTGAATATGAATTCGCTTTTTATACTTGACAATGGAAGTGAAAACATTTTTTGAAAACGGTTTCTTATAAAACCCTTAGTAGGTTTACGATATTAATTAATACCGCTCGCACACATAAAAGGGCTCGCCAGTGCGTTGGCGGCCTTTTAAGATCTGATACGTTTTTTTAAAGTACCCTATGTGAAATTGGTTCGAAAATACACCTGTGGAAAGCTGGTTTCACATAGTGGCGCTACAACCTCTTTAGGTCCTGGCCTCAGATTTCTGAATCTGTTTCATGATCATTTTTTAAAATCTAATAGGCATGTAGGTGATCAGCCTCCAGTGCCTGACATACATCGTCGACTTTTTGGGTCTAAGACATGTCGGTTTCCTTACGATGTTTTCCTTCACCGTTCGAGCAAATGTTAAATGCACACATAGGAAGAAAGTCCATTGGTGCACAGCCCGGGTTCGAACCTACGACCTCAGGTATGGGAGTCGCACGCTGAAGCCACTAGGCCAACACTGCTCAGCGGCGGGGGCAAAAACTGTTGTAAAAACACGCAATTTGAGGTAACGTTAAAAAGGTACCGAACAGTGCTAGCGGATTTTGCATGACATGAGGTTTGAACCCCGTCTATGCATCAATGGATTTTCTGTCTTTTAGCGCATTTTACTCTAGCTCGAAAGGCCGTGAGGAAACCTTCATGTCTTGACGCGTAAAGGCGGGTCAGGCATAGGAGGCTGATCATTTGACTATTAGAAACAGATTACAAATAAGAGGCCCATACGTAAAAGGCAGTGCCAGTGGTTATTAAACAGCTACTATTTATTTATTTATAACACACATAACAAAAATAAAAAAAAACAGTTTACAAAAGACATAAGGCAAAGGGCGGCCTTATCGCTTTCAAGCGATTTCTTCCAGGCAACCCTAATGAGAAACAACGGAAAAGAAACACCAACAGAGTGAAGAGTACAAAAAATTAAAAAAAAAAACACAAAAAAAAAACTCAAAACAAACGTTACTACAACTAATATATAATAAAATAAAATCAAAGAAAAAATAGCAATAATAATAAATGAAAATATTTATTTAAATATAAAAATCGTTCTATTTCCTCTAGGTAAATAATTTCGCATTGGCACGACGCTCTCGGCCTTGTAGTTGTACCCTAGAATCTAGATAAAAGCCTACCCCACTTGCCTATTGACAGTATGACAGTCTACATCCGATATTCTCTGAAGCAAAATAAGTTTTACATATAAATACGAATTGGATTTTAGTCTCTGGGTACAACTGTGGAAACATAACAGGGTTTAAAGAAAATATCTGCACATTAGAGAATAAAAAATATTTGGATATATGTATACTACATAAAGGTATATACTAATGTAACAAAACGGTATAGTTGGTTCGATGATGGTGTAATCCCTGGATCTAATGAATCAATGTAGGAATTATTACCAAAGCCACGTTATTTGACTGTCGAACCACAAACGAGCCGTAGGTCAAAAAAAAACAGTTTCTCATGAACTCTGCCTTATCGTTGAGAAATATGAGTTCTAGAGATAAGTCTACTACAAAAGTCAGCGGCAGCGTATGTATAACCCTGATGAAGGCCATAGATAGCCAGTTCCATACAATCGTCTTTTTGTTTTCAACAAATAGGGTTTACCAGCGTGGTATTGTTAGAATTTTAGCGTGTCTTATTAGGATTCCTAGTACAAGTACTGAATAACAGTAATTTAGAAGACTCAGACTAAAAGTACGTTTATCGATTAAAACTAGTTGTAGTATATATATATATATATATATATATATATATATATATATTGTCTAAAATTAGTACAGTAGTCTTTAATATCCATGCTTTTCTGGAATATGTATATATTAATCTAGATAACTAATGTTAGCAAATATTGGAAATTCGTCTTATTTTTATAAATATTAATTAACACTTGGCATCATTCATTAAGTTGGAGAAATATAAATTCATAATTAAAGTGATTCTTTATTAAATTGTTGGTGGTACACATGCAGTGAACAGTTATTTCATTGATTTATCTACATGACGGTATTTAAAAAACGTTTCTCCATTTTTTTTCTGTAAGGAATCTCGCTGTTGGCCTTAAGGGCCTTTACAGCTCAGCACGGGCTGTTTTGGCGAGCTTAGCTCAGCCTGAAAATGTTTCTCTATTGTATATTTTGTTCTTTTATACGTAGAGAGACTGGTGGTGGTTAAACTAATAATAATAATATAGGTTTTATATTCCGAAACTCTGTGATCTATGATCTTTAATATATTTTAAGTTTTATTATTTTGTGTGAATTAAAATTAAAAAATAATAAAACTGTCCAATGGCGTCGTGCAATTATCAGTTATCATATAAAAACTATTTCTTTCATGAGAATTCTTTAAGTTCTTTAAACATAACTACTCATAGCCATCAAATTTGCTGGTATTACCAGATATATATCTGGTAAAAATAATATTATTTTAAGAGGATTCAATTAGAATCAGTATTATACAAAAATATGACTACATTTATTTAACTAGTGTATCCTAGTGTCTATCTATAGTGTCTTTAGGAAATTTTACGTAAATTTCCTAAGAAATTGTTTCAGCTACATTTTATTTTAAACGGACGTTAGTTATTTAATCAAATTTTCCAAGAAATATTTCTGCATTATTGTTGCGTGCAAGTATTTCGCAATATACTTGAATTCTTTCCTAGTCTTAACAATTAACATTTTATGTTTATTACTTCAATTGCATTGTTAAATAACGTAACTTCCTTAACAAGGTATCCTTCGAAAATTTCGTGTATCTTGGAATGATTGGATTGCACCCTCAGTTAGTTTATATAAAACCAAAGTAAATTATAGTTAACTTTTCCTTCAACTACCGTAGCCACGCCATCTATTGGTAAAAAAAGAAAGATGCTGAAATAAATGCCCGCATGTCAATCTAAAAAAATATTTCCTTAGAATACTATATTATTATATGTTCAAATATGATAAAAAAAGTTGTTTTAAGAACTTGTGTTGTTAAAGACAAGGTAAAAGGCCAATAAAAAAATAATAATACGAATATAGATAAGTGACGTCGTTCAACACTCAAGAAAGTTAAAGTTAAAATGGGTCGGTCATATTGCCCACGTTGGTGATGACAGGTTTGTCAAAAAGACCTTTACTTGGAATGGCTAGGTGGGAAGAGTAAAGGGAGGACGCCCACGAGACACCTGGAAAGATGAAATAAAGAATATAGCTGGGAAATATTGGAAAAGTAGCGAAGATGAGAGACAAATGGAAGAATTTCGAGGAGGCAATTTGTGTCGATTCTACATTAGGCAACTTCGTTCCTACCTGGTGTCCCACGACACCACATCATTTTTTTTATCTTATTAACCCTGGAATGCGAGCAAAATAGACCTTTTATAGTCTCTGATTAGATCTGTGGATTAAACTGTTAACTCGTCAATGACAATTAAGTCAATTGTCTTTGGTTTACGAGGGTACCATTCAGATATCTCCTTAACACCAAAGGGTAATAAACAAGAATAAGATTGCTAAAGTACTCGAAACATCGATTTGTTTTGATAATGTCACAAGAAGTTATTAAAACGTGAAGTCATTATTCAGTACATTATTATAGTAATTGTAGAATATGCAAGGAAAGTGTTGTAATGTAAATCGCTTCAGTGCTCCAAGCGTTGATGTGTATATGTACGCTTTTGCATACATGAGCTGATAGCGAAGAATAATAAATAACATTCCGTTATTATAATCATATGTTTTTATTGACACATAAAATGAATCTATAAAGATACAAGCTAAATACAATTTAGAACCAAGTAGCCATGTTTTTTTATCTATAAATTAACTACAAGTGGAGACTCTTGACTTAAGGTTCACAGGCGCTAATTAATGATTTAAGTTGGCGCCTGGTAGTTGACCGGTGACTCCAGCTGGTCTCTTGGAGATTTGCTTGCTCAACGAATAAGTATAGCAACACAGAAAATGCCAGCAATAACTGTTCACTGCCAAAGGGACCAAACTTTTTTTGTATTATTTTTGTTTACCTTTGTGTGTCGGCAATTATGTCTTATATAATACGGAATTGCCTCAAAGTCGACTACTATTATTGTATTTTGTCTCGTTTTTAAAGTGTTGAAAGTACGAAATGGGTTTTATAAATACGAAATAAAAATAATTGTTTGTATCAATTGGTTAATCAGTAGTATATGTGTAAATTTTTGGATCTAAGTTTAATTCTTATCCATCCACAAGTGACAATCATCCGCTGTCAAATATGCCAAACATGAGAGAATTTTGTTTGACAACTCTTGAAACTAGATTTTAGTTTGGAAGTAGCCTTTTTTACTGTAGGCAAGTTGTAATTTTTGTTGTAAGGCTCCTAAACAAGACTGCTATGATTACATTAATACAAACCACAGCGGTTTTCTAATGTAACATATTGTAATATACTATATTTTGTAAAATAAAGAGAAAAAAAATTAAAAGAGCCACGGTTCAGGCGCACAATCTTAGTATTGAAAATTACTTGTATCTGAAGGCAATCTTCAAGTTCATTTAGTGATAATAAACACGTTGCGCTATTTAGTAATTGTTTTCACTGAAAATGGAATATAATCTGTGAATCAATTGACTGCTAATTAACATTAACTGAACTGCCATGTGTCAAAACATTCAGATACCACAATTCAAAATGCCTGAAACTGTATCGCGAGTTATGAAATGTTTACAGTACGAGGTAATAATAGCATTTAAAAGCGTGTGTAGCGTAACACACGTTTATTTAGTGAGTTTAACACGGATTTGTTTCCGGAATTCGAAGGCTATTTTTATGCCTTGATTAAGTTACTAAATATTTCTGAACGAACTTATCAATGTCAAGTGGCATACGTTAATTGTCAATAATGTATGTGGATATAGCGAAATCGTAGACATGAGTTATTATCCTAAATATAAGTTAGTATTTTAATTAAAACTTTCATCACCATGCATGCATGCTGTGAATGGGTTAAAAGTCACTTACAAACGATAATATGTTGAAAATTGCTAATATTTACTCATAGATACAGGGCCTGATTAACCCTTTATCTAATTAGGCTGCAGCCTAGGGCGCGTGATATAGGGGGGCGCTGACGCGCTAAAATCGCGTCCAGATGCTATGCATCATCACCTTGCATATTTCAACTAGACCGAGACAAATCACTAAATGAACGATGAACTGGACCTACAAGCAGATGGAAAATTTTAGTATCCAAATTAGAATGAATGAAAAATCTGCCAAAACCTCGAAAAAAATCAAAGTATACTCAAGTATACTCAAAATCAAAGTATATCAAAGTATACAAATAATCAAAGACCAAAATAGAAGTATGCCTCTGATTTAGGAGAAACCTTTGCAGAAGAGTGGACGCATCGATTGACGCGGTTCTTAAGATCTGACACCGAGGCCAGAAGCCCAAAGGGTTTGTTGCAGTTAATAGAAAAGTATTAATGTTTCATGTATGTTTCCGAATATGGATATTATTTTTTTTTGACAATGAGTGTTACCAACTGCAGCTGCAAAGGACTTTTTCAGAAAAAGACTAAAAAGTTACTTGCGCTCCACACTCCGCCAGAAAAAACTTGCAGCGTTCCTTACTAATATACATAGAAAATGATTTTTTACAAACTATTAAATTTGTAAAATAATAAAATAGGTGGGCGCATTCTGATTAATAGCCTGGGGCGATCAGAACTCTCGATCAGTCTCTGCCGAAACACAATTATTGTTATTGGACCGACCAATCCATATAAATACTTATAAAAGAAACATATTATAAAAGAAAATGTTCGAAGGGTAAACTGATAGTGATAAGCAAAAGCCAGACGGCTCGCGAGTGCGTTGCCTAACTTATTTATGAAAGTAGGATTGATTATTTTAATAATTATGTTTATAGATCTAGAAAACAACAACAGGGTTGTTATTCGAACAAAGGCTAGTGCATAAACAAGGGACTTACTCATCCGTGGTACATATTTAACGGAACTAAACGGGAGCAGGTTTTATACAAAGGAAGTTTAAAATAAATCATAAATGCTAAACAATTGTATATAAATATTAGATAAGACTTGTTGGTATTCATGTTTAGTTTGCTTTTCCCCATACGCCTGGTATCAGTCAAAAGTACCTCATCGGTTATTGATTTTTTTTGTAATTTTCAGGATCAAGGTCATGCCATCTGTGACGTCTGTCTCTAATGTACGTGTTAATTGTGTACATTTATTTATTGTATACAAAATCAGAAAAAAATCTATACAACATTGTGGTGGATATGACGCAGCCAACTAGCTTAATTAGCCGTTCAATTAACACCCTAGCCGTTTAACTAACGGCCTGAAAGATATTCAGCCAGTTAGTTGATTTAACAGCTAGGCAAATGTCTTGGATCGATTACGTTCTATTACGTGTCTAGGCTGTTAGTTTAAATATAATTCCACTTTCTGTCACTCTTACTCGGAACAAAATTCTTCAAAATGGCGTCTGAGAACTTTGATGGTGTTTTCCAAAGTTTCATGAAAACTAACAAGTACAATGGAAGTGTTGTGACAATAATAATGAATGAATTTGACTCAAGCCATTTAATTTACATCTTTGTTATTTCTGCCAAATAATGAGTCTATCGTACGAATGGCCTAAGCAAAAGCCAGCCAGTTTATTAAATGTTGTTACGAACGCTACGGCTGAATATCTTTCAGGCCGTTAGTTAAACGGCTAGTCTGTTTATTGGATGGCTAATTAAGCTAGTTCGCTGCAACAAATACGTAAACTGGACACAGTTATTCTGTTGACTAGGAGTCAAACAGATTTAAAACTTATATACTAACTAATGATATATAATATATAACATAAAATAAGAATTAACTAAGATGATTGTACCACTAAATTGTTTTTCATATATTTTTATGCGTCTGCGTTGTTTGGAGAAATTAACAGTAACACCATTTGGCATTCGTATGTATTTATCTTTTCATATTGTTTGTAATGTAAATAATTATCAGTAAGAGTTTTATCAAGTAAATCTATCAAGGTTTTGTAATTCTTGAGCCGCGCTCTTCATTTCTGATCATGTACAGTATTCAGAGATTGGGCTACTTCTCAGGTTTCAACCTGAAACGGCCTTTACTTGATCAGTTCAGTGAATAGAGGTTTAGTTCCCTTCTACTACCAGAGAAGAAGTTTTTTTTCTGGAGGTAGACAAGACGTCCAGAAACATAACCGTCCGTCGCTGACAAGTAACAAATTGAAATTCATAAATCAATTAAACGATAACAAAGTCGCAGTTATAAGGAAAATGTAGGTGCGTGTATAATTAGTTTGGTTCAATGCACACACATATAAAATCAATGTAATGAGTTCGATGAAGAATCAATATTTTCACAGTAGCTCATTTGTTGGAGTATTTGTATAATCAAACGAAATCAGTTTAAAATTGTATATGGCTGATTGTTGATGAGGTATTTATGCAATATTAAAATCAGATGTCTGTATCTGTTTCATGATTATTTGTCAATCTAATAGGGAAGTCAGCCTCCTGTGCCTGACACGCACTGTCGAATTTTTCGATCTAAGGCAAGCCGATTTCCTCGCTATGTTTTCCTTCACCGTTAGAGCAAATGTTAAATGCGCATATAGAAAGAAACTTCTTTGGTCTTCGGGTTAGGGGGGTTTGACCTCAGGGAGAGTCACACAAAAAAAGTATAAGTAAGTACTTTTTCCAGCTGTCATATTTCGGCCATACAATGCGTAGAGGTGATGAGAACATGGAGTGATCGTGGTTCATAGATGGTAAAAGATTGTGTGGCCATTTACCAACCGGATGGACCTCCCCAGTGAAGTAATCATTGTCCCCAAAACTGTGATAAGAGAGAAGCTGGATAGAAACCAGTGGTAAGAGATAGTCCGCTCCAGATATTTCCTTGCTGAACATCACGCTCAGTCAGGACCTACTGACTGAAGAAAGAGAGAGAGCAATGTAGTACGGTGGGTTGCAGTTCCATACAAACATTTTGTCCAAAATAGCTACGTTTCAGTTGCCATTTCTTTTCATCCATTCTACGCTCTAGGTGCGTGTACTAGGAGCAATAATTTGTGTATTTTACTGTATGTATCAAATTAAATGTATATACAAATATTTGAAATGATAATTATGATTAACTAAATTTATTTATAAAAGCTTGCCAACGCTCCACCGAAACATTGGTACAATAAAATAAAATAAAATATTTAAAGTAACAAATACATAATAAACGCCAAGAGAAAATAAACTGAAGGAAATTTGATTTCAAAGTGTGAGCAACTGTGGATCCAGACCTTGTTTAATCCTGGATCTGGATGCTCAATCTGGATTTTCTTTTATTTAATAGGGGTACAAACGAGCCTGCGGGACGCCCAAAAAGGGCAGTCATTGCAGCCTATAGACACCCATTTTTAGTGGGTGCGTTGCCGGCCTTTAAGGGAGTAGTACGCTTAAATTTTGAATAGTTGTAGGTCGTATCTCTCAGGGAAGACCCCCACCAGTAGTCAATTCCACAGTTAGCTAATTCGCAAAAGAAAATGCCTTGTCAAACGGACTGTGGAAGATTTGTATTGTTTAATAATTGTTTCGATTGATATTTGTATGTGCTCTAAATGAATGTCATGTTTGCCTCTAATTGCTTGCCACATTAAAAATTGTATTTTGTATTTTTACCAATGTGTCAGTGTGCCAAGCGTTGGCAAGCTTTATCAATAAAAAAAAAAAGATTTCCAGCCATCAAAGTGGATATCGGTATTGGCGTTCGTGTTCTCTTGCACAGCACAAATGGGATGATGGAATTTCCATGAGAATATAATAATCAAACAGAAATTTACCTCTATTATACTCAGGTGAATAGCATTGACGTCAATCTTGCTTTATGATACAATTCTAAACTCTTGCCCAGCTGAGTGCAGACCGCTCTAAAAATAATACAGTATACGCACGCGCCATACAATTCTCACGCATTGTACGTGTCTAACAAAGAGGGGACAAACGTAGGTTCATTTAGACACAGATAAATAATGTTATGTTAAGGCTTGCGGCGAACGTTTACAATTTTCATTTCTGTTTATTTACTTCCTAAATGAATACTCATTATATTACGTGTATACGCCCTAAATGAATACTCATGTAGGACGTATACACGTTATTCGTTCGTGCACTTTTAACATACTGTAAATAACTTTTAACGCCGACATAATGTACAATGAATCAAGCTTTCTTTTGTTTCTGGATTTTATTATAAGAACTCTTAAAAACTCATATAAGTTATTTATTAAGATTATATTGTAACTAAATATTATATATGTTCAAAACTCGATAACCTCGTGATTTCCCTTTCAAAGTTGTTCAACTATATCGTGGCGGGATTTCTATAGATCCTGTTTAGGGAAGATTAAATTATGTAAACACCTTTCGTTTGATGCCTCTCATTCAGCTGCTATCTGTATGTAAGTGGTACCCATTGAGGTGTCAATACAATACAACCCTCACTCGAGGAAATGATAGGCGTTTAATTCTTTCGTTGAAGGCCTTCTTATGTTCATTTCGTAAGGCATTTGAATAAATGTATGAAATTGCTACTCTCTACTCATGGTCTCAGCGTGTGAGTCCAAAATACGAGGTCGTAGGTTCAATCGCCGGCTGTGCACATTGGTGGAGTTAACACTCGCTGATACGGTGAAAGGATGGGTGGAGATAGCAAAGAATAGAAAATTGTGGAATGGTTTATAAATCTAAATATAAATCTAAGTTATTTCGACTAAGTATTTGCGTGTTGTTGATGTTAATGAAAGTCGACGGCGTATCAGGCACAGAATTCTAAGGCGATGGTTTACTGGTTCCTAAGAGCGCATCCACACGATGCGTTAACGGAGCGGTGCCGCAACGTACAAATTACTATACCATGTGACAAGACGCGTTGCGCCACGCGGCGTCGCACCGCAAGCTCGCCGGACTAGTGACCTGCGAGACGAGGCGGGGAGGGGTAAAACATATTTCTAAAGCCCGTGTGACACCCTATAGCTCGAAGTAATTGCGGTGCGGCGCCGCACCGCACTGTTACCGCATCGTGTAGCCGCGATCTTATACGTTGAGAGTTTTCGAACAAAGTTACCATCGGTAATCGAATGGGAAAAACTACTTCTTAATCAAAGTCGGTTTAAAAGAATTTTCATCGGTGCTTAACTAAAACACCAGACATCGAAGAGATACCTGAGAATTAGCTTGAAGTATTACAATCCTTTTGTTTTATAGGTACGTAATACGTTATTGAATAACGAAACTTGTTTGAAATTTGCATGACTTTTCACGATTCGGTCGGTTACTACGATACTGTGATAGGGATAGGTCTGAATCTTCTACTGCATTTACCATTGGAGTGTTCGGGGAGTTGTTCTGACCTACAGTTGAGTTTCATCATCAGACGTCAAGACAGAATACAAAATATTCATTTATAAAAAAGCCCTTAAGTAGATCTCCCCATGTCTGTAAGTTTTGACTAACTAATATTAAGTAGATATCTCTATCGCGTAGGATAATCTATTTCAATGTTAAAAACTCTGTGTTGGTAATGAGATCATACATAGAAGTCTTTCGATACAAGTCTACCCTACCGCTGGATACCCCAAAATTACAAATGCTCATGATATCGAGCATAACCTCAGATGCACTTTTATTTTTATTTTGAGATTACCATTCGACTATACAAAGGGCGTAGCAAAAAGCAGCATAAGGGCCGTTCAAGTATTATATAAGCACTTTAGGGCCAAGGGGGTTTGATTTTCATATTTCGTCACACATTATCTATGCTTGAAAACAAAATACATGAAAATTGTATGTATGTACTATCATTTTTGAGAGTTTTGCATACTGACAAGAGAAGGGGTGGGGGATAAATTGCAGTAAATATTCTTAAGTAATATGTGAACGGACCCAATACTGCCAGTATAATACGGTCACCGATACTCAATGATATAAATAAATAGTCAACCTTCTTGACCTTGACCTTTGTTGTAAACGCATATTGAAGCCATATAGTGTACATGTAGTTCACATGTAATAATGAAGGTTGTAATAAAAAATGTACATAACATTGGTCACTGGAAATTCACGCACATATTACATTAACGCCTTGTACGAATTAATGAGCAAATTAATATTAACCAAGCCGAACGAGGCCTAATTGAATAAAGAAATAAATGACTGCGCTCGGTCTTTGTGAGCCTAATTAGAGGGTATTGGTAATCCACATTTATACATTGCCATCTATATATATTTTTCACAATAATATTTGTAAATTTAAAAAGATAGTTCATGGTGAATACTTGCAACCTTAATTACTAATTTGAATTAATTAATGTATATAATATATATTTTCTTTTCTTTTTTTTTGTCATTCAGTTTAATATGTGTATGTTGTTTGGTTGATATTTAGTGTAAAATGCTGTGTACAGATATAATTGGATATCAGATTTTCAAATGTTGTTTAGTGTATAATAACTGTATGTATGTAATCAATCTGTTTTCTGTTTTTGTACCTAAATGTAAAAATAAAAATAAATAATAAATAAAATATGATATAAAGAAGTATTAAAGTAGAAAAGTAACACTTGGTACTTTTACCTTGATTTCTGGCTAGGTCTTAATATTGTCATTAAATATATAAATTCAGTTTATGTTCTTTACACTAGTCGCTTAATTTATTTTTACGGTGTGTTTAATTTCAATAACAGAGAGTTAAAACATGAGGTTGGTAATGTTTACAATATTGTATGTTATCAACAATTATCTGGGTAAGACGTTGTTTAATATGAAAAAAGGAGGCATGTATGCTCCTACTTACTAATGTTCTGCTGAAGTTACTACACCTACTTATTTAGTTCCTTTTTGAGCTACAATCTTGCGAAATTTTGGACTGTGGTCACCCCTGTCTCATACAGTATACAGTATAGTGTACATATTAATAATTAATAAATAAATATTATTAATATTATATTCATCTTTTGCCTAAAATTTGTACTTATCCATTACCTCAGCAAGGTTATCAATAAAACTTCTCACATTATGTTCGTTGACACTAGAAGGCCGCGCTAGACTTGTTGCTTGAGGAGATCTCAAAGAGATCCGGTGGACCCGTTTAAAAAAAAACTCGTCATCCATTCCTTACCAGCCATTTGCCTATCGCCACCTTTCAGGAAATGTTTTTACATTTTTAATTGCCAACAATTGCCAGTTTACGTACATCAGATGAGGTTAACCCAAAATAAATTCTTGAGCAGTCGATTAAATATTACCGCAGATTACTTTCCTCGTGAACTGTAATGATAATGATGCAACGGTAGCCCACAAGTTATAAATGAGTATAATATTACATGGCAAACATTATTTAGCCAGGGCCTTAATTATATAATGTTAATTAGGACTGATTCCCTTAACATACGTTAGTGAAGCAAAGGTACACAAAATATTGTAAAAATTATTTAAACAGTGTAAATATGAAGTATTTTCTTACTTCCACATGATAGTTTTGGAAGGGGCAAATAAACTTTTTTTAAATATATTTTACCTTGTAATTTTCTCTTTCAAAAGCTTTTTAAACTGGCCTGTCTGAAATAGGCCGGTAAGCCGTTTCGTCTGGCAATGTGAGTGTCCATGGGCGGCAGTATCACTTAACATCTGGTAAGCCTCCAGCCCGCTTGTCTCCTGTTCACAAAAATCTTTTGACTTTCACTTTTCTACACAAAATAAAGGACTAACTACGATTAGTGACTGAGATTCTAAGTGAATCTCTTTTCGTGTCTCCGACAATATACGTATACTGAACAGTGAACACTCTATTCATATCGGCAGCCGTAGCAGGCATAACTTCAGAAATCTAAATTTCGTTTTGCAACTGCAAAGTTTTCAACAAACTCAGCACCATGATTGCTTAATAGAATGCTCGTCGGGTTCTTTGATGGGCGTGCAAAATGGTAATAGTTTGCTTAAAATTTGATTGTCTGTATGTCTATACTTGAAGAACTTAAAACCTTTTTTACTGTAGTAGATCAGTATATATTCTAAAGTAAATATTATATTTCTGTTGTTACATGTTTAAAACTATGCATAAAAGCATTTTTTTTAATTACCGCTATTGCTTTTGCCTAGGGTTCTACGCTCCTCTCAACGGCAAGAAACTGATGTTTCGGCTCGAAGGACCAGGATATTAATTCGGACCGCCCATCCACAGGACATATTCACTCATTTAATGTCTCTTGTTATTTTAATTATTATATGATGATTTTAATCAAATCACTAATACGCATGCTTGACGTCGCTTCACTATTATCGGGTCCTAAACATTAGTTATTAAGTGTATAACCGCAGAACACAGCTAGTTGTTCATGTATGTTTATTTATTTCTAATATATAATTCTTCTATCATAACAGTAATTACTAATACGATAGAACGATACATGTACATAGATTATCGTATAATTAAAATACATTAAAATATTTATATACCTAGATCTCATAACTTTTAATATAGCAAGCAACTCTTGTGAACTCAGCCAGCGTACACACAAATATTTCTACGATAGAAATTCTATTCATTATGTGTATTGCTGATTGTGCCGCCTCACGTTTTTGCTTGGTTCTCATAGTGGGTCTATGTGTGTAGATACATAACCTATAGTTTTTATATAGGGGGGCAAACGAGCCTGCGGGACGCCCAAAAAGTCAGTCATCGCAGCCCATAGACACCCATTTTTAGTGGGTGCGTTGCCGGCCTAGCAGTTTATCAAATTTGTTAAAAACGATATGGGATATCCAATATCTATTTGACGTTTTGATTGATTAAATGAATTGATTGAAATTATGGAAACTTTTTAATTTCAAATAAAAAGAATGAAAAAACTATCGTGATTGTATCGTTTTTATTGTGAACATGTGTTTAATTGCTTTGTTTTGTTCCATTCCATTCCTCACTTTTATTTTAAATATTTTAATGTTATTGAATTCTTATAAATAAATACATGATTTTTAATCTCTTCTGTCAAAAAATATCCAACTGGACGTAAATAATATCTCTGTATTTCAATGTTTATAATTGAATATGGTTTTCAAAACTTTTTATATTTTTTTAACTTAACTTTACTTATGTAACTTAAATGACGTTGTGGTTTATGACATTTTCTTTTGAATTATTGTATGTAAAGGGAGGATAAAACTTGCTGAGTTTCTTGCCCGTTCTTCTCAGAACAAGACCTCCTGGTAGTCTTGCGAACGGATGGCGTAGTTTTGCTCTTTCGCGAATTTTGTAAACGTTTTTGACATTCATAAGCATGCGTAAAGTCGCATCTAAACTGAATAAATAAATTTTGATTTGATTTGATTTGATTTGAAAAACACGTACTTAGCCAGCTTAGGCCATATAATTCGATCTGTCGCTAATAAGAAACTGTTAAATGTAAATCAATAAAGTTCCACGTCGCGTTAACGACCTCATTATATTGTTAGTTCCAATTAAAATAAATAGGTTTACGTGTAGCGGTGCTAGATAATTTTGTTCCTGAGAGGTATATTACTCAGGTGGGCACTTTATTTTAAATATACTTTTAAATTTATATTCTCTTGGCGCGTTAGGGAAAAATGATGAGAGTAAATTTTCACGATGCGAAAACATGTCACAAATATCCGACACCCTGAAGTTAGCCATACATTTTAGTTTTTTTTTTTCGATTTTTTACATAAACTAAATTTAACTAGATAATGCATTAAAGTAAAACTTTAAAAAAATTATAAGATTTTTATCTCGTTACGCCAAAGAAATTTTTTTCTATAGAACAGGGGCAAATGGGCTCAAAGGAGGCTCCCCTGATGTTAAGTGATACCACCGTCCATGGACACTCTCAATGCCAGAGGAGTGCGTTGCCGGCCTTTTAAGAATTGGTACGCTCTTTTCTTGAAGCATAAATTCTAACGCGTGTACATAACATACACACATTTTTTTTGAGGTTAAGTTAAATTTACAACAGATTTACATCTTTATTTGATTGATTTACTGCTACACTTTTTAACGAAATCCTAAAGGTTTTTTACAGGAAAACATCTTGAGGAAACCAGCGTGCCTTAGACCCAAAAAGCCGACGGCGTGTGTCTGCTACAGAATGTTGATCACGAAACACAGAAATCAGTGAATCTCTAAGATTCATATTAAGTGTTTTACAAGAAACTTGCCGGCATATTCGGAATTGTAACTATAGTTTTAAGTACTGCCTCAATTATTTGGACACGTTTATGTGTGCAAAGTGAGTGTAAAAAACAAAAGAATTAATATTTTTATAATGTATATTATATGATGATTCACAAGTTACGGGTTGCTTACAATAGGAAACTTTCTTAAAGCATAGCTGAAATCCTTTTATGTATTATTTATTTTTGTGTGGGATGGACCTTAGAAATGGAAAAATTGTAGCCTTTGCTGATGACGCAGCCTTGTTGTTCCATGGTCAGGATTGGTCTGTGGCCTTTCAACATGCTCAGATAGGTTTGAATTTGGTTTCTGATTGGCTATTTAGAAGTTCTCTGGCCCTTAACTCTGATAAGACCAAATTCATAACCTTCGAAATTACGAAGCGTAAAATCCCTTCTAATCTTGAACTTGTGTCACATGCTGGATCATGTTTAACCAAAGTGCAATGCGGATGTCCAAAACTTACCTCCACAAGTACCTTGAAATACTTAGGTGTCATGCTAGATAGCAACCTGAATTTTCAAGCTCATATTGATCTATTGACCGGTAGAATTAGAAAATTGATTTATATATTCAAAATTTTGAGGCACATTGCTAATCACACTTTAATAAAAACCGTCTACTTATCACTATGTCAATCCATTCTGGGCTATTGTATATCTTCATGGGGTGGCTCCGCAAAAACACAACTTCTGAAGGTAGAAAGAGCTCAAAGAGCTATTCTCAAGGTAAGCGCTTTCCTTCCGTTCATGTATCCCACGGCAGAGACTTACAAACATTGGAAGGTTCTCACTGTTCGTCAAATCTTCATTCTTGCCACAATACTACGCAAACACTCACTTCTCAAATATGACCCACACCTCAATGATAATAAGCGTAGAAAAAATGCACTGTGCCATACAAAACCCTTTCGCACAAGCTTTGCTCAAAAATTTTTCTGTTTTTTGGGTGATTACTTGTATAACAAGGTCAACGCTTCTCTCTCCATATATCCCCTAACAAAAAATGAGTGCAAGAAGACGGTTACACTGTGGCTATTGGACTTTAACTATGAGGTTACCGAGAAAATGCTTATCATAACTAAATAGTTGAGCATAAAGTTTGACACAAATTTTATTAAATAATTATTTGGAGTGTAGTTGTGCAGTATTTTTACGTCAATTATTCAGAACACACACATACACAGACACACACATACACAAACACACACATACACTAACACACACATACACAAACACACACACATACACATACACCATGTGGTTTCCTTATAATTAATATAATTGTCTATTCTTTACATAAAATCATTTTGTCGATCCGAAGTGGTGGAGGCCTGATGACCTGTAACACAGGTGCACAACCTTTAACAGGCATCAGTCTCACTTAAGCTCTAGCAGTCGCTCCAAAGAAAAATGACAATTATTGTATATGTTTTTGTGAGAAATAAAATAAATTATTATTATTATTTATTTTTAAAGTGAAACTTCCTTAGGCGCATTAGGGGTTTGAAACGTCACGAATATGTGCAGCGTTTCTGTCAAAGAAAAGGGACGTAGCGACAGTGAGAGCGATGGGAGATCGAGTAAAACACGCTATTGGTTGATGTATTTGATTGTTTAGTAGTTATATACATATTGGAACTTTTGATGGCAACTCTGTCGCATAACGTCTTGTGCAGTAAACGCAGATATTTTATTTATTTATATTGCTATTAGCACAGCACGTATACAGTGTGTATACAAATACATGCAGTGATCATGTACTGGTCATTATTCGGACTTTTACTTTAGTAAAAAAATAACATTTACTTTGTACGTACCTACATTTTTTATTTACATTTACATTTATCATTATATATATTTGTATATCATAAACAAAATTCGTCTGCGTCAAATATTTGTATTAAAAATAACTTTAACTCGTAACCACTCCATTAGAGTTCATATATTTGGACTGTGGGTCGTATAAAATATTCAATTTCTAGCTCGAAATTGTATAACTGTGAGAGGGAAGTCATTACTTAAGTTTAGAAGTTAGGCTGTTGAAGAAATAACGATTTCATTCAAATACTTTGAATATATAAAAAAATGTTTTATTTATTTTCTAAGTGACACGGAAGCAATAGTGGCAAAAGATATCAACGTGAACGTGACTATAAAATAAAAAGAACCTTTGGCTCTACAAGTGCCCTTATTAATTGTATCTATTTCTTTTGTTTTTTTAATTATTGTATATCGTAGCGAACGTCGATTTTTGGGTTTGACACGTGGTGTTGACTTTCACCGTAGGATAGGAAACTCTATTGTTGTAGTGTCAGAGTTCAAACTGCTTAAATTAAAGCACGTTCCTTAAAAACGTTGTAGATCCATATCTATATAATGAAACATATTAATAACCAAAAGATAAATCTAATTAAAAATATTGAGATGAAATATGAAAACCTTGCTGTTCGTACTTGACATTTGACAAATAGCAGTTGACATTTGAGACAGAGAGTGATATGTGTCACAAAAATTCGCATTCCAATTTTAAATTTTTCGCATAGCATGGATATAATGTATGAAACAGGGACTGTTATCTATACAGATTATGCATACATCTGCATAGATGACATAACTGCCCTTTGTACCTTTGATGTGGCAATACCTGTGTAATATCAGATCTAGCTATAATTTGCTCTATCCGAGCCCAAAGCTAATATAGATAATAAATCAATACAAGTTGTCTATGATGCTTAATATATAAGTGACTTGGAAATTGGTATTAATTGGTGAATTTTAAAATTTTCCTTTAGGTTAGGTAGGTATAATATTTTGCATATATCTTAGGTAATAAAAAAATAACATAATTATTTGATGAATCAATCAACTTGTATATTAATATGAATACTATTTAACAAATGTTTTTGATGTATAAATTATGTCTGACAAATTTTAGTTTACTAAATTAATATTATTAACGATACAATAAAAAATATGTCATATGCAATGCACTTTTATAACTCTGCGCAATACTTTCATGAATTAATTCTTCGTGTCACAATATACAACATTTTTTTCAAATACTTTAAAACCCTGTTTAAAACAAGCATGTCTTCGTGTGTATCCAGACATCTATACAGCTGTTTTTCCTAACATAATTCTTCCATTTATTTCCTTAAAGATACCTAAGATCAAAGAAGACTTAAGCCTATTATAACATAAGGGTTACAATGACCCTTAAAAGTCTTATGTAAGTTTTGCAAATAAACAATGTTTAAAGTAATGATTTTCTTGCTTTCGTCTTTTGACCCAAAGTATATCAAAACACTGTCAGATTAACACATCTCTTTCTCTTATATTGTGTTTACGCTGTGATAAAAAGAGACAGATTCCATTAAAAGTCTAACAATATTTATAAGAATACAATCATTTTTTTCTCAAAGGCAACATGTTTTATGGACATATATTTTAATAGAGATTTAATATTAATATAAAATTGTTGTATACACATGTATAAAAATACTCCCTCTCTCGAATACCTCTCTGTTGTTATCTGTTCTTAGATATATTTTTTTCTTAATATATCTATCTGTCCGATTAGCAATTGATTCTTGAGGCTAACAATGTGTTCCTGTACCTTCTGCTGAAGTCATCATTTTCCATCAAGAGATTAGACTTTATTCATATAAGGAAATTTAGAATTATCTTCCGTAGCGGACGCACATTTGTTGGCTTGTTTCTATTCTGTGAATTCCAATTGCTAATTAAAATTTCAGTACCCGGAACAATAATATAAAAAAATCTCAATAACTAGGATCAGCCTTACAGTAAGTTTAAACTGCGTTGTGTTTAAATTTCCCATTGGCACACAGCCGAGTTTTGAACGCACGATTTTAAGTTTGAGGTAACATGCAACCCACCGGGCCAACGCTCTTAACTATTGAATCCTGTCTAAAAAGAAAAAATATATATTTTGTAATGAAAAAAATACAATTGAAGAAGCGGTCACGGGCTTTCCATTACTACAGAAGAGCTTTGTCAAATCCCGCTGAATTGATCCGCAAAATTCGAAATAGAAAATGTAGTTGGAATAAATCTAGTTCCATTTTGTACTTGTAACCTTTAAAACCTGAAGAATATTATGTCTCTTTTAAATACATGATATTGAAAAACCTAAATTACACTAAGTAAAAACTGTATTTGTTTAAATTAATTAATTCGAATAAAACAATTAATACTGTAAAAAATAACTCATAGACAACGTTAACTAATACATTAAAACCACACCACACATTTGTGTTTTCTGTATTTATTTAATCAGTACTCATTCTGCTGGTTTAGCGTCAAATGTGTCTTGACCTCCGAAACTAGGAACGTCCGAATATAATAATTATTAAATTCTGTGTATTTTAAACAGTTTTACAAGGAGTACCTTAGTAATTAAACACGTAATAATCCCCATTAATTAGGTTACAGTATTTAAAAAACGTACCATATTTCATTGATCACACCAATTCTGTGTATTTTAAACAGTTTTACAAGGAGTACCTTAGTAATTAAACACGTAATAATCCCCATTCCTTAGGTTACAGTATTTAAAAAACGTACCGTATTTCATTGATCACACCAATTCTGTGTATTTTAAACAGTTTTACAAGGAGTACCTTAGTAATTAAACACGTAATAATCCCCATTAATTAGGTTACAGTATTTAAAAAACGTACCATATTTCATTGATCACACCAATTCTGTGTATTTTAAACAGTTTTACAAGGAGTACCTTAGTAATTAAACACGTAATAATCCCCATTCCTTAGGTTACAGTATTTAAAAAACGTACCGTATTTCATTGATCACACCAATTCTGTGTATTTTAAACAGTTTTACAAGGAGTACCTTAGTAATTAAACACGTAATAATCCCCATTAATTAGGTTACAGTATTTAAAAATCGAACCATATTTCATTGATCACACCAATCCTGTGTATTTTAAGCAGTTTTACAAGGAGTACCTTAGTAATTAAACACGTAATAATCCCCATTAATTAGGTTACAGTATTTAAAAATCGAACCATATTTCATTGATCACACCAATCCTGTGTATTTTAAGCAGTTTTACAAGGAGTACCTTAGTAATTAAACACGCAATAATCCTCATTAATTAGGTTACAGTATTTAAAAATCGAACCATATTTCATTGATCACACCAATCCTGTGTATTTTAAGCAGTTTTACAAGGAGTAATTAAATACGTAATAAACGCAATTCATTAAGGCGAAGTCGAAAATACTTATTTGTATAACGATTTGCAAATTTGAAATTAGATTATACGCTCATTACATTTGACACGCTTCAGTGAATTTGTATCGAAAATACCGATACAGTTTTCCGTCGTTAAGGCTACGAAGTGTCTTGCCTCGAGAGCGGGTCTAATGACTCGGCAAACACGATCGAATACAAACGAGTAAACGACTTGTTTGTCCCCCATATATGCCGACTAAAGTACATACATGCTTACGAAAAACAGTTATGATTGTGTGTACATTGCTAAGCCCTACAGTTTTTGTATCTAATACCACTTCAAATTTTACTTCTTTAAAATTCTTCATATTTTTAGGTTATGTACATTCTTAATATTCGGGTTACTTATTAATTTATTTAAGTACATCACATAATATATTGCATTCTCTACAGTTTGTTACAATCTAGATATACTTAAAATACATGACAATTATGGTAAAAAATTTCTTTAATTAATAATTAATTTGGTCAAAACGGTTGTCTGTAAAGTCGGTTTACTGACGATGGATGGATGGATATAGAGAAGGAGGTATACGGAAATCACAATTGAATTGTTCAAATTACATTTATTTATGCGTATAAATTAAATTATGTTATTTTTTTTAATGAATGAACGCTGCCGAACGCGCGCTTGCACATGAAACGCCTCAGAGCGAAATAACGCCGAATGCATCATGTTTTGCGTGCCGGCTCCATCGAATTATAAGACACAATGTCTTTAATATTATAGTGCACGTCAAAATATTAGGTTGGTTTAGGATAGAAACAATAAGAGTTGCATTATCGAGTCTTAATATTCAATATAATCCAATACGTTGGCAAACGGGTGTTATTTGACGGCGAGTCTCGACTTTTAATCTTATCCTAAAGGCGTGATAAATCGTCTAACTCTCAGATTTATGATATTAATTAGTATTAGCCCATGCAATCCAATATTCCACAGTATATAAATGTATGGACAGTGGTTCATGGACGAACTTAGAACAAAACATTGATTGGATGTATACTATTAATTAACTGTAGGTGTAAGTGTTTTAGATGCGTTAAACGTATTGTTGAAGTATATCTGGCAGCGGCTAGAAGAACCCAGTGACGAATTTTCCTTTTAGGTCTGCTACTCAGATTTCTGTATCAGTTCATTGGTTTTTTCTAATAGGGAAGGCACCAAAGTCATAGACGGATTTGCCCTAAGGCCCAGTAGGCCTGGGCCTACGGCGGCGAGATGCGAAGGGCGGAAAAACGTCCCAATTTTTTTAAAATATTTGTAAAATGTATGTCTACAATTTTGTCTCGATGAAATATATTGCCCTTTGTAGTATTTCAACAAACTGTTTCCTATCGACACTAGACAACCTAGAATACGCAGTTTAATGAAGATCTAGTACACCGTTCCTAAAGATATCTATATCATAGTATCTTGTCTATAGGTGTTGAGAAAGTGGCGGCAGATGGGGCCTAGAGCGGCTAGGTCTGCAAATACGCCTCTGACCAAAGTCAATGTTTAAAAGCGTGGCATCCAAACTTAAAGTAGCCATGACGATCGTAAAATTTAAGAATAAGATGGCACTATCTTCATTTTGGGCCTTAGACATACCAGTTTCTTTACGATGCACTATGGAAAATGGTAGAACAACGGTATATTAAAAATCCTTTAATGTTATTGACGCACTTTTACAAGTTTATTGAATATAAGAGTGGAATAGTGAGCAGTGTTGGGCTAGTGGCTTCAACATGCGACTCTCAACCCTGATTAGGTTCGATCCGGCTGTGCACCAATGGAATTTCTAAGTGCGCATTTAACATTCGCTGGAACGGTGAATGAAAACATCGTGAGGAAACCGATTTGATTTAGATACAAAACGTCGACGGTGGGTGTCAGGCACTGGAGGTTGATCAACTTGCATATTAGATTTACACACATGAAACAGATACAGGAATCTGAGGCCAAGACCTAAAGAGGTTGTAGTGCTACAGATTCATTTATTTTATTTTAAATTAATTAAATAGTTCACTAACCAAATTGGGCAACAATGGAAGCCATATTATATTTTATTCTAACAGAAATCTCGAAACAGATTCTCATTTGAAATAAATTAGCAGTCAATCAATGCTTATTTGGGATCGGGTCTCCGATTTCTGCCTTCTGTTCTATGTTATTTGTTGTGGTTTTCTGCTTACGTACAGACTACGTGATTTGTTTGAAAAATAAGGGTTTACAAGCTTACAATAATTTTGCTACACTAAGATTGTCTGAGTTAATTTATATCGAAATCAGAAGCCAACATGTAACAAATAGAGTTTTTATTTGGCTCACTGCTTGAACGTACGAGTAGGTACATACTGTTTAACATATAGTTAATTATATACACAACCCAATTACAACAAAATCTAATTAAAACCTATTATAAAATGCACGTATTTTAAACTGTGCTTGAATGTTACAGTTTGATATTATTTCACGTGCAAAGTTCACTTCAAAGTATTCGGTGTGTGCACAGCGAAAACTGTCAAAAACTACACGAAAACGAGCCTTTGTGTTAAAAAGAGTATAAAAATACACCAGTATTAAAATGAAACTGAAATAACATGAACTTTTGAACGTGACGTTCAACTACGTCATCCACGGTGTAAACGATATGAATTTCTATATAAAAATTACAAATGATATATAAATCATTGATTTGAGTTTGAGTGGAATGTTTGCTGAGCAGTTGGATCCCGGGTGTCGTAGATGAACCCAGGCTATGCATCAATATATGGAGAAAATCGCCATGAGTATCAAAACTTTGACGGCATGTATCGGCTGATTTACATGCCCATTCAGACAATAATGAAAACGTTCAGAAATCTGAGGCCAAGAACATTTAAGCCACTGCTTTTTTTTATGAATGCATACTGAATTAATTTAGCCATAGTTACTGCGAGTATTAAAAAAAATACCATACATAAGAGGAGCACTAGCCGACCCAGTATAATGCGAAAGCGACCCCGGAGCCTCACTAAAGGGGCCTTGTGGTTTAGGTGGGTTGATTATTATATATATAATAATATTCGGTTTTTAGTAAATAAAGACGTAATTGCTTTTAAATTGTATATGTAATAAAATGTAAATTTTTCTGTAAGACAAAAATCATATTTTATTAACAAAACATTATAAGTTTACAGTGCAATGTAATTCCACTAATCACTACTAAACACATTAACTCACCTGTAAGACAAAAAAAAGAACATTTAAAGCCTTTATTTCAGGTATTGATATTATTTTGCAGGAAATAAGCTCCTTATACTTTATTTATAAAATCAAAAACATAACAAATTCAATTTTTTCAAACACATTGACCAACTGACAGTTACAATGACATTAGTGACAGTGACATGAGACATCTGTTTAATTATTAGACGTCTGTGGTTTAATTAAACAGAAGTATTTCCGAACCAATTCGACTTAGGGTCCTTCAAGAAAAGAACGTACAAATTCTTAAAAGGCCGGCAACGCACTCGCGAGCCCTCTAGCATCGAGGGTGTCCATGGGCGGCGGTATCACTTAACATCAGGTGAGCCTCCTGCCCGTTTGCCCCCTATTATAAAAAAAAAAAAAAATTGTATGGCGCACAAATTCAAAATGGAGATTTACAATAAGAATTAAGAAAAGCAATATCAATAAGTTAGTGGTTTTCTTTACATATATTATTTATTTGTTCAGCTAAAATAATCCATCATTATGTTAGTATAAACTATAAAAGAAACTCATGAAGAAGTCTATGCGCGAGTCGATCTGTACCGACAAGTGTACGCACAAAATGCCTCATGATAGGCGAAGACAGGTCTGCAACAGTCTTCAAGATGCTGTTCCGACCGCCCAGTTTTAATTCTAATAGTAGCCCAGAAATCATTTGTACGGGCTTGGGCGAACATCTCCGAAGCACTACAGAAACGAGGCAGTAGTAAGAGCTTCCTAAAACATTTTTGTATTGAACACGCATAGCAGTCAGCGATCCGATAGTATAGTCGACCCATAGACTACTCGTGGTTAAGTTTTGACGATACGCCTTAAAAAGGGTGATATTCACTTGTTTAACTTTTGTATGTTATAAACGTATAGGATATGACATAATATATAAGTCACTTAGCGTAAAGTCTCAACTATAAGGGCCTGTTTCACAATGTCCGGATAAGTTCATAATAAGCTATTTATTACTTATTGGTAGGATAAACAGTATTTTTGCATTTCACGACTGTCAGATAGCGCTATTCGTCATGAAACGCGAAGTATCTTATTCGGAACTTTTATCTTTCGAATAATTTTTGTGTTGTATAGATATAACTACCATTATATATTATCAATAAAATGTGTAACATATAAACACTATCACATATTCCGTTTAAATCCTCGTCTTTTGAGCAATTTGAACATTTTTAACGACGTGAATGGATATTTTAAAAGACATGTTTACTTATTCAAAACGCTTTTTAAATTTGTACGTTTGAAACTCCGAATGTTTATGCAATAGTTAAATTTAACTTTTTAGTTTAAAAATGACTGGATTATTTTATTGTGAGACACAACACACTAGTTATATTACTATATTGAACTTACCTCTGCCAGAAATGGCTGATTTTTTCCATTCCTAGAACCAGAGTGTGGTCATGACTGTTTGAGTTTTGATTGAGGGTAGGACGTAAACTCACTGGAGTAAGCGAAGTTTGAAGTAACCTCACCATGGCCGATAAAGGTTGTTTACTCCTATCTGAATTGCTTACCCCGCATGGCTTTAATTTGTCATTAGCTTACGTGATGGGATCATCCGAATTGAAAATGGCTACTTATGGGATATTTTGTCCTGAAAGCACTTCTTTTATTTTGGTAAGTAATTTCGCTGTTGGCCTTAAGGGCATTTACAGCTCAGCTCGGGGTGTTTAGGCGTGCGTAGCTCGGCCTGAATGGGTGTTCTCTCGTAAGACTCGAACCATCGGCCATCGCGGGGTAGTCGCCTGTTCTAACACTTCTACAAAAAACTTCATCAACCATATCAAATGTTAGTTTTTTTAACAACATTTCGCTATCGTTTTACATGCCACCTGTTGAATACAAAACGAAATGATTCTGGAAAATAATATCACAAAGAGAAACCAATAATATTTTTAGCAGAACATTTTGGTGTGTAAATTCTGTCACAGTTTGTGAGTTGAGATTTAACGCTAAGAATTACTTTTGTATGATAAAAAGGTATTGATTTGTGACTTACGATTATTTTGAAGTACGGTGCAAATTAGTTTCACGAAAATTATATGCACAAATAGCTAAAATTTAAAATGGTTTTCAATCCAAGTAGAACTTATTTAAATGTGTAATAAATGGTTTAAGAAGCTGATAACTCTTTATAAACTCGGAGTATTTTCTAACGCAGCATCTATGATTTATTTTTATTAAACTTTACAGAAGTAATTCTCTTAGGAATATAAACTGTATTTAACGAGTGACTCGACAAACATGACCTGTGATGTTTATATAGTTATTTAACTAAAAAAACTTGCCAATGCTGGACGTACTAATACATTGGTACAAGATAAATAAAGTACAATATTTAATGTGACAAACAAGCAATATATTTATTAGCCCAGTCGAATTGTTATTTTGACCCAGGAAAAATTATAAGTAGAATTTTTCCTTCGGAATTCGTTAGAGGGGGTCACTGGGAGTCTACATTTCGTTTTTCGAATTTCCAGTGGTCTTGGATTTTCCGCCATCTTGATTTTAAGGATTGAGTTGGCGCTCTGGTCGCATGATGCAAGCAGCTTCGTACGATGAAATGTTTTCGTACGACGAGCAAAATCCCATCGATGAAAGAACGTTAATCAAAAGTTTGGATCCAAATTTTTTGTACAACATAGCGCCGACGCCGATTTGTAAAGAGGAAATGAAAGATCGCGGACGATCTGCTGATATAATAGCATGCGCGATGGAACTACATTTCCTTTTCCAAGATTCAAACGATCCCCTTTTCGTTTTGAAAATAATTTATATTGCCCTTTTTGTAGATAAGTAAATATTTATTTACATACAATTCAAAACAAATAACATAATACAAAAGGGGACTCCTTTTAATAATATTTTTTAATAATTAAATTTTAAGGTTAGTTATTAGATATATTTTTATATTTAGGCAAGGTTTTAAAGATACTGGCAGCGTTCCCCCTTTGAATAGCTAGACTAGTTCTTTGTGCGAGGTAGCTGCCAGCTCTTCGTTCTCCTGTAATGTCGACTAACCTTTTTGATAATTCCCTAAAAAGCCTTAACGCGCTAGGACCCCACGGACCAAGGGTCTCGACACTGAATGGGACAAAATCATATTCAGAGCCTAGACCCCTGTATTTGCAGACTTTAGCTTTTTCAGCCGCACCACAAGCCGCACCAGCTCTGTTGTTGGTTCCATGAAGATTGGAAGGGGCCAGTGTGTCTGAACAGGTGGCATCCCATACCAAAACCCGACCCATCTTCCATGGAATTAAACTCATACCGTCCGGTCTCTTGCCATCGTCTCTAGCAATTCCAGTCGGCTCAAGTAGACTTGGCACGTTGACGGTGACAAAGGACCGACGTATGATATCGTTGATTGCCGCATGTCTCGAGAAGCAGCCAGCACTTTTTTGACATGATAGTCCGTGATGTCCTAGTTTGTCGACATCACTGCCACAGGGACATGTATGAGGAGCGCAGACCGGAACCCCAAGCCGCAGACAGGTTGCGATTCGGAGCGTGTCAGGTTCAAGAAAAGTTATATTATATATATATTACAACGTATATATATATACTACAACGTGTTTGTTGTTTGCCTACACAATATATATATATATATATATATTATACAAATAATTAAATAGACAATTGATTTTAAAGTGTGAAGGCAGCAGAGGGATTTCAAGACCTATTTTGTTTTAAAACGCTCAATCTGAATATCGGCGAGTTTTAGCGAAAACACGTTCAAACAGGACCAATTGGATGATGGGATCCTGATGGTATCTAGAGTGTACACGAAGTTTAAATTTAGTTAAAAGTTTGAGCTATGAATCTGATTCTTAAATATCTTAAATGCAAACGATATATCCATTAATTTACTCTGCATAATCACTAAATGTATATAATTAATATACAATGCGTGGTAGTCACATTAAATACATATAAAGGTTAAATAAAAATGGAAAAGTCAGCAGTCAAAAGAATTGGAAACCTATAATTCCATAGATTAGGAAAGTATTCGTTATCCCTTTGTCCTTTGTGTAATCTTTTGTGGAGCGTGCAAAGACAATGCACCAATGTACATTCCAATTTGCAGTTTGAAGGAAAAATTCCACTTTTACGTTTGAATTCGTACTAAAGGGAACCAGAAATGTATTTTAAACTTTTATTCAATTCATGTATTTGTTTTAGATGTGTATATTATTTCAATTTGAATGTAGATTTTCTAATGGATTTAAAATAAACTAATGAAATCTTTTTACTAATGCTTTAGAATTGTGCAAGTGGGTACGTTATTTAAGTACTTAAATATTGTTTTTATCCAAAATATAAATGTTATCTACGTTAAATAAAACGCAGATTAGTGGAATTTGTTGCCATAGTTACGATGTAATTTCTTTAGAAAGAAGATTGTCGCAAAATCCTACTAACTGTAAACTTCTTTAAATGGCTAAATAAGTATATTTTCAGTGTTGAAACACACATACCGCAAACACTTTGACATAATGAATGACTTCATTCATTCATTCTTCAGGGCACTAATATGTTCAAAGAGGTTTTCATCAAATTTAAACGCGACTTTATGACATTATTTTCTTTTTTGACTTTCTTTTTAAATTAAACTCCCTCGCCGGGTCTGTCTAGTTGTAAACTATGAAACGCTTTGCACCAAAATAATTTGATGCCTGAAGAACGTTCTTAATATTTTATGTAAATAGACTCTGAGAACTGTTATTGTTGATGAGGTTGCAAGAAATCTTGCTTTTTATACACGAAATCCGCTCCGGTATCTTACCGGCGGAAGCTCCTAATGTAAAAATAATGTTTGCGCAATCACTGTTAAAGAAAAACACTGGCACTACAGCCATTGATCTTAGCCTACAATTATGTGTTTGCTTGAATTATTATTTTTAAAAGGCCTTAGCCTTCTATTCCTGACACACATCGTTGACTTAAGTCTAAAGCATTCCACTTTCCGCACGATGTTCACCGTACGAGCCAGTGTTAAATGCGCAAATAGACATATTGGTGGCTAAGACGTCTGATATAAGAATCATAAGCTTCAGGAACTTGCCAACAATGAAAAATATTTGTATATTTTTACATACAAAAATTAGTAATGTTTTCGCACAAAAAGTACTGGACTGATATTAAAAAAATTCTTTCACCATTAGAAAGCAGCACTTTACTGACTGACATTTGAGGTTTTGTAACATTTTCAAAAAGATGGAAATAACGAATAAAAATGCAATGCAAAAAAAGCTGTGAAAAAGTTATTCATAAAAGCTGTCATGTTGTACAGAATTATAGAACGTATCAATATCTACAAAAAAATGTTTTGCCCATGGGCCTGCATGGGCATGGGAAGTGTATTGGCCTATCCCGACTCGGAACTCTAAAACATAAAATTATTTTGCTGCCAAAAAACAAATTTTCTAAGACACTAAAATTCTACAAATAAATCTCTTCTCTAATATTAGAAAATAAAATATTTGAATTTTTGTTTTTAATGAAGCTAAAAATTTCTGTACTTATTAAAAACATTACAAATGTTAGTGTATCTAATAACCTGAAAGAAAGTAATAAAAAATTACTGAAACTAAGTAAAATAAAACTTTTAATGATGAGAAAAATATCTATTTTCCGACTTTCTACTACCCCGAGCTCGGTACCTACGCGAGTGAAACCGCAAGGCATTGCTAGTATATATAGAAGTGGTTTCCTCCACTCAGTTTAGTAGACAGTGTGATTTAATTTAGGTATAAAATTATTATTTTTTTTATAGAACAGGGGGCAAACGGGCAGGAGGCTCACCTGATGTTAAGTGATACCGCCGCCCATGGACACTCTCGATGATAGAGGGCTCGCGAGTGCGTTGCCGGCCTTTTAGGAGTTTGTACGCTCTTTTCTTGAAGAAAAAAATATTTTGAGTCTCCTATTCATGTGTTCCCATTCTTTTCAGGAGCATGTTTTCGTTAAATAAATAAACTGTTAAATTTGACACGATGATTCAAATGTTTACAATTCGACAGACATCAATCAGAATAAAACAAAATCGTTTTCTTTGATCTAATAACGATTCAACATTAAATTTTATAATTACTAAAAAAATAGAGATTCCTAATAAAAATGCAATGCAAGGTGTGAAAAAATTATGCGTATAAAACTGTCATCGCGTGCGCGTTGGAGTATATTGGTAATAGAACAAAAAATGTTGCACAGTATTATTTATTATTAAAATGTCTACAAAAAGAATGTTGGTTAAAAGGTTGGTCGACTTCACAGGAGACCGAAGAGCTTGCAGCTACCTCGGACAAAGAATTAGTCTAGCTATTCAAAGGGGGAACGCTGCCAGTATCTTCGCCTTCGGAACCTTGCCTTAAGGAGCTCCTTTTAATAATACATTTTAGTTATAGTTATTATAATTTTAGTTTAAGGTTAGTTATTGTTTTTAGTTATATTGTTTATAAATGTAATCTGTTTTGGCTTTGCCTGTTTCATAATGTATGGATAAAGAACCAAATAGCTATGTAACACATAAATTATTTGGAAGATAAAATTTCCGAATAAGAAACTTCGCGTTTCATGACAAATAGCGCTATCTGACATTCGTGAAACAGGCCCTTAGTGTTTTATTTTATAATATGTAGGTTACCTGTACGACTACTGAATAATTACTAACATGAAAGTACTACATTGTATTGGATTACTTAATTTAAAGCGATGCTGTCTCAAACACAGTAGTAAGTAAAGAATTGTACCTACGTACTGCCGTTTAATTAATCTCAACGCGTAATTATCTATCAGGTAACAGAATATTTAATACCTGTAATTAAAATAATTCCATAAAATATGATACGATACAGACATTGACAGTACAATTTAAAAGTAAGCAGAAATTCCTCAGTTTTAATCTTTTTTATATCTCCATTAACGCGGGTTAATATAACTATGTTGTGGAGTTGTAAAATATATATCACGTATCTCTATTGACACT
This sequence comes from Pieris mannii, assembly GCA_028984075.1. Lineage (NCBI taxonomy): Eukaryota > Metazoa > Arthropoda > Insecta > Lepidoptera > Pieridae > Pieris > Pieris mannii. The sequence goes on from CM054797.1 coordinate 5,018,344, forward strand.
AGTAATTGCCAATGAACAGCTTTACATGTCTATGTTTAAAAAGTGTCAAATAGCTTAATATAATTTTAATCAATTTAATTATAAAAAAACTGGTGTAAGTTTAAATCTTAAGATAGGATATTGGCACAGTTGAACTGTCATTTTCATACCAAGATCTATCCACATACGGCGATCCGACGTACCATGGATAGCTTGTATCGACTGATGGCTAGTACAATCCGTCGATTGGTTATTGGCACACTTTTATCAATATTTGCATTAAGATGTTTCCATCTTAATATTGAAATTAGATAGATTTAAGATGGTCAAAAATAGATTGAGATATGTTATTGGGTTTGGGTGTAAAAAATATATTTAATAGAAATAATATTAATTACATTTTGACGTTTGAAAGAAAGAAATATTAGGATAAAGCTATATACAATAGCAATTTCACTTTAGCCAATTCGGCTTTTATTTGTCCCTACCAACACTGATTTTCACTTCATTTTCTCGATCAGTCTATCCACTGACGGCTTAAAAGCCCCAGGAACGTCCGACGTGTTCTATATCGACGTATTTGCTGAAAGCCCCAAAATAGTAAATGTTAACCAGATCAAAAACTGTTCGAAAATCAAAATAATAAGTAACAAGTCAGAAACTGACATGATTTTAATGACGATAAAGTATTTTTAAAATGGGTAATCTAGTTCTGAATAAGTTTTCCGGTAAAATTTAAATCTTTAACCTTATTTAGCATTCATCTTTAGCTGCCTTGAAAAACAATCTCCCCAGCCTAAATATCGTTTTGGTAAATTTGTCAAATCACGGAACATCTCAAAACAGCTCCAAGCTTTCTTCTATAATTTTTTACGACTTGGACGTACTCAAAGTAATATTTTGGAGGTTCATGGCTTTGAAACCCTTAAAAAAATTAAGAAACTGATAATATGCGTGATATAAATTATCTGATCTCCATTTCTCCTTAATATTACTTGGTCTACTACAAGTCACAAATAACGATAGAAAAATTTGGAGCGGTGTCAAGGTGAATTTTAATTTCAATACCATTGCAATATCAATAGAAGTTTGACGATGACAACACTACCGGGATGACGTCATAGACGTACCTAATTATCAAATGCCAGAGAATTATTGAGTCAATTCAAATTTGGTTTTGGATAGCCGCTCAGTAAGCCTTTACGCATTACAAATTTGTTGGAATTATTAAATCCTTTATATTGTATTTCTAAATAGAAAAAGAGTTTTAAATTAATCATTTTGATCGTGACACAAGTCGGACTAAAGAATGTAATTAAACTGGCGATTGTTGACCGTTCCAGTTTCAACTTTTTTTTTACGTTACATTAGGAATTTGTCTGAAGTACTGAGGTGGTGATTTAAATGAAGTATTTGAATGAAATAAAGTTTTAGTTACGTATACGTGAAGGTACGGTCGCCAAAAACTAAACATTTATTATGTTGAGATTACCTCGGATAGGATCTTTTTTTTTTTAATTAAAATAAACTTATAATTTAACTAAATGATGCTGCTGGTTCCTTACGCTGGTCTCCATTACGCCACAATTTGCTTTATGGAACAACTGCTGTGACTGTTGTATCTCGACATACCAATTGTTAAATAACATATTATTTAAATATACTGAGTGTCATGAGATTTGTATTATTTTGTGTTTTCCTTACTAGAGTTGCCTGGAACTAATAAAATTTATGATATTTATTTTTATTTTTAGTGTAACGAAGTTTAAATAAATAAACAAAATAAATTTTCAAGTGTAAGAAATAAATTAAATCACCAAAGTCACTTTAGATTCAAACGTAAAACCATTCTTTAAAAACAAAACTTTTAATCTCTACATTCAAATGAATAAACTTATTTTTTAATTTAATATGATCATTATAAAAACTTCATGAAAATAATACATTCCATACATTTTTAGTGTGAGTTGTATGCGACCTAATTTTCCTTCTTCGCCGTTATAATTAAATAATTATATCAAAATGGCTTCTAGGAACTCGGTGTGAGTGCATTTTCTTGTCTCTACAGTGAGCAGACACATCTGTGTGATGGTTGTTTTTTGTTTTTCAAATATGCTCCTTATTTTACGAAAAACATATGTTTCTTCATTTCATATAACACGCACTGTATAATGATTTTTATAATATTTTTAAATTATGCACAGTATTAGACAGTTAAAAGAGTATTTACTACATTATATAATAACTTCAAAACATTAAAAAAAGTTTGGTGTCTGCGGCAGTGTACCTTTAATGCTGGCATCATTTCGTCGTTATATTAATCGGGCACCAGTGTGAGTTTTGGTTAAAAGTACTTATTAGTATTTCAATTTCATCAAATTTTCAATATTTTAATTATGTGACAAAATACTTAGCACCGAGGAGAGCGAGGCTTGATGTGTGTGGTGGAAAATATATTGTATTTTTTTAATATCTACTACAAACTATTTTTTTTTTAAGTTAGGTGCCGTGTATTTAGTACCGGTGACCCCAGAGCTGCTTTCTTTGCTCAACGAATAAGTATCGCAATAAAGGTACACCAGGAACAAACTTTTTAAATTTCTTTTAATTTTCTTTTCATTCGTTTTTAATTATTTTGTATTATTATTAGTAAGTTAACACAATTGTCAATAATGTGTATTTTATTTTTATGATTACTACTAAACATCATTTCTACATTATAATTTTATTTTAGTTCAGACTGCATAATCTATAAATTCTGGAACAGCCGATCAATAAGACGGTGTTGCAAGTTCGAAATAAATGTATATTTTTGTTATACGGGTCAGGCTATTGCTAGTAGCCCGACTGACTAGTTTCTCTCTGTGTGTGTGACTTCTTGTCTCTTATTTGGATTCCTAATAACAGTATGACACTGATATGTTCTCTAACGTGTTGACGTCATCAATTACAAAACTTGATTATGAGCTGTGCCACTGAAATTACACGTTATGTGAGGAATATAGCTCCGCACAGAGCTTGGAACTCGCAAAAATATTTCACCATCAAACACTCGGGTTTGATAGGTTAAGACTAACAATCACAAATGTTTACACTTGGGGTTGTGTCAGCATTCTTCAGATCTTGGTATCCTAGCACCAATCACTAATATTTAAAGCTATTAAAACAACGTTTAACGCTGATTATTCATTGTGCTTTTAAAATTATGTTGTCGTATTCAGTATGATGAAGTGTAAAAATATCTCAAATCAAGACAATCATAAACAATACATAACGCGATTGGTTTGTTTTTTTTTGAGAACATAATATAATCATACTGAATAATTGCGAAACCAATTAAACTGAAGTCGATTAATCTTTAAATGTAGATTTAAATAATAAATTGAAGAGGTTGTTATCGGGCACTTTCCCAATTTACGACTCCCGTGATACCACTTTGACAGACTTTATTAAATTACGTACGTAATGTCAGCTTGACATTTTTTGACGTTTATCCGCTTAAGTAGAGACGTTTCATGTTGATATACTTTAACGGGATTTGGACTGTCCAACACAGATTACTTAGTAAAAATATGATGTATTAAAACATTCTTTTTATTTTTGTTATTTAAAAAATAGTTTATATGGAACTCTTGTTATCTATACAAATAGTCAATTGTCAAATACAACACAAAAAGGTGGGAGTGTTTTATAAATATGAAAAAATTGTTCTGTGTAGTTCTTTCCATCAATACTAGTTTTTAAGCGTAGTATCTTTTAATGTCTGCATTTGGCGAACACGATAATAACCAATCAGATAAATAAATAACGAATACTGATTAAATAAAACAGTTGTCTTTAATCTTAAAAATCGTTAAAATAAAATCAGTATCTGTAAATTAGATCTAAAATTAGAAGGGAGTGATTACCTTTACCATTAGTGGCCCTTAGGCTAACAATATGTTGGGGTAAAGAAGTCCTTTATTACTACATCGTACTACCATTAGGGTGAATTGTTATTCTCCTAATCGGACAATTTATCTTACTTACGATGGGTTCGTTTTTGTTATACTGTTCATCGTTTCCTAATTTTCTCCTTAAAACCGCCACCGCCGCAAACTAATGTGCTAAATCTAATATATAAAATTCTCGTGTCACAATGTTCGTTCCCATAATCCTCCGAAACGGCTCGACCGATTCTTATGAAATATTTTATGCAGTAAGTCTGAGAATCGGACAACATGTATTTTTCATCCCACTAAATATTAAAGGTGGTCACATACCTAAATTTTTATTTATACCACTCTCAATTGTTACCCCTCTACGATCAACTCCTATTTTTTATTATACTCGATTTTTATTGAACTACGAAAAGGTTTTCTAGAATTAATATACAATATGGCAAAACGACGTTTGCCGGGTCAGCTAGTAATTAATATAAAAACCTTTAGTAATTCACAGGTCCAGAGTTCTGTGCCTGACAGTCGCCGTCGACTTTGCCGGACGAGCGAGCTTTACACATAGGAAAGTTGAAGTTGCAAAGTTGTAAAAGTAAGCGTTGAAGGTTGAAAGCCGCTTGCTAACGCCCAAATTTCTTCAATTGAGATAAAGGTTGGAAAATTACTCTCTTAAATAGCACTTCTTCTTCTTATTCGGTACGCTCTTCACAGAGCGGTCGTGATCGCTATGTGGTAATAGAAGGCGCAGATGTCTTAATCTGATCAGTCCAACGTGTAGGTGACCTGCCCCGCGGTCTAGTTTTCCACCTTCCCCTGGAGGACAAGGCGTTCTATGGACTGATCACCACGCCGAGATACGTGTCCGAAGAATATAAGTATGCGAGATTGTACTGTTGAAAATAGACGCTGCTTAATACCGAGTTTTTGAAGTATCGAGACGTTTGTACGAAACTCGGTCCACGATAACCCAAGCATTCTCCTCCAGCACCACATTTCGAGAGCGTCTATTTTCTGCCTTTCCACATTTGCAAGGTCCACGTTTCGGCTGCGTACAGAAATATGGGGAATATAAGTGTATTCACGAGCCTGATCTTCGTGGGTTTTGTTTAGCACTAGATTATATACTATATGAGTAGTATAGCATATTACTTAAAAATAAAACTAATGAATACTAAATATAAAATTAATAAGTGATAACATTGCTTTAATAAAACTTTATTATATATGGGAAGATCTAATGTCTGTATTATTCAACAGTTGACGCAATTAGGTATCTGTATAATACAAAAGAATTGAGAACAAAACGCGAGGTGGGTTGTGTCTTTTAATGAGTCACGTAGGCGGTTAATAATAACGTTATAATGAACATAATTGAGATATAAATAAATCTAACAAATACATTTTTTAAGCAACCCCTTTTGAATCCACATAAAATTATTGAATTCAAATGGCTATTGCATTTAACTTTGGAGATAAATGATGCAAACAGAAGAATACTTTATCTGATGTCTTTTTTTTATAGAACAGGGGGGCAAACGGGTAGGAGGCTAACCTGATGTTAAGTGATCCACCGCCCATGGACACTCTCGCTGCTAGAGGGCTCGCGAGTGCGTTGCCGGCCTTTTAAGAATTTGTACGCTCTTTTCTTGAAGAAGTCGAATAGGTTCTGAAATACTTCAGTGGGCAGCTGGTTCCACAAAGTAAAAAAAATGAGGTTGACTTTAATAAGTATATACCGATGGCACGTTTCTATTTAATTATATAATATTACAATAATACAAAATTATTGTAATATTGCTTTTGTTATTGTTCATTTGTTTTGTTTGTTACAGTCTGTGAAAACGATATAACATTTTTATGATTTAAACATGAATAAGGTTTTATACTTTACCATAATGTAGAATACCTTCGTAAGCATAGTGTTTGTTAAGCAGGGGTGCGGCTGCTCGGAATTTGGTTTACCTACGTCGTCACCTAAGCATGCAACATAAGCTGTTTGTGGAAGGCATTCCAGTTTCAGCATTATGCTTGTGTATATAATGTAAATAGTATTGCAATACAATGTGTGTATTATCACCTGTCTGATCTCCACTTGCTACGGTCCTGACATATTTTTCGCTTCATCCACATTCACCATGTTTGTTCAGTTATGGACGTCAAGGCCTACCCAACCCGATGTAATCACGGTTGCTTTGTCTACTTGATAGCAGCTTTAAAGCGTAATTGAAGCTAATCGTTCCCTTTCATATACTTGTCATTAGGTCTTTCAACTGGACCGCTCGCGTATTCACGGGTGGATGGTGAATTTGTGGGGCTCTGGGCTATTACGGGAAAGTCCCCTTAATGGACGCACACGCGAAAAAGTACATCGACCAAAAACAAACGACGGGGAATTCCCCGTTTCGTTCGATAGTCGGGCGTCGTACATGGGTTGATTGATCTTTGGGATTTTTTTTGTGGGACCTGGGTGCCATTTGTTTCCACGGGCTGCAGCCCAAAAAGCCCTTTACTACAGATTCGCGCCAGCACGTATGTATTTAAGCTTGTTATATAATACATATTGGTAAGCTAGATAGGACTTTCTGGATATATATACCATATATCTGTTAAACTCACGTGTATATCTATTAAACAATGTGTTTATAAAAATATTATTAATTTGATCATATGTGTATCAAGTCAATATATGCCATATGTAAGCGAATATAAACTTTATTAACACCCATTTACCGTTCAATTTCGATTGAAATTAATTATTCGAGTAAAACAACAGATAATTTTAGAAGTAAATTACCTAATTAAATGTTTCACAATGTTCAAATGAATGCTTCTGTTCCAAATTATTCTTCATTTTAAAATTACCTTCGTATTTGTGATATTAAATTGGAGAAGAGTTTGATATTTAACTAGCTCACAAAGATTATATATTATAATGTTTTCTAAAAAAACTAGAAGAGAGTCTAGCCCTCAAATTTCTATACCTGTTTTGTGATTTAAACAAACCACTACAAAGTGTTAGGTCTAGGCCTCAAATTTCTGTACCGGTTTTGTGATTTAAACAAACGACTACAAATTGTTAGGTCTAGGCCTCAAATTTCTGTACCTGTTTTGTGATTTAAACAAACCACTACAAAGTGTTAGGTCTAGGCCTCAAATTTCTGTAACTGTTTTGTGATTTAAACAAACCACTACAAAGTGTTAGGTCTAGGCCTCAAATTTCTGTACCTGTTTTGTGATTTAAACAAACCTACCAAGTAGTTTTGGCCAACGTAATTTCTGTAATTTCTGTGACTCGCACCCGCCATCGATCATCATTAAGGTTTGCTGGTTTTTCTTACCATCTGAGCCAATGTTAAATGTGCTCATATACAGCCATCGGTTGCCAGTCGGGGCCCGAACCTGGGATCTCAAGGATGTGTCACAGACTAAAGTCAAACAAGCTATGCGTCCTAAGCTAAGCAACTAAGCTCTGTTTTATTTTAGATTTAGTAACCTCGTTATTATCGAACGTTTTTAGTTAAACACACACGCGCACACACACAATTTATGGTTTACAATAAAATTATAGTTAGGTAGTCATATTTTTAAATTACTTTTTACTAAGGCTATTTCTATATAAAATACGATCAAAACGTAAATTGGAAACTCATTAAAATACGAATACTTCAAAATCATCCCGTTATAAAGTAACATTTGTATTTCTTCCTATTTGATTGAATAATCGTGATTTTTCTATTTCATGACTTCTGAGACTCAAAGAGAAAACTCATTACGAAAAGCAAAAATAATTTTTCGTTTATTTTCTCAAATACATTTCATATTCAGTAACAGATCGGACGATTTCCCTTTTAATTTCTGCGCTTCCTGAATCAGAATTCAATAATTCTTGGAGATTAAATGAAGTACTTATACGTATTCATTAATGGCAATCATGGTAATAACTCACTGTGATTGGGAATAAATAACTTTGACTGTTTCTCGTTACTCTAAAGCAAGGCAACGAATCTGGGTCTTTAGTATAAGAGGTTTTGAAAAAAAAATTTATTAAATTTTAAGTGATTTAACTTTTGGTTAAGATGAATGAATGTTTCATGGAATAAATGAGGCGTAATTATTATTATAAAGTGCCTAAACATCTTTGGTTACAGATTGGGTTTCATAGCTCCGATGGGGCATAACTTAATGGCATGAGATAATATAACAAATAATACGATATATTAAAAAATAAAAATACAATAAATTCAGAGGATTTAATAGGTAATACAAGTATGGAAATTAAAAAAAATATATAATTCCAATCGATTACGAAGATAGTTTAAAATTATTATGATACTCAAACAACACACAATATTATGGTAGTTCCTAACATACACATAAAGCTGAAATGATACTAAGGTCTACGGTATGTTGTTTTACTTATAAATTCTTTAGAATTTTTAATGTAGCATATGTAATTCTTTATTACTTTCGATACAGGTATCGTAATAAAGCATTACTTCGAGTATATCAAGTACCTATAATGCCGTAATATACCGTAGCCGTACAAATAGCTACATAGATCTCAAGTTTATGACGACAATATCCCATTTCCTGCCGACGACATCATATATCTTTGTTTGTAATTTTTGCTTTTTATTACATTTATTGACGTATAAAACAGTACTTAACTTTAAATTTTATCTACAGATTTTTCTTTTTTGAAGTATTTAAATAAATATAAATTCTCATAACAAAGTATGGTTGTGAGAAAATTGATGTGACGCTTGACGTTCTGTAGTGCCTAGTACACTAATTTAAGGACGGCTGATGGCGAAGTGTATCTTGTTCGTATGTATTGAGTTTCTCATAAAAAATACACATATCTTGTAATGTCGAATAAAGTTCTTTAAACATGTAACATACTTATTGTATGTTACATGTTTAAAGAAAAGTTGAAAAGCATAATATAGTTGATTTTTCATAATTTGCAATAATTATTTGAAATTTGTATAATTTTCGTGAAATTCCAGGTTACAACTCGATTTCAATTTAAAATAGAGCATGTTTAGGTGGAACAGCGTTCAATAATATGAAACATTACTATCAGTAATTTAATCATAATTATAAAATAATTTTGGGGATAATTTGCGATAAAACTCGACTGTAAAATTATTATTTTTTTTAATTGGCGGGTGGCTGACAGTTGACAGCCATAAGAAAATGACGTTTGAAAGCGGTAGTTAATTTGTGCCGGACGGCTGACGCCTTACCCACAGAATATAAATTTTGCACATGTTTGCACGTAAAGGTAACGATTGCGGTAACAATTACGCGCCAAAAAAACATTTTGAGGTAGCACAGAACAGCGCATCAAGTATGTGTAAACTAAATTGTAAACAATGAAAAGGTAATTTTTAATCTAACAATGCTACTTATCTATTATTAATCTTTAAAATATCACTCATAAATGTTTAATGTAAAGGAAATTACAGTTTATGAATATTAAAATTCTTAATATATTTATGTAAATAAAGTAAAAAGTTCTGGTTAGGAGATAAAATAGGAGACGTATTATAATTGTTATTTATTTTGTATTTTGGCAACAATAATACTAATTTTGCTTTATCGCATTTCCCTTTTAGGAGAGAATATTGCTATTCCTGGCTTAAAGAGATACTTTAGTGATGGGATTTCACTCCAGACTGAGCTTAGTGGCTTCCTATTTCAGGGATTAACTTAATACATTAAGTATTTAAACGATATAAGATATATTTTGTTAGTATTATTCAATGGTTATTTTTGGGGCCGTACAGTAATTACGTAAACACTTTAGGGGTTTATTTGAATGATTTATTTACTTTTTTACACATATTATTCGAACGTTGTCTATGCTTGAACTTGAGCTATGATTACTTTTGCTGACACCAGGGGAGAGGGGTGTTGTGTGGTATAAACTGTTGTAAAATAATACTTGCGTAAATAATACGTCCCCAATTAAATTTATGTAATATAAGGTAACATACTCAGGTGAGGATAAAGAAGGCAATTTATGAAGTATGTGTTTTGTTAATTACGAAGCGGTTAATTATTCAAAAGCATGCATACAGTATATATTATATAAATTATAAATCACTAAGGATCACGCGAACATTTATAATAACCTGAATTTGCTTTTTATGATAATGTAAATGGATTAGGACCGTTAAATATACTGCGTCATAAAAATGTTATTTACGTAATTAATTTTTCAGATAAAATTGTTTTAATAAAAAGTCTAAGTCCTGCATACATTTCCATATTATTTGTACTTGTTTTTTTTATAGAACAAGGACAAACGGATAGGATGCTCACCTGATGTTAAGTGATACCGCCGCCCATGGACACACGAAGCCAGAAGGCTCGCGAGTGGGTTGCCGGCCTTTTAAGAATTGGTACGCTCTTTTCTAAAAGGACCCTAAGTCGAATTGGTTCGGAAATACTTCAGTGGGCAGGTGGTTCCACAATGTGGTGGTACGCGGCAAAAACTGCCTTGAAAAACGGGCAGTTGTGGGACGGACGACGTCGAGATGATACGGTTAAAATGGATTTCGACACATCAGATGGAAATATTACAATCTCTTTGCATAATTGTTATAAATTATAAATATATACCACAATACACTATACTCGTAGAAATTTTAATTTCTTTTTAATATTTGACTCGCAAGACTAAGAACCAAGAAGTATCTATTTTTGAAGTGACACTTCTTTACCGGTGCTGGAAAAAAATTCACAGTCACATTTTTCGGTTACGCGTCACATTTTTCCCTTACGCGCCATCTTTTTCTTGTCTCTACCACGGTTGTTTCGAAGAGGTTCGAAGCCATTGATAACAAAGTATATAATAACGATAACAATGATTAGTAATATTTCTATTACAATTAATGAAATTTTGTAATAATCCGAGTAATAATTTGGTAAAATGAAATAATTATAATATTTGTATTCATGTCTATGATAAGAAAAGTCTTTTGTGAAACTTATTTAACTTTATTTAACCTATTTCTGTAAGAAGTTTGACTTCTTACGTGTGTACATGCACACTTTTTTTTAACTGGTTAGAAGTAAACTTCATAGTATTATGAAACTGTCTGAGTTTTAAAGCAATTCAAACTTCCTGTTTGACAGTTTTAATTTACCATGGAGAGTGTTCAGGTGAGCTGTTCTGATTAATACCGACAGCGGTATCACATGACATCTAGTGAGCTTCCAGCCCGTTTGTCCTTGTTCTATAAAAAAAAAATGTTCTATAAAATAGTCGGTCGTCGGTAAAATGGGTTTACTGACGATAGTTGACGTGACAACATCATAAGAAAATACTAATGGAATGGTTGCATTTTTCAATATAATTTTTTTCAAGTTACTTGTGTATTTGTAGGCATAAACACATTTTTCAAATGAACGAACGCTGCCGAACGCAAAGGCCGATTGTGCCTTTTTGTCGCTCGTTCCGAAACTTGCACTTCGAGCCATAAATGGAACGCCTCAGAGCGAGGTAACGCCGCATGCGTCATGTTATTTAGTGCAGCCGGCTCATTCGAATTATAAGACGTCACGTCAAAAAAGTATATCATTACAATTTATGATTCTCGCCAGAATTGTATTTGTATAATAAATGAATGTCGATAAAATAAAATTACGACGCCTAATATGACTTTAACTTATAATAACATCAACGTTATTAGTATGACAGCTGACAACTTCCTGCTTTATAATATCGGAAATAGAAGTAACTATATTTGAAATCTGCGATAAAATCGTCGCTTTTGTGTATAAAACTCTTGCAATTGTCACACGATTCTTGACGGTATTTTGAGATCTCTTGAGGATTCCAAGTTATCGAGTGTTCACTGTGAGATTAGCTCACTCGATTGTCGTTTCCCAGATGAAATGGCATTTCTCATTTAATGTCTCAATTTTATATGAATCTTTTATGTACGTAGTAAAGTTTATGAATAATAGCACCCCGCGTTTAATGACTGGATTTCAAATAATATGACCTGGGGATTTTAATTCATTAATGGGTGGACGTTAAGTATGAAACGGGGATATTAATACCTCAACAGATGTGCGTAATTGAATTATACTCAATTATGAAACGATTTTAATACGTACAATTCTTTAATAAAACGAGAAACATTCGTTTTACCATGATAATATACTATACACTATAGTAAAGTGTAAATCATACTAGTACAATTGTAGTTAAAAAAAACAATTTTCTCTAATGCTATCTCTTTTTTTTTTCTGTTTTTTTTTTGATAAAAAGCTTGCCAACGCTTGGCACCCTGTTACATCGCTAAAAAAACCCTAATTAGAATTTTAAATGTGACAAGCACATATAGGCAAACATGACATATAACATTGTTAATCATTATAATATAGTTTTTTTTGGTTTTACCTATATTAATATTATAAAATCAACACTATAAAAATTGAAATGAATTCTAAACATATTATCGAACTATCAAGATTTTCTGTTAAATTGAGAGACTATTAAAAATGTGTTACAAAAAGGACTTTTAAATTCTATAAAAATATCACGCAATTATGATAAATGTATTTTTGTTTGGGCGTGGCGTGGTGGCAGTGGTATCAGTATTCGCTTTTTAATGTGTCGAGTTTGAGTTATGGATTGCTTTTAGCGGTACAGCGACGCATGTAAGTTACTGTAGAAAGTAAGTTTTTTGAATTTATACACTTGAATAAGCTTAATATTTGCCCCATCTTTTACTGATATTTAATATGTATTTTTGCTTCATGTAAGTAGTATGTTATTGGCAATCTCAACTTTATAATTGTGTGAATAAAAAACAAACGATATCTGAAATGACTCTTACGTTTGTGTACAATTTAAAATATTACACAAAACGCTAAAGAATCCAGAAGATAGTTTTGAAATACTAAAAGCACTGATGAAAGTGGTTTTGTTTTACAAATTTAAATTTAGAGACAGTTTCTCAATTTAGCTAATTAATTGATATAGCTAATAATACTTTTATGACCAGACAATGCTTTGGCTATGATAACTGCATTGCTTTATATAATATAGTGTATTATAAAAGCTAGTAAACCTATAGACGTATCAAATAATTGTAAGCAATTTTTCCGTGAGCACTGGATCTAACAGTCGGTATTGCGACGTGTTGCGTAATGTTTCTAAAGGCATTAGAAAAGTCTACTTGTAATTACGATTGGTTGTAACCATATGCTTGCATTTAAAATAGACTAATTTTATTAAACTTATGTAGTTCGATGGTTAACTGTGCAGTAACGTTTTCAGTGTTATTAAAAGCGCGTGTTTGTGGGGGCGGCTTGGCGGGCCCGCGACATGAGCGGCGCGCGCGTAGCCCGCCCCGCCCGCTATGCAGCGCTTGCGCACCACATTCAAAAGATCCCGGACTCCGACACCCGCCGACATGAAGACGCAGAGCAGCCTCGAAGTGCCAAAGCAGGTGAGACATACTATTATGTAGTTATGGAGTTTTTATGTTTACTAACAGTAATTTATTGAAGCATTTTTAGTACAATAGGTTAATTCAGTACATAGATATTAATTGACATAAGTATATTCTTCTAAGAGTAAGGAGGTTCTTATTTTTAAATGAGCTATTGATGGGATATTAAGTATGAAATTGAAAAAGAAAACTGGGAAAACCTTCGTATAAGGCGGGCGTGATTTTTGTTTGAATTTGCTCAGGTTCAAGCAAGGGTCGCGCCCGCCAGGTTCGAAGGTTTCCCGCGTTTTTCTCACGTAAACTTGAAAGTTACGGATTGACGAATTATGTAAATCCCATACTTGACGCTGGCCAATGAGCCATGTTGGGCATAGACTACATAATTCTCGGTTTCTAAGCGTGTTGGATTTGACATGGGAGTGACTTATTCTTCGTGCAGTATACAAATGCTTATATTGTCATTATTCATATTGTAATCCTACAGCTAACATTAATTATATATAACATAATACAACACTAAATATATATTATATTGAACGGTAATTTTTGTTTAATTAATGATTTGTGCTTTGTTAAGTATCTCAGTGTTTATGCGTTGCTAGGCAACCATAACTCGATTTTCTTTTAAATATACCAAGGAGGTTTTATTCGCTACAAGTGTATTTATACAGGTTATTCGAGCAGCTGGCGAGCTATTGCGTTTTCTGGTCAGGCTTCCGTAATTATACTTCAGCCGTAGTAGTAATTAAATATGAATTTAAAAATTACATAATGAAGGTAGAAGCTAGATAATATTTAATTTCAAAAAACGTATTCATTCCAGGAAAAGCCTTGTTTTAATTAAAAATGAACGACTCATTTATTTGTATAAATTATATTGTGTGACAACATGTGAGGGTTGCATATATTAACTATAGTCGGCAGAGGATTTTTCCTTTTTACATTATTGTGAAATTTGATGGATTTAAATACAAATTGACTTGCGTTGAGGTTAAAGTTAATATTTTAGTTGACAATTGTATATGGGCTGTAAATAAACATATAAACGAAAAGCGTTAAATATTGATTCGACAATAGTCGAAGTTAGCGTCTATATCAACTAACTGAGCTACGTATTCTAAAGAGAAAAACCTGAGACTTTGTCGCGAACCCTTGGTCAAATTAAGGTGGCGACGGACATTAAACATTCGCTCGAAGTGAGCACGTTAGTTTAGTCGAAATTTTGGCATGTCAGTACAGCGAGCCGAGCAGCTCGATACGAGCGCCGAACGCCCGAGCGAGCTCCACTCGGCTGTCGGTTTTTTGGCGAATCCCTTTGAATGTTACATTACAAGTCAGTCGCTACCACCTCTGCGTCCATTCCCACGTGCACAGTTGCAGTCAAAATGCACGTGCAATTTTAACTGAATTGTGGATGACACTTGAACATACTTGATGGGATGGAGATCACGCGAATCGCGAATATTTAGGTGTTGTGAGCATTGTTGTTGTTAGCATGCTCACAACGAACAAATATTCATGCGAATATTCACATCGAAAATGCGATGTCAGTCGCCACCTTTAGACTTCCGTGGTTTTTTTCTTGATAAGTATTATTTTCTTTAGACATGCCAACCTGTGACTTCATAGTTGAGATCAATCTGATGTTTCATTCAGTTGATTAGCTTATCAATTAACTATCCAAAAAGAGGTTTTGTATCAACTTGACGTCTGTCATTCTACAACTGATCCATTCTTAAGGCAGCATTCCGCCGCGCCGCGCAATACTACTATGTGAAACCAGTTCACTGAAGAATTTCCGAACTAATCTAAACGACTTACGGTAAGTATTTCAAGAAATGAGCGTACCAAAGTGTCTACAGTATCGCATAACGTTAGGTGCCGTTTGACCTCCGTTAAATAAAAAAGGTGCGGCTGCATTTCCAATGACATTACCAGCTTTTAAAGCGTTTTAAGCAACTCTTTTTCAAATATAATTTGTATTAGCATTTGGCTTTTTGTTTTTTTGTATGTTTCAGTAGAGTTAATTAAACATCATCATTGTTTTTTGTTTCGATACCAAATGGAACAGCGTCAGAGATACAACCGCGTATCACAAACAAAATTATATTAATATGAGGGGAGTTACATTGAAAACTTAAAATACCTAGAATGCACAACAATGTAAAGTAACTATAATCTATGCCAAATTCTGTTAAAAAAACAATTGCAAGAAAATTAACAAAAACTTATGTCGATTAATAATTTTGTATTAGAAAAATATAAGTTCCATGTATGACTTGAGGCCATGGGTAAATTAAAAATATTTTGTCGTAAAAGCTTATTGATAAACTTAGTAACTGGTACAGTCAGTGAGTAAATAACAGACAATTCGATAAAAGCCTGCATAAATAATAGGCGCGAACTACATGCGTAATTAAGTTAACAGTAGTTATGTTTTTAAATTGACGAAATTGTCTAACATTATATCAATGGCACTACAATCTTTTATCGGTCTGGGCCTCATATTTCTGTATCTGTTTCATAATTGGTTAATCTAATAAGCAAGTAGGTGATTAGCTATCTGTGTCTGATGTACGCCCTCGATTTTTTGGGTCTAAGACAAGCCGGATTCGTTACGATGTTTACCTTTACCGTTTGCGAATGTAAAGTACACACATAGAAAGGTGTAAATTCTATTCCCAATAGATACCCCACAATGTTTTGGTTTTTAAAGTTCCATACACTAACAACTATGGGGTTCCGAACGCTACATTAATATAGTTGTATATTCGTGAAAGCTTTTGCGACTTCTTCGATACGAAAAGGCAATTCGTGAAGTGCTGCGGTATTGCGGGCTACTGAATTGTGTGCACATGCATTTTCACGCGCGTTTACCCTCTCTATAACATATTCTCATGAGTATCTGATTGTCCTCATTGAAACATGTTTGATTGTGTGATGTTTGAGAGAAGAGTCGGTTTACTGACGATAGTTGAACGTGATAACGTCATAAGTAAATACTGATGGAATGGTTGTATTTTTGAAGTGAAACTTCTTTAGGCGCATGAGGGTAAAATTTTTACAAATGTAACGTCACGCAAGTATGCAACGGAAGTGTTGAATAAGAGAGAGAGACAGCGATCGAGACCGATTGAGAGAGAGTTAGACAGGGCGAACGTAGCATGAAGCAACTAACGATGGAGTGAGAGTAGGGAGCAAGTGAGATAGAGCGATTGTCGTATCACGCACAGTGCCATGGAGCGAGAGGTGGGAGAGAGCTATAGTGAGAAAGATTGAACGAGAGAGAGAATAAGGGATATTGAGAAATAATACATGCTATATTGGTTTGTGTATTCGTTTACTAGTTAATTTATTTATATATATTATAATAAGCACTTATACGTACAGTGAATAGAGATATACAAATACATACATTGAGTATTAGGGCTTTTACCCTTTTTTATTCATTGATAAAAAAGATTTAGTAATTATTAATTCACAAAGAAGTTTCACTTTTGACATGTGTACTTTGTATGCACGCACTTTTTTTTTTAAAGAAATTTTTTAATTTTATTTGTTTGATAGATATTTTGTATGGATATATATAGAGACGGAATAAATGGAAATCACAATTGAATTGATCAAGTTACATTCATTTGTACTCATAAATACAATTATGTAAATTTTTTAACGAACGAACACTGCCGAACGCAGCCGATTGTGCCTCTTTGTCGCTCGTTCCGCGCTCTCGCTTGCACTTCAAGCCTTAAATTGAACATAGGTATCGTCGCATGCGTCATAAGCGTGGTAACGCCGCATGCGTCACGTTTTTTCGTGAGTGCAGCCGGCTCCATCGATTTTAAGACGGTGTCACGAGAAAACAAATGAGAATTCTGCGGAAGAAAACCATTTAAAATGCCTGTAATAACACAGTAGCCTGACTTACACACTATGGTAGATTATTTTAAAATATCATAGATTGGTCTGCTCGTTAGAATGTGTAAATATTATAATTCTGTGTGTTCAGAAGTTAATATTTTTCACAATAGTATTTGTAAATTTAAAAAGATATTTCATGGTAAATACTTGCAACCTTACTTACTAATTTGAATTAATTAATGTATATATTTTTTTTCTTCTTTTTTGTCATTCAGTTTAATGTGTATGTTGTTTGGTTGATATTTAGTGTAAAATGCTGTGTACAGATGTAATTGGGTTTCAGATTTTCAAATGTTGTTTAGTGTGTAATAACGAGTATCTGGATGACGGAACCTTGCTCGGGATTTTTTTTATAAGTTGTGTTTTTTGGAAATTATATTTAACTACGAATTACATACTAATAAAATGATAAAATGTGTATATAATTATCGAATAAAGATAATTATATTCATATTTAAGTTTTTATTTGACTGACATCTTTAAACGAGCAATTCTATGTTTAAGTTGATAAACACGAATAAAGTGACATTTTCAAGAAATGATTCCTAGCTAGATCGATTTATCGCCCTCGAAACCCCCCGTATACTAATTTTCATTAAAATCGTTGGAGCCGAATATATATATATATATATATATATTTTCTTGTATATATATATATATATGCAATTCTTGTATATATATATATATACAAGAATTGCTCGTTAAAAGATATAAGATATGTATCTAATCAAACTGTTATCTGTTTCTGTACCTAAATGTAAAAATAAAATAAATATGGCAATTGAAAATTAACAAAAAAAAAAACAATATCAGCTAATTATAGGGATTACATTGCAAATTTCCAACACAACGTAGAAAGCAAGGAAAATAAATTCTTGGTTCACCTTTTCTTTGAAGTGGACTTGTTTTAGAAAGGGCAATTAACTTTTCCACTTGTAAGTACACCTGCGAACTACAAAAGACTCGGATATACAACCTACATTTTTCCAACTAGTTTTTACTGATTCAAAAAGTTATATGAATTTCTTGGAATATATAATTTTGTACAGTTAGCTTGAAAATATAGTTTAAAATGTATTATTTAATTCGGACACACTATTTAATGTTTTATTTGAAATAAACCCTAGGTTATTATTATTCTTAGTGTGGACGTAATAATACTATTTAAGAGTTGCGATTTATTTTAAAGAAGCTAAAATTTAAATTGAAAACTAAAAAAAAAACAGAGTGTATTTACGACAGGTGAATATGGAAAGTATACGAATTTTAAAAGGGCATGCAACCTAAATGTCACCTCATTAAAAGCGTTAGATTATTTTGTGTTAAAGTTTTTAGGCTTAGAAATCTTCCTCCACGGCGCTTGACGTAGAACACAGATTGTGTTTGATTCCCGACGAAACAAAAATTTGTATTACATTAAAAATTAAAAAAAAATTACGAAGATATAATATTTATTTTTATTTAATTACAAGTCATGCATGGCCAAACTCAGAACTAACATAAAACACAATCAAATACAATAAAGTTATAAAAAAAATTGCCAGTAAATGCTATCCTCTAATCCTCTCCATGTATACCCTCAAATCACAGTATACTACTCCCTATATTTATGCCTACATCACTTAATAATTTTATATCTTTCGCTATTTTTTTCTACCACTGAAGCAATATACATAGCCGCAATGCAATTTCATATTCACAAAATCCACAGATTAAAAACTCCAACTCATTTCTAAAAGGTAATTTAGAGAGCTTTCGATTAGACTTCGATTTGGTTTGAACGTTAAAATATGTATGTAGGTAGCCAATTACGGTATTGGATCGCTAATGACTTTAGGTAATGATGTGTCGTGATTCTTTTTTTATAAATACTAAATATGATAATAATAATAATCTTTATTTATTTTCTCACAAAAACTTACAAAACTTCATACATGATATATGAATACTATATATTTCTTTTATATTTAAAGAAAAAAACTTTTTAACGGATTGAAGTTATGTATTATTGTAAACTTATAATTATTTAAACATAATTTTAAATTTAACCGACGTTTCGCGTGCTTTACAGCGTGTGTGGTCACGGTGACTGAAGACAAAAGGTGTTGAATGTTAAATAAGTATCACTAAAACAATTTCATTTTGTTAGTACGTCAGCTTAGACTTAGATTATATTAAATTAATATATATATTATTGATTAATGAATTAACAGGAACCCCAGTTTGAGTAGAGGAAAGGCCTCCTCCAGAGATGCCCATTGTTGTCGGTCATGTGCTATGGATTGCCAGTTTTTGCCAGCTGATCTTTTCATATATTCTTCCCAGCAGTCTAAGGGTCTCCTTCCGTCTCTTGCCTGGTGGTCCTTTCCATTGGGTAACTCGTTTGGTTTGTAACTTTAGTGATGGATCTGTTAGAGATGTGTTGTGTGTCTTCTCTTCGTGATGACGTCTTATCTTCAGGGAACACAATTAAAGAAGTTTGACACTTATGTGTGTCTTATTTTGTCCATTTTATTTTTGTAGTAATATACATAATATAATTAAAAATTTATAAAATAGAAAATTAAATGAACTTTCAAAAGTTTCGTTTCTGGAGCTGGGTACCCATAATGCTGGTAGCATTTCGTCGCTGTAGATACTTATTCGTTAAAGAAGAAAACCAGCTCTGGGTAATAGTACCAAGTCTGACATAAAATCAATTATTATTAGTATGTACGTTAAGAATATTGTAAATACTACATTAGTTCTTCTTGTCAAATTATCATTGCAAACTTATTCTGATTAAAAAAAAATTTGATAGAAGATTCTGAGGACAAGAAAACTGTTTGTTTACCTTACATGTCCCTTATTTCGTACGGAATAACTGTTAAAGGTGAGCTTGTAAGTCCTGAGAGTCCTGTTCCTGTAAGTGACAGACTAAAATTGTGTTTGCCTGGAAGAAATCGCTCGAAAGCGATAAGGCCGCCAGTTGCCTTTTCATTTAATTATGTTCCATTTTTATACTGCAATGTAACGAAGTGTTAAAAAATAAAATCTAAGCTCAATACAATTCCCACAATTACCCAGATTCTCAGTGTGTGTCAGCTGCTTATAAAATATTCAATACTCAACACTATTAATCCAAAGACAAGAAAACACTATTAAAATCTGTACACACTTTTTTGAGGCTTTACTTTATTCTAAACAGAATTCGTTAAAAAATTATTAGTTACTTGACAACCCTCTTATAGCCAATTGAGAAAAAACTGTCCAAGTGTAAAATATTCCTAACGCAAATAAGTAAGTAAGGTAGCGGTATGGAGACGTTTGAAGCTGGGTAACAACAGACTTTAATGCTTTGAAACATGAGTTACTAACCCAACATTAGAGGTAGCGGGTTGCTACGCGAACAAATACAAACTTGGCTTATCTAGGGGCTTATAAATCTAAATGACCCTTATGGACATTATCGGAAACAATAGTTTTAAAGCAATTGCTTTTATAATAAGTTAAACATATAATTGTAGTTAATTCTAATATAGGTAATACCTTAAAATATAATAACTAAAATTTATTATTGAAAGGGACTCCTTTAGACAAGGCTCCGAAGATACTGGCAGCGTTCCCCCTTTGAATAGCTACACTAATTCTTTGTCCGAGGTAGCTGCAAGCTCTTCGATCTCCTGTGATGTCGACTAACATTTTTGATATTTCCCTAAAAAGCCTCATTACAAAAAGGTTGTTTTATTTACATGAGAAACTTCATATGTATATGCGAGAGGCACTCCTTCAAGAAAATAGCGTACCAATTCATAAAAGGCACCGCACTCGCGAGCCCTCTGGTATTGGGAGTGTCCATGGGCGGTGGTATCACTTAACATTAGTTGAGCCTCCTGCCCGTTTCTCCCAGTTCTATAAAAAAACGTCGCCATAAGCCTTCCCAAATTTAGTATATTATGTTCACAACATACAATTTCTAAGTAAGGTATAAACTAAGTTCATTATTGGCTTCACGTGTACGATGATTGTTTACATTTGGTTTAAGCTTCTAATTATTACCTAAAATATTTATTTTATTTTATTATACATTGATACGGTAGCATTTACAGCTTAGTTAGTTCCATTTTTGTCTTATTCCTACTTATGTTGCTTTGGTTTTGTGTTGTCAAAGCATATTGTTAGTGCTCCATACATTTTTACATCTTCCTACCATAACGCAGTACTTTTAAACCAGCATGAATAAAAGGATTTGTTATTTTAGTTATTTCATTATTAGTTTGTAGTAACTATACTTATTTTTCACGTTGACGTACTTGAAATCAAGCACTGTATTATTAAGATTTCTATTTACCTAATTACTATTTCTTTACCTTGTATAAGTTAACCATCTGTTTACGTAGTTATAAGTTAAGATTTATTAGTTTGTTCCACTTAATGTATCCCTACTCTTAAATCACAAAACCCAAACCTTTAAGTATCAAGTCCCGATCCTTTGAAACACACTTCCATTCCATATTCTCACTTGAACGCTAGTTTTTGTAAGCATAATTTTAAATAAAGTTTTTGTTAGTTTAAAAACAAGTTTTTGTCACTGCCTCATAACAAATTTAATTCAATAATTAAATTAATATTCAATTATCCTATGGGACAATAATTTAAAACCTAAAAAACCTAAATAGCTCAGATTATAACCAATAGTTATCGTTAAAGAAAAACACTTTTTTACGGATTATAGTTATGTATTATTGTGTTTAAACTTATAATTATTTAGACATAATTTTAAATTTTAAGTCACCGTGACCACGCACGCTGTAAAGCACGCGAAACGTCGGTAAAATTTAAAATTATGTCTAAATAATTATAAGTTTAAATACATTAATACATAACTATAATCCGTAAAAAAGTGTTTTTCTTTAAATGTGTAGAAGTTATGTTAATAAAAGACAATAATACTTATTTTACTAACATAACTACGCAGCATAGTTATCACCGATAAATTCAATACAATACAAGAGGTATTTAAGTAAGAATATAGAACAATTTAAGCTTCTAGGCAAGATAGCTTAGTTATACAATAACCGAAATAATTGATACGACGAGAATTGGCTAAAGATCAAGTCAAACAAACCTTTTTTTTAACACCGTATCTAGAGTATGATTATATAAACGAGATCGATTTTTTTCTACAGAATGTAAATCACTGACTACAATATGAATTAAACATTTGTCATTAAGTTAGACCCGGTGTAAGCTCCAGGGAGATCAGGATGATCCTCCTGAGGCCAATTCAGACATGTCCTGAATTGGGTGATTAGCCAAGGGCGGATACTAATCAGTATTAGGAGAGATAGGATATCCTTTGATGGGTGACCTACTTGGTGTAACTAAAGTTACGGCAAATTTCAATGATGATTATGATTTCAGGTTCGATCGGCGTCGTTTGATGAGATTCAGTTGGAAGCGGCGCGTGGCGCAAACGCCAGTACTTTGCTTTCTGTGCCACAGCCTGGAGCGCGAAGCCGTTCCTTTGACTCGGCTGGATCTGATGACTCCGGAACATATTTGGAGGTAAGTTATTTTAATGGAACAGGGACAAACGGTCATGGGGCTCTAATGAAAAGTTATATACGCCCATGGACAGGCGTTCATGGCCAGCGGTTAGTAGCAGGGGTATAGATATATAAATAACATAGCACTATATTTTAATGCCATATATTAATCAATGTTCACATAAATTGAATCGGACTCTGGATATTGTATATGTAATATTTCAAAAGATATTCTTCGTATCCATTCTAAATTAAAAATTATGTATAATATGAACGACGAATATTAGCTACGCCGTAGCTCTATTGCAGACCATTCATGTCTACGAGTTTCCGCTACGATCGACGTATCTAATGCTATCATATTAATCCCGAGGCGATTGTGGTTAAAACTTGTATCGCATTACGCTCCGAGCACAATAAAATCAGTTCACATATTGCAAAAGGAATTAAATAAGTTTGTTAATTTATCTTACAAAAATATAAATACGCAGTAATATGATTTTTGCGCGTTTAAGATTCCTAGCAGTGTAGGCCTACTAGCGTCTGTTTGCCACTCTCCGTGAGATTGTAACAACCCGGGCTGTGCATCAATGGACGTTCTGTCTATGGGTGCATTTCACATTTACTTGAACCGGCATATCTATACAATAACCGAAATAATTGATACGACGAGAATTGGCTAAAGATCAAGTCAAACAAACCTTTTTTTTAACACCGTATGTAGAGTATGATTATATAAACGAGATCGATTTTTTTCTACAGAATGTAAATCACTGACTACAATATGAATTAAACATTTGTCATTAAGTTAGACCCGGTGTAAGCTCCAGGGAGATCAAGATGATCCTCCTGAGGCCAATTCAGACATGTACTGAATTGGGTGATTAGCCAAGGGCGGATACTAATCAGTATTAGGAGAGACGAAAGCTTGACACGTGTCAGGCTATGGAATAAAAATGATCGATAAAACGGTACACCCGTTATCGATAATTTTTATCTGCCAGCCACCATATTATTATTAGTATTCCTTACAATAATCTAAGGGGTGTAAATACTACAATAGGCGATAGCCCATAAAGGTTTAATACTTTATTTTACTCAAAACAAACATTATACATAATATACTTGTCAATGCTAGTGCTAATCAGAGTTTAAAAAAATTCTTTAATTTTGTGCAGGTACCACGGTTGTGGTCTCGACGTCGATCAGGTAAAGGAACGCCACCGCCATGTGTTCACTGTCGGCACATGGAGACATGGCTGGCCCGCCAAAGCGAGGAACGATCCACACCTGAAAGATTACCGCCATCATCATCAGCTGAAGACGATGACGACGATGAGGATGAAAGTGATGTGGAAGTACCGCGAATACAGCTTGCACCGGCACCACCGCCGCGAATGCTTCTACCACCACCAATACAATCACCACCACCATCTCCAGGGGCACCGTCGTTTGAACTGCAACCACCTATTGATGAACCACCTATAGTTCCACAAAGACGACGCTCCATATCGCGACAGGAAGCTTTCTTTGTCGAACCAACTGGGAGCTCCCTCGAGAACGTAAGAGCTTCAGACGAAGCTAATGTGCCAAGGGATTCAATTGTACATGATATATACTTAGCTGTACCTGAGCTAAAACGGGATCGGGCAGCTTCAGTTGATTCCTGCTTTTCGAAAGTTTCTGGTGGCAGGGCAGAGGAGTTGGGTCAGGGTGGAGATTCCCTAACTGTGCCTGGGACGAGCCTTCGATCTCGCTCTGTGGATATTGTGTTACCAACCGCTGAACAGTCACGGTATAAGGCACTCGCTCTCACCGCTGCGCAGGCGCCTCTGTCGCCGACATACGACCAGCCACGAGACGAGCCCGACATTCCTGTGCTTCATGTTTTGGACAGGTCAGTTATTAATAAATTAAACAGCTAAAATTTGTCTTTTATTTTGCCGTATTATGCATGAAAACCGTGGTTTTAATTATATTTTATACTTAAATTGATAACCTGTATAACCTTAAATTAATCTCCCTCTGTGTACAATCTACATCATATTTGCCGTCCTATCTATATACCGTGAATTTGCTCTTTGAATAACGCAAATACGGGGTTTACTGCGTAATATATTAAAACGTGTGTTTGTATTTAGCGTAAACTGAATCGCAATAAATTATTACCTACATGGCCGATATGAAGTTCATTAAATAATATCTGAGCTAACATTTTTAAACTGAGGAGTTGTTCGGATTAATACCTGCAGCTGAGTTTCATCATCTGACGTCGAGGCAGAATACGAAATTTCACTCTTGACGTCCGCCGTTCCACAACTGCCCGTTTTTCAAGGCAGTTTTTGCCTCGCACCACCACTTTGTGGAACCAGCTGCCCACTAGAAGTATTTCCGAACCAATTCGAGATCGTACCAATTATTAAAAGGCTGGCAACACACTCGCAAGCCCTCTGGCAATTAGAGTGTTCATGGGCGGCGGTATCACTTAACATCAGGTGAGCCTCCTGCCTGTTCTATAAAAAAATATATTATTGAATTCGTAAATATTGTATCGTTATAAAATGTGTGGAATGCCATATCATTTAGTTATAAGAATATTTGATATCAAAGTAAAATAACGTTGTACTCATATTACAATGTTATCGACATAAAAGCATGTTTAGTTCTTCAATATTCTCAGTTTCTATAAAGAAAATAATTTCTGTCAATAACAATTTCGACAGACAGGTTTCGCAATTTTTCTCACATTTTTTCTCACGCGTTTTACGAACTCTTCAATCGTTTATTATTTCTCAAAACCAGGTGATGTTGGCCTTGTGAAAAGTTGAATTTGAGAGGCTTCTGTTTCCCTGGCTTTTTACTTACAAAAATAGCAGACCTTTTGGACTTTCAACCCTTAAGTGCCTTTAACTCCGGTTGTGAAACACTGGAGTTTTTCCACCTTAAACACAGTCAATCACTTGTACGTGAAGGTTACAGAACACATACACACAACATAATAATCTCCTGACTAAGACTGTATGCATACAATAGGCATAGACATAAGATTTATTACGAACCAAACACACACAGAGAAACACACAAAATAACAATAATCGAAGAAAAAAAAAAAGATTGAGACGTATCAATTTTTCTTTTTTTTTAAGAACAAAATACATTTTAAGTATGGAATGAGGAGCAACGTGTTCCACAGCAAATCAAACAATAATTAAATCTAAACAAAGAGCACATTGGAATCTCAAATTATTCGACCTATCCATATTCACCCTCGTTGCTAAATTTCAGTCGTCATTTTTAATTTATACAAACCGACTAGCGCTCTGCAAAGTAAAACCTAAGGCTCGTAATATGTACGGGTTTATAGAAAAAGAGACCGGGTAAAAGTTGTTTATATGCCTATAAAATCAAAGCTTTAGGTAAATGAGAAACCTAAATCTGCTTTAACTAAAAGACTGTCCAACTGTCGGAATTCAAATTAACTTTGGCCAAATTCTTGTAACATCTGTTTATAAATTAAATGGAACACAGTGATTGAATTTATAATGATTGAATTTATGTATACGTCAGACATAATTGCCTACCGCAGTTTAGAAGGAAAAAAGTATTTATTTGCAACCGCAAAAACACATAAGAAAGAAAAGAAAACAAACTTGAGAGGTGTCAAGGGACGGATGGAATGGAATGGAATTTCGATCGTGTGAAGGAATTGTAATAAAATTTATATTTTTTTAAGTTATATTAATATTTTTGTATTATTAACAAATATAATGTAATGTAAACTTAATCAGTGGGCTCAATTTTAGTAATTAGAGTGCCTTAAATTATTATTTTGTGTTAATGAATTGTGTTTCATTTTGACAACAAATCTGAAGATAGAGACATCTATTGACACTTATGTACATGGTTTTACGAAAAAGTTCCGTTCCATCATAGAGATGTCGTTAGCTTCGTCGTTACAACTTTTCATCTTAATTTTTTCGTTTAGCCACCTTTCGTAACGCCGTTAAAAATCTTCGTTCCAACAAGTTATCATTAATAAGTTTGAAGATTAGCAAGAATTCCAAAAAAAATATCTTAATTTCCAAATAAAGCTCTAAATAAAATCCTTAAAGAGTAATATTAGAAGGCCCTCAACTGTCATAATGTTGTAATTTATTTTCTGAATTTTCAAAGAAAAACTTTGGACAATCATCCTTATTTAAGCAAGTACCCATCTGAGTCTGCTAAATTAATCTTGAATATTATCCATTACTTAATATTTTACGCGTAATGATTTATAAGTGATATTTGATTGTTTCTAAACATATATTTTTTTTAATGTGTATCTAGAAACAATCAAAATTTGTTAGAAATTTGAACTCATGTTGAAATAATTGAATCGGTCGTCATTTTGATGTTATGTTGTCCACGCATGGTTTTCCTAATCGATACATCACACTATTATTGGCGGTTCACCGATTTGCAAATTGTTTACCAATGTGAATAGACAAATGAGCTAGGTAATAATTACCACAACTTCGCTACACAGATTATCTACGATTGCAGTAGTGTTAAATATATAATGTCAATGTTTTAATTTGATAGGCTATTAAAATAGCATTACACGCTATGGAATTAATAGATAAAAATACAAATTTAGTTTTTGACTTTCTACATACATTACTGTTAATCTGTCTTGACTAGACCCCCAGTTTTAGTAGTATATTGTGAGTTTGACAATTGACATTAGCGTCCCAAACAGAATGGTTTATTTTTATTATTTTACGTAGATGTTGAGTTAATGTCAAATTCATATGAATTTATTGGTATCTATATTCTATATACAACTATATATTAACGGGATAGCGGGATCTGTGTCGCTGTCGCTATTGGAAGAGTTCGAATGCTGGCATATAAACTCATTTAGAAAACTATCATTTGGTATCATATAATTATTTCTGAAAACCTGTAATTTTCCATTAACGCTTTGCTTGTCTGTGGTCCAGAACATTACACCTTAATTCAGAAATAAGTATTTTTACCATACGCAAGGAATGATATTTTGATACTCTCATCACCGATCACGTGATCATAACGTTTGCTGGCTTATCCTTAATTACGAAGTAGCAACTAATTATTAAAGGACCATTAAAATACTATTAATTTTAAAAAATCTGTCAACAAAGAGTTTCACTCTAGTTTTAGCAATTGGTTAAGTATAAAAAATCTATGGCAAATTTGTTTTTGGATATTGAATTATCTTAATATATAAAAATCTCCTGTCACGATGTTTGTCCGCGACGGACTCCTATACTACCGAACCGATATCAATCAAATTTGCACACCGTGTGCAGTCTGGTCCAACTTAAGAGATAGGATAGCTAAGATCTTTCATTATAGTCGCAATTTTATTTTATTGCAAATTATTTTTTTATTATTTAATTCAATTCTAACAGATGGCGCTGTGTTAAAAGTACCAACGTTTCACATAACTTCTTCCACCGTTTCCTTTGAATAGTTTACAACTATGTAATATAACAAAAACCTTAGCCACAGCAACGCTTGACCGAGTCAGCTAGTTAGGTTATGAATTTACACGAAGTAGTTGTTTACTAAGTTACTAAGTTAAGTAATATTAATTTAAATAAAACCTAAACATATCAAACAAATATACATTATTTAAAATTTTCTTAAACTACATAGTATAATAACAATAATTAACCCTTATATTTAAGCCGTTTTTTTATTATTTTCGGCCCCCTACCTTTTCACAGGCAGTTGTTTACTTAACTAATTCCAGTACAACCAGTTCATTTATTTTCAGTTCTATATTATGAAAGTACTTTAACAGTACATACAAATGTATGGTGCTATTATTTTGTATGATTTACAGAAATTATGATGGTTGATCTATTTATTTGAGACGTTTGTAACTTTTTTTATTATGTTGATTTCAGTAAAACATTTAATTGCAATTGCGGTTTAACACAAATGTAATGTTCTACATAACTTTAAGTTTAGTGAGGTTAAAAAGATACAAATTAATCACTTAGGGCCTGTTTCACAATGTATGGATAAAGTGCCGTATAGCTATGCAACACATAAATTATTCGAAGGATAAAAGTTCCAAATAATATACTTTGCATTTCATGACGTATAGCGCTATCTGACAGTCGTGAAACGCAAAAATACTGTTTATCCTACCAATAAGTAATAAATAGCTTATTTGGAACTTATCCGGACATTGTGAAACAGGCCCTTAGTATTTTCACACCTCATTCGTATAATTACTATTTTTTTTGCATTAGTACATAATAGTAGTCTATTTTAAATTAGTAAAGACTAATTTAGTGTTTGGACTGTTCCAAACAATTATATGTAATTCGTAATCCCACAACAATAGTTCTATTGCGAAGTTGACTTTATTAAATTCCAACTACGCTACTACGCGGAGACCCATTTTAATTGTTTGCTATGCACGTTAATTGACAATTTTACGGCTACCCTTGTCAACGGATTTATTGTGAATCCGAAAAATAATTTTCGTTTAGTATGACCCTTCTATTTGAATTCGCAATTTGTTTTTCTTTTGTTTTACTTAAGCCAAACTAGAATTATTAATCTTTTTGTCACGCTTGATGTTGAGCTTTGACCAGAATTGCTTATATTACGATTTTAGCTACGATGTTACGTGTAAATAACTCAATAAAGACGTTTTTAAAGTTTATGATTATATACCATTTGTATATTTATACATGTTTTCAAGAAAAACTGTTTTATATAGCTGTTTCTACATTTTATTATTTAACCCTATCTGTCAAGTCTAAGTTAACCATTTATACGTACAAGATATCAAATAAATAATATCAACTAGATTTTCATTAAATTTATTTTAAAACGTATACTTATGTTATTATAATAATAGGTGATACTAGATGATCTTATGTTCCAAAATAAACGTATTTTTTTTTTAGATACGATTTGAATATTCTGAGAGTTTTACCGTTTGCAGTAAAAAATAAAATTTTCTAGACATATCAATATACGTGGTTATTTTATATAAGAATACGACTGCTTTAGGCTAATTAAAATAACGACATCTACTCAATTAAAGTAATAATCAGTATGATTATTATTAATAAAATACATTTTTTAACTGAATAGAATGAGTTTTCTGCGTCCATTGGGTTTTATAGTTTTTGGCTTCATGTGACTCGCAATAAAATACCACTGATGGTCACCTACATTCCAAAATTAAATTAAACAGGTTTTAACGTATACTGATTTTGATATAATTATACTGATTTATTGTGTATGAATAAGACAGTAGCCAAAATTAAGACTCCCGTAATTAAGGTAAAATGTAGAGAAGGTAATGTATTTGTATTTTTAGAGTAAGCAATATCGATTATTCGATCTATTGTTACTCATATTTCATGGTAATATAGTGATATTAATGAAAAATAACTTATAACTAATAAAAACAGGCCACATAAATATCGATACCTCCTAAGTATACTGAGTCATCTAACAAATTTAGGTATTTTGTTATTTTTACATAAACGTACATAATTAACCATGATCTTCACGTAAGTGTTAATTTTTTTTTAAAAGGACTCTAGTTACCGAGATAATTTCACGTATACTAAATCAATTTCAACGTCTGTTAAAATCGTACATTGTATACTGATCCAAATAACATTGTATCAGTGTTCGCGGGGCGAGAGAAGGGACGCATTGATACAAGTTTATTTTGGCTCAGTATACGATGTACGATTTTAACAGACGTTGAAATTCATTTAGTATACGTGAAATTATCTCAGTAACCATAGTTCTTTTAAAAAAAAATAACTTAAACTTAAAACTTAAATTACAGCCAGGGCGCATGCAATTTAAGTTAGTATGTTTATTTCATAAGTTTCATTCAAGCAGTCAAGGAGATAATATTGAGATCACAAAATATCGGTTTGCAAAACTAGGTTGTCGGGAACCCTTACCCATTAGTTTCAATTTTGTTTATACAACTTTAGAAAAATCCGATGAAGGAAATGGGTTTATTAAAACAGATCAGCGTGGTAGACATATTAATCATCCAAAGATTATAAATGATCATATCGTTCGCAGTGTTATGGTTCACGTTCAACCATTTTCTCCCGTAGAGTCACATTACACTCGCCAAAAATCAAGTAAAAAATATCTGGAGGGCTTGTTATCCTTCCTAAAAGTGTTTAAGTAATATAACGAATGGTTTGAGTCTAAGAAATACTCTACTAAAGCGACTACCGTGAGACAGTATCGAGATATAATTAATACGAATATCAATGTTAGGTTTTCATAAACCCAAATGAAATTAACAAGCAAGTTACCCAGACACGTAAATAAAAGCATGAAGAGCATTTAAAAGAAAAAGAGAAAGCTAGAAAACAAATGATAAAGAATCAGCGTTACAAAATAATTAAATCCTTACAGCAGCATTTGATCAACAAAAGTATCTTAATGTACCTCACGGGAACGTTAGTACTTTTTATTATAAACGAAAACTTTTCTTTTCACGATATTCAGTCTAGGATCTCGACAAGGTTATTGTTTTTCATGGCATCAACAGACAGCAAAGAGAGGTGCAAATGAAATTTCTAGTTTAGTTAGTTAGTTGTGTTTTTAAGTTTATAGAAGATACAGTGGGTGAAGCTGTCAAAGATTACCGATTTCGGTCAGACAACTGTGGAGGTCAAAATAGAAATAGGATTGTTTTCCTAATGTATCTGTTAGCTAGTTCGAAGTTCAGTATAGATATGTATTAGCCATCGCTTTCTAATAGTGGGTCACACTCAAAATGAAGGCGACAGTGTACACGCTTTAATTGAAAGACAGACAAAAGATAAAATGCTTTATATGCCTGATCAATGGTATACAGCTTTTAGATTTGCCAAATCCGACGAAAAACCATACAAAGTTATTGAAGTATCTCAGGAATTAATAAAAGACTTTAAATCAAAGTTTAGACTTATAAACAACTGGACAACTACTAATGATGGATCTAAAATGCCTTGAAACAAAGTCACGGAAGTAGTAGTTAAAGTAGAAAATCCATTTAGGATATTTTATAAAACGAGTTACAAAGATGATGCTTACAAGTGGATAGATTGTGTAAAAAAACCTAAAGCTACATGAAATCGAAGAGAGTTGAATATTAACACAGATAATATTTCTTTAGCTTATCAGACCCTAGCTTAGCTATAGCTTAGTGACCAAAATAAGAACGTACACTTCATGGATCTTTGTAAGTCACTGGTGATTCCTAAGGAGTATCATTTGTTTTTTTAATAATTTGATTTCAAAAAACTTTAATGGAGCAGATGACAGTGATTCAGACTGATTTTTGATTCGTTAAACCTTTAATATGTTTTTTATTTTGATAAACCATAAGGTTTAAAGCTTTCCTGTGAGCGTCCTAAGCTTTTTATATATTTTTGTTATACATTTATATTATTTATAATAATATTGTTTAACGTAAGTTACCATTTTTAGTTCCTATTATTTTATTGATGTTTGATACTGCATTTTTTTTATGTATTCTTTAAAATGCGTTGTTTTTGTTAATGAGTCTACTTCTTCCTTGGTTTTTATTTAAAAACGTAAGGTGTTCGAAATAAAATTACTAATTAAAAAGCCTCGATTAATTATATTAGTCCAGTATACGTTGAGGTTTAAAATTCTGACATAGCTAAGTACTTTCTTAGTATAATGAGTCAAGTGACGTAATTTCAATATTTTATTATTAAGTGAGATGAAAAACCCCGAAAATAAACAAAAGTGAGATGATATTAATTAAATGATAATCATATTCCATAATATGTTGGTGTAAACTATGGATTTTGATGTCCAACGTACATGAATATAACTGGTAGTTAAACCATTTTACTATTGAGTCCCGCCCGTGTATACTAAGTCATGTACATAAAATACCATTTAAAAACAAAAATCAGCAAAATCATGTTATACCAAAGGAAGAGCTTACAATCTTTACTAAAAAAACATTAAATTTATTCTGAATTAGTTTTATTTCACTAAAATATAAACGATTTGCCTTAAAATGGCTCTCCTGTAAAATTACTAAAATGTCAGTTGACTTATTATACTTAGGAGGTATCGATATATTGTATTAGTGCG
The DNA here is from genome assembly GCA_028984075.1 of Pieris mannii. Lineage (NCBI taxonomy): Eukaryota > Metazoa > Arthropoda > Insecta > Lepidoptera > Pieridae > Pieris > Pieris mannii. The sequence continues at coordinate 5,051,335 of CM054797.1, forward strand.
TTTTACCCACCGTAAATCACGTTAAGACATGACTCGTGCTCGCGTCGATTGCCCCGGTTTTAAAATCATAGTAAAGGTACATATATGTATAGTTGTTCGTATACGACATAAGTTCTTTGAAACCAATCTACTTGTTTTCTTATGCGATAAGTTTATCTAGTAAACCACAAAATATTAAAAAAATGTATCATACACAAAGGTATAGAATGTGAAAATTTCGACATGTCTTTATATACATGTCGTACGAAGTCGAATTACCTTTTTTTTTATACCGCCGCCCATGGACACTCTCAATGCCAGAGGGCTCGCGAGTGCGTTGCCGGCCTTTTAAGAGTTGGTACGCTCTTTTCTTGAAGGACCCTAAGTCGAATTGGTTCGGAAATACTTCAGTCGGCAGCTGGTTCCACAAAGTGGTGGTGAGCGGCAAAAACTGCCTAGAAAAACGCGCAGTTGTGGAACGGTGGACGTATAATTCGCCAATGTTTCGGGCTTTACCGTACTATGACATCCATTATCAGGATATTGATCTTTTCCACTTCAAAAAATATGTCAAGAAGAAGACTCTGATTTTATTTAATTAGTAGTTTCAAATTATAAGTATTATTTGTTGTTTTAAAGATTAAATATCAGTTTACTTTAGTTTATTTTTAATTTATCTTTGTCTACTAATGTACTTGGTCTTTTCTGTTTTATATACATATATTGTTTATCTATGTAATCTGTTTTGGCTTTCTGTATTGTCTTATGATATATGTATAAGTATAAGCAGTTAGATTACTTTTAATTAAATAAATAAATACGGACCGTCGATTTGTACGCTTAATGTATACATAAAGTACGTATTTACAAAAACGTGTATTCATGAGATCGACATTGCTAGGTTGTACCTTCCAGATCATAATCATATTCAATTTGTAATTTAGACTAATAAATGACGAAAGAACACACTACTAAATCAGTTTTTTAGTATTAACCCATTGTCTTGTCTTTTAAGCTCTGATTCAGGCGCTACGGATATGCTTAATAACTAATTATTACTTAATAGACCAAAGGAACAAGAAACCCATAAGTATAGTAATAAAACCATAATCCCTTAGAGTTCCAAATATAAACATTTAAGCTTGTTCAACATAGTTATTTTAGGTCAAATTGACTTAAGGGGATTCCCTACAAATTAATGTCGTATTCAATTGACGACGTAATAAGGTTCTGTCGGTGGACTTTTTAATGAAATTCACTACCTTTGAAAGATATATTGGTAGTTAATTATAGCTAATAAAACATTTTATAATGTATATCATTTACTTTGGTAGCTGATTTAAAGTAAAATAGAGAATTGTGGAATGCCTTGAAGGAGGCTTTCAGCCGTGGGGACCATAAATATATACAACATTTTATTTTTCACTTGTCAAAATGTATTTGTTTTTTTAATGTATCGTGCCTAAAGACGCTCCTTTAATAAAATATTTTAGTTATTAAATTAATTTTTTTAGTTTTAGGTTGTTAAAGTATGTATATTTATTTTAATTTTTTTAAATAACTATATAATTAATATATCTAGTACCTGGATGACCGAGCCTTGCTCGGGATTTTTTTTATAAGTTGTGTTTTTTGGAAATTATATTTAAGTACGAATTACATACTAATAAAATGATAAAATATGAATATAATTATCGAATAAAGATAATTTATTATATTTAAGTTTTTATTTGACTGACATTTTTAAACGAGCAATTCTATGTTTAAGTTAATAAAACACGAATAAAATGACCTTTTCTAGAAATGATTCCTAGCTAGATCGATTTATCGCCCCCGAAACCCCCGAAATCGTTGGAGCCGATTCCGAGATTCCAATTATATATATATAAGATTTGCTCGTTTAAATATATATATATCTAAATATCGTATCAATGCATACGTTTTCATGTTATATTCGCATGCATATATAAACCCCAACAACTGTACTTCCTTCTAGAAAGAATATGTTTTTTCTGGAATCATTACAACTTTACCTTCTCTCTTCTCTTTTATTCTAGGGACCTACGTGAATTTAAATCAGTGTTACAAAAAGGTTTATCTTATTCCATTTATAGATAACTTTAGTTTATGGATAAATATTTATGTTAAACACATGATCTATGAAAAAAACTATATTGAAACACTTTATTTGTGTTGACTGAGTTTGACACTTGAGTTTATGTTACTGATTATAGCTAAGCGGTCTCCCTGACTCATAAACTACAGTTTACAGATTAATAATATATGTCTGCTATATGAAGCTGATAAAACTTTCCGCTTATTATAATTTAAGAGAAACTTTAGACCCCAATATTTCTTCAATAACTAAAACTTTATAAACAATATTCCAAAATGCTAATTTAAATTCTACGCAGCAAACTATAATTTCATGAATATTATGTTGAATAAACAATTGGGGTGCGAGAAGTTGTTTTAGGTGCACTTCACAACGTATATTTTTGGATATATACAAAGTGCGGCTTTTACCCGCAGGCGGTTTAACTCAAAACCGCAAAAGCGAGATGAACACACAAGTATAAAAGCTGAAAATGACAACTAACATTAATATCTTGACAATATCAATGGGTTGCTGATCTAATTTTACACATATTTTGTTATTTGTTGTGAAATACTAAACGAATTATTTTATAGTATTGTCTTTTATTAACATAACTTTTACACATTTAAAGAAAAACACTTTTTTACGGATTATAGTTATGTATTATTGTATTTAAACTTATAATTATTTAGACATAATTTTAAATTTAAACCGACGTTTCGCGTGCTTTACATTTAACACCTTTGTCTTCAGTCACCGTGACCACGCACGCTGTAAAGCACGCGAAACGTCGGTTTAAATTTAAAATTATGTCTAAATAATTATAAGTTTAAATACAATAATACATAACTATAATCCGTAAAAAAGTGTTTTTCTTTGAATTATTTTATGTTTATCTCACACACTATTTTTTTACTACTCCTTAATGTTTGTCTATAATAATCGAACGAATAATCTACGATTTCGATATTTGTAAATATGAAAGGAACGTGTATACAATAATAGACATGTATAGTAATTATAGTCTTCATATAACTATTTAACTAATGTATACAATTATTGTAAATCCTATTTTAAAAGAGTAAGCACGGAGTTTCTTGCCCATTCTTTTCCACACGAAACTTTTTGGAAGGGGCAACTAGAATCTCTTTACTTTATTTAACATTCAAGTGCGATTTTAGGTGGATTGGAATAAATGATTTGATTTAATTTGATTAATGAACTTTAAGGGGCTACTGAATTAGAATCAATAGCTCTACAATAAGACTAAGTATTAATCTTTGAAATCTCATAGTTGAGATATGCATGCCTAACATGGAAATTTTCAAATAAAACAAAAAATTATATAAATACATGTGAACGAGGCATGGACCATGCTGAACATTTAAAAGTTTCACAAGGTAATATATAAATAAGAGCGAAGGCAAATGATGCTCCATGCAAAAAAAACTGAAGTGGAAGTGGGCGGGACATGACGTTCGCCTCATAGGTCACCGATGAATAGTAACTAGATGGAGAAGCCCACCAGGCCAACGATACAGAGGTAGATGGAATAATGACAAAAATCGCGGGTCCTCAATGGATCCAACGCTAAAAAACATTAATAGCCAATTCGTAATGTCAATAATTAGTTCTATAATTACATATTTTAAATATTGAATATCGAATAAAAAATAATAATAACATCATGTCCGTATCGTCCAAGAAGTTTATGTTAAAGGAGTTTCCATTACTGTTAATGTAGTAGGCGCGCAATTTCTATAGTCCATACTCTGTGGCATATAAAGAAGAAAGAAAACAAAACATTATTATACACAATCGAGGATATTTAGGTGAAATAATAGTGCATTAACCCCTGCATTAGGATTCCCTGTGGCGTGGGCAGACAGTCTTTTCCTTTTGACACGTTATCTGTACTTGACAATAATTTTTACAAAAGGAAATTTTTAATCAAACTATTGTTGCACAATAAAATTATTTTCTGTCTTAGCTTATGACAAGTTGCCCAGATGTTGTTTATAAGTTTTATATGTAATGTGAGTGAGTTTTTGTGAGTTTTTTAATGATACTGAATATTTTATTTTAAGAAAGTGGTTACGGATGAATGGGAAATGATAAAAAGCGTTAAAGATTTGAGCACCATTTACTGTTTTAGGTAGTAAAAAAACTTGTATACTATTAAAAACGTACTCACTACAGCAAATAGTGCACTGCTACGGGCTACACTTAACTGTGAACTGAAATTAGAGTGCCCGATGGAAAAGGCATTTCTCGCTTTTGGAAGCTTTTTCTGTTATTTTGGAGTGGTTTTGTGAACGATATTCCAGCAAAAAGTTTGTTAATACCGTCAGTTCTGTAATTGAAAGTTTATATTCTCCGAGGTTTATGTTAATTAAAGCAGGTAACAAAATATCGGATCAAAAATTTATTTATTACGTTCTAAAACAATGTGTACGCATAAAATTATACAAGAAAATATGATATAACAAATTTACACATAAATTATATTAGAAGAACCCACAAACTAAAAAAGTAATAATAATTAAAAACTTAAAACTCAAACTTAAACTAAGTTACACTGAGTTGTAACTTGGAAAAGTATTGTAAAATTTATCAATATTTTCATCAATGTTAGTAATTAAGTTATAGAGCGAGATAGCCTATTGGACCTGGACCTGGACTGGACCATTAAAAGAAGCAGATAAGCGAGTCGTACAAATTAGTTCTAGTAAATTATTCACTGAATATTTGATTCATAAAATAACTTTTGGCCGTGATTTACAATTATCATTATTCTAATGCCTAATGAGACTATTTTCGCTATATTTATTAATTACAATAAATTTAGTGAACAACGTATCTGTCTTTTTTCATCACAGAGTTAACACAATTTGGCTGAAAGAGACTGGAAGGATTGATAATCTACTAATACGGCTCTAATAAAATTCCGTCTTAAAGTTCTTAATTATCGAAATATGTACAGCATTTCTAATGATTAAAGTAATGAAATATAAAAGAAAAGCTGGCACAGGCGCAGAAATATTTTTAATAGGCGTTAAGCGGGGAAGTTTTCAATTTAAATTTGGAATACAGGCGTTATTTTGCAATTATTGCGAAAACTAATCTTAATATGGCGACTGACATTGAATTGTCGCTCGATGTGAATATTCGCATGAATATTTGTTCAATGTGAGCATGCTCACAACACCTGAATATTGGCGATTTGCCTGTGCTCCATCTCGTACACAGTTGCAGTCAAAATGGCGGACGGAGCGGTGGTGGCGACTGACTTGTAATGTAACATTCAAAGGGATTTGCCAAAAAACCGACAGCCGAGTGGAGACTGGAGCTCGCTCAGGCGCTGGGAGCTCGTATTGAGCTGCTCGGCTCGATGTACTGACATGCCGAATATTCGACTTGAAACGTGCTCACATCGAGCGAATATTCAATGTCAGTCGTCACCTTTACACGAAAGCTTTGCAAACTTGTGTTGACAGTTGAAATAATAAAACAAGATATCTTTATATAATTGAACGAAACAGTTGCCAAGTAGGAAGTGTTGATAGAAAGATTTTGTACAGTGTTTATAATATGTTTACGCATTTATTGTGCCAAAAATAACCAATCATCTTAAAGTGTTCGATCACGCGCTACTAGAATATTGTTACGAAGACGGGTCAACTGCAATGTTTTTAGACTACTTAGATAACTTTTCAGCAGGCTGAAATATGATTTATGACCGTTTCAGGAGAGGGTCAATCACATATTAGAAAATCGAAATTTACATAATGTTGCCGTAGTTTTCAGGAGGCTGAAACATTTTTTTCAGTCGGTTTCAGAACACGTATAGACTAATGGTACACTTTACAGTAGACCCGTTTTCAGGCGTTTTCAGGCCATGTTATACCCTTTTGATGAAGGAATATTCTAGAACGAATTTTCTACGTGTGGGACAAGCACTGTTTGATACGCGAAAGAGAGGAAAGATAAGAACCTTCTCGAAGCTAGACGGAGAACTCTAGAACGCCGTACGACAGGCCCATAGCAGTGTGCGAAAGAGATAGCGAGTACGCGCGTTCTAGAATTGTGCGATCGCTACTCAGTAGCGCTCCCGCCTAGAAAGTTCTCGTAGAAATATCGTTCGAGACTATTCCCAGGGATATATAAGCGAGCCAAAACGCGACCAATCAGTTCAGTTTCGAATGCGATTCCAAGCGATAAACAGCGAAGAGAAATAGTGCGAATAAGTGATACCAGTGATAAAGTACTGAGTAATTTAAGTGATTAGTGACAGTGTTTCATTGTGTGTGTTATTAGTGCTTTTCTGTGCGTAATTTCCAGATATTAGTGTAAACAAATTCCTCGAAGATTTTATTGAAATAAACCCTTGAATAAATCGACGGCATTTTCTATCCGATCCCCTAGCTCGTAACATTTTGGTGTCAGAATTGGGGATAGAAAAATGCCAATTACTCCAAGGGAGAGTCAAGAGGAGTTTGTAGCAGAGTCTCCAGCTGCGGAGGGAGTGCAGACAAGGGCACAAGCAGCACGCGACGCTGCCCGACGTCAAAGTTTCGATGCAAATCGCGTGATGGGTGAAACCAACGATGCCAATATCCTCCTTGCTCTGCGGCAAATGATGGAAGAACAGGCACGACGTCAAGAGGAACAGGCACGACGTCAAGAGGAACAGACACGACGTCAAGAAGAACAGGCACGACAAATGATGGAAGAACAGGCACAGGCACGCCGATTGATAGAGGAACAGGCCCGTCACCAGGAAGAACAAGTTCGGCGATTGATGGAGGAACAGGCTCGCCGTCAAGAGGAACAGGCACGCCAAATGGTTGAAGAACAGGCTCAGACACGTCGTATGATGGAGGAACAGGCTCGTCGTATAGGAGAAAAATTAGGAGATCTGAAACAAGAAGTTGATAAAAAAATTGAAAATTTGGAATCTGACGTGGATTGCAAGCTATCGAAACAGGACAAACGGATTCTCGGATTGGAACATGAAATGCAGTGCCTGAAGACCACGGGTGTCGTAACGTCTGTAGCACCATCTGGAAATCTGAAAGTGCCTCCCTTTGATGGTACATCTTCTTGGGGCGCGTACAAAATACAGTTTGAGACTGTAGCAGAGTCAAACGGGTGGAATGACGATCAAGCTGTCACCGCCCTTATTATGGGACTGCGAGATGAAGCCCTCACCATACTAGATACCAAGACAGGTAAAGTGACGTTGAAGCAACTGCTGGATGCCCTGGAATCACGGTACGGAGATGCACATTTAGAGCACGTCTATAGGGCTCAATTAAAGGATAGGATACAGCAATCAAATGAAAGCTTGCAAAAATGGGGACTAGAAATAGAGAAGCTGGTTAGGAAAGCCTACGCGTCCTCACCAGACGTTGCAGACAAGATGCTGGTTCAAGCTTTCGTCGACGGTATTCGTGACCGTGAAATTCGAATGGCTGTGAACCTAGGACACCATAAGGACCTCAAGAATGCTCTTGCCCATGCGTTGGAAGTGGAAACATTTTGCAAGGATTCTCGACCAAACCGCATTAGGGTTGTCACGGAAAAACATAGTTCCCAACGTGGACCCACTTGTTACCTCTGCGGAGAAGTAGGGCATATGAGGTTTTCATGCCCTAAGAGAAATCTCCAAAGTGAAATGAAGACAAGACGTGGGGAGCCCGAAGACGTGGATGTGACTGCCGCTGAACAGCGGCAGGGAAACGAATAGAAGCCAGGACCACGGGGCGGGTGCTGGCCGGTTCTGTGAGGAAGGCCCCAAAAGTTATGATCTCTCAAACTCAGGATGGGAATACCATTGTCATCGACGGAGAAGTTAACGGAACTAGGTGTGAGTTAACCCTTGATACTGGAGCTTCCCGGACAGTTATCAGATACCAACTTCTGAAATCATTTTACAAAAGTCTTTCTGGTGGAAATGTACAGCTCCTTACAGCTACTGGTCAGCACATAACCGTTCGAGGAGAAGGTATTGCTACCTTCAAGATTGGTGGAAGATCATACAGACACAAGGTGGTAATTGCTGACATTGTGGATGACTGTATTATCGGTTTAGACTTCATGAAGCATTACAACTGTAAGATTGATCTGAAGAACGGCACATTCAAGTGTAGAGATGAGGTAGTTTCTCTAAAGGGCAACACGTTGAAAAGTGGGTACGACGTCTATAGAGCTATCACTGCAGATGGTACAGTCAGTAAACAACGCGAGATAGTTCAAGCACTATTGGAGGACTGTAAGGAAACTTTGACGAGAGAAGAAATTGCGAAAGCAAAGAAACTATTGAATACATTTTCAAACATGTTTGCTACACACGATGGAGACTTAGGAAGAACAGGAGTAGTCAAACATCAAATTGAGACTGGAAGCCAATCACCAATACGTTTGCGACCGCGACGAGTACCTGTCGCATATGAAAAGAATATAGACAAGATGATTGCGGAAATGTCAAACCATAATGTCATTGAATCATCTTCTAGCCCTTGGTGTTCTCCAGTAGTTTTAGTCAAGAAAAAGGATAACAGTTTAAGGTTCTGCGTCGACTACCGTCGTCTTAATGATATCACGAAGAAGGACAGTTATCCCTTACCTAGAATAGATGACACCTTGGATACTTTAAGTGGGGCCAAATGGTTTACAACTTTAGACTTGAAAAGTGGCTACTGGCAAGTAGAGATAGACCCAAGTCATAAAGAGAAGACAGCGTTCTCAACTGGAAAAGGACTATGGCAATTTAAAGTTATGCCGTTTGGGCTTTGCAATGCACCTGCCACTTTCGAAAGACTAATGGAGAAAGTACTGTCAGGGCTGATAGGAGAAGCCTGCTTAGTGTACTTGGATGATGTAGTCATCGTTGGGAAAGACTTCGATGATCACATACGGAATCTTCAACGGGTGCTCACCAGACTGCAAGGAGCCAACCTGAAACTTAGTGCTAAGAAATGTTTATTTTTCAAAAGAGAAGTGAGCTACTTGGGTCACATTATATCACAGGACGGTGTTCGAACAGACCCCAATAAGATAGTTGCGGTAAAGGAGTGGCCAGTACCTAAAGATAAAACTGAAGTCCGCGCTTTCTTAGGCTTATGTTCTTACTACCGACGATTCGTGAAAAATTTCGCGGATATTGCAAAACCACTTCACAGACTCACCGAAGAAAAGAGGCGATTCACATGGGACAAAGAGTGCGAAGATGCGTTCAATGAGCTCAAGAACCGACTATGTGAGACTCCGATACTAGGCTACCCGGATCCAGATGGCGAATTTGTGGTAGATACAGATGCCAGTGGAATTGGCATTGGAGGTGTACTATCACAAGTAAAAGGTGAGCACGAGCAAGTAATAGCCTACTTCAGCAAGTCGTTGTCGAAACCAGAACGGAACTACTGTGTCACTCGGAGGGAACTACTGGCTGTTGTGAAGACGCTGCAGCACTTCAGCAAATACTTGTTAGGTCGGAAGTTCCGTCTTAGAACAGATCATGCTGCATTAAAATGGCTACTTCAGTTCAAGAATCCGGAAGGACAAGTGGCTCGATGGATCGAACAACTGCAAGAGTATGACTTTGCTACTGAACATCGCAAGGGCAGAGCCCACGGGAACGCAGATGCATTGTCTCGAAGGCCATGTGAGGCCGATTGCAAACATTGTACAAGACACGAAGGTAGAGAGGTTGCCCATATGAGGATACTAAGGACAGACACCATTAGTCCAGATTGGTGTGGGAAATTAATTCAGGAAGAGCAACAACAAGATTCTGACATTAAACCAATTCTGGACTGGATGCAATCTTCAGCTATCAAGCCGCGATGGAATGACGTTGCATCTACTAGCACCACGACCAAGAGTTACTGGGCTCAATGGGATAGCTTAGTTCTTCACAATGGAGTATTATGTCGCAAATGGGAAAACACTCGAGGGGATGCATCTCATCTGCAGTTAGTTGTGCCAAGATCCAAGGTTCGCAACATATTGGAAATGTATCATGATGGCTCATCAGGCGGGCACTTAGGAGTGAAAAGGACTCTTCTGAAAATTAAAGAGAGATTTTATTGGATACATTGCCGCGAAGATGTAGAAGACTGGATTCGGAAATGTAAAGCTTGTGCAGCTGTTAAAGGCCCACAGACGAGAACTAGAGCGAGTATGAAGCAATACAATGTCGGAGCACCGTGGGAGAGGATAGCAGTTGACATAGCCGGACCATTTCCGTTAACAGAAAAAGGAAATAAGTACATCATGGTTGTTATGGATTATTTTACAAAGTGGCCCGAAGTATTCGCTATTCCTAATCAAGAGGCAGCTACAGTAGCTGAGATACTTGTAAATGACGTATTCTCTAGATTTGGAGTACCCTTGGAGATGCACAGTGATCAGGGTAGAAATTTTGAGTCTCAACTGTTTCAAGAAGTATGCCGGTTAATGGGAATTCATAAGACGCGGACTACCCCATATCACCCACAGTCAGATGGAATGGTGGAACGTTTTAATCAAACCTTGGAAAGGCATTTGGCAAAATTGGTGGACAGCCAACAAAAGGACTGGGACAAATATATTCCGTTATTTTTAATGTCATACCGGTCTGCGGTTCATGAAACAACGAACGTTACACCTGCTTTAGCCATGTTTGGAAGACAACTTAGATTACCAGCGGATATTGTAACTGGACGACCACCTGACACCCCGGAGAGTGTTACAGAATATGCGGCGGATCTGCGTAATAGACTGTATGAAATCCATGAACACGTACGAGCATCACAAAGCAAAATAAGTGAGACTACGAAGATAAGGTATGACAGGAAGACGAATCACATAGAATTTAAAGAAGGCTCGCAGGTATGGCTCCATAACCCAACAAAACGCAAAGGAAAATCACCAAAGCTTCAAGCCGACTGGGACGGTCCATACACGATAGTCACGAAGATTAATGACGTTACTTACCGGATAAAGAAAATGAGCGGTTTAAGGAGCAAACCGAAAGTCGTTCACATAAATCGATTGGCGCCCTATAAAGGAAGTAATGATGCTCGGGACGAGCATGTCTAAGGAGAGGGTAGTGTTACGAAGACGGGTCAACTGCAATGTTTTTAGATTTTTTCCACTACTTAGATAACTTTTCAGCAGGCTGAAATATGATTTATGACCGTTTCAGGAGAGGGTCAATCACATATTAGAAAATCGAAATTTACATAATGTTGCCGTAGTTTTCAGGAGGCTGAAACATTTTTTTCAGTCGGTTTCAGAACACGTATAGACTAATGGTACACTTTACAGTAGACCCGTTTTCAGGCGTTTTCAGGCCATGTTATACCCTTTTGATGAAGGAATATTCTAGAACGAATTTTCTACGTGTGGGACAAGCACTGTTTGATACGCGAAAGAGAGGAAAGATAAGAACCTTCTCGAAGCTAGACGGAGAACTCTAGAACGCCGTACGACAGGCCCATAGCAGTGTGCGAAAGAGATAGCGAGTACGCGCGTTCTAGAATTGTGCGATCGCTACTCAGTAGCGCTCCCGCCTAGAAAGTTCTCGTAGAAATATCGTTCGAGACTATTCCCAGGGATATATAAGCGAGCCAAAACGCGACCAATCAGTTCAGTTTCGAATGCGATTCCAAGCGATAAACAGCGAAGAGAAATAGTGCGAATAAGTGATACCAGTGATAAAGTACTGAGTAATTTAAGTGATTAGTGACAGTGTTTCATTGTGTGTGTTATTAGTGCTTTTCTGTGCGTAATTTCCAGATATTAGTGTAAACAAATTCCTCGAAGATTTTATTGAAATAAACCCTTGAATAAATCGACGGCATTTTCTATCCGATCCCCTAGCTCGTAACAATATATTATTAGTTCTTTATAAATAGCTTTATCACTTGGCAATCGTGGCTATACGCTACGGTTTGCGTATGTCGCGTGCTTTCTTGTTGTCAATATCGTTAAGAATACAAATCTTTATACTACCTTTAGTATAAAGATTTGTTAGCACAGGCACCTTTGCTTAACGCAAAGTTTGTACTAAAATGCTTACATTTGTTTTACTATTACGCATGCCAGCTAATTAGAGGAACTGGTATGAACTGGGCAGAGAAAAGAGGCACCTAAATACGGACTAAGGATCATACATATATGAGAACAGGGCCTGGTGGCGACTCAAAGTTCAACCTTACCAATTAACAAATTCATATATTTTATTTTATGAAAAACATGTTAGCTTAAGGCAGTAACTAAATATACATATAAAAAGAATATTCATTCTTATCCATTCATATATCAGTTAATAACAGAAAAACAAATACTAACCTTAAAATATATTATTTTATTTTTTTACACTTCGTTGCAGTAAGAAAGAAATACTGTACAATTAAGATAATGAAATAAAAAGCGATAATTCCACCAGTTTCCCACACGGAATTATCGTTTAAAAGTGATCTCTTCCAAGCCTCCAAGTTCTGAAAGAATAAAAAAATTAATTACATAAGGTAAGTACAAGAAGTGCAAAACGATATAAGGCAAAGATGGAGCAAAATAAAATATATGTTAACAGTAAATTGACAATAATAAAAAAGGGACATGACTAAACTTCAGACCAGTTAGTAGTAGTTAAGTATTCGATGTAAACAGTTAATGGTTGTACAGTAGAGAAAAGGAAAACGCATTTAAATACTGCCAATAACAGAAAAACTAAATAAATGTAAAAACAAAACAAAACAAAACAAAAAATTCATTTATTCATATAGGTAACAATGTACACTTATGAACGTCAAAAAAAGAAAAGAAATATACATAAAATGATTCTAATTTTACATTTACTGCCAGTTCTCAAATCAAGGGCGTAGAACAGAAGAGAAGAACTGGCAATAAACTCTCCGCCACTCTTTTTAATCGCCAAGTTTTTTTTTATACACATTGTTTGTAAGGAGCTGCAACTATTACACCATGTTCCATATGACATCTTGAGTAATAAAGAATAATAAAATAAATTACAAAACAAAGATTTGTCCTCTATCAGCAGGAGGCATGGTGAAATAGGAGCACGCACTTACATACTCGTGAAAACAACACGCAAATACGTGGTATAAACAATTAATATCGCCGCATACACAAATTCAAGTACGACCAGTCACCACAAGTAGCACCCGTTCACGAGTATGACGCCTGGCCAGCCATCGCCCCCCTCGCCATATTTTAGGGAGAGAGACAACCCGACGCATGGACGCCGCCACAAGTATTCTAGTCAAGCACTTTTTTCGAGACATAAAAAAACGAGTGGAGCACGACGAACAGACTCGAGCGGTAACGTTCGGGTCTGTAGGTACATCGAGAGAAAAAAATGTATATGGCGATAGAACGTTGAGGTATTTGCTACCGCGGCTAATAAATAGTCTACCCAAAGAAAACAGCGTACCAATTCTTAAAAGGCCAGCAACTCACTCGCGAGCCCTTTGGCATTGAGAGTGTCCATGGGCAGCGGTATCACTTAACATCAGGTGAGCCTCCTGCCCGTTCGCCCTGTTCTGTTCCTTGCCCTGAACCCTGTGGCTGTTCTATTAAAAAAAAACCCAGATATTAGAGAGACTTACGCTAACCAACATAAATTCAACTACTTTTATATACATTTGTCGAAACAAGGCTGCTATAGTTACATGTACATATTATTATATTCTTTTGAAAAGTTAATAATTAAAAAAGAAATCACTTATGAACACAAAAAACATTGTATGAACTTGCATTGGCTAGGTTTATTCTTAAATAAATTGACTGGTTTTTAAAATATTTTTACAAAAAGATTCCATTCAAGGAAGAAGTTGCATAGTCCAAAACTCTAATAAGGGCTCCTTCTCCGCCAGGCATTATTAAGAATATTTCAGATACAGTAGCAGTGCCGTCCCGTTCTATGTAAAATTGTAACTTCGCAGGTTTTATATATAAGGTTTAAAAATGGCTTGAATTTTCGCCAGCTTTGTTAATTTAATTTGTGCGATTGAGCAAAGTATTGTGCATTTACAACTAAATACTATGTTAGTTTCATTTTTGTTTACAATAATATATTAGATATAGTCGTTCAGCGGTCCGTTCTATTGAACCAGTTCATGGTAATTTCGCTCTGGGCATGGAAAGCACACAAATTATAAATTAAAAAAAACTAATATCTAATATTTTGACGGATTAACACGTATTTATTTTATAACAATACATAACTCGTAAATTGAGTAAATCTTGACTGATCAAAATCGCTGTTTCTTGTGATGTTGATGAATGTTCATGAATAATTTGACTGATTTTAACCATGGAAGAACCATATATTTTAATTTCTGTATAGGTAAGTAGAGATTTTATAAAACTTACTGAGTTTCTTGCCCGTTCTTCTTAGAATAAGGCCTCCTGGTAGTTTTGCGAACGGATGGCGTAGTTTTGCTCTTTCGCGAATTTTGTAAACGTTTTTGACATACATGAGCATGCCCTAAGTCGCATCTAAATTGAATAAATAAATTTTGATTTGATTTGATTTGATATAATGTATCCTACACTTTCATGGAAAATAAATAGAAAAATAATAAGTATTTGTATATCGCAACTCACTAACCAGATGGAAGTCTTGAACTAAAAGACTTGTATTGCAAATATCACATTAGTAGTAGACATTTCGTTAAATTTTGACATTGATATATTACGCACAGGTAAAAGTTTTCATCTCCTAAACAAGTAAAGTAAGTTTAATTGAAGTTCTTGTTTACTGACCTTCATCGGTAAAAGTTTGAAAGTTCACTGGTACGTAGCTGCTTATAGATCGTAAATTTCACGGATTCTCAGATATAATAAGTATTATGTCCAGAGGATTTGCAGACCTAGGCGCTCTAGGCCCCATGTGCCGCCGCTTTCTCAACACCTGTAGACAAGATACTATCATATACTATGATATAGATATCTTTAGGAACGGTGTACTAGATCTTCATTAAACTGCGTATGGGTTGTCTAGTGTCGATAGGAAACAGTTTGTTGAAAGAACTGAAGAAAGAACAAAGGGCAAAACATTTCATCGAGACAAAATTGTAGACATACATTTTACAAATATAAAAAAAAAATTGGGTCGTTTTGCCGCCCTTCGCATCTCGCCGCCGTAGGCACAGGCCTACTGGACCTTAGGGCAAATCCGTCTATGATCGTGTCACTGTCTAGTAAATTTATAAACCCCGCATGGACACCATATTACCGGACCAATAAGACTTAGGGTCCTCAAAGAAAAGAGCGTAACAATTCTTATAAGGGCGGTAAAAATAGAACAAAACACATTGAAAAACACAACATTCAGTGATTACGTTCCAAATTTTAGTTTCCACTAGTATTATATAAAATTCTTGAAACCTATAAAATCCTCACTGGCCACTACTATCTTCCAGGAAATGAGCTCTTTATTTTAACTGAAAATACACATTTGAGGGGTAGTTCTTTAACACTGAAGACCACTCAATAAGACAAATTCCCTAAGGAACTTCTTCACAAACCGAGTAGTGGTCGACTGGAAATTGGAATAGGCTTCCGAAAGTGTAATTAATAATCTTTTAATTCTTTTAAAAAATCGGTTGGATAGTCCAAATCCCCAAATACGCGCTTATCAGCTTATTAACTTTCCCGTGTGTATATACATAATAATAATAATATTATGTTAACCAGGAAGATACTTGAAGGGGCAGGATGGCCTTCATCAAAACTCATCTTGTGTGATGTGTGTGGGTAGGTAGATGTTCTTGTTACAATTACAGTTGTATAATCAGCACGGGGCTTAATATTCGAATACATAGTCAAATGTGCAATGTACAGTCTAAGCAACACGTCTTCAACTTAATTATAACACTATATTTAACTATCACTCAGATTCAAAGCGATTCGTCACAAGCGTGGTGTGCGGGCGCCGTCTCGAACAACAGTGTATCAAGATGGCCGCTCTCACAACCATCGACAATGACGCTTCGCTAGGCTGACTTTGACAGCTAAAAGTCAACCTGATGTCTGATGTTAACGGATGCGCCGTCATACTTATTATGCATGTTAAATTTCTATTCATAAAGGATCTTGAAACCTTAACAGATAATTTAAAATAAACCCATCAAATATTGATTATGTTCCCACGAATATGTAAGTGCGTGCTCCTATTTCACCATACCTCCTCCTGATAGAGGACAAATCTTTGTTTTTAATTTCTTTTATTATTCTTGATTACTCAAGATATCATATGGAACATGGTGTAATGGTTGCAGCTCCTTACAAACGTTGTGTAAAAAACTTGCCGATTAAAAAGAGCGGCGAAGAGTTTAGCCAGTTCTTCTCTTCCATTCTACGCCCTTGATTTGAGAACTGGCAGTAAATGTAAATTCACAATTAATTTATTTTTTTGACGTTCATAAGTGTACTTGTTTACCTATATGAATAAAGATTACGTATAGAGTCTTTGTTTAGTAATGATCATAAAAAGCAAGAGTTTTGAGAATACTTTTGACAGGCGCTTACAAAGCTATATGCAGGCTTACACTTAGTATGTAAATTTAATAATAATTATTATTCGCGATTATAATTCACTTATACATTGCCTGGCATTGTCGTATAATTAGGCTTTATTGTATTAAGATGTTAATTACAAAGTTGTTTGCTTTTATATGATTGCCTTCATCTGTGTTTCTCGAACAAAGACCTTTTCGAAACTTTCGACAATATGTCAATTGTCAGCCTTTGACAAATCATGTCACTTTGTTAATTTTATCAAGTCATCTTCTGAATTACGTTTCCATCTACGTCTTTTTAATTATATTTAAAACTTTGTTATTGTATCGTCTGTCACCGTAAACGTATTAAGGGTTTAACACATCATAATTTGTGATTTCCTCAAAAATCTATATAAGGTTTTATTAGTAAATAAATCTCTATAAGAGCCGAGAAATATATTTTTGACAAAGTGGTTTTATGCTTGTACCGTAGAATATCATAACCTAAAATTGTAATTCCGCGTCCCTTTCAAAAAGTGACGTAAAATATTTACCGCCATTTTATGTCAAAGCAAACAAATATACGCGTAATATTTTATCTTCGAAGCAGTGACGCTCATAAAGGAAGGCCATAAATAACCCGCTCTATTTGATATCGTCTATGTCGATGCAAAACCATAAGCTATGCCGAGATAGAATATTCAAAATATTTTTTTTATAACATACATAATTAAAAAACTATGGAACAGTTTTATAAATTACCGTGATTTATGAAACCGGTCAATAGTTTTCTTTCAGTTTTATAGAAAATCTTTCTTAATCAAACGCATAAAGCAGCTCATTTTTTTTCAATCAATAAGTATATATTTTACTCACAAGCAATGGTGTATAACAAATTGGTATGGTTTTCGGAATATTTTTGTTTGTTGTAAACTCGAAAATTTATACAGATATTCAAAGTTATACACTCAATGAAGCCTTTATAAATTATGAATCCACAGTGTTAAACGATCTTTTCGGTTCCAGTATCATCTGAGTGATTTAATTTCTATTTCACAGAGTGACAGAGAGACATAACATAGATTACAAACAAAACACATAGACATAACCACACAAAATAATAATAATCAATTGAAAAAAATATAATAAAAAAATCCCTTTCGGCTCAGGTCAAATGTGTAACGCGTGTATGCTGTGGCTGTAATTGTCCCTGGCTAAGCATTATGCTGAGGAGCAGAATGTTCCAAAGCGCTGGTCATTCTGCCAGAGACCACAGCAGCTAGGTTGCGCCTCAGTCGCAAAAAAAAATAATAAAATTAATAAAAATATAAATAAAATTATATTAAAAGTTAAAAAATAACAAATAAAAATGTAAATATAATAAAATTAAAAGTTAAAAATAACAAAAATTGTTCAGAAGTATATATATATATATATATTTTGTTTTACGCGGATTAAAAACTATATTTAATTTTAACCAAATCCTGAGGTGACAAAGACGGCGTGTCATTCGGAAGTATTTCTATTTCGGCAACGACGACGTCTCGCTACAATGATCGGTACAGTTATTACCGGTCAGTGACAGTGGCAATCGCGTTTTTTATTTCGTCTTATTACAAGCCAGGTGCAAAGAAAAAAAACATTATATGTCCTTTGATTTGACACCTTTAAATTCTATAAGCAAGAGCAAAAAAACAAAGGGTGTGAAAAATGTCAAGCATGCAAAAATGCGTTTGTATCAACAAATATTATTTTTTAAACCGAAAATATTTTTTTTTGTTAAGCCAAGTTTAATATGACAATATGTGTATTTCACTGAAAAGAAATATATTTATATCCTTCAATTATTGTAGTATTTTATATATCATAGTATCAACAGCACAAAACGGAACAGACGGAACCAGATCGGAGACAGACCCCTCTTACAGCGTGGACATTATTGCTTTATTTTTGTCTATATTTATTTACACTTCGTTACCATAATATACAAAATCATACACATAAAAAAGTAGATTATATTAGTTATCAGGCCATATAAGGCCTTATCGCTACTGTTTACGTAAAAGCTATATTGTTTAGTTATATTTAAAGAAGTGATTCATGAATTAAGCATTAAGGCAAATGAAATACAAACTACAATCGCATCCGATTGTGCGACTTTACCGTTTGCTTATTTCGTAATAGCCCTCCCGGGATTTGGCGTCTCGTTCGTCTGCTCTTCCCTCTGTCCCGCCTCATTCCTCAGTTGTCCCCGTGACCGCACACGTACCATACTAACCGCTGCGCCGGCGCAACGTGTCTAGTGAGTCAAGAGTTTAGTGTCAGTGACACGTGCCGTGTCGTTTTAATATAAGTAATAATTCGTTACTTACTATGTCATGTTGTAAATAGTATCAAGGTAATATAAAGTTTACTCAGCCAGTGTCAACTCCCATGTAATAAGTTTAGATATGAATTTAATGTTCGATTTATTACACATCTATTTTAAATATATTTGAAGCATCACTAGAGTCTATATAAAACCCTACGAAAAAACGGAGTGATCAGTGAAATCTAATTATCTAACGGCTTTAATAGCGAGTCATAGTTGATAACAAATTTTGTGAGAGCTATGTGTGCGATACCAGTGTTTGCGTTTTGATAAATTAAACGCGCGCTCCATAGACTTAATTATCACAAAATCAAACAGGTGCCTTCAAGTCAAGTGCGTTTAAAGAATTCGTGGGTCGAAGCGTGATCGAGTTGGCCGTGACGTGCGTTGATAGTGCGACATGTTGATACATGGTGCTGTGAAGCCTATAAAACGAAGGCGTTTAGGTCATTTAAGAACTCCATGCTCGCTTGGGGAGCGGGGCGAGGGTCGGCCGGCCCTTCGCTGCCCCCCAAGAAACCAGAACTCAGCGATACGGACAGCGAAGCACAGAGCGCGCTCCTCACCAGCGCCGCCGCCCTGGCTAGAAGACGGCGCGCCGTAAAACTAAAACGAAAGATCACCTTCAAAGTTTCAAGGTTCGTTGTTTAGTTGTAAGCTGGCCTTTATGCGGCTACTGAATTCGTGATAAACCTATTCGAACTTATTGTTAGAATTTCAGGTCAATCGATGCTGGTAGGCGATATGCTAACAATACAATAAAGTACAATTCTAATAGATATATGAAATTTGTCGGTCGCTGTTCCATAAAATATTCATTGAGGTTCTAATTACTTACGTATCGATTTTTACTTGTTGTTGGTAGTTTAATATGCGCAATGTACATTGTTCATGTTATAATATTAATCGTAAGTAATGTATGTAACCACTGTCCTTGGTATACACTGACGTAATTTTTTTTAGAGATTCTATACATCGATGGAAAATCTAGGCAATTTTGTAAAATGCATTCAATTTGTGACATTTCACATCATCTTTATACCAATCAGGATATATTCATGAGAAACGTATATAAATACACTTCGGTTATATTACATAAATGATTATGCAAGGAACGGATCGCTAACAAGCGTTTCCAGGCAAATCAATTTTACGATACAATTTATTTTATGAGTCTTTTTAATCTATCTTAAACGTGTATTATTTTTGTCTATTAATTTTGTGTTAAATCAAAGTAAGGCAATCAATAAGTACATTTTATATAAGTATTAGTACTAATGGTTAAAGCGTGCCGCTGATAGATTTTGACTATGCCAACGTGGTATTTGCTACATCCTCCCTCGCGATGGGGATGCCTACACCCGTACGGGGCATATGCCCCCTTCGGGTGGTGTGTTGGTTCGTACCCTGCTAATACAGGGCGGTACGGGGGCGGGCTATTATATATAGCCCTTGGTGGGGGCTGCTTCGCGCGAGGAGGCATTGGCTCGACTCGTTGCGCGCAGCCGATGGGACCATGCCAAACTTCAGGGTGATCATTTTTTTTAATAGAACTGGGTAAACGGACAGGAGGATGAAACCAGAGACGTTGCCGGCCTTTTATCTCTTCTAAAAAAGAGCGTACCAATTCTCTTTTCTTTCTCTTCTCTATAAAAAAAGAAATCCTGTATGGGTAGTACTGTATCACCACTGGTGATTTATTATCGTTCGACTTATCGCGGTTTCTCACGCATTCTTCTGTCAATTATGGAACAGTTTTATTGTGAAGTAAAGCTACGTTATAAGTCAAATAATATTACAAGATAAAACATCGCACAGTTAAAGAATGGCATCCGTTGTGATTCTAGTAAGCCGGTTATCATTCCGCGCACGACAGCAACAGGTAGAAATGCCGGCTGCAGAAATTATCGCACAATCTTTATATTAAACTGGTGCACTACATAAATGCGAACGTGATTTTGGTTATGTTATGATGAATTAGTTCTGATATCAGATTCAGTCAACAAGAATCAAATCAAAAACAAGTTCGACAAACCTTCGATTTGCTAACGATAAATGCTATTTGCTGAAACAAATGAACTGGATAAAAAAGATAAGCAACAAATCAAGAAGGTAGGCGTTAATTATAGAACAAAACTAAAATACAGACAAACCTGGAGGCCGTTACAAGCACCAAATACCTTATATAAATACGTTTAAATGTGTAATTACATATACCTAGGAATTAGATAATTATCAGTTGAAAACAACTGTGAACCGTATTATGCTAAAAAAATGGTCTCTGAAGGAGATCTTAAATCATGAAGTTTCACTTTACTTTTGATGAAAACGATTGAATGAAAACTAAGATGTATACAAAAAGTTAAAAACAAAAAAATAAGACGAAAGCAAAAGTTGCACTAAAACAAATAACTAGGTACATAGAAATGACCCAGGGGAAAGAGGAATCTTAGATAAATGTGGATAGAAGATATAGAAACGAATTGTGAACAAATGGATGTTAGGTTTGCAAAAAGCTTGAGAAAACTTTTTACAAACCTAACATATATATATTAGGTGTATATAAATATATATACCAGCATATAGCGTGGCGACGCGTCGCTATGGCATGCGTCGCCACGCCAGAAAATGGTTTTACGTGCGGCTATAGATGTTTCACATCAAAAGTGCGTGCGTACAAAGTACACAATATGCCAGAAGTGAAACTTCTTTGTAAAATAATTTTAACTAAGGTAAAAGCCCCAATAGATGATTATGTACCATGTATTTGTATATCTTTATCCAGACTGTTTACACCCGTGCGAATGGTAATATAAATAAAAATCTGCGTTTACTGCACAAGACGTTATGCGACAGAATTTCCATCTAAATTTCTAATATATAACTGCTAAACGAATACATTAAACAATAGCGTGTATTGTTTCTTGACCTCTCTTTCTCACTCTCTCTCAATCGCTCCCAACCTAAACAAACAAAAACGCTGCAAAACGTGACGTTCCGTAAAAAATTTACCCTCACGCCTAAAGAAGTTTCACTTCAAAATTAAAGGCGCAATTTCAACTGGCCTCGGCCTCAGATTCCTGTTTCGTGATCATATATTGTCTACTAGGCAAGAAGTCCAAACATGTTGAAGTTTTGGGTGTAAGGTTTGCCTTACTAGTTCCTTCACGATATACATATTTTACCGTATGAGTGAGTGTTTATATAAAAGCCGGGGATCGAACCGACCTCCTGAGAGTCACACGAATCCAAAACTGCTCTTACGCAGAATCATTAGTCATGCTACATTTTTTTTTATAGAACAGGGGGCAAATGGGCAGGAGGCTCACCTGATGTTAAGTGATACCGCGATATGATACACATGGGGTTCATTATTATTATTGATAAATTCTACACTCTTTACTTAAGACAATAAATGACAGAAGTTCAAATTCTAAAATTGCTGTGGTTCGAAAAGTCGAGAGTCGTCAACAAATGATTTATATTTTATGGTTTACGTAAGAACAATTTAAATTAAAAAAATCACGAACCCTTCACGATATCTGTAAAGTAGATAAAGTAATAAACAGCCCGTTTTTTCACAAATTAGTTTGCGCATAAACTTATCTCGGAATCTTAACCTTAGAGAAACCCGACTTAAGTTCTTGAGTTTAAATCCTTTTAAGTTAACAAAGTTTACAGCAATACTTGAGTTAGTTTCTTTGTTTGTGTAAGTTTAAAGAAAAGTTTTAGTTTTTAATTGCTTTTATTAAAGAAGTTTTCTGATAAATACGGATTATATTCTTTAACTTTCTCATTGAATCTTATGTTAGTAAATGCTAACATGATTATAATTAATATAAATAAGTTAATTCAAAAAACAATATGCATTTTCGAGGATTCCTATCAAAATTAATCCGTATATGTACTTTTAGTATTAGTTTTGCTTACTTTTGCTGCCAAGAGAGGGGGAGGGGGAAAGGAATAAATTGTAAAGTAAATCGGCTTACGTTAAACTTGAACGGCCCCAAAACACTTTAAATTACATAACCTAACTTAATCTAATACATCGTATGAGTCATATATCCATCCTCTTCCAGTTGTTTCCATTCTTTTATAATGTTAGCTCTTCTTGTCCATATTGACCCTCCAATTCTCTCTACATCGTTTGCCCATCTCTTGCTCTGTTTTCTTCTTATCCTTTTTCCATCGTGTTTACTTTCTATAATAACTTTTGTTCATTTCAACCTGCTATATCTCAATCTTCACAAGGGACCTTCTTTCGGGAACTAGCGAACTGTGGAATCGCCTCCCGGTGGCGGCAAAGGCTGGCTACACACTCACTAAAAATGGGTGTCCATGGGCTGCCATGACTCACTCGTCTGCTCCCCCTCCAAATTATATAAAAGAAGACAATATTTTCTTAGTTAATAATAACAGCAATACAATGTAAATATAATTGAAATGTGAATTAATTTAAACATATTTCACTTGTTAAATTTTGTTATTGTATCTCAATGGTGCTTAATAGGTGCACAATTGAAATTAAAATGATTCGTTCATTCAGATTCATGACAATCCCTTTGGTAGTTTTTGAGATATCTACGCATTTCTGAAGGACGTGTATGTAATACAAATGTCGATAGGAATTATTAATTTACGTTCCTCGGCATTACTTAAATTAAATAACTTATATACTATTTATCTACGAATGAATTAAAGGAAGTAGGTTCGTCTCGGTTGTCGGCTACGTTAATTAATTAAAATAAATATAGAGTTGTCAATAGCTTCATCGTAGGAATATTAAATGTAAACTGAAAATAATATTTAAAAGATTACCGAAGTTTATCCATCGTAAATAATAAACGCTACCTACGAGATTTTTGAAGTGAAACTTCTTCATCGGCTTTGGAAAAAAATTTACCGTCACATCTTTCAGTTACGCGCCACCTTTTATTGTCTCTATCACGATTGATTCCAAGAGATTCATAGCTATTAATAAGAAAAATATAAAATAACGATAAAAAAGATAGTAATAATTCTATTACAATTAATGAAATTCTGTAATAATCTTAGTAGTAAACTTATTTTACGTCATTATACTTTATTTAACCAATTTCATATAGTAAATCATTTTTTGAAAAATAAGGCTATAAAGAAGTTTTTCTTCTTGCGTGTGTGCACGAGTACACACATTGTTTATATAGTACAGGCAAACGGGCAGTAGGCTCGCCTGTAGTTAAGCGACATACGCCAATGTACACTCTCAATGCCACAGGGCTTGCAAGTTGGGCTTTTAAGAATTGACACGTTCTTTATTTGAAGCATAGAGTCGAATTGGTTCGATCACTTCGAAGTTCTACCCAACTACTAATTTTAAAAGGCATAGGTCAGTAATTGAACGACGAAAATGACGAATTTCTGTTTGGCCCCTTAGAAACGCGCTTCTCTTAAATCCAACAAAGTCCAAATTTCTTATGGCCCGCAAGAGAAAGCAAGTGCCTGATCTCGCAAGACTAAGTCTCACAATTCTAGTTAATTCTTGCCCAGGTCCCGTTAGCAAGTAATTTGAGGTTCGAAGATTATGTTACAAATATAGTTCGTAATTGCTTTTTTCGTTATTTTTCAGTGTTGGCCTAGTGCGACTCTCATACCTGAGGTCGTAGGTTCGATCCCGGGCTGTTCACCAATAGACTTTCTTTCTATGTGCGCATTTAACATTTGCTCGAACGGTGAAGGAAAACATCGTGAGGAAACCGACATGTCTTAGTCCCAAAAAGTCGACGACGTGTGTCAGGCACTGCAGGCTGATCACCTACTTGCCTATTAGATTTAAAAATGATCATGAAACAGATTCAGAAATCTGAGTCTGTTTCCGGACCTAAAGAGGTTGTAGCGCCACTGATTTATTTTAATTGTTAATTTGTGTATTGGCATCTTTATATATTTGTACTCTCCGTGTGCACTGTGCGTGTCACTGAACTCCTCTGAAACGGCTGCAAACGGCGAATTGAATGATTTTTTCAGATACCCTGGACTGTTTAGATTCACAAATCAGCTCGCTGCTGTCGATATCTAGGTTATTTATCTAAACACCAAATAAACAGTTTATATAAATCTTCTGTGCATCTATTCAAATTTAAACTCCTAAATGACGGGACGAATTTTGGTGAAATGTTTTAAGCGTTCAAGTGGAGTAAAGAATGATTGACATTATTATGATTACATATTCGATTTTGTGTATAAGACTTGTGTACAAGACGCACAACACCAACCACGTCTGTTGGATCCGCTACTTTATTAAAAGATTTATTATAATCGACAGTCTATTGAGATGTCCAAATTGGAAAATATGGATAATATTGTTAGTTAATTCCACTGAATAACGCTAACCGTACTAATCGATCTGTATGATAATCAAGTTGATAGGCAGGTATTAGGTTCCTGATAGGCAATAATATAGGTATTTAATATTCGGGCGAACTTTAATCAAAGCGGTCCTCTGGAACGTCATTCAGGCAGATTGAAAATTTAATTGTACCGCCAATTAAGTGCGCACTTACTGCGATGTGTACACCTGCCCCGATTTTTGGATTGGACATTATATTATCTACTTCAACAATCTTTTCAATAAACTTTTATTTTAACTTATTTTAATACTCAGTACACTTCTTTACACTTCTCTTACTTAGCGAGTTATTAAACGAGTGCTAGAGACTTCGCTGAGTGACTCTAATCCTGAGGTACGTTTCCAGACTGTACAATGGACTTACTTTCTCTGTGCGCATTTGACATTCGCTTGATTGGTGATTGAAAAAATCGTGAGGAAACCGGCTTACTTAAGAACCAAAAAGTTGACGGCGTGTTATGTATGTGACCTGGTTGCCTATTCAGAGACAAATGATCATGAAACAGATTTGGAAATCTGAGGCCCAGAACAAGTTTGTAGAGCTACTGCTTTATTTATTTTATGCTTTACTTTACGTAATGGACTGACTGTTACTCTGAGAGCTTCAGAGGTCTTATTTCGATGAAATTAATTATTTCGCATTGGTGATCAAAAGGCTGCCGGCGTATAGATTTGTAAGAACTCAGTTTGTATTTAACTTTGTGGATTGTGCATAAAAATCATTTTAGTTATACGAAGAATATTTTCTGTTATACGTGAAATTGATGGTTTTCGCTGATGATTGATGAGTTGCTGTATTTATTTATTTAATGGCACCAAAAACCTATTGTGTGCTTTTCCCTATTATTTATTACTATCATTGCTTAGAACATAAACTCCAGTTTTGCGTTTCAATTTTATTTTTCTCGCCGTAAAACTCCAGTGAGGAATTATTCATACTTCCGGGATAGAGTAGGGTTAATCTCGAGAGACCGAGCCAGGTTTGAGGTTGGAGATTTTGATGAAATTATTATAATTTATATTAAAAATATTGTCTTACCGGTACCTCGTAGGGTTAGCCTTAATAAATAAGCTTTTGTTAGTTTATTATGCTACGAGGGGATCGTATAGAAAATACCGTAGATCTCTTCAAGGGTTTATTACTTATAAATCAATGAGAGATTTATAAACACAAATTCAACGGAATTTACTCGCAGAAATTCACTAATTACACAAACACAAAATACTGTCACTAATTACTTTAATTACGCACACTTCACACAGTACTATATCACTCGTCTTCACTTTATTCGCACTTTATCTCTTCGTTATTTATATGTTGATATTGCATACGAAACTAAATTTATTGGTCGCGTTTTGGCTCTTAAATATCCCCGGGAATAATCTTTCACGATATTCGAGAACGATGTACTCTCTATCTCTTTCACACATTATGCGCTGTTATAGAGTGCTCCTTCATCAAAGGGGTATAACCAGGCCTGTAAACGGGAAACTCCTGTTCTGAAACGGTCAGAAATCAGATTTCAGCCTGCTGAAAAGTTTATTTTATACATATATTATTTGGTCATATATATACATACATACAATAAGAAATTTCCCAATATATATATTTATATACATACAAATACATATTTATATTTTATATTCATGGGCGTATCACCTTTCGCCGCTGTCTTGCCGTTTGCCATTGTCTCTAGCGATGTCTGTTGGCTCCTAATGATGGATCATTGACGGAGGCACGAGTGAAATATGTCGTAGAGCACAGCATGTCAAAAAAACGACCTCCATGCCATTTATGGCGATGGAGGCCATGGTGTCCAAGGCGGGGGAGATCATTTGGAAGCCGAGTCTGTTGGTAATGCGAAGTGATTCAGGGTCCAAAAGGGTGCCAGTGTTTGGTAAAGGATAAGCTTTAAAAGGCTTCCCAATGGTAGCCACCAACCTTGCGCGGTCTGTAAAGGAAATAACAAATTTATATATCATTTAATTTACATAAAGCAATCATTAGATATATACCTAAATATCCTACCTAGAGATTTATTCCGAATAACATTAATGGACATCCGTAAAATAACACCTAGTTTTTAAGTTTATTGTATTAACGCGGCTTCCATATAATATATATATATATAGATAGTGCAAGCCAAGAAGAGGCGCCCACTATTGCTCCTAACCGTTTATAGTATATGCGTGCAAGCTTTACTCAATGTTACCAAAACACACGCACACTGCAATGAACTGACGATTCGCAAATGATGCTCGGAGTAAAACCCCGCACCCCGCGATCACCTGAACCAAAAATTGGTGGGGCGCGTC
This sequence comes from Pieris mannii, assembly GCA_028984075.1. Classification (NCBI taxonomy): domain Eukaryota; kingdom Metazoa; phylum Arthropoda; class Insecta; order Lepidoptera; family Pieridae; genus Pieris; species Pieris mannii. Next base: position 5,079,003 of record CM054797.1, read on the forward strand.
TTCGTAAATTGCTCTATTAATAATATAGTAGCCACTGTCATTCACAATTTAATATTGACAAAGGAAGAAATGTGTGATTTTTGTAGTTTCTTCGGGCCCATTAACAGTTATTTCTGAAAAGTCGTTAACAACATTTAATGTCCTCATATGAAGCGTAAACGTGATCATAATTTTTTTTATTACGTTTATCATAAAACGGAGAGATAATTACATAATATTAACATTTAAGTCACGGAGAGATAACAATTTCAAAAAATATGTTAAGGTTTACTATCTAATATATAAAATTCTTATGTCGCGTTGTTTGTAGTTAAACTCCTCCGAAACGGCTTGACCGATTCTCATGAAATTTTGTGTGCATATTGAGTATGTCTAAAAAACGGACATCATCTATTTTTCATCCCCCTAAATTTTAAGGGAAGTCCACCCCTAAATTAATATTTTTTTTAGATAATTTTTTTCAGTGATACAGCATTAAAAATACATACAACCCCTTATTTTTGACCCCTCTACGATCAACCCCTATTTTTTAATATAAATGATATACATGGCAAAACAACGTTTACCAGGTCAATAAAAAGGTAATTATAAAACTGACACTGTTAATTGAATAACGCAAACATTTAATTTCATTAGCGTTAAATACTTTTAAATTATTTACGTGAATAGTCGTTTCGAGAACAATATCAGCGAGTGCCACGTTAAGTTTACAGTCTAGTATTTGATATGAAATGTTGCCAACTAACGCCATGTATAAAAAAAGTATTTAAGGTGTGAGAAATTCGCATTTATAGAAGTTTTATTTTTGAGTATTTACATTTTGGTGAGTAGTATTAGCCTAGGGGCTTCAGCGTACAACTATCATCCCTGAGGTTTATACGTTCGATCCTCAGCTGGGCACCAATGGGCTTGAACGGCGAAGGAAAATATCGCCAGGTAACCGGCTTGTCATAACCAAAAAATTCGACGGCGTGTGTCAGCCACAGAAGGCTTGTCTACTTGCATATTTGATTGACAAATGATCATTAAACAGATTCAGAAATCTGAGGCTTAGGTAGCGCTACTGTTAGGTGTAATTATGTTTATTTTTTAAGATAGATTTTTTAAGTATTTACATTTACGGCTAACAATAGAACTACCGGAGATTACAATTATAAATGATATCCCAGTGACGCATTTATTTATTCTGTTTCCATAGTATGAACGTGTCTTGAAATTTATATTTAAGGAAAATTTAACGTGACGAATGTTTCGGGTATAATTAATCTTAAAAAAAAAACTAAATCCAGTAACAACAACAAATGTATAGATACGTTTTATTTAGTTTTCACATGATTCGTTGGCCTTTTGGTTTCTAAGTTTCACGAGGGTACTATCGGATATATTATATGGATATGGTTGGAATGATCGTTGGTAACATAGTTCGAACCACTATCTGACAGACATTTTAATGTCAGACTGATTTCTCATCATGTCTCAATAAATATAAATTATGCGTCACGTTATGGACTACTAAACGATTAACTGATTTCAATTAAATTTGCACGCCGTGTGCAGTTGGATCTAACTTAAAAAATAAGATAGCTTACATATATAAGTGTGTGTATATTTGATTTGCACCGTATGAATAATTTTTGTTGCATGCGTTTTGGGCGGAACCATGCATGGTTTTAGTTTCACAAATCAGCCCGGCAGATGGCGTTTGTAGCCGGTACTTACATACTTTGTTTATAACCTAATCACTTGAAATATCATGCAGGTCAACGTGTGTGCGCGTCCGCTAGTAATCTATAAAATTTGATTGGTAAACCATTTTTACATGTACTTTTTATTAATAACTTTTTCTCTCACATGTTTATATATAGTTTAACAGGCCAGGCAAACCCTTTTTTTATAGAACAGGGGGCAAACGGGCAGGAGGCTCACCTGATGTTAAGTGATACTGCCGCCCATGGACACTCAAGGCCAGAGGGCTAGCGAGTGCGTTGCCGACCTTTTAAGAATTGGTACGCTCTTCGTACATCCTTTCCAGATTTAAGCGCAAAATACAGGACTTACATAGTTCCCCCTGTTTGTGAATTTAAAATTAAACCCCTTAAACCTGGAACGTCCCGCATTCGTCTATCTATCTATGATATGAGAAATTCTTAGATCACATTTCACGAAAAATTACCCAAATATTTTGATAAACCTTTTATCTGAAGAGAATTTGCGCTCTATTGAAAGGTACGCGGAGCTTTTCTCACAAACTAAATCGCATTAACATTTTAATCAATTTTTGCATTTATTTACGTGAATACAATGTGTTCTGAGTGGTAAATTATTTTACATAATTATGTTTCCAGTTCAGTGAACATAAATTGAAGAACAAACTTGTGGTGTGTTTTAAGGAGCTTACATCTATTGCAAATTTGTGTTTAGGGCTTACAGTTTATTAGAGAGATTTACCTGCATATTTATTTATATATTCGTTTGTCTTGACTTGAGAATGGATTATTTTGATCTTAAAGAATTTGTGGAAGTGCCTGCAAGATTAAAACGGTGAGAAATTTTTATAATTCTCTAATATGTAATAATGTAATTAAGCTGTGTATATTATAGATTAATGAACGATTTATAAATATCGTTGAGGTTTTTATTGACTGTTACTGTATGAGTAATTAAGGTCCTAAACCCATTTTGATGAATTTTTGTGCGTGTTTTAGTATATTGGTTTATATTTAAGATGCTATAAAACTGCACCGTTTTAATTAAAGTATTCATTTGTCTTTTCATGACGGCGTGCACACATTTTTTACATAAGTCCCTTACCGAGGCAATATTGAACATTACGATGTAGTCAGTTAACACAAATAAGTAATTTAAGTATAACCTAATTTTCTAATAATTTATAACACAACTCACAGTCTCTATTGAAGGGAAGACAGTATTTTCTTGTGTTTTATTGTTTCACTTAACATTAAGGCGAACTAAGAGTTATTCAAATGGTTTTATAATTTTCGTCTCACTCGGCGGTGTCAAGAAGTTGAACAGCCTCGTCACGGGATGGTAGAGTCATGGGCTCTAGCTATTAAAAATTTAACAGGAAACAAAAGAGCACTTTAGTACTTCTTCTTCTCCATAACTTGAGTCCGTCAGTCTAGTGTGTGAATTATCCTGCATTAGATGCAACAATTCTTCCGCACGTTACGATGCCATGCCATTGTTTTATTTCTTTTTTCAACAGAAAAAAATTGTTAAAAGATCTTAATTGCACCGATCCATAAATCGTTATAATGAGTTCAACTTTATTATTTATCTCTTAGGTACTTAAATTCTTGTAGAAGTAATATGCTTCTATTTTTTTTTACTTTGGGAAATGCATTGCGCATAGCCTACCGCGGCGCGACTGCTTGGTGTGGAAAGGTTATGTGGGACTCGCTATTGTGTATACCCACTAAAACCCTAAGGCACCACCAACAATCGCTTTATATCACCGATACTGTAACAGCAGAGTCTTATCCACTTCCAGATATACGATGCGAAGGTTGTTGGTTTTTGATGTTACATGACATAGCAAGTATCACAGACCGGGCCATACGCTTTTACAAATAGCTTGGGGAGATCGGGTCCAGTACTTGCAGGGATGGTTGGCATCGGGACAAAGCTCCTTTCTGCCTCTTCTTTTAATTTCATGACTTCCTCGCATATATTGTAAAAAAATGTACGGACTGTCATTTCCTGAGTTCCGTAAAACTTTTACTACATTTGGTAGCCTTGCGTCCTCGCCCTGGAGTGCATCTAGCAACGGTGTTCTTTCCGCGTCCCGTGCTGGGCAGTCCCTCAGCGTGGGGTGTCATCACGGCTGTCTCCGACACAGTGGTGGCAGGTTGGTGTCTCCTCACATCGTACTACTCTGTGCAGGTAACTACCGAAACATCCGTGTACGGACGGCAGCTGCACAAGACGATAGCTGAGCTCGCCCCAGCGCCTCCTTACCCAATGTTGAAGCAGGGGTCTAAGGGCTTCGATACCGGCACTCGCACCCGCCAGCTCCTTTTCCCACTCTGCTAGCATTTCTTGGTCTTCCTAAGCTGGCCAAGCATTTATTTCTTCCAGGGTGGGGTGCTCCCTCCTTCCCTGGCTTCGGCCCTCTGCCAATATACTTCCCTAAAGCAACCGCATCGAGATGTCAGGGTGCGGTACCGGCTATGACACACATTGCGTCATAGGACACAGTGCGGTATGCCCTCGCCTGGCTGCGAACACTTGCTACGACTGCCTGAGAATCGTGCGATTGTTAGTGCATTGTGTAAAAGAAAAAACTTGGCGATTAAAGAGAGTGGCGGAGAGTTCTTCTCTTCCGTTCTACGCCCTTGTTTGAGAACTGGCAGTGTATGTAAAATTAGAAGGGATGAAGTTGTCAGGGACCTCCAAACAATAGGGGTTCGCAATTGGACGCGGGAAGCACTAGATTGATCGCGATGGTGAAGTGTAAGGAAAATCTGAAATCTGAGGGCGTACTACATGTGTATAGCCATGATTTAAATCTCCGAACAAATGAGATTCTCACCTAACCGTGCCATTGAACAGTCCAAGTTTCATGAAAATTGGTTTAATTTAGAGACTCGACATTCCTCGGCATTTCTGGAGATTTAAATAATGTCACGATATTTGAAATCGTTTTATTTTTCTAAATTAATTTTGTACCTATTAATCTACGCCCGAACCGAAATTATAGACCATGAAACTCGACCGATCTCCTATCTGCATCCCAATAACCAAGCTAAGACAATGGATTTTCGACGGATAGAATGCAATCTCTTCGCTCTTTGCACTCATATTTGGTAAATAATATGTCTATGTCTAAAACATATCAAATAGATTATTTATTATTTTAAAAACTGGTGTAAGTTAAAATATTAATTTATGATATTGGCACAGTTGAACTGTCATTTTCATACAAAGGTCTTACACCGATCCGACCTACCATGGATAGCTTGTATCGACAGATGGCTATTACATTTAAATTAAGATGTCTATCTCAAGTGATCAACAATGGATTGAGATAGGTTATTGGGTTTGGGCGCTAATCTATAACGCTGAATAACGAAGCTCAAGGACAGATCTATACAGCAAATCACCTGTTTCGAATCTCCGTCATAACAGATACGGCATTGGCCTTATTCTATACGCTGTTGTCTATACAAACAAAAGAGGTTCATACATTGTTTTGTTTTATCAAAAGTATTAGAGGCCTTTCGACGAATCTATGCCAAAATTTTCGTGCTTCCGATTGAAATATTTGTATGAATTTCTCTTATGAGGAAATTGTACTCGCAGATTTATGTGTGAGCCTTATTATACAAAATACATTTTTTTCAGGTGTTTATATTCAATTATGTGGAATTAAATCCTTGTTTAAAATAGGCCCACTAAAATGGGAGTTGCGCTGTGAGCGGCTCATTTGACTATAAAACATTTAATCATTCGGTTGTATTATAATTTTGTTTTGACAAAACAGAACCATAATTGTTTATTTAGGAATTTGCTATTTTCGACGTTAATATGATTTCAACTGTAATCGAAAAAAGCAACTATTTAGTTATAAACAAAACTATTAAATCAATCTGAATATAAATAAAGAAAACACAATATGAGCCTTCGATGTCGTTATAACAGATTATGACTTCATTATTAGACATTTTCAGTGCTTTTCGTGTACAAGCGGCAAGTACGGTTTGCAAGAAATGGGGGAAATCCATTTCTCTTTGGACCACGTCTCGATCTATCAGATTTTTTTATGTATAGTATTATAAGCAAACCATATCTTTTAATTATAGTTAGAGCGTTTTTGATTGACGTATTTTAGAATATTAGACCCGACAATCAATAAAACTTAAATGTTGTTTCAAGAACTGTCCAACCATTTTATTAAGACAATAGATGGCGTTAGTGTATTTCATGGGCGTCCATGCGTCGGGTTGTCTCTCTTCCTAAACTATGGCTAAGGGGCTGGCCATGCGTCATACTCGTGAACGGGTGCTATTTGTGTTAACTGGTTTATTTTATTATTATTTATGATGTCATATGGTGTAATGGTTGCAGCTTCTTACAACGGCTTCCATGTTGTGTAATAGAAAAAACTTGGCGATTAAAAAGAGTGGCGGAGAGTTTATTGCTAGTTCTTCTCTGCCTTATTACGCCCTTGATTTGAGAACTGTCATTAAATGTAAAATAAGAGGCATTCAATGTACATTTCTTTTTTAATGTTCATAAGTGTACTTTGTGTTACCTACATGAATTAACGATTTTTGACTTTTATTAGTAACGCCGTCTATTGTCGAGAAGTTGGTTTAAACTCAATTTTTTTTCTTAATGTGAATTTCGAATCTCGTTTCATTTAAGTATACTAATTAAATGAAAAATTTAATTGCCTTCTCAAAAATATGGACAATGTCTTCCCATGTGGCATATTTTTGCACAGCCATACCAATTACTGAGTTTCATCGCAGAAAGGTTCTCGTTTGAGTGAACTGAATAAAATTGCCCACGGCTAGTTGCGGTGGAAGTTCCGACCTCCATTGTATAAAGTAATTTTTCATAGCGTTTATTTCACTCTAAAGCAATTTCTAGTTTAAATTATTTCTGCATCTTCGTGGAGTTTTTAATCAATTTAGTTTGGCAGCATCCCACTTGATACAAATTCTGCCTCGTAATAATGCCTATTGCTGCGTGGGTGCGAACTGAAGCGAAATCATTATAATTATAAATAGGACCATCTATAGATTTATAACACATAATTGATTAGTTTCGATTTAGAAGTCATACAACATTTGCTATATTGATTTATAGCAGAAAGCAAGTTTTCTGAATGTGATAATATCATATGTAAAGTTTGGTTGTACTTTGTAAGTTTCTCTTTACTTTACAATGTTGGATATCGAAAAGAAAACATGTTGCCCATATAGGGGTATTATTTTTATTAAAAAAATATATGTTACTTTCAATTAGATCACTATTTTGTTGACAATTATATGTTAACTAAAATCTCGATATTATTTTTACGAAAAATATGCTGCTGCTATTCATAGAACACTTAAAAATTGCCAGTATTATGTTAAATATTTAATTAACAGCACCGGTTGTTTTTTTTTTTCTAGAATAGGGGGCTAACGGGTAGAAGGCTCACCACATCTTAAATGATACCTTCTTACATAAATTGCTAAATGATCATATCTAGAGGAGTGACCTCTTACAGGGTATTAAAATTGTAGTCCCATACTCGTTCCCTAGGTCTAAAATCACCAATATTTTCCAAGTACCTTCTGCCAAAACCAACCTAGGAGTTCAGACACCTCTCGATCGAATTCTTCGCGACTTTACCGGATTGAACACAGCTTATCCGGAGCTGGATATCGGTATTGGGCTGATCGGTTTTAGAGAAAGCATTGTTGGGTGCCTTTTTCGAACCTTATTCGCTGTTTTTCTGATATAGTTTTCTGCACCAAAAAATTCTAGTAATTTTATTTTATTTTGTGCTTATCTTATCTAATATATATTTTAATTGTATTCGCAAAACTTATGCTTACTCTAATTGTCATTCATTTTACATTAAAGATTTTGTAAAATAACCAGTAGATTTAGTACTATGTATGATGTCGTAAAGTTATTAAATAAATGAAAATAAAACAATATGTATTAGATTTATAACTACTAGCGTAGCTAGATATTGGTAACCTGACAGTTAAGTACAGTGAACTAAACTTTGTTGACAAAACTGTATTTATAGGCATAACAATATATAATTAACTCCAGTGGAGCCCACAGAGTCTCTTTCGAATAGACTGAGCTCTGCAGAACATGCAATAAAGAAAATCTAATAGTTTACTTATAAGGACACGGCTAAAATTGTGTATCATAGCTGCTTTCTGCGTTATGTCGCATGGTACTCTACTGGGGGGGCGCTGCTGCAGAGACTCAATCCATATTTGTGCTGCACAAGCGGGCTGTTCGGGGTATTTGTTGTGTTCCTCCGAGGGAGTCAATACGGAAAAACTTTAAGGAATTAAATATTATTACACTATCTTATCAATATATTCTTGTAGCTTTATTGTATGTACAAAGATTATGAATTATTTTAAAACAAATTGTGACTTTCACCAGCATAATACACTCGAACTAACTTAAACAAAACTCGACAAACATAAACTCGAAACAAAACTAATTTAAGCGTACGACCAACCAGGCTCGAGAAGATAAACCACTGCTAATAAGGAAATTGTATTCATTTTTACAACAAACTCACAAGTGAAATTAGAGACTTATCGCTGAATAATTTATTAAATAAATTCAAAGCTCTCGGTAAACGTAACACTTTTTATCAATTATTTAAGATGTTATGTGGTGTATAATGGTTGCAGCTCCTTACAAACATTACGTAAAAACTTGTCGATTAAAAAGAGTATCTAAGAGTTTATTTCCAGTTCTTCTCTTCCGTTCTACGCTTTTGATTCGAGAACTGGCAGAAGCCTAAAATTAGAAGCATTTAATATACATTTATTTTTGACGTTCATAAGTGTACATTGTGTTACCTATATAAATAATTTTATTGAATGCAATAGTCTATATAATAACGCAGACAGTGATACCATAACATATCTAACTACTTGTTACATATTTAATAGATTTATTAATATAATAATCAAACAGTTAACGTAGTAAAAAAATGTGTACGAAAGAAGATGAAAGGTTAAACTATAATTCGGTGTACTTTTATTTAAATTCATACATATATACCATTCACCAAGTGACAAAATCTTGCTAAAATACTACTAGCTTCTATTACTAGAAGGAAACTTCATAAATAATTAAATGAAATACAAAAGTGTTTATTTTTTTAAATTATAGTACCTGGATGCCCGAGCTTTGCTCGGTATTTATTTATTTTTATAAATTGTGTATTTTGGAAATTATATTTCAGTACGAATTACATAGTAATAAAATGATGAAATATGAATATAATTATCGAATAAAGATAATTATATTCATATTTAAGTTTTTATTTTTACTGACTGTTAAAATGAGCAATTCTATGTCTAAGTTAATAAAACACGAATAAAATTACATTTTCTAGAAATGATTCCTATCTAGATCGATTTATGGCCCCCGAAACCCCTTATACTAAATTTCATTGGTTGGAGCCGATTCCGAGATTCCAATTATATATATATATATATACAAGAATTGCTCGTTTAAAAATATAAGATATGCATTGCAATGAGTAAGATTTGGTTATAACGTTCGTATTATTATCATAATATCGTAAACAATATCGCATAGTTTACATACCTACTTGTATCAGGGCTTGACATGGCTTAGAACCGCAAAGGCCGCATTGTCCTATTTCATAAGAGCCTATTCATCTAGGGAATGTTTAATTAGCAATTTTTTCATTATAATTTGTATTATAAACGAACGGTCCTAATTGAACTGATGTGAAACAGGAAATTATTGGAAGCTCTGTTTCTGTTCTTAACTTAACGAAACTTTGGTCTGAGTTTAATGTTTATTCATTTATTTCAAATTCGTTAACAAAACAAATAAAAGCAGCAGGTTACATAAGTTAGGTTAGGTAAGGTTAGGGTGACTGCAGAAAGGGTTTGGGAGTGTAACCCAGACGCCGACCATCAACGCAAAAATAGGCCGGGATGCCGACGTCGCTATTACACACGCACTCCACTGTGACCTTCGCACCGAATTGGGACTCGGATGCTGATGCTCGAAGTCAGATGCAGGGCTCGCACAGCAGACACTCACTGTTACCACGCCTCCCGAACATTGCGAATAGATGGAGCTGTTGGGTTTTAGTGAGTAGCTGTCCATTGCACCATACGGACTAAATCCCACACTCCCCGCGTCACTTTTAAATCGTTGCCTTGACGCGGGGGTCAGTAAATTGATATCCCAACAATAAATAAAAGATTAGGTTAGGGCGGCCTTATCACTAACAAGCGATTTCTTGCAGGTAACCCTAGTATGGAGAAATAAAAAAAGAAACGCAATGAACATGTAACACTAATTAAATTATAACTAAAATAGAGTTAAATCTAAAATAATAATAATATAAACAAAAATGTAAAAGCTAATCCTTATAATGAGTCACAAATAATAAATATGCATGAGTATCTTATTACGAGGCAGAAGATAAAAGAAGATTTATAAATAAATTTAAAAACTGAGCTCGGCTAGAAGTAAGAATTTACACTTCATCAAAAAAACCCGCGTTATACGGAAAACGGGCAATTAAAAAAAAATTCTTATTAAATAAGAACTTGGGAAATCTAGGGTTGTCTGAAAGATATATCTTGAAGCGAGAACAGAGTAACGTGCAACAGTATCGAGTATGTGTGAAGATTGAATGCTTCGAGATTTAAATAAAAAATTATACAATTACTTTGACAAATCTGATTGTCCAATGCCTGGCCATGCGTCATACTCGTGAACGGGTGCTACTTGTGGTGACTGGTCGTGCTTGAATTCGTGTATGCGATGGTATTAGTTGTTTCTACTGCGTATTTGCGTGTTGTTCTCACGAGTATGTAAGTGCGTGCTTTATTTCACCATGCCTTCTGCTGATAGAGGACAAATCTTTGTTTTTAATTTATTTTATTATTCTTTATCACTCAAGATGTCATATAGAACATGGTGTAATGGTTGCAGCTCCTTACAAACGATGTATATTTTTTAAATTTTTTTTTTACTTGGCGATTAAAAAGAGTGGCGGAGAGTTTATTGCCAGTTCTTCTCTTCCGTTCTACGCCCTTGATTTGAGAACTGGCAGTGAATGTAAAATTAGAAGCATTTAATGTTTATTTCTTTTTTGACGTTCATAAGTGTACATTATGTTACCTACATAAATAAATGATGTTTGATTTTTGAATTACAAAACACTAAGACAATATAGAAGGCCAAAACAAATTGCATAGATAAACAATATAATAAGAAAACAAGTAAGTACATTAATAGTCTTTTGTCGAATGATAGGGAGATTACAAGCCTACGGGCAACCACCGTAGCCCGTGGTCACGTATTTGTTAGTAGATACGTTGGCGACCTTTAAAAACGGAGAACGCTCAAATATAATTTAGTTTCATAATATTGTTTTATGTAACTTGTATCAGTTTAGTTTATTTTTATTTCTTTTTGTTTCTGTTAAGTATGTTTTTTTTTTGTTTTCCCTTTTCTATTTTTGCACTTCTTGCCTACCTTATCTAACATACTCATAGTGGTTTTTTTCCTTTACTCACAGAGTTGTCTGGAAGAAATCGCTCTAAAGCGATAAGGCCGCCAGTTGCTTGTCATTAAATTATGTTTAATATTTTCCTTTTATGTAATGCAACGAAGTGTTAATAAATAAATAAATAAATAAATAATATCATATGAATTTATGATTGTAAGTTTCCGACGAAAGGTTATTTTCTAAAAAAGACACCGATTTTCATCTTGCCTCAATAATAAACTGGAATTGGAACTCGCTAATAAAGTGCCGATACTAATTATAATTTAAATCATTTTCGTTGTATTTCATTTATAGCGCGAAATTCTGAAACTATCGGATACCAATTTGTTTGTGTAGATTTAAAATAAAATTATGAAATATTGAATTTAACATTATTAATCTGCCACGATATTCAGACAAAAGATATCTAAATATTGTAGATTCTTCTCCGCTCCGAAGAATAATAATAATAAAATATTGGATAAGATATCGAATAACAATTAATTAATTATTTTTACGAACGCAGCATGTGGTGCCATCTATTGATAAAACTACGCATGTTCACGTACGTCGAATTCGTGTCAGTTTAAAAATTCCGATCTTGAGAGAATGAGGAGGTGCATAACCAGGCTTTGATTTTCATCGAAGACATGTATTATCTATCCTCATCAAAAAAAACGTTGATTATCAGAAAGTGCTTTGTCATGCAGTATCGCAAGGCGCTAGAGAGAAGAAGCCTAAAACTGCCATTCTTCTCTTTCACTTTAGCAATGGCAAGCAAAAAAATATTTTGCAAAAAAACACGATATTATTAGACTGTAATATGGAAGGAATTTCGCCGGGTCAGCTAGTACTTATATAATTGGCAAGACATCCCGGTCCTTATCTAAGTCCAGTGCATAAAAAACAAGGTTTCCCATCACAATTCTGGGAAGAGTAAATAAAAGAGATAGTGGGGAAGGATTGGACAATAATAGTGAGAGACAGGTAAAATAATTTTAGGAGGCCTTCATCTCTACTGGGGTTGTACATGTACAAGTACATAACTTAATGGCACGAATAAAGGCTTTCATGATAGCCCGGCCAAAGTGGTTAAAATATAGGAAGGATAAAAAAAACCGCTATTCAGATAATAACAGATGACCCGGACCAAGGCAGATAAATAATAGATCTCTACATAGATGGGTTTCCACCCATCAAAATTCAAATTTAAAATCATTTATTAATTTAAGTAACATACAACATTATATTATATATTATAATTTTATATTTACAGCCAGTTCTCAAATCAAGGGCGTAGAACACAATAGAAGAACTGGCAATTAACTCTCCGCCATTTTTTTTAATCGCCAAGTTTTTTCTTTTACAATTACCAAGATTTTTCTTTTACAATTTATTCGTATACAATATAGAACATGTTCACTTATTCAAATTATTTACGAGTCCGTTTCTTTTAATTGTTTCTTCACAAAGTATCTAAGGCTAAAATGATAAGAAAAAAGGTTGCGATATTTACCTGCATAAAATAAATATGTAAAACGAAAACGTAATAAAATGGAAAAGGGAAAACAGTTGGAAATTTTTAATTTCATTTTCCAAGGACGAAAACAACCCCTTGTAAATTAATTATGTCATTTTTAGAAAAAAATATGAAAGCGACGCTAATAAATGACTATTTCGGTGGGAAGAGTGATGTTTATTCCAAATTTTGGGTAAAGAAAATATATTTTCTAGTAAGACTTCGTTAAAAATGATATTTGTATTATAATTTTAAACAGGGCGTGGTTTATTAGGAATTCTGTGGCATTGAATAAAATTTTCTTTCTATGTGCGCTCGAAAAAAGAACATTGTGATGACACCGAAATTTCTCACCCATAGCTTCAGAGTTTTAGCACGAACTGTCACTTCTGTAAGTCAAAACCCGACTATCAAAGTAGCTGTTAACCAAAAAAGTTTAAATGTAATGCAATACATTTATAAAAAGCTTATTATTCTCTTATGATTCTCCTTTTAAAAATCTTTATTTTTATTATTACTAACTTAAACTAGATAACTATTACATGTAATGAGTAAATAAATAAAACATAAAAACAAATTCACATCAACTATCTACTTCAAATGATTGAAACAACAATACCGATGAACGAATCAAATAGTTTTTAAATCTAGCGTGATTCATTCAAATTCATTATTCAGCTCTAACTTTGAATGAAACATTTCAGTGTACAATTGGGCTTTGAAGCCCTAATCTGAATTCCAGACTACGAAACTTGCGGTGTCACTACTCTAAATGAATTAACAGCTTAGCTGTACAAAAACAAATTATTCAATCTAAAGCAGCTGTCATACATGCTGTGATATTCATTCCGTTTTGAAACTACACATTCTATTTTGAAACAATTCATTTCATTTTCAAATTTATTGAAACAATTTTTATGAAAATATAGTGAAATATAAAATGAAAAAAACCTATTTCTTTTACTTATGTTCAGGAATTCCATTTGGAATATTCGTTCCATTCCTCAATTCACAAGTGTCTTAATTTAATAATATTTTATATGTAAAGAGTTTGTTTGCATTGAAAAGCAAAAATAAGTTATGATCCATCTATTGAGGATTACTGGCTAGATTTCTACTACTTATTTAAATAATCACGCTATGGCACGTCTAGGTCTAAGGTTTCTGTTTCTGTTCTGTTAACATTTTTAATAGGCAAGTAGGCGATCAGTCTTCTGTGCAATGTCAAAAATTATTTATTCATATAAGTAACTAACTCAATGTACACTTATGAACATAAAAAAGAAATGTACATTAAATGCTTCTAATTTTACATTTACTGCCAGTTCTCGAATCAAGGGTGTAGAACGGAAGACTGGCAATAAACTCTCCGCCATTCTTTTTAATCGTCAAGTTTTTGTTTTACACAACGTTTGTTGTTAGGAGCTGCAACCATGTGCCTGATATACACAGACTTTTTGGGTCTAAGGCATGCCAGCTTACTCACGATATTTTCCTACACCGTTCGAGCTAGTATAAATGTAAATATGTAAAGTGTTCAAGTCTCAATTATGTCATCCACATAAAGACGGTCGCTTTGCGTTAATTTAATTACGAGAAATCATTGAAGGCGAATTAAATTGATCCCATTTGGGAGTTATTGTGAACAAACGCTGTATATTGTGAATTTATATATTTTGCTGGTAATTAATAATAATAACTCTTCATTCAATTAATAATTTAAACATAGGGAATCTTCTCTCTCTCTCTCTCGCAAAAGAAAGAAAGGTATAAGAAATATTTAAGTCATTACAAAACTACAGCCACTAAACGACGTAGGACAATAAAAGTCCTAGTGTGGTTGCCTGGAAGAAATCGCTCGAAAGCGATAAGGCCGCCAGTTGCGCTCCTTTTCATTTAATTACGTTCAATGTTTATATTGAATGTAACGAAGTGTTAATAAATAAATAAAATAAAAATCCTAACTACTTTTAAAAGGCCAGCAACGCACATGCGAGCCTTTTGGCTTGGAGAGTGCCCATGGGCACTATCACTTGACATCAGGTGAGCTTACTGTCAGTTTGTTAGATGAAATAAAATACTTATTTATTTATTCACAAAAATATATACATACTACATAGTGTCCGTATGTATATTTATTACAAAGTACTAAGCCTATACGATCGCGTCGAAATAAAAAATAAAATATACTTAATAAGAAACACAATACTCTGCGAACATATAAAGATGTCGATAGTGTCGGATTCGGCATTCTGTTAACGGGGTTATCGGGGTAATCTGTGCAAGAGACTGGTTCTGGCCTTGGCCTTCACCGTCGCACATATCCTCTAGGTACAAGGATTTCGAGTTCTTGAAGAACACTTGGCACATAAATTTTCGTCATAAACGGCATTCAAACTGTCAAGAATGGCTGTTTGGATTGTTTTTCTATCAAGTGAAGTTATTTAAATCGTGTATCAATCTTTCAAAATGGATACACAAACTACTCAACTCCACCATATATTTTTTCCAATGCCCTTTTTTAATAAACGATAACAAAAAATGAAAATAAATAATGTTCTTTAGTTTTCTTGAGTTTGGCGACCGAATCGTCAACACACAATTTTCGCGGACCCCGGCATCTAACGAATAGCTGCTACAACTTTGAAAAATCGTATCCAGGCACGCCAAGGATTTTTTTTGTATAGAACAGGGGGCAAACGGGCAGGAGGCTCACTTGATGTTAAGTGATACCGCCGCCCATGGACACTCTCAATGCCAGAGGGCTCGCGAGTGTGATGCCGGCATTTTAAGAATTGGTACGCTCTTTTCTTGAAGGACCCTAAGTCGAATTGGTTCGGAAATACTTCAGTCGGCAACTGGTTCCACAAAGTGGTGATGCGCGGCAAAAACTGCCTAGAAAAACGCGCAGTTGTGGAACGGTGGACGTCGAGGTGATAAGTGGAATTTCGTATTCTGATTTATTCTGATGATGAAACTCAGCTGCAGGTATTAATCCGAACAACTCCTCTGAACACTCTCCATGGTAAATGCGGTAGAAAATGCAGAGTGACCCCACAGGACCCGAAAGGATCAAGCCGCTCGGATACCTCTATACATCGGTTGCGCTCTGCGACATATTCTAGAAGTGAGGCTGTAATAGACTAGAACTCTTAACAATTTGGTGATAACATGAATCGCTTACGTTTAATCAGACTATATTGTAATATTTAGTTGTTAGCATTACCTTTACAAAGTTTTGTTTGTTTTGAGATAACTTTGTAAGTTCAATGTAAAGTTGAATAGTCCTGAACAGTTTTGTGTCAACAAGTTTACATTCACTTTAAATAATTATTTTTAGTATACTCTAGACGTTGCCAGACAACTAACTATATCTGTTAATTACTGTAAAAAATGCTTCGTATACTAGAAAGATAAAAGTATTATAAAAATTTTCGATCATTTAAATGTACTAAGTTTATAGTTAATATAATATTCGATTTGTAACTGATTCACTATGCATTGAGAAATAGCGAGCTGTGCCATCGGCCACTATTGAAGATCTTCCTAAAAACGATCTCCTTAAAGTACGACGAAAGACGGCAACAACCCACTGACTAAATCAATGTCTAAGTGCTCCAAATGGTGGTATTTTGTATTAAATTTTGCGGGCTGTTCGGGATATTTGTTTTGTTTCCCCGAACTAAATATTATGACATAATCCGGTCAATATATTCTTGAAGCCTTGTTGTATGTACAAAAAAACTTAAACGATTTCAAAACAAATGGTGACTTTCATCAGTATAATACGCGTAATAGAAGTAATTTGAGTGTGCGATCAACCAGGCTCCAGAAGATAAACCACTCCTTATATAGAAATTGTATTCGTTTTTACAACAAACTCCCAAGCGAAAATAGAGAACTGTCACTAAATAAATTCAAAGCCCTTGTTAAAAGTAAATTAATTAATAAAGCCTTTTATAAATGTGACGAATACTTAAATGAACCCAATCCTTGGGATTGATTTGCTCCAGTTCAAACAATTTGTATTAAAAACTTGGAGATTGAAAAGAGTGGCGGAAAGTTTCTTGCCAGTTTTTCTTACCCGCTCTACGCCCTTGACTTGCGAACTGGTTGTAAATGTAAATTTACAGTTAATTTAATTTGTTTTTCTTGACGTTCATTAGTGTACATGTTTACCTATATGAATAAAGATATTTTGATTTGATTTGATTAAAAAAAAAAGAAATATGTCGTGGGATTTCACCCTCACCCACGCCCAGTGCAACAAACTTGAACAAAGCTTGTTTTGACTAACCTCCTACATACTTTTATTATTATAAACGTGTAGTCAATTATCTGTGATTCCATAAACTTTATTATTATTTATTTTCGGTGCTCGATCTTAAATTAATTAATTTAAATGAAATTCCACTCATTTTAAACGTTATTATTACGTTTAATTAAAACTGTTAAATATCAATATTTTAATGTTGATTTAAGTTCAAATATCTATTAAACTCACTATAATGGTTCTATGTAAATTTTGTTTGATTACATAACCTTCCCCAGAGCTGCCTTTACTAATATTCTTTATATATATATATATATAACGTGGGGAGGTTTTTAATAATAATAATAATAATAATAGGCTTTATTCAGATACATTTTATATTTACATTTAAACAAATTTACATTTTAATTCTCTTCTGTGTGCCATTTTTGGCATAGGGCTCCTCCAAATCTCGCCATTCCTCTCTGCACTGTGCCACTCTCTGCCATGTACCACCTGCTGTTTCTTTAATGTTGTCTATCCTCCTTCTGTGTTGTCTCCCTCTTTTGGGTTTGCTGTACCTTGGGCACCAGGTAAGTAGTTTTGGAACGAAGTTCCTTATCGCGCGTTGTGAAAGGGGGCTAGACGAAAAAAAATTCACGAAAAGTCGTAACGACACTTTTTGCTATAGTTGTTGTAATACACCGGTTCCCCTCCGATCACCGAAGTTAAGCAACGACGGGCGAGGTTAGTACTTAGATGGGTGACAGCATGGAACACCTCGTTGCCTTTTTTTCTTTTCCTAGGGATAAGAAATGAACGCAACAAAATATAATAACTACTATCGATGCAGTTTTTTCAAGACATAAATAAAGTAGAATTCCAAACATATGTACCTACTTCAGTTACCACAAGCCAATTATAACTAAAGCCTAATAAAACTATTGATGAGGTTTAAATAACATTATATTTGTTAATAATTAAAAAAACTATTATAACCTAAAAAAAAAAATACAATTCCTTCACTAATTAATCGAAAGGAACTTCGATCCAACCGGGGGTCCCTTGACACCTCTCAAGTTTTTTTTGCTCCACTGTTCTGTACCTCTTGCCTTGTGTATAATAAAACCAATAATTAATTTATCGATTTCATTGTCTTGTTTTTAATTTAGCTAACTGTGTTCTGTAGAACGTAGCAACTTATAGAATAATATCGTGTCTATTGCTCTCACGTTTCTTGCGATCTTTTGACATTGTTCTTAAACAATTAATTGCGTAAAACCAGCCTTGGCCAGTACATTAATTAGAAAACCGTCAAAAATCTGTATGTAATTGGTGGCTCAGGTTGGTACAAAGCCCGGCAACTTGAACGACCCAAGCCTTTCAAAGTAGAAACGAAGTGGCTCATGCTAACAAAGTAATTCATGAATCGCCTGTGGAGGAAGTATGTGCGCTTCAGGAGTACAAATCTAATCACAGACTGATCTGACGGTCCCAGTGGCTCAGATCGAGAAGCTTAGCCGTCGGAATAATTTTGTTAACGCGGTGGGTGTGACGTCATGGTAGTGACTGTAGTTGAAGGTGTGTATCCACGCTCTTTTAAGAAATATACCAAGATCCACATATGGTTGTCGTCATTACATATCTCTTTTTATCGCACTACAAATACAATTTGGCAAAAAGAGACAGAAAACATTCATAGTGTGATGAATTCTCACTATTCGATTCTCGGTGTATAATATAAAACGCCTGCTTTGTTACAACAATAATTATATATATTTCCAATACTTTTTATCCTTAAACAACCACAAAGCTTACAATTTAACGTCCGTCTTGGTCAAGCGAATCGGTCCGAATACCCTCACTTATTTTAGATCGTATCAAGACGACTCGTCATTCTGTTCGTAACTGTCGGTATCGAATCAATCAACTTACTTTCATCGAGTAAAACATATTAAACAAATACAACCATCAAATAATCTATACTGTTAATTATAAATATTAATTATAAACATAATAAAATTGTAAAATAATAACATATTATCATAAATTCGTTACATCGTGAATCAAGTACAATCATCAAATAAAGTAGCTTGTAAATTGAATATAAATATTATTTAAAAAATAAACGTGTTTTTAATAATACATTTGTAAAATAATAATAAGTAATCCTAAATTCATTACAATAGTAGTGAGACGTTCATAGCCTTTCCTTTCCAGTTCAAACCTTCTTCACACCAACGGCAGATCCAGAGGGGGTTCATGGGGTTATGACCCCCCTGAGCTGGTTCCAAGACTTATTGAACATAATTATTTTATTTCAATATTTTGTCACCATCCAGATTTTATATAACTACATATCTTCAATATTTAATTAATTTAATATAATATGAAAGTATAAGAACTTATACTTTGTATGATGACAAACGTATAAGTTCTTGACTTGACCACGACTATGTGTCCCCCTCCTGTTGTCAAAGCTGGATTTTCCCTTGCTTCACACATAATAAAAATATAGAAACAGCTTATAAGATTGAAACAACAATTCAAAGCACTCTAGGCAAAAGTAAATTATATTTTATTTGTAGTGAAATAAAAGCCGGTTTTGCATGTTTATTGTATGACGTAATTAAGTCAGGTGATTTGTGGTTAACTCGTTAATAAACCAAGAACTGTTGTAAAAATAAGTAGTCGTAAATAAAGTGCGTGGTTCGTCGTCTATATTAGAGAATTGTTTTTCCTAAAACACGTTTCAGTTGACACGCCAAACACTAGGTCTATTTGGTTGATGTTTACTTTACACATATCTTCACTTTTTGTGTTATCACTTCAATCAGAACTATATAATACAAATAATATTTTTCACCATTTAACATTATAATATGTAAGATTAGATTGATAATAAGATTATGTTACGATTTTGTTTATCTTGCCAAAGAAGTCTATTAGGTATGAGGATGTGCAATTATTTAAATTACCATCTAAAATTCGCAATATTGGTGTTTTTGACAAATTTAAAAAAGCATTAAACATGTTAGTGTGAATATAGTTGACTAAAATTGAGACGGCTAATGGCGACGTGTATCTCGCTCGTATATATATACATATTAATATTAAGTTTCTCATGTAAATAGATTTTTTTTCTAATGAGAAATAAAGTTCTTTAAACATTATTATGAACATGCATTTCGTTAAACTGAAATGGTCCAATTGAGAATTTCTCTGTTTAAGCGATTCATTTTACACTAAGTACTTATATGGAAAACGTATGTGGCCTATATCTTGTGAACTTCAAACAATCAACTCGATTTAGTTCCTTATACAAGCGCGTTCAACACAACAATCTTCTATCAACAAATTCCATATTTATAATTTTAAGTACAGTTTATATTGACATATTTTAAATAAATACTTATTAATAATAGTAATTTACATTAATTGCATCTAGTTGCAGTTCAGTGGTTTCATTTACCGTAGTACGCGTACTTGCTGCCCACAGATTGCTGTCAGACCTCATCGGCATGACGCTTGCTTAGTCACTGCGCGCGCGCCGCGCACTACGCGTAAATTGCCTAAATCGTATTTGTGTTAAAATGGGTTTATTGGATGTAACATTCTCAGTGTTTAAGAAGTGTCCGAATTTAAAGTTTAAAAGAAAACCTAAAAGGTTAGTACATGGCTTTTGAACTCATATCTTTTATCTATTTCAAATCGTATTGTATCGTTATCGTGAGACATTTTCTCGCAAGATTTGTATTTACCGACAATCTGAAATATACATTTTATAATGCGTATAAATTTTTAACACACTATATTTCGTCTAAAAAGATATTTTGATTCCGTAAAAGATAAGATAAATATGTAAGTATATTTTAATTAATAGTATAAAAATGGAATTATTAAGAAAATAGATCATATCAAAATTTCGCTACAACGACATTGTTGCCAAAAGTTTTATCATTTTTAGTTTAAAATTCAAACATCTAACAGTATTATATTAGTTTATTTTGCTATAAATTTAATGATTTCTTAGTTGATGAGTCTTTAAGTGGAGTATTATATGGTAATATAGAAACAATTACGTGACCAGAAATAAATACAATGGCGTAGTAAACGCAGAGCCGTGTCTAAATTAAAAAAAAGTTCAATGTCAATCACTGCTATCTCACAACCCAGTCGTTCATTTAAATTAACTGTTACATAGGAAAGTAACAACATATCGAATTCGAAGGATTAATAATAATCTTTAAAACAATGTTAACAATATTTTCTTACGGAATGCGTTCATATTTGAATAGCAAAACAGCGAAAGCCAAGGTCAAGGTACATAACCGAGAAACACATATCGACACTTTTTTCATATTGTTCGCGTGACATTTTAAGCAGAAAAAGCGCTTTATCTTCCAAACAATGAACTAATTTAAAATGTTTCAATAAAACAATATTACAGTCCTTACGTCAATGTAATGTCATTCGGTCTGCGAGCAGCGAACCGGAATCCGGACCCTAACCTTGACGGCCCGACCGGTATTACGTTTAAAGAGTTAATACTATTATAGATATTTTATACAATATTAAAAAAAAATTCTTGCTTATAGTTGAAGAAAATTTCGTCTGAGTAAAAAGATAGAATCTAGAGTAGTAATAATAGTAATAATAATTTATTTCAAGCTTGTTTCACAAGAAAAAACTTATATCTAATTGCGCTAGTTATATAAACAAAATTAATCAGGTTTATCTGACGCTGAACTAGGTGTGAACCTGTATTTCAGCATACAGCGCCTTACCCCTTAAATATATTAGAGAAAAACTCTAGCATCAAGTACATGACTCATTAGCGAAACTTAAATGTTATTATTTACAATCAATTTAATAAGTAATTCTATTATGGTGTGAAGTGTTCAACTGTTCTCCCTGTGAATAATGTGAGAGGGTGTTTGTGTGTGTGTGGGAGAGTTTGTTAAATACTTTATTACTCAAAAGAAAACTATAAATGTACACAAATAATATAATAAATAAATAAATGCCTTTCAAATTTTTATACATAAATCATGTCGTATATTTTTTTTGTGAGTTACGGCTGTGTTAGCTGCCTACAATTTAAAACCTTTTTTGATAGGATTTAATTTTGGATTGGTCACTGATTTTAATGATATCGCGGTTAATATTATCATCATTGTTTTGTTAAATTTTGTGAGTAACAATTATATCTTAAATACCATCATCAAATATAATTATCTATTTAATTGAATATGTTATTAAACATAAACTTTTTCTATCTATTAATTAAATCTAATTTCAATGTCAGAGAATACCTGCGAAGTCAAACAGTATTAATAACCTTGACTGTTACCGAGTAAACTTAATATTCCTTCAGTTTCAATTTTAATTCAATGTTGGATTTTGTTTATGATTTCGTTTTATATTTTCTTGTAAGTTCTAGCAGTTTCTCAAATTAAATATCATATTTATGATATCATATTAATTCGTGCATTGTTTACGTTCTGTGCCTGCCTCAGGTGTCGGTGTTCTAACGTATTTGTTCACCGTAAGACCATGTGATAATTGCGCACTTTGAAATAAAAAGCAATGATCGGACCTAGTGAGAGTCAGATAGCACTTCGCCGTAGTGATAGTTAATAGTATTTACATTTTATCTCCTATATTACAAATAAAATATTATATAAGAGATAAATATATTTCTTTTTTATAGAACAGAGGCAAACGGGCAGGAGGCTCATCTGATGTTAAGTGATACCGCCGTCTATGGACACTCTCAATGCCAGAAGGCTCGCGAGTGCGTTGCCGGCCTTTTAAAATATATATTTAAGAAAAAAAATCTACATCTTTTTAGTGTAATAAGTGACAGATATAACATCATTACTAGAAATAAAGATAAAATAACTCTGCCATCTTTCAGATTTAAATTAAATGCGTTAAATGTTACAATAAAATACCTTGTGACATTAAAACAAAATGAACGATTTTTTTTTAAAGTTCACTTAAGTAAACAAGCATATTACAAATTATAGGATCATATTCAAGATAAGAATGCTTGGAAACATACTGGTCCTCCATCGGACAATCATAGAGCCTTGCCAAACTCAATTAGTTGCTGATCTAGTTTTTACATATTTTTGTCATTTATTGTTGTATAATACTACAAACGCATTATTTTATGTTAATCTCACACACTGCTTTATTGTTTTTTTTTTATATTTTTTAATTAATCTTTAATGTATAATATTCTACGGTTTCGATATTTGCAAATATGTGAAGAATATGTATACTAACAATACAATAATAGACCTGTACAGTAATTTTATGCTGGGAGCACATTGTCTTCACAAATTATTTAATTAATTTATGCAATCATTGCAAATTGTTTTTCAAAGAGTAAGTGTGGAGTTTCTTGCCCATTCTTCTCCATACGAAACTTCCTTTTGGAAAGGGCAACCAGAATCATCTTTATACTTTATTTAACGTTCAAAAGTCCTAAAATGGTCTCATTGGAATAAATTATTTAATATTGGATATACATATATAAAATTATTAATATTGTTTTCCTAATCTACGATTACTGATTCTGTGTGCTCACGGGCAAAGACTTGCCACATTGTCCTCCATTTTTCTTTATTGCATATCAATCTCGTCCAGGTCTTTCCAGCCATTTCCACGATTTCATCGGCCCACCTTTTAAATTGCCTACCTCGGTTTCTTTTATGGCCTCTCGGTTGCCATAGTGTTACAATTTTGCTCCATTTATCTGCTTCTCTTATAGTATATCCAACCCATTTCCATTTTAGTTCTTTTGTTTTATATACAACGTCAGCAAACCCTGTTTTTCTCTTAAATTCTTGTTACTTCTTTTGTCAATTCTTCTTTTCTTTATTCTTCTTTCCATGGCTCTCTGGGTACGCTTAATCTTGCTTTGGTAAGTGCCCATGTTTGGCAGCCGTTTGTGAGAATTGGTAGGATGCATGTGTTGAAAAGTTTTCTCTTGATGTGCATGCTTGTTTTACTATTTTTCATAACTTCTTTTAGGGACCAATTTCTCTTCACTGCATTTCCAATTCTTCTGTCTATTTCGTTTGTAGTTGAATCATGGTTGGATATTAGTAATTTTATATTATACATGATATAATAAATTTAATTTTTTTACCGAATGCAAACAAACAACAAATACAACGTGCTGTGTAAATGCTAGTTCAAAAAAAAACTATGTAATGAAATATATTTTTTACTGCCTTAGTATTATTTTACATTTTACATAATGTCTTGAAACGAAACGTATATGCGTAACTGTACCAAATTCTTCGCTTATCTAAACTAAAATAATCAGAACAGATTTGTATTTCCCTTGTAACGAATAAACTCAAATATTATTGTATCGATTTCAAGAGTTCGTACTAATGAACATAGACCATGTTCATTAGTTCAGAGTGGTTCGAATCGTTGACGACCAAACTCTCTCCGAGCGGATTGATCCTTTGGCGTTGCTTAGAGATGTGGGGTCACTCTGCATCTTCTACCGCATTTACCATGGAGAGTGTTCAGAGGAATTGTTCGGATTAATACCTGCAGCTGAGTTTCATCATCGGACGTCGAGGCAGAATACGAAATTCCACCCGTATAACCTCGACGTCCACCGTTCTACAACTGCACGTTTTTCTAGGCAGTTTATGGACCAGCTGCCCACTGAAGTATTTCCGAACCAATTCGATTTAGGGTCCTTCAAGAAAAGAGCGTACCAATTCTTAAAAGGCCGGCAACGCACTCGCGAGCCCTCTGGCATTGAGAGTGTCCATGGGCGGCGGTATCACTTAACATCAGGTGAGCCTCCGGCCCGTTTGCCCACTGTTCTATAAAAAAAAAATTCAAAATATTTAAAAATTGTCTGATTATAATAAATTAAAGTCCTTTACAATTAAAATATTTTTAAACTATTTAATGGAAAGTCAAATGCATTGAAAGCTCAAATGATAATAGATCTAACGTCAGATAACCATACGATTAATGTCTATTGTCTACCCCATAATCATTACTGTATCGACAAGGTACGGGTCAACTGCACTATTATTATACACAGTACATAGGCTTTGTAACAAACTGTCGCGGCCGACATTGCCGCACAGCCAAGTGTAAGTTGGCGTGTCAAGAAAGGTGTTTCGATATCAATTCTCTAACGCCCAAACTCAATAACCCATCTCAATCTATGTTTGACGATCTAAGATATACCTTACCTTACTTATCTTAATCGAATTGTAATAGCCTTTTGTCGATACAAGCTATCCATGGTAGGTCGGATCGGATAGACTTTTGAATGAGAATGACAGTTCAACTGTGCCTATCTTACGATTTTAACTTACACAAGTTTTTTTTAAAGTCATTTGATATGTTTTAAACATAGACATGTATATTTTATATTATTTGTACGGTTTTATTTACATAATTTGGTTAATATTGACTTTCATATATATATCATATATCATGATAGTGGAAAGAGCGAAGAGATCGCCTCCTATCCGTCGCCAAAAACGGATTGTCTCCGTAAGGCTTGTTTATTAGGATGCAGATAGGAGATCGATCGACTGTCACGGTCTTATGTTAATAATGTTTTCAATCTGAGATTGTGGATTAATTATTGGGCTCGGGCGTAATTCGTAGTTTTGGAAGCGTTCAATATTATTCCGCACACGCAATCCAATCGAGGTACTAGATTACTATATTATATTAGATACTAATTTAGATATGTCAAGAAATAACGGCATAGGAAGCTGGCTTTTGTCTAATCTGGCTGGCTTTTGTGTAATCCAGAATCAGGCCATCGATTTAAATGTTATCACTTAAACTTGACTGGACACTTAGCAAAACCACAACCCAGGCCGGCATTCTGCGGCTTATAACCAACCTTGTAACTAGTATTGTCTTTTATTAACATAACTTTTACACATTTAAAGAAAAACACTTTTTTACGGATTATAGTTATGTATTATTGTATTTAAACTTATAATTATTTATACATAATTTTAAATTTAAATTTTAATTATAACTTTAAATACAATAATACATAATTATAATCCGTAAAAAAAATTGGTTGCCTGTAAAGTCGGTATACGGGCGAAAGTTTTACGTGACAACGACTTTGAGTGGTAAAATAATTTTAATGTGAATATTCATTCGTATAGTAGGAAGAAGGATGAAATAATAGTAACAATTTAAAACATTATGTCTGTCTCTCTCGCTCTTAGGCGGGCTAACCATGCCCGAGTGGAAGGGACGCGTGCCTCTCACTCGCTCTCATTGTAAGCGCATAACGTGAGCGGAGCGTAACGCAGTTTCTTGAAGTGTCACCCGGCAAACCAATTTATAAGACGTTGTCACGTCAAAAGTGTTTTTCTTTAAACCTTGTAACTGTTTAAAACCCATACCGATTTTACAGATTGGCTCAATTAAGTTAATAATTTTTATAATTGTCTAGCTATGGCATTGTATGATAAGGAAACTTGATCGAAATCAAAGGACGGAACGATTCGTAATTTATACGTAGCGCTGATGTCTCTACGTACAAATGAACGTTCCGTACGAAAACTCAATATTAACATTGGTATAGCTATTACAAATGTCTTACCTAATCTTACGTAGTTTAAACTATACGAAGATTCGAATAGTTAGCGTACCAAGTTGTTTATAACCGTAACTTGAGTACCATAAATCCAAAATGATTCTTATAGCAGATGAATTATGATATATTAGAAATTGAGATTTTGTCAAATAGTATTTGTGTAGGAACTGTACTGAGAAACTCTAAGTTATAAATGAATATATACAACTACTTGTAAAAATACTTGTAGAAAGAGAATGTTCATGGGCGGCGGTATCACTTAACATCAGGTGAGCCTCCTGCCCGATTGCCCCCTGTTCTATAAAAAAAAATTGACATGATAACATATTTATATTCGATATTAAAATTTAAAGGCTTTTATTATATTATTTATGTACTGGTATAATATATCAATATTATATTATTATTTTTGGGTAATATAGTATTTAACACACTCTCCCACACACACACACACTTACACCCTCTTATGTTATTCACAGGGAGAACACTTGAACACTCCACATATACATAATATAACTACTAGTAAAATAGTTTGTAAATTATAGGATATAGGTTTTTCTAATGAGTTATGTATCTTCATGCTAGAGTTTTTGTCTGGTATATTTAAGGGGTTAGGCGCTGTATGCTGAAATACAGGTTCACACCTAGTTCAGCATTATATAAACCAGACTAATTGTGTTTATAGAACTAGGGCAATTATATATAAGCTTTTCCTGTGAAACAAACTTGAAATAAATTATTATTATTATTATGATTAAACTGTACAATGCATATAAATCAATGAAATATTACTAATCTAAACTACTTATTTGTACTACATTTTGCTCGTTATGCAAACACTTGTCCGTCCTTCTGCTGGTAATGAAGAACTGTAGAAGTATCGCAAGCATTAGAGCGTCCATGATTTGTTAGCCGTTAATGAGGTCGAGTGGACCGTGGAGGCTGCTAATACAGGCATAATATAAAGAGGCTTAAGCCACGGATACACTAGGTGTTAAAGTGAGAAGTATGCATATAAAGTCATATAATATTAATAACCTTGACTTACTATCTCCGAGTAAACTTAATATTCCTTGAGTTTCAATTTTAAGGGTTGGACCACATCTGGCAGCACGGAATCGCATTTGTTCCGCCTGTGCTACCACGTGCCGCGCTGTCGCATTCCGCAGACAAAAAAGGCATCGCGCGCATCAGCATGCTGCAGCATAGGTGGCACATTGTACGGCATGAATGAACAGGCTGCACGGAGCTGACGAGCGGCTGCGTGCGCCATTGTACGATAGAGAGACAGCATGCGATAGCATGCTATCACGCGCTTCAGCGTTCCGGAGACCATTGCATTTTGTCTGTGATGCCGATCGCCTCGAGGATTCCGCCGCGTGCTATCGCATTATGCTTTCTGTCTTGGTCTAGCAAATGGCAGTTCTAAGCGACAGAAAGAGAAAGGGCGACGGAAAAGGAGATTCCGTGCTGCCAGATGTGGTCCAACCCTTATTTGATGTTATTTTGTTTATCATTTCATTTTATATTTTCTTGTAAGTTCTGGCAGTTTCTCAAATTAAATATCATATTTATCATATCATATTAATTCCTGTATTGTTTACCTTCTGTGCCTGCCTCAGGTGTCGGTGTTCTAACGTATACGTTCACCGTAACACCCACCGTAAGATACACTGGGTGATAAAGTGAGAAGTATTCGAAAACTCAGCAGGACCTAGTAGAAGTGTTTCTGAGAGAAATGTCAAAGTTATAACTACTGAGGCACTATTGCCGCTACACCTAGCGAGATTTTGGATTAGTTAGCATTTTATCTAGCGAGATTAAACTTTCTTGGAGCTTTGTAATATTTGGATATTTCATCTTTATCGCCATGTGTCACTCGAGAATGGTCTAGCGTTGGCACTGCCTAGGTATAACAATTATAACTGAGAATGTTGCGTACACTCGCTCCAGAAAGAGCGTGCTAACATGTTCCGTGTGACGATGTTGCGCGGCATGTAGTTGAACAAAATGTTACCCAGTGTATCCCTGACTTTACATTACATGCATTCTGAAACAAAACATTTCACATTCACGCTATTTGAAAATGCTTTTGTTTGCGTTTTGAAAACAAAGTTTTTAGAATTCAGGCTAATGCGACGTCATTTTTCGCTTTATTAATTAAATTAATTAGGGAGGGGACATACGCCACCAAATTTATACGAAATTACATTTTTCCGGAGTTTTCAGTTTGATTACGTTCACATAAAAAGCATTGTCATGCCAATGTTTTTTGTGCTTATTGATTCCATATATAAGATTGGAGCGAATGCATCTCTACACCAACTCACAGAAAAGTTCGGGTTTATCACTGTCACAATCACCAGAAAGTTTACTTTCACCGTTGTCATCTGACAAAGATAGATAGATATCTACTATACTATAATCTATGTTTTCGAGTTTTTATGAGTGTATATATTTATGCTTAGTTAGAGATCCATCCTAGTACAATACTAGGATTCGTACGATATTTTTTTTAACTGGAAAAGTAAAAAGATAGCTTAGAATATCTTAATACTCGTGTCGCGGTGTTTGTGGTTAAACTAATCCGAAACGGCTTTCCCGATTCTCATGAAACTTTGTGTGCATATTGGGTAGGTCTGAGAATCGGACAACATCTATTTTTCATGCCCTAAATGTTAAGGGTAATCCACCCCTAAATTGTATGTAGAAAGTCGAAAACTAAATTTGTATGAAAATTTGTCGACATCGACGTCGTCATTTTCATACAAATTAAGTTTTCTACATACACTACTGCTAAGGCATCTTGCTTAAACCCCCTGAGCACAATATTGTGAAGTGTCAGAAATAACATTTGACAGTGTTTTATTATATTACTACATAGTATAAAACAATGTCGCTTTCTCTGTCCCTATGTCCCTTTGTATGCTAAAACGGATTTTGATGCAGTTTTTTTTTAATAGATAGAGTGATTCAAGAGGAAGGTTTATATGTATAATAACATCCATTAAATAGTGGAGAAGTACTGTCCGCTTACATTGCAAACGCAGGCTGAACCCTACGAGTTTTATCAAAATAATGTACTAAGTATTGTACACATTGAAAAGGTCAACAGAAAAGTACGTGATGGTATATGTCTATCTCTTATAGATAACCCACAATAACATTTTTGTCATTTACTTTTTACGACAAATAATGGCTAATTTTCGAAGCGATTTTAACCAATACAGCATTAATAAGGAATAATTGGTTAAGGAACCAATTAAATACCTTGAATACATTGTTAATTTAATATAGATCTATACAGCCCATTACAGCTTATTTAGCAGCGATCGAACGCGTATATTATCGGAATATAAAAACCTGCTTTTCATCAGCATTGCACCCGTGCGAAGATGGGGCGGGTCACTAGTTAGCTATAAAGAGGAACTGCCAAGACTATCGTCACGAAGCAAGCATAATTAAAAACCCATAAATGAATATCACGAACGTAGGTCACGAATTGTTTTTGTGTATTTAATATTCAACATTAACATTTATTTAAAACATTTAATAGATTCCTTGTATACGTTTCTTTTGACAGAATCACTACATAGTATAAAACAAAGTCGCTTTCTCTGTCCCTTTGTATGCTTAAATCTTTGAAACTACGCTACGGATTTCGATGCGTTTTTTTTAAATAGATGAGTGATTCAAGAGGAAGGTTTATATGTAAAAAAACCATCCATTAAATAGTGGAGAAGTACTGTTATTTTTGAGGTTTCTAATGTGATGTCGTAAATAATTACATTTTTTCCGCTTACATTGCAAACGCAGGCTGAACCCTACGAGTTTTATCAAAATAATGTACTAAGTATTGTACACATTGAAAAGCTCAACAGAAAAGTCCGTGATGGTATATGTCTATCTCTTATGGATAACCCACAATAACTTTTTTTTGTCAATTACTTTTTACGACAAATAATGGCTAATTTTCAAAGCGATTTTAACCAATACAGCATTAATCCATAACCAAATAAATACCTTGAATACATTGTTCATTAAATATAGATCTATACAGCCCATTACAGTGTATTTAGCAGCGATCGAACGCGTATATTATCGGAGCTTTCCAGCGACGGAAATAACAATACATAATCAAAACCTGCTTTTCATCAGCATTGCACCCGTGCGAAGCTGGGGCGGGTCACTAGTTTTATATAAAGAAACAAATTTGGGGTTTGGATAAGAACTGCTACATGTGTCACGCGTGACGTATGGAAATGTTCAGGGGGAATTAATGTTAAGTATCGGGTCATGTCAGCTGTCGTCGCATGAGAATGTAGAACAGACGCCAAAAAGCAACGTGCTTTGGTTGTAATTGTTCTGTCATCTAGTTCAATTAGACGTAACACGAACCGCCTTTACTTTTGTGCCGACACGGCGTATCTAATACGCTAGGTTATCAAAGGGAAGGCTTATAAGAATACCAAGGAAGCAGAGACAGTTGATTCTCGGTCTTTTAAGTAATACCTCATTATTTTCTAATTAATAAAGTAAACTAGTCCTTCTTTATTTCTTTTAAGGTGGCGACTGACATCGAATTTTCGCGTGATGTGAATATTCGCATGAATATTTGTTCGTTGTGAGCATGCTCACAACACCTAAATATTCGCGATTCGCCTGTGCTCCATCCCATCCATAGTTGCAGGCAAAATGGACGTAGCCGTGGTGGCGACTTCTAATGTATATTCAAAGGGATTCGCCAAAAAACCCGACAGCAGAGTGGAGCGCGCTCGGTGCTCGTATCGGGCTGAACGGCTCGATGTACCGACATGCGGAATATTCGACTTGTAACGTGCTCACATCGAGCAAATATTCAATGTCAGTCACCACCTTTAGACGAATATTGTTTTAAAAGCGCAATTATATTGATTTAGTTTGTCTAAGGAGGTTAACTCCTAAGGTTTGCTTCGAAGTCAACTGGTTTCTTAATATGGCGCTACAACCGTTGAGTTTCGGCTTTTGAGGCCTCAGATTTCTGTGCTAGTAGTTTAGTATTTCTAATAATCAAACCTGAAGCTGAAACTGTTCTCTTGGGGTTTCCTCACGTTTTCGTTCACAGTACGAGTACAGAGAGCGCTCATAGAAAGTCTGGTTTGTGCTCAGACGTTTTCTATAGAAACAGTGCGTAAATATAGTCCTAGCCAAACAGACTAAAGGCTTGTATAAAAACCAAAGTTGGCCTTAGAATCAGCCCGTGCTGAGATGTAAAGGCCCTTAAGGTCAACAGCGAGATTCCATTAAAAAAAAAATCGAATAGAATATTGTTTTATTTTTTGCTGAGACTAACAAATATGTAGGGTATAATGTAATATTACATTACTCCAAAAAAAAAATTAATTTTCATTTCAATTCAAGTAACAGAACTTACGGCTTCTACTGCTGTAGTATAAAACCGTCCTAATTTATTGCTCTAGTTAGTCGTATGGTGGACGGCAGATATTAAGTCCTAATAACGAAAATAAATTCTGAGCCCAAAAAGTGAAGCGTCGATAAATTATGCACCAAGAAACTCCGTCCTGAACCTGCTTTTGCGTGCGGTCGTGTCAGAATTCCGGACTAAAGTAGAAAAGACTAAAGACCACTGTCTGTACTCGCTGTTATGACGCAAGGGCCGACTAACCTTTGACGAACAAAATATGTAGCATAAGTATCGAATGGGGCTCTGCGTGAATGTCCATTCTCAGAGATGCCGTGGCCAATTTAGATGAATACTATACCAAATAAATCTTATGGTAATTAAATTAACACATTAAGTCTACTTCGGCCTTGAAGTAAAATGGTCGTGACTTTGCATTAAACAGGTTTATGTTATCCTGAGTCCGCATTATTTAAATTTACTGTAGGTTTTTTTATAGAACAGGCTGTTAAGTGATACCGCCGCCCGCCCATGGACACTCAATGCCAGAGGGCTCGCGAGTGCGTTGCCGGCCTTTTAATAAAAAATTGAAAAAAAAATATATCTAAAAATACACACTTGTTCGCACTCCGTTTCTATACGTTTTAATTTAAATATAAATACATCAGTGAAATGCATTTAACCTAACCATAGTCGTGCTTGACAGCTGACATGAAAATATATTTTATTTGACATGACTTTTAAGAAAAAGTACTTTCACAATTTTTATAAGAAAAGTTCATACCAGCAAGTCGTTATGATTCGCGACAATTTGCAGCAATCTCAAACTCAAATTAAATATTCATGTAGGTAACCAATTCTTATGAACGCCAACAGAAAAGATGTTAAATTGATTCAAAATTTACTACCAGTTCGCAAATCCAAGGGCGGGCAAGAACTGGCAAGAAACTTTTCGCCGCTCGTTGTAATGGATAAGTTTTGAGTTTCATCAACTGTATCCAAGGCTTTGATTAATTTACTTTTAAGAGAGGTTTGATTTTACTCGTACGTATTTTTTTTATCCTCACCTAGTACTTCTACTGCAAGCCTGAACTAGACTACAGATTTCTATATGCGATTAAAATATAATACACCAAAATTAAGCGTTTAAAACGATTTTATTAAGATTTTTCACATTTACCTAAAATTATACACGAACAGGTGTGTTAGTCATACGGGGTGATAGAGCGTCGTTGGAGGATGTCTCGCAGTTGTAACACCTCCAACTGTTTGTGCTGGCGACCAGTTCCTCGCTACTTACGCACTCCAGGTGAAATTGAGATGCGCAACGGCTGCATCTGATAGAGGCACAGCCTTCAATAGTACGCTTGCAATGAGCACAATCCATCTTATCTTAATTCTTCGACTGATTTAAATAGTTCGAGTTATCGGAAATCAAGCTTTTGAAGCAAACAAATTAACCGTTCGCGCAAGAGAGAATTGAAATTTTGTATCACTTTACAATTTTTATACAATTTTAATTTTAAGCGAAGAACTGATTCTTGTAAAGACAAGCCAAAGAATGATGTTTTACACGGGATTGCATAGTTATTCCATTTTCAAATGTCTATTTAAATAATTCTTTTTCGTTTTCTTTTTTATTTTGGCCAGTATTTATAAATTGAATGACGTGAACAATATTTTTAATACAAAACCTTAGTTTAATACACCATTTTAAATTAAAACTTTT
Organism: Pieris mannii; assembly: GCA_028984075.1. Classification (NCBI taxonomy): domain Eukaryota; kingdom Metazoa; phylum Arthropoda; class Insecta; order Lepidoptera; family Pieridae; genus Pieris; species Pieris mannii. Next base: position 5,112,789 of record CM054797.1, read on the forward strand.
TTTTGTTGTTGTGTTGAAGCATGTCTAATGTAATAATACTTTGCAATTCAAGAAATCACATTGTGTCGTGTTAGCTCTATTGTATTGTTTTATTTTATCGCCGTCTAACTTTCGTAATTTTATTAATATAAGACTAGGTATTCTAGGTTACTAATATGTGATTCTAACGATCATTTGTCCAATACATTGTTATATTGATCAATTTTGTTGTCATCCTCCGTAACATTGACAATTGACAACAACAGCAATGACCGATTGTCACTATCTAACATTCTCAAATCATTCTCACTTTATGGCGCCAAAATCTAGAATAAGAAAATGTCATGTCAATCATTTTCTTAATCAATCATAATTAACTTATTATACATATATATCGTATATATATTAAAATATGTAAAGATGTATTGGAATAAATAAATGTATAATTGTCATATTTAGTAGGCAAATTATGTCATTATGTAACCCCCAGAATCCATTATAATAGTTAAAATACAAAAAAACTCTAAACTTTAAACTGTTAGTAAAAACTGTTAGTAAAAACTGTTTGTAAAGCTGTTTGCAAGCATTTTATTTTGCGAACATATAAATAATAAATATGATTTTTACAGACGGACAAGTGACGGCGCGGCTACTGGGCCCAGAGTTCTGCGTTCAACACCAGATTGGAGTGAGGCAGCTGTTAGCGGTGAGCACCTCTGGCAACCGACCTCAGTTTCTGGGGACTGCTGTTATGTTGGCGATTCTGAGTGTCAGGTGAGGACTATATAATTTTTATTAGTGCAGAGAACCCTCAGGACCTATCCGGTTGCCAAACTCCAAAAAAGTACATTGTTTTTTTCAATTTTTTGTCATCGTTTCTTACAGTAGGACAAAATATGGAAAAAATATATGGTAGAGTTGAGTACTAAAAGTATCCATTTTGACAGACCGATACACGATTTAAATAAATTCACTCTATAAAAAGAAAAAAAAATTGCCCATTTTGGTATGCTTTTCTAGATCGTCACCTAATCATATACATTGGTATTAAAAAATAAATCACTACAACCTCTTTAGGTCTTGGCCTCAGATTTCTGAATCTGTTTCATGATCATTTTTTTAAATCTAATAGTAGGTGATCAGCCTCCAGTGCCTGACACACGTCGTCGACTTTTTCGGTCTAAGACATGTCGGTTTCCTCACGATGTTTTCCTTCACCGTTCGAGCAAATGTTCTTCTTCTCCTTCAAGTGCCTCTCCATTACTGGAGGTTGGCCGTCAGTATCCTAAAACGCGTCCCGTCCTGCGCCAGATGTAGCAACTCTTCAGCATTTGCAATACCCGTCCACTCCCTAACATTGCGAAGCCATGACTTCTTCCTTCGACCAACACGCTGTTTACCCTGGATTTTCCTCATTATAATTGGTTGAAGGAGGTGGTAGCAGTCATGGCGCAACGCGTGGCCCAGGTTCGCATCGACGCTTCAGTAAATGTTAAATGCATATTATAAAGTAACTCCATTGGTGCACAGCCGGTGCTCGAACCTATAACCTCAGTTATGAGAGTCTCAAGCTGAAGCCACTAGGCCAACACTGCTCGCATACATTGGTATTGCTTATGCAATAATGTTCAAACATTAACTAAAGTCTTGTGTAAAGCAAACATTTTATTCGTCAAGTTATTAATAAACAGGCTTATTACGCACGGTTTAACAGAACATTAATACAATAAAAATGTTATTTTCTGTTAAATCTATAAAAGATAGATTATAACTTTCGTTGAACTTTAAATGATATAATTTTTATGACGAGGATTGCGACTGTGGAAGAGTTGCAAGAGACAGACGTTGAAGGGCCAATTTAGGAACGGAGAGGCACTAAAATAGGGTTTGTATGAATGGGACGATATGTATTGTACAGTTGATAATATTGTACGTAAATCTCCGCGAAAAAAAAAACTATTACCAAGGTATAAAATCCAGTTAAGTTCTAGAAATTATAAGTTGTGTTCTAATTTTGTATTCAAATACACTAAATTAAATTAAATGTAATACATTAACAGATAATTAAGTATTAACTTACTGATATCTAATGCAAGGAAACATTGTCTATATACAAAACTAGAACTAGGTACAGATTACGTATTATTTTAGAGAGTTATTACAGTAGGGTAAATAACATTAAACATACATATTTACTTGACAAACAGGTAATATTAAAGTAGACAGAACGATTATAATTCTGATAACGTTATTTCAGACAATACATACTAAATAAAATGTATGTGTATTAGGGAATATGATATGTGCTACGGGTTGACTCTCCCCCAAAATATGGCGAGGGGACCGATGGCTGGCCATGCGTCATACTCGTGAACGGGTGCTACTTGTGGTGACTGGTCGTACTTCAATTCGTGTATGCGGTGATATTAGTTGTTTATACTACGTATTTGCGTGTTGTTCTCACGAGTATGTAAGTGCGTGCTCCTATTTCATCATGCCTCCTGCTGATAGAGGATAAATCTTTGTTTTTAATTTATTTTATTATTCTTTATTACTCAAGATGTCATATGGAACATGGTGTAATGGTTGCAGCTTCAACATTAAATCAAATCAAGATCAAAATCTTGCTCATCTCTGTGGTCGTAGGTTCGACCCGGTTTGCACGAATGGACTTTCTTCTTCGTATTTAACACTCTCTCAAAAGAGTCGACAGTGTGTGTCAGGCACGGGTGGTTGATTACCTACTTGCCTATTAGAAATAATCACGGAACAGATACAGAATTCTAAGCCGGAAACCTGAACGGTTGTAGTGCCATTAGTATATGCATAATAAAGTCATAAACAAATTTGCAAACAAAATTATTGAAGAAGCGTAATATATAAAATGTTAAAAAAGACACTTACGTTAAGCTTCTTTATTTTTTGCTTGAACAAAATTGTTTTAAGGAAAATTCCGGCGAAACGCGACGGCAACAACTCAATCAACTTCGGAAAAAGGCAAAAAATCATGACTGAACCCGTAAATATTTCCTAGAATGTTATTTTAATGCGATAAAGTTTCACGATCACACTTTTCCAGGAATGCCCAACATAATTGCTTATCTGGGAATCGAACTATGAATAGAATTATTAAAGGACAGTCCAATTTGAACCAGAAATTCTATCACTTCGATTGAATCGATGTGATACAAGTGTATTGATATTTTATCAAAGCCAAATTTGTTTTCAAGTAATCCTTCATACATTAAGGAATCAATGGCGCCTGATTTTTATTAAATAGCGCCATTACTTGATTGGAATTTTGCATACGTTATATCGCTTTTTAATTTCTTGGTATTCTCCGTTTTTCACTCATGGCTGAAATCGTATTTCCATTTGTGGAGTGGAAAACCGGTATGTTTTTCATGCTCAAATACAAATATTATTTATGTCTATACTATTATGCGTACTTAAATATAATAAAATCTTATTAAGGAGCGTACAACCTAAAGCATTGTACATTTTGCTCACTCAGGTTTTCATAGTTTTATAAGCGTGGCGATTAGAGTTAGAGATTAGAGTTAGAGATTAGTGGCGAAGAGAGTGTCTGCGTCTGCCACCACAGTGGTAGTGGCTCTTCAACTGTAACTTTGCAATCATTTCATAGCAATTAACTAAATCATCGGAGTTACGCCCCAAGAGTTTAGCCAGACGCAGGCACTCCTTCAACTGTTACAATACATTTATTCGTTACATGGAAATTAACATTTAATTATTTCGCTTATTTTCTAGTATTGTACGCGAGTGGTTAATAAAGAGTAAAACTAAAATCCTCTATTATTCAAAGCACCCCGATGACCCAGACACCGTTCATGAAGTATGATTATAATTGCCTTGTTAAAAATAATAAAAATAACCAAGAGTTATGAAGATGTCTGGGTCTATTCAAATCGGATACCTGATATTTTTGTGTGTTAACTTTAAACCATTACAAAGATTTAATACTGTTATTACCTGGGTATATCAAAGATTTGTGTTCATAAAAATTATCAAATCATTTCTATTTACATAGTTTTATTTATTTAAAGCTTAGTGACAGATTATTTGTAAACTTAAAGCCCCTTAGTGGCTTCAGCTCGCAATTCTCATCCCCGAGGTCGTGAATTCGATCCCCGGCTGTGCACCAATGGACTTTCTTTCTATGTGCGTGACTATCTTTTATATGAAACCATCGTCCGGAAACCGGTTGTCTTAGTCCCAAAAAGTCGTTGGCGTGCTAGACACGGAAGACTGGTCACCTACTTGCCTATTACATTGACAAAATCATGAAGAAGATACATAAACCAGGCCTAAATAATTATTAATAAAGTCCAGTTTTAATTCAAAAATCACGTTAACTCTTAACGTCTCTATCAATTCGTTTATGCTATTTATGTGTATGTATGTACTAAAACAGACAAAAGTTACTAAACTATTAACTATTAAGGCACGTCTATTCTAAAGTAAAAACTTTCCATAAAAAATTTCTTACAACAAATTAAAACTTTATGGAAAAGTTTTACCAGCTTTATCCTGCTCATTTCAAGCCATTACAATACCTCTTAACGATGCCGAGTTAACACAACTTTGTACAAGGCAAGGAATTATTTCCCCGACAGCCATTACTTTCGTATCTATTGTATCCAACGGTTAGTTGAATGTAAGATTAATGAACCCTTTCCAGGATTAGCAGCAATGGCTTGTCACTGCCGATACAAAGCCTTACATTTACTAATTGCTTAAAGACGTATAACATTTTATATTGTACTGCTATATATACAGCGACACTTGATAGAATTGTTGAACAATTAAAAGTGCGTGCGTATTAAGTACACATGTCAGAAGAACTTCTTAAATAAATTGTAAATTAGTTATTACTAAGCTAAAGTCCCAAATAGATGATAATGTATATGTTATTATGTATATGATCACTACATGTATATCTATATTCACAATGTTTGCACTCTGTATACGTGTTATCATAATATAAATAATAAAACATCTGCGTTTACTGCACAAGATGTTATGCAACAGAAATGATATCTAAAGTTCTAACATGTAACTACTTAACGAATACATCAACCAATAGTGTTATTTTTTTTGATCTCCCTTTCTCAGTCTGTCTCTTAGTTAGTCTCAATCGCTCTCTCTCGTTTCTTCGACAAATCGCTGCACCTCTTTGTGACGTTTCATCCGTTAAAATTTTACCCTCATGCGCCTAAAGAAGTTTCACTTCAAAAACGCTCGTTAAAAATACAACGTTTCTTCTGATTTCGACGTATGAGTCTTATCCCTTTGATTGTAGGTTGTACAAAAATGTATTTCTGTATGTGCATGCGCATTTAATACTCGCTTGTACGGAGGAAAACATCGTGAGGAAACCGGTGTTGCCTTTGATCCAAAAACGACGGCGTACGATGATAAACGTGGGATTGTAAATCTATATTTAAAAATACAGTCACAGTCTATTATAACGACATTGAGGGGTCTACCATATAAGCTACTATTACTTGCGCACATAGACAATGTTTATCGTAGCCTTAAAGTAAATAGGCAAGACTCCTAATCGCCAGTTCGTCCAATGTTGTATATCTAGAGAGCAGAATGACGAAAATCATAATTAAAAAAAAAATTATTTGTCAATGGCATGTAAATAGTTTATTTCAAAAGCAATTACATAACTTAAATATTAATTAAACATATCACGAGAAAATCTGGAAACAAACAATGGTCGAATTTAATTAGTTTCATCAACATTCGAACAGCCTAAAACTTTGTTAATAGAATGCTATCAATCTGAAACCCTCATAAATTGAGCCTTTACTATTGCCGTGAATATCTGTTCAACTTGTACCACAATATTACCATCGGTAAAGCAGGAACGAATCATGCAATGTCTATACCAATATCAATGTGTTTGATTATTGATTTTTTAATAAAGGGAACATTTGAAGAAAATCAGTCTCCGCCGACTTGTCTAGTGCCTGTCTTCATTTCGCCATTGGAAGAATTAAATCGAAATTTCATATAAAATGTAGGAATCGACGTTATTTTTTAAACTACTAAGTTAGTAATTCTTTTTTAAGAAAAGGGATACTCTTCTTTAATAAAATCCCAGAGGCTCTTTTTTCTCTGTCTTTTAATAAATTTAAGAAATGTATTAAAGAAAAGCTGTGTAAAAACCTTACTTAACCTTTCCAAAGCCAAAACCAACTCAACTTTCAACTTTGTCAGGCACAGGAGGCTGATGGCCTATAAGATTGACAAAAGTTCATAAAAAATCTATATAAATTTGAGGCCCAGACCAATAAAAGGTTGTAACTGATAAAAAGTCTAAATTTAGATATATTCTTTTAAATTGACGTTCATAAATAAATAACTATTCATTTGATTCAACAGTTACCGTACTTACCTTTTGGATTAACTTTTCTATGAATGCCGTATTCTGAATAGAACTTGCAATACAGAGCGGAAGATGTCTCAAATATCAAGACTGGAAATACTACACGTAGATTGCGATTACCTTCCCTCGTTATCTCGAACTCATCAAAGATTTGGTGCATATGTCTCCCATTAAGACCTCTCGCGTATCTAAATTAATTGGATAAATTAGTTTAGTTAGAGGTACGAGCTAAGTTTATTAGATATTTAGTAGCTAGCTTCTCCCGCGAACTTTGTTTTACCTTAGTACATATTTTGTTAAATGAAAACTTTGTTGGTAGTGATTTGAAAGGCGATGAAACGAAAAAGCGACAGTAAAAAACGGATACATAAATTCATAACATTTAGCGTGGGATAAAATGAGATAGGAAGCATTATACAGTATGTAAACTTTAAATAATATATTAAATTAAATATTGATACTAAACTTAAAAATTAAAATTAAAAATTTAATTACAAGATTTATTTAAAGAAAAGTATATTGCATTTAGATAGTAAAAAAATGGTTAATTTACATATTATTAATTATAAAAATTTATTTAATCATTATTGTATTTATCAAAATAAAGTATTGATATTAAACTTTAACTTCTACCACATTTTACTAAGGTTCAAATACAATAAATGAAATATTTTGCTATACCATAGAGACTGTTTTTCGGAATTGAAACTTAAAAACAAATGTCTACACGCTAAATTGGTGGCGCGTTATAGGAAACGCGTTGTTGGAGTATTCTCACATAGACAGTAATATAACGCGTGCAATCTCCGATGTATGGGGAAATACCAGTGTTAAACTAGAGACTAAATCACGCAATATGGAGCTGCGTTATAAGAGTACCGTATTTATATTTTTCTAATAAAAATATCTCAAACTGGTCCAGCTGTCTTCGAGTTTAGTTCTTAGCAACATTTTGCGATTCATTTTTGTTTATATAGATTACTAGCTACCCCTGCGAACTTCGTTTCACAAAATAAATTTAATTTATACTTTAGCCTGAATAACAGTAATCATGATATTGAATTGTAGCTTATATAACACGTTTGTCGGTTTACCATAGCAGTGCCATCTATTGATTACTTACTCAATCCAGTCTAAAAGTATCGACATCTGTTAGATTCTAATGGAGTTAACAGATAATTGTGACTGTTAATTAATTATAGACAAATAATTTGCAATAAAATAAAATTGCGGCTATAATTAAAGATCTAAGCTATCCTATCTCTTAAGTTGGACCAGACTGCTCACGGTGTGCTAATTTAATTTAAAATCTGTTAAGTAGGTTAGGAGTCCATCGCGGACAAACATCGTGACAGGAGATTTAAATATAATAAGATTAATGTAGTAACCGCGGAAATGTCAAGTAGAGTTAAGCAAATGGACAAAAGTAAATAAAAAACAAGTTCTCTGTATTTACTTATAAACGAACACTGTTTGTGTAAAATAGTGGTTATTAAGCCTGCGGCACCGCGTTCAAAGGTGTCCAGTGTGCAATTTTTTCTGTATACAAAACTCAATATTGCAAATAATTTGAACCGTTTTGATAAACGTAATAATTTACGCTACTTGGCTTCACACGTTATATATAGTAAATAGAGCCCATGTTACTCGTGTATCTAATGGGGGAATTTATTCCTAATCAAAATAAACAAATCACAAATTTTCTCTTTTATTATATTAGCAATGTGTTAGTAATAATTTTCGTAAATTGGAGTTTAATTTTTTATTATTCTTTACGACTCGAATCAGTGTCAATGACTGCCTGTAACAGTAACTTCCTGATCACAATGGTCTCGTATGTGATGCTGTTTAAAGGGTATTTTTTTACGGATGAAACGCAATAATTATATTTTTATTTATATATTAACACTTCGTTGCATTACATAAAAGGAAAAAAAATTAAACATAATTTAATGAAAAACAACTGGCGGCCTTATCGCTTTAGAGCGATTTCTTCCAGACAACCACTGTGAGTAAATTACATGAGGTAGGCAAGAAGTGCAAAAATACATATTACAAATACAATAAGAAGGAAAAAACATACTTAATATATTATAATGTTAGCGTCACGAAGATGTGCAGCGTTTTTGTTGAAGAAAAGGGAGAGAGCGATTGAGACCTATTCGGAGTGAGAAAAATCGAGAGTGAGATTAGAGCGAGAGGAGGGAGAGAGCTGTAGTGAGACAGAGTTAGAGAGAGAGTAAGGGAGATCGAGAAAAAATACACGCTATTGGTTGATTTATTCGTATACATATTAGAACTTTTGATGGCAATTCTATCGCATAACGTCTGGTGCAGTAAATGCAGATTTTTATTTATTTATATTATCATTAGCACGTATACATTGTGTAAACAGTGTGAATATAGATATAGATATAAATGGAGTGATCACTGGTACACGATAATCTATTGGGGCTTTTACCTTAGTAATAATTAATTTACAAGGAAGTTTCACTTCTGACACGTGTATTTTGTGCGCACGCACTTTAATGTTTTAAAATATCTTAACAATATTACAATTCCGTGAAAATACAAATACTTTGAAATGTACTTCAGAAAACTGGTACAATATAAATTTTCAGTATAAAGTTCAAATGGTATTTTCACTATCCTATTCTTCCTATTTATGTTTCACAAAATCCCTCTGGCTGTTTAGATTATAAACACCATAACGATTTGTAGAGTTTTAAGAATCTCGAATATAGAAGTACTTTGAGTTATTACAAATAAAATTATAGCAGAAAGGTTATTATAGTTGTTATATTTCCCCTCCAATATCTTGCGTAGCAGTCTTCATAAAACTAGTCAGGTGGAATAAAAAAAAGTTCGCGTTGCAGGTAGGGAAAAATGTATGAATTCTAATCACAGCATTTTCTTTACTCTAGAGACGAAAGGAGGGAACATTTTTCCACATACACAATAACTTATGATAACTTTTTACTATGATACTTTGCCGATGAGTAGGGATGCCAACAGGCTGGAATTTAATGACGTTTAATAAGTGATACTCTTATAATCCTATGTTCCAAAATAAACGTATTTTATTTTATTTTTATTTTATGGTTTGTTTCATCCAAATAAAGATGTATTCTATGACATGTGCTATCAATTCTGTGATCCACCGTATGTACCAGAATAACTTTCTTCACATTGTTTTTCTCGTGCAAATATTCAGCGCATTTAGAGAAAAAATCTATTAGTACAGATAAATACTTTTTAAGGTTAAAAATGGTGTGCGATAACCATATTAGAAATCTGAAGTTCTTAATATTGTATAAACTGTATATGACTTGTGTTATCAGATGAAATCATTATGAATGTAACTGGTTCTTATAAATTCGCTAGAAGGCTACAGGTATATATAGAAACTATTGAATCTAAAATAAACTTTTCTTTCTCAGAAACATGGAGCTCGCATGAAGTGTTCCGCGTGTAAGATTGTGGCGCACACAGCCTGCATCGATATTCTAATAGACCGTGTGCAATTCACTTGCAAACCAACGTTTAGAGATGTGGGCGTGCGACAGTACAGGGAGCAGACAATAACACATCACCACTGGGTCCACAGACGCTCCGAAAAAGGGAAATGCAAGGCTTGTGGCAAGGTAAAAACCTTAAATGGCGTTGGTAGAGCTTTTGTGTAGACTGTTGTTTTATTAAATAATTTTATAGCTTTTTTAAGTTAACAACGGGGAGATATAATAATTGTTTTTAATTAAATTAGAAAGAAAACTTACCGCACCCCATCTCCAAACTAAATCTTTAAACATAACTATAAGTAAATATATACTATTAACATGAATGTTTTAAAGTTATCTTAAACTAAGAAAGAAAAGTAAACTATATGGAACTCAATGATTTTTTAATTTTTACAAACATGACACACATAGAAATATAATTTACTATGCTAACGACTAAAACCTATTTAGATTGGCCTATATATGCATAATGTGTGCAAATATGAATAAGGCGTTGTACCAAAGGCTTAGCATGCAAGCTTAACCCGCAGCATGGTAGCTATGATGTTATAAAAAAAAATAATAAAAAAAAAAGGAAGAGACTGGCTCCCCACAACAGAGGGATTCCTAGTGTGCGGGCCAGTGTATACTTTCTCAAAATATCCTGATTAATAAAGTTTTTTCTTCCTTACCTACAAGGCAAGGCCATTAATGGCATACTGTTGATTGGTGACATTAATTTTATATTAACTGATGTATAATTAACATTAACAGTTTTTTTAAATTAATTTTAACTTAACATACAATTTAACTTCAATATATTTTTTATACTAGTTATCAGCAGACAGTTTATCACGTTGCCTTCCGACATATGTGTCCCCTTGTTTTTCATCTAGTCTCTTTCACGAGTTGATCTTCTCCATCCTTCCGGGAGATCGGCTTCTCATCTCTTTCTTCAACGGCCTTTTTTCCTTCTCTCATATCTCGGATATCATTCTATGACGTCTTTCGTCCATTTTTTTTTTCGACGTCATATATTATGTATATATTATGTATATATTATGTATATATTATACATAATATATGAAAATTTTAAAAGGGAAAAATGTATACCGTTTGATAGTTACTAACCATACAATTCCCTATTCATTTTTATGTATTGTAAGTTTAATGATTTTCTGTTGGCGTATTTCAATGCATGAATATCGTGCAAAACTGTCACGCGGTAATAAATCACGTCATTATAATATTTTAACAATAAATATAACAAAACTCGCCAAATCATCTGACCCAAAATATTTCGGTCAGTTACAAGGCAAACAAGCATTCAAATGGGCTGCGAAGCTTTATTCAGTAAATTTGGAACAACGTAACTTTTAAAGCTGAATTCTAGAACTGTTCCATATTAAATAAATAAATAAATAAATATAGCCTTTATTAACAATCCTTTAAGTTACATTTTATCCTACTTCTACTCTATACACTACTTATGCTTATTAACGAAATTAAATTAAGGTAAATGTAAATATTATCATATTATTTCCCATTAGACACCGGTTTCTTGATTGTCTTGCTTTTCAGCATAGGCCTCCCCAAGTGTTCTCCACAAAGATCTATCTCTTGCTTTCCTCATCCATGTGGCTCCTGCCACCTTTTTAATATCATAATATGGAACAGTAGGATGGAGAAGATACTGTTCCATATTACTAAATTATAATTGTGGTTATTATGGTATATTTTGTAAATCCCGAAATATATATTTTTATATTTGCATAATTAAAATATTTTATGCCAGCCACATGATGGGCCAGTGGCAATCGCAGTCGTAGTTGGACGTTTATTTCTTTAAATAATTTGGGAAAAAACCCACGTTACTTAGGGATAATTTTGCATTCTAATGGCGAAAAGTTTTTGAATTCGCATTAGATGTTTAAGTATATTCGTTCCAAACAGGCGAAAATATTTTATCTTATTGTTGCATATTGCTGTATATATTCTGTTTAATTATATTTAAATAATGGCAATCATGTCTATGAATTTTACATACATATTTCAATTTTCTTTTCTCAACTTTATAAACAAGATATTGTAGATATTTGTTATGCCTTGCATATGTTCCACGTTCCCTACCCACGGAACGTGTATTGAATTAGTGCAGCAATTTCTAGAAATGTATTTTGTATCATTAAGTGTTTTTTTTTTATAGAACGCAAACGTGCAGAGGGCTCACCTGATGTTAAGTGATACCGCCGCCCATGGACACTCTCAAAGCCTCACTTTGCACACGTTGCGGGCATTTTTTTTATGTTCAAGAAAATATATACCTTATACGAGATGAAATTTCAAAATCACATGTAATTTTAGTTTTAAACTGTTACCTATGCATTTCCGTACTGCTTAAACGAGTGAACAAACACAAAAGAAAATTCCATCAGTTCACCATATTGAGAATACCAGTTGAATAAATATTGTAAGTGAGACTTAATCTTTTCACAAGTTAAATGTTTGTGTCTGTTACGTGTTGCTTACAATAGAAAACTTTCTTTGCTTGAATCCTCTTATAATTTATTTTGGAGTGAAACTTCTTTTTTGTTCATCAGGGTAAGTTTTTCAGGGAATCGTCACTAAGATGTGTAGCGTTTTTGTCGAAAGAAAGGGAGAGGTCGATTGAGAGAGAGTGAGAAAGGGAGATCAAGAAAAAAAACTGAGTGTCTTTCTTTATTGATACATCATGGAACATATGATCTATATTTAACATAATAAAGTGTTACGCTAGTTCACTAATTAATGGTTTTATCCTTTCAATATTTACATGCGGTGTAAAGAAATTGAATATTTTATTTATGAGTGCAAGAATTTAATTGGGTGAGAAAATGATAGAACAAAGAAATTATACAAACGAAAACAAAACACGTACCTAACAAAATGTTCCCTAAAAGTTTGACTGAGTTCCGGACTAGTAATTACTCAAGTTAGGATAAAGGACAAATAAATTTTATACATATGTATATATTGTTTCGCAATAATCCAAAGGGGTCTGTATCAAAGCGATATCAGCTTTACTTGCTTCCTGGGAATGGTGCCGGTTCTGTTCATGCTGCAATCATATAAAATTTGTTAATAATGATAACATTAACATAGTTTTATTTATGATTCTATTAATCTTATAAGAGTAACAAGCGGAAGTTAAACGAAACTTATCGAAATATATTCTTTTATTGCCACTGGGACCAAACTTTAAAAATTTGTATTGATTTTCATTTAAATTATTTTGGAATATTTCTATCATAACTTTGTATGTTAACTCAAACTCAAAAACTCAAAAATATCTTTATTCATATAGGTAAACATGTACACTTATGAACGTCAAGAAAAACAAATTAAATTGTAAATTTACATTTACAACCAGTTCGCAAGTCAAGGGCGTTAATGTGTACTAAGTCGTTTCTTCTAAAAACAGCAAAGAAGTGAAACTCCTTGCTTCTTCCCTGATGATGATGATGATGATAATAATATAGTCTTTATTTACAGCAACTTTATAGGTACACATATAATCATAGATTACATTAAACTAAGTATTAGATGGTTCAGAAAGTAGATAGATTACATGGAACTAAGTATTAAAAGGTTCAGAAAAGAGATAGAGTAAATTAAACTAAGTATTAAAAGGTTCAGAAAAGAGATAGAGTACATTAAACTAAGTATTAAAAGGTTCAGAAAAGAGATAGAGTACATTAAACTAAGTATTAGAAGGTTTATCTCTAGATAGTTTAATATGGGTTCATCATTTAAGTCACGGTTAAATCCCTTGGACAGGCAAGCCTTCTGTGCGAAATTACTTTATATTATGTGGGATTATCGAGTCAGACGTAAGTCCAGTTCTGTATAACAAAGGAACATCTCCTATCATGGTTTGATGGCGTGTCAGGGTATCAGAGAAAGTTGTCAATTAAGTTTTTTTACCAACATGTTTTTTTTACTCCATTTATATTAATTGGCCTTAGTGCACTGAAACAGGCTACATAGCCATGTTGATGCTGAGGCAATCCAACTTCATGACACGACAGGTATGAGACGCCTAAAGAGAACTAAACGTTTCGAGTTAATAAACCTAGTGTAGTGAATATAAGTGCAAGTGCGGTATCTCTGACACACGAACATAGTGTCAAAACATTAAAGAACACTAAGACTGTTAATGAACATTACCTATGTATCATCTATTAGTATTGTAGAAAATTAATTCAACATATTACTTATAAGCCATAATTATTGTATAGGCTAGATTGTAATTCATGTAAAGTCGCATTCTTTTTTGTGAACTTTATTGTAAAAGAAAAAAAAATAACATTATAGATCATGTCTTATAATTAATTACTTTACTTAATTAATTACTTACTTGGTTACTTTTACTTTTAAGTTGATTGCATACGGCTATCGTTTAATTGTGATTATTTTGGGAACGACTTCAATGTTATATTTACCTATAGTATTATTCTCATATAACCTAAAACATGTTATTTGTTGTACTTATAATAAACCTTCATTTTACAAAGAACTAGTTGCTCTAAACAGTACAAGAGAGTTTAAATTTGAACAGTGTTTTATCACACTGTTATTGTTTGGTATGAAGTGTTTCAGTTGTAGAATTTTAATGATTAATCAATGGAATTAAATATTAGAAGAGAAAGCTTTCGTTCTCTTTGATGAAAAGTCCCGTTAGACATGCCGAATGTCGGAAGAAAATATTTCAACGGACTTGTGATTATCCCCCTAATTTAATTATGTATGACAATTTTCATAGAATAGAACAATATAATTCATAGGAAAGGCGGGGAATTACCCGCCGGTTAAGTCCCCCTGGGCAAGTCCACTAAGCAATTCGACTTACGCCCGAACCCAATAATCCACAATCTCAGATTGTTTTCAATGTCATCAGACCGTGACAGGCGGTCGATCTCTTATCTGCATCCCAATTACCAAACCCTACGAAGACAATACATTTTTGGCGACAGATAGAATGCAATCTCTTCGCTCTTTGCACTCATATTTGATTATCAATATTATAAACCAAATAAAGTAAATAAAACCGTACAAATAATATTAAAATATACATGCCTATGTTTAAAATATAAACTTTTTAATTATTTTAAAAACTGGTGTAAGTTAAAATGTTAATATAGGATATTGGCACAGTTTGAAAGTCATTTTCATACAAAGGTCAATTCACACACACCGACTCGACCTTGGATAGCTTGTATCGACAGATGGCTATTATAATCTCTCGATTGGTTATTGGCACACTTTTATCAATATTTGCTTAAAGATATCTAACTCATCTAACCAGCGAACCATTTGGAGACGATCAATACTACAACGTCGATCGGTAAATAATTCACATACGCACCGCTAGAGGACATTACTTTAGCCATAACAAACCAAAATGATGAAAGAAGTTTTAAGTACATTAAAATCAATAAAAAAGGAATTAGACGAACAAAGAATTGAAATTAGAGAAACCGGTAAAAACGTCACGGAACAAGTTACACAAACCATTACTAGCATTTTTAAGGAAAAATTTTTGGTTTTGGAAGAAAATATTGGAAAATTGAAAGAAAGAGTGGAAAATCAAGAAAAAAGAATGTATTATTTGGAAAAACAAGCAAGAATAAGAAATATAGTATTTTTTGGGATTGAAGAAAAAGAAACATCTTATAAAAATTTTGAAGAAAACATAATTCAATGGATTCAGCAATATTTCTCTATAAAACTGAGCTCCAACGACATCCAGGGGATAAAACGATTGGGAATAAAAGGAGAGAGATCACGTCCAACTGTAGTAACCTTCACTACACTGGGAATAAAAATTGAAATATTTAAGCAAAAAGGAGCGCTGAAAGATACGCAATACTATATGAACGAAGACTTCCCTAAATATGTGCTTGAAAAAAGGAAGGAGCTACAGGAGATAGGTTATTGGGTTTGGGCGTTAGGGCCCTACAAGACAGGAGCGTAACACTCCTTAAGGCCTGTTTCACAATGTCCGGATAAGTTCCAAATAAGCTATTTATTACTTATTGGTAGGATAAACATTATTGTTGCATTTCACTTCTGCCAGATAGCGCTATTCGTCATGAAACCCGAAGTTCCTTATTAGGTACTTTTACCTTCCGAATAATTTATGTGTTGCATAGCTATTTGGCACTTTATCCATACATAGTGAAACAGGCCCTTAATGTCTATGGGCATTATCACTTGACATCAGTCGAGCCTTCCGTCCAATTGCCTCCTATTGCATAAAAAACTCTCTATGACGCTTAACTGTGATTTGATTCACATGTTGTGAAGTTCGTGGTATGTCTGTGAAGATTAAAAAAAATAATGCCCCTAGCCTTTTAAACAAGAGTGTAAAACACTCCTGTTTAAAAGCCTTTGTTTTAACAAATTGAAAAAAAGGTTATTTTACAACCCTGATACACATTGGAGCGGGACTATATATCTTTACAAAGTGAAATTTTGACTCGGGAACTGTCGGTGTTTATATATTTATTAACCAGTGAGGTTAATAACTCAATGTTAATATAATCTTACAAATGTTATGTATACTTTTGTGAAACCGGTGGTCCATACAAGGGAGTCTAGATCATGATTTAACAAGTGTTGAATTTACATTTTTAACATTTTGACTGTACGCATAGTGTTAACAATTTTTGGGTTATCATGTTTTGTCGATTTAAGTGTTTAGAATCGATCGAAGTAAGCAACGACCACGCCCACAGCTTTCAACTTAATTGTTAAGGGACTATTTGAAAATGTTAACACTCATATATCATTATCCTTTTTTTTATAGAACAGGGGGCAAACGGGCAGGAGGCTCACCTGATGTTAAGTGATCCGCCGCCCATGGACACTCTCAATGCCAGAGGGCTCGCGAGTGCGTTGCCGGCCTTTTAAGAATTGGCACGCTCCTTTCTTGAAGGACCCTAAGTCGAATTGGTTCGGAAATACTTCACTCGGCTATCTATTTAAATTTATGTTTCTTAAGTGAACTAATAATTTTTATCAGTGCACATGCCTAAAACATAAAATTATGGATGTTTCATAAGAGGATCATAAGAATTTTAGGAACACAAACAACACAAGGCAAAATCCAAAATTTATTAAAAACCCCAATCAAATCTATTTTTCCTGATGATTTATAAAAATTAATAATCACTGGGTGTTTAAATTATCACAAATAGCCATCCCTATTACATTTTAACTGAAACACATTAAATTACCAACAACCTTATATTTTAATGGTGTGCTTAGAATCGATAAGCGTTAATATAATCCTCATTTTAAAAAACTAATTTGAGTAATATAATTCCTAAGTATTAATATTTTTATTACTATGGTTAAGAATATTGTAAATACTGTGTGCTGGTAATAAATCCTACTCGAAACAAAATAAAATAATCTAAATCGCAGAATTTGAAGTTGTTAGCTAACTAACACGAATTTATATTTTTCAAACAAAACCTTTAAGCTGAAAAGCCTTTATTATTATCTTTTGTATTACAGTTTCGCTGAATAAAACTTACTGAATGCTAGGAAAATAGCAAGGTTGAAGGCTTATTATTCTTTCTCTTTCTGTGCTATACATTGCGTGCTCACGCGTAACATTTCCTTGTTCTTAGATTTTAGAATAAATCATGGATATATTTATTCTGTTTGCTTACACGAATAACGTTATTCAAATATAGTCACAAAATATCATGTTACAGATCAAATTCTCTTTCATGTATACACACTTTTGTGTAGTTAATCATAACTGAACGACAGTTTTTTTTAAATCCTAATACCGAGTAATTAATTATTGTTATAAAAATTTCACGTTTTTTTAAACTAGGGTGATATATGATACTTAATTATATTAGTACTTTGATTCCAAACAAACATAACAGATTGTAAGCCGACAACGCAACCACTAAAAAAGGTTCGGCCCTTTTTGGGTGTCTCGTAGGCTCTTTTGACCCATATAAAAATGATTATACTCGTAGAGACACGACTTCAATACATCAATCATAAATTCTTCATAACAATATCTGTATATATATATATACTTACTATAGTAAATATTACTTAACGTCATCAAACTTATTCCAAGCTTAAGGAATCACGTCGATAATTATCCACTAAATGTTCCACAGTTGACCTACCATCTGATCTTTATTCATAGAACGTCTCCCAACCTCATTTGTTCGGCGCCTTTCAGCAAGGAATTAACGATGTGTTTTCACATACCGTTACGAATATAATTGTTTTAACCAAAACACAATTCTGTATTTTTATATTTGAAGTCAAATTACTGCCATTAAGTTTACAATAATCGAATGCTAAAAGAAAAACCCTACACATCCTTATCCACTAAATTGCGAGAGAATCCATAAAGACAACCCGCAGACGGGAGTGAAATGATCATTCATTATTGTGTACGAGTAATTTTGACTTGTGTATTTGAACAGGCGATACGATGTATCATTCAGTTATTAACTAATAACAAAAACTTTATCTTTGAGAGCTCTAGTTTACTAGAGATTTTAATGGGTCTAAATAATAGTCATATATTATTATATGACTATATTATTAATAATAACTTTATTCATGACAGAAATATGGTTGTAACCAAATTGATCTAATACGATCAAACTGATCTACACTAGTCTAGTGTTTTGCGCAATTAGATCACAATTATTCCGTGGTACATGGTGCATGTTCAAAACAATTATTTAGGAATAATAAGCTATTTATTACTTATTGGTAGGATAAACAGTATTGTTGCGTTTCACGACTGTCAGATAACGCTATTCGTCATGAAATGCGAAGTATCTTATTTGGAACTTTTATCTTTCGAATAATTTATGTGTTGCATTTGCTACCTTATCCATACATTGTGAAACACAGCCTAAGTGTTACATCATGTCAAACAAAAGTGAAATGTGTGTGTGTGGGTTATACACTCTGTGTTTGAGAGTGTGCATGAGAGTGTACGAGTTTATACTCGTACCCACTCTCAAATACTCTCATAAATAATACTGACAGCGCACGCATAAGCCTATTATTTTTGGAAGGAATTTATTTTCAGACTCATCCCAAAATTTATAGAACTACCTGTGCAGAATCGAAATCCAATAGCATAATTTTTATGCATAAATATATTAACGGTGTGTTGTTAAAATTAAACACAGAACACATTGTAAATGAAATTATAAGTTTAAAAAGCTCGTAAAGCTTTGGATAATTTAGCTCGTTTTCATTAGCAAAACATTGTGTACAACTGTGATAATTAATAATTGAAAATGGTAACTCTCTATAGCTACGAATGCAACGAAATTTCAGCGAAAGGATTTTGTTTAATATTTCTTGTTGTTTTTAATTTCTTAAATCCTATAGTATTTGTACGTGTACATTTAATGCAAAATAAAATGTACACATCTGTATATATATATATACATCTTTAGGTATTCGAACATAAGGGTCATATGAAAACGAGAAGTACTGTTAATTGTATGCATAAAATGTTAAAATGATAAAAACCTTGGCGGGAACATTCGCGGAAGTAGTTTTTAAGTACGAACTACCAAGGAGGTGTGGTTTCAACGAGTTTAAAATAACGAATTGTAAAATATAATGATTAAATAATACTTTTAGGAATAATAATATTTACTTCACTGTATTTTTTTATTTGAACGTCCAATTATAATAGCGATAAACAACTGTCATCGTTAGCCTAGTAAGTGTCATTTCTTTTTTTATTGCACAGGAGGTAAAGGTCTCTTTAGAATTGAGTGCTGACCAACCCAATGACACCTGCAACGCAAAAAGACTTGCAAGTGCATTGCCGGCAGTCATATGTCTCTGACTTCAGGGGAAGTGAAACTAGAGATCTAATTAATTACTATTAATAAATTTTTATATTCTCACGTATAAATCCAAACAGAAATCTGAGGTCCAGATCTAAAAACGTGGTATCGTTTTTTAATAGGGCTATGTTATAATTAAGCTGTGGTATATGTACACAGACTATATAAAAAAAGAGTTGAAGTTTTTGGCGCTCTGATACACCAGATAGTATTTTTACGAATATTTTTTTAGATATTACATTTCAACTCTGTGTGTAGGTAACTAATAGGTAATACAATACCGCTTACGCGAAGTATTCCCGATAGACTCAGCGCCGAGTACCTTTTTTATACATTTAAAATCATCCCACTTCTGGGATATAGGCTGGTGTATCCACTACGCTAATGGTTTCCAAACGATTTTCAGCTTTAGAGACTTTAGACCGGACATACTTGAAACACAAGTTGTCGTAGTAGATAGGTAACGATTTTGTATGGAAAAGTTAAAGGCGAATTTGGAGCTAAACAAAATCGAACGTGCATCGTCTGCATAGAATGCATGTAGTAAACTACACTGTTCAAATATGCTATTCGACAAGAATTTAGTAATATTGTTTTTGAAGTTATACTTCTTTTGATGCGTCAGGGAAAAATTGAGAGAGATAATTTTTTACGATGTGCGTGCATACCGCCACAAAAGATTTTTATCTTGCTACGCCAAAAAAGTATAACTTCTAATGCTTTTAATATACACACGCATTATAAGTTTTTCGAAAGACTATAGAATCTAGAGAAATTTATATTTTTAAATCTGTTATGGATTTAAAAATCTAGATTAAAAATTTATATTTTGAAAAACCCGCCAAAACGCTTCTCTAGACAAGATGGCGTCGCACCAGTTCCTATTACGTACCATGCGTAGACAAGCAACACACAACAACTGTTTTACGTGTTTATTATAATTCTTAAATTTATTAAACATAATATTATATTTTAATCATAGACAGCGTATGAAGATAATTATATTATTAACAGTTATGCTACGTCATCCTTGATTCGACTAGTCTATGACCGTTCTGTGTCACGTGATGCATGTAGGGATCAAAAATTTTAATTATTGTTTTTTTAAATTAATAATTACGGAGCAGTGATTTTACTCTTACATTTTAAAGCCATGTTTTATACAGATCACTAACACTTTTTTGTACGGTCTGAGCTGTCAAAAATGTAAATTATCTCTATAGGTCGTTTCTCGTACTTCTAACAAAATGTAAATACAGACACATTATCATCCTAATGTAGTATCTATGGCATGCACTGCAAAAATCATAACGCACGAACAGTACACACGTCTAAAGCCGTTATCATAATGCCACCCTGCGTCAGCCCAACTACGTTTCCATATGTAAATTATTTACATCACAGTTACGTCACAACACTAAAGCGAAATGGAACTTCATTTTTAATGACACTCTAGCAGAATCGTATATGGCTTAAAATATCTTGTTATTCTTTTTTTAAATTGTAGCTGGATTTTTAACGACTCATTAGATTTTGACTAACAAAAAAATTAAAGAGCTATAACCAACACTATTACGTGACCTATACTATAGTGAGGATCGTAAAAATCGTAATCAATTTTATTTTTTAAAAATTATAATAGTTTCTTGTTTTCTATACAACGTATATATGTATATGTAATATTGGGTATATTCGGTTTAAATACAAGAAGTGATTTTGATTGAATTCAAATCAACTTTTGTATTTATTTAAAAGATGTTTTCCAACGGGCATTACAATAAAATATTATCTTATCTTATAAAGCTAGAAACAAACAACAATAAAAACTCTTTAACAGGCAAACACAGCCTATACTTATTAACAGATTACTAACTTTAAATTTTTAAAGCGAATTAAAAATTAAATTGAATGTCACATTACCGCTGCATACGCTATATTTAATACCATAATTCAAGTGTCGCTGGTTAATTATAAAGTGGTCTTCAAAGTTCTAGACAAATCTAACAGTCAACAAAGTACCACCTGTCAAATTCTCATCGGATTTTGACTTACGATAACTTTTACTTGAAACTGGCAAAAAGATAATATAACTACATAATTCCATTTAAAAAAAAAGTATACATGGCGCCAATTTACACAAATTGTCTATGATGCCTACAAAATGGCGGCAATGATTCCTTCGTTTTCAGCATTATTTAACTGTAACATAACAATTAGATATTGCGAAAAGTTTTCTTTCTAAGTGTTTTATGCACCGCTTTTTATGTTTTTTAATTTATTTTTTGTTTGTGTTGCATGTGTTTGCATGGTTGTTTTGTTGTCAGTCATTTCGGCGTGGCTGCTGTGGGTGGTGCGGTTCCTCAAATAAAACGTCAGAAAAGCCGATAGAAAACACTGAACTAGGAGACGCTGTGCGTATTAGTGCTATAATGCTAGGCTAAACGCATTGACTTGCTTTATTAATTAATTTAATCATTTACTTTATGGTTTACTATTAATTTCTTACAGTCGCTGCAGGCGAAAATATCCTTTAGTTCCAAGGAAATTGTAGCCCTGAGTTGTTCCTGGTGTAAAGATGCGTACCATAATAAAGAGAGTTGTTTTAATCTTCAGAGAATTGGGGAGGAATGTTCGTTAGGTAAGAGATACTTTATTTAAATTTGAAATATTTTAATTATACTAAAAAATATAATACAATAAGCAGATTTTACTATATTCATTATGTTTCTGATAGGTTTTCAGAATAGTAAATTGTACTACATATAATAATTGTATTGTGACATAAGGTACGAAATAATCGTAAATACATAGACAATATATACTCTCTTATAAAATCTAATTTAATAAAACTACTCTTTCGACTCTTTCGGTTTACGCTATTGTAAAAAGAAACAGTTTAGAAATTCAGTTAAATCGGTGACGAATATTTATTTTTTAAAATAACGAAAAATAGTTTAACAACCTAACTAATACGAATTTAATAATCAATTATTCGCTTACGTAAAATATGTTAAGCAAATATTTGTATGAAAAATATAATTTTTTAAAATAGAATATTTGATGTAGACTTATTTTATTTATTAAATAGAATGACGGAGAGTTTATTGCCATTATTCTTCTAGTCCGTTCTACTTTTGAGAACTGGCAGTAAATTTAAATTTAGAAGCCTTTATTCCTGACGTTCATAAGTATACAATTAGTTACTTACATGATTATTAATTTTGATTATTAGATGCACGATATTTCAAGTCATGCTCAAGGCAGACATTACTTTCAATTGTAAACTATATCTTAGAATGAATATATCCAAAAATTGTATAACCACATAACAAAAATACATTTATTTTTATTTATTTAATTACACTTGTTGCATACATTTTTTTTATAATTGTATTGTACTTTAGTTCAGTACAATTATATAATTCGGAAGGCAACTGGTGGCCTCTTCGCTATCGAGTGTTGTCTTCCAGGCAAACACTTTGAGAAAAAACTAAAAATGAATTCTGTTATAGGTACACAATCGATTATAATAGTACCGCCGTCATGGATTGTAAAACTCCCCCGTCGGGGAAGCTTCAAATCGTCACTACGGAAATCGCCGAAAAAGAAAACCGCGGGAAAGAAAAAGGGAAAGGACTCGAAGGTTGAACAAAAACCATTCGTTATCAAGCCAATACCGACATCAAATGTGAAACCTGTTCTCGTATTTATTAACCCCAAAAGTGGCGGCAACCAAGGTGTCAAGTTATTGCAGAAATTCCAGTGGCTTTTAAACCCCCGCCAAGTTTTCGATCTCACTCAAGGAGGACCGGGGCCTGGGTAATTATATAAATATGACACCGGGAGATAACAAAATCCGCAAGTTTCGTAGGATTCTAAACTAGAAGTAAATTGTATTATTTAACGCCCACATTTTATTATACACTACCGAACTCACTTACCTAACTCACCTTTTTTTACCTGGGAAACCGCTTACGGGCAAATTGTTAAGTGGTGCGGGGAGTGTGTCAAAGTCGTAAAATGCGATGACCCCATACTCACTAACACCACCAGGATCCACTATTTGCAATAGGACGAGGGTTAGAGATTTCACCGCGAACCGAACCTAAGAAAACCTAACAAAAGGGCATGTGCGCTCTGATTGGTTGAATACGTAACTAACCTAACCGTTTGAGTCTTACGGATGATCCGTTAGTTTATAAATTAATTACGAGACAACGCAAATTGATAAATTTCGGATTTTCTTATATTCCGGTGACATATTATCACGGTTATATCTTAAGATAAGTACAATATTGAATAACTACATTTGACTCCAATTGCATTGGGGTCATACATCTTTACGAGTATTTATACTAAGTTCTTCAAGGTATTCTAGAATTCTATACAAACTTAAATCTCCTTGTTACTTGCATCACCTAGTAAACCGTTGAGTTCACTCGCCAGATAGCCCATGTTGTTTCGAAGGAAATCTCTAATACTTTATGCCGTGATAAGCCAGTATTAGACGGTATTTTCAGTCTAGTAGGCTTGATTGCTTCGTCGGGAATCAGTCCTCTGATTACCATTTAAGGCGGCATAATAATTGGAGGTACTCATCAATACAAAACTATGCAATGCATATTAGTGTCATTGTATGTAAATGTTCGGAATACCCAGACAGTAATGAGCTAATTATGAATATATAGTCAAGCATATTGCACAAGTGCTTATTATATCGCAAATTTGAAGCAATGACGTATATTTCCATGGATACAGTAGATATATATAATAACAATCACTACACACAGCCTAACTCAGCTTTAAGTTGCTGAGGACAGCAACACTGATTCTCAATGGTCCCATTCGTTCTTGAAATGAACTCACGAACTGAACAAAAATGTTACAATTATAAAAAAAAAAATTTATGAGATCACAAAATTCCCAACCCAGCCGACTAAAATGCCAAAAGATTTATACATTTTATCTTAAGCTGGTGCGGCTTGTGATGCGGCTGAAAAAGCTAAAGCCTGCAAATACAGGGGTCTAGGCTCTGAATATGATTTTGTCCCATTCGGTGTCGAGACCCTTGGTCCGTGGGGTCCTAGCGCGTTAAGGCTTTTTAGGGAATTATCAAAAAGGTTAGTCTACATCACAGGAGAACGAAGAGCTAGCAGCTACCTTGGACAAAGAATAAGTCTAGCTATTCAAAGGGGGAACGCTGCCAGTATCTTCGGAACCTTGCCTAAAGGGACTACTTTTAATAATATTTTTTAATAATTAGATTTTAAGGTTAGTTATTAGGTATATTTTTATCTTAAAAGACGTAATGCTTTGGATGTCGCGGATTTGGGATGGCAGTTTGTTGCAGCATTCTGTTGCCGTGTTATATACTCGCCATTGAAATACACATACACAGATTTTTCTAAAAAAAGTAATGTAAGTGTAACAATAATAAGGCTAAATATTTTTTCAAGCAAGAAATAACTATGTTTACATATAAAACTACACGAATTAGACTATGAACTTTACGCGCTTCCTTTTATAATCTACAATAAATGGTTATCTGTATCATTAATTTAGTTCCACAGACTGCTCCAGATTCTAAAGTGCATTACGCTTCTCCGAATTAGCAATTAATACGTAAAGTGGCTGGAGCGATACAGCCTTCCTGGCTGCATTTAATATATATGTTAGTATTTTTTAAACAAAATTGCATTTTTAAAAACCAAGACTGGGATAGACTTATTTATTTATTTATTCACACTTCGTTGCAAAGAAACACAAATAACACAATACTTAAATAAAAAATTACAAGGGATGCAACGGCTTACAAGTGATATCTTCCAGGCAACCCAAATTTTTCGTTTATGAGTGTATATATTTTCCGCCACTATATATAAAATATTGGAATATTTAACTGTTGTTTGTCGTTGAATATCTTCGACCGTAGAATTCCTAGTAAAAAATAGTAGAAACTCATTGCAGTTAAACAATGTTCGTTCTAAAGTACTACTTTAAAGTAACTAACAGGTTCGTTATTCAAATACAAATTTAAAATAACGAACACGTTTAAAACCCGTCAAAATTGTTTTGGAATGCAAATTATATTTTAATTTCAGACTAGAGATGTTTCGCAAAGTGCCAAATCTGCGTGTGCTGGCATGTGGTGGAGATGGCACTGTGGGGTGGGTTCTAAGTGTTTTGGACAGGATTGGTGCACGGCCAGCTGTGGGTGTCCTTCCACTTGGGACTGGCAATGATCTGGCAAGAGCTTTGGGATGGGGAGGGGTAAGCTTTGAATAATACTATATTTACGCAATTCTCATATAGTTCGGTGTAGGTACTATGACGATCTGCATTATATAAATATATATTTATTAATCTTGTTTATTTTATAAGCCATACATCTTATGATTGAGTTGGCTAAACCTGCCTTATATTGATTTAAACTAAAAAAAATGCCATTTGTGAAAAAGTTAGCATAGAACAGATTTAAATCTCTGGGCTTACCATTTTATTCTATATTTAATCAGCCAGAATATGGATCCGCTTAAAAAAATCGTCAATAGTTTTTTAATTATTTATTAAAATAATTAAATATGTACATACTCGTAATTGTAATATTAAAATGAAATTTAGTCTGCAAGAAGTGTCAAAATTGGCGCCCAAAAGCCACTCTTAATTTTTAAATTTCGAACGTGTTCTATAATGCGCCACAGATTTTTTATATTTTCTTAGATGCCAGATAGCGTTCAAAAATCAGTCTAAATCCAACATATTAATTTTCAACAAATTGATTGTGTAATAATGCTTGAAAATTATTAAAATTTTAGTAATAACCTCATTAATATTTAACGGAAAATTTTAATTAAGACATACGTAGTATTGTTTGACCTCTAAAGGGTTTCAAGGCAGGCGACTATATTTCAATGGAAATAATTTACACATTTATAAATTTAGGGCTGAACAAGATGTTATAATTAATATAATTATATAAAAGTTTGTGTATTTTTAACCAAACGCGTATTGTTAATAAAACGTTAAGTCAGTTTAGTTAGTAAAGTTTTACCATACCGCCTTACATATTTTTCATTTTTTTAAATTCCACACACATCAATATAATATATCTGTTATACTATCCATAGATTACATATAATCGCGATATTTTTATCGGAATTGTCAAAATTATTTTCGTCCGTAAACAATACTCGGAATGAGCTCAAAAACGATATTTTATGTTGCTAATGAAACAATTGAAGACTTATTTGTTCAATGTTTCGTCAATTCAGCATCATGTTATTTAATTGATTGAATCATACAGAATGTGCAGTATTTAATCGTGTTAATTTCGTTATATCGAATCATGAAAATTGGTATTGTTGATCAATTATTTTGTTAAATTTCGAATAATTTAACAGTGTTCTGTGACTTGTTCAGTTTTGTATGCTCTGTGTTACATTTAGTCTGTGGCCATTATGTCTTAGTATCAAAAGTTAATATATAGGGAGATCTATGGCGTCATTAGTAATTGACTTATTGTTACATGTATAATAATGAAATAAAGAATTAATCTTGACTCTGAATCTGTGGGTTAGAGGTATAGATTTTATTTGTACTATTAAAATAATCCAATCTTATTTCTACGATCTTATTTTGTCCCTCGTTTCCATAGAACTCGTTTTGGTCATAGCTCACCGATGTCCAGATTAAGCATTCTGATAAACGAGCTAGGTCTAGATATCCATAGTTGCTCCCTTTAAAATCGTTTTTTGTTTAGTTTACTCTAATTGTTTTTTGTTGTAATGTTTGTTTTGTTTAATAATTGTTTCGATTGATATATGTATGAGCTCTAAATGTATGTCATGTCACATTAAAAATTGTATTTACCAATGTATCAGTGAGCCGAGCGTTGGCAAGCTAATGATAACAATAAAAAAAACTTTTTTTAAACTTAAACTTAACCGGAAATATGAACTTGGGTACATTTTTTTAACTACCAATTATAAATCTATCAAACAATACCTAATTGTCTTCCATAGCAAGAAAACGATCCATAGCGATTCAAAATGTCCTTACAAATCTAAAGCTGTGTCTATACTATTAAGCTTTCCATTCAAAATACTCGTATTCAAAAACAGGTCCCGAGCTACTTACGTACTGAAAATGAAGGTTCAAAATATTTGCATAATTAAGTTTATCCTCACGTCTTATTTAATAAAGGAAACTGTAGTCTCAAAGGCTGGGTCAGGGATATTTTGCTACGTATAGTTTATGACTTTCGTCTAGTTTGTTGGCTCAGTGTTTTTAGAGTTTCTATGTCCGCATTTAATTCTTTGCTCGTGCGGTGAGGACAAACATCACGAGGAAACCGACGTGTTGTATATCCAAAACTTTACATTGCATAATAGGTGCTTGCTTTTCAAAAAAAACCCGAAACGGACACGGACTTAAGCGGTCTCTGTTCTAAACTATAGCTGCATAATAATGACCACTGATATTTGCGACAGATTGAGGAGAACTGACAAGATTTTATAAGTATCCAGTAGGTTATAAAATGTCATTTTTGATGTAAGCTAGCTAGTATATTATATTTTTATGCGGTAAATCTAAGAGAGCGAAGATATCTTTACCGCTTATTAATTAAATTCCTAAACGATATTGATAAAAATTTTGTTGGATTTTTTTACAATTAAATTGTATAAGTTGAAATGTACAAACATTTAAACATGTGTACAGAACAACGTCTCCGGGGTTCCCTAGTGAATGTCATGCGCATGGCGGATCATGCACAACAAAGACAAATGTTTATGGAAATATTTAAACGTATAACTATTTTTAATTTTTCTAGCTATAAATAAAAATCATCACGAACCATATAGAAATCTCTGAGCATCGCAGTTGTTTCGCTGTTATATATTTCGTTTTATTTAAGGGCTATGAAGATGAACCGATATCAAAAATCCTCGCACACATCGGCGAAAGCGACACAGTGCTACTGGACCGCTGGCAGTTAACAGTAGAGCCTAACACAGCAGCGACAGGCGAAGACACCAGTAACGCGAAGGCAGATTTACCACTGAATGTCGTTAACAATTATTTCTCTTTTGGTGTCGATGCCCACATCGCACTGGAGTTTCACGAGGCCAGAGGTAAGTGTGAAAATGTTCAAGTAATCCTAATTTCCACTCTTACTCGCACTGCCGTCGTTTATGTAAAATAATGTAGATCTCTAGAGTAATCTCGATAGATTCATAGTAATCTATTGGATACAAAAACTGATTGAAATCGGGATTGCTGTATTACTCTTGAAAGATACTCAGTAACAGAATATACACTTTAATATGCGGATTCACTCTTTTAAGATATAACACGTTGAACTATCTAAAACTATCTAACTATGATAAATTTTTAAAATTTGTTAGCCAAATAACATGATTTTTGTTTTCAAGGGACTTATATTAAAATTACACCTGTTGATCTTTAGATGGTTGCAAATTGGTTTATTGGTTCTTTTTTGCAGTACATGGTACTTGCAACAACACGTTCTAATCACCAACCTAATTGCTTTATTATCAACGTGGTGGAGTCAAGCCCAAACTCCTAACATGACTTTTATCTTTACTCTATTAGAGTTGAATGAAATGAAATGTATGACAACCATTTACTGGAAATAAATAAATAAATAAGTAATTGTCAACAAATTAAATTATGTTTTTCTTTTTCTTTTTTTTTGTTGTTTAACACTAAAAATGTTTGAAATGTTTACCTTCTTGTTATATATATATATATAAAAAAAGAACTATTTGTGAAGGTTTGTAATTGGCCCACAATGTTATATATATATTTCTCTGTATTGTGCTGTGAATCTTCTGAATAAATAAAAAAAAATAATAATAATTAAATACAGAAATAAAAACAAAAAGTAAATAAGCATTAACTTTTATAAGTATGAATATAATTATCTTTATTCAATAATTATATTAATATTTCATCATTTTATTACTATGTAATTCGTACTGAAATATGGTTTACAAAAAACACGATTTATAAAAATAAAAAAATACCGACCAAAGCTCAGTCATCCAGGTCCTGTTTATTAAACTATATACAGCGGTACTTATATATAGTAAAATGAATATTAATTTTCAGAGGCGCATCCTGAAAAGTTTAACTCCCGCATCCGGAATAAGCTCTTTTACGGAACGGCTGGCGGAAAAGACCTCATGCAAAGGAAATGGAAAGGATTAGCCGAATTCGTTACTTTGGAATGCGACGGGAAGGATCTTACGCCCGTCTTGAGGGAGCATAGAGTGCATGCGATCGTGTTCTTAAACATTCCAAGGTATTTCAATTGTAGCTATTTATTTTGCTGGTAGACAGTATAGACCCTGGTGCTATTCTTGTTCAACAAATAAGTATCGCAATACAGCGAGGGAATTCAGCATTAAAGGTATACTGCCGACGGGGTCAACTTTTTAAATTTATTGTAAATATCTATTTGTTCATTTTTAATTATTATTAATATTACTATGTTAAGAATTGAAAATTCTGACTGTACAACGTATATTAAAATCGGGTAATTTCTATTTTAAATCTGAATTATTTCCGAACCAATTCGATTTCCTTCAAGAAAAGAGCGTTGGTACGCTAATTCCTGAAAGACCCGTAACGCCCTTTCGAGCCTCTAGGCAGTGTGAGTGTCCATGGGCACTCACTTATCATGAGTATCATATAATCATGGTATCACTTATCAGAAGGTGAAGACTCACCAGTTGATAAGTGATGCCCGCTTGCCTTCTATTACATAAAAAAAAACATTTAACGTTAAAGCATCTAATGGTCAAACAATGTCTTTTTACCACATCATACGTAAAATACGAATTTTCTTTGACAACGCTTTTTTATATTAAAAACATTTTTACTAACGATTCAAAATTGTATACTTTAAAAAAGAGTGTGTGTACTTATGTACACGCGTTATAAGTTATACTTCTCTGGCGTATGGAAAAAAATAACTGAAATGCAGTAGTGATTAACGATAAATATTAAAATCAATCAAAAAGATTTAATTTAAATAAATAACTTATTAGTAAATACTATCACCGTCGTATATGTACACTGTTCATAACTGTAACTGTAAAAATTCCCTCTCATATTTTTTTTCCATACGCCAGAGAAGTATAACATAAACAATCCTAAGCATTTTCTAAATCCTATGCATTCCTATAAAATAATACTTTTTTAGTCAACAATAGTATATAAATTATCGCATTCAATATTACTTTAGTTATATAGGTATGTCAATTTATTGATTACTGATTGTATGATGTAATAAAGTAAATATTTTTTGACAGCTACGGAGGTGGTACGCATCCTTGGAATAAATCCCAGGGAGCTTCAGAACCCTCGACTGAAGATGGATTAATAGAAGTCGTTGGGTTGACTACGTATCAATTGGTGAGCGATCGATTCTCTAAACTTATGTCTAGAGAAATAATGTATGCTTCTAGAAATACTACCTAAATCAATTTAAAAAAAATATTTAATATACCGTGTGAGTGAAAATATTTTAAAATTTTTTTAAATTAAAAAAACTTAACCTTACTATTAATTACTTTTAATTCATTCAGATCGAAGCTAAGTTTCTTTGGTTACTTTTAAGTTACCTTTATATTGTGATTATTTTAAGAACGACTCAATCTTAAGTATTATTTAATCTCATGTAAAGATTTGTATTATTTTTAGTTTTGTGTCTTCCATTGCAAACGTTAATCCTTAATCTAGCAACACAAACAAAACCGGGGCTTCAGATAAGACTAATTACACGTGGAAGCCATATGTTAATTGACGGGAAGGCCACATACAATTGTTTCAGCCGCTGTTGCAAGCCGGCGGCCATGGTACATGCATCACTCAGTGCAAGACAGCAAAGATAGTTACGACCAAAGTGATACCCATGCAAGTTGACGGCGAGGCCTGCAGACTTGCGCCATCTGTGATCACATTGTCGATACTGAACCAGGCGATTATGCTCGCCAAGAAGAAACCGGGACGGGTTCTGGCACCGTAAGTATTAGGAGTAATTCAAACCTACGGGTGGATGTCTTAGCAATAAGTTTCGTTGCTGAATCTTAACTTAAGTTTTGAAAATATTGGATTTTATTTACGGATTGCAGTTTCTTTTTAATAAGTAGATTGAACAAAACCAGAGATATTTCACCTGAGATTGTGAGTAGGAAATATATGGTATTGAAGTGTGGATATTACAATATCTATCAAGTTCTGGCACGTTCAAAATTCCGGAGGAAATTATAACGTCGTGAAGTTTGTTTTTTACAAAATACTGTATTAGGGAAGAAGCCTTGTCGTTATCATTTCTCAATTCTCTATCTCTATCTCTTATAGAAGATAATGCAACCAGTACCATTACTTAATTAAATTGTTTTTTAAGTATATCTCTTGCCCTGTTTTAATCACACAATGCTTATTAAAAAGTAAACTGTCACCGGCCGCGGTAATAAAAGTATTTTGTAATGGAGATTGAGGCTATAAGTTATCACAATATCGCGTGAGAGATCTGTTGGATAATTTTTAAATACTTCCTTTTTTAACCGACTCTAACTCCACGTCGTCATCAGCTATGTAAATCAATTATGTTCTCATCCCGGTAATCTTATCATTAATTAAATTGATATCTAATTAAAGCTGCATTCTCAGAATCCAAGGTTTCATTTGTGTTTACATTTGTAACATAATCCTCAGTTAAGTGTTTACACTGATGAATTAAACTGAACAAAATAAAATTTTAAAAGGTTTTTAAATATGGAAAGTTTTTTTTTTAACATCTTGATGATCGCCAGTATAATACGCGTAATAGAACTGATTTGAGTGTGCGACCAACCAGGCTCCAGAAGATAAACCACTCCTTATATGGAAATTGTATTCGTTTTTACAACAAACTCCCAAGCGAAATTAGAGAACTGTCACTAAATAAATTCAAAGCCCTTGTTAAAAGTAAATTAATTTACAAAGCCTTTTATAAATGTGAGGAATACTTAAATGACCCTAATCCTTGGGATTGATTTGCTCTAGTTCAAACCATTTGTATTAAAAACTTGGCGATTGAAAAGAGTGGCGGAATGTTTCTTGCCAGTTCTTCTTACCCGCTCTACGCCCTTGACTTGCGAACTGGTTGTAAATGTAAATTTACAATTAATTTAATTTGTTTTTCTTGACGTTCATAAGTGTACATGTTTACCTATATGAATAAGGATATTTTTGAGTTTGAGTTTGATTGACATTGGACGTCAAATGACGGAAACGCGATAAGGTATTTCTACTGCTAAGAATATATAAAACTTCTCGATCTTTTATCTCTTAGATCTCTACTTGATTGTCTAAATTCTGAGGTAGAGCAAGCACACGCAGGGTTGTCAACTAATCTTTTTTAAACAGTATTATACTATTTTATTTAATCAGAGGGCGCTTACTGCTCAGTGCAGCGTAGCCACAAACAGAGTTTCTGAACGAAATATTTATAATTTATAGTTATGATAAGGCGTATGAAGTTTTTAAAAAAGATTGTATATACTCATACTCTTATTGTATATACTTATCGAGCAGCACTGTTATTGAGCAGCGCTTTATTAATAGATAAACCCTGCTCGTTTGCCCATGAAACAGTGTGAGTGAAAAAGTCGCTGCGCAAATAAATCTGGAGAATTTTTAACTGTTTTCAAAAAACAATTATTTTTTCCATAACTACGGCCTCCCATAGATTACTTAAATTAACTAGTGTTTGAGCTACCCCAGTTTATAGTTAGTACCTGGATGACCGAGCTTTGCTCGGTATTTTCTTTTTTTTTTATAAATTGTGTTTTTTGGAAATTATATTTAAGTACGAATTAAATACTAATAAAATGATGAAATATGAATAATATTTTTCCATCTTACCGACAGAATAATAAAAAAATATGAACTGGTTATTTAAAGAAAAAAATCATCATCATTCCTATCTAGATCGATTTATCGCCCCCGAAACCCGCGTATACTAAATTTCATGAAAATCGTTGGAGCCGATTTCGAGATTCCAATTACATATATTAATACAAGAATTGGTCGTTTAAAGAAATAAAATTAGCTTGGTTACTTTGATGAAAAAGTCTATTTTATAGACAATGAAGTCGTAAAATCAAGATGAAAAGTCTCTTTAGAGTGGAAACAATTTAATTAAATAGCGATCGTTGTGTTTACGGCTTTACAATTCACTATTATAATTTAAAAAAATGTAAGTACCATTAATAAATAAATAAATATAGACTATCTTGTAATTTACATTTTATCTTATTTCCACTTTATATAGTTAAGGTAAAATGTAAATATTATCATATTATTTCCTATTAGACACCGGTTTCTTGATTGTCTTGCTTTTCAGCCCCTTGAAGTGTTCTCCACAAAGATCTATCTCTTGCTTTCCTCATCCATGTGGTTCCTGCCACCTTTTAAATATCATCTTCTCGTTGTCTAGGGCACCATTCCATAACCTTTGGTCCATTTTTCCGTATTACTTCTTATCAAATGCCCAGCCAGTACCATACCTTACTGCAAATACAGTATGACAGAAAGAGATAGAAGCGTTTGTGCAGTGCAACATGACTAAAGGGAATTGCATTTTAATTGCTACTTTATTTTCAGCCTTACGACACTTGATAAGCTCAATTTTACTGTGAATATAATTACAATGGCCGACTATGAACGTCACCACTACGACAAGGAACTTCTGGCTAAAGCAGGTATATTTTTTATATATTTATAATGCATTGGTTCGATACGAAACAATAATTTAAACAACAGACCATAGCTAATATAATAGTCGTACGTAGTCTTTTAGTCGTACAAAATAATAATAGTTGATAATTAATACTTACTATTAAAAAAAATTAATAATAATAAAAAAATATTATGAAACAGATTCAGAAATCTGAGGCCAAGACCTAAGGAGGTTGTAGCGCCACTGATTTTTTTATTTAATTAATACTTACAGATGCAGTATGATTCTTATATTTTAAGCTGAATATAGTTATCTAGGTATGGCACCTAGGAAATTTAAAATGATATTCAAGGCCTGGGTTTCTTCTACCCAGATTTCGTTATATTAAGTATATATAGAGATAAATTATGACAGCGTTATCGCTAACAAGCGATCTGTTCCAGGCAGCCCTAGTATAGAAAACGAAATACTAAGAGTACATTGCAAGGAGTTATAAATTCAAAGATAACATTACTAGAACCAATATAGAATTATACATAAAAAGTGTATACGATTCTTAAGAGTATTAATACATGGGTCTTTGGATTTTGCAATAAGCATTGGAGCACTTAAGAAAAACATCACAAGCCAACTATTGCGATTTAGCCCCACTAACGAGTTTAATCTCGGCAATGTTGTTTCCCCAAATTCTTTATAAACAAAAGTATATAAAAGAGTGTTGGCCTAGTGGCTTCAGCGTGCGACTCTCATACCTGAGGTCGTAGGTTCGATCCCCGGCTGTGAACCAATGGAGTTTCTTTCTATGTACGCATTTAACATTTGCTCGAACGGTGAAGGAAAACATCGTGAGGAAACCGACATGTCTTAGACCCAAAAAGTCGACGACGTGTGTCAGGCACTGAAGGCTGACCTCCTTGCCTATTAGATTTAAAAATGATCATGAAACAGATTCAGAAATCTGAGGCCAAGACCTAAAGAGGTTGGAGCGCCACTGATTTTTTTTTATATATAAAAGAATTAATCGTTTGTACATTAGTAATAAGTAGTTGTATGCAAAGTTCTTCATCATGCACATATAATATTTGCAAATGTTGTATTTAACTATATCTGATATGATTGTTGATAAACGTTTATTAAACGACAATTTATATGTAACCAAAAAAACACACATGCATATCTTTCGTTCCAACAAAGTTATGATCTGACTGAGATAACCTTTGAAATGAGTTCTAATTAGGATACTTAACTACACTCTGTATCTAATCCCAAAATCCATAACATAAAAACATGCCTGTAAAAGAAATTATCAAGAGAACATGTTGAACATCGCACCACTAAACTACCCGCCGTATTAATAAAGGCCGGCAACGCACTCGCGAGCCCTCTGGCATTGAGTGTCCATGGGCATGGGTATCACTTATCTATCTCTCTTATTCTATAAAAAAAACTGGAACTATATTACTCTCTTAAACCAAAGAACTTAAAAATTCGAAAGACCATCGTCTGAATTGCTTTTCAAAGTTCACAACTTATCTAGATGACTGTAATTTATCTTCGCAAGAAAAACAAATAAGTTTTCTAATAAAGGTTTGTTTTCAAGGCAACTAAACAATAACTTTACCATCAGAATACATTAAATGAATACCTCATACAAACTCAAGAAACATTGTACATAATTTATT
The DNA here is from genome assembly GCA_028984075.1 of Pieris mannii. NCBI lineage: Eukaryota > Metazoa > Arthropoda > Insecta > Lepidoptera > Pieridae > Pieris > Pieris mannii. Next base: position 5,149,022 of record CM054797.1, read on the forward strand.
ACGTGAGTAAAGATTGGGGCACTTATTTCCTGAGATTACTCTTGAGGTGAGAATAATTGGCTGCGACCCTAAATCCTGACAGTTGCTAGGTGGATATTTGATAAATGACAGTGTATTTCTACCTCTGTTTTAATAAATTATTCCTAACATTTGTGAACGGTTATTAAGATGCGTAAGATTTAATAATACATATATGTTTTGTTAGTGCTTACATTAAAAATTTCCTTAAATTTTTATAGTAACACCGGTCTCTCTGGCTAATTGAGATCGACAAAATTCCCATTTTCCAAGGGATGGTAAAGGCGCTTTCTATCATTTGCCAAATGTAACCATTAGCTACCAAACCTACCAAAATCTGCCAAAAATCAATTGTAATTACACATTTACAGTTTATTATTTTTAAACATATTACAGTTCTCCTTCGACTGGCTCCATCTCCCTCCATGATTTTTCTCCCAATCTTCCCCCCACCAACTTCTTAAACTCGTCAGCACATCGTGCACAGTGAAAATCATAAACATATAAAGTATATATGGCGTATGTTCAGTTCTTTTATTGATTAATTTAAGAAATATTTTTCTTTATAGAAGATAAAACGTCGACGTCTATCACAGCTTTATATTCGTTCACTTTTTAATTTTCATTAGGTTTCTCTGAATAAAATATAACGGTTCGAATGAATGAAGTAATTACTTTCTAAGCTTACAAATTTTCTTATTACTTTTCATCCGTAATAGGATTGCGGTCGCTTCCAACTATTTACTGGATATTTTTTTTCAAAAGGCACCCTAACGAAACATACAAACACTTACAGAAAACACATGACATACATACACGATTCATGCATGTGCATCAATGGCAAGCGTGCACAAAATTTATGGTTCCCCATATTACAATGAAAAAGAGAAAATAACTTAATAATAAAACGTAAAAAAACAAATGTACAATTTAAACATTTTGATATAATGTCTACTTTGCAATTGTCACTATTGATCAAGAGTGACTGCAGCATCTTACGCCTGAAGACATGGAGACTGTCATCAAATGGATCTGCTCGCATGTACTCAGAGCGTCGTTCCGATAGAGATCTGTGTGGAGGAGCATTACAACCGACGTTGGTTCTCACTGCCCCTTTTATTATTAGCTGCAATATAAAATGTCAATAGACTAGGTAGTAGTGCGATCAAAGCAATTAATTTTTCTTCCACAACTTGCTCATACCATGAAAGATGACGTAAGTCAGGCACAAAAGGCTGTGCACCTTTATAACAATTTTTTTACGAAAATGTTTTACGAGTTTTTAAATTTTAAAATACACGACTATAGTTTTGTTTGATTTACATAAAAGTTTATATATTTAGTTATTAACACTGATACATATACCATCAGAACATAAATTAAGGTTGCAAAGGCCTTATCGCTGACAAGCGATCTCTTCCAGACAACCCTAGTAGTAAAAATAAAATAAAGAAATAAAGTCTAAAAATTTAATAACCCAGAAATAAAATTAACTTACTAACAATTAATTCATGAATCATGATGCTATGTTCTAAAATTCATAAAACTATTATATTTACCAAAACATCCAATCAAAATGATATAATTACAAAATCACGAATAAATAGATGGTGGTTACGAGGTGTTTAAATAATACATATTGTGTAAACAGTCTTATACTCTCTCAGACACATACGTATACAAAGACACATATTTTTTGGTATTTTTTTTACTGGGTAGGCATGCTTTGCCGTTATGGCTATTCATTATTTATTGATGTTAAAAGCTATTAGGCTACCTAATTAAATAAATACAACCTAAGAGAGACTTAAAAACGAAGATTACTCATGTATAAGAAATATTTATAATAATATTGCTGTCATGGAAAACACTTAATGATATATAAACCCGAACCCTTGTTAAAACCAATTCTTTGAAGAACTTTTGTTTTAGCGGAAAGGATCGGTACCTTAGAAGTGAACCCGGCAGCGGATCTGGAGCAGACACGAACTCTCGTTCATAACCTGATCAAAGAATCTGAAGCTTACTCGAATATCGTGGATTGGTGGTTTGTGGATTGTAAGTTTACTTTCACTTAATTTTAATATATCTTATATATAAAATTCTCGTGTCGCGGTGTTTGTGGTTAAACTCCTCCGAAACGGCTTTCCCGATTCTCATGAAATTTTGTGTGCATACTGGGTAGGTCTGAGAATCGGACAACATCTAAATGTTAAGGGGTAAATCCACCCCTAATTTTTTTCTTTCAATTCTAGATTTTAATTTTTTTTTATGACTTTTTTATTACAGTATTAGTAAATACATATAACCCTGAATTTTCAACCCTTTATAATCAACCCCTATTTTCTATTTCATTATTAAAAACTTATTTTGTGAACTCTGAGGTTTATACAGAGAACAATTCATTCCGAAAAACCGAACAGTCTCGCGGATAGCATAGCAAAATGTTCCATGTTGGTATGTACTAAACAGGTAGGCTCAGTAAAATCTCATTAAGGAGAAACGAAGTTCGCGGGGGCATTTAGTCGTTTTACAAACTGAAGGAGCCGTTCTGTAATGCAATATACTTTTATAAGCGCGAGTTCCAGGAATACATCTTCAGAGAACTTACGTGCTTTAAACCTCAGAAATCGCGATTCTCAGGCATAGACATAAATTAGTCGCCTATTCAGAAAAAGATCACGAAACAGATATTCGAAAAACTCGAAGAAGGCTGAACTCTCTGCGCTGTTTTTTTAATTATAATTTTATATCATAATGAGCTTAATATATATAAAGATTATAGTTAGTTATAAAATCTAATCCCGGCTAAATCGAACGATAGATATATAGATAGACAATTTTAAATGTACTCAACGATATAATGTTATAGAACTTTATTTCTCATAACAAAAATGTATTATATTTACATGAGAAACTATATACGAGCGAGATTAGCCGTCCCAATTTAGTCTACTATTTTCACTCTAACATGCATCGTTTGTACCTTTTTGAATTTATCAAACGCGCCATAGTACTTAAAAAAGTCTTGAAACAATCTGGTCGTTTTTGAGTTTAACAAATTTTTTATAATATTAGTGTAGATTATAATCAAAAAACACCCAATCACCTACATATACGATAACACGAGAAATTGTAAGGCAAAAATTCTAAAACAATTTCATGTATACATTCTCTCTGTATGTTTACGGAAACGTCAACGGGAATTAAATCGTTAAGAAAATTATTTTTACATGTAAAAGCTTAATTAGATGTTTCTGTTTGTAGCGAAGTGTAATTAGTTACTGTTTTGATGAAAATATGTATTTTTACGGTTTGATAATAAACACTTTTTTCATCACAATCACAAAAAAGGTAGTAAACGTATGTAGTGAAAGGGTGTATGTAGTAAAAAAACATCATTCGTCATCGTTATCGCGTTTCGGCGGCAGCCCCTTGTTACATAAAAATAGACAACTCAAATGGAAAATGGCTAAAATATTAAAACTAATGAAAAATCAGGCAATTTAAAAACAATATTAAAACAAGGTTAAAAAAAAATGTAAAATAAAATAAATAAGTCTCGTAATACAAAATGTGATTGAAAGGTTTTTGTTAGTCGATGCTCATAATGGTTCTATCACATAAAAATATATTTCAGCGGTAACCGCGGAACGATTTTTCCGTATCGACAAAGCTCAAGAGAATCTCCACTATCCAATGGATATCGGTCACGACAACCTCTACATACTGGACGCGGCACCACTCACACCAGACACCGACACAACTGCTCACCCAGAAACAACAGCGAGTGCTTCACTGGACCGCACTAGGCCTTCGGTGTCACTGGAGACCACTACTGGGCTGTCAGTATCGCTCGACATATCGCAGAGTGTTGATACGCCAAGTGCTGCTGTTTCGTTAGACGTTCCTGATTCCCATGGAAGGTAAGGATTTATTATGCGCCAGAATTTGCTATGCTAGTTGCCTATATAACAGTGAACATATGAATAGGTGTTTCAGAGTTGTAATTGTTGCTAAGAGTTTTAAATATTTGAGGTTGAGTTATGGACGGGCGTAGTCCAGTGCAAATTATTCTTAGAATATAAACATTAAGATATTTTTGCATTATAAAGAAGTGTAGGATTAAATTAATTATGCATACAACTGAATACACCATAAAAACCTTACAAAAGTCTGATAAGTCGCGATCAATACGTTTATTTTTGTTATAATCATTAATTATTCTTTTGATATTTTCTCTAGAGTCTGACGTGTTAAGTAACAGATATATAATTTCTGTTCCTCTATACACTGTACAAGATATAAATAAATTAAAAGGAAATCTCCTAACATAATTAGCATGCATTGCACTGGACTAAGTAATTGGCTTGTACAGTCCAGCGCGGACGTCAGATGACGTAACGACGCCACAGACGCCCCCCTCAGCGGCCACTACAGCCACGCCCACCTCCAAGTCATCTCTATCGCCAAAGCTCACAGTACCGAAGTCAAAGACATCGCAAGACTCCAACTCGCCACCTCTATGCGGCAGTCCCACAGCCAAAGACAACGAACCCTCACCGGAGTCAATAGCTCGGTTTAAAACGTGAGTCTATAAAACAAAAGAAAGTTTTTTTGTGATACGATTCCTTTAATTAGAAACTAAATATAATCACTGTATTTCAATTAACCTTTGACGTATAAACACGATAAATTCGTGCGTCATAACGGGAATCCCCACAAAAGAAAGTTTATAAATAAACAGTACTTCGTAATGTTTTGAAACTAAACGCGTGTGCATAAAAACGGACACGGAAGGAAATTCAACGTCAATTTCAATAACTTGTAATCATCTAAATTAATACATGAAACTCACTTTAAGCGTATTAATTTTCTCTAATAATTTTTAAAGTAACTTTAAAACCTATGTGCAGCAAAAGATCAAGAAAAATGGTCAGCTACAAGCCCTTTTTTAATGAAATTTATTTATTTATTTATTCAGAAGATTCACATAACAATACAGAAATGGATGTATATATATATAACATTGTGGGCCAATTACAAACCTTCACAAATAGTTCATTTTTTATATATATATATATATATAACAAGAAGGTAAACATTTCAAACGTTTTTAGTGTTAAACAACAAAAAAAAAAAATAAAGAAAAACAGAATTTAATTTTAAGCTACTTGATGGAGCAGATTGCACTGATCGAGACGAGATAAAGACGAGTTAGTCTTTTTAGAATATAGACATGCTCATTTGGATTGGTCAGGACTTTTAAGGTGGCATCTTTTGCAAAAGTGTTTTTCTTTAAATGTGTAAAAGTTATGTCAATAAATGACAAAACTAAAAGAGTTTATAATGAATGTTTAATACTTACTCTCTGAACAGTGTGAAAAGTCATAGGTTATCAATGAGAAATGTTTCTCTGGTGGATTTGCCCAAACAACTTTAGAATTATATTATTTTCACACGCCATTAGCTTAGGTTTGCAAGTTGCAACTCGATTTCCGATTTCCAACACTTGTCTTGTAAACTATGTAAAACTTAATAAAATATATTTAACACATAATTATGCGTTAAACAAATTTGTTTCAAACCCCCTGTTAATTTCGTACGTTACAACTATTGATCGAGAAATATTTAAGACATTCAAATTCATATTATTTACATCATACATATATACATGGATAACAAAGGTGAGATCTTTGACGGTATTTCGTTATACAAAAATTAACACAAGGGTACTCAATAATTTACGAGACATGTACCCATGTCAAAATGCTTTATGTTCTCCCTTGGGTTCTGAAGATTTTATCGCCTATAAAGTAAATAATATAGATTAAATTCATATGGTTATAAAACATTAGATTTTCTTAAAAAAAGGGAATCTTTGAAACGTTATATACATGTACCAAATATGCAACGGCTGATTATATATTAATAAAGATAATTAAATAAATTATTAAAATTAACATGTTTTATTATAAAAAAGTCCGCGCGTACAAAGTACACATTTCAGAAGTAAAACTTCTTTGTAAAATAATTATTACTTAAAGGTAAAATCCCCAGTAAATGATCATCAATTTATTTGCATATCTATATTCACACTCTTTACACGCTTTATATGTGCTAATAATAATATAAAAAAATAAAAAGTTCTAATATGAAACTAAACATGTGTGTATTTTTTCGATCTCACTTCTCACTCTCTCTCAATCGCTCTCTCCCTTTTGTTCGTTACATAAACGCTGCATCTTCGTGACGTTTCATGCGTAAAAATTTGACCCTCATGAGCCTAAAGAAGTTTCACTTCAAAAATGCCCACCGAAAAGAACGCGTCATTATGAGTAGATATATATAATAGTTTAATATTTTAGCGTCTCACACTTTTAAAAAACAACCAAATATTATAGAAATTATCTCTTAAAAATGAGTGTCAACATTAAATCAAGTCACACAAATTTATCTCTTATACAAAAAGCATTGTGATTTGAAACCATTCATAGCTTTTAATGGATTTTGTAACGAAAAGGAACCTTATCTTCTAAAGTATAGAAATCATTAGAAATATGTTCATTCTAACATTTATACTTCTTTCTTATGCACATTCTATGAAAGCACTATTTACTTTTAATTTGCACTTTCTTTCATCGCATGCAGCATACATCAAAAATTGTTTGGATTTGAGCAAGAAGCGTTTGGCTGTGGGTGAGATGATGTCATATCACTGTTATATAGAAAAGAATTGTACCATTGCTTCGGTTGTCATACTAAAATCACTATCGTCTTGAACGCTGTCATTGTCAAACGTCAAATTTGGCTAAATAGATTGACAGTTCGAGCAACTTTGTTTTTTTTAGTTGAGTTTAATATACCTTTATGTCGAAAGGACGTCACATTTTTTAACAGTTCAAATTAAGATTACATTTATTAAAAAAATATTTCTCACACAAACACAAGTTTTTCACACAAATTCATATGCTTTTTTTCTGTCTTAATAAATTGTATTGGTACATTTCTTCTGTAGTGTAGTGTCTATTAGTCTCTTATTAGATATTTATATATACGTCATCACCACAGACTAAACATCAATATTGTTTCAGAAATCTATTGGAAAAAACATCCGACTCACTGCTCAAAGCTGCGAAAGTCGGCGACTTAAAAATGGTACGTATAATAACGTTTTATTTTATCTTCACTTTTCTTTGTACTTATCTTATTGTGTTTTTAGATAAAGGAGCTGCATGCGGCGGGCTATTCTCTACTGTCTATTGATGCGACTGGTCAGACTGCATTGCACATTGCCGCTCGATATGGCAATAAAGAGATTGTTAAATATTTGATAGCGTGCGCTCCAACAGCCATATTAAATATGAGTGATAACGAGAAAGGACAAACGGCGCTACATAAGGCGGCAGCGTACAAGCGACGAGCGATTTGTTGTATGTTGGTGGCGGGAGGAGCGTCTCTCACCCGACAGGACCACGCGGGCTTAACGCCGAGGCAAATCGCTCTGCGCGCTGATGATCACGACCTTGCAGCGTATTTAGAAAGTAAGATAATTCTTCTTTTTTTAATTCCTATAAAGATTCTACAAAGTGTTATTTAAAAAGACGCTTTTGCTGTTAAAAGCGTACCAGTCAAGGTAGATTTAAGCCGTTAAAAAATTTAGGAATCATCGGCTCCATGGATTTATTAGTTATACTGACAATGATGTTATTCATAGCAGCGAATGCGAGCAGGCTTGCTATGTAACTGCATTTCTATTCCGATTTAATTCGAAAGTTTTCTTCGTACGTAATTTCAACATTATACATATGTATGTTGAAAATAAAACGTAATTATAATTTATTGTTATATAACTTTTAAAACACTTTTTTGTATTGAGTAAGCCCAATATTATTGTTTTATTTCAGGTCAAGAGCATTTCCAGTTAGTTTCAGAAGATTTGGAGACAACAGTGTGAAATTTATTATAATCGCTTTTACTATCGAATCTACTGTTGATAAGGTTATTTATTTTGGTTAGACATAAGAAAATTTCATATAATATTAAAAGACTTTACTGAGCTTATAAATATAATAATATATCTTGTTCACACATATCCTTTAGATCTTTCTACGTACACCGAATTAACAGTTTTAAGACGAGTTTGCATATATGCCATATTTATATTAACCGTGAAATAAAAAAATGTGAGGAAATGAGTGAGAAGCAAGCAAAAATTGTTTTAATTAATTAATCATACTTAATAAATATATGTGTATATGTAATGAATACGTCATGAAGGTTCAGCGGCTATTTCTAGAACTAAAAGCCAAGACTAAGGCTCGAATATATTCATTTATATGTTTCATGATCACAACGAATAGCAACACTATCGAAAATTGTTTCAAAATTTTTTGTTGAAATCCGGCTTGAAGGACCAAAAAGGGTGTACGTTCTTCACAAACCACAAACCTATATGTAGAATAACGCCCTTAGTAATATAATTCGTGGGTCATATATAACGTTTTATCGTGTAGAGTGTGAACTCGTCTTAAAACGAATATTAAATTCAAATATTATGACCAAATATAAATTGTAAATAATTATTAGAATAAAATTCGAAATATCCTCCTCTATATCGACACTATTTATTGTAATTGCATCTAATTTAGGAATATTATGTAAATAAGGTTAAATGACATCTAATTAGAACGTGATATATAATCACTGTATTTAAATATTTTAAAACTGTATGGAAAGATTCTTAGTGAATAAAAGTAAAGACCAATCATGAGAACAATTTGACGCAATGTGTGGTGTATGGGCTCTATGGTTCAGCTTTTGACATAACGCTGGACATTTTTTTTAACGTCATTGACAATGACATTTGATCAAAGATAAAATATAATTCGACTTGTCATATGCTACCGCCAACTGAATTTGCATTTTAAATGTCATATTCTGTGGCGCCTGTCATAAAAGCGATTGTTCGGTATTTGTCAAAATTTTAATACAAAATTCGCGAATACATAGAGCCTGTATTCCACGCACTAATTATGAGAATGAATTGTATTTAATAAGTATTCACATCACTATTAGTATTTTACATTAAAAAAAATAGGACTAAGTGATAGGTATGGAGGCTTTACGATGAGTTTGAGTATTAATATCAAATATTTGTATGAAATTCACTTAATTGCACCTAACCTAAAGACGGTACTCTGCAAGAGGTAAAGAAAACTTTCGTATTTGCACTTATAAGATTAATACCTACTGTCAAAGTTATGGTGAAGCTGATTTCTCATTCATTAGGTGTTACTATATTTGGTTGTGTTAATATATTTGAAATTTCGTTATGCAAAGCATTTGTTGCTAGTTAATTTGTTTCGTATTTATTTTAGTAATAGCAAAGCTATAGCAATAATTTCAAATTGTAGTGTAATAGTACGATCTCACCTCCTCGCTTAGTTAATAATACATTATAGTTGATATATCAATACGTATATATTCTGAATAGCGGTGAATTATCACTACTACAGACGGCTTGTATTTCCTTTATTATATTTCGTAGAAATAAATTTCTTAAATCAACTTTTACTGAATATAAATTGTAGTTACAACCTTCGAGACTCGAATAATACTTGCTAAGAAATAGCAGGTCCAGAGTTCTATTAGAGTAAACTAATAATGCCTATAAGACAGAACCTCAGGCCTACTCTGCTTATGGATAATGATCTGTAAATTTGACATAATATGTCTGCTCCTTGAATCATGAATACAGCAATTCACACGTGTTATTATATTTAGGTTATAGTGTGGTATATTCTATGACTAGTTCTTTTTATTTTTAAAAATGGAATCATTCTCTACAATATATTTCTTTTAAACACAGATGCTGACTGGCTGGTTATAAAAATATTAAGAGATGACGGAACACATTCTGCAATTCGAATTCATATTTAGAACAAAAATGCTTTTACTGTTTTTTCCCATAATCTATAGCTATTTGTAGTCTATGATATTCTAAATGTTGGTTTTATTTGGCTGTAATAAAATACCTCTACGTAGACGTAGATGACATTAGTGTAATCGAATTTATTCGTACTTATTTATCGCTATAATGCGAAATGAAAGACAAAGCTGTGAGAATTTTGATCATTGTAAAAAGTAGATTCATTTATCATTGTCTCGATGTGTGGTTTTCTTGTATATATGTTATGTTTTTTAGAACTCATCTTTAATCATATACACTTCAACGATATAGCTTTAAGAACTCACGAGTGTTCTGCTAGATTCTCTCATAAACTTAGAATAACCTTCACTTCCTTGAGATTTAGAGTTGAGACTTAGAGCAATTCACTACTGTATGTCAATCTCTTTTAAAAGGAGAGCACTAAGTGTCAACTCTGACTATCACCCTTACTAATATACTCTATGACTGTACGTGTCATAGATTATATTTAAAATTTATCATTTCATGTACATATTGTATCTATATTATACCTTCAAGAGGCCTTCATTCATAAAAATATGAAATAACTATTTCTATTAATCGAATTAGGGTATATAGTTTCACGACCAATTTCGAACTTAAATGGTTAATTAGTATAATCATACAAAAAAAAATCTGTTTCCATTGCGTAAAACAATATTTTTTAATCGAGCACTGACTCAAGAACTTTTTGAATAGTCTCACAGTTTATTTAATCTTAGTCTATGACATTAATGATAATAAATGCAATAATAGTTAACAATTGTTTCATCTCTTAATTCTAAATTTAAATGTCAAATTTTGGATCTTTCTAATCAAATAATTACATAAATCAAATATTAATGAACATTGAAGATTATACAATGCACCGCTGAGCGAATATAATAATTCGATTTTTAAAATAAACTTTTTTTTGTAAGTAATGCAAATCACGAATGAGGTTGTATTTTATAAAAACCGCTCGACGTTATAATGCACCTATAAATATGAAGGGGAATGTTTGAAGATAATAAATCCTCCTTTGTAGATATTTGACAATTTACGAAAGAAAATTTTCAATTATGTATTCCGAAATTGAAATTGTAAAATGAATAATGGAACAAAAGTACTTATTTAACATTTTGTAATATTCGCACTCATTTCATTGTGTAATTTAATGATATTTTTGCACTGAGTGAAATCGGTATTTTAATGAAAATTATAACAAATATTCTTAAAAATAAATATTATCAACAATAAGTGTTGTTTTATTTATTCCACAAATGTATCATAGAGATTTATATTAAAAAAACTTAATTTCGAATGAATTATATAAATGTCTCTGACAACACTTTCGACGTTGACAAGTGTACATTTTGTTACCTATATGAATAACTGATTTTGATTTGATATGATTTTATGAATACGCCATACACCATTGTCGCAAACAGAGCCATAAAATTAGCCTAGTGAAAGAAATCAGCTAAGTACGATTAATGTGTCACTTATTCAAGAAACTTAGTTTTCTCTTAGTCCATGAAGTCGAACCTTAACATATTAAGTGCTCCTTTCTCGGATCCGAGAGGAGCGTGGTCATAGTAGCAGTGCCGTCCACTCGGATCCGTGCGAGCGTCCCGTTCATTTTTTTAAACCTTTTACCATCCCCAGGTCTCGGATCCAGTATTCGGCACCGCATGCTGTATGCCGACCACTCGGATCCCAAAAATGTTTTTTTAATAAAAATAATAGTATACATTCATACTTATTTTCAAACATTCATATTTATTTACTCAAAATTCGCCTTAAAAAGTTTTGGTTTCCGGCTCTTCGTATCCATTGTTTAAACTTTAATCATTCAATGTGGTAATATAGTTGATAACTATATGTAGGTTCCAAAAACAATAGGTACAGACAACAGGTAATACCCCGACTTACGCTACCTCGACTTCGGAGTTACGCGATTTAATTTTCTCGTCTATTCGTTTTTTGTTTGACCCCAAATGTAAAAATAGGGGAGGCCTTTGCCAGTGGGCACACAGAATCAGTTATCATAGACAACAAAAACAATAGCTATAGTGTATATATTGATTCTATATAAGGCTATAAATAAAATAAAAAATAAATAAAATATTAGTTTTTTGTTTGAACGCCGCGCTGTCAAAGTCAAGCGGCGGCATTATTATTCGTTCAGTTTACAACAGGCACAGACGTGTACTGATGTAAACTGTGTAGGATAGTGATGATGTTCGAGAACTGTTGGATTCACACAATGAGGAGCTTACAATTGATGAGCTCATATCATTGCGTGAACTCTTGAGAAGAAATTGATATTCATAATTCTTTGGATCCAGTTCAATTAGAAGATGACAGTTAGAAACTTGACAGAAACCATCAGTTTGATTGAAAAAGGATTAACAATTTTGGAAAGTATAGACTCCAATGAAGAGCGCGTTTTTGTTACAAAACATGGAATAAAAAAATTACTAGGATGCTACGAGGAGATATTTCGGGAGAAGAAAAAATCATTGGCTCGTCAGACGACTTTGTTACAATTTATAAAACCTTCTATTTCAATTCACTTCGGATTGTGTTTATACATTCTATTAATATATAGTTTGTCATATTATCTAGAATAATATACTAATTATTGTTTAATTTAGTCTTCAGTCCCAATTAAACATACTTTGTATATCTTTATATGAAAAATTGTATACCGACTTACGCGAATAGCGCTCAGTCCCACCGCGTAAGTCCGGGGTACTACTAGGTAGGTACTTTTTCTACTACTAATCAGAACTTTTACATTATAATAACTTTCCCTTTAAATAATCCCCATTGCTTTATACATAAAATTGTTGCGATCTGGATAATAACATGACGTTACGTGTGGTAACGTCGTGTGAAGTGTGTAGTAACATATTGTCTTTAAGCATAATCAATGAAGAATGTTACTGGTATTAATTCATTATTAATGAACATTCGATAGTAAGGCATTATGGTTTAATAAATCTGTTCCTCGTAAAGTTTTATCGCGGGACAGAATACGTGACGGACATATTGGCACCATATTATGGAGTTATAAAATGAGTCATCATTTTTATTAGTCTCCTCCTAAGATTTTGTCGAACGTGATTTATGATTGTACGATAATTGAAAAATGTAGGTAGGCCTGTACATGAATGAATTGCTGGAAGAAATCATGAGACCCATTCCTCGGTTACTCTTGATGGTTAATGGGTTATTTATTTATATTTATTTATCCTTTATCGCCTTATATAAAAACACACATAACAAAAATAAAAAAACAGTTACAAAAGTTATAAGGCAAAGGGCGGCCTTATCGCTTACAAGCGATTTCTTCCAGGCAACCCTAATGAGAGACAACGATAAAGAAACCAATAGAGGGTAGAGTACAAAAAATGAAAAACAATTAACAAAAAAAAAACAAAAAACTCTTGGGTTTCTTGACTCTTCACCGGAGAGCGACCTATTTGGTAACCGTATGGGGGGGGTAGTATACTCTGATTTGAGAGTATACTTGGAGAGTATTAGAGGATAGCATCTACTGTGTTCTATGTTATTTTATAATTAATATTTAAAATTTATTTATTTTAGTCTATTTTAATATGAAGTTGGCCATATATGGGCTGTAAGTGTAAATAATATTACCATAAAATTAATGTTTTGCAACGTACAAATTCGACGAAAAATAGTTAAAAGAAGACGTTTCAAATGACCGCTGCTTAAAAAAGATTCTCTGTTACGTTTATAATATTATAAACAAGCCTTCTTGCTCTATAAGGATTCATGAGAAAGTTTAGGTATAGATTGTTCCAGGTTTACGGTTCACAGTTGGCCGATCAAAAGCCCGTCGTTAAAGAATTTGCTATTCCTTTCTAAAATAATAATTACTAAATATATTGTAAAGATACAGCGTGTTGAAATAATGCAAACACTGGAGCCGACGCGACGTCTCCCAACCCAACATACGATGGCGGATGGGACTATTTGTGAATGTGCGCCACATGTGGGCCACATCGCGCATTTCTTTCTTTTCATCCAGATAACCCTACCAATGAGCGAATCTTGAATTTGTGGGTTTCAGGGCTATTACAGAGTAGTCTCTCGTAATATAGTCGCGAAATTTACACCGACCGAAAACAAGCGACGGCGAATTTCCCGTTCTGTCAATAGGCGCTCATCGCACACGGGTTGATTGATCTCAGGAATGTCAGCCTTATAATTGCATTTTTTAATTTAAAATATCTCCTGTTTTCATTGGCGACTGGGGGCCCTTTGTATGCGGGGCCCTGGTCTGCAATCCAGCCATTCAGTTAATCCGCCCTGCTAGGACCCAATAGTCTCATAGAAAAAAGTTTTAAGCCGAAATTTCAAGTGCTATCAAGAAAACATTCAAACCAAGTGTAGTAACGCTTTTGGTTCTAAACAATAGCTAATTCGATAAAATCTTTTATAGCATTAATAAAAGCCATCAATTGCAGCCGTACCAGAAAACTCCAAGCTCTCGACTTATCTTTAATTAATCCGATTATAAGTACTTGAAGTACTTTATACAGAAATTTGCATTATTAGGCGGTCAAGTCAAGTTTACAAGTTTAATTGAAACCAGGTGCTTATAATTTTGTCAAAATGTCTGCAAGTGGTGTTCTGTGCCTTTAAACTTCGGCTCTAGTTAAGAATAAATGTCTATTTCATTGGCTAATTTAAATATCTATTTTAAAAGGTTTTTTGAAGAAATCTGAGGCCGTAATGCGTAGTTTTTTTTATAATTTTAGGTCCTAAGACTAAGCAAGAAGCAAGAGCAGTGTTGGCTTCAGCGTACGACTCTCATAGCTGAGGTCGTAGGTTCGATCCCCGGCTGTGCACCAATGGACTTTCTTTCTATGCGCGCATTTAACACTTGCTCGAACGGTGAAGGAGGAAACCGACGTGTCTTAGACCCAAAAAGTCGACGACGTGTTTCAGTCACTGGAGGCTGATCACCTACTTGCCTTTTAAATTTAAAAATTATCATGAAACAGATTCAGAAATCTGAGGCCAAGACCTAAAGAGGTTGTAGCGCCACTGATTTATTTTAAGACTAAGCAAGATAGAAAGACTTTCTGAACGGATTCGTCTTTATGGCTCGCTACTCGATGTCGACTTTGTCTCTAGTAACAATTGAATAAATAAACAAAGCATTGTACTGTAAACAAAATTATTATACGCTACAAAAAAAAAATTCAGTAGTCACCTCTGCGGTGTAAAACCAAAAACACCATACTATCACGTACCAACTTCATCCATCCTGGGCCACATGACTGTGCAATTGTATTTTTCTACTTCTTTGGTCTACCTTGCTTGTGTAAACGAAAGTCATTTTCAAGCAAGCAGCCACCAGTACAATATTAGCCTTAAATCAATTAATTAATTAAAACAAAAATTTACTTTACATAAAAGCTTTTTGATGAGTTGAAAATGCGCACGGTACTGCGGTGCTGGGCTAAAAACCTTCACACGCCCTTAAGATAGGCCGTTGTGGTTCTATCGCACTGTGTCCTATGACGCAGTGTGTGTCATAGCCGGTACCGCACCCTGGCATCTCGACGCGGTTGCTTTCAGCGAAGTATATTGGCGGAGAGCCGAAGCCAGGAAAAGAGGGTGCAACCCCACGCTAGAAGAAATAAACGCTTGGCGAGCCCTGGAAGACCAAAAAATGCTAGCAGAGTGGGAAAAGGAGCTGGCGGGAGCGACTGCCGGTAAATATACTTTAGAAGCCCTCAGACCCCTGCTTCAACATTGGGTTAGGAGGCGCTGGGGCCAGCTCAGCTATCGCCTTGTGCAGATGCTGTCCGGACACGGATGTTTCGGTAGTTATCTGCACAGAGTAGTAGGATGTGAAGAGGCGCCAACCTGCCACCACTGTGTCGGAGACAGCCGGGACGATGCCCTGCATACGCTGAGGGACTGCCCTGCATGGGAGGTAGAAAAGGGACCGTTGCTGGACGCACTACAGGGCGAGGACGCAACACTACCAAACGTAGTGAAAGCTCTAGTGACCGCGGAAAATCACAACCCGTGGAAAATCTTTTATAATTTCTGCGAGGCGGTCATGAGAATAAAAGAAGAGGCGGAAAGGACCAGGGAGCTTTGTCCCGATGCCCATCCGCGACGGCGAAGGAAACCACAGGCCCGTCGCGTAAACGCGCGACGCGCTCACTAAACCCTCGCCCCAAAAAGTGCCTAAGCAGCCGGGATCAGGGGAGCAGGGGTCCATGCGTTTAAAAGAAGGGATGATGACCCATCCCTGCAAGTATTGGACCCGATCTCCCCTAGCTGATTGTAATGCGTGTGGCCCGGTCTGTGAAAGATGCTTGCTGTGTCAAGCATCCTTACAAACCAGCAATGGGCGTGAAGAAGCGGACGCAACCGCCGCATCGCATGTCGGGAAGCGGAAAAGGCTCTGCTGTTACCGCATCCCGCATAAGGCGATTGTTGGTGGCACCTTGGGGTTTTAGTGGGTATGCACAATAGCGAGTCCCACATAACTCTTCTGCACCAAGCAGTCGCGCCGCGGAAGGGTATGCGCAATGCATTTCCCCAAGTAAAAAAAAAGGCCATTGGGGTTCGCCAGGTATTTTACCCATGGAGTTGTTCAAAGCTTAGCCTAAGTTAACTGAACTATCCTTGACTGAAACTTTATTTTTTTATAGTACGGAAAAAACGGCTCACTTGATGTTAAGTGATACGCCGCCCATGGACACTCTTTATGCCAGAGGGCTCGCACGTGCGTTGCCGGCCTTTTAATAGTTGGGACGCTCTTTTCTTGAATCACTCTAATTTTAAGAAAAAGTCGAATTGGTTTTTCTATAATTATGAAAATATCAGTTAATAACAATATTTTTCGCAGATTGCGATAAATCGTAATCATTTACGTCTTACTAATCTTTTTTGGCAGCTCACGCACTTTATCCATGCAAAACATGCATCACGCATCCATCTTCAATTCCTTAATCTTTACTTAAAATTTATATTTTAATTTTTAACACAAACAATATGGAAAACTGGAGCGCTTCGCGGGTGAATTCGAACTAATTTAGTGTTTTTAAATATATTAGTATTATTAGTGAAGTTATCTAATTGTTTGGAAAATCATTTTATTCCATATACTGACACCATGGTTTTGATGTGTCCTGTACACACGTCTAACAAAAAAAGAACATGTGGGATTCGGGCAGTGCCGCGGTAAAGCTAATAGCATAGTATTTTTATCAACGTTTGTATTATATTTATTTTTTATTTATGCATTTTTTTTCTTAATTCCCGATATCATCAGAGCAGTATGCAATCTGTCACACTCTAACGCACTTGCGATACATCACTGATCACGCCAGACACATGTGAGATGCAGTTTGCGTTCTGTCCCGCTTTAACGCGTATTGGCAGCACCTATATTACGACATCGTGTGTTAGGTTTTTATTTTCGTTACTGAATTTCTTGATTCGGTCGCCACGCTCAAAGCCCGCGATAAAATCTATCTATTTTTAATTTATTTAACTTACAAAATGTGTCCAGTCTCTTAGGAGTTTAATTACGAACACATGTACAGAAGATTTACCAGCTATTTATTTGCTGTTTTGCTATCTGCCCGGCTGATTCTTGAATCTAAACTACGCACCACCCAAACACATAAAAAAAATCATTCAATTTGGTTCTGCCGCTTACAGAGGTCATTGAGATAAACACGTACAGTAGAATTATATGTATGTATAAAGATTATCGTACGCTTCGCTTCTCCTGCCCGTTTTCCCCCTGATATATAAAAAAATGTGTACACCTATATGTTTAAAGATTAATTAATGAAACCCAAGAATGTAAAGAAACACATTTCATGATTCGCCCACGCCTCCTACACGATATGACGTAGTCTAATTAATTGATAAATAACGAAAAACGTTATCGCAAGTAAGAAGATTATTCAAATCATAGGATTATTGTAGTAGTTTATAGATCGTAGATGATATGAAGCAATAGGTATTCGAAGAAGCTAAGAAAAGTCTAAGCCTAGTAAATCCAATATCGGATATAGAAAAGTCCTACTTTAAACTCCTATAATTAGATTCAATTTAACATCGGCATAAAACGTGGAATAAACTTCCATGTTTCAATATTTATAGACGTTTTTTTTTTTATAATTTGGACTCATAAATATTTATAACTGACTTCAATCTGGCAGGACTCACCTGATATTATGATACCGCCCCTGAACACTTACATTGCCAGAAGGCTCGCAAGTGCTTTGCCGGCCTTGTCAGATGTGGTACGCTCTTTTTTTTACTAAGTCTTATTGGTTCAGAAATACTTCAGTGGGCAGCTGGTCCCACATAGTGCACGGCAAAAACTGTATCCAGAACGACTCAGTTGTGGAATGATGGACACGTCGAGATGATGAAATGAAGATGGTATTAAGCTGCAAAGAGCTTCTTTCAAAGAAATATCGCAACCTTGCGCTCAATACAAAAAAGCTTTGTCCAAAAAACTTCATTTTAATCGAAATCATGAGACACCCCATAGAGGCTTTTAGATCAAGGCTTTCTTATAGATTTTCCTTCACTGTATAAGAAAGGGTTTCAAACGCACGACGTGACGTAAGAGTTCCAATTATTCCAAAATTGCTTCGTGTTTTCTTTATTTAGTGTACCGTTTTTCTAACCTAAATCCTACTGGCCTCGGAAGATGATATCGTGGTATAATAAACAATTTCACAATTTCAGAGTATGACGTCATCGTAAATTTTTTGGCGTCACTGTTCGCAGCTACGGATAACTGTGCAATATCATAAGATATTCGAAAAATTGATTTATTTTTTATTACAGCAAAATCTAGTTTAATGCAAAAACTATTGATTTTACGGAGCCTGAACATGATCTGAAAAATTTGTTCGCAATAGAAATATATAAAATATGAAACATCACTACATAGTATAAAACAAAGTCGCTCTCTCCTCTCTCCCTATCAAAGTCTCTGTCCCTATGTCCCTTTGTATGCTTAAATCTTTGAAACTACGCAACGGATTTTGATGCGGTTTTTTAATAGATAGAGTGATTCAAGAGGAAGGTTTATATGTATAATAACATCCATTAAATAGTGGAGAAGTACTGTCCGCTTACATTGCAAACTGAGGCTGAACCCTACGAGTTTTATCAAAATAATGTACTAAGTATTGTACACATTGAAAAGGTCAACAGAAAAGTACGTGATGGTATATGTCTATCTCTTATGGATAACCCACAATAACTTTTTTTTGTCATTTACTTTTTACGACAAATAATGGCTAATTGTCGAAGCGATTTTAACCAATACAGCATTAATCCTTAACCAATTAAATACCTTGAATACATTGTTCATTTAATATAGATCTATACAGCCCATTACAGCTTATTTAGCAGCGATCGAACTCGTATATTATCGGAGCTTTCCAACGACAGACATAACAATACATAATAAAAATCTGCTTTTCATCAGCATTGCACCCGTGCGAAGCTGGGTCACTAGTAGATTATAAAACATTTTTAAACGAGATGTTTTATTGACTTTTCATTATACGTCAGAAAAATGCAATTAATATTAGTGATAACAGTATCTCTAGGATTAATATAGCATATGCGATTATTATTTAATAAGCTTATCAATTTTAAATTTAAAATGACCCGACCTTTCGCATTTTATTACACAATACTCAATAATGGATAATTTAATATTAATTCAAGGAGCAAACTCTAGATCCAAATTATATATAAAAATAAACAAGTTATAATTAAAATAAAAAAATCAAAATCAAAAATATCTTTATCCATTAAAAGCGACTACCGGTGAGGGTCTTCCCTGAGAGATACGACCTCCAACAATTCAAAATTCTAGCGAGAGGCCTTTAAGAAAGGAGCGTACTCCTCCCTTAAAGGCCGGCAACGCACCCAAAAATGGGTGTCTGTGGACTGCGATGACTGCCTTTTTGGGCGTCCCGCAGGCTCGTACGTCCCCCTAATATATATAAAAATAAAAAAGTACACTTAAGAACGTCAAAAAAATTAAATTAATTGAAAATTTACATTTACTCCCAGTTCGCAAGTCAAGGGTATTTACAGATAAAAAATAATCTTAAATGGACTAATAATAGCTACACAAACTTACACTTACCGCTTAAGAGTATATACATACAAAAACAATGATATTATATGCAGCTATATTATAGCTACAATCTTTTTGATAACGTCAAACCCTGAAACGCGATAGCAAAGTTATTCGAACGAATTTACCAAGTGTTCACCTTTCTTCCTCCACAACTGGCACTTATGTTTAAAGAACTTTATTTTTACAAAAAAAATATTTTATTTAGATGAGAAACTTAATATTAATATGTTTATATACGAGCGAGACACACATCGCCATCAGCCGTCTCAATTTTAGTCAACTGTGTTCACTCTAACATGCATCTTTATAGCCCAGTCGAATTGTTATTTTGACCCAGGAAAAATTATAAGTAGAATTTTTCCTTCGGAATTCGTTAGAGGGGGTCACTGGGAGTCTACATTTCGTTTTTCGAATTTCCAGTGGTCTTGGATTTTCCGCCATCTTGATTTTAAGGGTGTTTTTTTGTTTTGTAAATAACTCGTTCATTTTCAATTTTACACGAAAAATGGTCATCACCAAAGTTGTTTGAAATTGAATTTCCTACAATTTCTGTCCTTATCAATTTTTTCGTAGGATCGATATTTTCTCATTTAACACCCGGAAAAGAGGTGAGGCATGCATCGAAATATTTTACTTTAAGTTTATTAGTTATGTTTTCGTATAAATGAATGAATGCTCTAATGTCCCTACCACACGACCACTCTGTCGAAACACATATTTATATTAAAAAATTGCAAATTTCAATGATAATGCAAGTGATAATGCGCTAATACAATTCCACCCCTTCCTCTCGGATGTTAATCGAAAAATATCGATCCTACGGAAAAATTGATGAGGACAGAAATTGTAGGAAATTCAATTTCAAACAACTTTGGTGATGACCATTTTTCGTGTAAAATTGAAAATGAACGAGTTATTTACAAAACAAAAAAACACCCTTAAAATCAAGATGGCGGAAAATCCAAGACCACTGGGAATTCGAAAAACGAAATGTAGACTCCCAGTGACCCCCTCTAACGAATTCCGAAGGAAAAATTCTACTTATAATTTTTCCTGGGTTTGGTTCGTTTTTCGTCCAATTCCACTGGGCTATTACTGCCTTTTAGAAACTGTCAAACACACCAATATTGCGAATTTTAGATGGTAATTGATTAAATAATTGCACAACCTTATACCTAATAGACTTCTTCAAATAAATTGTACGCGGCTTCGGCAAGATAAGCAGACTCGGTTGACGAGTATGTTATATAGTTTATTTATATTTAGCTTTGCTGCTTGCGTTGCATTACGTTTTTTTGCAGTAAAATTTTAAAATGTATCGATTCATTAGTTACACTGGTCTTGAAGGTACGAAAAACAAATAAAAATCACACATTTCCTTATTTGAATTTCGAATTACCTTGTAATTACCAAAGCCAGCCAGATACAAATAGTATAGCCAAAGAAATTTGATTACAATTTCATATACATACTGTAATGCATAAAAACTTTTTCATATGTAGTCTTTGAATAGAGTTAAAAAAAACTAAATTAAATTTCGATACAATCTTTATTTCAGTTGTTACGTAGTACTTTCTTTTTGATATATTTCCTTCTACAATTCAAGAGTAACAATTTATTCTGATAGCACCATATGACATTCACCAATAAAAATATTATATTCTTTGTACGTCAACATTTATATGAATAATAATAATAATATTTATTTTCTCGCAAAAACTTACAAAACTTTATACATGATAGGTTACAGTAATGTATATAATTGTCATTCTTCTTTGGAGTAATTGTATTGTTTATGTGAGACTGATGCCTGTTAAAAGTTGTGCACCTGTGTTACAGGTCATCAGGCCTCCACCACTTCAGATCGACAAATGATAATAAGTAAAGAACAGACAATTATGGTTACAGTAGGAACGTTAACAAAATAAGAAATATATACATTTTTCTACAATAGTAGTAATAATATAAACATAAGGAATGTATATATTATGTATAACGAAACCACATGGGGTATGTGTATGTGTGTCTGTATGTGTGTGTCTGTGTATTATTGAATAGAGTCTTACAATTATTGAATGTAATACTTAAATACAAATAAATCGCAAAATATGTTCCACGATTCCAAATATTTTTTAAACTATTCTTTAAACTCTGAGAAAGGTTTTTATGAAGATAAAAAACGGAAAAGTTAGTTTTATTTCACACTTAGGTTTGTAAGCTGAAAAAGCGAACAGTCTCTAGTAAAGTAACACGTTCCATATGTTTCCCGTTGGTATGGACCAAATTGGTAGGCAAAGTAAAAATTCGTATTAAGGCGAAACGAAGAGCGTGGGCAATAAAAATGATTTGATTTCAATTGCTTATCGTAGGAGAATGTACGTGTATTTTCGTGAAACTTTCATATCAGATATTTGTCCCGTCGCTATGGGAGCCATTTATTACATTTTTTATTTAAGAAAAAAAAAGTGGCGCAGAGTTAATTGCCAGTACTTCTATTCCGTTCTACGACCTACGAGCTTTGAGAACTGCAAGTAAATATAAATTCATATTATTTTTTGTATGACGTGAACATTTTGTTACCTATTAGACCAGGGTCGATAATTTTTAATAGTAGGATGAAACCCATTAGAAAAGGAGGGGAATATTATAAAAATGAAAGGAAAAATAAATTACGGGCGATCTGAGGTCGGGAAGGGGATGCGGGTGAGGGAGGAAGCTAAACGGTTTTTCTCGATTTCCGGCAAAACTAAAAGTCCTATTGAAAAAAGTCAAATGGCAAAGTTGTAGGTAATAAAAAGATCTAAAACTTTTGTATTTAACCCTGGTCTATTAATATGAATTAATGATTTTGGATTTGAATACAATACAATCTATATAATCAATATTTTCAGTATCATATTTTAATTTGTTTCAGGGACTTTCTTACTATTTGTAATAAAAGAAATTCTAAGCCGCCACCATGATTATTTTTTTTAATAAATAAATAAGTATCTATATCTTTTTCATGATCATTTGTCAATCTACTACACGAGTAGGTGATCAGTCTAAGGGAAGCCGGTTTCCTCCGTTCGAGTGAATGTTAAATGCGCACATAGAAAGAAAGTCCATTGGTACACAGAAGGGGATCGAACCTACGAACGAAGACAGTCACCACTGAAGCCACTACAACAGTACTCACACAAAGATTTTTAATTAAATTATAGTAAAACGATGCAACGTTTAATGACTTTATTTATTTGTTTAGATTAGCGTGATTTATTTACAGTTAACATTTTCATTTCCGATTCGTGTATAAGCTTGTGTAATTGAAACTTAATTTCAGCTTGGTCCGTTTTAGGTAACTTTTTTAGTTGCTTACTCATTGATAAAAAGAATAAGTCATTGTCATCCATATCTAAAACTTCTCTCTTCTGTCTCATTTCCTGTGTTGTATTCATTACATTAAGCATTTCTTTTACTATATTATTGTCATTATCATTTTTGTTTAAGCGTCTCGAAGTAAAACTTACAGTAGAATTTTGAGTTGATGCTCTTGCAGATGGCTTTAAAGATGAGGTCCCTGGAGTGGGTGAACGAATGGTAGGAGGAGGAGAAACTGCAGATTCTTCAGAAAATTGATAGTCGGAATATTGTGTCGAATCGTCATCGTTTGATGTACTTAAATTTGTAACTGTAAATCTCCCTTCAACAAATGGTAGCAGAAACTCCATTTGCTTTTCAAATTTCCAAGGAACTGCTTTAGCTGCTGCTTGTCCACTCTTCTTGCGGCGTCTTTTTAAGGCATTGGTGAAGCAGTTTCTTAATTTGCTCCACTTATTTTTTACTTTGTCAACTGGAACGAAAGATGATCATACTAATTTTATTGTTACAGGTTTTCATTGAATTCCTTCAGAACGTTGGGATTAATTATGACAGGGATTCAGTACCGTACGACAAATAATGCAAGACGTTTGCGATGCAATCTGGAAAAAAATGGTTCCAGTTTATATGCCAAAACCTACAACTGCAATGTGGGAATAATTGGAAAATGATTTTAGAAATCATTGGAATTTCACCAATTGCTGTGAGGCACTGGATGGAAAATATGTTACCGTTATATGTCCTATAAATAGTTGTTCATATTATTGGAACTAATAGAAGACAAAACCAGTCGTACTACTGGCATTAGTAGATCCAAGGTATTGATTCTTAGTCATAGACGTCGATGGCGTGATTTTGCTGGTCCTATGACAGTTCAACCTGACATGGTCGACAAAATAATTCTAGCTACATGTTGCTTACATAATCATTTAGGCACGGATAATTTGCCTTCGGATTGTAATTCACAACAGACGAATCAGACAGAATCTACAGCCTTTCACGACTTAAATAAAATAAATAAAAAATCCAATTCTTTGTAATTCCAGACAGTAATTTTCATGTAAGAAACAAATTTAAGAAATACTTTAGTGGTGAAGGCGCCATTCCGTGGCAGCTTGATATTGGACAGGTAGATAAAATTAAAAAATTGCAACTCATACAAAAGTCTTGTAATAAATAATATTTTAATAGAACTTACCGCTTGTATTCATTTGTTCGGCTATATCTTCCCATGCATTATTTCTCACAGTATGGTCCCTGTATTGAGCTAATCTCATGTCATATAGAACAGAGTATTGTTTCACCAACTGAATTAATTGTTCGTCGTTCATTTCGCCAAATAAATCCTAAAATATGTAAGTATAAAAATTTACATTCGCGCCAAAACTCAAATGACTGGCGCGTGGCGTCGGATGTTGTAAGAAGCACACTGCGCGCGACGCGTCTGCTCAAGTCGTTTGGCGTGTTTCTCCCCACCATCGACAACACATCGATCTGGAATGTCTGATCGGGTGGCGTGTGCACGGATGGGGTCGCGTCGGATGTTCATAGTGTGATTTCAGTACAACTTAATTGGGCTCAACACGCGATGCGTTTCGCCGGTGTATTAATAATGTTAAATATATTTTAAATTATAAATTGTTATGATATTATATTTCTTGCGTTAGTGTGTAGCGTCTATGTCATATTTCTTGTATATTTGTATGTGTACCTGGGTGGTTCCTTGGACACTATTGAATTAAATCGTACATTAGGCAGTATTGTTACTGCTACTTTAACGATAAATCATGGCATTTCGAGTTTAACTCACATGTAACAGACATTTACATTTCGCTATTTTTAAGGAAAACTATTCAAGTAATTTTGTAGGCCGTAAACCCAAAAAAACCGACGGCGTGTATCAAGCACGGAAATGCTTTTAGAAAAAACTAATATCACGAAATAGATGCGGAAAATTGAGCGCACCCAATGTCCCATTCTTAAAAGGGCGAAAGAACTTGGATATAAATTTACATGGGTAAAAAGTGGACGTATATACGTTCGAAAAACTATTGATTCTAAGTATATATTGATTAAAAATAGCAAAAGCCTTGCTCTAATAAGTTAATACTATCAGTGCATACTCAAGTACCCATCACGGGTAAAAATAAATACTTAATAGCTAAAATGTCTCTTTCAATCTACTATCAGAACATAAGAGGTATGAAGAGCAAGACTGTTGATATTTACAATAATGTATTGTGTAATAACTTTGATATAATATGTTTATGCGAGACTTGGCTAGATGCCGATGTATTTTCATCTGAACTGTTCGATGACAGATATTGTGTGGTACGTAGGGATCGTGATCCTGGATTTTGTCGACGGTATGGTAAGGATCATGGAGGTGGTGTACTAATTGCTTATTCTAAGAAACTCAAAATTTTGTTGAGAGATGACTGGCAGTCTGACTGTGTCGAGGACTTGTGGGTACAAATCACATTGTATGGTGATTTTACTATGAATCTATGTATTGCATATCTGCCTGGATATCTATCGGCAAATGCAGCTTGTGATTTTATTCAAAAATGTGGTCGCATAGCTGGTGACATGTCTGATCACAGGACTTGTATATTGGGTGATTTTAATCTTAGTAATGTTCTCTGGTCAACTGAAACTGGCTGTCCTCTGAACAATTACTGTGAAAAGTCAAAAGCTTTGTGTGACCTATTCGATGTAACTATATTGCGACAGCTAAATTTTAATAAAAACTATAAGGGTCGAATACTAGATCTAGCTATAACTGACTGCCCAGACTTATTTACAATTACACCGACTCTACACATAAGTCGTCTAGATGAGAACCATCCGACATTTGAACTTATACTTCGAACCACTCCTTCTACATTGATACAGCACACATTGCTTAAAAAACTATGTTTTCGTAAAACTGACTATGAAAGCTGCAGAAAGGATATATTGAAAATTGATTGGGCTGAATATTCATTCAATATGGGGTGTGACGAATTTGTTCTGTTATTTTACAACAATATACATTCAATTATAGAAAAATATACTCCTAAGTCTAATGATCCAAACAATAAATATCCGCAATGGTATTCCAAAAATTTAATTAAATTGCTAACATCTAAAAACAAAGCTCATATTAGATATAAGCGATTTGGTAACCCAAGGGACTATGACGAATTCTCTATGCTCAGAACTAGAACTAAGGAAGTTATTAAGAGTTGCTTCAGAACATATATAGAACGAATTGAAGAGGATGTTAAACTCAACATAAGAGCTTTCTGGCGCTACACAAAATCTAAACGTATCACCAATAATATTCCTGGTCGGATGTGTTATCAAGACAAGGTTGGTACTACGGGTGAAGATATTGTAAACCTGTTTGCTAGTCATTTCTCATCAATTTACTCTTCTAATACCACAAATAATTACTTTCCTAGCTTTCTGTCATCGAACTACTCTATTGGTAATTTACAAATAACTAGAGAGGAACTGTTAAAAAAGTTACAAAGTGTCGATCTCTCTAAGGGTGCTGGTTTTGACGGGATTCCACCTATTTTTGTTCGTTTTTGCGCTACTGCTCTTGTTACACCGTTATTGATTATATTTGAGAAATCTTTGCACGAGGGAGTATTTCCTAGCCTATGGAAGATAGCCAAAGTTACACCAGTGTATAAATCTGGAGACAAAGGTGATGTTTTGAATTATAGACCTATCTGTATTCTAAACTTATTTGCTAAGATATTCGAGGGTTTTATCTATACCCATATGTATAACCATCTCAAACATATATTGAGCCCACGACAGCATGGATTTGTTACTGGAAGGTCAACCAACTCTAATCTTTTATGCTATACTACTTATTTATGTTCATCATTCAATGATAAAAAGCAGGTGGACGCTATATATACCGATTTTTCAAAAGCTTTCGATAGAGTGGACCATTTTGCATTGCTTGTGAAGGCTCGGCATTTGGGGATTCATGGGAACTTATATAGATGGTTAAGTTCTTACCTTTTGAACCGTACACAACTGGTTGCTCTGAGTGGGTATGAATCTGTGCCATTTTTAGCAACATCGGGCGTGCCCCAGGGGTCAAAGCTGGGTCCTTTACTGTTTTTGTTATTCGTGAATGACTTGCTTAGCAAAATAAGCAGTGAATGTTTGGCATATGCAGACGATGTTAAAGTCTTCAGACGTATATCCGATGAAAGAGATTGTGAGACCTTACAATCGGATATTAATACTATCTCTGCTTGGTGCGATGAAAACTCTATGGTTCTGAATATTAAGAAGTGCCGAGTTATAACATTTACAAAAAGAAGGAACCCTGTCAAGTATAAATATAATGTTAAGGGTATTCTTGTTGATAGAGTTGAGGTGATTCGCGACTTGGGAGTGATATTTGACTCTGTGATATCTTTTAGACAACATTATGATCATATATGTAGTAGAGCTAACCGGATGCTATCCTTTATTTTAAGAACCGCTAAACCATTCAGGCGAGCCGACTCCTTGATTGTCTTATACAGCTCTCTCGTGAGAACCATGGTTGAGTACTGTTCAGCGGTATGGGCCCCGATATACAAAACTCATACAGATAGATTGGAATCTATACAAAGGCGGTTTGTTAAAGCATTGTGCTGTAAGTATGGTCTTAGGCGAAAAATAAACCAATATGACCAGCGTCTTGCCCACTTTGAAATGGTAAGTCTTGAAAGGAGGAGGTGGATGAGCGACCTGTGCACTGTACATAAAATAGCAAATGGCTCATTTGACAGCTACCTTTTAGAGAAACTAGAAATCAAGGTACCGACGCGTTCTGTGCGCATCCAGGAATTATTTATGATACCTGTAACTAATAACAATGTGTCCCAGAATGCTCCGCTCGTTAGAATGTGCAAATATTATAATGCTGTGTGTACTGAAGTTGATATTTTTCACAATAATATTTGTAAATTTAAAAAATTAGTTCATGGTGAATACTTGCAACCTTAAATACTAATTTGAATTAATTAATGTATATATATATATATATGTGTGTTCTTTTCTTCTTTTTTTTGTCATTCAATTTAATATGTGTATGTTGTTTGGTTGATATTTAGTGTAAAATGCTGTGTACAGATATAATTGGATATCAGATTTTCAAATGTTGTTTAGTGTATAATAACTGTATGTATGTAATCAATCTGTTTTCTGTTTTTGTACCTAAATGTAAAAATAAAAATAAAAATAAATTAAGATATCATATAGGAAACCTTTCTGCTACTTAACTTCAAAATTTTACAAAGAAACCAACTTTTAGCTTAAAGACAATTATGCTTAATAGCAATATGCAGACTTTTTTGTCATCATATAAGCAACCCAAAAGTCGCACTATCCTCGCTCAACGCGTTTTCCTTCCTTCCGAGAATTCCGAGACTTCATTAAAAACAAATTATCACTAACATTTCAAAAATGCCTTACATACATTTACTAAAAATCTCAAATAATATCTTATTATCTATACTCATGCAGAATATATTCTAATTGTACTTACAAAATAGTTTGAATATATATGTGTCACGTAGAAATAATTAAGTATTAACATGTGAAAGGGAAGAGACTGGCTGCCCACAACACAGGGAATCCTAGTGTGGGGATTTCACTTTATCTAAGTATTCCTTTATATTGTGTCTAATAAAGATTTCTTTCTTTTACATACAGAAATATTGGCCACAGTCCACTGTTGTATTTTTACTCGGTTCTTACTCTTACTAAACATACGTATATGTTATGTAATAAACGATGATATACAGCATTTTGATAAAATATATGTTTAGCAAAGGCGACAGGTCATAAATTTTGATCGCACTGAACTCCGCTATTTTATATTACGATAGATGTTGTTTTGAGCCATTAATTCTCCGTAACAAAGATTCAGTGCTTATACAATTACTGTACACATTTTTTATGTAATAGGAGGCAAATGGGCAGGCGAGTCACGTGATGTTAAGTGATACCGCCGATGGACACTCACAATACCAGAAGCCTCGCAAGTGTGTTGTCGGCCTTTTAACAGATAGTATGCTCTATGAAGGACTCTAAGTCGAATTGGTTTGGAAATACTTAGGTTCCTTCAAGAAAAGAGCGTACCGATTTTTCTAATATAACGTTTAAAGAACAGGTCTATTAAAAAAACTTTTTTATTGAATTCGGGACTCAACTACTACATGAACCGTAGTAGTTAAAACCAGACCGTCTTCCACTGGGAGATGCGAGCAGGCAATGATTATAGTGACCACGTGCAAGATAATATCAAGATATATTATTACATATATAATTAAACAAAGGACACGCTATCACCTATAATTATTTTAATTTGGTAATTCCGTCCATAGATAAAATTTACCGAATCACTTTTTAATATCTAAGTATGTGATATAGAGACGTATAAATGTGATTGCTTGGGAAAAGGTTGGATTGTTATTAAGTATTCGTGTAAAATGTTTAGATTATTATTTCTCACCGTTGCAGTGAATGCAGCTTTAGAGTTATTACCTGAGCCCGGTGATTTGGCTTTACACCTTAGCGAAGATGAATTTGAGGATTATTTGGACAAATGGATTGATATGGAACAGCGGAAATGGATGAACTCTACGAGCGAATCGACCGTTCGCAGTGGTACTTGTTTTGTTTATTATTTCTATTTAAATACAAGATTATTAAATCATGCACATTACATTAATGGGTCTTGGAAATTCCAGTTTTTTCACGATTTTTACGGTACTAGTCAAGGTTCAATTGCACATCCTCAGGGCTGATAGTTGTCGCTAAATAGCTTAACACTTTTCGTTTTTAATCTATATATATAAAAATCAATGGTGCTACATATAACCTTTGTAGGTCTATTTATTTATTTATTAACATTATACATATTACAAAATCTACTGATAATTTTATAAAATCTTCTATCTAATATGTACGACAATATATGTAAACATAAGTTTTGCTAAAAATAGGAATTAAAAAAAAATACAATTAAAAACATAAACAAAATAAGACAATAAAATAATATAAAATTAACAAGAATGTTGGTACTTAAAGTAAAGAAAAAAAACCGAATGTACCGAATTTATCCAGCTCCGGATAAGCTGTGTTCAATCTGTTAAAGTTGCTAAGAATTCGAACGAGCACTAGATTCTGCATCTGTTTCATGATCATTTGTTAATCTATTAGGCAGGTGATGAGCCTTTTATGCCTGACACACGCCCTTGACTTTTTGGTCTAAGGCAAGTGGTTTCCTCACGATGTTTTCCTTCTTAAATTTCGAGCAAATGTTAAATGCACATAGAAAGATAGTCCATTGACGCATAGCTGGGGATCGAACCTGAGACCACAGTACACAGTACAGTGAGAGTCGCACGCTGAAGCCACCAGGCTAACACTGCTCTTTAACTTAAATTATTTATAAGAGTTTTAAATATTGTTATCTGTTTATGTTTAATAAGGCTGCAGTCTTCGAGTGAATGGAGATTTCGCCCAACCCCAGCCAGTGTTCATTCGTAGAAGCACCAACTCATATCTTCATCCGTTTGACAATTCTGGAATTGTGCGACTTAATGCTGGTGAGCAGGTGACCGTAGCTTGTCCAGGACGCACAATTGTTCATCCCCGTGCTTTAACAACCACAACCACAGCAGTAAGTAGAAATAGTATCACCTCGACGTCCGCCGTTCCACCGCGTTTTTCAAGGCAGTTTAGATTCCTTATTACGTGATTACTAAGAAGATTAATAGAAAAATTACTCTAATTGCTCACATTGCTTATTTAAGACGGTTGGGTTCTTCATAACATTTTGAGTACATAAATTTAGATTGTCAATCATATAAAAAATACGAGACAGAACTTTTTCCTTTTTTTTGTTTTAAGCAAGCATTTATATAAGGAATTCGACTTAGGTCATATCATCTGTTGAACATTGTTCAAGAAGTTCAAAGAACGTATCACAATCACAATTACTTTTTATTTATTTATTCAGAAGATTCACAGCACAATACAGAAATATATATATATATATATATATATATATATATATATATATATATATATTTGGCATTATTATATATATATATATTATATTATATTGTGGGCCAATTACAAATCTTCACAAATAATTCTTTTTTTATTTATATAACAAGGTAAAAATTTCAAACATTTTTAGTGTAAAACAAAAAAAGAAAAAGAAAAACAGAATTAAATTTGTTGCATGATCAATGCATTTCATTCATCATGGTTGAAATAATTTTGTGCCAAAGCTTACTTAAATACAGTACAACTTCAACAAGAAGAACATCAACCAGTGTCCAATTCCTTAAAGTTTAAATGAAATGTCTTTGATAATTCATTCTGTTCACGCTTTTTAGACTATTCAATGCTCGAGTGGAACACAAATAACAGGAATTGGTTTCATTGACGGAAGAGGTGCGTTTAATCAACTGACTTGCAACAACCACGCCTTACATGAAGCTCAGGAGACAAGCCAACGTTGCTATAATAACAACGTTGTTATTAGGTAAATCTTATATATAAAATTCTCGTGTTTGTGGTTAAACTGCTCCGAAACGGCTTGACCGATTTTCATGAAATTTTGTATGCATATTGGGTATGTCTGAGAATCGGACTACATCTATTTTTCATCCCTCTAAATGTTAAGGCCAGTCCACCCCTAAACATTTTTTTCAAATGTTTAGATAGATTTTTATTTTTTTTATCAATTGTATCATTAAAAAATTCATACAATCCTAAATTTTCAACCTCCTTCGATCAATCCCTATTTTTTATTATAAATGATATACATGGCAAAACGACGTTGGCCAGGTCAGCTAGTACATTTTATAAAATTGCTTTAGCCGTCTTTATGAACTGAATACTGAAATGCCGAATGAATGTTTCATGGTTTCAATACAGAAAATAAAGCATCATTCATTAAGGTTTTAGGTACATTGATAGATATGTTAATGATGAGGTAGCAAAAAATCTTTGCATACACAAAACTCACGGAGAGCGCGTGGCTGGAACCTCGCGAAAGGATGTGGGGTTTTTATAAGTGACGGAAATATAATTAACTTTATTCGATAATTATATTCATATTATATCATTTTATTAGTATGTAATTCGTACTTAAATATAATTTCCAAAAAACACAACTTATAAAAAAAAAACCCGGTTATCCAGGTACTAAGAATTATATTATATCAACACCTTCATGCGTTTTCAATTTTTTTTAGAGATGAAAATATAATTATAGTAATTCTAATATACCTAATAACTACCCTTAAAATTTAATAATTAAAATATATTATTAAATGGAGTCCCTTTATTCAAAGTTCCGAAGATACTGGCAGCGTTCCCCCTTTGAATAGCTAGACTAGTTCTTTGTGCGAGGTAGCTGCCAGCTCTCCGTTCTCCTGTGATGTCGACTAACCTTTTTGAAATTTCCCAAAAAAGCCTTATAGCGCTAGGCCCCGGGGACCAAGGGTCGACACCAAATGGGAAAAAATCATATTCAGAGCCTAGCCTTTATATAATATATATCTTGTGTTGTAGTGTCTCCTTAGCTAACGTTGAAATGAAATGAAATCGTTTATTTGCTAAGATAGTGGTACAATTAGATACAATTATTATAAAAATCCGCACAACCGCCATATATAAATAGGCATGCAAATGTCATTAATTTTATTTTGTCACATAATAGAAGCATTTACATAATGTCGTAATAATAGGAAAGTCAAGTTAATTAGTATTTGTGTCAAACTTATGATCTAAATACTCGCCCACGTTTAAAAAGCACCTTGCCTTCCGTTCTGCAATCATAATATTTTGCATTGTATCTTATTTTTATCGGTGAAACCTAATCCAATGTGTTAATATTATGATTTTTTACTTTAATAGAGGTATCTGTTTTGTTTCCTAAATACTTTAGCCTTCGTCAACCTTACTCCAATTAGTTTCTGTTAATGTTGTCTTACTAATAAAGTATTTACAGGGTCGGTTTCATAGTAAACAACGTATTCCATACAGTCTACAATTCGTGCTTCGACAAACAGCGCCTTGAAGTGCTATATGTGTGGATGCCTATGGACGCGTCGAACGCTGTTCACCAATCTGGGGTGACCAGACCGAGCTGGATAGGTAGGTTTTTTTTAGAACAGGAAGTGTAGGAATCCTCGAAAATGCACTTTGTTTTCAAGCATAGACAATGTATGAGTAATATGTATGAAAAAGTAAATAATTACTATGACGTAATCACGTAATAAGGAAATCTAAACCCGTTTAGTGTTTACGTAACACTTGAACGGCCCCTTATACGTACATGGGTGATTTATGTTTTATAGAACAGGGGGCAAACGGGCAGGAGGCTCACCTGATGTTAAGTGATACCGCCGCCCATGGACACTCTCGATGCTACTGGGCTCGCGAGTGCGTTGCCGGGCTTTTAAGAATTTGTACGCTCTTTTCTTGAAGGACCCTAAGTCGAGTTGGTTCGGAAATACTTCAGTGAGCAGCTGGTTCCACAAAGTGGTGGTGCGCGGCAAAACTGCCTTGAAAAACGCGCAGTTATAATATGTTATACAGACCGACATCATATCTACGTTTTATACACACATATTTTAAATGTCTGAATATGTATGCCTTCTTTAATAGTTTAAGGCCCTGTTTAACAATGTATGGATAAAGTACCAAATAACTATGCAACACATAAATTATTCGAAAGACAAAAGTTCCGAATAAGATACCTCGCATTTCATGACGTATAGCGCTGTCTGACAGTCGTGAAACGCAAAAATACTGTTTATCCTACCAATAAGTAATAAATAGCTTATTTGGAACTTATCCGGACATTGTAAAACAGACCCTAATTATTTTATAAAATGTTTAGTTCACTTATCTTAGGGTACTTTAAATTCTACAAACCACAGCGGTTTTCTAATGTATATATACTGTGATATATTATATTATTTTGTAAAATAAAGAATAGTAATAATGAGCGAAATAATGGAATGTTAATTGATATGTAACGAATAAATGCAATTTAACAGTCAAAGGGAGTGCCTACGTCTGGCAATGCTCTCGGAGTGTAACTCCCATGATTTAGTTCATTGCGACTGCACAGTAACAGTCGAAGAGAGTGCCTACGTCTGGCTATGCTCTCGGAGTGTAACTCCCATGATTTAGTTTATTGCGACTGCACAGTAACAGTCGAAGAGAGTGCCTGCGTCCGGCTATACTCTTGGGGTGTAACTCCAACGATTAAGGAAATCGTCACGCTTAAAAAATGTACAGCCAGGTCTCGTACATATATAGGAAATCATCACGCTTGTAAATTAGCAAAATGTACGAGCCTTGGAATGTTCATAGGGAATCACAACGCTTATAAAACTAAAATAGCCTCAGTGATCAAACTGCCTTGGCTCGTAAACAAGACACTTACTCATATTAATACATTTTCACAATCTTATGACTTTTTCAGCGGGAAATTTCTTTCCCGGAGTGGGAACGAATAATCTTTACACTCAAGTCCAACAAAAGCAAGCTATAGCAAGGGTAGTAGGACAGGAATTGGCCAATAGATATGTCACAAGCTCACAGTTTTTGGCAAGAGGACACCTGGTTGCTAAAAGTGACACCGTACTTGCACCACAACAGCGGTCCACATTTTACTTTATTAACGCTGTGCCTCAATGGCAGCCTTTCAATGCTGGTAACTGGAATTGGCTCGAACAGGTCGGTGCCATATTTTAAAGACGTTAATATACAATTATTCTTTTTTTGTTATGGTTATAGAATCGTTACTACTACTGAAGCCGTGATTTTTTCCACAAAATTACTTATTTAATTAATTTGATCACTAAACTTTAAGAGTTATAAAACACAACACAAGAGAACGAGATTAAAAAAACACTAACAATGAATGATAAATAGAAGTAATTTAACAAATAACACACAAATCTATAAACGAGCACCGAGAGTTTTTTTTTCTCTCGGCCTACACCTTCTGTCATGAGTAGGGATGCCTACAGGTTCAAATTTAATGGCGTGGAATAAGTGATACCTGTCTATCTTATGTTTCATAAAAAACGTATTTTATTTTATAATTTAACGTCGTGTGAAGACTGAGTTGACATTTGTCATCGACGCAGAATGCAAATGTCAGCTTATTTTTTTAATTGTGCAAAAATTTGCAAATTTTTCGTGAGGCAATGTCGCTTACTCGCTTAGTAACTCGGACTACTAATGTTTCATTTATTTTTTAGTATAATTTGATTATAATTCATTATGGTCTTGTAGTATATTACACAATTACATGCCTGTATACTTTAACATTTTTATGTACAAACCTGCCTATGTCCCCAGTAAATCATTGCTGTCGTCACAAGGTCCAATTCTTGGCACATTTTATTTGTTTATCCGTCTATATTATATATTACAAGTTATATCGGTACCGGAATCTGCAAAAAAAATGTATAGTTTTAAAATGGTTGAAAATTTCATTGAAATTTGAATTAAATAATTTGGTATCGTTACTTTTCTTACTTGGTTCTGCGTTTTCATCTACAAACGAACTCTTAACTGTAGGCTGTACTTCTTGCCATGAAAACAAAGATATTTTTTTATCACATTCTAAGCAGATTGCATTAGTTAAATTGTAATTTAAATGTCTCAAATTAACGTCATTAATATAATGTCTTAAATATAATATCTTAAATATAATGTCTTAAATATAATGTCATAAATATAATGTCTTAAATTTAACGTGTCAAATATAATGTCTTAAATGTAACAGAATCTACGAGCTCGGATCGGTGCCGTTGGGTACAACTGTATGATCTACACAGGCAGCTTTGGAGTAACTCAATTAAGAAATCAAAATGGACGCTTTGTGGACATTTACCTTGATAATACGAATGGAAATCGAAGATTGCCGGTGCCCCTTTACATGTATAAGGTAGGTTAATTTTCCATTTGCTTACCATATCTTACATATCATTTAGCTTGAAGTTTATTTAATCGATTTTCAAGCATCAGTCATCTGTGCCCGAAATCATTTAAATTTTTACATCGTTAAAAGGTATTCCTTTACACAAGACCGCTCACAACCTCTAACCGTTAAGAAATAACTAACACAAATAGTCTTACCGAATTTTCAAATATCTTTACATAAACGTTAGAAAATCATCAAATAATTTAACAAATTATTCTGATAGTTAATACCTGCCGTGTTGGCAATATCTTAAAATTTTTAACAAGAGGTCCGAGGTTGTTTAAATTTGTCATTTGTTTAAACCGTCAACGCTGAATTCGGTTTACATTACTACATGCAGAAGTTAACTAGGCACCTCGTCAAGGGCCAAGTTGATTTGTACGTGTTTGATTGGTCACTTAAGGCTGATAGAAAGAGGCTTTTTGTTTATATTTAATTCAACTCAAAAATTAAATTAAACAAGAAAATTCGGTAACACAATATACACTTGTCAACGTCAAAAAAGAAATACATATTTAATACTAAATGCTTCTAATTTTACATTTACTGCCAGTTCACAAATCAACGACGAAGAATGGAAGAGAAGAAATAGCAAACTCCCTCCCACTCTTTTTAATCGTCAAGTTATTTTTTTTCCACATTGTCTTTAAGGAGTGGTTGCGTATTAAGTAATTAATAATAAATAAAATTAAAAACAAAGACCTGTTAACCTCTGTCAGCAGTAGGCATGTTGACATTGGAGCACGCCCTTTCATTCTCGTGGGAACAACACGCAATTATCACAATTAGTACATAATTATAGTGATAGGAATTATTGATTGATCATAGTGATCTGTTCACGCTGTTAATCGTCGAAATAAACTAAATTTCTGGACCCAGTTTAGGGTTTTTACTTTTTCTCATTAAGAACATTACTTTACTTTTTCTTATTGAGAAAATATACTAAAATCCTATAAAAAGTTGTTTGAAAAGCTGACGGTAAATATGGGAACCTTAATTTCCCCCAATTGAACTTTGTGTTTAACTTCTTGAACGATTTGTCTTTATGGAGACGTCAATCTATGTTCATATACAAAAAAGTATTATTACAACTTTGCACAATCTGGATAAATCCTAAAAAAATATTTACTGACAAATTACTTTTTATGATGCTTGACATTCTTGAGCAGTGTTGGCCTAGTGGCTTTAGCGTGCGACTCTCATAAATGAGTCGTAGGTGTGGAATGGACTATCTTTCTATGTGCTCATTTAATATTTGCTGGAACGGTCAAGAAAACATCGTGAGGAAACAAACATGTCTTAGACCCAAAAAGACGACGACGTGTGTCATGTGCACTGGAGGCTGATCTTCACTTGCCTATTAGATTTAAAAATGATCATAAAACAGATTCAGACATCTGAGGACCTAAAGAGGTTGTAGCGCCACTGATTTTTATTTATTCTTCTGATATTTATTTATTATTCTCCAGATATTTTTTTTCACGACAAGGATATATAAAAAATAAAAATAAAACTTTATTTGACTCAATCAAACATTACATTCTAAACACAATATCCAGTGTTCATTCACTCACTGACTCACTCACACATTTGCGCCCACACAAATAAAATAAGGTTAAATAATGTAATTAGTTTAAGGAATTTAGAATTAAGTTTGTTTATGCAAGAGCTGGGAACCCTGACACAGTTATTTTTTACTTAAAAGGGTTTTCAAATCTTACACCTAGGAATGAAATTGTACTTAAAATAAATAAACACTTTTTTATTTTATTTTAAAGTGTTTATTATACATAATATATTTCTATGAGCACTAGCGATCCAACCAGGCCTAGTCTGCATCTTTAACGGTAGTTCCTATATATTTCCAGGAGGAAACAGTAAGAAACTCTAAAAGACTCTGAATATTCATACCATCATCAATTGTGTATAACACAAATGTATTGTAATTAAATAACGTGAGTATAATACTATGATTGATATTACTATTAAATGACATGTACTATTTATTCCGATAGGTGGCGTACGACGCAAACAGACGTGTCGGAACGGCTTTTATTA
This sequence comes from Pieris mannii, assembly GCA_028984075.1. NCBI lineage: Eukaryota > Metazoa > Arthropoda > Insecta > Lepidoptera > Pieridae > Pieris > Pieris mannii. The sequence goes on from CM054797.1 coordinate 5,187,629, forward strand.
GTATTAACAATCCGCACTACACATTAGCTGAGGCCCGAGCTCTGCAGTTCTGCACAGACAGGTGTCGGAATAACAACTCCTTCAGCTGGCTGAGATGGCAACCAGATCGAGTGGATCTTGGTTATAGCTTCTGCTGTACTGTCGCTGACTTCAGAAGAGTAGTATCCCACCTGCCTGCTTTTAGTGTTAACGGATTACTTGCGTAAATAAAAATTGTTTAAAATATACTGTTGCTTTGTTTTTTAAGCCTCGCGAGGTTGACAAAACCCTTGGAGTGTGACCATCCATGGGAAAAATTTGACAGGATCTTTGAGATCTATAAAAATGAGATTACTGACAATTAATTTGATTTATTTTTTTTGATTTGATTTGATTTGATTTGATTTTTAATAATGTTATAAATTAAATTAATTTGATATGACTATTTCCGTTGCTTTAATATAAAAAAAAAAACATTAAATAAAGCTTATAATTTCATATTAAGATAAACGATAATTATTATCTTATATATAAAATTCTCGTGTCGCGGTGTTTGTGGTTAAACTCATCCGAAACGGCTTTCCCGATTCTCATGAAATTTTGTGTGCGTGTGTGGTAGGTCTGAGAATCGGACAACATCTATTTTTCATCCCCCTTAATGTTAAGGGTAATCCACCCCTAATTTTCTTTTCTTCACTTTAAGGTAATTTTTATTCTTTTATGATACAGCATTAGTAAATACCGTCAACCCCAACACAAGTGTCTCTTGACTACTTATGGGGGTTGTCTCATACTCATTAATTGATGTAAAAATTTGAGAAACAATAAAATTTTATTATTTATTATTATTATTAAATACATATAACCCTGAATTTCAGCCCTCTTATTATAGTCGATAGTTACTTTTATTTAACTAAAAAATGTTAACTAGAAATAATATCCATGGAAAAACGACGTTTGCAGGGTCAGCTAGTCTATATATATCTATATGAATAAAACAAATAGTATAAATATTATACGTTACAATCATACATGTCACATTTCTTAGAGAAGGCCTTTCGTTTCACCTTCCGCCGTTGAATACTCGAATACCAGTACCACAATAATTCACCTCAAATCTAATCTCTAGATTTGTCGTTTCATTGTAAACATAATAATCCCATTTTAATACTTACGTAGAAAGTATCGCTCCTATCAGGGGATTAATGTTAATAAATGAACGATGATATAGTTCTGAACATTGTGATGATTATTATACAGTGCACAAGTCTGTTGGTATGAACGCGTTGAACTAAACAGATTTTTCTACGTTCACTTTGTTTCCTATTGAGAACGCTAGACGTCATGGTTTAAACCATGAAAGTATTTTTGAACTTATCTCTCAAGCGAATACTAAATAAATTAGGATTACAATCGCGCTACTTCATAAGCAATAAAGTTCTCGTAATATCAAACAAAACGCAAACCTTTATATAAGCAACCCAAAAATCGCCCTTTATTCGCGCAACTTTCTCCTTCCAAGGCCCGTTCATCTATTACACTTCATTAAAAACAAAATTATCACTAACATTTCAAAAATCATATTACATACATTTACTAAAAATCTCAAACAATATCTTGCTAACCTGTCCTTGAATACCAATACAGAATAATTCTTATTGTACAAAATAGTTTGAATATAAATGTGTCGTGTCGAAATAATTAAGTAAAATACTGTTTACATATGAAAAGGAAGAGACACAGGGAACACTAGCGTGGGGGCCAGTGCACTTTACTTTATCTAAATATTTCTGTATATTGTGTCTCATAAAGATTTTCTTTCTTTCTTTCTTACTTTCAATTTAACTCAAAGTTGACTTCGTAATCGCAATTGCCATATACGAATAGTTGCTACCTATTCGATATGAAAATAGATAAATAGATAGATAGTTTAGACAAGGTTTTGTCGTATTATAAATTTCATCATGCAATTATCACAATCCTAATATAGCTTAATAATATTGATACGATGATTGATAGCTGTATAAACCCGGTATCCTCATTGGTAATTCCCGAGTTCTATTTTCAAAAACGAAAGCAAAGCCGATATATAATATTAGAACTTGCGTTTCCTTTTTTTTTTAATTATTTAGGTTAGGGTTACTAGTTAATAATTTGAATATCTTTATCACAGTACTTATCCGGCTCCGGCAATTACTTATCTGGGTTTATTCGGTACAGTAAAAATGTTTGACCCAGTATTTTTTAATACCAAAGCTCTCAAAAGCATATATAACATATGATGCTTCAAAAAATTGTATTACTTAATTTTTAATACTACTTACTACAATTAATATTATTATAAACAATACTTTTGAACATCAATGAAAAATATCCTATTAACATTTACCATTCGTTCTCAAAACATTCTCGTTCTTCTCTCTGTACTCTTTGCTATACTTTACCGGCAAGTGTTTTCTTTTTCATCAATCTAAATGAAATGCTAAGGCTATGGTTTCCTAGAAAAGCGGTGCCTTTATCTAAGTAAGGCCGTATGGCCTCTATTAGCACGATATATTAGGAATAACGTAGGTTATATATTTTATTTTAACATACATCTTTCAAAATCCGTAGCGCTGATTACGCGACGGTGGCGTCTTTATTTATTTATTTATTGGAAACAAAACAGATACATCTTTACAATAAAAATAAAGTTAAAAATAAAACATAAAAAAACACATTAGATGTATCCACAATAGGTTTCACTAATAAAATAAAAAAATAAAATACGTTTATTTTGGAACATAGGATCATAAGAGTATCACTTATTCCACGTCATTAAATTCAAGCCTGTTGGCATCCCTACTCATCGGCAAAGAAGACAGAAGGTGTTCGCCGAGAGAAAAAGCCGGCGTAAAAATCTCTCGGTACTCTTTTAAAAAAAAAAGGAAATCATCAAACAATTCTACAATATTTAAAACAAATATAGCATATTAATTAGAAGTAGCCTGCCCAGCACTAGTCCCAGGCCCTTTTATCAACTAGAAAATCACTAACTTTATAGTAAGCCTTTTTACACAGCTTTTCTTTAACACATTTCTTAAATTTAATAAAAGGCAGAGATAAAAGAGCCTCTGGGATTTTATTAAAGAAGACTATCCCTCTTCCCAAAAAAGAATTACTAACTTTACACAGTCTAGTACGGGGAAATTGCAGCCTGCGTTTGTTCCGAGTATTTACATTGTGCGTATGTTCTATTCTAGTATACTTATCACAATTTTTGTATATATACATAATATTTTCATAAATATATTGCGAGGGAAAGGTAAGTATATTAATTTCCTTAAATTTATCTCTCAGAGATTCCCTACATTTTAAATTATAGATTGCACGAATAGCTCTCTTCTGCAGAATAAAAATAGATTCGACATCAGCAGCATGACCCCATAATAATAAGCCATACGTCATTAAGCTATGAAAGTAACTAAAATAAACAAGTCTAGCTGTGTCGACATCAGTCAGTGAGCGAATTTTTTTAACCGCGTAAGCTGCAGAATATAACTATATGATACAAACAAAACAAAACATGACAACGACACATATACATGTAAGAGTTAGGACATTAACAGATGTTTTATTTTATTTTTAAATAAAGCAGTAGAGGAGTGCGAAAAAGGGTCAATGTTTTTGATAGAATCTAAAGAAGAACACATCCTGTGAAGAGGCTTGCGGAACCCAATGTTGGTTCTGGGAGTCGGAAAATTAAAATTAAAAACTGAGTCTTGCTACACTCAATATCGAAATGGACATCACAATCGTTATCGGAAGCACCGGTTCACAAGCACCGGTCTTTATTAGTACAATGCAGTCATGTAAACCTTTTATTAATGATTAAATGTCATTTTATAAATTATATATTTTCATTGTACCCATAATGCTGGCAGCATTACCTCGCTGTATTGCGATACTTATATAGCGAGGGAAGCACCAGCTCTGGGGTCACAGGTACTATCTACCAGACGCCAACTTAAATCTTTATTAGCGCCAGTTCACTTGAACCACACTTGCCAGGAGTCAACGCAAAAGGGTACAACATCAAAGTTCAAAGAGACTTTGAAATTTGGACAGACTATTATTATATTAATGTTTTAATTTTAAAGTTTTTATTCTATGTAACACGTAAATAACAAGTTCTTATTTAGCATTTCTATTGATAACACTCTGATAATATTTACACGAAGGCTAATTTTAATGATTGATGTTTCTTATCTTCATTATTGTTTTCCCTCGTGTACATTTGATTCGATTTAATTACTGGCGTTTTAATCTTATCTTATAAGAACGGGATATACTAGCTGTGCTCTGTGGTTCCAACAGCATTATTGTGGCCTTAGCACGATGGTCAATAGCCTTTCTTGGCTAAAGGGTGTAGAATGGAATAGAAGAACTGGCAATAAACTCTCCGCTACTCTTTTTAGTCGCCAAGTTTTTTTTAAATGGTTATAAGGAGCTGCAATCATAACACGATGTTTCACATGACATATTCGCTACATAGTATAAAACAAAGTCGCTTTCTCTGTCCCTATGTCCCTTTGTATGCTTAAATCTTTGAAACTACGCAACGGATTTTGATGCGGATTTTTTTAATAGATAGAGTGATTCAAGAGGAAGGTAACATCCATTAAATAGTGAAGAAGTACTGTTATTTTTGAGGTTTCTAATGCGATGTCGTAAATAATTACATTTATTCGCTTTAATTGCAAACGCAGGCTGAACCCTACGAGTTTTATCAAAATAATGTACAGGCAGTCCTCGTTCTTACGGCATGTTAGGTTCTCGAAATACGCGACGTAAGTCGAGACATATTTTTTCATATGTTTACATGGAAAACTCAAGGGTTAGGTTCCATACGGACTCGAAATTCAAAGAAAAAACTGCATTTAGAACAAAGGATATACATACTTTATTATCAAAAGTAAGTTCTTAAAATATATTTTTTTGGTATTTGTGTGTTATTAATTTTGATAATAATTATAAAACTATAATATGTAATAAAAATATGCAATGAGAAATAATAAATTAAACTTTTTGCTTAAAGAAACTATAGCATAACAGATCTTCAATATCATCCGCAGTAACTGCAATTTCAGGCAAACGGTTAGCCAAATGAACAATGTCAGTTGTGATTTCATCGATATTTGGTTGATCTGTGGATGAAGAACTTTCAGATGGCTTAAAAAAAAGTGGGCATAACTTTTTCCAAACTCGTTATAAATTGTTGGGTGTCACCTCATCCCATGAAGCAGCAATATTTTTTACGCATTGCAAGATATTATAACTTTTCCAAAAATCTCTCACCTCCATGCCATCATTTTCATTAGCGTTTACAGCCTGTGAAAAAGTTCTCCTGAGATAATAGGCCTTAAAAGACGCTATAACTTCCTTGATCCATGGGCTGAAACAACGAAGTGGTGTTTGGTGTGCCGTCCCCATGAACATTGACCTTTCCACAAGTGAATTCTCCTATGCCATAAATCGAAACAAATGACGTATCTTGAGGAATAGTATCAAAAAATTGTTTGACGTAACTTGAAACGACGTAAATCGAAACGACGTAAGTCGAGGACTGCCTGTATTGTACACATTGAAAAGGTCTACAGAAAAGTCCGTGATGGTATATGTCTATATGGTATATGTCGCGTATATGATCGGAGGTTTCCAGCGACGGAAATAACAATACATAATAAAAACCTGCTTTTCATCAGCATTGCATCCGTGCGAAGCTGGGGCGGGTCACTAGTAAGTAATAAATAATAATATGAATTAAAAACAAGATCTCTCAGATTGTCAAAGATCCTCTATCAGCAGGAGGCATAATGAAATTGGAGCACTTAAATGTTTTCGCATCGTCCGTAATGTAGAATTTTTTAATATTTTTTCACACCTTGACTATGAGCTATAGCAATATTTGCTGTACGGAATATTATAACGTCCAGATGTCTTGAAGAAAAGTTGATTGTCATGATTTGCTTCGTCGATTTTGCACACTATACATGACTTTGTGGCCGTGCTTTCTGATGTGTTTACATAAAATAAACACTGACTATCCCATTTTCCTCTGAAAAAATCTGCCAATAAATTTTTCGATAGTGATAATTTTTGGTCTTAAGTCTAAGGCCATAATTTGTTGAAACTTTAATGGTGGAAGCTCAAAAAAACATGGTGCCTGCATTTTTTTTATAATTTCATGTATACACGTTGTTTTATAACTAATAAATAAATAAAATATCAATAATTTATTTATTTAATAATAAGTAATCAACAGCTGCTTAACACATATTATTATACAAAACACAAATACAATACACAAAGCCAAAACAGATTACACAGATTAAACAAAAACAGTAAACAAGCATTAAAAGACAAAGTGTCATTTAAAAGAAAAACAAAAGAATAAAATTAAAAACTGCAAAATTAAAAAAAAGCAACAAATTAAACTAAGAATTTATTAATATCTACTTCTTAAAAAAAAAAAAAAAAAAAAACAGCTACTTAAAAAAAAAATCGGAGTCTTCCCGCTTCTCCAGGCACTTCTTCACATCTCTCTTATTGGGGTAGAAGATATCAATGTCTTGGAAATGGTTGTCATAATTCGACAAAACCCTAAACATTGGAGAATTACGCAGGTAATTCGACTTCGTACGAGGCACACTGAACAATTTTGAGTATCTTGTCGCATACACAGGAGGAATTTTAAATGTAATTAATGATAGCAAATAGGGGCTGTCTATCCGCCCGTTAAGAAATACTGTCTTCACCGGCTCTTCGCCAGGTGAGAAGACAGATGGAATTCTAGGTTGAAGACATATGACAATTCAGCAGCGGATCAGCCCATGGAAAATAATCCTAGACAGGACCGTGATACGATACATCACAAACATCTAATTAAATCAATCAAGTTTTACGGGTGTTCATAATTATCGTATCTTATCATTTTAATCCATATCTTTAAAAACACAATGCTATCATCCTATGATTGTCATTATTCCTTGGCCATTGAGCTGGTCAGGACCTAATTCAAGATGAAATTTCTTCTACTTGTCACGTTGTTTGTAGCGGTGTCTTCGATCCCAACAGAGTTGCCATATCCAGATGAACTGGTCTATAAACTCGGGGAAGAGGAATTTGAGGACTATGTTGATAAGTGGATAGAATTTCAACAACGGAAATGGACCAACACGTCCGAAGCAACAACCACCAGTGCCAGAAGTGGTGAGTACTTTAAGCTTCTTCAGGCATTTCATTTAAATATTACATGACATTTACTTATCTGTCTTTTGTCTATGTTGTACAAAGACTTCTTATTTATTTATTTTATTTTTATTTTTATATTTAGGTACATAAACAGACGACAGATTGATTACGTACATACAGTTATTACACACTAAACAACATTTGAAAATCTGATATCCAATTATATCTGTACACAGCATTTTACACTAAATATCAACCAAACAACATACACATATTAAACAGAATGACAAAAAAAGAAAAATATATATAAATATACATTAATTAATTCAAATTAATAATTGATTTAATTAATGTATATATTGAAATTAGGTTGCAAGTATTCACCATGAACCATGTTTTTAAATTTACAAATACTAATTATTAGTTATAGGTATCATAAATAGTTCCGGGAAGCGCACAGAACGCGTCGGTACCTTGATTGACTAATTCCGTTTATGTCACTCACGTAGGATCATTCATACGACTAACCAATCCAAAAAAAACAAATCAATTATTTAGATATTTTTTTTCACACTTTTCAAAAAAAATCAAGAATATCATCATTAATTTGTTGAATTAAGTAAGTTTACAGCTAACAGCAACAAATGAAACGTTGCAATAATATAAACAATTATTTAATACCTCTTTTAAAGTGATGTTCATGCTTCCGAAAGCAATCTAAGACCACACGCTTAGACGTTGTGAGGAATACATCATAATTAGTGTTTATCACATCATAATTATTGGAATTGGCACCGTGTAATTTTAAGTTACAAGTTAAACACAAGTGGGTGTTTAGATTATGTTTGGTTCATATAGCTGAGTGCCTATAACCTAATCTACTATTTACTAGTAAAATCTAAAATCGTATGTTATCTTTTTACTGTTTAATTTTTTATGACATTTATGTTATTTTATTATATATATATATATATATATATATATATATATATATATATATATATATATTTAATTGTATATACTGTACATGCATTACACATGAGCTGAACTTCAATAAATTAATAAGCGTATAATTTTAATTACCCCTTTTCAGGATGCACTCTGAACGTGCGAAATGACTTCTCAAGTCCACAGCCAGTTTTTATACACAGATGGTTGAACAACTACCTAGCACCACATGGGAACACGGGACAAGTTCGCCTAAACAGTGGAGACGAAATTATTGTCGCGTGTACTGGATCCGGACGTCAAATACGACACCCAAATATCATATCCAATGTTGCTGTTGCAGTAAGTACCATTAGGGATAACATTCTGTGTTATCTTGCAAAATAAGGACAATAAAATACTTATTAAAATATGTACACACAAATTACATAAAAAGGGTTTGTGAAAATGAAATGAGAACCTTAAGAAACCGCAGAACTGATCACAATAGCCCCAATATCGCAGCACAACTCCCGACGAAACTCTTTGTATCAAAAATGTGCATGAGTTCCCCAATCATCCACGAATATTCACTCAGAATACATAAAATTACAATTAGGTAGAAATATCACTAAGCATAAGAAAACAATAATTAACAATGCATCTATGGAATTGCTGAAAATGTTCATTGAGTAATTTTTCACAGTTTTATTGAATCTTTAATTGATTTTCTTTTAGAGTAGATTGTTTTTTTCGCCGTATGAAAAAAAAGGGCGCTGTCTGGGCACCAGATTTCTGGATCCGTTACGCGATCATTTGTTTTGTCTAATAGCCAAGTAGGTGATCCGATTCTGTGCCTGATATTGTAAAAGGAAAAACTTGGCGTATAAAAGAGTGGAGGAGAGTTTATTGCCAGTTATTTTCTTCCGTTCTACGTCCTTGATTTGAGAACTGGCAGTAAATGTAAAATTAGAAACATTTTATGTATATTTTTTTTTGACGTTCATAAGCATACATTAAGTTACCTAAATTAATAAATGATTTTTAATTGAATTGCATTTGAATTGAATTGACACAAAAGTCTCAGGCATGGCATTCGATGTGATGTTAACTGTTAACTAAGTATATACAATAAAGTCAACTGGAGCAAGAGATTTGTGGCCTACAAAATTTGGCAATAATATCTTTAAATGATTCTTCATCTAAAATAACATTTCGGAGTGGACCTTTAAAAATTCAAATTCAAATTCATTTATTCATGTAGGTAACATAAGGACTTATGAACGTCAATAAAAGAAATATACATTAAATACTTCTAATTTTACATTTACTGCCAGTTCTCAAATCAAGGGCGTAGAACGGAAGTGAAGAACTGGCAATAAACTCTCCGCCACTCTTTTTAATTGCCAAGTTTTTTTTTTCCACAACGTTTGTAAGACAACCATTTCAAGTTACAGCAAACATTACAAAGTTAAAAGCATGAAGTTTGTCGTAATCGATAAATCATCTAGTCAACGTATTTCAGACGGCAAGATGCGTGAACAATAACCTCGTATCTGGTGCAGGTTGGTTAAACGGAAATCGAGCATTCAGACAATTGACATGCAATAGCCACTCCTTAAATCAAGCCGTCGAGACAAATGAGAGATGTTATGGCAATAATGTTGTTATAAGGTAAGTTTCATTATGAAGGTATTTTAATTTAAAAAAGTCTGTTTCTCAAGGTCAAATTACCAACTCCTTTCGAAGGTTGGCGATCATCATGGCTATTTTTTGTGAACTTTATGCTTCCAAGCCATTGTCTAAGGATTTTCCAAAACCTGCCTATTCACCAAACTTACATTTGATATTTATTTTTAGATTGAACCTAATCCTATTTTTTCGTCAAATGATTACTGTTACATTTTTTTGGAAAATAAAACTTATGAACACGACACAAGCTTGAACTACAATCATAACAGATAAAAAATATTCTAGAGTCGGATACGTCGTGAACAACGTGTTTTATCCAAGTTATTGGTCGTGCTATGACAAGCGCCGATTCGAAGTACTATATGTTTGGTATTCCCAAAATCCAAGCAACTCCGTTGCACAGACTGGCGTTGAACGACCGAACTGGATGGGTAAAGTTTATAATACAGATATACACCTAACGCTCTGATGAAGAAGCAGCCCTATTTTCTACAACATCCTTCTGTACTTTTAATATTTCAATCACATGCAACTACTACGAATGTTAACTACTGGCATTTTCCTACGCTTTGATAGCATTCAAATAAGGGGGCGTCCATAATTTTTTTTCTGTTTAAAAATAAAAAGGGGAATCTCACCAGTGGGGGGGAAGTATAAAAAAATAAAAAAAAACCACCTCACTTAATTTATGGACGCCCCCTAACACAAATGCTTGTCAATTACACATAGTGCTTGGGTAATTATTAAAAATCTTCTGTGCATAAAAAAATATTAAAGAAAAGCTGTGTAAAAAACAATAAAGTTAACGATTATCTAGATGATAAAAGGGTCTGGGACTAGTGTTAGACTGGCTATTTCTAATGAATTTTGTGACATTTGTTTCAATATAAGTTAAGTCTTTTTGTATGATGATTTTCTATTTTAATAGAGTATCGAGAGTTTTTTACGCCTATTTTTTCTCTCAGCCTACACCTGTCTTCTTGTCTTCGTTCTTGTGGTGTCTACCGATTCAAATATAATTACGTGGATTAAGTGATATCTGTATATTATATTCCATAATAAACATATTTTTTTAATATTTTTATGTGAAATTGTGACCTCAGATATCCAATAGCCACGTTCATTTAAATGTATCCATATCTCAGTTATCATCAAATTATTTGAAATGGAAAGCACACAAGTTGAACCACTGGACAAGTTAAACAGTTGAGACTACTAGATATTTCTCAACACTTGCCTAAATTACAGCTGGAAACTTCTTTCCGGGAGTGAATATCAACAACCTTTACACGAGGAATCGCCAGCGCGAAGCTATAGCCAGATCGGTTGGTAGCAACATGGTCGATAGATACGTGACCAATCAGCAGTTTCTGTCACGTGGTCACCTCGTTGCTAAGAGTGACCAGGTCTTTGCTACTGGACAGCGAGCAACGTTCTACTTCGTGAACGCTGGACCTCAATGGCAACCGTTTAATGGTGGAAATTGGAACAGTCTCGAATTGGTATACTATTGTAGTCTTTCATATAACTTTTTCGTAAAGGTTAAGTCAAAATTTTAATAATAATAACGAGCATGAACCTTGTTTTTTAACTTCATATTAAGAAGTTGGGACGGCGAGATTGGGACACCATACTTTGACTGTCAGTGGCGTATGTCAAAATCCAATTTTGACGTACGAGTATTGTAATCGGATTTAGCCGTATCGTTTCTAAAATTCCCCTCAAAGTACTATTATTCTCTTCATTACTGTGGTTCTTGTCAAGGTATTTGTAAAAATATTTTGCAGTCAAAATCGTTTACGACGACATCGTTCAGAGCAACATACCGGTTATATTGACCAAAATCAAAGTTCCCGGCTGAATTATATGGTTTGAGGTAGTTAATAAGTCATCGGCTGATACGACTATGGCTTTTTACAACCAAATATGAGTAGTCCCTGCGATGTAGTTATATAAACGTATAGTGTACAGACTCCCCCATACCCACGCTGTTAGTGAGACCTATAAAAAATTACAATTTACAGAACCTTCGTGATCGCATTGCCCGTGCGGGTTACCACACAACAATTTACACGGGCACGTTTGGAGTCACACAACTTCGTAATTCTGCTGGTCGTTATGTTGACCTGTTTCTCGACAACACTGGCAACAATCGTAGAGTACCAGTTCCCCAATACTTCTACAAGGTATGGATTATCTAAATTATTTAAGTATTCATACTTATTATATCGATCGATGATCATTTGTTTATAGTAAAGATAAAAGATATGCATTAAACCGCCTAATAATTTTAAATTATTAATATATAAGCACGATTCATCATTGTTTTTAAATACAACAATTATAATCATGTAATTAAAATATAACTTTTAAAACATCGTCTTCAATGGTGAGTATTAAACGTGCCAACCCGCCGTTTTTAAGATATCATATTGCAAACCTTTTCGCTACTCAAGTTTGAAATTAAAACTTTTGACAACTATACTTTCCACACAAACATATAAGCAACCCAAAAACCCACTTTCTTCATCCAACTGTTTCTTCTTCACCTCTGAAGGAGAAAAAGAATTCTGAAATGGAAAATATTCTTGTACGGTTCCTGGGTCATCGGGGTGTTTTAATAATAGACGATTTTTACTCTCAATTAACCACTCGCGTACAACAATAGAGTATAAAGGAAATAAATAAATGTTAATTGCTATGTAACACTGTTACAATGAATGCATTGTAACAGTGGAAGAAAGTGCCTGCGTCTGGCTATACTCCCGGGGCGTAACTCCGACGATTTAGGAATTAGCCATGTAAAACTAAGAAAGCCCGAGTAAGCCAAATATACAGCCTTAGCTCGTACAATCCTCTATGTAGCAGTAGTTCAATTATAAAATGTTTTAAATATAAATTATTGTCACGTACCGTCCATATGTCAAATGGATTTTTTTTATTGATAAAAGCTAGCCAACGCTCGGCACACATTTGTAAAATAATCACAATACAATTTTGAATGTGACAAGTACTTATAGGCAAACATGACATACACGAAGAGTTCAAACAAATATTAAACAAAACTATTAGTGACCAAACCAAACATTAAAAAAACTGAAAAACTTCTGGGAGAGCCTGCCCGCGACTCATAGAATCCTAGTATCTTTTAATTTCTTTCTTCAAAATCATGACGACTCCTAAAATACAGAATCGATGGACAATCGAGTTAGAATAATATAGCCCTTGATGTCCTTAACCAATATGAATCAATCTTTTCCAGGTTGCATATGATGCAAATAGACGCATTGGTACTGCTTTTATTGGTATCAACAATCCTTACTACACATTAGCTGAGGCCCGAGCTCTGCAGTTCTGCACAGACAGGTGTCGGAATAACAACGCCTTCAGCTGGCTAAGGTGGCAACCAGATCGAGTGGATCTTGGTTATAGCTTCTGCTGTACTATCGCTGATTTTAGAAGACGAGTACCGCACCTGCCATCTTTTACTGTTAACGGGTTGCTGTCATAAATAAATAACAATGTTAAAATTTATAGTCATGTTTTTTTAAGACACACCAAAAAGATTCTCGGAATTGTGTGCATCCCTTGTATTATATAACATTATCTTAGCCACCACAGTTGGTTGTTCTATATAAAATTAATGTATTTACATTTTTAGACCAGAAATATATATTTTACACATGAGTAAACTATTTTATTGAATTTACCCAAAAAAGGATATGTATTTTTTTCTCTAAAGTCAAATATTCAGATCTAGTACTTATCCCCATTCGAATCTTAAAATATATCTCATCTTGAGTACTCTTAAAACATTAGTAAAATTCTTACTAACTACAACTAGAAACATGGAAAAAATAAAAGTGTATGTAAATATACCCACGTATATTTTTTCCTGAAAATGTTTAGAACTGGCCGGTTGAAAACATTGCTAATGAAAACTATTTTTGAATTTCATGTTTAGAACTCTGGTAATCTAATGTAGTATATTGCATTCAATTGTCATTTGTTTTTGTGAATTGGCGGCAAATCTAAAACTCTTGTTACACGTGAAAATGATCTTAAAAATTTTCGGTTAATGTTTTATTATGGCTTTCGTTGTGGGCTTACTCAACAACAAAGCTATGATAGGCTGCGATTAGCATGAAGCCCCATCCCGTGCCACTATTTAACGAGTTTAAGCGTGGACGTAGCAATCTCAATAATGATCCGCATGAGGGAACGTGACGTCCTTTAACAGCGATTACTGAAGATAACATCAGTGCTGTGCGACGCATGATAGAGGAAGATAAGAGAGTGACCTATTAGAAGATACGGGCAAGCTTGGCATTGGTATGATTCAAGTTACAAAAATATTACACCAACATTTAGGCGTCATAGAGCTTTGTACCAGATGGATTCCCTAGCTTCAACGACGACCAGAAACACCTCGTGGACTGGTGTCGGAAAATGTTAGATAGGTTCAACGGCGGTGACTCAAATGCTGTATTTCTCAGCAACACAGGTGAAAAAAGCTTGATATGTTGCTACGAACCCGAAACCAAAAGACAATCAGCTCAGTGGGTGTTTCCTTTCGAGGATCGGCCAACTGAGGGAAAGATAGGAAGGAGTCATGGACAAAAGATGATTGCCTCATTTTTTGGTCGGAAAGGTCATTTCGCGTAGTTATGCTAGAAGATGGAAGGACAGTTACTCCATACTGGTATGTCAATCGCTGTTTGCCTGTTGTCTTGGAAAAAAATCGACAGGAGAGCCCACGAAGCAGGATCCTCCTTCACCACAACAACGCTTCAGCGCACTCCGCAAAACGTACTATTGAATGGGCTGTTGACTGTGGCGCCCTACGACAAAAAAAGACAATTTTGCCCTGTGACAGTACTAGGAATAACTAAAGATAAAATTCGAGGTATTCGCTTTACGAGCCCTGAAGATGCGGTGAAACTGTACGAAATTGCCATAGAAGAGACCCCTGAGGAAATATGGGCCCACTGCTATTCTCAGTGGCTACATCGAAGACAACAATGTGTAGAGAGGAACGGAAATTATTTAAAAAAACAATAAAAGTATTAGCAACATTCTACATTAAGCCGTTTTCAATTTTCTAATCATTTTCAGTGTTACCTAGGTCTAAGTATCGAACTTAGATCAATTGTATTATAAACAATAGTCTCCTCAAAACTACACGGAACATTATATGATACTAGCGGATCCAACTAACTTTTCACTACGACTGTCCAATCGTTTAAGAGTTTAGTGACATGCACAGGTAGAGTGGAAATATATATATATATATATGAATATAACATATTAAAAAGTATGTTATGGGTTAGAGAGGTAGGAGCTAAATTTTAAATCCATAGGTATATTATAAACAAAACAGTGACGCTAAAATATTTTTAGATCTGGGCCTCGGATTTATATATCTGTGTCGTGATCATTTGTCAACCTTATAGGTAAGTAGGCTATCTGTCTTTACGCGAAATAGTTCTATTTATCAACAATTTACGGGACACAGTTGGTGTTTGTGAAGTTAGCAGAGCACTTACCAGCAGAGCACAAAAAAATCTAGTTCTGGCAGCACACACAATAGTTTTGCTTGGCTAGTAGGCTTAGGCTTTAATTGTGTTGCCTACACAATAAACAAATCTAATAAAAACCGCGGAGTTCCCATGTCTAGACCCAAAAGTTTTTTTTTTTTTTTTCTAAAATTAAGTGAAAAAATAGCCAATTTTCATCATAGAGGTATGCTCTGCTGAGAAGCGACGAGTCCTGAGACGACTTTTATTGTTTTACTTAGATATATGATAGAGCTAATAGAAAACGTGGAGTTCCCAAGTCTATACAATATGTTTTTTTTTAATTTAGTAAAAAATTTGAAAAATGCTCATTATTTATATTATTTCAAATATTAAGAAAGATTAACTGCCTACTAACTTATTTATATATATAATTTTAAGTACTTAACAATAAAAACATTTTAATCCATCTATCTTTTTATTATATTATTATATCTACGACGTTAGACTGTTACCTAATGATGTTTGCTTCATCATACAGTTATCACACTTGCCCACAATTGAGGCGAAAATAAAATCCATAGATGCATAAGTTGGAGCGATCTAATATCTAGAGACAGTGAAAGATTATTGCATTATATTTAAATAACTAAATTATTTTATGAAAACAAACAAAGTTGTGAGAATAAAGGATTGATAGAATTAAAATATAGTTTCTAATAAAGACATATAATTAAGACTGAATAATGAAAAAAGGCTAGTCGACATCATAGGAGACCGAAGAACTGGCAGCCAACTCGTACAAAGAATTAGTCTAGCTATTCAAAGGGGGAACGCTGCCAGTATCTTCGGAACCTCGCCTAAGGGGACTTCTTTTAATAATATATATTTTTTTACATTTTAAGGTTACTTTATGTTAAAGTAGTAACAATAAGTTGATTAAATAAAGAATTAAGACTTAATAAATAAGAGACGAGATAGAACTATCTTGTAATTCCTATAAGAACTTATCAATCAGTAAAGGAATTATGCCGACTGTAATTAAAAATCAATAAATATCTTAAGCAAATATTAAAATGCAAATACCTTCATAATATCTTATCAATTTTAATCTCTATATATAAATATAAAAGTCTTTCCTATCTCTCAGTCAGCAGAAAAACGGAAAACTGGTCTTCGGACCACTTTTCAAACCAACAATTAACGAAAAGTAAAAATGAAGATTTTGGTACTTGTGACTCTCTTTGTGGCGACGTTCTCGCTACCAGCGGAGATGCCACATCCAGATGAAATGGTCTTCAAGCTTGGAGAGGAAGAGTTTGAAGACTACTTGGATAAATGGCTGGAAAAAGAGCAGAGCAAATGGCATAATATCTCTAACGTACAAACCACGAATGCTAGAAGTGGTAAGTTATTAAAAATTTTGGACTTAGTCAATTTTAACAACAATACAATTATAAATCAACTATTATTTTGGTCATTGATACGCTGTCGAATAAATCAGTAGCTTCGGTGCCACCAGTTATGTCTCCTAGAATTAATATTCCATTGAAATAAATATTAAATCCAATTATATAAATTGGGTAGTCCCAGGAACCTTATACAGATTATACCTTATTCATTCTTGTCAGTTAGCTATTTGGTACTTTATCCATATATTGTGAAACAGGCCCTAAAAGTTAGAAAAGTAATATCAATAATTATAATTTTTTAGGTTGTTCACTTAACGTGCGAAACGATTTCGCCAGCCCCCAACCAGTGTTTATCCTTAAAAGAATAAATAATTATCTAACTCCAGACGGTAATTCCGGAGTAGTTCGTTTAAAAGCTGGCGATGAGGTTATAGTCGGTTGTAATGGCCGTCAAATTCAGCATCCAAATATTGTTGCAACTGTCGCTGTCGGTGTAAGTACCCTAAGACAATTTAAGCTCCGGTAGACATATTTTGTTATGCTTTAAAAATTATTCCGTACATTTATTCCGAGGTCAATACTACTTCTAGACTACTAATAGACTTAGAAAATCCTACTTATTGTAATACTAATTATTGTGGGTTTTAAGTATTAAACTTAACTTAATTTCAATCGTGTTACAGCGATTATAGGCAAATAATTTTAACCGAATTAAAAACTGCTACTTTTTTCTAACAGACTGTAAGGTGTGCTAATAGCAATTTAGTCACGGCTCCGGGTTTGCTGAACGGAAACCGGGCTTTTGGTCAATTGACATGTAACAATCATGTCAATAGTGAGGCCGTGGAGACTAAAGAAAAATGTTATGGCAATAATGTTATTATTAGGTAAGCAAGAAAGGATGCATTTTGTATAATTTTCTCCACCCTTACTGGCGAACATTAATTTTAATGTGTTTAATTGCAGAGTTGGTTACAGTGTTAATAGAGTATTCTACCCTCTTTATACGGTATGCTATGATAAAAACCGTTTTGAAGTTCTTTATGTGTCATACCCTCAAACTCCAATAAATGCTGTACAACAAACAGGAGTCAGCAGGCCTAGTTGGCAAGGTATCAGCCAATTATAAAAGACTATTTTTTTCAAAACTTGTATAATTAATGAAATCATAATATAAAAATCACTGTTGATTTTTAGCGGGAAAATTCTTCCCTGGTGTGGATATTAACAATCTGTACACGCAAAACCGACACCGCGAAGCCATAGCAAGAGCAGTGGGAAATAATATGGTGAACCGATACGTCACAAGTAAACAGTTCTTGGCCCGTGGCCACCTTCTAGCGAAAAGTGAACAAGTATTTGCCGTCGGTCAACGTGCAACGTTCTACTTCATCAATGCCAGTCCTCAATGGCAACCCTTCAATGGAGGAAACTGGAATAATCTGGAACAAGTAAGATTATTAAATTAAGGCTAGATTTATTCCCTTTTCGTTGCGAGGAGATGTAGGGTCTCTCCGCGTCTTCTACCGCGTTTACCATGAGAACCTCCAAAGGTTCAGAGGAGTTGTTCGGTCTAATAACTGCAGTTGAGTTTCGTTATCAGACTTCAGGGCAGAATACATAATGCCATCCGTATTACATCGAAGTCCGTCGATCCACAATTCAGTGTTTATATGATATGTCTTAAATAAAATGTATGTGCTAATCAATATTTTCAAGACTACGACTTACGCCCGAATCCACAATCTCAGATTTAAAACAATCTGAGATCAGACCGTGACAGTCGATTGATCTCGACTCCCGTTGCATCCCAATAACCAAACCCTACGAAGACAATCCATTTTTGACGAGGGATAGAATGTAATCTTTGAGCTCTTTACTATTAAGGTACTCTTTATCTCTACACACATATTTGATAATCAATATAAACCAAATTAAGAAAATAAAACCGTCTATGTTTAAAAAATATAAATTAACTTTTTAATTATTTTAAAATATATAAGTTAAAATCTTAAGATAGAATATTGGCACAGTTGAACTGTCATTTTCAAACAAAGGTACACCGATCCGACCTACCATTTATAGCTTGTATCGACAGATGGCTACTACAATCCGTCGATTGGTTATTAGCCCACTTTTATGAACATTTTGATTACCATATAAATCTCAGATGGTCAAAAATAGATTGAGATAAGTAATTGGGTTCGTAAGTCGAATTGGTTCAGAAATACGTCAGTACCTAAGTCCGCATGTGCGACAAACAAAGTCAACACAACCTCAGTCGGAGACGGTTGTCTTGTATATGCTACTTGATAATCGCTTTTCATCCGTTCCACTAAAGATTATTAAGTACTATAATATAAGCTTAAGATAAGGATTATAATACTTGTTTTTAGAACCTACGGAGTCGCATTGCCCAAGCGGGCTATCACACAACTGTTTACACGGGAACATTTGGCGTCACTCAACTTCGTAACTCCGCCGGCCATTTTGTTGACATTTATCTCGATAACACAAACAATAGGCGCCGAGTACCCGTACCTCTTTACTTCTACAAGGTATGTGTCAATATATAGTATCAATTTGAACAGTTTAATTATGCCATTTAAAATCCTATCTAGTGCTTATCATATCGAACGATGACCATATTTTTTGATTACCTAAAGCTTGTATTAAAGAGATTATATGCATTAAGGTGGCGGCTATAAAATTATTTAATTAAAAGTTCTTACATATCCAATATTCAATTCAAAATCATTTATTCATATCGGTAACACAATGTACACTTGTGTCAAATTATTAAATGTCAAAACAAAAATGTAAGATATTATGCTTCTAATTTTACATTTACTACGAGTTCTGATTGCCGAGTTTTTTTACACAACGTTTGTAGGGAGCTGCAACCATTACACCATGTTCCATATGACATATCGAGTAATAAAGAATAATAAAATAAATTAAAAACAAAGATTTGTCCTCTATCAGCAGGAAGAATGGTGAGAATGTAAGTGCGTGCCCTTACATTCTCGTTACCTACTACGACTTCTACGTTCTTTGACGTTTCCATATCTCAGTCTCGACTCCTTAGAATGTTTAAGCTGACGCTAAAATGTTTCCAGGTGGTATACGATGCTAGCAGACGCATTGGTACCGCATTCATTGGTATCAACAACCCATACTACACGGTTTCTGAAGTCAAGGCTCTGCAGTTCTGTACAGACAGGTGTCGGAATAACAACGCTTTCAGATGGCTCAAGTGGCAACCAGACCGTATAGACATGGGATACAGCTTTTGCTGCACTATTAATGACTTTAGACGCCGAGTACCTCATCTTCCACAATTTCAAGTTAACGGCCTGCTGACGTAAGCATCAAACATCGAAACCTCCCCGGATATCAGACTCTAAATAGATTTCTACATTTTTTACATTGAACATTATATATTTATATCTAGGTTTGTATATATGAAGTTATAAAATATACCTACAGTTTTTAAATATTTTTTATTTTGTTACCAATTTCAGAATTATTACAGTCCGAGTCACTTGAATAGCCTCACCCCTAAATTTTGTAATTTCTGTATAAATATGATCGAATATTATTTTCATAATAGTATTAATTTGACTTCACGCGCAGTGCATTACGATACAAAACAAAACACGTACGAACCTGCACTGGTATACCGTGCCCCGCGTCGGTGCGACATTTTGTCCGCGTCACATGATTAGCCTCAGTGCTATTCGAACATTACTCGCGTGCGTTTGTTTTGGTTTTTTGGTAGCAATTCTTTATTTAAGCGTCGAATATTACGTATATATTTTTTTCGAAGTCTTATTAAATTGTTTAGCTATCATGGGTCGTGGTCGAAAATTAACTGAATTCGAAAGAGAAAAAGTGAATTTTTATTTGGATCAAAAACTATCTCACCGTGAAATTGCAATAAAAATTGGTCGCAGTCCTAAAGTAATTAATAATTATGTGAAAAATAAAGAAAACTATGGAAAAAACTATAAAGGTCGTACAAAATTGGCTACTTCGTCAAGTGAACGTCGGCTTATTTTACGTGCAGCATCTAATTCTTCCAAGACAGCGCGACAAATTGCGAATGAATTAAACACCAGCGCATCACTGTCTACCGTGCGACGCATTATAAAGTCATCACCATACCTTAAACGGCAGAAAATCAAGAGGAAACCTCATTTGCGCGATCAACATCAAAAAGCTCGATTGTTATTTGCTAAAATACATATGTCTTGGACAAATCAATGGCATAATGTTGTTTTTAGTGATGAAAAAAAATTCAATTTAGATGGTCCAGATGGCTATTCATATTATTTTCACGATCTAAGAAAAGAAGAGCGGGTGTTATCACGTCGTCATTCGGGAGGTGGCTCAGTAATGGTATGGGGGCGGTTTCTTATAAGGGGCCTATTCCAATTTCAATTCTCCGAGGCAAACAAAATTCAGCATTGTATACTAATCTATTAGAAGAAAAGAAAAAAAATATTTGTAAAATTTTAAAACACCGGAACTGGATTTTCCAACACGATAATGCCTCTATACATGCGTCACAGGAAACAAAAGCTTGGTTTCAAAAAAGTAAAATTGAAGTTTTAGATTGGCCATCGAACTCTCCGGACTTGAATATTATGGAAAATATTTGGGGCTATCTATCTCGCCAAATATTTGCCGGTCGACGCCAGTTTAATAGCAGCGCAGATCTTGAACAAGAAATTCATAAAAATTGGAATAATTTGGATCAAAATTACATTCATTCATTAATTACCGAACGTATTTTTGAAGTTATTAACAGCAATGGAAAGTATACAAAGTATTAAAAACAAATTATAGCCTTATTTATTTGTGTTTTATTTCACTGATGCTATTCAAGTGACGCACCATTTTCACTACTTTAGTGTACAGTTAGTACTATTTATTTATCTTATTTTTACTTTTTATGATTAAGCTATAGTACGGCGCTAATGAAGTTTACTTATGAAGTAAAACAGGCAATATGGAATATACAACAGAATTTATATTAATTTTGGGGGTGAGGCTATTCAAGTGACTCGGACTGTATATTTGAGGAGATCTTTAATTCAACGTTCAAAAGATTACTTTTATTTTAACTATTATTTTTGCCACTAGGCAAATATATATCTTCATTTTCGGAACTGAACAAAATTGTACGATAAAACGAAACTTCTAAGGTTAGACAACTAAACTTAATGGCAATATTCCTAATTTTGTGTAAACAGACTCCGACTACACATCATAACAAAAAACGTAGTTTCTTCATCCAACGCTTTTCTGTTTCAAATGCTCCTCCAATGATCTGATCTGTAACCGCTTTCTTAAAAAATAAAATAAAAGAAAAAACTTTTCACAATCGTTTGAAAACTTTATACATACAGTTCCATCTTCTCAGTCTGTCCAATGTTGAAACCGAAAGTACTTTACTTGTGCAACAGTAGTTTAAATATAAAACTGTCAGTGTTAAGGATGATTCACGGTAGGTACACCGTGTCGCGACCGGGCCGGGCCTTGGCCGGGACACGTCCACCGTGCGCCGGCCGGGACAGTGATTCATGTTACACCGGGCTGTTTGGGTGTACGCACGTACGTGTTTGCACGACTATATCTGTTTTGTCAGCTAGTGATTTCATCTGTCGATAGACTTGACGCTTACCTAAGTAATTATGCAATTTTCACAATTTGAATTGGCAGCTATTGCAATTGCCATCGATGACGACGTATTAGAAAAACGAAGCGAAAGTACTAAAAGAAGATGGGGTGTACATCCAACCTGGAGAAAGCGAGAAGCATAAGGGAAATTTTCTTTACTTTACAACGAATTAATAGAGGACGAGAGCAAGTTTTATGGTTATTTTTGAATGTCTAAATAATTCTTTACTTATTTATTTGAAATATTAAAACCAGATCTAACCAAAAAAATACAAGACCTCGAGGGGATATTATAGTATTAATTCTGTGATCGTAGCACCTACTTGTTAACTTTGTTCGTAATTTTGTATACATAAGACTTAATCAGTTTTGTTTAGATGTTACATATTTGGATTTTGTTTCTATCCTGCATGGTCTCGTCGGATAGAATAATCTAATAAAGTAACCTTTAACATTTTTAGCAATATTCTTCAGCTCGGTGCGTTACGTGTGTTGCTATAACTTCCGGTATGAAATAGTTTAAGTTAATACTCGTCTTTATTCATTACCAGTTTCTTGGTTGTGTTTAAACATTTGTGCCTGCTCTTTTGTTTTATACAAGGTGGATAGCTCTTTTATGAATAGATTTAGCTGCTTTTAATGTGGAATCGATTTGTGCGCTTTTGCTGAATATTTTTGCTGAGCTTTCGGAAGGCATAGGCTTCTATTAAAATGGAATAATATATTTTTCATCTTCAAAAATATTTTCTTGAATGATCGCCTCGCATTAACGTAATATTTCACGATTAATGTTTTGCAGTGCTGTTTTTCATTTACATTTTCAACTTTTAAATATTTTGTAAAAGTAGTCTTCGTAAAAGTCAAATATTTAATGCTCATCGCGTCATTACCGTAAAGTATTCCCTCAAATTAAACAACCTATTTTAATAAAGGTTTGGAACTGACAATATAATATATCCAGAATATTCAGAAAACGAGATATTCACGATACAAGATATTTTAAATGTTAAAAAAGTCAGTAATGCCGGTTATGAAAAAGAATTTAACTATGTATGCGTACGCTCAGACGCTTATGTCTTTGTAATTTATTTTAATGGTAGGGAACCTAATATTAGTTTTGTATTCATTGTATTACTTTCATAATTTACTAATATGTAGCTCCAACAACTAAACGACATTAATGTCCTGTTAGGCGGTTCGAAGTTCGCCGGGTCAGGTTAATATCATATTATACACCTAAGACATTGACGAAACACATTTAAATAAATGTTAATTGCATGATTAAGGATCTCTTAAACTTTTATTGTTGCTCGTAGTACTTAGTTATTATGATTTTAATAATTTATTTTCAATAAATAAATAAAACCTGAGTCATCATGTACTTAATATGTCATTATTAATTGCCACGTTAATAAAAGGATTCTCGTCTATGGAATCTTCCTGAATTTGAGGAGGAATGAAGTAGGAAGCGGAACATAAATGTGGAGTCTATTTATTTATTACAAGTCTCAAAACAATCACTACTGATATTCTTACTAGTGTCTACGTGAAATTTATAATATTTTTATACAATTAGTTATATTAATCATTGTTTCTTGCCCCAAAAGTTTGTACTCATATATTTTCCTGAACTACTCTGCCTCAATTTGTTCCATTTTTATTATAACAGGGCAATTTTAACGGGTTTTGAGTTTTGACTTTGGTTGTAGGCATAAAACTGAGGCATATTATTTTTTTGGAGGTGGTAACACTGTAAGTGTTAGTGCCCGCTGAATACTGATAAGTGATTAGAATTAAATAGAAAACAAATTCATTTAATAGTATCTTTATTTCAAAATACGTTAGCAAAATAGTTATTCTATTACGTAGATAAAAATATAAAGTAGCAATGGCTGAAGAACAAAAACCAGTGAATGCAGAAGATCTCAAACAGCTCAAAGAAAGAATGAAACTAATTGCTGATGCTGATCCAGCGCAATATCACAATGATTATTCTTTAAAACGATACTTAAGGGCGTTTAAAACAGTTGATAGTGCCTTTCAGGTAAGTAATACAAATTGATAAGCTTAATTAGTAAACCAATAATGAATAGTTTAGTTGTAGTAGTTTAGTTTTTGTATGCACATAATCGAAAGTGAAGCAAAATGCTAAATCCTTTTTATGTCCCTTTAGTAAATTTATATATTGTATTGATTTACAGGCAATATTAAAGACTAACAAATGGAGAGCAGAATATGGTGTTACAGAGCTTCATGGAAATAAAGAAATTATTGAGAAATATAGCAATAAAGCAAGAGTACTTAGACACAGAGATATGGTTGGAAGACCAATCATCTATATACCAGCTAAGAACCACAGTTCTAGCGACAGAGACATTGACGACTTGACAAAATTTATTGTACATTGTTTAGTAAGTTTTATATATAGTATAGTATATATCATTATAGTATAGTAAGGATAGTAAACAAAATTCTGGTGGTTTAAATACTACAATAATTTTGTAAAGGTTTGTTAAATTATTTGATTGTAATGGTGAAGCAGTAAGAATAAAATACTCATTAGGTACTTTAAGCATGTTCTTTTTTGTGTTTTCATTTTCATTGTATTTTAGGATTTATTTTATTGAGATTATATCTTTATTGCTACTTCTGATATATTAATTAATATAATAAGTGCATAAAATTGGTTACTTGCATTGATAGAAAATTATTTCTAGTCAGAAAAAATAGAAGACTTCTCAGTTGGCTATTCAGCGCCTACAGTAAATTTTATGCTGAATTCTTGTCAAATGTTTCCTACTATCAGATTACGTAACCTAATGGATTTGATTTCAAAAGAGTAACAATTTTTTTAAAATTTATTATTAGAACATTCCAATATATATATATATAAATGAGATTAAATAAATCAGAATTATAATTATATAAAATTAAAATACCATTTTTTAACAAGTCTATCCATAAAACATCATCCTTGATTTTTTTAATTATAACAGAATTGCAGAAATGTCTCTTACTCAAGGGCGGATTCAGCTTTGGCGCCAAGATGAGGTTACATAGTCGTGGTCAAGTCAAGAATATAACATTTGCCATCATACAAAGTTATTATATTATATTAAATAAATGAAATATTGAAGATATGTAGTTATATAAAATCTGGATATAGACAAAATATTTAATTATAATCATTATGTTCAATTAGTGGCACCAGCTCAGGGAGGGGTCATGATGACCAGGGATCCGCTGTTGCTCTAACTTAACTCTTTCAGAAATTGTAAATGTTTTGTTTAAAAATTATCATACCACTTTTTCTTTGTAATTGCTAAAGTTAGTCCTTAATTTCAGGAGGATGCTAGCAAGAAGTGTTTTGAAGAAGTTGTAGATAATCTATGTATAGTGTTTGATTTGAATAATTTTACACTTTCGTGTATGGACTACCAAGTACTGAAGAATCTGATTTGGCTGCTGAGTAGACACTACCCAGAACGACTTGGTGTTTGTCTGATAATTAATGCACCAACATTTTTCTCTGGCTGCTGGGCAGTTATTAAAGGATGGTATGTATGGTTGTGTATCTCAAAATCAATTATCCGTAAACCCCATAGATAATTTATTATTTTTTTCTTATTGCCAAAGTAGGTAGTTGGCATTTAACTTCCAACCTTCTTGTCTAACCAATTTTTAAAAATGTATAAAACTCGTCATTTGTGTCCCATCCTACTATTTCTTATTAACTTATGAGGAAAAAATTGGACACGAGATATTTTGAATTTATTCTGATACTTTATTTCAAAATGGCAGTAAAATATTGATGCCTGGTACAGCATTAATATACAACCATACCCGTACCTGTATAGTTTTATAAACTATTTATATTTGTCAATTCAAACTTAAAATGATCCCTGCCTTAGCCTATCTTCTAAATTTTTGTTTAATTTACTGATTCTTTACATGTGAACTAAAAAATTTTTTTTCTCAATTACAGGCTAGATGAAAACACAGCTAGTAAAGTAACATTTGTAAATTCTGAAATGGATTTATGTCAGTACCTGATACCAGATATCTTACCCACCGATATGTAACACCTGATAACTCGAGATAACATTGTAAATAATTGTAATCTAATAACTAGTCAGTCATCTGTGGCCGAGTCTGCTATTTCAATGGTCTAACTTCTATTATTATTATTACTGTCATTTTTTATCAATCTCATGATGACAGGTCAAAACTTTTTTGGAATATCTTAATTGACTTCAAAGCTAAATAATAATTTGATACTAATATCTTATAAAGTTTAATTTAATAAATTCGAAGTTGACATTCTAATTTACTTATTTGAAGTCAGCAAATAGTACTGTTGAACAAGATTTATTTATTTAGTATGCACACAAACAATTTGATGATTTTACGTAAAGATAAAAACTTTTAATCATTTTTATACAGTT
Organism: Pieris mannii; assembly: GCA_028984075.1. Classification (NCBI taxonomy): domain Eukaryota; kingdom Metazoa; phylum Arthropoda; class Insecta; order Lepidoptera; family Pieridae; genus Pieris; species Pieris mannii. The sequence goes on from CM054797.1 coordinate 5,214,518, forward strand.
TACCTTTTTAGATATAGTATTGAGTCTTATTTAAAATAATTGGGTGCTTTAATAGCACTATTAAAACATATGACGTCTATGGTTTAATAAGTGTCCGGCTCGAAGGACCAAATTATACGGCTCCTAATTTTGATATAGAAATTTAATTTTAACGATGTCATAACTACTCAATACTCACGTACAACAAAAGGATTTTGCTATTATTATTTTATTATTATAAAAGAAGCAAGGCTATTTGATGGCATTTCGGCTCATGCAATTGATTACCTATAACTAACCGTTAATAATAGGAGACCCGGTTCCTAATGTATTATATCCATGTCTATTAAGATTTTACTGTTATTAAGAAAACTGTTTTAAATTAAATGTTGGTGTTCTTATGTTATACATTTACGTATAACTCTCAGAGTCGTGCATTAATTAACCGTTAATTAAGTCATTTAGTAAAGATTTAAATAATATGCAATATGATTAATACATAAAGCTAAGTCTCGGCTCGCAATGATACTTTAACTACGACCGTTATAAATATGTAATATACATATTGAAGTAATTTGCTTCAAATAAGCTGTTAATAATTTTATCTTTGTTGTAAGTCATAATTTGTGCTAATCTTGTCATAATATTTTTCTTACTTTAAGTATATGTATTACTGGTTACATGTTTGCATTAAAATTTGTCCATTTTCTAACTGGTTTTTTTTAAATTAATGTTAGTAATAAAAAACTAAAACATTAGTCTAGAACTTCATGTAATGTGTAAAATGTAAACATAAAATCAATAAGAAATATTTTAGTAAAGTGCCATCTCGCGAATACTTGATATATTTTGGAGTTTTAAACTACTTCGATAGATGGCGCTACCTACAATTTTTTTCTATCGAAAAACTGTCAAATTTGAATTCATTTTGTGTTGAATTGTAATACCAAAAATTGTGTGACAATTTTGTGACATTCCATGTAAAATATATTATTCTTAATCATCAAGAGTTTTTCTTCAGATATCCTTTTTATAACCAAGGTAACGCAATCACCGTAAATCCTTATTAGAACGAAGGCGGTTAAACAAACAAAAATCATTTGTTCATATAGGTAACATAATGTACACTTATGAACGTCAAAAAAGAAATATTCATTAAATGATTCTAATTTTACATTTATTATGTTATTTACCTGGTAAAAAATGTTGTCTTCGTTAAATTTGGTTTGCCTGTGGAGATAATTTTCATCTATGCTAATATTATAAAGAGAAAAAGAAATAATTTTAAAGCTGTTTGATGTTTTAAACATAGACATGTATATTTTAATATAATTTGTATGGTTTTATTTAATTTACTTGGTGAAGAGCGAAGAGATTGCATTCTATCCGTCGACAAAAATCGTTTGTCTTCGTAGGGTTTGGTTATTGGAATGCAGATAGGAGATCGATCGACTATCACGTTCTGGTCTTAAAGATTTCTGCTTATCAGTGGCTTACCACTATTGCTTATTGCTTAAATTTAATCATAAAAATGAAACAATTCATAATTATATATTTTATTTAAATTTTACAAAATAGGTTTACAAATAAACCGCTGTACAAAGCAAACACTATTGTTACACAACATAGCACTTAAAGTATTGTACTAGTAAATTTTACAAAAAGCATAAACCTAATATGTATTCGGAATACAGTCCTTTGACCGCGAGGCCAAAACTACGTCAACATTTTCTCACATAGCAACGGTCAATAGTCGTAAAATCCAACTCAAATCAGACTAGCAATATAAAACATAATCAGTCGAAGAGTATAATTATAAACAATTCATAAATGGACCTTATAAAACGTATATCAAACGTACCGCGTTACCATGGTGACCATTATCGTTGCCATGGTAATAGGTCTATATTTGGTTCACGTTGTATTAGGCCGAAGAATAAGGACCGCTGCCGTTAATTCAATTATAATGTTTTTGTTTTACAATTGTAAAAATACTTGTCAAAACTCGTACTTTTGACGTGACAACGTCTTATAAATTGGTTTGCCGGGTGACACTTCAAGAAACTGCGTTACGCTCCGCTCACGTTATGCGCTCACAATGAGAGCGAGTGAGAGGCACGCGTCCCTTCCACTCGGGCATGGTTAGCCCGCCTAAGAGCGAGAGAGACAGACATAATGTTTTAAATTGTTACTATTATTTCATCCTTCTTCCTACTATACGAATGAATATTCACATTAAAATTATTTTACCACTCAAAGTCGTTGTCACGTAAAACTTTCGCCCGTATACCGACTTTACAGGCAACCAATTTTTGTTTTTCGTCCGTATGTCCGTGCAAGTATAAGTCTAGTAATAAATACCGTGTCTCGCAAATATAAGTGTTTTATATATCTTATTAAATTGCAAAAGAACAGTTGGCCAAAACGGAAGCACGTGTTAATCCAGTGGGTTGCCCCTGGATTATTGGAAAAATTTAGAAATCAAAAGCAACGGTCGTTTATTCTCACCTCATATACCCGCGTTCTAGTTAACCGTTTCAATCTGTATTTCAGCCGATTATTATTAATAAAATTGACCCCTTTTATATGTACTTAATTCACTGAAGATCAATAATTACTATTCAAATAAGAATAGGTTCGCTACTTTAGACAAAACAAACTTTAGTTAAGCCTGACAAAAATGTTTGGGGTCGTTAATATGTAAGCACTATAGAGGGTAGGGGGGAGGGGTGTGTGTGTGTTTGATTTTCTTATTTGGGGAATACATCAACAGTAATTATTTACTTTTTTACACATATTACCCTCACACCCTCTATCTTTTATTACGAATTATCCAGGATTCCTTCAAAAAATTAATGTCTATGTACTATTCTTTTTTTCAGCTTTGCTGACAAGAGGGGGAATAATTTGCAGTAAATTTGCTTACGTAATACATGAACGCCCCCTTATGAAATGCCAAGTTTTCTTGACAGTGACAATTGACATTGTACTTGACGTCTCTATTCTCATTTGAACAGCACGTGAGATCCCATCCAAAACGTAATACCGAATACTTAATTCATCTAAAATATGACTAGGTCCTTAAAAATGACGTCATAATTAATCAGTACGATGTGTACGCTATGTCCAAAGGTCTCAGCACGAACAATCGTATAGCTTATAGAAATGTCTATGGAAAAGGTATAAGGAACTAAACGAATCGTTCGGTATAAAAATTGAATTTACAGGTTTTTATACGCATTATCGTAGCGTATACGTAGACGAAACTATAAAAACGTTCGTGCTAAGTCCTCTGCAATTCGCTACTAGTTTCTTTCGCTACTCAGAGTCATTCATTATGAGTATGCTATTTAGTAAATATATTTAAGATTTGCAGATAGGGTTGGTTTTAGTTTTGTAATTCTTATTCTTATTGTTTAATTAATGACATGATCGTTAACTCAATAAGTTAATAAATAGAAAAGACACAGATTTCAAAATTTAGAATCGATTTTTGTAGTAATACTTCTTTAGGCGCGTTATGAAAAATTGATGAGTGAAATTTTACGATGCGCGCGCACCGTGACACAAAATTAACAGAATGAAGTTAGGTCTAGGTGGCATGGAAATCGATAACTACGTTCAAGTTGTATATTCTAGCATTTTTATATTATATGAATTTTTATTTTATATTATATAAATAAATATTATTTTGGTGTTTTTAAATCAATTTCATATACGACGGTGATAGTATTTACTAATAATTTATTTTCCTAAATAAAATCTTTTTGATTAATTTTAATATTTATCGTTTATCACTACTGCATTTTAGTTATTTGTTTTCCATACGCCAAAGAAGTATAACTTCTAACGCGTGTACATACGTACACACACTCTTTTTTAGGTATTATCATTGAGAACCCTTTTCTTTAACTAGTAGCGAATTTGTACTTGAATTTTCGTAACAATAAAGGAATGTTATACAAACAAATTATTCCAAACACAATTAATATACAATACTATATACAGTTAATTTAATGATATGATTAATGTACATTATTTGAGCTGATTTATTTTTAAGTGAATGAAAACGCTAAGAAATGGCGACTAGAAGCTACATCTATGAGTATTTATTCTTTGAAATCAAGTTTGCTGAGAGGCAGTGGACGGCCAGTATTAGAGAAAACAGTTGGTGGTAAACAATTATGATTTATACATAAGTCATTTAACTGTACAAAATCGGGCGTGGCTTTTAAAATTAAATCAAATTATAGAGTTGAGATTTAGCTTGTCAAATACAGTTTGTGACACACGGATACTTGACCCTAAATATCAACTCTTTATGTAACTTCTTCTAAGGGCGATATTCAGAAACCAGACTGGGAGCTTAGTATAACTCTGGAATGCAGGAGTATTTGCACTAAGTCTCGTTCCCGAGTCACTAAGTGACGTATTTAAGGAACCCCCTTCTGAATGTTGTCGGATTAAATTGTCAACAATTTTTGATTGACAATTGTTTTTTAAAAGATGGTTGTTCACATAAAGGATTTAGAGTTTTCATACAAATGTGGAAACCACGTGATTTTCCACATATCTGAGATTCAATTGTCAAAACAACAGTATAATTTAAAGAAATAAATTGATAACGAGATCCGATAACACGTCGAGCGCGCGAAGCTTCATATAATACTGTACTCCAAAAGTAAATTGTCAAAATTGTAAATGACATTTGACATTTCATAACACTGTTTATAAATTCGCATCTATTAAAATCGAGCATCTTTGGGCGCTTTCAAAATACTTTTGCCGTCAGATTTTAACTTCAATCTAAAAGTTTATTAGCTAAAGGTTAATTTGACTGCGTAATTCCTTAATAGTTATTCTTACGTAGGCGATGCGTGTACTCTGCGAGTGCGTGGTAATGTAAGCGGGTGTTGGCTCGAGGGACTGACGGGAGTTGCTGGAATTAGGGGACTAGCTATCCTGGGAATGAGGAAGTTAGCGGGCATACTTAGGTCGCTGGGGAGAACCGGATTACTGGCAACACCCGGATTGCTGGACATACCGGGTATACCGACACTTATACCGGGATTACTGGAGATACCCGGATTACCGGGTATATCGAGGTTGGAAATACCAGGGTTGCCAGGAGATACTGGCGGAGTGGGACGCAGCAGACAGAGCAAAAGACGCAGTCAATCAGCGAGTACGGTGTGAGCGATTTGAGCCAATTCTTCTTTGAGCACGCGGAACGAAGGCCGTTCGTCTGGCGCGTGTCTCCAGCATGCTCGCATTACCTGTTCATCAAGTACACATGAATACTAGCAATAACCAGGTTCAACTTCCCTATCTATAGTACTGCTGCGAGATCTTCGGGTTTCAAAAGTTCTTCTTAACTAGTTTTTATCTAAATTATTAAGACTAATAAAACTTTAATGAATTACTAGATTGTAAACTGAAAAATATAATATAAATTGTGCTGATTTTTACAGTTAATCTATAGCATTTCATTACACTGCATTCATTTCATTTCATTTCATTTCATTCCATTCATTTCATTCATTTCATTCCATTCCATTCATTTCATTCCATTCATTTCATTCCATTCCATTCATTCCATTCCATTCATTTCATTCCATTCATTCCATTCCATTCATTTCAATCCATTCATTTCATTCCATTCATTTCATTCCATTCATTTCATTCCATTCATTTCATTTCATTACATTCATTCCATTCATTTCATTTCATTACATTCATTTCATTTCATTTCATTCCATTCATTTCATTCCATTCATTTCATTTCATTCCATTCATTTCATTTCATTTCATTCCATTCATTTCATATGTAAGTCAGCGGTTCGAAGATTGGGTCGTACAAACTCAGCACCAATCTCGCCAATTGTAGAAATAACTGACCAGTTATTATTAAAATAAATTTAATAATAATTGGTCAGTAGTATAAGAAACCAACCAATTTTGTTGCGTAATAATACTGAAACTCACATTATATATCTCATTCAAACATCCCTTGGGTTTCTCCAGGACTTGTCCCCTCTGAACCATTTCTACCACTTCAGAGTTCTTCATCCGTCCATACGGCACTTTGCCGCACGTGAAGACTTCCCACATCAGTACTCCTGCAATCAAGAACCTAATGTGAACTTAAATATAAGCATTACTTATAGAATATGTTAAGACCAGTTTTTCGCCTCTCTTTTGACTAAGTCTGTTCATCTTTTTGGGAACTAATTCGTTAAAAAATGTTTATAATGGAATATAAGAACAGGTATCACTTATTCCACGTCATTCAATTTGAACCTGTAGTCAACCCTACTCATCGGCAAAGAAGACAGAGGGTGTCGATGGAAAAAGCCGGCGTAAATAACTCTCGGTACTCTTATAAATATATTTATAAATGGCGTTCTACATTTTCCCCGTCGAATACTCTTTGTAACGTTTCATTCATGTCCATTTCCCACGGTAAGTATTTCTATCTCTAGTTTTCAAAAAATGCAAAATAAAATACAACGTTACATACCAAACGCCCAAACGTCGGATTTAGAGGAGAATCTCGTATAGTTGAGAACTTCGGGGGGTGCCCATTTTATTGGGAACTTGGTACCGCCAGAACTCGTGTACTGGTCATCAAGGACATACCGAGCCAGGCCAAAATCTGCTACCTATAAATAAATTATAATAATTAAGATATGACCTCAAAGCTTCAATGACAAAAGTAGGTTCTGAAATTTCCCATCGACAAAGATGGCTACCAATTCATAATAAGAGGGACAGATATAAATATTTCGGCGACGCTGTTAAAGCTATCATGGATATCGTTATTAGTTGTTAAAAGCGTCAAATGGCTTTTTGTGAAGTAAGTACTAGAAATGTTATGGATATATATATATTTCGGATCTGGGTACGGATATAGATGTAGGAATAAAATTATATCGGTTTTAGATACGGCTACGGATATGTAATTATTTCGGATTATCCGTTACTTTCGGTTACGGTTATTAGATTGAAGTAAAATTTATATTGTTTATATAAAAGTAGTAATATATAGGTTTTATCAAAGTCTAGGTTATCAGGTGGTATTATAATCTATCATATAGACAAATTTACTATAAACCTCCTCAGTTTTATCTATTAAAATAAAAGTGCTATAAATTTAATAGCTTTGCAAAACATTTAGCTTTATACATTGCACATATTTACTTCTATCTATATCTAATCTATGTATAAAATATTAAATGTTTTCTTTTTAATTATTTTTGTGAGTAATGAAACCATTAACAAAAACCTGTCGACACATCTAGTTTTATCTAGATTTTAGACTCCGCCCTTATCCGAAACTATCCGAAAGTTGTGAATCGGATAAGGTTACGGATATCAGATTGTTTCGGTTCCAGTTACGGAGCTCCATAACATCACTGATGTGTACCTACAGTTCTCATGTCAATTTTGTTAGTGAATTTTTACCTTTTACCTTTCAACGTAAAAGACTGACGTTCGACAGTGAGTTCGGAACGAGTCGAAAGCCGTTCAGTCATTTTTTATTTTGGACGACATCTAGCGAATTCGTACGCAGAACTCATTGCGCTATAAATCTATTTGCATCCGTACATACTGTGAATTATTTTTTTTTTTTTTTTTTGTCTTTTTATTCACTACGATCTGTCACATACTGGGGGACATTAAGTAGTTGGTAGGTCGGGACTTGTCATGACATGCTCGGAATGCGACAAGGGTCACATCCTACTTTACTTTATTGTTTAAGTATGTCTTGGGGCATTTTCCATTTAAGTCGACGAGATGCGCGAGTTTCATCCATCAAGACTTTCGCTAAGCGATTTGGGTGGTTTATGATCCTTTCTTTGTAGGTTTTCGATTGAATTATTCTAAGTACTATTTAGTGAAATTGATTAAACTATCATTAAACAACCCGGCTAGACGTTTATTTTTGTAAAAATAAATACGAAATATGCAATGTATGAAAAGGCACGGCTCTCTTCTTACGAACAACACGTGTACGTACCGCGACGTACGTATAACTGGGTGTATAAAAGGAATTACTTTGGTATGATAGTCAAGTATCAAATACTTTATAATAAGAAATATGTTTGCTGAAAATAAAAACAAAATGAAATTGTATTCCATTTGATTCTGATCGAAATCAACACACGATATCATACGTAATTATCTTACATTCACACCATCCAGTAACTTACTTTGACAACATTTTCATCTCCCACTAAACAATTCCTCGCGGCCAAATCCCGATGAATGTAGTTATGTCTCTCTAAGTAAGACATACCTTTGCACACCTGAAAAATAATTGTTTATTTATGTATAATAATAATGCAATTATCGTGTATCCATTATGTTCCGGTGTCATATTTATGCTTATACTATCCTTATTTCCCAAAACCGATTAGGACCCGTTCAAGTAATACGCACTTTTTGGGGTTGTTTCTTTATTACCCACACATTGTCTTCTCAATTCTTTGAAAATAAAATGCATTTTCGAGGATTTCTACAAAAAATTAATTCGATTATGTACTATTATTATTGAGAGTTTTGCTTACTTTGGGGGGGGGGAAATCGCAGTAAATCTAATTACGTAATTCTTGAACGGCCCCTTACCATGGCGAATATCATGAAAAGTGTCTGAAGGGACATAGGTGCAGCGTGCATCTCTCATGCTGTGCAGTTTCTATATACGCATCTAACACGCGCTCGTACGGTGAAAGAAAACATCTTGTATTTGTGATGTCATGTTTCCTTATTGATAAATAAATACTTTACCTGTATACACATATCGAGAAGAACAGCTGGGCCGAGCTGGTCTGGAGATGTGCGTCGCAGGTAGTTGAACAAGGAGCCATGTCGCATATATTCAGTTACTATGTATATCGGTCTGTGCTTTGAACATACACCGTATAGCTGCACCAAGTTCTGATGCTGGAGTTTGCTGGAAATATAAAGACTTGTGGAGCGGTATTGGCTTAGAGATAGCCTCTATTCGTAATGAGACACTAAAATAAAAATAAAATAAAATACGTTTAATTTGGAACATAGGATCATCAAGGTATCACTTATTCCACGTCATTAAATTCGAGCCTGTTGGCATCCCTACTCATCGGCAAAGAAGACAGAAGGTGTTGGCCGAGAGAAAAAGCCGGCGTAAAAAACTCTCGGTACTTTTTTTAAAAAAAAAGCAAATCATCAAACAATATTTAAAACAAATATATCAAATTAATTAGAAGTAGCCTGCCCAGCACTAGTCCCAGGCCCTTTTATCAACTAGATAATCACTAACTTTATAGTAAGCCGTTTTACACAGCAATTAATTTTTTATTAATACAATTCTTAAATTTAATGAAAGGCAGAGCCTCTGGGATTTTATTAAAGAAGAGTATCCCTTTTCCCAAAAAAGAATTACAACTTTAGACAGTCTAGTACGGGGAAACTTTGTGTGCATATTGGGTAGGTCTGAGAATCGGACAACATCTATTTTTTATCCCCCTAAATATTCAATTCAATATACCCCTAAATTCTTTTTTTCAATTACAGTAGGCTCTTACTTAGTTCCTCGACAAAGAACTCCTTCAAACGCTATTTGGATCTCTCGCTAATCTACTCCGGCTGTTTAAATTTCATATTAATTTAATAATAATCACTGTTATATAACTCAATTATTTTTGGAGTGAAACTTCTTTATCGGAGTCGGAAATAATTGACCGTCACATTTCCGGTTACGCGTAATTTTTTCTTATCCCTACCACGATTGATTCGAAGAGATTCAAAGCCATTAATAAGAAAGATATATACTAACGATAACAATGATAGTAATAATTCTATTACAATTAATGAAATTGTGTCTCTTAATATAATCTTAGTTGTAATACGATAAAATTAAATAATTGCATCATGTCTATGATAATAAACTTTTGTTAAACATTATCTAATTTAACTTTATTGAACCAATTTCTGTAAAGTTGCATATAGAAGATCATTTTTCGAAAAATAAAGTCAAAAAAAGTTTCACTTCTTACGTGTAAACGTACACATTTTTAATTACATAGCAAAAAGGTCATCACAGGAGACCGAAGAGCTGTCAGTACGGAGTTTATTGCCAGTTCTTCTCTTCCGTTCTAAGCCCTTGATTCGAGAACTGGCAGTAAATGTATAATTAGAATCATTAATGTACATTTCTTCTTTTTTTGACGTTCATAAGTGTACATTATGTTACCTATATGAATAAATGAATTTTTTGTTTGTTTGTTCGGACAAAGAATTAGTCTATTCAAAGGGGGAACGCTGCCAGTATCTTCCGAACCTTGCCTAAAGAGACTCCTTTTAATAATATATTTTAGTTATTATATCATATTTTTTATGGTTTTATTTAGATTCATTAATGAATTTTTAAAATTTGATTTAAATCTCCAGTTTCTACTGCTTTTAACTAACGTAATATTACATTTGTTTTACACGATCTTGAATTAGATTATCATGATTCATGTGCACTTCCTACTTTTTGTTTTTTTTTTATGTATCCTTTATCAGTTTAGTTTATTGTTATTTCTTTTTGTTTCTGTTAAGTATGTTTTTTCCTTCTTATTGTATTTGTAATATGTGTTTTTGCACTTCTTGGCTACCTTATGTAATTAACTCACACTGGTTGTCTGGAAGAAATCGCTCTAAAGCGATAAGGCCGCCAGTTGCTTTTCATTAAATTATGTTTAATTTCTTTTTTCCTTTTATGTAAGGCAACGAAGTGTTAATAAATTAATAAAATAAAATTTGTTACTTAATACTATAAAAATCTCAGTTATTATGAGCCGTCTCTATAATTTGTGTGCAATCAGACAAGGACTTACGTCATAACCTTGGCCTCATCAATGAAGTCGTCTTCAGACATCGTCCCCTCCTTCATCATCTTGACAGCAGTGTCAATTCTTCCACGCCACTTACCGCGACGTACAACGCCGAATTGGCCCGCCCCCAATTCTTCTAATAATACTAATTCCGACGGATCTATCTCCCATTTATCTAAAAAATAAATATTCATGCTATAAACCTCGCTTTATGAACTTGAATATTTAAAAAAATATATAACAAAAAGACCAGCAACGCATTCGCGAACCTATAAAAACCAGACAAATACAATTCAGCATAGGCCTTTGATTTTGGTCAATATAACCGGTATGTTGTAAACGATGTCGTCGTAAACGTAAATATATTCAGTAAATTGCTAAAAGAACCTTTCGGGTAATGTTATCGAGGCAACTATGCCGCAAGAATAAAGGATTTGCTGAATGGATTTTAATGAAACTTTACAATATTATAGCTTATACATCAGAATAGCACAAGGGCTATGCATTTATTAAATGAAGCATCATCGAAAAAGTTTAATTATCTGTCTGACCGAAAGCCAGCCATCAATTAACTCTCTGATGTAACTACTGCGACATATACAAAAAAGTTAATCATAACCACAATAAAAATAAATAATTTATTTCAAAGGCACATTTGGTAATAAAAAATCCTTCCTTAATTACTATACTAATTCTTTTATCACTTCTAGTTTAACGTAAATAAAATATGTCTGTCACGCTACATAATTTGGACAAATGTTATTTTAAATTGCGGAGACGAAATCGTGGACATCATACCACAATAAAGGTTAATTAATAATAATAATAATCTTACCGTGCGATAGTCCAGCCGTGGGCGGGGCAGGGCGATCGCAGGGCGTGGCCTTGAGTCGCGAGCAGAGTCCGCCACTGTTATGCCTGTGGTAGTTGATCAGGTCGGGAATTGTTGGACAGCAATGCTTATCCGAGAGGTAGAATTCGCCCCGTCCGTTGTGCTTTATGTGGTAATGTTTGGTTTGGGGGTGAGTGCTGCAATTTATGATTCAAGTTCAAGAAAAGAGCGTACAATTTCTTAAAAGGCCGGCAACGCACTCGCGAGCCCCCTAGCATCGAGAGTGTCCATGGGCGGCGGTATCACTTAACATCAGGTGAGCCTCCTGCCCGTTTGCCCCCTATTATATAAAAAAAAAAAAAAAGTAGCCGGCCTATATAGAAAGCCTACTGCTTGATGTGAGGCATAATTCTGTAGTTAAATGTCGGTTCGAAATGTAAAAAAGCCGTATCGCTGCAACCTTTTTAGGCTTGGGCCTCAGATTTCTGTATCATAACTATTTGTTAATCTTAGCGGTGCATATCAACTCGGTGATCAGCCTCGCCAGTGTTCGATGCACGCCTGTCTGTTTGGGTCTAAGGCAAGCCGGTTTTTAAGGATGTTTTCCTTTCGTACGAGCGAATATTTAATTAAATTGAAAGAAAGTCCATTGGTGCACAGCTGGGGACCGAACCTACGGTATGAGAGTTGCATTCGATCCGAAATTTATTGCGTGATGGTCAAAGAATTGGAGACGAGTGGGGGGAAGGATTTGCCATTTTGCAAGCAACTACGCAGTTTGTGTTAGATACAATATAATTAGAATCTGAATCCAGATAAAAATCTTAATATATGTATTATTATTACAACCGTACAACTGAAAACAAGTACGCACGTACGCACAAGACGCACGTGCGCGTCACCTATTTACCTATTCAGAAAATTATCATGACACAAATACAGAAATCTGTCAGACCTAAATAGGAGTCATTGTTCATTTAGAATTAAAGATATATAATATAGTGTTGAAACTGAATTCAATATCGTATAATAATTATAAATAGGTAAAATGTCAAAGTTAATGCTATGTATTTCGCAGCCACAGCTAATCAGCCATCCAATAAACAGACTAGCCGTTTAACTAACGGCCTGAAAGTTATACAGCCGTTTGTTACAACCTTTAATAAACTGGCTAATGTTTAGGCCATTCGTACGATTATTACCATTCGTACCATTATTTGGCAGAAATAACAAAGATGTAACATATGACATACAAATTATTTCTTTTAAAATTAAATTGCTATAATTCACATTATTAATAACACCACACCCTTCCATTACTTCTTCTTCCAGTACTTATTGTTTTGCATGAAGCTTTGGAAAACACCATTAAAGCTGTGGGTTGCCGACGCCATATTGGCAGTTTGAAGAGCTTTGGTTTGACTTTGAGAGTGGCAGAAAGTGGAACTAAATTTAAATGAACAGTCAACAGGCAAGTAATGAAACGTCATCGATCGAATTCATTTGCCTAGGTATTTGATCAACTCGCTGATCATCTTTCAGGCCGTTAGTTAAACGGCTAGGCTGTTAATTAAATGGCTGATAAAGCTAGTTGGCTACGACATATATATGGCGCAATCCATGGCATGATGTAATACTTACACTTTGGTATATAGTGAAAGCGTATACATTCCCTTGGTAGAAGAGTTGCGTACAACAAAACATCCTTCCTTATCTTCTTGCTTGAGGAGAGATTCAGCTCGCTGTCGTGACATTTCACCAACGTACCATCTGAAAGTATATAAAATTCTATTGTCATTGTGTTTCACATCATTTTTTTTAGCCTTAATACAGTTCTACCAACTCACAGAATTAATAGCAACATAGTCATCTAAGCATTAAACCGTTTAGCTAATAATCTTGTATTTTTTATAGAACAGGGGCCATACAGGCAAGAGGCTCATCTAATGTTAAGTGATACAGACCCCCCCTCTCTTGTCAGCAAGTCATCAAAGCTCTCAAAAATAATAATACATAAAAATATTACTTTTTTGTAGGAATCCTCGAAAATGGATTTTCAGGACTAGACAATGTTTGGGTAATATTTGTAAAGAAATAAATAATTACTGATGACGTAATCACCAAATAAGAAAATGAAAGACCAAAAACCATACCATGTCGACTCTGAGTAATTTCAAAAAATACTTACTCGTATTTTTGCAATCCTATCGTTTCCTTTTCCTTAACATAATTACTAGGAATATATCCAACGGATCTGAAAATCAAAATATATTCAATACCGATATAAGTGTTTTAAAAATTACTCTAGGAAATCATTCCGGGTTCGAATCCCAGACGAGAAATTAAAACACCAGCCTCAATAGAGATAAACATAGACGAGTCAGATCGGAAAACACTAGCAATGATCTCGACTAAACTTCTTTAACTAGGGGATCCGACAGACATTGCCTGTACTTGTGTGACTTCACATAACAAAACTCATCAAAATCTGTCGGGCCGTTTAGTAGTTTAGTAACGAACACATGCACAAAAGATTTATATATATCAGCTGTTTATTTGCTGATAAAAAACCTAGATATCGACCGCGATGCCACATGCCGAGGTGATAAGTGAATCTAAACCATCCAGAGAGCCACCCAAACGCATACAAAACATTCACTCAAATCGGTTCAGCCGTTTAAGAGGAGTTCAGTGATATAGACATTAGACACGTATAGTAGAATTAAATATTTTTTTTGATATATTAGGGAGGCAACGACCCAGCGGGACGTCCATAGATACCTATTTTTAGTAGGTGCGTTGCCGGCCTTTGAGGGAGGCTTTTTTATTTTTATTGTTATTTCTAACACATCGTTTTAAATTATTGCTTATTATTATAACATTATGTTAATTTCTGTATTATATGACATTATAAAATTAATATGACATGTGTATGCCTATTTAGTATTTATATATGGTGTAGTGTGCGGATTTTTGAAGTGAAACTTCTTTATCGACGTATGGAAGAAATTTTGTAAGAAAACGTCACGTTTTTCGGTTACGCGCCATGTTGCTTTTTTATCCAAGTTTATTATAATGACGTAAAGAATATAATGTAATATATGATAATAATAACAACAATATATTAGTTTTGAAGTTTGGTTTGAAATAAGAATAACAATATATCAATTTGAAAGTGATAAAATAAAAAGACTTTAAGTGAATTTACAAGAAAAGTGAGAGTGATTATACATTTCGTTTTATAAATTCAACACGTATAAGCATATTATATATATATTTATTTGAGGTTAACCTCAAATAAATATTAAAATCATGCTCATACATATCATGCATATCAGTGAATGTATATAAATCTGTTAAAATTAGCAAGTATTAATAAATATGACTGAAAATTTTTTTTTCTTAAGGCTTAAGGCTTATCTACCCCATTTTTCCAAGTTGCAAATAGTAGAAAAATGATATGTCGTAAAGAAGTTTCACTTCTTACCTGTGTACTCTGGTACACACACATATTTTTTTTAACCTATTTTTCTAATTGCAGCACTATCATAGCAAATAAACGATTTAATTTCATTATTGTATATAAGTATTAAATTTAATAAAAATCTATGAAACAATATATTTTGATTAATCTCACCCATTTTCATCTTTAACTTTCCACCAATGCTCTTGCGAATCGTCTATCACTTCATATTCTGCACCCTGAAACATTATTTCACATTAACTAAGCCCACAACCTTTGAGGTCGTGGCCTCTGATTTCTGTATCTGTACGTGATCATTTTTTAATAGTCTAGTAGGTGTTCAATTTGCTGTGCCACACACTGTCGACTTTTTGGGTCTAAACACTAAGGCAGTGATTCTCAAACTATGTTCCGCGGCACTTTTGTGTGCCGCCAGATTTCAAGTGTGCCGCCAAACTTTGCGAACATATAATTTATGTTTATTTTAATTTTTATTTATATAATTATGTTAATATTACTAAATTATATCAATTAAAAATAATATTTTAATTATTAGCTTGTAATTAATCCCGTAATAAACTGTTAATTATTGTTATTATTATTATTGAAACAAATATTAGTTTATTCTGTATATTTAAAACTTTTGTCATAAACTGTTTATGGAGTGTTTTGCAGTAAGTAAATAGTTTTATCTTTTTCTTTGTGTGCCGCCAAATTTTAAATCGTTTAATGTGCCGTAACAAAAAAAAGTTTAAGAATCACTGCTCTAAGGCATGTTTTGGGTTTAGGTTTGCTCAATATATTAATTATATATATAATAATTTTATCTAATCGGAAAATCATTTCTTATATCGATATTGAACACAGTTTATTAATTACAAACAAAAAAAAAACCCTTAGTAGCCTAAAATTAGATAAATTCTAAATGTAAATCATCATCAATCATCGCACACATGAAGCCAATATGAACCCTTTAGTTTATAGCACTCATAAATTGTAATTTAACATTCTCGTTTTCTATAAGATCCTCTTCAATAAGTCAAGTTAGTTTTTGTAATTCCAGGGTCGCAACCCTACTTAAAGGGTACCCCTAATCTTAGTTATAAACTCATGTTTGAAACAATTAAAGTCGTTACCCAACTTCAAACAAAGTGTTTCATTTAATATATTGAACCATACAAAAACCGCCACCGAAGGAACTCGTTTTATTACCTTTTCCAAAGAGAGATCCCCACTTTCAATCGCCTTGAAGGGGTACAACGCTACGACGACTTTGGTCCGCTTTTCCTGGAAAACCAAAAAAAAAGTTAAGATATTGTCATGAGACATTCTTCTTTAGGGACGAGCTCCTCTAATCTCCAACTCCTCTCTCCATTTGCAACTTTGGGATATCGACTGTCTATCAGGTGGTCCTGCCGTCGTCTCAAGGAGTCTTCGGGTCCATCGCGTCATCGTCCTACCTCCAAAGTCGATCTTATTGACTACATTAATTAGTATTGATTTTCTTCGTAGAATTTTTTATAAGGCAGAAGGCAAATGCTGCTACTATAAACGCGTAGTTGGAAAACTATGACGTTTTAGTGATTTATGAGAGAAATAATTTAATATTTAAATTATACTATTTGATAAGTATGCTGAGCATAAGAAAATTAGTGAAACAAAGAAACTCAGACGTAAGAGCTAGAACAGGTGTGACAGGCATTCTCACTAAGATTGACCAAATGGAGATGGACTGCTACGGAGCTCCCATTTGAAATGGAGCAAAATAGTGACGGAATGGTACCCTAGAGACGGAAAACGAAGAAGAGATCGACCACGCACAAGATGGGAGGACGAACTGAAACTAACAGCAGGCTACAACTGGAGAAGAGTTGATAAAATAGAGGAACAGTGGAAAGGGTCAGAGGAGACCTTTGCCAAAGGATATATTATTATTATTATTTTTTAGATTTGTAAAGGTTTAATTTTAAATAGTTTTCGAGTTTATTTCATACATACAAAAATGTTAGGTCCGTGTTCTAAAACGCCAATCAAACTTTTTTCAATATCAGTCAAACCATTCGTCTGTATGAAATTTGACAGTGCCCAAGATTCTGACCTATAGATAAACGACTCACTTTGGGTTTAGCTGATGGCGTCCCAGGAGGTCCACTCCCCCCTCCGGGCATCGTGACAGCCGCCGTGACCGCTGTAATAATATTAATATATGAAAATACACAAACCTTTACTAATGACAATATTTATTTTAAAAAAAAACACTTTTTCTAATTTTATTAAAAAATTATGTAAAATTAAATTACATAGCTTCAGTCCGTTGAAGAAGTGTTTTGTTTAAAAGTGTAAAAGTTGATCAAAGAAAATACTATGAACAATATTTATATCATATTTAATGTTATATTACTGAATTAATTAAAAAATATCAATATGATTTCAGATCCAAAGTTTTAGCATATTGTTGCAAAGACGGGTCGACTGCAACGTTTCTAAATATTTCCACCGCTTAGAGAAATTTTCAGCTTTTTTATTTCCGCTTCAGGGGCGGGTAAATTACGTAGCAGAAAATTGTAATTTGCATTATGTAGGTTTCAGAGCATGTGTCGAGTGGTGCAGTTTTTTAGGAGACCCGTTTTCAGGACTACTTATACCCTTTTGATGACGAAACATTCTAGACCAATTTTTTTAGGTGTGGGACAAGGACGGAATGATTCGCGAGAGAGAGGGAAGATCAGAAGTTTTGAATGCGATATCAAGAGATAAACACCGAAGAGATAAAGTGCGAATAAGGTAAAGACAAGTGCTATAGTACCTTGTGAAGTGTGCGTGATTAAAGTGGGTAGTAATTGTACTTTGTGTGTGTTATTGTCCATTTTTCGAGAAATTTGTGTTTATAAATTCCTCATAAACGAATTTAGAAATAAATAAATAAATCAATGGCGCTACAAGCTCTTTACGACTTGATCTCAGGTTTGTGAATCTGTTTCATGATCATTTTTAAATCTAATAGGAAAGTTGGTGATCAGCCTCTCGTGCCTGACACACGTCGTCGACTACTACGGGTCTAAGACATGTCGATTTCCACACGAAGACTTCACCGTTCGAGCAAATGTTAAATGTGCACATAGAAAGAAAGTCCATTGGTGCACAGCTGGGGATCGAACCTACGACCTCAGGGATGGAAGTCGCACACTGAAGCCACTAGGCTATCACTGCTCTAGTCAAATTTAGATTATCTACGGCATTTTCTGTCCGATCCTCTAGCTCGTAACAATATGAATATAATTACACAAATATGTTTTATTTGTATTTATTAACACGTTGCACACAGAAATATAATTAGACATAATTTAATGTTAAGTAGGTCCAAGGTACATCGTTCTCGTGTTTTTTATTGAGTAACTCTAAAAAATAATAAAAACGCACGTATCAGATTAATGCTCTACTGTTTTATCTAAATGAATAAAAAATAATCGCAAATATATTGCTAAGAGCAAAACTCGAAGACATTGGACCAATTCAAGTTATTTTTCCTTAAACTCTGAAGGTTTTTATGGAAAATTTAGTTTTTTGTTCTGTAATTTTCATTCCGTAAAAGCAGAGTCTCTATAACAGTGTTTCCAACGTGAAACCCACGCTCCACAGGGGAGCAATTTGATTTTTAGATGGAGCAATCGAAATCGGCTGGATATAACACAACGTGGAGAATTTAGAAGAACCTACCTAAATTGGAATCTCAGATTTTCATTATATTATATATGTTTTGAAAATTTACTTACTGTGTTTCCTTTACGACTGTCTAGTGATTTCTTCCTAAAACTAACTTCTTAAGCGAACACTCATTTTTTTTAATATAAAACCTATATGTAAGTGTGACACAACTATGTATGTGTGACATGGCACAAAAAAGGTTGGAAAACATATATAGGTATATCTTCCATATTAAAAAAATTAAGTTCGAAATATAAATAAAATTAATTTTCTCGATAAAATTTCTTGAACCCTAGTGCGTTATTAATCACTTTCCTTTTCAAAAACTAGTAATCGACGCAATAGGTATTGTAAGCATTTATTTATCGTTGCGTATAATATGACCCAGTAAGATATGAATCACCCAAGCAACGGAGAAAGTATTGCACTCTACCTTTTACCGAGCGTGGGTATTATTACTATTTCACTAAAGTATCATAGAGATCACTTATAGAGATCGTTTCATGTTTGTCACGAGTCAAAAAAAAATTTACGGAATCGATGAAGCTCATGATTTATCTTTTAGTAAACCACGAATTAGTTTTTCGCTTTTGCATAAAATCTTATTGTCAGTATCTAGTTTCTTATTGTATTATCAAAGCGAGTTTTGATTCTTATAAAATACTTAAATAAATAAATATTACCCACTATAATAATTTATTATCTACTCAAGATCGGCTGGACCCACGTTAGGTATCTCTTTTTTTGGTGGATTCTTCTCCGCTCCAAATAGCAGAATAAGTAATAAAATATCAGATGAGTTATCGAATAACAATAAATAAATATATTAATTTCACGGATGCAAACAGCATGTGGTGCCATCTGTTGACAAAACTACGCATCATTTTACATCGAATTCGTGTCAGTTCTAGGAGATGCAAAAAATGCTGTATATGAAAGAGTGCTTTAACATGAAGTATCACAGTTGCTCTACTGCCCCAACATCAGGAAACATAGCTATTTGGAAATATTGAAAAACGTAGGGATGTGTCTATCGCAAAATTTATTCACGTATGTGTTTACTATGGAATGTAAGATACAGGTATCACCAATTCAACGTTATTAAATTTGTATCGGTAGATATCTTTACTAATCGGCAAAGACAGAGGATGCCGGCCTAGGGAAAGAGCTGGCGTAAAAATCTCTCGTTAGCCAAATTAAACGTCTTGAGAGTATATATATATATATGTAAAGATAATATCTGACCCGGCTAACTTCGTTGCACCTTACAGTCTTATAATATTTTTATTACTTTAGATAACATTATTTTAGGATTTCATTAACTAATAACATTAACACAACATACCAGAAATGTTTTATTGCTTGGCATTGGGAAAGAAGACTGTCTATTTGACTGTCTATTTGATAAAGATGCTTAGCGTGACTAAAGATGCCATGGCATGTATAAGCAACATCTGGAAGAAAAGGAATCTGGAACTGGCATCAAAACCAATATCAGACTGACACAGGCTCTAGTATTCCCTATCTTCATGTATGGAGAAGAAACGTGGAATATCTTGAATCATGAAACGCAAGGATACTAATCTATTTTCAGATTTAGGGTCTGTTTCACAATGTGTGGAAGTACCAAATAGCTATGCAACACATAAATTAGTCGGAAGATAAAAGTTCCTAATGAGAAACTTCGCGTTTCATGACGGATAGCGTTATCTGACAGTCGTGAAACGCTTATTTGGAACTTATCCGGATATTGTGAAACAGACCCTTAGTCTTTCATGTTAGAAAATATCTTTAATAATTTTTATTCTACGAAATAAAATCTAATGAAACAATAAACAGCACAAATATAAGTCCTCCAACTTTGGATGTTCCCTTTGGAGTAGAGACTCTTGGGGTTCAAGTGCACAGGCGCTAGCTAATAAGATTGAAGTTGGCGCCTGTTAGATAGTACCGGTGACCCCAGAGCTGATGATTTCCTCGCTAAACGAATAAGTATCGTAATTCAGCAAGGAAATCTGTTCGTTAAAGGTATACTGTCTCAGGGACACAACTTTTGACTATATTTTTATTAATTTTTAATGATTGATGTGATGTCAATATTGGCTAAGAAAATTGTAAATACTGTAAATCTGTTTTTTTTTAATAGAACACGGGCAAACGGACACGAGGCTCACCTGATATTAAGTGATACCGCCGCCCATGGACACTTTGTTAAGATTACTAATAAAGGTATTTAAATATTAAAGAAACATCTTCGAAATTATGTGTAAATTTCCTTTCTTTAAATAGTAATACAGTAACTGGGGAATTAGGCTAAATCATGCCGTGCGTCAAAACGTACTGACGAGTTCCATACAAACGACTCTACCAGACTGTCCAATATAAAACATTTGCTTAGTAAACCATATATTAATCAATTTTTCCATACACTTGACTACCCAAGAACCTTTACCACCAACTTATAACCAGTTTCAATACCAAAACTGCACCACACGTCACAAAACCCCCGAATTAGCACTTATTTTTATCACTTTAAAATCCATTTTGGCAAGTACCGAGACATGAAAGTGATTGCAAGTGAACGCGATTGCGAGGCCGCGAAAAAAGGTCATAAAAAAAATTACCCTCTAACGCCGGGAGGAACGATGATAGCGAGAGACATGGTATTTTTGACTTCTTTTTGGTAACCATTGGTTCACTATCAGTTTTTGTTTGTAACATTCGAGCGGCGAGACGTCCGCACGCGAGACACACGAAACACGACTGAGGTTCATAACTTTTCAATGTACCGTAACGAAACTAAGGCAACGTGCACAAAAGAGCATTTATAATACTTTTCATTATAATATAGTTAATACTTCAAGATGCGGCTCTCATCTCTATTCGTTTCGATCTCCGGCTGTATCTCCGCTTGTTTTCTTTAACCGTTAGGTTAACATGATGAGATCGGCTAGCCTTAGACCCAAAAAATCGACGGCGTGTGACAGGCACAGGAGGCTGATACCTACTTGCCTATTAGATTAACAAACGATCCTGAAATTGTTCCAGACATCCACTATTTCCTTTTATTTTCATTATAAAATATGTAAAGAAATAATTATATATCAATTTGATTGTTAATAATAAAAAATGTCATAAATAAAATAAATAAAAAAGTTTATTTTTTTAAGTAGGTACATATTCCATCCCAACACAAGTGTCTCTTGACTACTTACGGGGGTTGTCTCATACTCATTTAATGATGTTAAAAATTTGAGAAACAATAAAAAAAATTTTTTTTTTTATTTATATTCATTCCAAGGTGTAAGATTTTAACCCTTTTAAGTAAAAAATACCTGTGTCAGGGTTCCCAGCTCTTCCAGAAACAAACTTAATTCTTAATTCCTAAAAATAATTAAATTATTCAACCTTTTTTTTTATTTCAACCGTTATCAACACGCCTGAGTGCATTAGTAAAGTGTGTGTCATATGTCAAAAGTTAAGTTTTATTTAATACAATTAAGAGTACGTTATTCTGTGGGAAAAGACGCGAGTTTTGGCTTGTCACTTGAACTTTTACAGCATTTATTGTTAGAATATTTTCGGCTTTTTAATGGGAATTTCTTGCATTAATACATAGCTTTACTTGTCTTCACGTACAGTTTTTATTAAATTATGTGTATTAAGTTCTGAATAATAACAAATATTTCACTTTTCACATACAACTTTAATGAAAATGAAATATTTATTTACCATTGTGAACGCAGCGTTACTTAGGGCGAGACAGTGAGGGCATCAAACGTATACGGCCTACATTCACTATTCGATGCTCACATAGTCTATCCCTTTCTCCCACAAGTAATAACTTAATGGAGTGAAAGTGATGCAATAGATGCTGTTGTTATTCCCGACTCGTAGACTTGAGCTTAATATTTACATAAATTTTATAATCTTTTGAATTATGTGACGAACTACAAAGCTTTACGTAAGGCGTTAAGGTGCCTCCAAGGTTTAGTGGTTAACACACTGCATACTCTATGGACGGTCGACTTTACGACTAATATCTCTATTTTTTTTTTTGCAGATCTGCCTCATACCCCTCTGGGAACTAAACACGCATGTTTATATCATACATCTGACATTAACTAATTTATGATCCTGAATACAGCTAAAATGTCTATACAGTCCCAAAAACGTCGACATTACTTGATTTTGGTTTTCCTTGTAAAATTATCGCGAGATGTTAACCACTAAATTTTGGCCTATTATTGATGACATGGATATCACTGAAATGTGTTTTCAACAGGACGGTGCCACATGTCACACAGCCAATGAAACGATCAATTTATTGCAAACCAAATTTCCCGAGCGCATAATTTCGCGAAATTCAGCTGTTAAGTGGCCAGCCAGATCGTGTGATTTAACACCACTGGATTATTTTTTGTGGGGCTATGTTAAAGACAGAGTCTATACGGAGCCAATCGAATCGATTGCAGCCTTAAAACTCAAAATCCGTGATGTCATTAACGAAATAAACCCTCCATTTTGCCAAAAAGTGATTAAAAATTTTGATGAAAGAATCAACATCTGTCAGCGTGGTCGTGGTGGACATTTGCCAGATATCATTTTTCATTCATAATTGCCAAACTTTTCTCTTTGTAATACAATAAAAAATTTATTCATTTTCCTCTAAATTCTTTGTTTTATTTGTTCTTGTTGAAATACCCTTTATAATTTATTTCTATCGATATACATATATCTTTTTTAAGATCTGAATAACGAAGGAATTTGGACGAATTACAAAATTACAAATTTCAGATCTTAGATATATCAGACATATAATATACGAGATAAATAACGTCGTAGGATTTAATGTCAAACCCGCTAAAACTTCGAAATTACTACACGTTAGTTGCCTTTATTTACTTAAGTATTATTATTACGATGCAATCCTCTTTAAGCTTCCCTTTGCCCCACTATACTCTAATCCAGAAGCGAGACTGTCTGACCTCAAAAATGTATTGGACTGTTGGCATATATCAGCCACACTTTATACACAGTATCGATATATTTATGTAACGGCACGGGCAGGAGGACAAACATAGATCAGATCGCCAGAAGACTGGCAGGTGTGAGATGCCGGCTTTTTAAGAGTTGGTACTCTCTTTTCTTAAATACTTCAGGGGCCACATAGTGGTGGTGCTCGGCAAAAACTGCTTCGAAAATGATCTGGTCTCGCACAAGACCAGAACATTTTCAAAGCAGTGAAACTGTGTTGTGACACAGTGTCCCTATTGTCTTGTATTTAAAAAACATAAAATAAGGTTCGTTATTGAATAATATACAAACCATATGACTCAAAACTTTCCAATACCAAAGAAAGTGAACTTAGCAAAAAATGGGGTCGCGTCATTCATATGACAGTCATGTTAATCGTTACAAGTTACTTTTAAGAAACGAGACAAGAGCCCGACATGGCTAACCCCCACTTAACATTTGAAACAATATAGAAAAAAATTCACCAAAAAACCCATTCAGTATGGAGTATCGAATTTCGACAATACAAAATGGCAGACGTCTTTACGATCAGCTGTGTAGTTAAAAAAATATCCTCAAATAAACGCCATCAGTCTTGTAGAAGATCAACATTGTTCCTTATATATTCCCAAGGTACAAAATCAGCAGAGTTTACCAAATTCCGTCTGCAAAAACCAACCCAATAGTTTAGGCTCCTTGAATTCTTCGCGATTGTACCAGAATAAACTTCATAAATTCGGTAGTGCAATAAGTTTCTATCTAACTACCTATATAATCGGCTAGTTGCTTATTAAAGAAAAATCTAAAATTGGAAGATAATTTCTTTTTTTTTTTGAAATTATATTTCTTTTAAGTAAAATTAAGAGAGTAAATTCGATACGCGTGAACACGGTTACAAAAAAATGACACCCTGAACTTAGCTATAGCCAACATTTTAGATTTATTGTGATATTTAAATAAAGTTCATTACTTGATAATGCGTTATAATAAATCTTTCAATGTATTAAATACCGTTTTTCTATTATTAGCGTCGTTTTTTCTACAAACGCAGAATAATTTTTTTATACGCCAACGAAGTATAACTTCAAAGGCGTGTACGTAAATACACACGTTTTGTGTTTGTAACATTTCAGTTTACCATAATTGTCATGTATTTAAAAAAATACTTGTACATACTAGTACATAGTAGTTCTATGATTATATGTAATTGATGTGGTGAACTTTAATGACTAAATAGATATAAACGCATATTACATAGCTGTACATTAACTAATCGGGGCCAAAAATTAAAGAATTGAATCTAAAAACAGCTAAATAATGATATGTTTTCGTGCATCTATCAAGCGCCATTTAAAATCGTTGTTGTAATGTTTTGTCTTTTATAGGTATTTTAAATTATTGTGTTTATATTTGCATTAATATTTTATTTTTAATTTTATTCCTCATACTTTTAAAAATCTTATCTATGAAACAATTTAAGGATACTTGCATAATTATAACTTGTATGCAATTTTCTGTCTGTCATGTTCTCTTATTGAAAAGGGGCCGTCCATATATTACGTCATTCCAAATTAGGGGGGGGGGGGGGGGGGGGGGGTTGGTCTGCGGATGACGGTAAAATGATTGATGGGGGGGGGGTAGCACTGAAAGTGGATGTACCTCTTGGACATTTTAAGAAACTTCCATATGACTTCTACTGTCCTTAGGCGAGCTAATGGAAAGATGCTGTTCGAAATGTGGTACTTACTTTGCTTCAAAAACCTCCATGAAGGAGCACAAAAAAAATATGAAAGATTATGTACACGGTTCCCAGCGGATCAGGTATTGTTTTACATAGATACAAAAAAGTATTTTTAGCGATAAAATGCTTATAGTCTTTTTTTGTGTCAGTGTTTAATGGAACAGGAAACTGGAGGTCCTGCGGCCCCTCGTCGTAGTGCTCGAATCTTGGGACGGCGAGGAATAGAAGTCCTTCAACAGTTGCATGACGGCGTAACGGGACAGGCACTTGACGTGGAGTGGGTTGAAGACGTGGATGAATCGACCCAAAACGAATATCGGGACGATATTACCCGTGATCCAGAATTTAAAAGAATGGGTGAAAACTCCGTGGGAGTTATCCAAAGAAAATTAAAAATAATAAGAATGTATATTATATCAAAGTAAAAATAATAAAAGGTGATTCTATAACCAAGTGTTTTAATCATATAATACCCTATTTTTCTCTAATCTGCAATGTTTTATTTTGTCAAACTGGTAATGACGTCAATTTTGGGAGAAGGGGAGGGTCAATAAGAAATGACGATAGGATGATTATATGGGGGGGGTCTAAAATCGGGAAAAAATCGCTGACGTAATTTATGAACGGCCCCAAAATAAATATATTGGGAACCCAATAAGTTTCAAAAAATGTGGATGTAATGTGTTAGGTAATTCAGAACGGCTTAGAAAGAATTAATTACTCATTATTAAAAAAAGTACAATGTAATGAGAAGGTGCACTAGCCCCCACAATGAAGTTCCCTGTGTCGAGTCTGTATTTTCTATTTGATAAATACTATAAATTCACTACTATTATACTTACGTATATAAAGAGTCAGGTAGTGAACCTTTATATTTTTGTCTTAATAAATAATAACAATATACATTTATACTTACATGGAGTAAGACTACTTGGTTCGTGCAATATCAATTGCAAATCGGGCTCTGGTAGCGGCCAAACCGCTGTGAGGGCGCAGCCCGGGGCAGACCGACGCTCCGCGTCACAGCACGACCAGCGACGAGCAGACCAGACAGCTGGGTGATATCGGGCACGCCGTGTGTTCGATATACACACTGTACGGGATTAAAGTAATAATAATCTGTGATTATGGAATGAATACCACAGACTAAGAAAAATGGGACACTTCAGCTGTCATTAATGACTTTTGACGCACGCTTTTGACAACGCTTGCTGTCAAATGTCATTATAGGCAAAACGTCAATCTTCTTAGGTTTAATTGTAATTAATATTTAATAGGCTTTTATGTTAATTTTATTTATTAACACTTCGTTACATTACAATATAAAAATTGTACATAATTAAATGAAAAGGAGAGAAATTGGCGGCCTTATCGCTTTCGAGCGATCTCTTCCAGGCAATCACTCATATTGTTTCACAAGTCTTCTAATTAATAGTTCATATAAATAATACGTAAAACATATTACGGCATTACAATACGTCTGATTTCTGTGTCATAAATTCATGCATACAAAGGAATTATGTATTTCGTTGTTGACCTGTCGGAATCCGAATACACAGGTAATAAGTCACACTTGGTTAGGCCTACATAGGGCAAGGTAAGGTCCTTGTATATTTTTTAAGTATTCCGGCCAAGTCTGACTTTTAGGAAGGCGATAGAAAAAGTTACAGAAAACGTAACGAAAAATAATAACTAACCAATGCTTTTTTAAGATTTCAACGTGGTAATTGTAATTTCATTTTTGTTCATTGAATATTTCTTTATTTTTCTGTACTAGCGTGGCCTGGAAGACACTCGCTAGCAAGACCGACCGATGCATCTCTAATAATATATGTTTTCTTTTTATTTGTAATGTAACGAGGTTTCAATAAATAAATAATGGATAATAGATTACTACAACATTTTATAAATACTATTATCTTTATTTATCTGGGATGTTCTGTGCTTGAATAAGCTATCATAAAAAAATGCATACACTGCAATACATTTGTGGAAAGTTTCGACAAACCATCAATTTTGACATTGCACATGACGCAATGTTGACCGCCTCCATACATTGACGCAACATCTCGGTCATAGGTTCAAACTAAGTTCATCATTAATTCTAAGGTTATTATTGACAAACTATCCGCGCTTATAGTAGTACTACAGCCTTTTAGATGTGAACTTTCTATAAGATATAGATATATATATAGATAAGCAAATTCTGTGACTGACACACGCGCCGAATTTTTGGTTTCCTCACGATGTTTTCCTTCACCATACGAACGGGTGTTCTTATCGTAGCTTCGATCCCCGGCTGTGTACCAATGGACTTTCTATACGCACATTCGCTGAAACGATGAAGGAAAAAGTCGACGATGTGTGTCCTACCTACTTGCCTATTATATTGACGAACGATAATGATACATTATTTTATTATCTCTACCCATTATATTTTTCCATAATATTTAATGCATTAATTAAAATTTAAGTCTACTTAAAATACTAATTTAAAATTAAATCAGCTAGTTGGCTTACCACATACAGTGCTCTTTTTTCTTAAACTCGGAATGTAGCCGTAACCACAAAATGGAATGTTAAAACGGTGACTCACACTTCCTACAGTTACTGATTTGCGTCCGATAAAAAAGTTAAAAGATAAAAACGAACAGGTAGCACAATCATTATATTATCAAACTCGATCAAGTCGAGCGATGAATGTCTCTGACATGGATATTCAGTAGGTTCTATGTTCAACATGGAGAATAAAGGGATCGTAACCAAAAAACATCCATGCCTGATACCCGCCGGTTTCCTCATAATGTGGAAAACAACCCTTCCCGAATAAAAAGATCATAGGAGGCCCCGACACCCGACCGAACTAACGGATCCGGATGATACAATCACAATAGCAAACGACAAATTAAAAGCCGCCCGGCCAAAAATAAACAGTAGCAATAAACATCAGACTAGGGTAAAAAAACCGCCTTCACCGGGGAAGGCGAGGCCCTTTACTTCGTACTTCGTTCACGAGAAAATCCATTGGTGCAAAGTCGGGATCGAACCTACGACCTTAATGATAAATCGGACGCTAATACCGCTAAACCAACACTGGTCAAATGTTAGTTTAATATATAATATAATGAATCCGTTGGTGTGTTCGTAAATGTGTTCTAACGTACTTCATATTTGGGTATTGCTAACGGGCCAGAAGATAGGGTAGAAGCTAGGGTAGAACTTGACTATTACCTATTTATTTATAGAGTCACTTTTATGGGACTTTCACGTGAAGATGAAATACCTAGAAAAGTTATGTGCAACACTTTATCAAAAAAAATCTAACATACTTCTAACAGTAAACCTTCTAAATATAAAAATTCTTCTTAAGGCGCGACACGAATTGCTGTGCCAGTGTTATGGGGTAGACTGTAATAACAATTAGTTGTTTAGTAAATGCAAGTTCTCCTTACCCGCTCTACGCCCTTGACTTGCGAACTGGTTGTAAATGTAAATTTACAGTTAATTTAATTTGTTTTTCTTGACGTTCATAAGTGTACATGTTTACCTATATGAATTAAGATATTTTGATTTGATTAGAATGTAAAACATTCTATTAATGTAATTTTTTTTTCTGAAATGGATTACTTGGCTTGCGACATATCGTGTAAATTTTATAATCACGTTCCATATAAATCTTCGTCATAAAATGAATTCAACGTGTCAAAAAACGACTATGTTTGGATTTTTTTCCTATAGAGCGAAGTTAATTGAATCGTGTATTGACCTTTCAAAATGGATACATAAACTACTCAACTCCACCATATATTTTTTTATTTGCCCTACTTTAAGAAACGATGACGAAAATATGAAAAAAAGCAATGTACTTTTTTAGAGTTTGGCGATCGGATACGTCCTTAAAACCTCTTTCATCACACATTAAGCAAAATTTGTCTATGAAAGAGACGATTAACCACATTCTTGTTTATAAAAAATTGTTTAAGTTAAAATATTCATACATTCATAAAAATAAAGGATGATCTAGATTATCTTACCAGTTCTAATATCATGTATCCAGCTTAAACGCTCAGAATGCTCGCGTGCTGCCAGGTACAGTGTATAGTCAGAATTCTGCTCCGTGTAACCCACCTGTGCACAATCTGCGATATATTATGTCATCATGAAGCTGCAAATATTATGAAATAACTTCCTTTTAAACTTTAATAAAATTTGTATGTTTCATCCACTCTTTCGACTCTAAATTATTCATTCATTAGGATGCTGTTCTCAGGCTCACACAAGACAAATTAAAAAAAAACTTGGCGATTAAAAGAGTGGCGGAGAGTTTAATGCCAGTTCGATTTCTTCAGTGCCAGTCAATACATCATAGGACTGCTTTGGGTGCCTTTTTTCTCATAAATGTAGGAGTTATTGAGTAAATACCAGAAGTAAAGAACCTCATTCATTAACCTAAGGGAGTTATGGATTCTATTTACTTCAATTAATGTGTATTACGATTATCATAACCTCCTTAAATAAGTAGGTATTTCTTTTTTTATTGTTCCATATTGGGGTTGCCTGGATGAAATCGCTTGTTAGCGATAAGGCCACCCGTTGCCTTATAACTTAATGTTTGTCTTTTTTATGTGTTTATGTATATTATGGTAACGAAGTGTAAATAAATAAATAATAAAACTTTCTTTGATATCACATCCTCATATCCTATGTTTAAATAAACTTATTAACACTTAACACATTAATCTTAAATATATTGTTATTTAATACTATAGTTTATTTTGGAGACAGAAATATTTTTTAAGCTGTTCCAAAACAGCAAAATTACTAATAATGGAGCTAGTCTGAAATTAGTGTAATTTTAACGGAACAAATACCATTAAAATCAAACTATAATAAAGATTTTATTGGGATATCAAATATGACCATAAAATTCTTTGACTAATTGCCTTTATAATATAAACACAGTTAAGGTAACACAGTTAAGGTGACACAATCATATCATAGAGCTATAAAGTTTTGATGTTTAGGTAACAGTATTATTTCTACTATCGAAGGTATTTCAGGTTAAACTTTCCATGTACTGCCACATTGACAATTTGTTTACGCGCCTTTCCTTAGCTTGATTATAATTATTATGTCAAGGAAACTACTGTCATCAATACGCGCTACTGTCATCTGTCATTGTCATACATAAGTTATAAAATATCGTGAAAGTCATTTAATTCAAAGTTTTCATTTGTATATATTGCTAGATCTATTAACTAACGATTTCTGGTAGTAATAGTGATTCCATAGTCATTATTAATAAAAGTAATTTATTATTATTATCCGCCATATGTCAGGTATTCACTGCGTATGCAGTTCATGCGCTAAGTGACTCCCGTCACTTAGCGCATGACTCATGTCAAAAATGTATTGGATTGTGTACATACATACTTCTATACTTAAAGTTCATATAAAATATATATTTACCTGAAAGGGATACCTGTATCCAGGCGATTTCTCGTTATCACCTTCCGGAACTTGCTTGCTGAGTTCTCCAAGCTGCGCCTGTTCCACTGTGTGTATCATATATGTTGAGATGCGACCACGTTCTTTCCGTTTCTGTTGAAATTTATTATCTATACTCTATGGTCATTTAGTGGCATAGACAATGGCATTTTGTCTTTTATGTTCTATTGTAAAACGAAATTACAACGCTGATTGCGCTTAATAAACCCTAGTCATTTGCTCGGGTGTTTCCACTAGAATATGTCGGAGTTATTTCAAATTATTACAAAAAATCAAATAGGTATTTCCTAGACACTGGTATGAAACCTACAATGTTTTCTCAAACCCACCGAATATATAAAATCATAAGAATCACTCAAGCCGTTTAACCGCAAACACCGCGACACGTTTAATATATAGATTTAATAAGAGTCGCCTATAACTCAATTTAAAATCAGTTCAATCGTGCTGCAAAATTAATGTAATCACCAGCCAGGTTTATATTACGGGTGTTAACTTCCGCAGCAATTTCCAGGATATAATGGCGTCAACCAATATCCTGATTTCATTCCGACCTTATCCTAGAATTTCTTTCGTAGTTTCGTAGATATATTTAAAAAATATTTAAATATATCTCGATTAGACTTAATAATATAACGCGGTACATATGAGCGATGTAAACATGGAACTTACGAGATTAAAATTTTTTTTAACGTTATCATGATATTTATCTGAACTGAACATGTACACGAAAAGACGCAAAGGGAGCTTCAACGAGCTCTCTGACTGAGGGTTCTCAATTAATGCTGTTCACACACCACAACTGCCTATGCATACATTATCATGGAGGGCCCCTTAGTAAGCTAAGCGCTGCGCGGTGCACTGTAAAATCCAAGTGCATTCACGCCTTGATATTTTTATAAAACTCATATGTAGAACTAATTATCTTTGCAATATTGACGACCTAGTAAGAAACCTTAAAATACAGTTATTAGATTTAATGTAATTATATCTTTACCGATTTATTTTATTAAATTTACGCGTATTGATTTAATTCTTCAGTTTTTATTTTTCCATTATCAACTATGTTCGAGAATCCATATATAACCCGATGAATATTTTTACTATCATTAGATAGATTTAGGTAATTAAAGTCCGCCTACATAGTTAACCGGCTTTTGTGAGTTAAAACACTAATAACGATTTAGAAACAAACTGAATATGGTAAATAAATATTTACTAGGTATTCGTGAAAAACACACCAATAAAACACTTGCAAATTAAATAAGTATGCCGATAAATAAATGTAAGTATTAGAAAAGCAATAATAAATCTTTACCGGAAGGAAAGGGCGACGAACGGTACTGCGAAGATCCTAGACTGCCGGACCCATTGCGTGGAGCCGACACGCCCAAACCACGCATGCGTCTTCCGACCCTTTCCTATTCACCCTAGCCCCAATCATTCTTCCCACGCGTTCTAATCACTTTGTCACAATGATATTTAAAAATAGAATTTAACTTTACGTCTGTACCATTTGAAACTGCATCCAAGTTATATTCGTCGCACTATTGTAGAGAGAAAAACTGCTTAAGATCAAAAAATAAGTGATCTTTAATATTTCAGCAAATAATATTTACTAATCTGAACTGTTTGAGGATTTTCAGGAACATAATTTTTACTCATTATAAACCCCTCTCCCCCTTCTGTAAATGGCATAGCCTCTATAATTGGGGTTTCACATCGTAATTCTATAGTAATCACTTTGAGGGTCTAAATTTGTTACTTATACAACATCTACTTTCCAAAAGCAAAAACTTGAAGAGATTTTTGAAGTAATAATGAAAATGCATGATATGATTGGATTGTGAAGAAAATTGTATGATTAGGTTTGTTATGAGATATTCTCAATATTGATTTAATTACTTACAGTAGCAGGTAACATCCTTGTTTGCATAAAATAATAATATCCATGTTAAAAAGCAAAAAGCTATTCCAACCTACTTAATAAATAATGATGCTAAATTTAATTTGTGTAATAGGTTAATACTATATGAATTTATATTTGGTGTAGGTATTATATTTCTAACAAAACCATGGAAGCATAAAATTATGTACCTTAGTTTTTGATACATTCAACTGCCACCAAATAATTTACTGGCATAAGTGTTAAACTGTTTTGAAGTGTTATTATGTTTTACCATTTTATTAATATTTAAGGTAAATTTAAAATTTGAGGATATAGTAGATGTTTCACCACCACTTGTGTATAAAGCCATTTTAATGTTAATTTTTCCTTTATATATATACTATAAATCTCAATTAAACTTACTGGGCCATCTGAGTCATAGTAAATGAGTACTTGACGAGTGAGGACAAACCATCGTTCTTTGTAGTTCACTGGAGTGAATATTTTCTTGTTTTGAGACCTCTTAACCATAAATGCTTCTCTCAACACTTCATCTTCAGTGCCAGCCATAATGATCCTAAAAATATATTTAATTTATCACATAAATATATTTCAAATTGTCATGGTATAAGTGACAAAAAATTTATTATTACATTTTATATATTTGCCATCTAATATTACCAAACAATGTTACTCTGTTATTGTTGTTTCTCTTTAAAATAAAGGACAATAAAAAATAAAAAAAATCTGTAACATATTTTAAAGTTACTTACTTTATTATATGTCAACAGTTGCTATAAAAGTACTTAAACTAGAAATTATTAGGCCATAAGTATATAATGTGTAAACGTGCCTACCTAGTATCTAGGTAAACCACTCAGATAACACGGGAAGACGCCTTCTTCGAAACTACATTCTACAAAATATAACAACGATAGTAGTTTTTAAGTACGTATAGACCGGTCTGGACTAAGCACTTTAAAAGCAATATTAAGCTTTGTAATATTTCACTTAGAAAAAAGCACAGAAGTTCCCTTAAATAAAGCACTTTTTAAAAAGGTATTCTTCATGAATATTATTAAACTTTAACTTTAGAATATACTGTAGGTATTACAATTGCCGACGGCTGCAAGTTGAAACTTGCAAGTGAAACTTTTTGACAAACAACATAATAGTCATTAAGACGGTTCTGTCAAATAACAAGAGTGATTTTATGACAGCTAACGTTTTCTGACAAGACAAAAAACAAAACCGTAATTTCGACGGATACCGAGTTCGATGGCATACATAATATGTATGCTAAAATAATATACATATCATACTATTTTATAGAAAGAGAAGACGCCCACCAGAAACTTGGGTTTATTAAAGTTATTTAAAACCTAGTCTAATAGGCTATCCTGATAAATGACATACATATAGCTATGTAAAAAGGATACCTACTAACGAAACCTTGATTTTTATTATAACATGACCTGTTTACAAATATAAAACTGAGACATTTGCGTGTGTAAATCTTATGTTAAATGTTTGCCAAACTTTCATTGTACCAAGAAAATGATGCTGGCGGTTATACCACTGTAATAGTACTGGGTTATTTCCTAATTAAATAAGTATGTACTTCAAATTTTAGAGCTATTTAATCGATATTTTAATGGTTTAAAATAAAAAAAAAAATCAGTGGCGCTACAACCTCTTCAGGTCTTGGCCTCAGATTTTTGAATCTGTTTCATGATCATTTTTATCCGACCGAAACCGACAGTTTCCTCACGATGTTTTCCTTCACCGTTCGGGCAAATGTTAAATGCGCACATAGAAAGAAATTGGTGCACATCCGGGGTTCGAACCTACGATCTCAGGTACGAGAGTCGCACGCCGAATCCACCAGGCCAACACTGCTCCACTGATTTAATGGTTTATAAAGCTAATTTTCTTCAAAGAGACTATAAAAACATAAAATATACTGCAATTCACCATAATTTTATAGTAATTACATTAATATGTATTATGAGAAAATTTTTAGTCATTACTTTGTTTGATTGTTAAACTTTTTTTTATAGAACGCGGGGCAAACGGGCAAGAGGCTCACCTGATGTTAAGTGATACCGCCGCTCATGGAGACTCTCAATGCTAGAGGGCTCGCGAGTGCGTTGCCGGCCTTTTAAGATTTGGTTAATATCAATTATTAATTAACGATAATTCTAAGATTTAAGGCGCAGCTACTTAATTAATTAACCTATGTTTTAAAATCAGTAGTCCACAGAATGTAAATAGTAGCTGTGAGTGAGTCTGTGTCATTTGTCAACAATAGTCAAGAAGTCGAGTTAAATTTGTAGATGTAAACTCTTGTAGTCATATATTTTGTACATCAGCATTATAAACAAAAATATCATATTATTCAAATTTTCATTCTATTATATATCTATTGCATTTTACCCATAAATAATTTACTTTGTGTTGTAAGTAATGTAATGAGGCGGTATTGTTTCATTCACTATGGTGTTCATTTATTCGTTTCGTTAACTTTATTTCAGAATCGCTGATTTATAAATCGCACAATGTCTTCGGAGACGGCTCAAGTCAGTTCGCTGCCTCTTCCTCCAATGCAGTACATTAATTTTTATACGGATGAAAACGTAAGGCGAAATCGTGCACCGTTACCACCAAGACCTATTCATGACACATACTCAATGTTCGGAAACGCGTTTAATGCTGATGATACAATTATTCGGTCACTGGAAAGCCAGGTAAATGTACTATTAAGTTGGTGGAAATGTTCAATATTTACAATTATTCATATAATATTTAATACTTTCAGGGATTTAGAAGACTTTATCCTATGCATTTTGAAAGAAGGAGAGAACTGAAAAAACTAAATCACTCATTGCTTGTAAACTTCCTAGATTTATTAGATTTACTAGTGCATTGTCCAGACTCTCCTAAGAGAGCTGAAAAAGTTGAAGATTTAAGTCTTTTATTTATCCATATTCATCATCTATTAAATGAATTCAGACCACATCAAGCAAGAGAGACCTTAAGAGTTATGATGGAGTTGCAAAAGCGTCAAAGAGTAGAGACTGCTATGAGGTAAGTGGAATAATTAAGAAATGCTGTATGCTTGGGAATATTTATACACAGCATGATAATTTATTAATTCTTTTAGGTTTCAAAAGCATCTCGATAAAGTACAAGATATCTTACAAAATGCTCTGCAAAGTTTACCAGACCAGAATGAAATAGAATCAAACTTTAAAGTACCAACAGAGATTCTCGAGCAAATGGAGAACAATCCAAATGAAAGTGCTAATCCTGATCCTTGCTATGAATTAGACTATATTATGTGCAATGTTGTGGATAATATGAGATAATAGCATGTGGAACTGATTTTGTATTTTAAAAATTATTTATTAGGCATGTTAGTTCATCAGTTTCAAGAATAAATTCAATTACCCATTCATATTCTTTCATTGGTAATTTTCTTTAGTATTTTTTGCAATATTTTAAAATTTAAACCTCATACATGTCCAGAATTGATTTATTCTTTAAAATTCTTAACAAGTTTAAAAAAATAATAACTTTAGTAGTTGTTAGCATTGAATTGAAAATATTATTTATATTCAATGCTAATATCATAAAGCTGAAGACTTTATTTAGTTGTTGGTGAGGAAAAAGTTATAAGGATTATATATTTCTATCTATTGTAAATATACACACATGTGTTATTGTTGAATACTTCAAATAAAATAAAACCAAAATTCAAAGTTTGATAGATTTATTTATTAAATTAAAGTTGAAAATCTGAAAAAGATACATTAAATTTTGAAGTTGACAGGAAAACTGCATTCTCAAATGTCTGCTGACCAGGATTAGTATAAAGTAGTTGAATTGAAGATACTACTTACCTTGAGATGTTCTGCAGTCTATGGATGAAGTAAACTTAATATACTTATAGTATGACCAGGGATAGTACAGTGATGATCATATCAAAGAAATCAGCAACCACACCTATAAAAAAAATGTACCAATACTTATGTATTAGTCAGGCATATACTCACATTCATTCTTATTGCAAAAAGGTTTGCTGCATCCTGAAATGATGGAACTCTGGCTACAATAAAAATCAGAACCCTTTTTCAGCCATTGCCTATATCTGATATTGGCAAACCCTAAGAAATTAAAACTAATATTCACACAAGTCAATGTCAAAGTCAGTTTCTAAGATGTCATTTGTCATTAGTAATTGCGCCTTCTAAATGTAGCACCATTGTTTTGAAAGTCCCGTCTGCCATAACCCCTGCCCCTTCCAGAATTTCCCCCACTAAATCGACCCGTGTTGAATCTTGAACTATATTTCCCTGATGGTGGAGTATACATTTTTATATTTCTATCGCCACTTCTTGAACGCTTTTCGGGTGATTCTTTTTTCTCGCCATTGTCAAATGTAATTGGACGGTGTCTTTTTTGTGCACCTGACTCTTTTTCTTCTGGTTGTAAAACTACTTTTTCCTGGAATACAATAACTTCTATTAGACAATAAGTTTTGTTTTGGTATTTGCCTATAACTTAATTATAGCATAATTATTATTAATCATAAAAATTACACATTATTTAAAAAAACGATTATAACTGTTTTATCCCACAATCTAGATAAGTTATATATTCTTTTTAAGAAGAAAAAACCAATGAAGAGAATTCGAATAAGAAATTTACCTCTTTAGGTCCTTTAGCTGATGCAAATGACAACTGTATTTTGCTTTTGAAACTGGGTGGTGTTCTGAATAGGTCACGAATCAATGTATTGATATTAGAAGTTGTTTTTAAAGCAGCTATCTTCAACTTGTTTTCATCACTGTTAGAATCCTCACCTTTTTTACCCTAAAGTAAAATTATAATTTTATGTTTTTACATATTAACCATGCCTTCTCATAGAAAATTATTTTTTTATCATTACAGAACACTTTTACATTAAAGTAGAACAGTTCTAAGGATTATCATTGAACTAGATAATTTTTAAGTAAAAGTGTAACTAAAATGAAACTGAAACTAACTATGAATTAATTACCTGAGTAACTTCTTTCAACTTTTTGATATATCCCTGTGTTAATCTTGCTGTATACTGTAGGCGGAGACGTAACGCCTTTAGCCTTGCTGCATCAACACCAATTGCTTCTGGAGATTTTCTACATAATGAATGTAAAGCAAATAATGCACATTCCACATGAGAAAATTGAAGAGAAGGAACTGTCTTATTTTCCTCAGATTTTTCCTTTTCCACATCTTTATCTGTGCTCTCACCTTCTGTTGGCACTGGTGCTTCTGGTAGATACTCCTAAAATATGAAAAAAAGTACATAATTGTTTCTTATTCTTTTTTCTCATACAGTATGAGTCACTTCTTCAATATTTACAGATTGTAGCCTCAGCACTAGTTAAATTACTTAATCTGGTAATTCTATCTACATATTCTATATCTATTTCATTTACTTTTTTATGTTTACTAACTAGTTATGACCACAACGCTTCATTAGCAATAACCATTAGCTAATAGCAACTTACCAATAAAACATCATAAACAGTGTTAATTTTCTTTTCAATATCTTCAATATCCCCACAATGTTCAGTAAGTTCTGCAAATATTTTTAGAATTTCCAGCTTAGTATCTGTCCCTCCACCTGTTGTAGCAATATTACTCCATTTTGACAGAACATGGTCACAAAAGATATTAACAAACTGCGTTGAATCAACTTGTGCCTGAAACATACAACATTCTGTCAATATATAATATAAATATTGCAAATAGAAGAATACAATATGTAAGGAAATGAATATGTCAACCAATAATTAAAGACTGTAATAAGTAAATGTGATAGTTAGAAATTTGCTAATGACATGACAAATCTAAGTTTGCTTAAAGGGCATACCGTGAACAATGGCAAAGCATGTTGGGAACACTGTATCAGTCTATCAACATATTCCAAATCTTCAGGATGCCAATCATCTGGTGAAAAGGCAAGAGTTGCAATAATTTGTGTCAATTCTTTTTTGCCAGCTGGGGTTTTGCCTAGTCGTGACCAAGCTAGCAAATCCATTATGTGTTCAAATTCTTCAGCTCCAACATCCTAGCAATATAAAGATTAGACATTTAACATATTAAAACATTTAAATTCTGTTTAAATCACATTAGTACCACACAACTAAAGAAGTACTAGAGAATAGTGAATTTGAATTCAATAACCAAGTTTTCGTTGAAAAGCTGAGGTAAACTTACACAAAAGATGGACTGTAAAAAAATAAATACCTCTAATATTTTCTTGCCTTCAACAATAATCAGATCCTCAGCCTCTTTATTAATAACTTCTCTTCCCAGTTGTTTGACTTTCGTAGCAAGAAACTTAATACATCTCTCCCTAACAGTCTCATTTGGTACTTCACTATTAGTACTTTGATGAATTTGGGAAAAAATACCAGCCAAAGCACCTAGTGGCTCAATTTTTACTATGGCCAACAGTGAATTAGTGACCACATTGATTTCGGTAGGATCCTCAGATTGCATCAATTGTGCTAATATGTCAGCTATCCTTTGAGTATGTTCCTTGTTACTTTTACACATTATAGGCAACTCTTTGATGGCTTGTTTACGAATCTGAATAGAAAACAGCTATTTTTATAATTTATATAATTTAATAGATTTTAATAATTTACGTTAAAATGAACACACCTATGTAAATTTGTTAAATTATTTTTAATATCCTTACGCATGCTAAAGTTTGTTAATTTGATATGGTTATAAGGGTTGTCGGTTGGTGGAACATATAATTGAAGTAATTACGGATGGACAGAAAGTAATACATACCGCAACATCGTCGTCTTCACATAAATCAAATTGAGCTTCGATAGCTTGTTCAGATAGACTAGGAAAACTGCTAAAAAACTTGGCGATAAACTGTGATGCTAAACGTTTTTCTTTATCGGAGCCTTTGACAGCAGCTAATATTTCCAAATACTCCTTTTCATTCTAAAAATAACATAGTAAGTAACATATTGCTAAAATAGTATTATTTAAAATAAAAG
Source organism: Pieris mannii (assembly GCA_028984075.1). NCBI lineage: Eukaryota > Metazoa > Arthropoda > Insecta > Lepidoptera > Pieridae > Pieris > Pieris mannii. The sequence goes on from CM054797.1 coordinate 5,254,582, forward strand.
AAATTTTGTTTTATACTTTATAGGTTACCTTTGAAATATCATCCTTGGCGTCGGCGAGAACTCCATAATTTTGATATAACTTTTCAATATTATCGGTAGTCATTTTCGATAAACCTTATACGTAATCACGTAATCGTTAATTTACACCCGAAAGCGAGAACAATTAAGATACACACAAATTCCAAAAACTCCTACAAATCTTAAATCAACACGAGTGAATCGAATCACGATGAACAATGGCCGTACACGTTTGACGAATGGCGTCGCATTTTGGAAATTAGTGATTGGCCGGTGGCATTTTTTTTTTTTTGGAGTTTGGTCCTAGTTTTTTTTTTGTAGTTATAGTTAGTGTTGCCGTATTAGGCTAGGTAAGTTATACATATCACTAATGTTAAATTGTCAATAACATTCTAGTGCTTATTATCTGTAACGATACATATGTACACAATTATTTTATTTTCTTAACTTGCATATATGTTAGGTTTTGTTTTTTTTCCTTTATAATAAGGGGGCAAACGAGCCTGCGGGACACACGAAAAGGCAGTCATCGCAGTCCATAGACACCCATTTTTAGTGGGTGCGTTGCCGCCCTTAAAGGCAGGAGTACGCTCGAATTTTAAATTGTTGGAGGTCGTATCTCTCAGGGAAGACTCCCGCCGGTAGTCGATTCCACAGTTCGCTAATTCGCAAAAGAAAATGCAACAAGGCAAGACACAAACGGACTGTGGAAGACTTAAAGCCATCAAAGTGATGTTGGTGAAATTTATTATTCATACGGCTCGTACAATACTGAAACGAGGCAGGAGGGATCATCCCAAACAATTCTTCAGAACATTCACCGTAGTACACTTTATAGAAAACGCAAAGAGATGCGAATGAATTTGGTCAAAGAAGCTGGTATTTGGGAGCACCAGCCCTGAGATGTGTGCAGTATTCCATATGAGGCCGTACTTGTGCCTCGTAGAGCTGCATACGTTGTGCCTCAGTGAAATACTGCTTAGCCCTACACAAAACACCCACGTTTTGGAAGCCTGCTTGCCTTTTTTCGAGTTAGACATCTTTCGAAATGCCAACCCCAAGCATACTGAGGCTGTGTGGCGTACGAAGGAGAGCTTACGCCTTCAAATTGAGAAGACACGACAAAAGGATCTTTCTTGGCAGAAAACGAACAATCCTGAAACTTTGCAGGATTAAACTTAACAAGGTTGGTACTACCCCACACAGAAATTTTCTCCAGTATCAATTCAATTTCGAGAACAAGTTTGTTACGGTTCTCATCAATTTCAGATCGAGACGTGTTTGGATGGCCAGAATATAATGTGTCGATGGTGCTATCGTCTTCATAGCAATGGATGTTGTTAATATTCAACATATGATTGATATGCAGAACGAACAAGGTGGGCGATAGGACACAGCATTGCAGAACACCAGTATTGATGGGTCTAGGATTAATCTCTCCTCCTCTCTCCGCTCCGTCCACTAAGACTTTTATTCTACGTCCTTAAAGAAAATGTTCCTGCCATCGGCATATGCCATCGGGCAAACCGTATGAGGGTAGTTTCGAAAGAAGCGCCTTATGTCAAACTCTATCAAAGGCCTTAGCTATATCCAAACTTGCAGCCAATGCCTCGCCCTTACTTTTCACAGCTTCTGCTCACCTATGAGTCAGAAAGGCAAGAAGATCACAAGCCGAGTGACCTGTGTGAAAGCCATACTGACGATCACTAATTAGCTGGTGCTCCTCTAGATATCGCAAAAGCTGCCTATTGATGATAGATTCCATTACTTTTGAAAATAAAGAAGTGATTGCGATAGGTCTGTAGTTGGATGGTTCTGAGCGGTCACCTTTTTTGGAATGAAATTAACATGGACAGTCTTCCTACTGAACTACGCCTGATGAGTACGATAGTCGAAAGAGCCGTGTAAGCACCGGAGTTAACTCAGAAGCACAAGTCTTAAGAACGATCGAGGGAAGGCCGTCAGGACCACTCAACGTGTTGGTATCAAGAGAGATAAAGGCCTTCCGCGCACAAGTCTGTTCGAATTTAACTTCAGTCATTAAAAACCTGTAATGCGGAATAGTAGGCGGTAAGGTCCCTGAGTCATCGAGCGTGGAGTTGGATGCAAAGTGAAAGCAAAGGAGCTCTGCTTTCTCGCTGAGTGGGCCATCGAGACATCCTCCTTTCGCAAGGAAGGTAAGGAGGGCTGACAAAAGTTTCCCTGAGTTGGTTTCGCCAATGAACCAAAGGCAACGGCAAAATTTAAAGCAAAATCGGAGCATATTGGCACCAATACAGCCAATATGTTCCGATTGTGCTTTAAATATTTCACGTTTAAGGGTTCGGGTAGCTGCGTTAAATTTATTTTTCTGGATAGCTACATCGGGATCCTTTATAGCCATTGGATGAGCCCAGTTTTATAGAGCTCTTGCTTAAGACGGGAAGCCTCTTTACAAGAATGACCGAACCATGGCCGAGATTTACTACGAATGGGGACCACAGAGTATGGGATATAGAATTCCATTCCAAGGTAGTACTTGTTACCAATATTACGTCAAAGGTAATTTTTTTAAAGTAATACTTTCTATGTATGTATTCTGTATTAATTTAAAATTGTATTATAATTAGAAATCTACTTCAACCTTTTGAAATGGTAAAAATTAAATCAATATAAAAGGTGGGTCCTAAATTATTACACATTGTATTGTGTGTAAAATTTTCAATTCGTCTATGGCAACATTACGTTCAGCTGTCGAAGTCCAATGTTAATAATTTTGTCAATAGATGTCGCACGTGATGCGCCGAACGAATTCCTGAATGTGAATAAGAAATACATACATATAACTATATATATAACTAAAAAAATTATAGTATTTTTTTAGAGGACGATTAATCTTTAGGAACGTTGCTTACAAATCATTTCATACTTCAAATTCAAGATTAAGCTTTTGCTTATTTTTCCGAAATCTTGGAGTTTGGACTCACATTGCAAAACTGCGATAACTATATTGTATAAAAAAGTTAAATATCAATACATAATTAAAATGAAAAACAGAAAACTAACGGGAGTCATAGTTTTGGTTCAATCTGGTTTCTAAATTTCCCTTAGACACCAAAATGCTGTCACGTAGGAGAATACAGGTACAAAAACAAAATAGGTAATCAGATGAAAGAGTTCCCCTGATGCATATAATATTATAATTAATTAATTATTAGGTAGGTATCAAATCCTCTCAGATAAGAGACAATTACAAAATAAGTAAGTAAGCCATGTATTTTTTTTATAGAACAGGGGGCAAACTGGTGAGGTAACATCAGTATCATAAGTGATACCGCCGCCCATGGACACTCTTGATGCTAGAGGGCTCGCGAGTGCGTTGCCGGCCTTTTAAGAATTTGTACGTACGTATTTTGTACTCTTTTCTTAAAGGACCCTTAGTCGAATTGTAATGTAAATAAAATATTAATAAAATGTAATAATTTTACATAACTGTTAGTAACAGTAGATATAAAATATGGCCTAAGTATCTATAATCTAAAAAAGTTGGTTTTCCGCCATCTATACGTTAAGACATTTGAAACTACGCGACGGATAATGCGCTCCATCAGAACATAGATTCACGATGGCTTTTATGTCTTTTTAATTTGTGCATCAGCGGTAAGGTCACACAGGCAAAATAATTATATAAAACCGTGAGGTTTAGTCAAGATGCCATGAACAGTAGTGTATGTGGACAGTTGTCAAAAAATTTTCATATAAATGTGTCGAAACGAAGTATTATGTTAAAAACAAATCACCACAAACATCATGTTTGTATTCATAATTAGTAGAGTCCAATTTGGTTACTTTGACGCAAATCTCTTTTATTGTCTATTGAGTGAACTGACAGAAGACTTGTAATTGTTCGTTTAATTGCAATTCAATCGTATGTGTGTTTTTAAGATTTTATAAATAAATAAAACATAAATTAATTTAAAGACTAGATTATAGTTTTTTAATAAATGTAATTGCGAAAACTTCCTCGTAACCGTTATGAGATTGCAGCATTTGGCTGATTTTTGTGTCACCGCATTTTCTCTTATAAGAGCAGTGTTTGCCTTGTGGCTTCAGCGTGCGACTCTCATACCTGAGGTCATAGGTTCGATCCCGGGCTGTGCACCAATGATTTTGAAATAATATTAATTTGTTGTATGTTTTTAATATTGTATAGGAATTCCGTAAATTAAAATAAATTTTTCTTCTTTCTTTCTTTTTCTGGAGAAATCTCCAGAAATAGGTATTATTCATAATAACTTAAAAACCGCCATACCAAGTTTTAAAATTAGATCTATAATTAGATTAAAAGAAATAAGGTTTGTCTGTAAATGAGGTCTAACTAAAAATCAATGGAATATTTCAACAATAGTTTTTATTACCTAGCAGATGCGTGCTTAGGTGCGGAATCTATTGATCTTAACCCAAGCTTTTCAGGTAGAAACATCACGAATAACACGTGAACAATAATAGTTAACTTTTCACGATAGTTAATATGAACAGTCAAAACTAAATCATCACTTTTATTAAAACAAAGTTAATGTGCCGATAAATCTTGTTTTTTTTTTCGTTCGCTATTAATCTAATGACAGCAATTTAAAAGAAATAATGTTCAACGACAAATTTAGGGGTATATTTTTGGGATTTGCTGTAGTGGTTACAGGTACAAAGGGTGGTTAAAAGAAATAGGCAGTAGGGTATTATCATTGGAGTTACTAATAGACTTATGTAAGATACTTAATGCCTCCGACGACTACATAGTCGGGGAATATCTAGAAAATATTAATAATAATTAAAAAAATCTAATGATAGCGTCTGAAGATAAATATCGAACTATCGAAAAGTTAATGTTAAAAAAAACACAGGCAAATATCGCCCCCTCTTATAATAAAACAAAGGACCCAAAGAATTTTTAAGAAGTAAAATCTTTTTCTGCAGGAGATTAAATTCCCTAGGTTTTTTAGTTATGTTATCATTGTGCCTAGGTGATGTGAACCGACGCCCACATGGTGATGATGGAGTTGAGCGCATCTTCCTCGCAGGAAACAGTAATAATAAGAAACAGTTAAATTTTACTATAGATAATCTTTTATCTTTGTTTTCAAGAAAAAGGCATACCTATCGTATAAAAGGACGGAATCTCACTCGCGAGCCCTCTGGCTTTCAGAATGTCAATAGTAAGCGGTATCACTGAACGTCCTGCCCGTTTGCCCCTTGTTCTATAAAAACATTTTTTGGTACTATCACTGAGGCGTAAGTTATATTTATCAAGCATTACGGCAGTGCATAAATGGAGTTTGCTGTGTATCCACAAAATCGTATGACTATGAAGGAAAACATCTTAAGACTGCTATGCTTTAGACTTGATCGTGTCAGGTACAAGAGGCGTATTAATTTTTTTTAAGAAACAGAAATCCAAGAGCAGAGAACCCTCTGTATTGGTACTGTTTTTTTTTGTTATCTTATATCTTTAAACGAGCAATTCTTGTATATAATTGGAATCTCGGAATCGGCTCCAACGATTTTCATGAAATTTAGTATAAGGGGGGTTTCGGGGGGCCATAAATCGATCTAGCTAGGAATCATTTCTAGAAAATTTAATTTTATTCGTGTTTCATTAACTTCGACATAGAATTGTTCGTTTTAAGATGTCAGTCAAATAAAAACTTAAATGTGAATATAATTATCTTTATTCGATAATTATATTCATATTTCATCATTTTATTACTATGTAATTCGTACTGAAATATAATTTCCAAAAAACACAATTTATAAAAATAAGTAAATACCGAGCAAAGCTCGGGCATCCAGGTACTGAGTATATATAACCGCTCTACGCCCTTGACTTGCGAACTGGTAGTAAATGTAAAATTACAATTAATTTAATTTTTTTTTAATGCATAAGTGTACTGTTTACCTAGATGAATAAAGATATTTTGTTGTTGTTGTTATAACGAGTGGACCGCCAACTTCCAGTAGGTGGAGAGGCACTACAAGAACAAGTCATATATACTAAAGGTTGTAAAGATCACCGCCTGCACATAACACCTGTAACACTGCAGTCTGACTATAGGAGACTTATGGACAAGAAGATGAAGACACGTATACTTAGTAGATATAAGTAGATACAAAGCGATATCCAGTTTTAATAAATCGGCATGATTACTATTCAAAACGCCTACCCGTCTTTACCGTATCAGCCTGAATAGAGAGAAATATAAAAAAGCTTATAAAAATATACATATATGTATATAATTTAATCTTAATATTTCTGACAAAAGGGTTGTGACAAGATGCCTATATCGCTAGTAGGGAAGGCCCGTGTTGTGGGTAACTAGAAGACAATCATTCCGTGGTACATGGTACATTTTTAAAATAGTTTAAAAAAGTAAAAAAAAATAATAATAATTTTAGTGTTAAAAATTAAGAATGAGTGAATATTGAATGTGTGTGTATGCGCATGTATTTGAGAGTGTATCTGAAAGTTGTTATGATCGAGAGTCATTCCAAGATAATCTTTTATGAGTTTTTTTCTATACATATTAATTGAGCCTTCTTCCAGTTTGCCCCCTATTACTTAAAAAAAAGAAACTTCATAGGTACCTATGGCTTATATAGTAGGGTATGCATAATAATTTTTTTTTTCCGCGGACTTAAAATTGGTCTTTTATTTAAATCAATAGTCAAATAGGATAATTAATTAACATTTAACAAAATTTGTAATTTATGGTCAAAGGAATCCAAATCTACGTTTGAACTATGTAGGTTAACTAGATTTATAACCATCTTATTAACCTAAGATGATAATTAAACCGTCTTTGTGACTAAAACACAGAAGGTTGCTGAATAAATCACATATAGCACTGATAAAATTGAAAGGATTTTAACTCACAAGTGACATAAAGGTTATTTTGCTGTAATAAATTATTATCCATAACCCATTTTACTGTCAATCAATAAAACTCATCAGAAAATATACCATATATAAAAATATACATCACAAGCTAACCTAGTGAATTTTTGTTATCTATCATCAACGTGTTAGATAGCTATTTAATTTATTGCTAAGCAACGAAAGGTTTGAATTAAAGTAAGTTTAGTGTAGCTATACGTCCAGCGATAATATAAAATTATCAGTATTAATTAATGTTCAATTTAAAATTAATATTAAACGTCACAATTTATATCTCTTAAATGCATGCATGCAAATGAATCACACCTTGTGCTATTAACGACAATCCCTTTGTGAAGAAAGTCGAAATTCGAATTCATTACGCGCGGTGTCCATTATTTTTGTTTTAATTAGGTAAATTGTATTGGGGCGCGACTGAGTCATTTTGCGAGGCGGAGACTAAATCGAGCGTTGCGATTGGTCGAAACGCCTCCGCCTTCCGCCCCTCTAGTCACAATCTCGTGGCTGGCTCCGATCGCGGCTCAACGCCTCAGTCAGCGGACGTCCCGCGTTGCTTGCTAATCGAGCAGTGCAGTGTTGTGACAGCCAGTGTATGTGCGATGCTAGGACGGTGATCGAGAAATGGTGAATTACGTTAACCCGCTGGCCATGTACCAAGGCAAAGGCGGGCAGTACGCGAGTGGCTGGTATGGCTGGCAGCACCAGAACTTTGAGGAACAGCAGTGGTGTGCGTGGAATGGAGCCCCAACTGAGTGGCCGACGGACCCACATCATTTCAAGCGGGAGCCCGGTGAGAGGGATATGGGGGAGATGCCGTCACCGGCCCGGGGAGACCTGGCAAGCCCAGGAGAAGGTTCCCCCGGTTCCAGACCTTCACAGCCACCGGCCCCACCTCGTTCCCCATATGAATGGATGAAGAAACCGAGCTACCAGTCACAACCTAACCCAGGTATATATTTTTTACAATTTGCAATCATTTATTGTTAAAACAAACATTTTATGTACTTCATTACCTACATAGATGCTACCCGCATAGTGTAATCGCTTAAACTGTTATTAAAAATTGTTACTATGATTCTATAAAATACTGTATTTAATTATTATTATCGTCGGTTTACGCTTTCAATCTATAAAGGGGTTAGGTATAATATGACACGTAAAAAATAATCATAGGTTATCTATGATATAATTCATAGACAATAAAATAAAAACTTCAGTGTTCTATAATTTATAACACTGTTCACATACCTTCTCTACGTTTCAACAATGGTTTACTGGGTAATGGTTACTACGTCTTTTTTATAGTTACAAGACATACCAACAAGAGATTCAAGACCAGTGGAAAACGAAATTAATATTACCGGAGTTCTCTGGACTTATGAAATTAGTTTTTGGATATACATTTGTATACCTTGGTTTTGAGCACTAACTGTAATTACCGTCGGCAAGCGCACAGGAGAATATTTTGACTGCTTTAAATTATGTTAACAATACCGTCGGCATAATAAAAACAAAGTGTAAACTTTTATTGTAGCAATAAACAGCTTAGAAGTATCGTAAACGTGCAGTTTTGTAATTGTTCTATATTCTAAGAAATGTCGGATGCTTTTGGTGGGATTTATATTTAATACAGTTGATTGGGGCCGGGTAAGGGGAAGTTTGTAAGCATGTTTCTACGTGTTCTGGCTTAAATTATAGACCTTTCTTTATTTTATATATATGCTTTACTAAAAATTACACTGGAGATATATTTTGTATGTGTAGCGATGTAACGATATTACAACTGATCCGGTCAATCACTCTAGAATTTTTAGTGGATACATAAAGATTTTTTTATTAATTAATTATTTTCTTTATTAGTTACATCCTTCTTAATGGATTGTAGATATGTATACTATTTAAAACGACATCTTATAAATGGCTCATTAAAATGTTGAAATATTGAAATAACTTCAAATTGTATGCGAAACTCAAAATAATACATTGAAATTCAACTTATAGGTAAACCTATGAATTGATAAGCTTTCAGTTTTACTTATAAGTAGGTAGATATATAATAGTATTAATAAATACTAATAAAATTAAATGAGGACAAGTTAAGTTACCAACAATTTACGAATATGTTGACACATAAAAAAGCACGCGAGAGAATAGGCAGTACGGATTTAGATTTACAAAACTGTGTTTATTCAGTGGTTTTATGCGAAGTCTGGCACAGCGTTATTTTTGTAAGTACATATATATTGTATTTTAAATATTAAATTTTTATGGTTAGTTATTAGGTATATTAGAATTACTGTAATTATATTTTAATTAATGCATACTAAAATATAGTATCTAGTAATAATAAAAGCCCATTTAATTTTTAAATCATTACAAAATAAAAGAAAATATAACTCTAAAAAAAAGATAACATTAATGTGCCATATTTTTGCAAATAAATTATTATTATAACGATTGTGATTTATATTTTCCCTGATACACGAGACGGTTTTAATTTATATATTAATGTATATATATTTTTTTCTTTTTGTCATTAAGTATAATATGTGTATGTTGTATGGTTGATATTTAGTGTAAAATGCTGTGTACAGATGTAATTGGATTTTAGGTTTTCAAATGTTGTTTAGTGTGATGACAAATCAATCAGTTTTATTAAAATATCACGGAATACAGAATAGTTAGACAGATATAAACTATTTTTAACTGTCATTAACGTTACTATACGGGACTAAGTTTTAGACGCACCTTATAATGTTCTATGAATTATTAGTATGTTGTTTTAACATCCACTTTAAAACTGGCAACTGAGATGCATGATACATCAATTTAGATTATGTCAATGTCTACGCTTGTTTGCGTTAAAGTACAAAACATATATATTCAGTCAATACAGTTATAGTATATCTACAACTGGGCTAGATGGTGTTAAAATAATGAAACAAATAGAAAATAAAATGTTTTATATATTACATATATTAATACGCACATGACATATTTTTTATGACCTTGCCTGGTCAAATAGCCAAACCGTTAAAGATATCCAGGTCTTGCTTTGGCTGCGTGACAAATTGCAATTATTTGGTTCTTTGTAAGACTCGATTATAATTGCGCACTGTTACCGAGTTATTTACAACAGCAAGATGTAATGAAGTGGTATTTTTAAGTCTACCCACTACATTCTAGGCTATTTATTAGGTTCAACGAGTATGTTTATCACTTTTGCCTGTTTGAAAAGCAATACTAGGTTGAATTTTTTTTTCTTTTTTTAATTTTATGGCAATAGAGTTTGTTTTATGTAGATTTTAATTGATAAAGAATGTAGGTTACAATAGAATAGAAATCGCAACTTTGACATGTCAATTGCCATTTAGTAGAATTTGTCAATGGATAGTTTCTAATACACATAATTGATCTAATTAATCCTTGTATTATTCACAATATATATGAATCTATAAATGTTATTTATGTTGCCATTTAAACTTCAAACAGTTATTAATGTTGGAAATTTTCCCGCGTTACTTAAAATATTGCGTTCAATTCACAATTAATTGATACAGTTAATAATATTTTTAATTAGTTTTTGCAAACCTGATCATGAAATTAATATAAAAATTAATTAATTATTTATTTATTTTTCATGTACGCTCAATGACGAAGGAATGTTAATAGTCGGTACGTACATAACTTTATTGATGTATTTATATTAATCATTAAAATATAATGAAGATTACGTAGTTACATATTTTTCCTCAATATAAACAACTTCATTCGAAAAACTTTCTACCTAATTACAATATAATAATGTATAAAAAGAATCTATAAGCACGACATAAAAACAAAAGAGAAATTGCCTACAGAACATACAAACATATTTTCATACTTTACATGATTTGACATTAGTTTGTTACATAGGGATTGTGTCCTATCGTGTTTTCGAAAACATATTTTTTCACAAAATCTCTCTTCGGTCGCTAGCTCATGTGTGATCGTGGTCAGCAAGGACACATGGAGCGAACTATTAGTTTCCACCGGTTTCTGTTCAGAACCTCTTATAACAATGTACCTATAGTTTCAAGGACGATGAGTCTTCTAATTGTTCCGTTTGGTTAGTGAACGTGATCTTTTACCTTCTGTGTTACCAACCACAGTTTCTCCAAGTTCTTAAAGTCTCTGCGCATTGTATTACAAAAATCCTAATCTATAAAAACTATTGTAATCCTAGATAGTTGATAATCTATTGCAACATAATTTTAAATCTTAAATTCCATATAACATTCCAACATTCAACAATAACATTATTCTATGCTTAGCTGTAACGTCTGCCTGGGGAGATGGTATGGTGTGAACAATTAATCCGGGAAACTGCGGGATGGAAGGGGATAACCCCCGGCGACAATCACGGGAAATGGCGCCCGCGGGAATCGAACAAGTTAAATCTTTGCCAACTTTGTCCGGAACTGTAATTGTACTTAGCTTGTCTTATTTAGTGCACTCTGCAGTTCTTGACTATTATTTAAGGGGGAATTAAATTGATCTGGAATTTCGATATCAATAAATTGTGAGTACATATGGAAGTGTAGGTAGTTGAATTGGATACAGTGTAGTCATATATAAATACAGTCGTCGAAATTTTGATATATTTTATGATAATAATTTTCGTATCTAAAATTCTTTCACTTTGTCCATGCGATGGTCGAGTTATCTGAAATAGTAGGTACCTACAAGAATATACTTTATTAGTTTAAATATAGAACCTAGTAAAGTAAATTAGAAGGTATCAATTTGAAATTCGAATTTTAGTTCAGATACCTATTTAAAACACACAGACAATGGTAAAAATACGGAATTTTAAATTTAGAATTCTAATTAAGATGCCATTCTTGAAACACAATTGACCAAACCGCTATAAAAATACTAAATCTTTTTGAAAATTTAAAAAATAAACAATTTTTATATGGAGTCTTGCTAATACACGATTCAATACTAAATGTTTGTCAAGCCATTGTCTCAGTCACAATAGTCTAGCACTATGTCTATTTATTCGAATTGTTTGCCCGTCTCAAGGAAATTCTCCGTTCAGCCAATGAAATGACTATCCATCAATACTGAAATGATACTAACAATAACTCTTAAGAGATTTTCCATGATCTAATGGTACATTAAGACTTTTAAGTGAGGGTGAAATACAAAATTCTTTCTTTCTTTCTTTCTTAAGTTGCTGTATAACCAATGACGCTTAAATAAACTTCTAAAATGGATCTCTCGCTACTTATATTAATTATATAATTATATTAATAACGGGTTTATGTCAGCTAAACATTTATTACTTAAAAATCTAGTTTAATTTAGTGTCGTGTTCTGTGCCAAAGCGCTTTTTTGATACACAGACGCAAGCTCCAAGTGCAAACGATAGGTACCTATGTGATCGCTAGACAGTTCTCTAGTTTCGGACACCAACTATCAATAATAAAAGAATATTCGGGACTACTGCTAAACCTTTAATTTCACACTTAAAAGCCTTTTTTAGTTTTAACAATTCTAAGTTGCGCTACTTAAGTTACACAAACAAGTATTCTTTGTTGTACATGAACTAATTTGTTCCCACCGACTACCTAGATGATATATCTGTATTGTACCAAAACTGTCATCCACTAATGTATTAATTTACAATAGAAAACAATGTCGGTCACGCAGTGGGAAGTCGGTAGTAAACAGTAGATGTCGTCAAGCTTTTTCTTCCATCAATCGTCTTCATTATTTGTCGTTATTAGTTTCGCACTCAAATCTTTTGTCGTTCAATCACAATAATATCTCGTAAGAAAGACGGCTGGAGTTAGGCAATAATTACTTTTAATTATAAGCTTAAAGGAAGGGATAAAGAATAATTTGGATTAATTTGATTGATAAGTTTTTGAGTATTGGTACAAATTAATGTTACATTCAAGTATAATGTTAAGTGTAACTCATTTAACTGCCGTGTATATTTAACTACTATAGGTACTGTATTTATATAGGTTTAGTTAGTCACGTCGCCATTAGCCATTTAATTATAACACACATAGGACCAACGCTAGCTCCTAGTGCAAGTACCTACTAGTGCGTGATGAGTAAGGGAGTCCAAAGGTCACTTTAGGTCGTTGCGCCAGCGCCAACATATGCTGGCCATAGCCGGACCGCATGTTGCAGCCGAGACCGACTGCATTATGCTCTACAGCAGTGGAGCTTGACTGCAACATGCGGTCCGCCTATGGCCAGCGTTAGATACATAAAAATAATTACGCCCGTAGAACAAATGTTACAACGCCCTAACACATTAGTTTTAATTAATTTAATTAAAATTACACTTGGCTTTTTTTTAAGGGGGAAGACTTTTACTAGAAGTTAAGTCTCTTGTACTCAACGGCGGTTCCAGGACTTAGGTGGACCACTAATTGAATATAATGATTTTATTTCAATACTTTGTCACCATCCAGATTTTATGTTACTACATATTTTCAATATTAAATTAATTTAATATCATATAATACCATTGTATGGTGACGAACGTATAAGTTCTCGACTTGACCACGACTATCTGACCCCCTCCTAGCGCCAAAGCAGGATCCGCGCTTGCTTGTACTACCTACTCGAATTACGCGCGCGAACCAGACATTAATTTGCTGTCTTAATCGCGCTTCAGGGACACAATAAAAAAAAAAATTGGATTGAATGTAGTAAATCAGTACATGCCGGTAAAGTACCACAGCCCAACAATAACTTCCTTGTCTAAAGTCTACATCTGAAAACTATATATAAACGATTTTTAAATGATTGCGAATTTAATGTAGCTTTTAATATATAAAGATGTAATAATACCTAAATGTGGAAATTAAGAATTAGCTTATTAACTTAATTAACTTTTTTACCTGTAAGTTTCCCTAAAATTGTAAAATAAAATACAGTTAGGTATATAGGTATAATAAATATATACGGATAAAACACGAATGGGTTTTTAATGACTAATGTTGATGGATTTCTCGGTTCATAGACGTATGCTTAAAATATCTTGGACACACCGCGTACGAAATACAACTACACAAAATACAAATGCATAAGAACAAAGAAGTGCTTATGACGATAAGAAAAGGAACTTCAATATTTCGGACACGTTTTACGCAACTCCAAAAAATACGAACTCCTTTAACTAATCATACAAGGCAAAGTGGCAGGTAGGAGACCTGGCCGAAGACGCATGTCCTGGTTGATAAACTTAAGACAATGCTTTGGTCAAGGCACCAAGTCGTTGTTTAGAAGCGCGGCATGCAAAATTAAAATAGCCATAATGATCGCCAACCTTCGCAAGGAGATGTCACTATAAGTAGATGACTACTAATCCAGTGCTTAGACTAGCACGATTATATTTAAATTATATACTTAAACATTCTACATACTCTATCAATACAGAAGGAAATCGAAAACACTTAGATTAAAGATTTCCACTTCGTTATCACTATCAGTGACCGCGCCTCGTCCATCAAAAACGTATTACAGGCTTACAAGGAGGTATGAGATAGTGTACCTCAAAAAGACCGCTATCTTATCACGATTATTTATTTGGACTTTACCGACAAAGCTGTAACATCCGAACATTATGTTCGACAAGCGATTTGCGTATTATTTCTCAATTAACGAGTTCATAGAATTTGCATGAATGAACGTTATCGATTGGTCTATTATCTTGAGTGGACCGCATTACATTGGCAACAAATTTTATATAATATATGAAGAATGTATAGAAAGGTATGTATGTAATTTATCATTAACAATTGAATAATGCATGCAATGTATCACTAAGAATGGCCCTGAGTAAACACTTCGTTCCCATATATTAGCATGGGAGGCACACAATTGTCAGTCGTAAGGATCTGGAGAAAACTGGTTTGTTTAGGAACAATAAGAGAGGTTAGACTGATGTATGTCTTTACAATAGTTCACCATACGTCGTGTACTATTCACTAAAAATATGCAAATTGAGGACGTAATTAATAATAATTGGCAAGCATGTAATAAAAATAATAATGAGTCTAGTATAACACGAGCGAGCAAAAGGTAAGCATGTGATGGTCATCCGAATTAAAATATTAAAGATTCTTAGAAAATTCATGAAAAGGCTAATATGAAATTCAATCAAATACTAGGATTATTATTGCAGCCAGTAGGTATCATGTTGGTCGTTGGCTGAAATCGAATTTCCTGTCTGTTCATCTCCAGCAGGCCGCGTTTTGCACATGGGTCTCTTCCTTATAACCGTTTCCTCTCATAGAAATAATAAAACATTCGCGCAATATTCCGCCGCCATGTTTGAAATCGGACCGTGTTAGAATTGAATTGATGTTCGAATAATCCTCTATGTATTTAAAATATAATTCTTATTCTATAGTTTAACATAAAGTAGGTTATATAATGCTATGAATGTTTCATGCATAAATATGTATTTAGAACAAATATAGCAATAATATACAGCAAATAACTAAGAGTTTTCTAACAAAATCACGATTGCAATTCGTGAGAGCGAAAGATATTTTAAATATGGAGTGTTCGTTTTTGAATTTGGAATAGTAAAATGGCGGCTGAGATGAGGTCTGGGGCCACTTTATCTAAGCGTATATTTGCCTTTGATAAGACAGTTCTATCCGCCCCAGGCCGACGCCCGCCCGCAATGTTTGTATACAAATATTTTCTCTGATTCAAATGATAACTGTTTTGCTATTATTATAGATATAGCAGAATTTATGTACTACATATAATAAGTAATCGGCTTAGCGCTAAATTTCAACAAATAATTTTGTTTAAGTTATTTTGAAAGGCATACCCTAAGTATCAAATAGCTATGTTTTGTCTTTGTCACTCTCGTGTCAGATGTAATAAGCGTGACACACATACCTTGATTTATGACTTATGAATTAGTTTTATACAATGAGATTGTTTAAAGTATTAAAAAAAAATCGCTATTCGTTTAAAAAGGGTTTCCTGTTTTGTTCCTATTTGAATGTTACTTGAATCATTTAATATTAAGATCCGTTGGCGATATATCGTAAATGGATGTCGAGGAGAAATACGAAATTCCATCCGTATCACCTCGACGTCTATCGCTTCACAATTGAGTGTTATTGCAGTTTTTGGGTATGTGAAAGCTGCCACTATAGTATTTCCACTCAGGTCAAGGAAAGAGTGTACCAAACTTTAAAAGACTGGCATTGATAGTGCCCAGGACATGTCATTTAACATTAAAGGAGGTTTTTTTTTAATTGATAAAGTTTGCCAATGCTCGGCACACTGATACAAACACAAAATACAATTTTTAATGTGACAAGCACTGAGCACAAACATGTCATGAGGCTTCTTCCTATTTACATTTTTTTTGTATATAGCTGTATTGCATCGTTATACAATTGCTATATTATTTATAGGCTAAAAAATATTTTTTCTTCAAATTTAGATTGATTAATATGGTAATGCACCGAGTGTATCCTCGGTTACCTTAAAAATTAACACCTTCCATCAAAACCGCATCTTTCTATAGACAGAGCGCATATTCATTGTGTTTGCATCCCCAACAGGAAATTTATTTTGTCATTTTAACTTTGAACGTGTTTTACTATGGTTCTGAATTAAAAAAAAAGCGTTTAATTTAAAAACGTAATTTCTTTTAGTCTATAATTATAGGAATATGTTTTTGACTGCCTCAAATATCAAAAAAACTTTGTTTATTTATATTATATCTGTGGAGGAAATGCATTGTGTATGCGGAACTCCACGACAGAATCTCTGCTATTCTGAGACTGGGTGAGCAATACCCAATAAAACCACCTCGAAGAGTTCTACCAGAGGCTCCGGGGTCGCTCACGCATTCTTTTGAGCTCACCTCAAATTATCTACTAACTTATACGCACTAACAAATTTATAAACAATTTACTTTATTTAAAATCCATGCGTGTATTATCCGTAAACCATGCTAAAGGTACATATATATTAGTACACTAGTCAAAAGAGTATATATATTATATTATTCTTTTTTTGCGACTGAGGCGCAAACTAGCTGATGTGGTCTCTGGCAGAATGACCAGCACTTTGGAACATTCTGCTCCTCAGCATCATGCTGAGCCAGGGCCATTTAAAGCCACAGCACATTACATGCTTGGGACGAACCGTATGGGAAAAGAAAAACAAATTTATACCTCTCATTATATCTTTTATTTATTTTTTTCTGTTTGATTACTGCTATGTTGTGTGTCTATGTGTGTGTGTTTTTTGTAATAAATAATATGTCTATGTCTAAAACAGTAACCGCTGATATCGTTTAGAACAACATACCGATTATATTGACCAAAGTCAAACGTCCAGGATGAATTCAATTGTATTAAAGCCACAGCACATTACATGCTTGGGACGAACCGTATGGGAAAAGGAAAACAAATTTATACCTCTCATTATATCTTTTATTTATTTTTTTCTGTTTGATTACTGCTATGTAGTGTGTCTATGTGTGTGTTTTTTGTAATAAATAATATGTCTATGTCTAAAACAGTAAACGCTGATATCGTTTAGAACAACATACCGATTATATTGACCAAAGTCAAACGTCCAGGATGAATTCAATTGTATTAGATACTTAATAATAACGTAATCGGCTGTTACGACTATCGGTTTTTACGATCAAATATGAGTTGTGCCTTCGATGTCGTTCAAACAGATTTTGACTTTGAAAGCGATCGAATTGAAATCTATTTTAAATTGTATGTGAACATGTTATTATCTCGTTCTCGCATGTGTTAGCCTTTAACGCCTAATGACTTATAACCAAATGACTTAACACACGTTGGCAGAATACTCCATGTTACATACGTAGAAGAAACTGTTTTCCTAATTAAAGCGAGTTTGATAAAAGAATTTCACAGATATAACTGCGTAGTATATCTGTCTCTAAGCAATCATTACACAATTGTTTTAAATTCCACATTTCTGTCGTATGTGACAAACATAATTTATGAAGTTCCTAATACCAAGATAAGAATTATTTACACACTCCGAGTACACAGGCACCTCGTGTCAACAGATCTACCTATCTTGATTTTACACGTTGAGAAATCAACAGATAAAAAATGTAAATAGAAATTAACATTTTACTGAAAATATTCACGAATTTCCAAAGAGTTTTTTGTCTGTACAGGAGCAATAACTCATTGGCTTGACCTCTTAACTATTTTATCTATTGTATTATTTATTAAATTTATTGTAGATATGCAATATTGAAGTCGGTATGTTAATTCACTTCCAATAATGTCGACTCGAATTTTTTAAACTTTCGCTGATATTTGGCTTCTCTGGTGTGGTCCACGTTGATCCTTTACTAAGCCCCTGCGGTGTCTCTGTAGTCTACTTGGATTCATCTTATCGGATTAATTCCACAGAAGTATGTCGTCTTAGTTTTGTCTATTGTATAAATAGTCAATAAACATCAAATAGATAAAATAATTTAGGAATTGATTTATCTAATTTTATATGTTAATTATAAGAGAACACGCGTTTTAAACACACAAAAACTTATCTAAACATATAAGTACACACATTTAAACGAATGTGAATGTAACAAAAATTAAGCGAAGTGTATTACCTAAAATTATGCAATAAGTACTAAACAAGAAAATCTTTTGTTACAGGCAAGACAAGAACAAAGGACAAGTATAGAGTGGTATACAGTGATCATCAGCGGTTAGAATTGGAGAAGGAGTTCCACTACAGCAGATATATCACCATCAGGCGAAAGGCAGAGTTAGCTGTCAGCCTTGGACTTTCTGAACGACAGGTAAGCCCGCAATTTTAAAGTAGAGGAATTTGGACCCTATGATATTTTGAACTACCTGCAGCACTTCAAAGTAGGATCTACATGAGCGAATATGATATTTATGCTTTGTTTATACGGTTCATATTTAATTGTGACAAAAATCGAACAATGGACGTTTTATTGAACATTTTTGAGGGCGTGCAAATCTGTTTATATACATAGGTGATCAATCAATAATAAACCTATACCATTCAGAATACGGTGAAATATCTATAATTTTATACATTACAATAAGTTATATCGCAGCGGTATATTATACAGTCAGATTAATTTTTAGTCTTTCTTTATATAGTTACATCTTACTACATTATTTTAACAATAACATGATAATTAATTGAAATGTAAAATAAATAAGACAGACGACAAAAAAATATCATAGAACAGAAATTAGACTCCAAACCCACCAGAAGCAGCTTCGCTGGCTTTTAAGATTTTCCGACGATATGTAAACAAATTCATTGAATGTGTTTCTAAAAGTTAGAAGCCCCATATCTCTATTGTCAATAAAAGTTTTTAAACGAAAATGTGGTGTCGTTAAACGAATTGCGGAACTTGAGTCACTACCGCAGTTATACGTTAGCTAGTATTTGTTCTTCTTTCTTCTTCTTTAAGTTTCCTACATTTATTTATTTATTAAAACTTCTTTATTTTACAATATAAAAATTTAACATAATTACATAAAAAGGAAATGGCAGCCTCAACGCTTAAGAGCGAACCACTGTGAGTAGAAAGAAAAGAAATAAAAAATGTATTAAATTACAGTTATTAGTATAGTTATTATAGGTAGGCAAGAAGTGTAGTTATTCAGAAGAAAAATAAACTAAACTGATACAGGATACATGAAAGACAAAAAGTAAAATGTCCACATGAATCACGATAATTTAATTCAAGTCGGTGTCACGTCAGTAGTACGAAAGTTAGGGATAGGAAATGTTTATACAGAAGAAATGTAAAGGAAGATAGAGAAGGAGATAAGCGAATAGTGACGGGAAGTGAATTCCATAGCCTATGTAATTAAGAACTACGTAAAATGGTATGTCTAGTTAATCCAATGAAAAATTATTACATATATACAATTTATACAGAAATTAAAAGCTAAACTTATAAAATAAAATTATATTTCGTCTTAAGAAATTCAATTGTTTATATATAGAAAACCTATTAGCTATAACATAATCTACACTAATATTATTAGGGGGAACAATTTGATCGTTTGTTTGAATATCTTTTTCTAGGACTGGAATATTATCCACCAATTAAACACTACGTAATCCCAGATAAAAAAAATATTATATTTTCAAAAGAACTATATGAAATTACGATTGTGTTTACAAATTTCTTAATCGCATTCGCTACGGAAACTATTGACAATTGGAGCAAAGTGCTGTACCTACTACAGTTTTATAGAAGACATCAATACCTACCTAAAAATTTCCCATAATATGTCTTACCTAAGAAACTTTTAGGTAAGACATATCCGATTGAATTTATACGGGTGAAAGCGTTTAGGTAGTTTAAAGTCGTGACTGAAATACATCATTACATAGAAAACATTATATTAATATGCAAAATTGTTACAGGTAAAAATATGGTTCCAAAACCGTCGCGCTAAAGAAAGAAAACAGGTCAAGAAACGCGAGGAGGTGGTGATGAAAGAGAAGGGCGATCACGCCTCACTCCAACACGCGCAATTACACCACGCCACAATGTTGCATCACCAACAGATGATGAACGGCATGATGCACCATCACCACTACCATCAAGGCGTTCTACAGGGCGTGACTGAGCCGCTGGTGCCTAGCGTTGCACCCGTCCCCTTGCTGTGACCGCAAAGTGAAGATTTCGGTGTTTTTGACACTTATCAGTGACAATTGACCAGTGAAAGCCCATGGGCGTTGTGCTTTAAATTCCTCTTATAAAGTGATAAACGTAGTGCAATATTCTCACCGTCTGCTCGTGAGTATATACTCTCTGAGGTTCAGGCTTTTCGTTAGTTCCGTTCCCTCATCATTTAATACCTCATCACGAATTAACGGAAGAGCCTGCGTCTCAGAGATGGACCATCACAGCCTTTTATAGCTTATTATGTGCCTGAACGGTTTCGCCTTACGGCTGTCTTGAGCCAGTTAGATAAGCGTTTAATTTAATGTTCCATTGTAAATATAGAAATATATTTTTTATATAATACATAAGTATGACCTATTGCTTCTCAGTGGCACTTTTGTTTCCCGCTTTATTAAATTACAGAGCTTTCTAGAATCTCTTTGAAAATGTATTCAAAATTTAAAAGCATTATTGGCATTGAGAATTTGCGTTTGAGATTATCTTAGTTATAATTGTAAATATGATTTATTTAGACTGGATACATTGCTTAGCCGTCGGTTAAGTTAATAAAATGTATTAATATAAATAATTTATTCATCAATTTGATGTCAATGTTTTGGTACAGTGGTACAGTGTTGGTACAATAGACGAGCGTAATGCAAACGACACTTACGTAACGCAAAATTACGCTTGTCTGCGTCTATAATGTTCATGATAATGTTTCCTAGACATTGTATAGTGTATGTTAATATTGTTTGGAAACTAATGTAAGAAGCACCTACACGAAACACATTTGATATACTAAATAAATTCATGTTATTCAATAGTGTTTATATTTTTTCCCACACATTTTTATTTAATCAAAGGCCTATTTACCATATCGTATACAATGCATCTAGTATATGAAGCTATCTATTCTAAAGTACGTGACATTTATGGTGAAAAATGTTACACTCTAAATTTAGATTTTACTAGTATTTTTTTACGTATCAGATATGCTCTTAACAAAGCTTATAATATATTTATCACTACCGAATATATCAAGCTCTGCATAATTAGTGTTTATTCTATATTAGCAAAGAATTTGAATGAGAGGTGCCTGAATTTGAGGTTGGTTTTTGAATAAGGAACGACGATGTTAATTTTCTGTAAAAGGCTTCTGTTCTGTATTTGACTATAGAAACGTAACACCGACTTGAGATCTCCGATCGTGCAGTGACATCATTGTACATTTCTTAAGTCGCTGATGGTACGGGTGACTACGAGAATTTTTCTTAAATATTCTGTCGTAATTAAATCAAATCAAATCAAAATTTATTTATTCAGTTTAGATGCGACTTAACGCATGCTTATGAATGTCAAAAACGTTTACAAAATTCGCGAAAGAGCAAAACTACGCCATCCGTTCGCAAGATTACCAGGAGGTCTTGTTCTGAGAAGAACGGGCAAGAAACTCAGCAAGTTTTATCCTCCCTTTACATACAATAATTCAAAAGAAAATGTCATAAACCACAACGTCATTTAAGTTACATAAGTAAAAATAAAATAAAATCTGTTCTGTGATTTACCACATTTAAACAAAATAATAAATACTAAAAACAAATGTCGAAGAATGTATTTTAATTCTAACTCTTCCTGATTTCATTATAGTCACTGTTTTTTTCCAAGTATATCGGTTCACAGTTAAAAAAACATAAATCTGTTTATAACCTGCTCAAGTATTTTTTATTTAAATCATTATAAATACTTAGTCAAATGTAACATATGAAATAATATCTATCAGCAGTCTATACGACTCTTCTATACATTCTTCTTGTTTATAAAAAGTATCAGTCTGTAGCCTGTAGGATATAGGAGCATTTCAATGAAATTTAAATATGGATTAGGCCAACCAAAGTAAAAAAAAATTTGATAGGAATAAAGAATCTCTATTCTCTATATACAGAACATTTGAATTTAGAAAAGCATAGTCTATAGTTTACTGCTTTCATAAACAAAAACGTGTCAAAAAAATCAGAAGACTACGGTTGGCGGATTGGCATCGGAAGTATTTTTTAAATGAGGCGTAAATCATCTATGCAGAAATTAAGTAATAGACGAAGGATTTGGTTTGGTTTTAATTGTGTAGGTTACATGTGAAGACATATAAACACCAAAAATCCTTCAACATTTTTTTTTATACCAAATGATACAATTTCGTATAAATTGCAAACGTTATATTTAATAATAATAAACCTTAATCATAAACGTGATTCTTGTATGTATTTTTGTCTAAAAAATGTCGAAATAGTACTAGTCGGGAAGCCAAGCAAACCTACGAAAAATAAAACATGCTAAACATCATTGTATCTCATTCTTACGCATTAGGATGACTCTTGGGAAAACAGGATGAACATATTTTATCGCGATTTCTATGATTCTTATTATGTGGTGCTTGTCACGTTGCGCATCATATTTATTAGTGATTTAAGTGTGAATAATTTTAAGATAATCATAAAATATTCCCAAAAACTTTCAGTAGGAAATTACAAGCATATATTTAGTAAAAAGCCTACATTTGTATATATCTAATAACACTGACCACTTGACTTTAGCTGAATTCCAATAATGTTACTGATTTAAAGAAATGTTTCAATATCTATCTAACCAAAAACGGCGCGGGACAATTTAAAATATTTTCTTATAGCTTCTAAGAAACATTTTTGTAGAGTGCTCGAGTAAATATAATTATGATGAAAGAATTTTTAAATCGTTCAATACTTTTAATTTTATTGTCACAAATATAAAATGGCTTATCTGGAAGTAATTGACGACACATATTTAACACAAAACTTACACGATATATAAACTACTAAATAGCATCGGTAATAGTATATCCAATACATAGTACCTACAAATTCGCTCGATAGTAAAATTAATAGTGATATGTGTGAGGGAGCGAGAAAGAAGATATAATAGGTCTTTTATTTCAGACCCTAGCTATATTAACATAGATTGAATGTTCTATTATCTAAGTGATGATTCTTTGTTGGTGCGTGATCGTCCCCGGAGCCTCTGTATCGCGGGCTTGTAGAAACTACTCTGGCCGATTAGTGGGTAGTGCTTATCCTGTCTCTGAATAGCGGAGGTTCTGGTGAGGGTCCAGTCCCACTTACTGCAACTTGCGGTGGCAGGGGCATGCATATGCAATTCCACGTCGGGTATCAAAACAATGGTATCTGTGGCAAATGGCATAGGCCTTATTCAAATCCTAACATTGCCTCTTCTGTTTCTTTCTTCAACATAATGTTCCATATTTTGTTATGGTAGGTACACCATCGAAACTGACAGCTTTTCGGAAAAAACCGAAGTACTAAATAAAACTACTAACTACTAAGTAATTTATGCTGACAGCGTTAAAGGTGCACTGCCTCAGGCACAATTTTTTTAAAATTTGTTTCAATTTTCTATTTATTATTTTCTTATTATTAATACTATGTTGTTTACGAAAACTGTGAATACTGTTCTTGTGTTGTATACCAAAAATCTAAATCATTTAAATATTAAAATAAAGAAAATCTTTAATATTTTCACATTTTTCTCTACGTTAAAACCTTCCTCAGAGTTCAAGGAATAATTAAAAAGAAATCGCTTAGAAAATATTACGCGATTTATTTATTTGTACAGTTATTAATTTTTAATTCATATTTTTATCGAACTCTTATTAATTTATCTTATGTAAACAATGTTATATGTGTTGAAAACCGCTTTGTATTCGGCTATACCTGAAATGCGTTTCTGCAATATAATAAAAATCTTTATGTTTTCCAATTAAATTAATTAATGCATTTAAATAATGGATTCGAAGTCACGATGTTGCATCCGATTACGATGCATTTTGTAAATTGTCCGTAAAATATTGGAATCATAACCATTGTGTTTAATTGGAAATCATTAATTTTATTTTTTGATCTTTTGCAATTTAGAAGATTTGAAGGATTAGCGGCTGACAAAGGTAACTGATGCGAATTATTTCTTTGATGCAAATATTACCGCCGTCAAAAAGACGAAGTCTGCTATTTTTTAGCACCGACTCAGGGTGGGTTCAATTTAATTACTCCAACAAATTATTGAATATAATAATAATTTATTTCATATTTGTTTCACAGAAAAAACTTATATCTAATTGCGCTAGTTATATTTACAAAATCAGTCAGGTTTATCTGACGCTGAACTAGGTGTGAACCTGTATTTCAGCATACAGCGCCTAACCCCTTAGACAAAAACTAGCATCAAGTACATGACTCATTGGCGAAACTTATATCTAAAAAAAACTATATCACATTTTCAGTAATTTACAATAAATTTAATAAGTGTCCTATTATGGTGTGAAGTGTTCAAATGTTCTCCCTGTGAGTAAGGTGAGAGGGTGTGTGTGTGTGTGTGTGTGTGTGTGTGGGAGAGTGTGTTAAATAGTTTATTACTCAAAAATTTATATATTATACCAGTACATAAATAATATAATAAATAAGTAAAAAAATGCCTTTCAGTTTTTATACATTAAACATTTTATCATTTGTAGGTATATTTATCACGGTTGAATTAATATAATTTACTCAATGTTTGTAAGGAGCTGCAACCATTACACCATGTTCCATATGACATATTGAGTAATAAAGAATACTTCTGAACCTATTCGAATTAGGGTCCTTAAAGAAAACGGCGCACCAATTCTTAAAAACGCAGTTGTGAGCCCTCTGGCAATCTGAGTGCCCATGGCAGTATCACTTAACATCCGGTGAGACTACGTTTCGTTTGCCTGTTATCCATACATTTTTTTTTACTTGGTTAACGTTCGAACCCAATATAAAACCCACAATCTCAAAATGAAAGAAATCTGAGATTACACCGTGACAGTCGATCGATCTTCTATCTGCATCCCAATAACAAAATCTTACGAAGACAATCCATTTTTGGCGAAAGATAGAATGCAATCTCTATGCTCTTTACACTCATATTTGATCATCAATATAAAACAAATAAAGTAAAAACTATACAAATAATATTAAAATATACAAGTATATTTTAAAAACTGGTGTAAGTTAAAATCTTAGGATATTGGCATTTCCATAGGTTTATCGACATACACCGATCCGACCTACCATGGATAGCTTGTATCGACGGGTGGCTATTACAATCCGTCGATTGGTTATTTGCACACTTCTATCAATATTTGAGTTAGTAAGTCTATCTCAGATGGTCAAAAAAGGATTAAGATAGGTTATTGGGTTTGGGTGTAGGTGGGTAAATGTAGTTGCTATTTCAAGAAGAGAAGAATGTCAGCGTTTGTTCTAGTTTGGCTGTTTCCATGGCTGTTAAGGAATAAGGAGTAGGCAGACAAAGGAATGCTGCTAAGTGTTATGTACACTATGCTTATTGAGAGTACCTTTAGGGTTCAAAGGAACCGCGCCCGTATCAATGACTTCCCGTAGCACGGCGCTAATTGTAATAATTACTTTAAATATTATCTTAGCCCATTCAAACTTTCGTATTTTACGCTATTGATACGAGAAATGTACAAATAGAAAAATCTGTATGATTACATGACGGTGACCTAGAAATACATTCAATTCAATTTAAAATCATTTATTCGTGTTGGTAACATATTGTACACTTATGAAAAAGAAATGGACTTACGTTAAATGCTTCAACTTTATATTTATTACCAGTTCTCAAATCAAGGGCGTAGAACGGAAGAGAAGAACTGGCAATAAACTATCCGCCACTCTTTTTTTTTAATTTTATATCTAAGTCATGTATTAAAACATATATACATGAGCAGTGTTGGCCTAGTGGCTTCAGCGTGTGACTTCCTGAGGTTCGTTTCCCGATTGTGCACCAATGGACTGTCTTTCTGTGAAGACTTGCCTTAAAACCAAAAAGTCGAAGATCTACTTCCCTATGAGATTGAATGATCCTGTTACAGAGGGTCAGACCTAAGAGTGTTGTTTAACTTTTTTTAAAATGTAAAAACGTACATTTTCTTAGTAAAATATCTAGCGTCGTCCGCATTACCGACCTGAAAGATTAAGTGCAATTATATGATATTTACCACTGCACTTTAGAAACAGAAATATTCTAATCTAATAAATTAGCAAATCCAATCAATTCTGGCAGAACATTAAAATTTAAGCTATTTATTGAAATCGAACAATACAAGTCGTTAATGTTATTAGTGTTCTAATACAATATCGTAGATCTTATTGCGCATCACGAATCGAAAAACAATAGGCAAAAAACAAATGACAGTCTCTTTGTAGAAAATACTCTTAAAATCCTCGGAATATTCTGACCCGAGAAAATATCTAAACATCAGCGATGGGAGCTATGCAATGTGGGCCATACGGAGTGATGTGGCAAGCCAAGCAATCTCCTGAAATTCTCAAGGCAAAAGGAAACGAGGCCAAAACAAACCTGGCAACGAGTATTGCAGAGCTGAAGGAAGCTGCAATGACGCGGAGTAAAATAAATAGAGCTGCCCAAAACCGATCACACCGGTTTTGACCGTCGGTAAACCCGCCCCACTTCGGGGACATAGGATTTTAACGAAACATAGATTTATATTTAATTCGTCTTCTATATAAGTTTAGATAACATTATTATCTACAGAAATGAGTCAATGCAGTATAAATTATGAAATAAATACCTAAATAGCATTATCGTTTTGTGATATAAGCAGATTACATGGCCGGCAGTTTTTAATCCAAAAAAACTGATAAATCAAAAAATGTTTTCACGTGTATATCGCCGGAAGTCACTGACAACCAAATGTAATTAAGGAAATAGACTTCAAGATACAGAATGCCCCTCTGGGGACGGGACACAAATTTATATGAAACTAATAAAGCTGGTATTAGTAAACAAAGGAAAATTTGGAAGAGCAACCCGTGGTATCGATCTACGGTACAGAAGGAATCACCATTAATGAATCCTTGAGATTGGCTTTATAGTTTTTAGTTTGATTTATTAATATTTTTTTTGTTTTACTAATTAAGGTTCTATAATATTTTATGTGACATTTGGTTATGCACTTCTGTCACTTTTCTCATCATATTTCTTTGTTTAGTTTTTGCCTTTCGAGGTTTGCCTGGAAGGGATCACTCGTTAGCAATATAGCCACACGTTGCTTCCCTTAGAATTTTTTTTTATTATGTTATTTGTTGTTTTTTTAATGTAACGAAAAATGAATATTAGGATGACAAGAAAATAAATGTTAGTATATAACAAATCTAAGCTGAATTTTTTAATTGTTAATAACACGGGCTTTTATTATTTACTAGTAAACATTTGTGTAAATTGAGCGAGACATTAATACTTATTTGTATTGATTGATAAATCGAGTTATCTAATATGAAAATCGTTTCTATGTATTATTTATTTATTTATACTTTGTTTCCATAATATATGAGCTATTAAGTGACGGGCAGCCATGTCCAACAAGCGGTTTGTTCCAGGCAACCCTGATATGGAACAATAAAAAAAGAAGACAAGAAGTGCATAATTAATTCACAAAAAGAAACTCAAAATAACATGCAACTATAACTAAAATTAAATGAAATAAATTAGAAAAAATATAAATTATAATATGTATAAAGATAAAGATTGTGACACCTTGCCAGCAAGTGAACTGTGAAATATGTATGTAAATTTTTATGTAATCAATGTCAGGTGTATAGTATATGTAGTGTATGTATTAGCAAGCTGTATGATAACTAATAATATGAAAGGGCGAGACCAAACAGCCCTTCGGATGTACCCAACACATAAATAGAGAATAATGTTTAAAGAACTTTATTTCTCATTACAAAAAAAATATTTTATTTATATGAGAAACTTAATATTCATATGTATATACGAGCGAGATACACGTCGCCACTAGCCTTCTTAATTTTAGCCAACTGTGTTCATTCTGACATGCATCTTTACTGCCTTTTTGATCTTGTCAAACACTCCAATATTGCGAATTTGAGATGGTAATTGATTAAATAAAAAAGAATATGATATCTAAAGTTCTTCTTTTTTTGGGAAAAGGGATACTCTTCTTTAATAAAATCCCAGAGGCTCTTTTATCTCTGCCTTTTAATAAATTGCTGAAAAGCTTTGTTAAAAAGGCTTAATGTAAAGTTAACAATTATGTTGTTAATAAAATGGCCTGGGACTACTGCTAGACAGACTACTTCTAATTAATTTGCGGTATTTGTTTAAAATATGTATTGCTTGATGATTTGCGTTTTTTAAAGAGTACCGAGAGTTGTTTACGCCGATTTTTTCTGTCGGCCTACACCCTCTGTCTTCTTTGCCGATAAATATTCAAATATAATGACGAGGAATAAGTGATACCTTTATATTTTATGTTCTATAGTAAACATATTTTATTTAATAAATAAGTATGAGAAGTCTTCAACAGTCGGAGCCCTGTTGGGTCAAAGGCTCAAAGTGGGCTTTTATCACAGCTATCACCACGATAATTAAGATCTTGAGGGTGACGTCGCCACTTTAGATAATGCAAGAAATGCACATTTTCAAATCTGATTAATTGTTACCTTCTTGCATTCATTACTAAATAATCATATACAGAGCAGTGACCTCTTACAGGGTATTAAAATTGTAGTCCCATACTCGTTCCCTAGGTCTAAAATCACCAATATTTTCCAAGTTCCTTCGGCCTAAACCAACCCAGGAGTTCAGGCACCTCGTTCGAATTCTTCGCGACTTTAACGGACTGAACACAGCTTATCCGGAGCTGGATATCCGGTAGAGAGCTGATCGGTTTCAGAGAAAGCATTGTTGGGTGCCTTTCTCAAACCTAATTCGCTGTTTTGCTGATGATTTTTTTTCTGCTTTACCAGAAAATTTCTGTTAAATTTATTTTATTATGTGCTTATTTTATCTTATATATGTTTTAATTGTATTTTTAATATCTATTTTTTGTTAAACTTATGTTTACTTTAATTCTCATACATTTTAGATGGAAGATTTTGTAAAATATCTCTAGATTTAGTACTATGTATGACAACGATCTCATAAATGGTATAAGTCATAGTATCAAACTTAATAAATAAATTATATATTCACACATTCATAAAATTACTGTAATGAGCTGTAGAGTGTAGGCTTTTTATCGAACACCTTCAGCTGTTAAAGTCTGGAACAACTACGTGAGCCATGCCTGGACAGGACAACGTTCAAGTGAAATTTTAATCTGAAGTACAGGCAACACTTTCGTGTTAGGAAGCAAATGACTTTAAGTGATATCATCGCTCGCAAGTGCGTTGCCGGCCTTTTACGAATTGGTACGCTCTTTTCTTGAGAGCCGAAGTTGAATTGGTTCAGAAATACTTCTGTTCCCAGCTGGTGCTACACGCTAAAACTGCCTTGAAAAACGCTCAGTTGTGGAACGGCGGACGTCGAGATGATACGGATGGTATCTTATTCAACCATTCATAACAATTGATTTACGCTACCGAATCCTACTGGATTTAATTATTTCTCTCTTGTAAAATTTATGCTAACCAACAAGTCCTATATTTTTCCTACCTTCCTAGTAAACCGCTCCGGGCTGTGGAGCGTTTAGGTTCTCTATTACCGGGTATAATAAATTTATTTATAACCAATAGTATCTTTATACTAACCCATTAGACTATTTAGCGCTGTAATACGCCCTCAATAAAGGGGTTATAGATTAATTACAGATTCGACCACCGGGGAGCTGACTACGATCACAGCGTCTCCGCCGGGCTAAGCAAACACCACCAATGTTTGCCCTTCCTCGCTCTGTTTACACTTTGACAGCAGTCTTACAGGTTGTTAACACGTCACGCCTAACTGGCGGACAATGTCAACATGTAATTTAATTAAATCACGAGCCACATCATTACATTACCACAAACACGGTAGTGTCGCCAGCGGATATTTAAAGAGTGATGCATTGTTATTAATTCACCCGTTATGATTTCCTTGAAACGGTAGACTCTTTCGATTGAGAGGAAATTTAAGTGTGACCTGCGTGGGGGGATCGTCAATTTGTGAGGTTCTAGGCTATGACGCAGTGCGAAACGCGAATAATACCACCGACCGAAAACAAGTGACGGGAATTTCCCCGTTCCGTTCGATAGACGCACATGGGTTGATTGATCTCTGGAATACTTACCTTATGATTAATAATAATAAAAAAAAGCCTTTATTGCTGTATTATCATATTAGGTAGGTAGATTAAAATGTAAAATACTAAAAAAGTGTGTGTGTACTACCATACACTCGTAAGAAGTGAAACTTCTTTATGACGTTATTTTTCAATAAATAATTTACTATTTGCAACTTTACAGAAATTGGTTAAATAAAGTTAAATTAGATAAAGTTTAATAAAAGGCTTTTATTATCATAGACATAAATACAAATTCTACAATTATTTCATTTTAGCTTATTACTACAAAGATTATTATTGAATTTCATTAATTGTAATAGAATTATTACTATCATTGAAGTCGTTATTATATATTTGTGTTATTAATGGCTTATGGTAACTGAAATACGAAATATATTGTTTACATTCCACAAAATTTAACAACCGAGCGAAAAATACCAATACCAATCCCTACTCCGCTGGAGAAAGTATACTTTGAATCACGCGTGGTAAGGATAAGAAAAAGATGGAGCGTAACGGAAGAATGTCCCACGTAACGAAAAAATGTTACACTAAATTTTTTTCCAACCCCGATAAAGAAGTTTCACTTCAAAAA
The DNA here is from genome assembly GCA_028984075.1 of Pieris mannii. Taxonomy (NCBI): domain Eukaryota; kingdom Metazoa; phylum Arthropoda; class Insecta; order Lepidoptera; family Pieridae; genus Pieris; species Pieris mannii. Next base: position 5,286,017 of record CM054797.1, read on the forward strand.
AGTTATCACTAAAATTTAATATTAAATACTAATAATTAATATCTTCCAAGTATTTGTAACTCTACGGTCCAGTTCCTTGCCCATGCATCCTTTATTAGCTAGCCTTACGATTATTATTTTTAAATTTCATTTTTTTTTTCAAAATATCCCGTGTTTTCAATAGGGACTTGGGCCCCTTTGTGTCTACGAGGCCCTGGGCCCCTCGACTTCTGTATGTTAATATAACATACGGAACTCGTACGAGTAGGTTACACGCGACTGAATCTTTAGCGGCTACAGGACCCGAGGAACCAGTTTCAGTAAGTCATAATTCACTTCTGGACAAGGCTCTCCAAATTTTTCCTGTACCACCGGTACCGAGCTTTTCCTCCATCCGTACCAGGTCATCTGTTCTCCTGGTGGGCCGTACTGGTAAACCGACTTGGGACTCAAGGGCGGCGTGTGTCACTGGATTCAGTATCTTGTATTGACCACAATTTTCCTCAAAACATCTTGTACCACCAGTTTCGCGTATTGCACTCAAGTGAGTGCAATGAGGCGTTGACGCCTTTCCTGTAGCCGCAGCAAATCATTTGTCCACATGGCGGTAGACCGTCCTTTGGTTAATCGGGGAGAGACTAGGTGATGAAAAATTAAGTATAAGGGAATTAATTATTTTGTGCCAAATGGGCTTTATCCCACAAAATGGAATAAATGAAATATATTGAAATTATTACCTTTACTAGAACTCTTAAAATACAAAAAATATTTTATATGAGAAACACGATAGGTAGCGTGCAACTGTGCATGAATTTTTACTTGCAGTCTTATGAAAACTTTGATTACTTAGAAATTGTTTTGAGGTACAATTATTTATTACTTTATGCATTTATTTAGGTGAGCTGTTACCTATTGGTACGAAATCTAGCCCTTTGGTAATATTAAATTGAATAAGCATTCAATGTTGACAATAAAATGCCCGTGGCGGTTTAGAACACGCCTTTCGATTGATTGTGATTGGTCAAAAGATTCTCTATCGAGACGCGAACGATCCGTTTTTGTGTTTGACTAACCTGAACAATTATTAATTGATTCAAGCTTTGTTAAGTGACTCTTTGATACCTAATTCGTATTGTTAAGCATATCAGTATTAGAGAATTAAGTATTTTTAAATAGTTACTAGAAAACACTCAAATTTGTAGTTTATGTGTAAAATTTAAATTACTTTTTTTTTAATTTGGGTTGACCGCAATTGTACGTATTTTAAAATGGCAAATAATAGTATTTTTTTATTTATTAATTGTGATTGATACACAACAAAATTGTTTATCTATTATCAATATTTATTGTTAACATAACATTAATAATTAATATCTAAAAAAAATTATATTTAAAATTTTTAATATTAATTACATAAGGTTTTAAAAAATGTGTTAGTAACATAACAAATGTTAAAAAGTAAAAAGTATTTTATTGAATCACAAACATTAACATACATGTAAAATTGAGGTAGCCCCAGTAAGTTAAATAATACTTGTGATGGAGCAACCTCGCAACTTCCCTTAAATTATAGATTACAATGTTTGGACCAAAACAACTGAAATATGACTTGACAAACTTAGTTACAAAATATATTATTTTTCTATTTATTTATTTTTGAATTAAAAACTAACTAAATTAAACAAATAATAACGCACGGTCTTTGCGTGCGTGCGTGTGAGTGCGTGCATGTGTGTTTGTGTGTGTGTGTGTGTGTGTGTTTGTGTGTTTGTGTGTGCGTGCGTGTGTGTGTGTGTGTGTGTGTGCGTGCGTGCGTGTGTGTGTGTGTTTGTGTGTGTGTGTGTGTGTGTGTGTGTTTATCTGATTCTCGTCAAAATTAATTCTGTTTCTTCATATGTGATAGTTTTCAACCACCCAGTTACGGTATTCTTACAATTATATAATAACATCGGATATATATTTAATTTCTGATTCAGTTTATTATAGATGTAGGCAGCCTGTGTAGTATATTGACGTTGAGCAAAAACTGTGTGCACGCGTGGGGCGTATGCTACAATATCTTTACGTCTCTTCTTTAGTTTACCTGGACTAAATGGTAGTGTTTTGTGCATACGTAGGGTGATATGCAAAATGTATAATTTTCTAACGCTCAATAAGCCACTATTTCTGTAAAGGTCATCGGTAGAGTATCTATATGGTTTGTAGTTCATTACTTTAATAAGGGCCCTTTGAGATCTCTCTAAATCTAAAAACTTAGTTTTAGTTGCTCCTCCCCATACGGGAATGCAGTATATTATAATAGATTGAGCCAGGGCTAGATAAACTTTATTAAGCAATGACGCGGGCATGACGTAGCGTAAGTTTTTAAATATCCAAATAAGTTTTCTAACCCGGGCCATAATTGTTTCGATGTGTAAGTGCCATGATAACCTTTGGTCCACTGTAACTCCAAGATATTTGGTAGAGTTGACACGTTCTATGGTCTGACAGCTACAATTCTGGGCAATCGGATCACCACACCTATGAATCCTAACTCCAAAGTCGTAACCCGGCTGAGATCTTTGATTCGCAGTAAAACATATAAAATTTGTTTTATTAACATTAAGTGAAAGTAAGTTGGTATTAAGCCAGCCAGCTACTTCAGCCAGACCTAGTTCAGCTGCGGATTTCACAGCCATCCAAGTCGCTCCCGTGTACACAATCGCGGTATCATCCGCGTATGAGTAGATCCGTCCGCCATTGCTCCGAATATTACAAAGGTCATTTATATATATCAGGAACAATGTCGGGCCAAGCACGCTTCCCTGCGGGACGCCATATTCCACGGTTTCTTCTTCACTTATCAAATTATTAATTTTAACTTGTTGTTTTCGACCTTGTAGATAACTTCTAAAAAGGGAGAGAGCTGTATCACGAATTCCTATGGCTTCCAGCCTGCGCAGAAGAATGGGAACGGAAACGGTATCAAATGCCTTTTTAAGGTCCAAGAATATTGTTACGCATTTAATACCTCTGTCTACATTATCAATTATGTCATTAGTAAGTGCAGTCACGGCATCTTGTGTAGACAGGCCCTTCCTAAATCCGTATTGTGTGTTGGATAAAATTTTGAATTTATTTAAGTAATTGACCAGTCTATTGTTCAGTAACTTTTCTAATATTTTAGAGATACATGGCAGTACGGATATAGGACGGTAGTTATTGACGTCGTTCAGGTCCCCACTCTTATGCACAGGCGTAATCAACGATCTCTTAAATACGGCTGGAAATATTCCTGTTTTGAAGCAGGAATTAGCCAGCTGGCTAATGAGCGGGACAATAAAGTCTCTGGACATTTTCAAAAACTTTGTGGGTATACCATCCCAACCAGGTGCGCTCCCAGAATCGAGACCCATGAGTATAGCATCCACCTCACGAGGACTAGTCTCAAGAAGAACAAACGAAGACACCCGAGAACAAATGTCTGTAGTTGTTGGGTTACCGAAGTTAAGTAAAATGTCCTCAGCTAAAGTTGACCCTATTTTAACAAAGAATTGGTTGATACGGTTTAGTGAGTCAAGCGGATTCGGAGTAATATTCAGTAGACATGTATTTGAGGATTTGGGGGTTTTAAATTGAGTTACTTCATTAATTTTTATCCAAAGCTGTTTAGGATTTTTAACTGAGTTAGCTATTTGAGTTTTATGAAATTGTCGTTTAAGTTTTTTAATTAAGTTTGAACAGAAGTTACGAAAGCGTCTAAATGTTATTTTTAAGATTACGTTAAAAGGATTTTTCTTTAGTTTAAGTTGCATTTTATTGCGAAGTTTAATACAGCGTAGGGCTCCTAGTGATATCCAAGGTTTAAGAATTCGCTTGCTATTAGAGATTGTCTTAGTTTTAGTGTTACAAAGTAATATGGTTTTTATTTCATGGATAAATTTATTAGCCAAGGTCTCCGGATCATTGTAAATATTGAAAAATGACATGTCTGAGTTAAATAAGTCTTTACACGCGTTTTCAAAGTCAATAGAAGTTGAATACCTATGGCAGTTTCTAGTTACAGTTTTTTGTGCTAGGTTTAATACTACCATGGCATGGTCCGTGATAGTTGTAGTCAAGACAGCCACAAAAGCAGAGCTCTTAAGTTTATCGAATTTCAGAAAAACATGGTCGAGGCAGTTCGACTCTCTAGTAGGTAGACAGTGCCCGGGAAGCAGCCCATGTCCTGCCAGCATGTTTAAATAATTTAATCTATTGTGACGCTGTTGTAAGGATTCAGACTCTCTACCTATTAGGTTGATGTTTATATCCCCAGTTATTATAATATTTTTAGGTGTAGTAATAGTATCGAGATAACTATTTAGGGAAGTTATGAAATTATCTGCACAGGCGTGTGATGGGGAACGATATATACCTATAATAACGTATTCGGCGATAATTAGCTGTATAGCCGAGGCGTGCGAGAGTGAAACTTCTGTTACCCGACAGAGATGGTTGTTTTTTATGTATGCTACAACGCCATCATTTTGATTGAGCTGATTTGTAGTATGATATGAAGAGTAATTACGGAGGAGTGGTAAGCGTTTACTATTATTTAGTCTGCACTCTGTAAGGATCATTACATCCACATCATGATTCATTTGCTGTAAATTTACCTGAAGGTCGTCAAAATTACTGTAAATACTTCTAATATTTTGTGTCAAGACAGTGAAATTATTTTGCTCAACGTAGTTACTAAATTCTTCGATGTCAATTATTTTTGAGTTACTAATTTCTGTATTATCTAGTTCCCATAAGGTGTTTAAATGATTATCCATATTCAGTTACGCGTGCAGAATGGCGTAGCTTGCCCTTTACTCTATTGAATAGTTGCATGTAAGTACCGTTGCAGGATAACGATGTTTTGAGAGTACATATAGTGCTATTGAGACAGTTAAACTTATTGTGTAAGAGTGTGTATGATTTTGTGTATGTGTGTTTAAGTGTGTATGTATGTCCGTAAAAAAGGGATTTTACACTGAATAATACTTTTAGATACCGTAGATTACAACTTTTTGAACTACTGTTACTTGGTTTATCAAAACAATGTAGGTTAATTATAAATGCTAAAACTTTAAGTATGAATAGACTAATAATTATTTTCTTAATACTAATACATGCACAAAAAATAAGCGATAAGAATAGTAAGAAATAAAAAGAAGTTTCACAGTATAGTCACGTTTCCTGTAGCAAAAGGTGTACCTGGGCTTCGCTGTTAATGAGGATAACCCGAGAATTTTCATCTTTCTTGACGAAGACTCGGCCATGTTTAGTCCAGCAGAATTTGTACTCTTTTGATTTTGTAAGGTCTCGGGCCAGGAAAAATAGTCGGGCTCCTTTTGATGTTAACTGTTCCGATATAAAGACAGGGGTTTCTTCATTTTTGGTAAATCCGAGATGTTTAGCCTGTATCTTTGTTTTATTTTTAATATTGTAGCTCTTGACTTTCAGAAGTAAATCCATTTTAAGAATTGATGAGGCTAGTTCGACAATTATGGGGGTGTTATTTACCCCAGACTTTCTACTCTGGATTCTGTAAATATCTTTTATGTCTTGCTGGCTCATATTAAAATTTACAGATTTTGAGAGACACAATACCATATTAATTAAGTCGTCTCTATTTTCGTTTCCGTTCTTTGGCACATTTTTAATTTCAATACATGTCTTCCGAGTTGTCCTTTGCAGATCCTCTATTTTATCTTCTAGGATATTAATATACTCCCTATCTTTCTTAGTCTGTACCTCTAGTGATTCTATCTTCTTCTGAAACTCTTCTTGTTGAGCAAACAAACGCGTGATTGATGTTTCTATGTTACTGTTAGTTAATTGCATTTCCTTGAGATTGTTATTAATTTCTCTAAGTTCTTGTTGCTGAGTCTTCGTAAATGACGCGAACAATTCTTTCATGTATAATTTAAATTGAGAAAAATCCGAAGGTTCAGCGGGTGAAGTATGCATTTCCTGTTCTCTTTCTACTCTGCACCTTTTATTGACCCTACTATTTCGCATGGAAATAAAATTCGGTGGTGTACTTTCAATACCTGCTTCATTTATGTTACTGTCAGATAACGACTTATTTAACTGTGTTGCGGACATTGTACCAGGGAATAATGCACAGCAAAGTAACCACTAATGCGTATCTTACAACGGGCCAATTAGTCACAAGGTAATTAGCGAAAGGGGTGTCGCTAATTAGGTAATTATCCAGTGGCGCTTGTGAAAGGTGGAGCTTAGCGGTGAGTGGTCGCCTTCAAGGTCACGTATGACCAATAGTTAATAATTAGGTGTGTTACCCGTACTTCTTGTTCGCTGCGCAGGCGCTGGTTTGTTGTCGCCGATCTTAGGTACCAGGGTGGCAGGATCGTTTCTCTGTCTACGTAGTCTTCACACGTTGGGTATCTTCACACGCCGGTTACCTCTTGTGATTTTATGCGCTCCTATTTTCTTCTTTGAATTTAGTGTTACCAAATTTATAATTTAATATTTAAATAAACTTTTACAAGGGGTCCACTACACGTCTACACCTATCGGCGGTCCGGGGGAAGAGCCAAATAGATTGATTATACTCACACTATAGAAAATTGCATTATATATGTAGTGGTGAACTTTGATTAATGAAAATTTAATTGTGTGACGTAGTTTGTATACTTGTAAATGAACGCGTGAAGCGAATTACGTTTTTAAATTAATTACGGATGAATATTTATTAATAAGAAGTCAGCAATAAAGACAAGAAGATTTCTGTACTTAATAAAAGGTTACAAATATAATATATCAAAGATATTTTGTAATAAACTATCTTGAATGACAAACTAGAGATTGTGCTCCCAAAATGGCGGCATTCGCTTTGCCACCATTTTCACAATTCAACAGTTTGTTGCAAAGTTATTACAGTATAAATATACAAACAAGTATTTCCGAACCAATTCGACTTAGGGTCCTTCAAGAAAAGAGCGTACCAATTCTTAAAAGGCCGGCAACGCACTCGCGAGCCCTCTGGCATTGAGAGTGTCCATGGCCGGCGGTATCACTAATCATACTCCTGCCCGTGAGCCTCCTGCCCGTTTGCCTCCTGTTCTATAAAAAAAAATCAAAATGTACTTACAAAGATAAAATGCGAAGTTAATAATTAATTCTTATCGCGTAGGTACTATTTACTAGAATGCTTAATCCACATGAATTGATACGTTGATAAACAAAGGATTATCGGTAAACATGAAAGCGTCTAAATGAATTTTTAATCCCGCTTTTCCTTCGCCGTATCTTGATTACGTGACTCTGATAACCCTTGCTCATAAAAACTAACAATATTCTACGGTGTATAAAATTTGGTGTACTTGCTATGTTTGTAAAACTGAATTATTAAAATTGGCATCAGTTATTTATGAATAAAAAGCTGTTTAGAAGTTATACAAGCGGTAGCAGGAAGCGAATAGAGAAAGCCATGGAAGCCATGTATGATATTTCGAAAATCTGATGGAGGACTTTTGAAGGGGTCCCAATTAGGAGTTCATCCAAATCCCAAATCAAGCTCTGATCATTCGTAATTCTAGCGACTCACAGTTGCGGCTGAAGCAAGAGCGATTTACGTCGTCAGGGTGCGTGGCAAAGCATCAAGAACTTTTGCCCCACCAAGGGGACATCGTTGTCTTTGACTCATAGCACCAATTCTATTATTAAATTAATCAATCAAGTTTTTTTAGAAATTTTACGAAAATTCAAATACTCCTAATTCTTGGGATTGATTTGTATGACAAGTTAAAACGGTAAGACTCAAAAGTTCGCGATTAAAAAGAGTGGCGGAAAGTTTTTTGCTAGTTCTTTTTGCCCGATTTACGTCCTTGACTTGCGAACTGGTAGTAAATGTAAATGTACAATTAACTTAATTTCGTTTCTGACGTTCATAAGTGTATTTGTTTACCTATATGAATAAAACTATTTTTTTTGTGTTTGTTTGTTTATCCATACATTGTGAAACAGACAGTGTTTTTATATTTCTTTTACTAGGGTTGCCTGGAAGATATATGCCTATATGAATAGAAGTTATGTTAGTTAGGTAAGCCAAGACGTGTGTCAGGCTGTGAAGCTAACGATAGGTTAGTAAATAAGATGATCAAACCAAGACCCAAGGTGAGGTGTTTTGTTTTTCTTTTTCTAATTATTACACTGGCCTTGTATTTATCACCATCTTAGTTATGAAAGACGTAGGTATGCACGTAACCAATGAGAGTTATCTTTAGTGATGTTTGTTAAGCACGTTTTTAAATTCATATCAATAGATAAGTTTATTTGCTGAGTATAACGTTTCTCTTATTGAGGTAAATGTCAAAATTTTGTGATGGAAATACCGACAGTAATCACAAGTTGCATCATGAACACTTCTTTAAACCATTGGTTAAGTAAGTGGCTCTTATTTTGGCGCAATTATAAGTCGATTGTTTGGTACATAAGAAATCTGATCAGAGACTAAAGACGTAGATGATCAAGAACTGTCTACGTGGAAACACAATAAAAAAAATGGAATCACAGAGTAGGCGAAACAGCTGCAATAAGTTATTCCTTCCAAATATTCTTTCGGTGTTTTCGATAATTAACAAATTAAACCAACGGGATTGATCACACAGATGTTGGCAGGTCACAGTGAATTCTTATAGTATCATACAACTGAAGACACGGTTTTGCAATGTCAGACCGACTGTCAAATTTATGGACACGACAGATATAACACAGAACAAGCCATGGGAATAAAAGTAACACAGACGAATTTAAAGGAAATAATGTTCAACATAAGGTAAAGAGGAATCTTTTTAGAATTTGCTGTATATATATACAATATGTAAAAGAAATAACCAATGCCGTTTACGTAAGAACCTCCAACGACTAAATAGTCGGAGAATTATCTAGCTGTAAATAAATAAATACCCGTTTTGTAGATAGCATAGATTGGGTCTAAATAGTTGATGGTATTTTTTATTTTATTTAATACTGATGAAAGCGCAGTGTTGGCCTAGTTGCTTCAGCGTGCTGTCTCATCCCTGCGGTCGCAGATTCGATCCCTGGCTATGCACCAATGCACTTCCTGTGAAGGGAAACATCGAGGAAACCGGCTTGCCTTAGACCTAAGAAGTCGGCGGCAGATGACGAGCCTCAAGCACTGGGCAAGTCCGGCAAGGAGGCTGATTTGCAGATGAAATATATACAGAATCTGTGTTTGATTTTATCAAAAAGAATTTCAACATTGAAATGTCAAACTTCTGAAGTATATTATATTTTTTACGTAAAGTCTTCCACAGGTTGATTTTAAATTTCGAATGCGATTTGACGTGATTCGAATTTATGACTATACCCCTTCTAATTTATGATATGCTATAAAATACGTCCAAAACGTCCATGTACGGGCTACGTATGTTTTTTTGTAATTAGCGACTATTTTGGAGGGTTGAGACATCTTATCAACGTCAAAGTCAAAATATATATTCATTTATCCTTTGTTAAGAACATCAAAATTTATTAAATGATATATTTACTAGTTAAAACGACACGGACGAAAAGAATGGGCAAGAAACTCCGCTATACTTTTTAATCCCAATTTTTACTACTATGTCCATATGATACCTATCGATTTTTTTTATTATAATTTTAAAAAAAACAAAAGGTGAACATTATTTAAAGATTATTAATAGGATTTAAACCTATATATTGTCTTCGTATTGCTCGTCATTTTATATAATGTTCAATTTTTACATTGTAATTTAACAGACTGTAAATAAATAAATAAATATACCTATATTATCCCTAAGCAGGCTATGATTATTTCCAAACATTTCAAGATATTTAGAAACCGATACAGTAGTCTTATATTTTCACTTATATACCTATACTTTCACTATCTCACATTGAAAACTGAGATCAGTACGATACCAAACCCTACGAAGACAATCCATTGGCGGCGGATAGAATTCAATCTCTTCGCTCTTTGTCGTTCCATTTTACCGAGTTTACATTCATATTTCATAATCAGTATAAACCAAGTAAAGTAAATAAAACTATACAAATAATATTAAAATATACATGTCTATGTTTAAAACATATCAAATAGCTTTTTAATTATTTTGAAAAGTGGTGTTAAAATCCTAAGATAATGGCTGAACGGTTGAACTGTAATTTTCATACAAAGGTCTATCCACGTACACCGATCCGACCTATCATGCATAGCGAATATCGACAGATGGCTATTGCAATCCGTCGATTGGTTTTTGGCACACTTTTATCAAGATTAGGATTAAGATGGTAAAAAATGGATTGAGATAGCTTATTGGGTTTCGGCGTAAAACGATAACATCGTGAGACTCGCTGATCGCTAGAAAGCTCTCGAAGCGTGGAGTTATGTAAATACATAATATAATATATTTGAGTTTACGGTTAAAGTACTTTTATCTAAAATAATTTCGTTATAACTGGAATATTTTTTGTTTTACGGCTTTATTTCGGGACTTTTGATAGGATTAGTTTTTTGCTGTATATAATTAGGCGTTAATCTGATTTAGTTGAAACATAATATTTTTTATATAAAAAGAACAAGAGGCCTACCGAATGTTAAGTATACCGCTTTCGGACACTCTTAATTCGAGCGCGTGCGTTGCCGGCTGTTAAGAATTGGTACGACCTTTTCAATAAATAAATATTATATAGGTATTGCGAGGACGACAAACTTTTCTATATCAGTCACATTGTTTTCTTTTACCTAATATTAGTTTTTTTAGAATGTATGTTTGTTGTAAAACGTAGTCTATCGACTGCGTCTCTTTAAACAAGTTTAACATCACCACGCACCACCACCAATTCCACATAGTCCTTCCAAAATGTCGTACCGAAACTTTAAAAGCTGGCAACGCATTTGCAAGCCTTTTGACAATGATAGTGTCCATGGGCGGTATCACCTCTTCTTTATATACCCATAACGGGTAGGTGAGCCTCCTACCCGCTATATATAAAAACCACAAAACCTACAAAATTTATCTACGATTTTCAACCGCAGAGTAAAGCCTAAGTAATAAATAAAAATAAAAAAATAAAAAAGCCTTTTAATTCTTACATATAACAGGAAGTAATATTAAGTTAGTTTTGTCAGTAATTAAGTTTGTAACCTAAATTAACATATTTTAGTTTTTCCTTAACCTCATATTATTAAATTAATATTCTCCATTCTGTATGAACTCCTCTGTTTGCGAAGGCCTCCTCCAAAGACAGCCAGTGCTCTCTAGATTGGGCTTCTTGAATCCAGTTGGAACAAGCTGGTTTTTGATGTCGTCTTCCCTAAAACCCAAAAAAGGTTTACGTAAACAATTCAACATGTATACGTAATTTGGCGGAAATATATCGGTTGTTAAAGTGTGGATGAAAACTAGTTTTCATATAACTATGTGAAATTAACTAATAAAATAAATGAAAATATTAATCAATGGCGCTACAGCATACTTAGCAGACCTCAGATTTCTGTATTCGTTTCATGATCGTCTAATAGGCAAATAGGTGATCAGCCGCCTGTGCCTGACACGCCGTCGAATTTTTGGATCAAATCCTTCAATGTTAGAGCGAATGTTAAATGACATAGAAAGTTCACAACCACGACAAGTGCACAACCAGGCATCGAACCAACGACCTCAGGAAGTACAATCGTACGCTAAAGTCAGACCTAGATAATTTGCATTCTAAAGTCAACAATTAAGACAAGAATTAAACGATCCGCACGTGATGATTTTGTATGAACAAAATGTCGGCGCATCTCAAAGCAACATTTCTGAAAAGGCAAGTCAAAATATGTACAAACGAAGGTCTTAATGGGCGAAACAATAAAAAATGGATATCTTATTTAAGTCCGAACAATGAGTGCGGTGCATTTGGATCTGCTCGTTTCAATAGTTTTATGGCATCATAAAGGCAACGTTTTTGTCCACGACTTGGTCAATAAACGGGCCAAAAACCTGGGTTTTCAAAGACGAACCTCAAAAGGGAAATTCTACTACTACCGTGTATTACTCTTATGCATGAATTCGATCCACAACTAATGGTATTTTAAAGCAGTTATAGCACACTTACTATGTGGAACCAGCTGCCCATTGAAGTAACAGCGAACCAATTCGACTTAGGATAGGAGAAGAGCGAGCCAATTCTTAAAAGGCCGGAAACGCGAGAGCTACAATAGTCAACTATTTAGAATTTTATAGAAGAGGGGCAACGGGCTTGAGCCCCTGTTCTATAAAATAAAAATGAATTGCTAGAATTTGGAGTTATGTAGAGTAACAGTCTTGTGCAACGGGCTAGTGAAGAATGTATCCAGAAGATGAACCACTCTTTATATGGAAATTGTAATCGTTTTTTACAACTCCCAACCGAAATAAGCGAATTATCACTGAATACATTCGAAGCTCTAGTTAAACGTAAATTAATCTATAGAGTTAAAATTAAATATATGACGAATATTTAAATAATTTGAGATTGATTTGCTTCAGTCAAACAATTTGTATGACTCAAAACTAAGCGATCAAAAGTTCTTCTTGCCCGCTCTACGTCCTTGACTTGTGAACTGGTAGAAATTAAAATTTGGAATTAGTTTAAAATGTCTGTTGACGCTCTTAAGTGTACCTGTTTACCTATACGAATAAAGTTATTTTGAGTTTGAGATTGTGCTAGTGGACCAATAGGTCTATCTTTTCTTGTACGCGAAAGGAAAGCGGCTTACCTTGGAACCAAAACTCAGCGGGGTGTGTTAGACGGATTACCTACTTGTTAATTAATAATTTAAAAACATATGAAGCATGCATGCAATTTAAAGCATGCATCTTCGGGCTACGGTCACCTTTGGTAAGATACCTATAGTATTATCTACAACATGATAATCACATTTTGATTAAATACACAGGAAAGCAAATATCTATCATATCTCTGACACGTATTTAATGAATGATTAAAGAAAATACACAGTATATAATAACGAGAGAACTAAGATAACAAATTTAAATTTCTACTACAACCTTGATTTTAAATACGATAATTACGACGTTTCGAAAAAAATTTACTTTTTTAACATATAACTTCGAAACAGTTGACAGTGTACAGTTTTGACTAGATATAATAATAATAACACTTGCGGGAATATAGTACAGATATATTATGGTGGTACAATCTAAACCTTGCATAATCTGCCACACATAAAGGCGTATTAATTTGACTTATATATTTAAAAAGTCAAATGTTATATGTTAGTTACATATTACATAAGATTATCAATATCATAATAGTCAATTCGTGTATTATTTGATCATTACATCATTAAAATATAAAACTTATATATATTGTGAGGGATAAAATTTATAGAAAACTACCGAGACTCGGCCAAGCGGTGCTGTGGCTAAGGTTTTGTTATATTACATAGCAGTAAACTATTCAAACTATATGTGAAATATAGCTGATGTGAAACTTTGGTACTTTTAACACAGCGCTATTTGTTAGAATTGTATCAAATAATTAAAATAATATTTGCAATAAAATATTGCAGGTATAAATTCAGATGTAAGCTATCCGATCTTTTAAGTTACATCAAACTGCACTCGTGACACGTGATTTATATATATTAAGTTAGTATATTGCTACGCTATAATAGTATATTGGGAAAACTTTACGTGAGTCGATAAGCCCTAAAAACAACTGAAAAGGTAACATTAAGAAACAAGATTTATTGCTTAATTATGACTTTCGTCTTGGATTTTGACACACATGAAACATTTCGCAGTACTGAATTCTAATTCCCAGCATAACATTTGCCAACTTTTGGCGGGAAATTTGTGCTAAACATTTCCATAGACAAAAATTGAATTCTAAAAAATACTCTATATAGTTTTACCTGTATCCACTGATAATTGAAACAAAAGACTGTAGTCAAAGCATACCGCCACGGTAATCCCCAGACTGGGCCTAATTGTAATTCAATTGTTTTGAAAACAATGGTTAAATGATTTGTTACTTAACTGGATTTAACAGATGCTTTTCCAAAATTAAGCCCACGCCATAAAGAATTCACAGAAGTTATTTTTTACTTTATTTTTGACAGGAAATTGGGGATTCAAAATATTGCATATTTCAATTGATAAAATAACTTACACTAACAAGTGTGGTGAGAGGCCTAATGGATATTAACGCATATGACAGGTGTAATAGCTGGATAAGCCTTTTTAGTTAGTAAACTTCGTTGTTGGTAATACCTAACATATTATTAAAAGTATTTACAATATCTAATATAATCTAATATGTTATTTAGCTTCAATACTGGTAGCATTTCTTCGCTGTATTGCAATTAATTGAGAGAGAAAAGCACCAGGGTTTGCTCACTGGTATCATGTAGGTGCCAAGTTAATTCTTTAACCTATTTAGTTCGTAAATCTTCTCGAAAGAGAACCAACATTTGGAGCTACACTAGATTTATCAACTACGTAACGCATTATACTGAAAAGCGTTTAGAAGACAGTTCTGTTTTTTAAATTTAAAGAAAGAGTCTTTTTTAATATAAAGTACAGAAATGTAGACTGAAAGAAAACACTTTATTAGACACAATATACAGGAATATTTAGATAAAGTAAAGTGCACTGGCCTCACACTAGGATTCCCTGGTTGTAAATAAATAATTATTTTATATTAAACTTAAACTAGTAACATAAATAGGCTAAATTAAAGTGGAATTACATACATATACTGGTCGTTTATGATTTTAAGTTTATTGTAAAAGAAAGCAGGCTTTAGATTTCGTTTTTATAATATATAATATTGGTGCTTTTTTGTAATATAAAAACAAAACAGCACATACATAATATTACGATATTTGTTGTATTTTGAACAGAGCTAGAAAAGCAAAAAGTAAGTCTGAAATCTAAAATCGGTAAAATGCTTAATGAATTAAAAATAAAAAAAACTTGTTAGACAGATCTAAAAAAAGAAAATAAATATCTTATGTACTTCTATTTGTCTATAGTTTTTACCTGTATATTTCCACAGATTGTTGCAGACTTTGAAACAAAAGACAGCTGTCAAAGCATGCCGCCACTATAATCCCCTGGTCGAGTATTCTTTTGTAATTAGAATTGTTCCGAATTTCTAATTTTAACACGAAATGTTTTGTTTATAATAAACTTAGTCTGCCTAACGACTTTATTGCTTAGCGGGCTTTTGAAATTTAATGGCTCAATCATAGACATAACATTTGACACATCGAATTTTTTTTTAGTATGTATGTAGAAGAAAAATTCATGAGCAAGGTGATTCAACAACTGGCATTATTATGCACAATTTTTTATTTATTTACCTTGTCCTAATATTTAACTGCCACTTTCTGGGTAACATAATTATTGGTTCACAAGAAATGTTTACCTATTGTCACATGAACTAATCATAATTTTCAGTTCCTCCATTTTTATCCATTATTGGGGATGAAATGTTTATTGTATTAATCGGACTATTAATTTTATTATTTTATTTTATATTATTAATTTCATTAGTGTAATATTAATAAAATAATATTTTTACCTTATATAGATAGTGAATTTCGCAAAAATAATGAAGTTTTTTAATGTTGTTTACCTTTTTTAAGTACGTGTAAGTGATACCGTCGCATGGACACTCAATGCCAGAGTGCTTAGAATTGGTACGCTCTTTTCTTGTTTTTTTGGTTTCCGCCAAAAGAGCAAACCGATTCCTCTAAGGTAACTCTCGCGAGCTCTTTTACATCAGGTGATCATCCTGAAAATTTGTCCAATAAAAAAAAACTAAAAGGTTCTCCGATAACGAGTAATCAATAAATTCATTAATCAAAGACATCCAACATTTACGAAACTGTTCGGCCATTTTATAATTCAATGAAAGGTAGTTCATATCTCTTATTACTCGATGCACAGTAGATATTAATTTTATTGCATTAATTAAATTTTACAGCCTTAGATTGCATGTTCATATTTTATATCAGTATAACCATGATGATAATATAAATATATGATGATGTGTTTACTTATGTACACGCATTAGAAGTTATACTTCTTAGACGTATGGAAAAAAGTAACTAAAATGCAGTAGTGATTAGCGATAAATATTAAAACTATTCAAAAAGATTTTATTTTAATAAATCAATTATTAGTAAATACTCTCACCGTCGTATCAAATTGATTTAAAAACACGAAAATAATATTTATTTATTCACACTGTTTAATTGTAGTTACGAAACACGTGTTCTAAATATAAAAATACAAGTTGAACATAGTTATCGCGCCGCGTAAATTCACTCTCATCTTTTGTGTCCATCGCGCCAAAAGAAGTATTACTCCAAGAGTGACAGATAATTATCAAATATTTAAGGAAATATGTATAGCATGTAACCTACTCTGGGGATATAGCAAGGGATATAAATGGTATAATTGTAAACATGAACGCGATTATGAATGAAAACGACTTATACGTAGAATAGGAGATTTATGGTACATTAGGACTAGAATACATTGGGAATTAACAATTTAACCTCAGACTTGAGTATAGATGTAGTATAAAAAATCATATATATATACAAGAACCTTGGAGCGTCTGCATTTTTTTTTAAATAATACATATATGTACACAGCCTATACGATCAAAAGAGTATATAATTTCAGATAAATATGTTGTGTATATTATTTATTTAACTCGTGCTATTGTGAACTCACTCTGCGATCATAAAAGTCGATAAAGTCGAAGTTATAAACGAAATATAAAATCAATATATCAAACACAAATACGTGCGTAAAACTGAAACTGTTTAGAACTGGCCAGTTAGAAACATTTCTAATGAAAACCTTTTTTGAATTGCCATTTTAGGACTCTTTGGTAACCTACTGTAGTATATTGCATTCATTTGTCATTTGTTTTTCTGAATTGGCGGCAAATCTAAAACTCTTGTTACACGTGAAAATGAACCCAACGCAATAAAAAATTTCGGTCAAAATGTATTATGACTTTTGTTGTGGACTAGACAACAAAGGTATGATAGGCTGCGATTAGCATTTCTTAATGAAGCCCCATCTCAAAACACAATTAACAAATGGTTTACCGAGTTTAAGCGTGGACATAGCAATCTCAATGATGATCCATGTGAGGGACAGCAACAGCAGTCCTTTAACAGCGACTACAGAAGATAACATCAGTGCTACGCATCTACTACAAACGCATGATAGAGGAAGTTAAAAGAGTTACTGATAGGATATCAGCAGATACGGGCAAGCCTAGGCATTGGTATGAGTCAAGTTCAAATAGTTCAACCGCGGTGACTAAAATTCTGTATTAGACATCAACACAGTTGATGAAAACTTGCTATAATGCTACGAACCCAAAACCAAAAGACAATCAGCTCAGTGTGTGTTTCCTACCGAGGATCGGCCAACTTAGGTAAAGAAAGGAAGAAGTCAAGGAAAAAAGATGATTGCCTCATTCTTTGGTCGGAAGGGTATCTTCACGACAGTTGTGCTAGAAGATGGAAGAACAGTTATCGCAGACTGGTATGTCAATCACTGTTTGCCTGTTGTCTTGGAAATAATTCAAAAGTAGCGCCCTCGAAGCAGGATCCTTCACCACGACAATTCTCCAGCGCACTCCGCAAAATGGACTGGTGAATATTTGACTATGGCAGGTGTCGAGATAATGAGTCAACCGCCATACAGTCCTGACCTGGTCCTCTGCGACTTTCATTTATTCCGAAGAACTAAAAATAAACTTAGAGGTATTCGCTTTACGAGCCCTGAAGATGCGGTGAAAGCGTATGAAAATGCCTTAAAAACTACCCCTAAGCCTGGCAACTTTCTACATTTAGCCGTTTTTCATTTACTTACTTATTCGTTCAGTTTCTTCAATACATTTAATTGATATAATCATTATTGTGCAATATTATGTAAATAATTAAAATTATAGTAATCTTTTATTTCCAGCGAGAGTTATACGGGCATGGTTTTTAAGGACCTAGTCAATTCGAAAATTTTTAAACGTAAACCGTCAACGTACTTAGCGAATGAATAGATAGCTATTGATAAAAACCTGGCGGAAATTCGTAGGGTGGAAAGATACAAAAAAACTTAAAAACAATATGGCGGCGATAATTAACTAAAATCGCAATTTGTGTACCTTAAGTACGCTGTAGTTTTAAAAAAATAAACTTTTTTTCTATGATCCTATTCATATGCATATTATATTTAATAAATATCAGGTCAACATATCTTTAGGTAAAAGATTAGTTTATTATACAAATCACATAAATTAATATAACGTCTAACAATACTATAACTTTAAAATATAATAGCTAAAATTTATTATTAAAAGGAGTCCCTTAAGACAAGGTTCCGAAGATACTGGCAGCGTTCTCCCTTTGAATAGCTAGACTAATTCTTTGTCCGAGGTAGCTGCCAGCTCTTCGGTCTCCTCTGATGTCGACTAACCTTTTTGCTATTTCCTTAAAAATTATAATATCGATAGTTCACCGAATGGGACAAAATCATATTCGGTTCCTACACCCCTGTATTTGGATGCTTTAACTATTCAAGAGTTTATATGAACAAGTACCTCAAAGGTTCATAGTCCAAAGAGTATTTTAATTTCCAACGTTAATTAAATGCCAATAAGGAAAAGCTGCAAGGAAAGGCAGTACTTAAATTTTAATAAGAACGATTATGTGCTATAAAACGTTGTAAAACCCTTAAGTTAATTCGCAGGACGCAAGATGCAAGAGACGTAATTAGACCCAATACGTAAAAATCGAAATAGCGACGTAACAGATCAGTTTTTTTAACTAAGCTGTAGGAGAAGGTTATTAAATCGTGATTGAGAGGTCAAAATTCAAGCAATTTATTAAATTTTATAGACTAAAGTTGTATAATCTAAAGTTTTATTCCACAGACCTCCATAAATAATCTTACACATTAATCTTGTTTTGTAAAAATTAACTTCATGTACATTTTGACAATCGTGACAGTACGATTTCGATGCATGACCTGTCAAAACTGTCATTTGATAGCTCAAATACGTATTCGTTTACCTCGATTTTGTCTACGTCAAGCAGGAATTATCTTTTGGTATTGATAATATATTTAAACAAATAAGTTCAGAGATTTATTTACAGCAACAGATATCCTTTTTTTTATTGGAACGCACCTGTTAACCACGGGAATAATCGTAAGGGCAACATTGCTTTGAGAAATAATCTTGTTAATAATCTGTGAGTTAATTTGAATGTTAACATATACACAAGTACTATTTTAGAATAACATTTGCATAATTTGCTATAAAAAGTGTATTACACTCATTGATTGTAGTGATTATCTCACACTGATAATATCCCGGTGTTTTCAGCATTCAGAATTCAGCCGTGCGCAAAGGGACTGACTGATTCAAAAGAAAGTAACGCTATTTACACTATTTACACATGACTAGCAGACTCAACAGACATTGTCCAGTTTTTTTTTCTTCTTTATAACCAAGTATTGCAAGTGTAATGTTAGTAACATGTATGTTAGTATATCAAAACTACCTAAATATCCACGTTAACTTGAACTTTTAATGTTAGCCGTGATAGTTCTGAACTAACGGTGATGTGCACTAAGAAAACACAAATTAATTATTTTATACGTATTTTATCAATATAATAACTCCGATTAAGCAATAAACGATTTTCATTTTTCTTACATCCTCTTTGACAATATTCGCACGCATTCAATGTTATGTCAAACGTCAAAATGTTACATCAATAAAGTTTGAATTGTAAAAGAGCTAAGAAAATGCTATCATAACAACAGGCAGGATTTCTTAATATGGTGGTAAGGTATTCTTAAATTTCTAATTTTCCGCGCAATTTTCTTAATTTTTATATGACTTAAAGAAACACAAAAAAAAAAATGAGTGAAATCGGTCCAGTAGTTCACGCGTGATGCCGTGACCAAGGGTTCAGGGGTTGGATTTTATATTACTATTTATTATTTTATTAGATTTATTTATTTCCTAATTGTTAGATACTTTATACTAATACAATCAAAGTAGTGCACGTAATGAAAACGAAACCTTTTGTAAATTCAGTCAGTATGTAATTAAATAAGCAGTGTTGGCCTAGTGGCTTCAGCGTGCGACTCGCATACCTGAGGTCGTAGGTTCGATCCCGGGCAGTGCACCAATGGACTTTTTTTCTATGTTTAACATTTGCTCGAACGGTGAATGAAAACATCGTGAAGAAACCGACATACATAGACCCAAAAAGTCGACGACGTGTGTCAGGCACTGGAGGCTGATCACCTACTTGCTTATTGGATTTAAAAATGATCATGAAACGGATTCAGAAATCTGAGGCCAGGACGTAAAGAGGTTGTAGAGTCACTGATTTATTTTTTATGTAATTAAATAATTCAGTATCAGATGCAATAATATTGCGAATGCAGATTAATGATAAAGCGTGCGCTTCGAAATTGCGACCGCTATCCAAGTGTCTCTTAGACATTCTCATTTCTCGCCCCACCCACATTCCGCATTACGATTTAGTGCTACACTCAGTACACTAGTTACTACGAAGACCACTAATCAGTTGTCTCCGAAGTAACGTGATTAGAAGTGAGTTCTATTTTTTTGCAGGTGGACGTGTCCACGTCTTAACAGAGCCCCTAAACAAGAATTGGTCTCTACTTGGACAATCATCCTCAATTACTAATCACTTGCAATCGCACTTATCAAAGTGAATACACCATACAATACATAAATTACCGATGTAAAATACAATTTAACAATAGTTCTTTTGTTTTACGGATTACGGTCCAAATTATCGCAATATTATTACATGTAGATTTTATTTAAAAAAATGTAAGTCTCTTGAGATGCCCCCTCTTGTGTGTACCTCTAAATCAGGGGCTGGCATTAAAGATACATAGTCTCAGAAGACTGAAGATACAAACCAATACTGTCCAATGGCGATATGCAACTCTTATAATAATTGAGTTTTCATACAAAAATCCTATTTTGGTTTATAAAAATTTCGTTTTTTTAATAATTTCAATAAAAGTGTGGCTGAATTCACCTATCATGACTTTTGATGTCTCGCTTAATTTCGTGAACAAATTCAATTAAATATACCTTTGTATATACAAGATAACATGCCCACATGAGATATATAGCGGGTATTATTCAAGCGTATGATAAGATTCGTCGGCATTTTTCATGTTCGCCTTTGTCCATTTGTAATCCGCCGCCCATATGTTTCAATATACGACCATAAACCTTAGATTTTGCTTAATTATTTTATTTTATATTGTCCCTTAGTGGTCAGATTCAGAGAAGTGTTAAATTAGACGTCAAAATGTCGTGACGTGACGAGCAAACTTCAGGCTATTAGAAAATAGCTGCAAAGAACGCATTTCAGTTTATGTTCCGTCATTGAAGCAACTCACTAAAAGAAAAGTCTAGTAATTAGCAACTAAAACCTGCCAACAACCGGAAAAACGACAACCATGGCACACACCGTAGAAAAACTAAACCGAATAAAAACTCCCCCAAGCCGGCGGCAACAGACCATAGGCAAAATAAAAACAAAAAAATGAAAATTCCTGCATTTAATGTTAGATCATAAGCGGCAAAGATAAGATAGAATTAACACACTCACTACAAAAAATGGTAATAGATATACTTGGTATAGCGGAAGTAAGGAAAATGGGATGAAATATTGAAGAACATGATAATTTTGAACTAGAGGAGGCCTTTACCCTAGATGGGGTTCCAATAACATAGTTTTAGATGAATAGTTATAAGGTAAAAATGTTATTTAAGATTGTTGGAAATAAATGGGTTTTATAATTATTATTATTAGACGTCAAAATATATTGGTTTTTGACATATATGTAGGAGTCATAGTTTGCGTTAAGTCTCGTTTTTGAATCGAATGACTCAGCCACGATGGATGGTTTCAAAATTGTATTAACTATAAATAAAGTAAATTAATAATAAAGTAATATTCAAAGGGGGAACGCTGCCAGCATCTTCGGAACCTTGCCTAAAGGAACTACTTTTAATAATATTTTTTTAATAATTAAATTTTAAGGTTAGTTCTTAGGTATATTTTTATGTATTATGTTATTTGTATTGAAAGTTATTTATTTATTATCTAAATATATGTGAGGAATAAAGTAAAACAGTTTATTATGATAATTTACAATGGCTTGAGTCTGTTCCCACTGTCCACTTCAAGTATCATCTGAATATGTAAATAAACAATGACCTCTCACCTAAGAAATCGTAGGTGGTGAGACACTATATGTTAATTTATCTTAAAATTCTAACACACTACAAAACTAGCTGTTCAAATGTTTTTTTTAACTATAGATGATCCTGCTCAAAGATATTGCGTCTTATTAAAGTTCGTATCGTCTTATCCGATTAAAGTTATTTATATTTGAAGATTAACAGAAGATAAATATCTATTAATATTCAAAAATTGGTCTAATTCTAGTGAGTGACTTTGTGGAGGAGAGGTACTGCGGTTGCGAAAAAAGGCAAAAAGGAAAAAAGGCCTTCTTGCAAAAGGCGGCTGTGTTTGCGGAAGTACACAAAGTTAATTTAAAGGATTTTTTTCCGAGCGAAAGCACCCCTAGTCAGTAGCGCAGCAAGGTGAGGGGGGGGGGGGGCGACACCCACCTGGTCTCTGAACTTTAAGAACAATGTACAAACAAAATAAAATCGCTAGCATAAATTTTTTTTTTCAGGGATTTCTCCACTAGCACTAGCTCAGCTCTATGTAGAATTCCGGGATTCCCACAAAAGAGCCTGACGCTGTCGTGGGGGATACCCCGTCTCATACTCGAGATCTTAATAAAATTTATCGCTTTTTACTTTCGATGGGGTGACACCACAAACTTCCGCACCGCGTGCCACTCAAGGTAGCCACCGCCCCTGGCAAAGAGAATTGATAGTTGTACATATACCTATATGTAATAATTTAGTCAGCGCATTTCAGGGTATGACGTCACCGTATATTATAGATGTTTTGCATTGATATGACGCGGAATCTCTGAGTTGGTTCAAATGCAACAGGACGAGTATTGTTCTTTCTATATGGGTATTTAATAACTGATCATAGATGGACTAAAAAAGTAACTCTCTGGAAAGGCCCACTAGGCAAAAGAACAAAAGGCAGACCTATTACACGATGGGAAGACGACATTAAAGCGATAGCTGGTCAAAATTGGAGTAAAGTAGCTGAAGACAGAGATAAATGGGCGTCACTGGAGGAGGCCTACACCCAATTTAGGGGTTCCAGTAGAAAATATATAGAAATTTAGGTACACAAACAATGACATGAAAGATAAATTATACTAACATAGATTAAACTACATGAAGTGTAAACTTTAAATACTGGAAATAAAAGGTTTTTTTTTATTAATTTATTTAATACCTGAGAAAAACAAAAATAAAATTTAAAAAAAGCACCCATAAAGCAATCTTGTCTATAAAAGACAAGCGCCACTGGAGTATTATTTACATAAAGTAATTGATGTCAATTAAAGTTATATAGATATTTCATTAGCATATATACGTTAATTATTGAAGAGCACACGACATAGAATTTTAATATTGATGTCAAGGCACCAAGTTAAATCAATTGCGTAAACAATATGTGGTTAATTATCTAAATATGTAATTTATTATTTTTTATAAACTTAAACAGTACAAGTTCGCTAATAATAATATAAATACAATAGAAAATTGAGCATACAATATTCAAGTTATACTACAGGCCAATTAACGCCTGGTCACTGAGCAGGCATTCATCAATCGTTGATTAAGATTTTTAAATAATCAAAAATCTTTGATATAATATTCAAGAAATGTCTTCCCAAATCAAGAACGTAAAGCGTGCGAGTAGAACTAGCAATAGACCAGTGCCTACGATGATGATTCGCCACGTAGGAAGAGTAGCAAATACGGGCCCCGCGAATTCGGGGGTCGCGCTCCATCGTACCCGAGTATTACAATACCTGTAACCGTATTTAAAACATATTACAAAGCAGCGTGATATATCTTGCCTCACTTCCTCTTAAAAATCTAAAACGCGATTTCGTCACGTTTAATCGTAAAATTAGTAGGTATTTTTCAAATAAAGACTTATTTAAACTGATGATTTGCTTTGCTTTATATTAATATTATAGAAGGTCCATTGGGGATCGAACCTACGACCTCAGCGTTGAGAGACCAACGCTGAAGCAACTATGCCTGTTTTTCAGGCATACTTCAAATATTATGTAGCTTCTAAAATTCTTGTACTAATTCAAAAATAACTTATTCATGTAGGTAACATGTTGTACACTAATGAACGTCAAAAAAGAAATATGCATTGAGTGCTTCTAATTTTACATTTACTGCCAGTTCTCAAATCAAGGACGTATAACGGAAGAGAAGAACTGGCAATAAACTCTCCGGCACTCTTTTTAATCGCCAAGTTTGTTTTCTTTTATTCAACTTTTGTACGTGTGTTTTTTTTTGTTTTACCCTCACCCCTATTAAAACAAATACACTTTTAATTAAAAAATATAGTTAAATTATATAAACATAATATGAAAAATTTTCGAAGAGCCCCATTTAACAACCAAATAGTCCCACGTGGAAAACACAGCTAACAAAAGATGTGACAATATCCAAATTTAAGCTAAAGACCAAATTTCACGGTAATTAAGCCACCATTGCCATAACCTATAGACAACAGAACAATGATTGGTTCGTGGCGTTGATCACGTTTTGTTTTGACTTCCGAAGTGTTTTATTATGTACTATATAACTTTATGGAATCATCATCGTTGTATGGACTCTACTGTTCGCAGTTGGTCCATAACTATTTAACTTCTAGTTTATTGAGTTGCGCGAACGAATTATAAAAGATTGTGGTATTTCTATAATATAAAAAGCCTTTATATTCCGAAACACATCTGTGTTCTTTAATATATTTTCACTACAGTATAACCTCGGAGTTTGTTGTGACTCCTCCTCGTCTTTTCCACTGTTCTCTTTCCTGTCTGACTCTTCTCCAATTGTAGCCTTCAGTTAATCTGAGTTAAATTTCGCCCTTCACCACCTGCCCGCACTTCTTTCGTGTTGTCGACCTCTTTGTTTTCCGTCTATATTTTGCTCCAATTTATCTGGGTTTGTTTGCTTGTCTATTTTTCTTATAATCGCTCAAACTGGCATTTATAAACATTATATATCTTTATTAAGTTAAATAAAGTTTTTTTTGTTCCGAATTAATTTAGATTCATAGTCTTTAAGCGAACTGGCAGGACGCTCATCTTATTATAAGTGATACTGTCAATTGACATTCTTAAAAGGCCGCTCTTAAGAAAAGAGTTCTTGATTATTAAAGGCTGTATGTGTCCTAAAAAGCCCTGATCTCTCTTCTGTTAAAATATATTTAATATGATTAGAATTTGGTAAAATATATTTTGAAGACTTTCCTAGCTGATACTACATTGACCAAATATTTTAATTTGGTTACTGTTCATGCTGTGTTGAAATACAAATTTCCGGACCAATTCGAGTTAGGGTCCTTTAGAAAAAACGTACCAATTCTTCAGAGGTCGGCAACGCACTTGCGAGCTGGTTTTCTGAGTTTACTTAACATCAGTTGAGCTTATAGCCCGTTTGATAAACATAAAAAAAATAAACAAAGCTATTGTTTAAAATAATAATTCTGGTAATTAAAGTATGTTGGTGCCATGTAGGCATTACCGGTGACCCCAGAGCTGGTGTTTTCCTCATCAACGAATAAGTTTTTTTTCTCTTTATTTTACAAAATAATATAGTATATTACAATCTGTTACCACCATACTGACTGCTATGGTTACATTAATACAAACCGTTGTGGTTTGTATTAATGTAACCATAGCAGTCTTGTTTATTAGCGCAACAAATGGATGTAAAAGTAGTTTTTAATTTTGAATTTATGTTGGTTAGTGTTAGGCTATCTGTTAAGTGATTGGGTAGACTATTTATTAGCCGCTGTAGCAAATACCGCAACGTTCTCTTGCCATATACGTTGTATGCTCTCGATGTACAGAGCCGCAAGTATCTCAATCCAGCATGGAATTCTGCCTATGCAATAGGTCTGCCATAGACAAATGTGTTTTAAATTTTAGAAATTTATTTATAAGATGTTTATGAAGTGCTTGGAGATAGGCTAACTTTTCCTATTTACCTACCCTGCTCCTATGGCATGAGCCACAACAGAATTTAACACCTAGGCCTTAGGGTGCCTAACCATCATTGCTTGAGGAGGCGATATCGACCGCCTGGTAGATAGTACCGGTGACTCCACCTGGTGTTTTCTATCATCAACGAATAAGTACAGCGAGGAAATACTGCCAACGTTAAAAGTGGACTAAACTTTTTAAATTTGTTTAATTTTTATTTCTAATAATTTTTTATTATTTTTAACATTACTTTGTGGGTTAAGAATTTATTGAATTGATTGTGAATACTATTTTCTTATATATTTCATTGTAATGAAGCAAGCAAATGATTATTCCTAACAGTTAAAGTGTATTTTTTTTTCAATTCAAAATCAATGAAACTTATAATCTATTATAATTAAGTGTGAAAATGTCTGCTTCTTCTACTGTAAGAAATATTAAGTATTTTTGTAAATATTTTAATCGCTCTCTGTTAAATCTTGTGTTAATTTTTCCTGAATATGTACACACATATGTACATAAAAAATTAACGCATAACGCCTAGTGTCGTGGCTTTTATCTCGTATTTTTTAAAATAACTTTACGCTTAGGATACTCCATACAAAAAGTATCCGTACATAACCCTATATTCAAGGGTATATATTTACACATGGGAGCTCGTTATTTTCTGGTCAATTGCAGCTTTACTGCGCCAACGCATCCTTCCAATTACCGCCCAGCCGCCAACGCAATAAAACATCGGCGGCTCAAAGTGGCACACGTACAAAACTATGCATAGGATTGTCATCTTAAACTCTATGTAATAGGGGTAAATTTTGTGTGTATATACAAACGTTTATACGCCTTTTATTAGAATCAGATGCAAATTACGTATAACGTGTTTGTTGTCCAGTATTTTTTATAATTATATCGAATACTTGGAAATGCATTCAGAGGTCCGAGACGGTATATTTAATAGGCTTAGATTAGATGTTAAAAGCAAAGGCTTTTAGTTCCCTATTCTTAAATACTTAAATGTTAAGTTCTAGACCTATTTTACTACTAACATTTAGTTCTTCGATATTAGAAATAAATGTTAGTATTAAAATAGGTGAATAAGTTAAAATATGGGCGTACTAATTCTTGAAAAGGCCGGCAACGCACTTGCAAGCCTTCTAGCGGCGATATCACTTGACATGAGGTGAGCCGATTTACCTGTTATAACGTAAAAAAAATATGTATATATATATATAACTCTACTGTAAGTGTGTACGTTGCTGAACTCCTGTTAAACGCTTGGCAATATATATATATATATATACAAATAAACTGTGGTCGTAGGTATAGTTAGTATCAATACTTTGAATTTGGCACTTTGTAAAAATCTCATTTGTGTTCCTACACAACGCCAATTTCATATGTAACCTAATCTAATATGTACTATTTTTTAAAACACCAACGTCGTCTGGTTTACCCATTTCTGTTGTCTCCTCACACCAACCAATGTGATCGCAATTAACGTACCTAACTGTATTTAAAGAATACTAAGTAATAAAACAATTTTGCAAGCGCAATTAAAACTAAGACCCGACAAAGGGCTGGTGGCTTTTGAAGGCGCCGTCGGCATCCGCTTTCTCTTTACCGGATGTGACGTGGCCTTGCGAGAGAGCTTTTCACGAACACTCGATAAATTCCACGGGTCAGATAAAATACATATATACACGATTTAAATATATATGAAAGACACACTTCTACCGCCCTAAGTAAAATAATCTTATTGTATAAATAAATAAAATAAATCAACGCTACAACCTTTTTAGGTCTAGGCCTCAGACTTCGGTATCAGTACGTGATCAGCCTCCTGTGCCTGACACACAACCAAGTCTTTTTCCTCACGACGATTTTCGTCACCGTTCGAGCGAATGTTAAATGTGCAGATAGGAAGAAAGTCCATTGGTGCATCGCCAGGATTGAACCTACGACCTCAGGAATAAGCGCACGCTGGAGACGCAAAATTACGATTCAAACAAAATCATTATAATAACAACATAGGTATTTCATAATTTCTGATACAATAAATCGCCCTTATACAATTATTAATTCTATAAAATACAGGACAAGTTACATATCGTATTAATTTATTTTCATATGGAAACCTTAAGCATCCCTTTTAATAGAATTCTTTTAATACAACAATGACAATTATTTGATTTGATGTTAATTGTCAATTGATTTAAATAAATTTTTATTCTTTTTTTAAAACTAAAGATTTTTAATCTGGGCTATTCCTGCCAGTATTTTAATATCCAAGGATTAGACTTTAGAGAGAGGTATTTTAATATCATTATCACCATTTATCACCACTTTTTGTTATTAAGTAATCTATTTATGTACAATAAATCGAAGGCCAAATGGGGCATGGGGCAGAACACACAAAAGTTAATAATTTCAATATTCTTTACAAATTATAAAACATTTTTATAATTATAAATTATAGTCATAAATCGCACTTATACAATTATTAATTCTATGAAATACAGGACAAGTTACATATCGTATTTATTTATTTTCATATGGAAACCTTAAGCATCCCTTTTTTTATATTATGTTTTATAATTTGTAAAGAATCTTGAAATTATTAACTTTGTGTGTTCTGCCCCATGCCCCATAGACAAGTAGATAAAGAATTATCAAAAACAATATGAAAGAATAATGTTTGTAATATTTATTGCGATTTATAAGGTTAATATTGTATATCATTGTAATTTATAGTATTTTTATAATACTATAAATCACTATATTATCAAAGTTATGTATTATTTAGGGTTCGGTACATATCTAAAATATCATTATTATACTGTGATCTTCATTTAAAAGTTACAGAGCGCCATAATAATAATTTATTTATTAAACTAGACAACCATGTGGTTGTTATTGTGTTACAATATTGACTTTAATATTATATTAGTAGTAAGGTTATACCTACACCCACACACATACAGTATTACCCATGTAAGGGCAATCCAGCTGCTATTACCGCCAGCATGCTGTTCGGGCTCCCACGCACGTGCCTTATCAGAAGTTCAGCTCGCTTGAATCGTTCCGTAAAAACAGTCCATATGCTAGCGAGATGACTCTTTGTAAATTTGCTTAGGTCTTAAAAGCCTTGGCTGACGACAAACCTTCCCCCTCTCCCTTACCTGCTAATGTAAAAAACTTTGTTAAACTACCTAATTATGAAGGAGTCTTTATCTATAGACGGGAATATATGACTCTCATTTGGCGACTATTTTCATACAAATTTTACTTTGTTTTGTCTACTATTGCTATAAACTAAAAGTACAGAAAACAATAAAAAAACACTGAAGGGTGCCTTGGTGCCTGATTGGCTACCCCCCCCTAAAAATATTAAATTCTTTACAATAAAAAAAAAGTTAAAAAAATTGATACAAAAAACGGAACGAAAACATTCCAATGAACAGGGGGGGGGGGGAAATAAACTTTTTTATATCCTATACTTCCTCTGCTCTGCCAGCAGTGAACCCACAACTGACTAAGCGACTTCTAAACTTAAACAGAACCGATCTCAAAACAATGATAGGGACAATTACGGGCCATATCCTTAATAAACATCTATTTGTCCTAGGCGCGACAGACAGCCCCATGTGCAGAGCCCAGGAGACTTCTGTGCTTCTGGAAGGAGCTAGGCTGGCTTAAGTAGCCAGGGCTTTACGTTGCAGTTCCTTACAAATATTGTGTAAAGCAAAAACTTAGCAATAAAAAAGGGTGGCGGAGAGTTTATTGCCAGTTCTTCTTTTCCATGCTACACCCTTGTTTTGAGAAATATAAAATATGTTAACTTAGAAGCATTTAGTAGGTATATATTTATTTTAAACGTTCATAAGTGTACATTGTGTTACGTACATGAATAAATGCTTTTTTTATTGCACAACCGTGATTCGAGCGTTAATCAGAGTAGCTGGAATCGCTAGGTCTTAAGGGAATATGCATTCCGCTAGTACTTAGTAGTACTAGTAGTAGTAGTGTCAGTATTGAGCATACCCACGGCGACACCAAAGATAGTTCCAGGTGGGATACAGAAACAGCACAGATCGAGTGTGTTACTTGCAGAAATGAATCAGCATCCCTTTTTTCGAACCCTGCTTCCTTACTTGGGTACTTGAGTGTTGCTCGAACCATGCTATCACCGCTCAACGTATACTAACAATGACGGAGATTTCAATTTCATTTTAGCGAATATGAATCAAACGGTATATATGTACTAAGACGATTGAATTTGTGTTCAAAATATATGTATAATAAGAGAACAAGCATGGTTTTAACGAACTTTTTCAATACTTGTATACTGCCTATACTAACGTATTACTCTGAAACTTGGGCGCGCACATACTAAACTACACACAGACATATAGGTGTGTTAAAAAACATGATAGGGAAGAAAATAATAGATAAAATAAAGAATGACTAAAGCCGGGTCCACATTTGTAGCATGTTGACGTATCACGATCAGTCGTATCGTATCTACTATTTGTATCATAAATATGGACGCTAATTTTGTCCATCTCGTATTTTTAAGGTGTATCTTGTAAAAGACGCGTCCATACATATCAAATACTGTGTCATGTCAGTGTATCGGCTTTTGCTTTACAAATATAGGCGCTCACTTTTCTTCCGATGTATCTTTTCCTGAGGCGCGTGTCTTTCAGTGTGCCTTTCCCTTCTCGTACGGTTCAGTAATGTCTTCGTTCTCAAAAGGTTTAGCTATGTCAGCAATTGCTCACAGTTTGGCGGTGACTTGCCCCTGTTATATTATCATTCATAGTATTTCACAACTTGATAAGTTTTATAACATTTTCGTTAACCCAGCTGATCTTGTTCCTTTTTCACTGCGGCTAACATCTACTACACTTCGTTCAACAATGTTTATTTCACTGCATTTACGTTCAAACTTGTTCGATACGACATGTATTCCCTTTGATGATCGCGAAAAAACCGACAATGGATGGTTCGCCGTGTATCATGTATCGTATCGCGATACAGTATCGTGATACAGTATCAAAATACGTCCAACGGAAAAAGAGGATAACAGTTTAAAAGGTAGATAGATAAGATAAAGAAAATAGTTGGCACATGGCAGAGAATGGCACAATACAGAAATGGGGGGTTTGAAGGAGGCTTTTGCCACTCAAACACACCAGGTATCCTGAAGTCAAAGTCATTTTTCTTATCAATATATTATGAAAAAAATATGTTTTCCTATTTAATATTTAAAGAACTTAAATAGGAGATAGAACCCGTCACTACAAAATATTTCAAATATTTTGCACTATCGTTTTACGAGATATAACTTTAAAGAAACTGATAACTACTTGATAATCAATTTATTGTTAATAAAGAATTATGATTAAATATTGTTAAATACCTATACTTAACAAAAGTTTTACCGACACAGCTATAGTTTCTAGTTCTAGTTCTAACTAGTCGTATACTTTTAATACTGGCAGTATTTCCTCGCTATAATGCGAAACATATTCGTTGCGCTAACCAGCTCTGGGGAGACCGGCACTGTCTACTAGACGCCAACTAAAATATTTTATAAGGGCCTTTACTTTAGGGTACTTCACCCCAAGGCCCCCAGGCTCAAGCGTTTCTAATCTAAAGGAAAAAAATCGAAAGTTTGCTCCTCTTGTTCGAATTCTTCGAGATTTCGAGAGAGAACAGATTGAACACAGCTTATCCGAAGCTGGATATATTCGGTAGTGGGCTGATCGGTTTTAGAGAAAGCATTGTTGGATGCCTTTCTCAAACCTAACTCGCTGTTTTGCTGATGATTTTTTTCTGCTTTTAGTACCAACAATTTCTGCTAATTTTAATCTGTGCTTCACTTATCTTATATATATTTTAATTTTTTTTGTAAAACTTATGTTTACCATTCTTGTCATACACTTTAGATGTTAGATTTTGTAAAATATTTAGTATACTTAGAATTATGTATGATGTCTTAAACTCAACAAATAAATAAATAAATAAGGTCCACCAATATATCAACAATCTAAGAACTATAAAACGATACTTAACATTATTTTTTATCTGTATTATGATGACTTTTACTATTTTTTCGCATTTGCCATAAAATGGTATTGCGAGCTGTGGCGTAATGTTTATCGCCTATTGAGTAAAATAATTAAGTCCTGGTCTCCCAAAGAAAACAAAGTTAAAACCTTATACTTGTCGTAATGATTAGTAATAGAGACAAAATGTGTCTGCCCTAAGATACATAGGGAGAACAAATTATCCACAAAATGCATTTATGTTGAATTTAGTTTTAATTCGACTAAACAAAGGGAAGGCTGGTGGGGTATGGGGCGTCCGTAGCGGGCCAATAAAGGCGCGCAGTAAATCCATGTAATTTAGAGCGGTTATAAATTAAAGTTCAGCTATAAACGCGTACCTGCCCGCCCCGCGGCCGACATGCAACATAAATCAACTGCCGCCGCATCGACGCTTCAAATGTTCGAAGTTCAAACTTGGAACGTAGTTTAAATGGCTGAATTACAGAATATAACAAAAAAAGCATAGATAATATATATGTCATGGAAATAGACAATGACATCTGAGTTTTTAATTGTTTATGTTTTGCAATTATACATTTTAAGTGAACTTAACACTGTTATTGAATCTTAATCTGTTTCTTAGAATTTAGAACGCAGTACATACTTATATGTATGTCACATAATACTATTAAGATATAGAAATGTGTGCTTCTAAATATGTTGAAGATTTCAAGAAATAAATATGCTTAGACTTGTACAAATAGAGAAAAACTACAATGGGAAATATAAAATATTAATTTTATACACTTGAAATCAGCATAGACTCCAGTTCCCAAATTGAAAAATTTCAAATATATTTTCTAAGAAAAACGGAGCTTTTCTTGTTCAACGAATAAATATCGCAATACAGCGAGGAAATGCCGCCATCGATTTGAGATATACTGATATTTTATATATACTGCCACAGGGACCAAACTCCTTAAATTTGGTTTAACTTTTTATTTAAGACAAGAAGTGTTCTTGTGGGGTCTTCAGCGTGCGAATCTCAACGTGTCAATCTCAATGGTCTGAGGTCGTAGGTTGGATCCCCATGTGCGCATTTGAATTCGCTGGAACGGTGAAGGAAAACATCATGAGGAAACCGGCTTAGATGGTGTGTATCAGGCCGAGGAGGTTGATCACATTATTGCCTTTTACACAAAATATGATCATGAAACAGATTCAAATATCTAAAGCCGAGACCAAAAAAGATTGGTTAATTTGTTTATTTTATATATAGGTTGATAAAGTAAATACAGAATCTTTTATCATAGTACATATTGTCTTTTATTAACAAAGCTTTTACACGTTTAAAGAATACACTTAAACTTATAATTATTTAATATATCTAACCTAACCTAACATGCAATTTTAAATTTAACCGACGTTTCGTATGCTTTACAGCGTGCGTCACGGTGACTGAAGGCAAAAGGTGTTGTGACTGTGACAAATTATTATAAATTTTACAATAATACATAGCTTCAATCTGGTAAAAAGTGTTTTCTTTAAATCTTTTATCATATTAAACTGATTTTTGGCCACATCACATATAACCCCATGACGCCAGCGTTACAATTTAGTTTTACGATTCACCATAAACACACATTATCTATTTTATCACTAAAACCCAAACAGATAAAGGGTTGACTTTACCCTGTCGTGTAAATAATTCCTCATTGTGATGCCTTCAGATTGTCTAACTTGAGTAAACTGATAGTGTTATAAATCACTCTTGCGTCACGGGTAATTCATGCCCGCGACATCCACGCATTGTGTTATAATGAAAAAGACTCACACGTTTTAAATAATTGAGACTGGATCACTTAACAGATACGAAAACGTTAAAAATTCTTTTTTTTATTTTTAATAATTTGCTGGATAAAGTTTGTTTTAATTTTTTTATTTGTACTTAGGGGTTTTTTTTATTCAAGGCGAGCATCTTGTTTACATGTTATCTATGATCGTAGTGTATTTATCAGTATTAAAAAAAACTATGTATTCCGCAGACAATGTACCTGTTGTACATTATATTGGATTCAATTCAGTTTAGAGTTTCCTATATATTTTAAACTTGGTATTATTCTTGAAACTATTTAAGTTTTTATTACAATATAGATATTTGTGCGTACATTCTATAAATTGTGCCTATAGCAAATATCATAACTATTGAATGGTTAGGTTAGGTTAGTTAGTTTGTGTAAAATTTAAGATTACTTTAGGTATAAAGAAAAAATTACATCCAACATCACATTACTGTAAAGTAAGTAGCTTACTATAGTGCTACTTACTTTATTGGAGTGGAAAATATTTTAAAAGTTGTAGTATTTTTTCTTTTAATTGTTTTGTTGGAAAGTTCACGGCAATTTAAGAAGCTCGTCGACGTATTAAAATATTCAAAGTTTACAACTCACAGATAAAGAAAATTTTAGCACCCCATTAAAAAGATACACAGAGAGAATTAATGATTAAATACATTATAAAACGGTCGAGCGGCGCATGTGATGCGGCTTGATCGACAGATTAAGAAAAATCCGAATATTTGAGGATTAAAAGGCAGGTATGCAAGGCGGTGACTCAATCGGCTCATGGCTTAGAGCTTTGTGTTATCTGTGCTCATGGCTCCGCCCTAACGTCAGCGTTGCCGCGCTTATAAACAAGATGGCGGACAGCGCGGCATTTATTAGACCTAATGAAAAGCACATTTAATTAATTCACAGCAATCACATGCGACGCGCACACCAAAGCTTTTATGTTTATTGTTTCCATATAATTTTAAAGCTACATTTGATTTCTCTAGAGTGTCACAGTCGTAATGTTTTGTGGCAAATAAAAGTAATTATAAAGACAGGAATTGACACACGTTTTAATAACAATGCCGCGTGAAGCTTCATAAAACTAATTTTTCTAATTGTTAAAATTAAGCCAGGTGGCCAATTATGAAGTAACTAAGGTTAGTTAATTTCCGTGCTCGATTTTTATTTAAATAACTATTGTGTCGTTTTATTAGATACACCTAATTACCTAAGTGTTGGATTAATACATTTCTTTTCATACATTGTTACTTACATTCTTGAACGTAAATTAAGAACTATTAGATGTGTCGCAGTAAAGTAGTTAAATCAGAGAGTTCATTAAATCTCTAGACAGTTAATTAAAGATCGATATTCAATCATGTCTACGGGATGCCCACTGCTACTTTTACAGGCTGCAATTTCCCCGTACTAGACTGTGTAAAGTTAGTAATTCTTTTTTGGGAAAAGGGATAGTATTCTTTAATAAAATCCCAGAGGCTCTCTTATCTCTGCCTTTTATGAAATTTAAGAAATGTGTTAAAGAAAAGCTGTGTAAAAAGGCTTACTATGAAGTTAGTGATTATCTTGTTGATAAAAGGGACTGGGACTAGTGCTGGGCAGGCTACTTCTAATTAATATGCTATATTTGTTTTAAATATTGTAGAATTGTTTGATGATTTGCTTTTTTTTAAAAGAGTACCGAGAGTTTTTTACGCCGGCTTTTTCTCTCGGCCAACACCTTCTGTCTTCTTTGCCGATGAGTAGGGATGCCAACAGGCTCGAATATAATGACGTGGAATAAGTGATACTCTTATGATCCTATGTTCCAAAATAAACGTATTTTATTTATTTTTATTTTACTGAAAACCCAACACCAGGGTTATAGACAGGATTCATATCAATATAAAACATGTTGTTTTAAATATTATTATTAGCGTAAATATTTTCTTAGGACATTCATTTTATGCTTACCTATTTAGTCTTAGAGGCCTCTAAGGGGTAGCTCTTACTTGACTTAAAGTCCCGTGTCCCCTAAGAGGGGCAGAGGATATCCAGCGTAGACAACCAGATCCAGTATCTAATCGGTCCCGGAAGCTCTCTTACGCCCGAACCCAATAATTAATCCAAAAACTCAGATTGTTTTCAATCTGACCGTGAAAGTCGATCGATTACCTATCTGCATCTCAATAACCACACCCTACGAAGACAATCCATTTTTGGAGACGGATAGAAAATCTCTTCGGTTTTTAGATTTATATTTGATAATCAACATAAACCAAATAAAGTAAATAAAACCGTCCAAATAATATTAAAATATACACGCCTCGGTTTAAAATACAAAATAGCTTTTTATTTATTTTAAAAACTGGTGTAACTTATTATGTGTTAGGTATATTGATTGGATATTGGCACAGTTGAACTGTCATTTTCAAACAAAGGTCTATCCACATATCCGACCTACCACGGATAAATTGTATCGACAGATGGATAAGACAATCCCTCGATTGGTATTGGCACACTTTTATCAATATTTGGATTAAGATGTCTATCTCAGATGGACAAAGTAGGATTGAGATAGTTTATTGGGTTTAGGCGTTAGATGTGGCTCTAGAGTTCCCAAAATGGTCCAATTCTGTGGTAGGCACGATTACCATGTTGAATTTCGTTGGAGACCAAATTTGGTTAATGCGTGGTGTGTTGGTGACCTTAGTGGATTCATAATAACTCACTGGAGATAGAAAGGTTTACGTCATACAGTAGCTATTAATATAACAATTTATTTACCAACCATGAGACAAGCAAGAACGACGGTTTCATTTCATTTCTTGTCAGCCTTTCCGATAACCTCGACATTTATATAATCTTAATATATTTGAAATAACGCGCCCTAAACAGAGTTGCACACTGATTCATTTTTTTCAATAATAATATACGGTCATTTTCATGGCTTCCTATCAAACACGTAATTCAATAAAATGGTGTTAATAGTTCCTGAGAAAAGCGCGTTCAAGCAAACAAATTTTCATAATTTAAGAATAGATTAAATCACTGGGAGCAGTGTTGACCTAGTGAATTCGAATAAAGTCATAGGTTCGACTCCCGGCTGTGTAGCAATGGACAGTCTGTCTATGTACGCAGTTAACATTCGCTCGAACTGTGAAGGAAAAACTTAAAGATACCGGCTTTTTATTAGATTGACAAATGATCATGAAACAGATACAAATATCTGAGGGCCACACCTAAAACGGGTGTAGGGCCACTGATTTATTTATTTTATAGATTTTAACGTTTTGTCCAATACATTTTCTGGTAGTACTATATGATTATGCTATATACATATTTAAATATATATCGACGACTTTATGTATGTGTATTACTGTAATCAATAAGGACGCAAGTGTGTTGCCTGCGCTTAGAAAATATAAAAGGGCTACTTCAGATTCAGGCGCGACTCCCACATGTCAAAAACTAACGTAAAACAGATAATTGTGACAAGGCTAAGTATTATAGGATCTAGAGGCAAAACAATCACTTATAACAGATACGAAACACGATTAAAAACATATTTTAATGGAATGCCCCGTCTGTATATCGGTGATTGTGGACATAACGTGTTCTGAAAGACAAATGGGATGCCTTTGGTATCTAGAGAGTACACGAAATCTAAATTTACTTAAAAGGTCGGGGCAATCATAGTTCATAAATATCACATTAACTAATTTTTCTTTAAGAATTAATCTGTCATACATATAATGCCTCACTCTAATTAACACTCTAGCTAACATTAGTACATAAGATGAAGTTTCGATATTTATTCTCGGATAAGACAAATGTGAGTAATACGCCATAACGATTTTGAAAGAAAATTAAAAGACGGTATGGCCGTATTTGATGATGTGAATCTAAAATTCTGTGCTTGTGTCGGTTCCACTGTAGGTACATCAGTTATGAAATAAAGAATGCATGTCTTATATTCTCATGCTTTAATAATTAAACATAGGTTGTTTATAATAAAGACAAAACTGGGAGTTGTTTGAATTTTTGCGGCCAATCAGACAGTTTGAATTATTAAAGTAGTATAGAATTCATTTCTTCATTTAGTGAACTTATATTACTGGTGGTCGTCTTTCAGTCAATTGAAATCTTTATGACGACCAAACTATGCAATTAATAGCGGTAAAAGTTCTCAAAAGTTTATTTGAGATGATTATAAAAAAACAATAAATTTTTGATTAGCCTCCAATTTTTCGTATCATTATCAGACATGGCCGAATACAAAATTCCTTCCGTATCACCTCTACGTCCATCGTTCCAAAACTGAGGGTTTTATAAGGCAGTTTTTGCCGCGCACCACTATCATATGGAACCCACTGAAGTATTTTCGAAACAATACCACTTAGGGTCCTACAAGAAAAGAGCGTACAATTCTTAAATGAACGCACTTGAGACACCTTTGGCACTCTGAGTGTCTATGGATGCAGGAGGCAGTATGATAAGTGATACCACTTATCATACTGCCTCCTGCAGATTTGCGTATTTGATTATAAGAAAATACGTCAAAAATAGCTATGTATTTGATTTTTATAAATAGGTTTAAAATACGATTATATCATCGTCAGAACTTATATAAACTCAGGCCAGGATATGATAGATATTTAAATTATGAAGTCTCGATAAAAAATACAGTTAGTGCTCGTTTGCGTCACTATTAAGCTTTGACGCAATTGCCGGCTCTCATAGCAATTTGAGGACTTATAAATTAATATAATTCATACATTGGCAAAGGGGTCATGGGGTCACAAATCCCCTGGGGACTGGGGTCTTATATCAAATGTTTCATTTATATTTTTTAAAAGTGTCTGAAAATAACTGACGTAAACAAATGGCAAAAATCTATTGTTTATGTATGAAACGATATAAAGAATAAAGCACGAGAACAGATACAAAATATGATTTATGATTAATTAACTAAACTAATCAAGAAATGGCGCTACAACTCCTGGTCTGGGCCTTCGCCTATTCGTTATTATTTTTATCGGTCAGTGTCTGGTTTCTGGACATTAGATGTGTTGGTTTCCTCACGACGGTTTCGTTCACCATATGAACAAAGAAACTTGGTACCCGGCTGGGGCATATACCATGTGGCTCAATCATACCTTATTATTACTATTGTCTAGTAGTATACTATCATATCAGTGATTAAAATAATACTAAATTTTGAACGCCATTTTTGTTGCTACCAATTTTTCACAACATATACGTATATTATTATTTTTTTTATTCCTTAATAATGATGTATTTACGTAGGTATATTCGTCGATACTTGGCAGACGCATGCAACTTCTTGAGTACCAAGAGTGCCCGCGTAATTCGTTTGCTGCGATATTGCAGGCTACTCGATTGTGAGGAAGTTGCATTGATATGATTAGCGCTGCGCTTTTATAAGTTCTCATAAGTCTGATTTTCCTGATTCTTACATGTGTGTTACGTAATATTATAGGCTAAAAAGCATCCATTTATAATAATTTTGGTAATTGGCACGTAAAATTAAAAAAAAACGTAATTTAAATAGTCATTAAACGTTACAATAGGAGTCTAGGAATCAGATCCTACCCTTACTAATAATAATAATTTACTGCAAGAATATGGTACAAAAATGTGTAAGGTGGTACAATCGTTAGTTGTACTGTATCTATATCTGCCACAGAATGGCGCGCAAATTTATTCCTAGACGAATTTTACATTTTACATTATAAGTCTTATGAATTGGTCAATTCTTATTGATGAGGTAATTAGGTATAAGATATATTATGTAAGTATTGCATTAAAGTTATTATGTTTTTTTTATAACCTTCACCCCAGGTAAGTGATTTTTACTACTAGGTATTTTAAATTAAATGATTTTCTTTATCGTGATAATTCATGTCATGTCAGTCTGACATGTGTGCCAAGAGGCTTTTGTGACAACAACAACAAAATCCAGTGGTGATCTTTTTGTTGTTTTCTGTTTGTGTTTGGTGATCATTCCTTTTTCTAGCAGGCATGCAGATCATCTCCTTTCAACGCCTGACACCCGTTGACATTTTGAGTCAAATGTATGCCGGTTTCCACACCATGTTTACCTTCACCGAGCCAGTAAGTGATAAATGCGCATATAGAAAGTCCATTGGTCTACTGCCGGGGTTTGAAGCTACGACCTCTGAGTCGCACGCTGATACAACGAGGCTACAAACAAGGATAGGTTCAATATGAAATATAATATATGTATGTGAAAAAAACTTAAATATAAAATACCGTTTGAAACTTTGGTTAAATTTTAAACTCGTATCTGGGTTTGTAATTTGAAACAGAGAAATTGGTTATGCATTCATACTGCGAGTGGTGTTGAGTGCTCCCCCGCGACAATTTGCCGCGTCGCGTTCCCCAAGGGGCAGTTAGCGCCATCTCGGTTTAGCAATGTGATTTATCCCCCGCGCAATACAACTGACACATAAATGTCGCGTTTGTTCCTCTTTACTCTATGATTTACGAAAGGAAATTGGGTTTTTTGAATAAATTTCAATGACAATTCTTTTGTAGTCTTTATAACATTTTTAAATACAGTGTAATTATACGTAAATTACAAATGCAATATGCCATACCATTATGATAAAAGTATATTTAAAAATATTCGAAGCAAGAAAGAATAAATATGTACTTACTTAATATGATTGCATTTTGTCTTTTTGACATAAGTAATACTTAGCGCCAAATTTATTTATTTATTTATTAATCCTTCGTTACATTACAATATAAAAATTGAATATAGTTAAATGAAAATTAGAGCAACTGGCGGCCTTATCGCTTTCGAGTGATCTCTTCCAGCCAACCACTGTGAGTTAAGGAAAAAAAAAAATTTAGTGTCTATTATAACTTCTCTATACTTTAAAAGAAATACCCATACATACCAACGGAAAAACAACTTATCATTTATAACAAATTGCTTGACTTTTATTACTTTTAACTGAAAAACTAGGAATCCTCAGTCCCTCGTGATATAGATAATATGGCCAAAGATAATAAAACTAATGAATAGTCGTTGCCCATCCATAGTTATAATACATAGTCTCAAAATCAAAAGTTAAAAAGTCTACATACATATATAGTATTATCCTATATTATATTATTAGAGTTGAAAAGTGACAAAGCTTTTCGAGAAAAGTTAGGTACTCTTGCGCTTTTCTTGGCGAGTTGCTACCGTGTGCTATCAGTGCGCAAACTATCAAATAGGTATAATTTGAAGTTACCATTATACATGATTTGACTTTGTTGGTAGAACTTGATTTCAAACATAAACATGAGTATTTTTGAATTCCGCTCACAATAAAAAGAATTTACTTCGTTCGTACAGTTGCGGCTCACCTGATGTTTGGCGCCCATTAACACTCATAAATTCGGTAAATGTATTACTCTCTCATTTAAGGTTAATATGAATTGATTCAGAAAAACTACGATATAGATTGTTCCATAGTGGTAACCCTCAAAAACATTTAGTTGCAGAAGTACTTGCAAGTCCCGAATTTGCAATATTGCGATTTTTCTTTCTATGAATGTAAAGGAAACCGGCATGTCATAGATAATTAAAACGGTAGCGTATAACAGACAGAATATGTTTAATTCATACCATTATTTCATTCGCGAGTTTTATACATAACATAGACTACAGAGATTTACCCATAAATGTCGGTGACGTAGTATTCATTATTACCACACTAAAGAGTCGAGTAATAAGCATTATCTCCGTCCACTATCATTTAAACTAATGACCTATGACTCAATGTTTGCTACCACGTCGATCTCAGTACGCATTCAGATCCAAAATGTATAGTGTGCCTGAAGTGAATTCTATGCCTGATGACCGTTTTGTGTGGGTGTTTGGGAATGTCATAGAGTTGTGTAAAGACGCCGCCGTGTGGGTAAAGAAAAAACGCCCTTTCAACAGATTAGCCGACCTTTGTACCGAGTTCCACAAATATTTGGACAATCTTAGTGTTGAAGGTGAATATTTATAACTCTGTCATAATTGTAACACGACAACACTGAGAAAAGATAATAGAGAAAAACGTAGCTGTAGATTATTGTTTTTATATTGTTTGAGATTTTAAATATCAAATGTCAAACCAGATAGGTTGCCTATGCTTCTGTATGTAGTTGTTCTATATTAATAAGTCACTTTAAGATTTAGTTAATAACAAAATGTTTTCCGGGTAGCCATGATTTGAGTT
This sequence comes from Pieris mannii, assembly GCA_028984075.1. Taxonomy (NCBI): domain Eukaryota; kingdom Metazoa; phylum Arthropoda; class Insecta; order Lepidoptera; family Pieridae; genus Pieris; species Pieris mannii. The sequence goes on from CM054797.1 coordinate 5,328,430, forward strand.
AACATATCTGTAATACTGGTAGTAGTGGTACTATATATACATTTTTTATTATTTAATCGATAACACAAAGTTTTATTTATATATATTAATTTCATTTTAGTTCTGTGATACAAAACAAAAGGGAGATTCCTGAAAAAAGGTTAATATTGTAAAACTAAATAGGTTAACATTGTTTAATTTATCCATAATAAACTATTTGTTTTAGAAAAGCTAGGTATACTCAAATCACATCCAGATCTGGCAGGACGCCTTGCAGCTCTCGGCGAGCTAACGAAAGAGTCTACAGAAGAACAAAAAAGTGCTGGATTGGATAAAATAAATGCAGAACAGAAATCAATAATAAATGCATGTAACGAACGGTTAGTTATCACTTGGCTAAGAATATAAAATATGTCAGGAATAAATAACAAACCATTGTTCTAAAAAAAAAAATATTTACGTCAGATGTCTCACAGAGTGGACATAATTTTCATTAATCGACTATTTTAGCGCGAAACGGCAACAAGCACAATCTATTAATATACAATGTAACTAACTACAATTATCAGTTTATCGAGTTAAGAATTACTATTAATAGATGGCGTGTAACAAGTTAGTACATTTCAATTTCATTTAAGGGCCGTGATACAACAAAATAATACAAGATGGCGCTACATTCATGCTTAATAATTGGACACAGTCGCCACTCGCCACTTATTAATCCTTAACATCAGTCATACATAATATTGTCAATAAATTGTTTTTCAGCTTATTTGCAAGCCATATTTTGATGATACTTAATAATATATCTATCATGCAATATATAGCACTGATGTTAATTAAGGTAATTTTATTCGAAATGTCTACTGTATGTTATATTGTAAAAGGTAGGTATTACTAAAAATGCAATTCTAGTAAATTTTACGGGATTCAGGAGTGGTTTTTATTTCAGGTACAAATTAAAATTCGGATTTCCGTTTATAATTTGCGCAAGGGAAAATAAGGTACAAACAATCATCGGTGGACTAAAAAGTCGTATACTGAATTCCCGAGATCAAGAAATCGAAACCGGAATAAATGAAGTCAAAAAAATTTGTAAACTAAGAATTCTAGATATTGTAAATGAAAATTAGTTTTCTCTTTAATTGTTTTATTTAAAATGTATACCCTAAATCAGAATCACAGTAAGCCTAAAGATCTTTCAACAACTGCATGTGGTTGTCCAGCGACCTCACAGAGCTCTGGTACATTGAGAATATCTTCAAAACCAATGTCCAAGTACCTTCCAGTCAGAATTTCAGACTGAAAATTAGAGCTTGACAAGAATGGCAATCGACCAACCTGTAATAAAATTCAAATAGTATAATAGAATTACAAGTTTTCTACAAGTGCATCAAGAGCATAGCTAATCTTTACCTTGCTGGAAAACTTTTTCTCCATAGACAACTTCAAAGGAGCATGAAGACCTTGTATGTTTCTGAGCATTGCCATGTTCATCTTTTCTTCATTTAGGTAATACTGAAAGCCAGAACCATATTTCATTCTCTAACATAAATTAGAATCATTATATCATATCGTAAGCAATAATTTAATCCCTAAATTACTCCTATCCACTGACATACTAGTATGTAATACAAGGGCAGATACAGCTTTAGCACCAGGAGGGGGTCACATAGTCCTGTTCAAGTCAAGATCTTATACATTTGCCACCATACAAAGTTATTATATTATATATATTAAATTAATTACATGAAATCTTTATGGTAAAAAATATTGAAATAAAATCATTATGTTCAATCAGGGGTATACCTAAGTCCTGGAACCAACTCACAGGGTCATGAGCCCCCTTGAGTTGTATATAGTATGGGACTTTGCAAAATAATTTATGTAGCGAAAATCGGGTTGGGTTTACAATTCAATACCTTGAATTTGACTATACTGAGTATGTAGGAGTCTCAGGGGACCTTGATTCGAAAACCTCACAGAGGTTTGGAGTAATTTATGCTGCTTGAGTTGTAATTTAAACTAATAAATTTTTATTTTTGATATTTTGTGCAATATTAGAAATTTTTAAACAATCCGCCAGAACAGTGTGTTAGTGTTACAGTGCAGATTATTCGTTAAAAAGCCGTTACTTTTTACACTTCTTTTGCTTTCTCATGAATGTGCGTGATTTTATTTGAATTTTTTAAAACTCGGTGAATTTTGCTTGGTAAACGACCAGCTTATGTGAATGACTTTGAGGACAATGGGCCCGATTAATGATAGGTATTATATGTATGTTTTGTTTTTTTTATATTTTTTTATTGAAATAACTGTTTCTGGTACTTGAAATTGGTTGGGGGTGATAAGTATACCCTCCACCCTCCCTCCCCTGACCTCAAAATCGAGGTATTGAATTGTAAACCTTAACCCGAAAATGGTTAATTCTCTAGGGCTTACATTTTTCTCAGATACTTGAAGAGGATGTGCCACAGCCAACTTGTGTCGGGTTGATGTCAAGCCGGCGATCATAGGATCAGGTACACCAAAAGATCCCTCATTAATAGGTTTGCACAAATTGGCATCGTGCTCTGCTTTGACTTTTACAGAGGGAAGACCGAAACTCTAAAAAAGTTAATATATCATTATAAAAAAGGTAAATTACAAAAAATTCAAGTGACATTTATAATTAGTCCTACCATGATGTCTGTTGATGCAGTATTGTAGAAATAATATAAATAAAACTTGACTATCTGTAAAGTAAATACAACAGTTGGAATTCGGCAATTGAGATTTTGGAATTTAATTTTTAGCAACTCATTGAATACACTTGAACAGAGTACAGACGCTGATAAATGATAATTGACAATTTGACACTGTCAAAATACTGTTGCGCTTGAGATTAGAAAATCTAGTCAAGATTCAAGATTCAAAATATATTCTATATGTCACGTGATGATTTTAATGCAAATTTGAAAAAATGATTAACGATAAAATCATCAGCATCAAAAGTTATTTCATATTTTTGTATTGCCTATGGATACGGCATGGGATTTTTTAAATTTGATTTGCAGTAATAGCTAAACAAAGTTTGTTATTAGAAAACATTTTTGTCTAAATAAGTATTAAAGTTACAGAAATTTAGACATTTAGTAGTAAGTTCATTGAAATATGCAGAGACTAAAGTTCCAGAACGTACTTAATTCACCGCTAAAAGAAAGTTGATCCAGAATGATTAAAACTAGGAAATCGGTTGATGACCACAGATGTGTGTTCACATGTTGTGTATATTAATGAAATCATGACTATTTGGCTAGTGCCCTTTGTTTACAGTATATAGTTTATTATCTATGATTGTTTACTTTTCTACACAAGTAGAGATAATGATTAATTAAAATACTCTAATATAATTATTTATAAGCGAAATTCATATAGCCATTTAGTCGTGAATTGTAATTTAAATATCAATATACATATATTATTTGATACAATAAAATGGAAAACCTCGATGACTTTGTAGAATTTTATGAGTATTCACGAAAACACCGAGCATCGGGGCCTAGATGTTATTTACGTGACTTTTCAAATCCCTTTGAAAAATATAGAGTTACTGAATTTCATTCCCGATTTGGGTTCACGCAAAATTCTGTGAAAAATATTTTAATACCTTTATTAGAGCCTGATCTTAAAGCCACCTCCAGAAGGGGCTTGCCTTTTCCTCCTGAAATTATGGTTTTATTAACATTACGATATTTCGCAACTGGTAGTTTTCAGGTTAATTCATTATAGTTTAATAAACAAAGTTTTACACTTAAACCCTTTGACATGTTTCAAGTATTGTATTTAATGTTCACAGAAACTCGATAGCAATGATATGAATATTTGCCAACAGTCTATGTCTCGTATAGTCACTAGAGTTGCAAATGCTTTAGCAAAGAAAATGAAAAAATTTGTTAAATTTCCTTCATGCTTTGAAGATGTTAACAAAGTGAAGTATGTATTATTTAGTTTATACCCTCACAATTTATATTTATTTTGTATAAAGATATTAATATAATTCGACAAATTACATTGTTTCAGACGCATGTTTTATAATATTGCTAATTTTCCTGGAGTAATTGGGTGTATAGACTGTACACATATCAAAATAAAAAACCCTGGTGGATTGTCCTCTGAGGTTTTTAGAAATAGCTTAGGGTACTTCTCAATCAATGTGCAGGCTGTAGTAGGACCAAGTTTGGAGTTCTATAATATGGTTGCTCGATGGCCTGGAAGCACTCATGATAGTTTTATTTATAACCACAGTGCTCTTAAGCAACAACTTGATTCAGGGAAAATTAAGGGTATTTTACTTGGTGACAATGACTATTCTATAACTAATGTGCTACTTACGCCATTTCTATCACCAACTTCACATGCACAAGAAAAATACAATGAGAGTCACAACATGACAAGAAATGTTGTGGAAAGGGCATTTGATGACTGGAAAAAAAAATTTCCATGCCTCCAAGAGGGCATGGCAATTAAAATTGAAACTGTGGTTGCTGTTGTTTGTGCATGTGCAACACTACATAATATTTCTTTGCAAATATGTGAACCATTAAATAGTGATGAGGAATTAGTTGATGTGGATTTGTCACAAGAAAATAATGACTCCGGCACAGTGTTTAGACAGTCACTCGTGGACAAATATTTTGAGTAAATAAAAGAAATAGATTAAATTAATTCATATTTTTTCTTAATATACTTCTTACACATAATGTAATTCTTAAAAAATAAATTAAAAATAAAAGTATTATATAAAATTTAGTAACATACATAGTATGTGACTTGAGGCTCTTGGTTTGATTCCTGAAAAACAATAATTGTTTTGAGTTGAAAGGCACATAAGGTTGACCTACTACTTGCCTACATAGGGAAAGTTCTTGTAGTCTGCATTAAATTGTCTAGTTCCTTTTTAGATATCTCTAAACGTATTCTACTTCTTTCTTCTTCCATGATAGCAGCTCTTTTCTCTGATTCAGCTGTCTCCAACTATAAAAAAGATGTCATAAATTTAAGCAACAATTTTTTCAATTCAATCTTGTTTGTGAGTTGGGAGACTTATTTTGATATGCCAATACCAAGTAGACTTAACGCTGCGTGAAGTACTAAGGAGATCACCTTCAAATACACAAATGACAATGACAAATGTATCTTGGCAGATAATAAATTAATCTGAGTCCTTTTAGGGTTCAATTTAATGCTACAACCTAACCTGAAACATTTTACAGTACAGGTTCAATTTCAAAAGAAAAAAGGTTCGTGTTGACTTGACTTTACAGGCTGACGGGCTGTGTAAGGGTACTTATAATAAAATTAATAATAATGGGATAATAATTACTTGTGCTTCTAAAATTTTCATTTCCATTTTCTTCTTTTTTTCATAGTGTTTGATTCTAATTATAGCTTCTTTCCTGATATAGTCTGCTGTTTTCAAATGCTTACTCTTCACATCATTGGAATAACTTTGTGTAAACTCAGGACTAATTTCCTGTTCTTGATGGTTTATTATATCCAAATCATTGGGTTCTAAAAATGTTAGTAGACATTGAAATAAATATTTAAAAAAGAAAATTGATTTTACATGACTAAAATCATCTATCATAAACAATTAATCTACTCTACTCAGAATTCAAATGCTTATAGGTACTACATGCATGTCCTACTACATAGTTATTAATAAGGAATTAACCTATCAGGTCAGTATTTTCATTTTGTGACTCATCATTAGAACTTAATAAAACTCCATCACTATCAACAGAATTGGTAATTTCACAAAATTTCAGGGGTTCCACCTGAAAGATTAAAATAATTAATTTTATATAGAAATTATTATTTTTTCAGTTTAATAATTAATATATAGTCTTACCTCTTCAACCATGGGATACAAGACTTCCTCTTTGGGTGACTTCTTAAAATCTGGTAGACCACCAGTCTCATTTAATTCGCCACATTGGCTAGCTCTTACTTTTCGAGCGTGGGCTTTCATATTGTCCCAAGCCCTTTTTAAAGTGCCTGTATCACGCTGTAAAAGATATTTATAATGTTTGTTAATTTACTTAAAGACCAACCGACAAAATTTGCGAAACACTTTCTACCGAATGCAAGACAAACCTGATGCACATGTGTTTTGCAATTAAACTCCACTGTTAATGTCTCCCAAGCTGCTTTTTTCTTTTGTATCGTTTTACCATCGGTATGTTTGGATTCAATTACGGGCCTGTTATGTACTAATTGGGCTAACACTGCCTTTTCATCGGGTGTGAAATTAGCCACACGCTTGCGAGACATTTTCGCCATTAAATTAGTAAAAAAGAAAACGAATACACTTTGTCTAAATAATTTACAATCTAATAAACTAAAAACCCTAACGAGCCCACACTACCATTAATTACAATTGGAGTTTTTTACTATTTTGAAGCTTCACTTGCTGGTTGTTGTATGTATACAAAAGTCACAGAGTAAACATATAGTTGTTGACTGTCGTATAACAGTTATGACTATTGACCAACAATTGGGTCTAGTCAAGACAGCTTAACAGTAGTGTATGTAGAAAGTCGAAAAACTAAATTTGTATGAAAATGACAGCTAGTAGTTGGTACCAACTGTCGACACTCACACAGAGGTTTTTAAGTATTGCAGTCTGCTTCTTAATATATAAAACGATTACTTCTGCACTTTTCATTTTATTGAAATTTGCGCAACAATATCTAGAGATTTAGAGAATTATTGAAGACTCAATAATCGTTAGAAAAATATTTTGATACCCCAATTGGTCCACAAAATGCTAGGCACTACCTGTAAGACATTGTTGGAATAATCCACATATTGAAAGGGAGTTTGAATCGATGAATCAAAATCACTCTGCGACTATCGTGACCCACTAAGGACTCATGCTTTGTCACGTGACTATCTTCATACAAATTCATTTGGCGTTAGTAGGGTACGATTGTCAAAAGTGGATTTTAATTAAGCCCAGTCTCATTTTAATTATAAGAAAGAAAAAAATTTGACACTGTAGGTAGTGGCCTTTTTGACCTTTTAGACTGTCTCTTCTCTGTTCTAAAGTATGTAATAGACACACTTATATGGATTAGAAAAAAAAAAGATTAAGATAAATTTTATTGAATAATTTGAAATAAAACACCACTAAAGAGACACTTCATAAAACTTGCTTTATTTTGGACTATTCGGCAAAATATTATTGTTCTTTTATTTGTTTGTGATTTTTATCGTTTCTTTGAAAATTCTTTATAACTCATTTATTTTATTACTTTTATTGATAACAAAATAAGCAATGAGTTACAAAAACTATATATACCACAATTTACACAAAAGAATAATGTATATGACATCTTTTTCATAGCGACCAAACAACATTACATAATCGATTGAAACGATACACAATGTAATGTTATTTAAATGTAAATGTCTTAGGCATTCAGTATCATAATTTGATTAATGAGTTTACGACAAAAGAAAAAAGAAGGACTGTGAATAAGGTGTCACTTTCATTCATACACGGACATATTGGTTATTAATTTTTAACTCTCATAGTTAATTATGACAATATGTAAATAGGAATTGATAGATTTCTTCCTCTATGGGTTATAAGTTTGACATTGACAGTTTCAATTTCTGTAAACGCAATAATTATTATTTTTGAGAATATTTATTAATTAGACACAATTTTTATTTCTATTATTGACTCACAACGCTAGATTTTTCTTAAAATGGCTGGACGTGGTGGACCAAAGAAGGAATTGGTGATTACTTAAATTAAAAAAAAATGTATTATTGGATTAGTATCCATGTTAATGATAATAAATGATATTTTAGGATCCTGAAGAATTAATGAAAAGGAAGTTTCGCGCAAAATGTTTGTTTCGCGCATTGGGTCGCATGGTTATGTCAAATGCCTATTGGCTGATTGAGGCTGTGGATCATTACGAAGGTCTGGATGACGTCAAACGAAGGGTCGAACAAGCTGTGCGCGGGAAGGCTAAGAAGAAACAGTTATTGACCATACACGTGATTTTCAATTAATATCTTAAATAGGATTGTCGAGTTAACTGACTATAATACGTAAAATAATACGTTTGCTGCAATTCTAGCTTCCAAAGGGTTCAACCCCGCCAAAATAATATCTTATAATGTTTTAACAAATATTTTTTGGGTTAAACTCTAATATAAAATAGTCGTAGAATTGTATTTGCTCTCTTAGAAGTAAAATATATCAATGAATCTTACAAGGGATTGGACCTAAATTACGATAACATATCTACTATATTATACTGGGAATAGTTAATTTCTATCAAAGCTCTGTGATATCACGACATATTTAAATTCGTCACAAGTTAACGAATTATAGGCTTGAGACAAAACCACTTTTCGACTGCCGTGATCCACTAACGCTTATCGAATCTGTATAAAAAGGATCACGTGATAAAGCGTGAGGAAATTTCCTCGTTTCGCGCGCTTTTCGTTATTCATTCTTGTCTCGCGTTTCATTTAGGACAAAGCTCTTCTAAATAAGCCCGCCGAGGAGAGGACTGACCAAGAGAAGAAGTATATATTTCGCATTATTGGAGGTTTGAAATGCTTTAAACGGTATCCCAATGTGAGTCTATTGCTAAAATTATTATTATTATAATAGCCTCTTTATTTTCATAATGAAATTTTAACAAGTATATCATATGATTGTATAATGATTGCCAAGAACGACCCTAGTAAAATGATTCAACACAGACGTGAAAGTTGAACAAATAATAATTTTTTTTAAATATTTTTGACTTGGATTTTTTGAATTTCTTCTGTATCAGTGTTTCTCTGTCATTGAATTTTTTCAAGTGAACAATTCATTATTAAAAATGACGTGTGTTACATGAGGGGGGGGGGAGGTTTATAGAAAGGCATAAGGAATGAAAAAACAGCTTAGGAAACACGGTTCTAGATTCTATGGTTAACCTATTCTATTTGTATTCCAGCACGTGAAAAAAAAGTTAGCTGCCGTCACATATTTCAAGTATTATGGTCCAGGAAGACCTATCGTTCGCCAACATCAGGAAGCTCACGCCCTCTATTTCATCATCACTGGCGATGTTGTAGTCAGTCAAATGGTCTTTGACGAGCTGTTACAGCAATATGTTTCTATTGAAGTGGGTGTGATGCACTCAGGGGATATGTTTGGTGAAGTGTCTCTGTTACATAATATACCCAGAACCGCGACAGTTACTACCACTGGTATGTTATATTTATTTTATCGTATAGATGGCAATAAGGCAGGAGGTTTATCTGATGGCAGATGACACGGCCGCCCTTGAAGACTCAAACTGCCAAGGGCTCACGAATACGTTGCCGATTTTTATATAAAATTATTCTATACCTACAAACCAATTTAAATTTCTGATTATTTATTTTATAGGTCATAAACTATGTTATTATAAATTCTTAAAGGACCGGAAACGCAGTCGCGAGCCCTCTGGCATTGAGAGTGTCCGTGGGCGGCGGTATCATTTAATATCAGGTGAGCCTCTTTGCCACCTGTTCTAAAAAAAAAAAATACAAGCGGCTTCCCCCGTGACCCGTGAACCTTTCCCCGTACCCCGTAGTTTTTTAAGGGCTTGGTTATATATAATACAAAAGTTTGACATGTTCTCGCTGACTTTGGAAAAATATTGTTTTCTCTAGAACACAATCATATATCTCTCGTAGGACTCGCATCTTGTACTTAAAATACTCTTTAAAACATATATATTAAAAATTATGAAAATAGAATTCTTTCAAGGACCGAAAATCGACTACCCCTGCGTGCTATATATACTTATAAGCCTTTCCCTTGATTACCTAGCGTACTAGATAGGCAAAGGTTAGCAATATGGCTTACTACGCGTATTGTACGAGCCAAGGCTGTACATTTTCCTCACAGCCTTTGTGTTCTTAGATTGAGGAAATGGTCGGAGTTACGCCCCAGAGTATAGCCAGACGTAGGCATTCTCTTCAACTGTAACTTTGCAGTCATTCGTTTCATAGGAACTAACTAAATCATGGGAGCTACGCCCCAGAGTATAGCCAGACGTAGGCATTCTCTTCAACTGTTACTTTGCAGTCATTCGTTTCATAGGAACTAACTAAATCATGGGAGCTACGCCCCAGAGTATAGCCAGACGTAGGCACTCTCTTCAATTGTTACTTTGCAGTCATTCGTTTCATAGGAACTAACTAAATCATGGGAGCTATGCCCCAGAGTATAGCCAGACGTAGGCATTCTCTTCAACTGTTACTTTGCAGTCATTCGTTTCATAGGAACTAACTAAATCATGGGAGCTACGCCCCAGAGTATAGCCAGACGTAGGCATTCTCTTCAACTGTTACTTTGCAGTCATTCGTTTCATAGGAACTAACTAAATCATGGGAGCTATGCCCCAGAGTATAGCCAGACGTAGGCACTCTCTTCAACTGTTACTTTGCAGTCATTCGTTTCATAGGAACTAACTAAATCATGGGAGCTACGCCCCAGAGTATAGCCAGACGTAGGCATTCTCTTCAACTGTAACTTTGCAGTCATTCGTTTCATAGGAACTAACTAAATCATGGGAGCTACGCCCCAGAGTATAGCCAGACGTAGGCATTCTCTTCAACTGTAACTTTGCAGTCATTCGTTTCATAGGAACTAACTAAATCATGGGAGCTACGCCCCAGAGTATAGCCAGACGTAGGCACTCTCTTCAACTGTTACTTTGCAGTCATTCGTTTCATAGGAACTAACTAAATCATGGGAGCTATGCCCCAGAGTATAGCCAGACGTAGGCATTCTCTTCAACTGTAACTTTGCAGTCATTCGTTTCATAGGAACTAACTAAATCATGGGAGCTATGCCCCAGGGTATAGCCAGACGTAGGCATTCTCTTTAACTGTAACTTTGCAGTCATTCGTTTCATAGGAACTAACTAAATCATGGGAGCTACGCCCCAGAGTATAGCCAGACGTAGGCACTCTCTTCAACTGTTACTTTGCAGTCATTCGTTTCATAGGAACTAACTAAATCATGGGAGCTACGCCCCAGAGTATAGCCAGACGTAGGCATTCTCTTCAACTGTAACTTTGCAGTCATTCGTTTCATAGGAACTAACTAAATCATGGGAGCTACGCCCCAGGGTATAGCCAGATGCAAACACTCTCTTCGACTGTTAATTCATTCGTTACATCGCAATTAAGATTTAATTATTTCATTTATATTCACTAAAACTAAAATGTTTTATTATTTAAAGCACCCCGATGCAGCAACCGCAATGGTATAACATTTCGTATGAAACGTTTTCGTTTGATCGCTTTTTTAACTTCGCAAATTCGCTACCATGAAAACGTGTTAATTTTTCGGGTTACATCGTCTATATCACTAATTATTTATTAATTGTGAGTCGCTTCATGTAAAATTGCGTGATTAGTACCCAGCTATACGTTGTTTGTTTCGATATTGTATCTTAGTAACCGTATATTGTTATACCAATAGTAGCACGTATTGCATTTGGTTAAGTTCTGCACTCTGAGGTCCTTTCATGAATAAAGATACATAGGGTAGATTCAGATAGGGTATTCAGATAGGGTGAGATTCAGAAACGGGATTTTGACGTCTCTATGTCAAAATCTAATACATTTATGACGTACGTATGTCAGGCTTAGCTCTAAGTTTCGTATCTCTTGCAATCGAGTTTAATATACTAGGTCATTGCGAATTCCTTGCATTGATGAAGGAAGACTTCAAGAATGTTCTGCAAGCATCTGTTCAGAAGCAGTGGGACGAAGTGCGTCGCGCAATGTCAGCGTTTACTTATTTTGATGCCCTTGATGAGGTAAAGTGACTAAGGCTGTCTTTTCATTTGTTTGTAAATATTTTAGTATTTATAGTTTTGCTGCCTCCTTAGCTTAAATCGCGGGGGAGGACGGACAAATTCCAACTATCACAGTTCATATCTGCAGGTCTCTGCAGTGAGCAATCCACTTCTATTCTCTATTAGCTTAGCTCCTTCTCTATCTTCCTTTCAATCTGTCTCTTCTTCTTCTGTACAAACTTTACCTATTCTGAAACTGATATAAATTATTTTAAATTTGAATTGAATATTATGTACTGCACTTCTTACTTACCTTATTAGCATTTATTTGCAACAGTGGTTGCCTGGAAGAGATCGCTCGAAAGCGATAAGGCCGCCAGTTGCCTTTTTTAATTTAATTATGTCAATTGTATTATCTATTATTTTATATATATTTTAAGTCAATAAAATAAATATGTAGGATGATGTACCCTAAGTAACTACACAAACAAAAATTGGCTTTATTTGTAGTTGAACAGTACCGAGCCTGGAGCCAGCTTTATATATACATGTGCAAACATAATCAAATCTTTCGTTTAATAGTTTTTCTTTTACTGTAGGGATATTTATAGGTACAAAATTTTCCCACTATCTTCCTTACCAGGTTCTCTAAAACAACGATGCTCAATTAATAAATAATTTAATTGAAAATAAAGTCACGTATTATGGAATATATTCTATGGCGTTCTACGGCGTCTAATGAACGTCAAAAAATAAATATACATGAAATGTTTCTAATTTAACATTTACTGCCAGTTCTCAAATCAAGGGCATAGAACGGAGGATACGAACTGGCAATTAATTCTCCGCCACTCTTTTTAATCGCCAAGTCGCCAAGTTTTTTGTTAAAAACAAAGAATAAATATAACCTAGAACTGTATAACTAGAGTTCAATCCCGGCTTTTTACGCTCGGGTATTTATTTTATTAAATATTTTGTAGATGTCTACTATAAACTTGTACTAGGTACATCAGTTTTCTTTATCATCAACAGTGTCCATAGAAAGATTTCAAACGGATCAAGTGGGTTTTGAGGCTTTTCATTGAAAGCAAGAAAAAGAATCCTCCCTAATATTAGTATTGATGATAATTAATTAAAAGAGATATGGATGACCAACGCGTGAATACGACAAATACCGTTTGCAAGGGAATTTCGTGAACTGTAAACAAAACATTAAAAAACCCGGCATCTGTGTTTGCCAACTCATTTTGCGAAAAGTGAGTTTGAATCTCCTTGAATTTAATTATTTTCGGTAGGTGGCTCGTCGTGAAGGTTGCATAGTTGCGAAGATGAAGTCCTATGAAGAAAACGAGACATTACTCGGCGATGGCGTGGGTGTGGCCAATTTTGTCTACTTCATCCTATCAGGCCGATGTCAGATGATTGAGTCTCTACAAGTGATTGTTACGACACGTCTAGGTCGCAATTATTATTCACTATACGATCCATATGTATGTAATATTGCACAGATTACAATACTTATTAGACTACTAAGAACTTTTTATTTTTATTGTCTATGGGGCTTAGGAATATTTACGAAACAGCAAATGTACTGTATGTAATGTGAAAATGGTACATAATTAAATATATGTGTGGCTATTAATAATAGTACATGACACACGCCGTCATTTTTTCGCGATGTTTTCCTTCATCGTTTGAGTGAGTTAAATGCGCACTTAGACATCCATTGATGCACAGCCGGGGATCGAACTACGACCTCATGAATGAGTGTCTACTACAAAAACGCTTCACTGCTAGTAGGCTCAAACATAGACTAAAATTGTAACCCACATTTTTACCAATATTCATAGAAATCTGAATAGCGATAAAGCATACGTAACAAGAGTTTAAAAGGAAACCTGTTCAAAGGTACCCAAAGAAGAGAGCGAACAAGATTTCGACACAAAATACTTCGGGGCGTACAAGAATTTGAAAGCAGAGAGCAAGAGTACGGAAGGTCGCGATTCAGTTGAAAGCAAAGCCATAGACCCAAACGCTAAAAGTGACGTGAAAGCGAGCATTTTAAAACATTCGAGTACTACAAAAAGAGGATCCCAAGATTCCGAAAGACACGATAGTGTACAAATTGTAGAAGATAAACCTAGAACTAGCAGAGAAAGTGCATCTACTGAAACTAAGTCACGCGATTTTCTTACTCCGTCGGGACATGGAGAGGGAGTATTGAGGCCTTCAGTGAGGTATTTTCTTGTTTATTAATTGTAATAACGACCCAACTCAAACAGATTTTGTAAGACGTGAACATCACTGAAATAATGTCATTATATTAAATTCTGTTTAAATTATGTACCTACTTAAAAATTAAGTAAAATTATTTTTTAAGATATAAAACCCTCTTTGCCCTTATGCAAGAATTCTGATTGTTTTGTAAATTTATTTTGTTTTTAATCATTTTTATTATGTTGCTATTAGTTTCCTTTGTTTTTTTATTATTCATAATCTATAAATAATTAACACGACGAATTATAAAAATGTTATTACTTGATGCTGGCTTATTGCACAAAAATAATAATTACTTGAGTCAAATACAATTTTAAAAAAAGTCTTTTTTTTTGGCTTAAAAAAATTGGAAACTTAAAAATAAAAAGGTTTTATATCTTGAAAACTATTTCTAATCCGTTTTTAATAAGATATTAAAAAAAATAAACTGAAAGTACAGATATCTAACATTCACAGGTTAAGCGTTATTTCTGAGAAAATAGGATTACCACGTCCACCACAAAATCTTCGTACATATTTTATGCAGGTGACTCTAAAAAACTTAATAATTTTAAGGATAATTTTGTAATTGTCTCTAAGACTGTTTTGTTCTTTTCTCTATAACTTTGTGTCATACAATCCCAAGGATATTTTAAGAATTACATCCAATTCCTATACAAAAACACCCGTAAGTAAGTAAAAAAGTTATCTTTTTGCTTTTATTGGTGCTATTTGCGAAAACTCTCTGCCTAATTAGGTCTTGTTTTGTTAGGTGTGCCAGTTAAACCCAGGTTCGAGTTTTGGTTTTGGGGAGAATATGCGTGATAGAAGAATTGTCGCGCTCACGCCTGTTGACTGTATGCTTCTACCAAAAATTTGGCTCCTACAGCGAAACACAGCTAATATATGGACAAGGATTGAACATTACTTGGAGAAAAAGGTATGTTCAAGAGGGCGTCAGGGGTTTAAATAATACATATGCGTCCTCATGATACTTTTTTTTTGTAGAAGAGATACAATTTACAGGATTTAAAGCGTTTAATTAACCAAAAAAATCAAAAAAATATTGAAGGATATACCAAGTCATAGTCAGCATGCGATCCTATGATCGATCGTAGGTTCGCATGCCTACCAATAGACTTTCTGTGTGCGCATTTGACACGAGCGAGAAGTTTTTGGTGAAGGAAAACATCGTGAGGGAACCCGAGATCCTAGTAATCCCGACCCCGAAAGTAAACTTAAACCGTTAAATATTTTGTTATATTCCAAATTATGGTAGTCCAGTTTTTTCAGATACGTCTGTTTTTATGTTAATATTTTTGGCACTTCTTCACCAGAAAGGTTCTAATATCGTTGATAATTTAATTTATTTCTAACACAGATACCAACAAAGAAGCAGCTCTTTAAAGAGTTCACATCCCAAAGAAGATGGCAGGAGTTTAGAGAAGAATTAGTAGATGATGTCATCGCACGTTCTAACACTGTGAATTGGACGTCAGTTCATGATGTACCATATTCCATTAGGATGGAGGAAATGTTGGATATATAGAGAAATATAGATTTTTTAAAACATAAATTTTTATTTCCAACATACCAATAACATTATTCTAAACCTCCGCAGTAATAATAATAATAAATATGAAGTTTGTTTACATTGATCAAAATTAAATAGGTCTTAAAACTATATTATTAATAGGAGATTGGTATGGAGGGGCTTGCCACAAGGGTCTGTGCTGAGTCCTTTATTGTACAATATTTATACACATGACCTAGAAAACTCTATCGGAGATTCATTTAGTTTATTACAATATATCGATGTGCTTTTTTCCGCCGCCCATGGACACTGTCAATATAAGAGGCCTCGCGAGGGCGTTGCTGGCCTTTTAAGGACCCGCTTCAAAGCGATGAGGTCGATTGTTGTCGTCATAATCTTGATTCAATGTGAAGTACGCATTAGTTTCTTGATATTTGGAGAAAGCAATGGCGGATCTTCTTAAAGGCTTTTTGGCCTGCAGCCAAGGTGATATTTTGAATGTAAAAATTTATCGGAAATTTTAACATTCCAATAAGGTAGTTTTATTAACGGGGATTTTCCTTGGATATCAAGGACCCCATGGGTGGATCATGGTGCTGCTATTCCTCTGAGCTTAAGGGAGGATCCTCGACTTACCACTCACTGGCCTGAAGGCCAAGGTCGAGAAATTGTATATTACGGTCTGAATAATTTTGTATTAGCGCTAGTATGACGTCATCTCAGTGACTGTAGCCATATACTAAAGGTGGTTAAGTTAAAACAGTGTAAAGTGGTTACTGAGAATGTGAAAAGACAAGACGAAACGTTGCTTTCGTTAATTAAAGAAACGTATGTAATTTTTTTATTAATAATTTGCTCACAGTATTCCTAGAGCTACACATTATCACTATTCAAACAATTACATTATATGTACACAAAAGCTAAAAACGGAATACATATTCAAACATAAACATAAAGCACAGTTTTACCTATTTATACAAAAAATATAACAAAGCATATAATATTTATAATAAATTCTGAATTCTAAGTTCTAAGATTCATTATAATTTATATTTCATATGAAGGAAGATTAACAAAGAAATTTTTAATGAATGATAGAGTTTTTAAATATTTTTTGAAACATTTTTAGTTACATTAAATATTTGCTGGTAATTTCTGTAATAATCTGAAGGTATACGTGACTGAGTTACGTAAATAGTTTGTAATAGACCGAGGAATTTGAGTTTTAATTATAATAACTGCATTCGTCAGTGTAAAATGACCAAAAAATTATTTATTTTTTATTCACTTTTATGTAATTTTACTGGTGAATTAATGAAGTAATGATATAAGTTATTCATGTTATCTTAATATATATATTTCTTCTGTGCGTGTGTATGTGACTGAACTCCTCTCAAACGACTGGACCAATTTTGACGAAATTTTTTGTGTGTGTTCAAGGGGATCTGGGAATGGTTTAGATTCACAATTTTGTCCGCTGGACAATGTTTTTTTAATTATTTTTTAATTTTATTAGTAGTTGTTGATTTTGGAATGTTTTACATTAGATGCGACAGACGGCGCTACCATCGCAGTGTCAAATTTTAAATAATATTCGAATTTTAATTTTAGTCTATCCCGACAGTTAGCGCTGCGATCAAATTAAAAAAAAAGTTTTGTTATCATTGTGTTATTGTAGACCATGTGCTGGATCGTTAGATATTGTCATACCATTTGAATAATAATTTTCATCAAAATGGTCCAGAATGTTAATTTAGCTTATTAAAAAAAGTTTGAAATTTTCAAATTAAAGACGTGTAGACAGGACAACGTCTGTCGGTTCCGCTAGTTAATAAATAATTCCTTTTTACCATCCAAAACTATAGACAAAAGCAGATAATAATATTTTAACGAACATTGACAAAATTAAACATTTTTTTTTCGTTTCGTTTGTAATGTTTGGTTCTCTGGACATACGAGGTTACCATTCTACAGCAACGTTATTTTCATATTATTGCTTATCTTATCTTAAAGTATTGATTAATAATCACAAAAAAAACAAATGTTATAGTGATGGACAACACCAATATTTAAAGTTATCCTTCTATGTGATCAACACATTTAGGATGACATGGCTACTGTGTTGAACACGATTGCACATGCACGAGGTCTATTTCCGAATGACGGCACTAAAGACATATCTGCCGCACTGCAGAACTTCGGCAAGCATATAATGACGTGTCACATGTCAACGCGTATTAGTTTGAAGAATGTGTTGATCAATCCCCATCAAGAATAAGGTGTAATACGCTTTCTTGGACTTGGAATTAGTACCTTTGGGGGACTGAACTGAGTAGCTTATGAGCGCTTTTAAAACTTTTTATGAAGCTAGTCAAATTTACAGTTAGGCCGTAAAGTTCATCCCACTCATTTATCGTGTTCTGTCTACTTACCACGAACCAGTATTAGCATTTTTCGAGTTAATAACGTGCTCTTTATCGGTAAAAAAATTTCTGAATCAATTAAGAAAGTCCAGTGATTGTCCCCATAATGGTATCAGTATAGAATCAATTTTGCATATTCTTTAATTGCCTTGCTTGCTTTTCAACGAATTGTAAGTTTAAGGCTGTAGATTTTGGAAATAAGTCATCTTTATTCTCCTGATATGTAATGTAATCATGTGTGTCAATGTGTCATCTTTAAACGTCTTAATTTGTAACCAAGATCAACGAAACTGTTTTTTAATAATAATTATTTATCTTCAATTACTAGAGTAGAAGTTGCAGCTGGCTGAAGCACTATTTAAAAAAAAATATAAACTAATCATTACGTATACTAAACAAAAATAATTTAAATACTGAATAATATATTAACTAAAAAGAAAACTTCATAAGCTCAACGCAGTTAAAGCAGTCTTCTGTTGTTGTTGGTTGTTTCTAGAATCATTCAGGAAACTAATCCGCAATAAATAAACAGTCAAACTCAGTACAAGTCCATTGATATAATAGAGACATTTTAAGATACGACATGGATTCAATATTAATATGTGTTCATCTCTAAAACTTAGCAAATCTTCCGATTAATAGCGATGACGACATTTATTTGTACGCGTCATGTAACCAAGGCGACCGGTTTTGGCGGGAAGAGCACCCACGCGACATCGGCATACACTATGAAAGTATAATTCGACCGCAGTACAACGCGACGTTCGGGCGTGTTTTGTGATATTATACGACGACAGCCTTGGCTGATCGAAATTAACTATAAATTCGTTTATTTAATAATAATCAATTGTTTCATTCATCAGTACGGTAAGTGTTATTAAAGATGCTGTTTGTTAAGACGTTTTTGGCTTGTTAAATATATAAATACTTTTATTACACAATTTAATGTTATGACCATATATGCACTGTTTTAAGATTTCTTAAAATGTTTGTGCATTATTTAGATAAAAACCAACAAAAACGCAGCTCAGAAAATATGACAAATGGCAAATCTATGATATTTCGATTTATATTTAATTGATTATGTAAAAAAAAACAACATGTTACAGAATATATACTATTATAGGCTATAGGTTAAATAATGAGGATTTTCGAATGTTCGTTGAATAATGATTTATTAATATAATATATATTATGATAATAATTTAGTGAACAAGAAAAGTTTTTAACCACCCTAAGCACCTAATAAGCAGTCTATGGATAATTTACTAATTAAAATAAAATGGGTGAATAAATCTTGTTTCTTAAATAGGCTTTATAAAGAAAAATCTAAAGTTAATCGTTTCTGTTCGTAAATTACCAAACATTCCTTTTCGTTTACGCCACTTTAAACTTGTCAGCCGAATATGGATAAATGTTTTGCAAGTACGACGCAAAAAATCTGAAACATATAGATTGGCTTAAAACCTTGTATAATCTGTGGATCATAGAGTACATTCGATCATAGATAAGCTTAAGCTTATAATTGAATACGTAATTACACTTTTAGTGTGATTGGCTATCTAGGAATCGATCTTAGACCTGTGGGCGTTTATCTAGCTCCAAACCATGCGATAATCGTCAAACTGGACAATAAACATAACCCATGTTTAATGTTACGAAAGTGCGCTGAAGCATCCAAAAAAGCGCTAGATTTCAATATTTTTCATAAAGCCTAAAAATATTGCCCCTGACCTATAGCCCAAACAATCTAGCGCTTACAGCGCTTTATTTTATTTGTTTATTATATTACAACGATACACCAACATCCAACACAGACGAGCCACTGGAGTTGGATGGTTGGAGTCCAATCAAAATGACCTTTAAAATGCAATATTTATCGCTAAGGTCACGACCAAGCAATGACGCTTTATTTATAACTTTGCAGGTTATCGTGAATTTACTCTTAATTTATACATCTATATCTAGTTAACTATATAACCAAGTTGGAGCTGAATGCAGTTTAACCAGTTTTTTAAAAATACTATAATATTGAAAACTTTATACATTCAATAACAATCTTAAGTCACATATCAATCCGTCCTGCTAAGACGTAAAATAATCTTATTGTGCAACAAGAGTTTAGTTATAAATGTGATATATTATATGCTACCGTACATGTCAAATGGAAGATGCCTACGACACGGAATCCGGGGTTAATCTCAGCTGTCTGCGGGCCTAGTGCACTTCCTTTTTAAGTATAATATCCTTATTTATTATTATATTATAACTAGCTGATCCGGCAAACGTTGCTTTGCTATGTATATATTATTCGTAGGAAACATTTTTTTTAATTCCTCAAAATAAATATCTACTATAATAAGGTAAATAAATAACTACTATATAACTATAATAAGGTTGTACGTATTTTTCTAAACAAATAAAAACAAAAAAACATACTAAAATATAAAAACAAAAATTAGGCGTGGACCGGACCACTTGTAGCATTTAGGGAGATGAGAAATAGATTTTGTCCGAAATAGATTTGAACCGATATGCACTAAAAATATAACTAAAATTTTTTAGTAAACATTTTGTGTAAATTTAAATTTGGTGCCTTAAGGGCTACACCGCAGTAGAAATTTTAAATTCACAAACAAACGGAAAAAAAACCTTGTTATAACTGGTATTAGACACAAATCTAATCACTAAACAGATTATAATTATTCGAGTATACATATTGCTCGTTTATATATTATATGTTGTTTGTCCTTGATAAAAAAAATCTACTACAATAATAAATTTACCTGCAAAAATGACGACGCAATACGAAAAAGAACAATTTCGTCACACGAAAAACGGTTTAGTGCCAGGTCGTACGAGTCACTGTCGTGAAAAATGAATAAAATCCTATTTGGGCCATTCGTTTCATCGCTCTAGATTTGCAAAGCCATAGACTTCATATTACAAACTTTGTAATGCGTCTTAATTAATTACTAATTCAAATTCATTAATATAAAACTAATATATAGAAAATATAAGTGTGGTATCTCATACACACGAACATAGTGTCAAAACATTATAGACTGTTAATGAAAATTATCTTTTTTTTTTTAAATATAAGAAACAGGTATCACTTACTCCACAAAATTAAATTTGAATGTGCATGACTCATTGGCAAAGAAGACAGAAAGTGTAGGCCGAGAGAAAAAGCCGGCGTAAAAAACTCTCGGTACTCTTTTAAAATAGCAAATCATCAAACAACACTTATTTTAAAACAAATTAATTAGAAGTAGCCAGCCTAGCACTAGTCCCAGGCCATTTTATCGTCTAGATAGTTTTTAACTTTATAGTAAGCCTTTTACACAACTTTTCTTTAATATATTTCTTTCATATAAATTTCTTACTTAGTTTAAGCTATTCACTAGTATTGTAGAAAGTCAAGATAATTATTCGCCATATTGATTGGATAGGCAAGAAGAATTGATTCATGAATTACAATTCAAGTAAAGTCGCACTCTTTTGTGCACTTCTGTAAGAGATATTTTATAAAGTCCTCAGAAGGACACACGTATTTTGTGCTACATTTTGACGGCCTAGGTTAAAAAAAAACTCCATTAACCAAAAGCTATCTTTCAGAGAAGCCACTTCTTATGACGCCGGCAATGCACTTGCGAAACATCTTTTTTTATTTTTTAAAAGCCTCCTGCCCGTTTGCCCCCTGTTCTATAAAAAAAAAACATGACGGAGGTCGGATCGCATCGCAAGACATGCAGGCCCGAATGCAATACAAAAGTAAACTGTAAAAAATATCTAAAACCAATGTCGCTACAACCTTTTAAGTTAAGATCTGTTTTATTTTAATAAGCAAGTAAATAAGTCTGTGTCTAACTTTACTTTTTGAGTGACATGCCGGTTTTCTTCACCGTACGAGCAATATATAGACAGAAACTCCGTTGGTGTATAGCCGGGGAAAGAGAAGCAACTAGGCCAACTGTGCTCACTCCATAAACTTAGGCAGAAATATTACTAAATACTCCTTAATAAAAGATTTAACACTCCTTAGTAAAAAAAAATTGAATAATAGACAATTAAAACAAATTTAAAAAGTTTCGTCCCTGTGCTGCAACAGCGTACCTTTAATGCTCATCAGCTCACGTGAGGAAAATACAATTTCCTTACTTTGTATTATTAGAAAAATTGTACTTCAAGTCATATGAAATAAAGTTATCTATATTAAATGGCATCAAGAATAAACTTGTATTATTGACTCAATTATAACCCTGATCTAAACAAAGAATAATTAATCAGTTCCGTCACATAACTGGATGAAGTGGGCGTATGAAGTCGCCAAAAGGAAACAAAATGTGGGTTAGAATTGTAATTCTAATTGCTTCTAATGATACGTAGTTGCAACTCCATAATATCGAAAGTATTGGGAAAATTGAGAGGCTTTCGGGTGGCTCACCTGATTTTAAGTGATACATACAGTCACTTGGCCAGAAAGTTTGCAAGTGCATTGCCGGCCTCCTAAGAAGTGGTACGATTTTTTCTGAAAGATATCTTTTGGTTAATGAAGTTTTTTTAGTTTCGTTTAGAAATCAAAAATCGGTAAAAAAATAACATGAAACAATTAAAATCAATGTTATATTTTTGATCTTTAGTACGAAACCCTAGTTTCGTCGCACTGGTCTCTGGGGGACATTGCAAGGTCATATTCCGCAGTTGTAGCAAAAATACTTGGAAGTATGGTGCAATCGATGTAGATAATAACATTTATGAAGTACGTTAAAATTGAATTTTATTGGTATTGTTTTCGGTGTCGTGTTTATTGTTTTGTTGATTGATTAATACAGGTCATCAAAGTTGTCAACGAAATATGTCTCCCGAATACGATACGTCACAAAGTAAAAATAAACATAAACTAAAATAAAAATAAACAAGCAAATAATCTATTGTCTTTATTTTTGTTGGTTAAGTACCTAGTACAAAGGTACATTAATCGAAATAAAATGAAAGTGAATCTTTCTATTTCGAATATCAATTACATACTTTTTATACAAGCAAAGACAATATAGAATATAGCTATATTCAAATATACAGTATTAACATTTTTTTAAACTTATATAGTAACAATAAGAATAATTAAAAGAAAATTTATAAAATGTCCCGTGTATTTTACCACTGGCACCTGTTCCTCGCTGTACTGAATTTATTAGCTTTTTATGTATATATATGCTGAAGACCTTTATATATAAAATATAACTACATCGTGCAAGCAGTTATCAGCTACCAGCAAAAGGTTACTTCTTCTCTGTTCTTTTATTGTCGCAGAGAATTCAATATATTATACATAAACATGTACTTTTTATAGAGTATCGACATAGTATTGACAAGGAAACACAGCTTTCTAATTCTAGATTCTTGATGAAACCTGTTTTCTTGTTGAATGCTAAACTAAGATCCAATATGGATATATAAATCTAAACTTTGGTGCGGACTCAGGTGGGCACTTTTCTAAATTTTTTGAGACTATATAGCTAATGATACTTATAATGTAGGAGTCTTAGTGAAAGAGTTTTGAAGTCGCTTCAGTTTATTCCTTTTAAACATATCAAACAAATCTTCAAAAATAGGTTCAAATGCGTGAAAATACGAGCGAATACGTACAAAACTTTCGAAATGTTTGAATGTGATCAGATTGCTGCGACAAATCTAAATAATTTTGTACTAAATCAAAAAATTTATATAATATATATTTAGATTTCCCACCTTAAGATTCATAGAAAAATCTTAGCATTAGAACTTTCACTTGCAGGACTAAGTGTAGTTCATACATTTAAAATTTAGATTTATAGTGATAAATATAAAAAATAAACAAGTGTAAAACTGTTATTTTTTATATAAACTCGTTGAATTCAGCGTATAACATATAAAAAATCTTTACTGACATTGATAAAATCCGTCATTTTATGATCAACTGTCACTAAATCGTATAATTTTTTGGATATTTTGTATTTGATATAATCGTAATTGTTATTTATTTATGCGGTAAAGAATCAAAAGCCTCAATCATGAAAAGAACAAAATCTACCATCAGTACGGCAAAATCGGTAATTCCTTATCAAAAATATTTACTTTCGTTGCAATAAATTATTACTATTAAGTATTGCTACATCATGTTTTTACATTATTGTTTTATCTTTAGATGAGATGATTTTCTCACGATGTTTTCTCCACATTTGCATTTATAGTTGCAAGGATTGAAAGTTGTGTAATTAAATTACGATATAAACTTAGCAAAAGCTTCACTAATTTTTATTATATAGAAGTCTAGCAGACTCGGCCAAGCGTTGCTGTGGCTAAGGTTGTTGCTATAACATAGTAGTAAACTATTCAAGGGAAACGGTAAGAGAACTTATGTGAAAGGTAGATACTTGTCTGTTTGTGAAACGTTGGTACTTTTAACACAGCGCCATCTGTTAGAATTGTATCAAATAATAAACAAATAATTTGCAATAAAATAAAATTGCGACCATAATTAAAGATCTAAGCTATCCTATCTCTTAAGTTGGACCAGACTGCTCACGGTGTGCCAATTTAATTTAAAATCGGTTAAGTAGTTTAGGAGTCCATCGCGGACAAACATCGTGACAGGAGATTTATATATATTAAGATTTAGGGTCTGTTTCACAATGACAGGAAAAGCTTCCAAATTAACAATTTATTACTTATTGGTAGGATAAACAGTATTTTTGCGTTTCACGACTGTCAGATAGCGCTATTCGTCATGAAACGCAAAGTATCTTATTTGGAACTTTTTTGGATAATTTATGTGTTGCATAGCTATTTGGTACTTTATCCATACATTGTGAAACGGGCCCTTATTATCCAGTTAATCCAGCCATTTTTAATAATTCCGTCTGAAAAGGGCGAAACTTGCCGCAGTCTGATAGTTTTCGAAAAAAAAAAATTGGATTTGCGTTCTTAACATAAAATCTTATAAAAGCGAAGAGGCTGATTGCAGATGGATATATAACTAAGGAATACATAATTATTATTTCTGTACAATACATACACCATTTATCTATACATAAAACACATGCTTTATCCTATATATAAACAATAAATAAGTACGATAAAGATGTGTTGAAATTTATAAAGGAAATAAAAAAATATATATGTATATATGTATATATGTATTTTCACAGGCATATCATACATCTAGTTTTGGCGTTTCGCGTACATCTCTATCGAAGAGAGTTTTTGCTTGTGATAGTCTGATGGGAATACGTCAGAACCCCTGGACACCAACAAAACGACGTGGTCCAATTGCAGCTGAAGCCGCCAGCCCCGGTCCAGCCGTTGTTTCTTTGCCATCACTTATCGGTAAGCCTTATGAAATATTATTAGGCCAAGTTCGCACAGAACTTTTAACCTTCCGACTCCCAGAACCAAATCAACATTGGGGTGACCTCTTCACAGGATGTGTTCTTCTTTGGATTCTGCCACTAATATCGAGGGCTTCATTTAAGTATAAGATAAAACTATTAATATCTTAAGCCTTGCATCTCTCTTCTTTATTGTAGCTAGTATGTTTTTCGGTCTCCTAATTTATATATTTTTTCTGTCATGTTTTTTTTTGCGTTATATTTTTTATCAATGAAAATTTTTGTGCTTATCTCCAATGAATTTTTTTTTTATTTCAATTTTTTATGTATAGGAGATGTATCTGTTTACTCTCCTTAATAAATAAATAAAATAGGTTCAATTACAGTCAAAAACAGTAATTTTGTAAAGGAGACAAAACAATATAAATAACAATGACGCGGCCCGCTTCATGCCCCATGTGTTCTGGAACAGTGTGGATCGTTACGGGTCAATAAATCTCTTTTCATTACATTACAAGCGATCATAAATATATTTAGTTAGTTACAGTTTTTACGCTATATTTCAGTTCTATTATGTGCTAAATAAAAATATTTTTTCATTTCTATGTCGTGGTATATGACGAATGACGTGACATGAAATACTGCCATACTGTATAATATTGGCGAATTAACATAAAACCTTGCAGAATTCAACTAATGTTGACGAAGTTGTATACAAACATTTTATTTTTCATATGAGGCAGCAAGAATGTTTATATTAAAACCTGTGAAATAGGACTATGCAGACACGTCTGCATAACTTCACACCTACATCTGTGTTAAAATTCACAATGTGTGCTCAGCGCGTTGAGGTATAAATTACGTCGGATGTAAAACTTTGGTTTCCAAGGCACCATTTGTTAGGTATTTTTTTCGTTTTGTTTGATATGCACATATTTTCGTCTCAATAACGTATCGTATCAATAACGGGTTTTATGTAAAGATATTTAGGACCACTTCACCAATAGTTATAATACAGTCAATTTATGTACAACCCTAATTAATAATATACTTAAAAGAAGAACTGGGCTAGGAAACATTTCATAAAGATATGTTATTGCTACGACTATGTAGACCAGAGTTTCCCAAACTTTTTTGTGTCGTAGACCCCTTGCCATATTTTCCGTGTTGGGTAGACTTATACTTACCTGATATTGATTTCCTGTAAATTTCTATCTTTAGTGAAGTTTAGTGTTAAAATCTTAAAGTAAAAACACATGTTTTATTTTAAACATTTATTAGTTGAATTGTTTTTTTTTTGTTTTTACAAGTTCAAAATGTATTGGAACCACAAAGCGAATACCAACATCCTACAATTTACACAATTTTATAAACATAATATATAATATTTTTTTACTTCATAGGTACTTTTATAAATAATCTATATGTTTTGATATTATTAGATAGTATGATGTAAGTAAATAGGTACTATCAGTGTATGTGTTGAGATCCACTATCGTGGACCCCCCATTTTCATTTCATGGACCCCCAAATTTTTTTTCGCTGACCTAGACGCCTTGCAGGTTGTCATAGACCCCTAGGGGTCGATATAGACCACTTTGGGAATCACTGATGTAGACTATAAAAATATCTTCCTTTAATGATTCGATAATTTCGTCAACTTTCAATACTAAATATAGTATTGAACGCTGACATCACCTTTCTGTGTGAGATTACACGGCTAACATTGGCCTTGTTCATAAACAAGGTGACATCATAATATTATGTTCGGCGTATTGTATTCGTGGTCTTGTTTTTAAGTAAATAATTCATATTAAATCGAATTGACGTGATGTGATGTTTCGTATACAAGGTTAGTAAATATGCATCAATTAATTGTTCGATCAAACTACAAAGTAATTAGTAATGTTTTAGTGACATTAAAAAAATGTTTCGAATTTTTTTTTACATAGAACAGTTGATCAAAATCATTTTTTAAATTGGGTTTTTGTAAACGCGTAAATATTAACATAATTAAAAAACAATGAACGTTTTGACATATGACGTCGCAGTGAATGAAACGCGCGACGGTTGACAGCTGTCTTGACTGTCATTTTTTTTATAGAATAGGGGGCAAATGGGCAGGAGGCTCACCTGATGTTTAGTGATACCGTCGCCCATAGACACTCTCGCAGAGGGATCGCCAGTGTGTTACCGGCGTTTTAAGAATTGCTACGCTCTTTTCTTGAAGGACCCTAAGTCGAATTGGTTCGGAAATACTTCAGCTGGTCATGCTTTAGTTGCTCTTAGACTTGTTTCATATATGTTTTTAATACAATTAAAGAAACAATATGACGAAAGAGAAGATTACTAGTGTTAATAATTAATGTAAAAATAGAGAGAGTTATTTGACTATATTTAAATATTTAAAGATCTGCTATATTCGAATTTAACGTATAGTTTTAGTTAAATTAAGTAGGTGAGTAGTTTTGTTTAATGGCGTTTAATTATACTATTCAGGGTTTTTTGAAATATGCCAATATTCGCCTAATTTATTTTTCATTATAAATTTGGTGGATTAAAAATAAAATTTAAGTACAAAACTAGCAACTGCCTTGTACCGCATTATCGGAACGACTTTATTTGAATTCTATTTTATTTCCATATTGTTTTCACAAGCATTATAAACAGATGCGAGAAATGAAAGTCGGATTGTTTAAATTAAAAACCACTCGGTGAAATATGGACATGTTATAATCTGGTTTGAAGGAGTTCCGGAAATGGAAGGAACGACAACACCTACGAACACCTAAAAGAGGCTTATCGCTTTTTTTATTCATGATTGATGGCTTCACCATTTAATTTTTTTTTTAATTTTATTTAATACAGAAAATTTATTTGTCTGTAACTTAACGTTAACTTTAACGTAACAGACCAGGGTCGATATATATACCAATAAAAAATAGGATGAAAACAATTGGAAAATCTGGAGAATATTATAAAAATTGAAAGAAAAATTATTTACGGGTCTGAGGTCAGGAAGGGGATGGGGTGAGATTTTAAGAGTTCCATCTAGATTTCCAACAAAACTGAAAGTCCTATAGAAAAATGTTATGTCAATGTTGTAGATAATAAAAAGATCTAATACATTTGTATTTACACTGTCACATAACCTCAAAATTTTTGTGACAAATTAAAAAAAAGCAAGTTTTTTGTTTTTTTTATACTTATCTTTTACAACATAAAAATCCACGATATTTGGTCACCTTATTTTAAATTAATATCTAAAAAGTACAATAATCGAAAATATCAGCTTTTTTCAAAAAATTGGTATGTTTGAGACTCTGGTCTATAATGGCAATGTAAAACCAAATTAGAGATATACAATATATGTATATATTGTATCAGAGTCATAGTCACAGTCGATATATAGCGTTAAGTAAGACTTCCGCATGTCAAGAACATATTAGATTTTTAATTTGGAAGTAATTTAGAATAAGTCTCGGCTCTTAATACAAAAGACGGAGTAAGATAGAAATATATATGAAAGTTTCTTTATATAGGCAAGCCACCACAAGAATCTCGTAAGAGCCGTGCACCAGCGTTCACATTTGGGCAAAAGTTGGATCCAGCAGGGAAGGAAAAGGCAGGACCGGGCCCCGCTTCCTACAACACTGAGGGGATGACCGCAAAAGGTACGCCATGTTTTTTTTAAATATTGCGCCCAAAAAGGGCAGAGGAGTACGCTCGAATTCTGAGTAGTTGGAGTCGGTATCGTTCAGGGAGTGGTATTCGCTAGTTCGCAAAAGCAAATGCCTTGTGAAACGGAGTGTGGAAGTTGATTGAAATTTATGTTTAGTAATGCTAGTTTAAGAACGAGTTAATTTATATTATAGGTTTTAGAATTTAATTGTATTGGAATTTTCTAGAAGCCTGATTTGATATGACGTAAGTGAAAATCTAATACATTTTTGACATGCGCTAAGTATTTAATCAATTTTCAAAATAATTACGCAACAACGCAAAAACATTGATGTACATAGTTATATTGTAGCTGACATCATAAACTTGGAATTACGAGGTAAAAAAACATCGGAAATTGACGTACAAAAACTTATACTATTGTAATTTGAATAGCCAGGTTAGATTACTGCTCATATTTTTGCATAGTTTTATTGCAGAACAATGAAATCTGCATCGTTACTCTGTAATTTCAAACAGCTATTGCGATCTTTATTTGTATGGCGCGATTCTATCAGCGCTACGGAGGTTGATAGGACTACAAAGAAATTACTTAGAACGTCGCTGCTACAAAGCAAAAGCGGTATTAATATTTTAAAACCTAGTTTAATCAAAACCTTTTACTACAGAAACACTATAAATGCTTCTATTAATTGTTTGTTTGATACCAATTTACTACGAAGCAATTATTCAATAACGTCAACTATTTCGTTCAATTAAATGATCGAAATTACCCTCACACATTGTCTGCAGTAATATTTGGACTTGACGTCCACAGTCCCAATGAACATAGATTTATAACTTATATACGACCAATATTATGTCGCAGCCAATTAGTTAAATTAGCCGTTTAATTAACAGTCTAGTCTCCTAACTAAACAGCGTCGTTCAACTTGCAGCCTATACTCGGCTTTTCATCTGAAGGCTTGGCAAAGGCTTGAATCGATGCCTTATTACTTGCCTATCGTTATCATTTGAATGTAAACTCTTTCTACCCACTCCAAATTGTCAATAAACAAAAAAAATAATCATATATTCCAAAGTTTAATAAAAGAATAGCATGGCAGAGTGTAATGAGCAGGCGTAAAACACTAATTAGTTCCATTGTAAATATATTAAATAAAGAATTTATTATGTTAGATATCTGTGTCTACTATCTTACGAATGGCATAAGCCAGTTTAATAAATGTAACAAATCCTATGGCTGATTATACTTAAGGCTGCTAGAGAAACTGCGCTATTCTGCAAAGAGACTAGGTTAAGATTGAACTGCTACATAAGCTAGTTGGCTGCGACATATAACTCTATGTATTATAATTTTTTAAAGGTTGAATCTTAAATAAAAAATGTACGCGTACATCATGTATATAATTGTATCAGGTAAACATGTTAATCGAGGGCGTATATGATTTGTATTCAAAGAATTGCGTAAAATGTTATTTTAATAATTTACGTGTAGGTCTTATGTAGGTCATTGCAGTCTTATTTACATAAACATCTGCAGTGCTTTATTTCCGTTTTACATACAGAGCCGGATATAAATGCAATTCTAAAGCGTAAAAGTAACACCCGGTTTCCAAGTGCTATGCTTTGCTCAGTGATACTGCCGCCCATGGACACTCGCACTGCCAGAAGGCTCCTAAGCGCGCTGCCGGCCTTTGAAGAATTTGTACGCTCTTTCCTTGAAGGACCTACGTCGAATCGGTTCGGAAATACTTCAGTGGATTCCACATAGTTAATGAAAATTAATGATTACTCACTTACAAGATATATTTATGTGAGGACATGCTATGGTAGAATCTTTATGTAAAGTGGTGGTATCGAAGAGGAGTAGTGGCAAGAATACTAAGAGAGTAGGCTCTACAAAGCAACAGTAGACAGTTAGGTCCAGTCGGGTAGGTCGTACATACCTGGACTTAATCCAGAAGGTAGGTACTGGAGAAGGGACAGGTCAAAACCCATAACTCGTCAGTTATAAGTGAAAATGGGTAGATGAAGGGTGGCGAGAGTGGTATGTCAGGCGAGTAGCAAGTGGTCGCTGTCTGTAGTCAATAAATAAATATCCCCAGTTTAGATCTACATTTCTTGTTTTTTCTTCTTGGATGAGTATATGGTTAATTTATATTATCTTGACTAATTTTCCTGCAATTTAACAATTCTCCCCTGCCTGCCATCAATCAACGGCAATTAATCCTTGCTCGTACGGTGTGAACCCATTACATTGCGATGAAATCGGCGCCTTAGACCCTGAAAAAGTTTATTTATAAAAAACCGATGATAAAATCTAACGCCAAGGTAGAAATTATTACAATTTATTCTACCCATGCATATACCGGCTGCCATGTAGACATGCAATACAAAATTAAAAACTCAACTATCATGAATGTGTACTAAAAAGAAAAAGACAAAAATCCAAAAATATACACATCATCTGACCTGAATCAGAAAGAAGTGACAATGAGTCAACAGGGACTAAAGGTAATGAAAAGGAGAAGGGAAAGAAGGAGAAGACAAATATAACATATATAGAATCGATAGCAGGAAGCGCATGGAATAAATTTAAACTGCATATGGGCAGATCGGATCGGCAATAAAAGGGATTTATCATTATATAATTATTATAGCACAAGTTTGGTGTTATTGCGAATTTTGTGAATGGAAGTAACATTGAGCTTTTATTGACATTGAGTGAGCAGATTTCCTGTGCATACGATGCCAAATAAGTCCTCATACTTGAAGGTGATCGCATGAGTCAACCGCTGTGTAGGTGGACGATTCAGTTCGATCCACATTCATACAATGTCCGCGAGCCTTCAAACTTGTGTTTTTATTCAGTAAAAATAATCAGTGTTTGTGCATTACTGTGTTGAACGGTTTATTTTGGCGGTTGAAAAAAGCCTTGTATATATAGGTAAGTTTGGAATATCTCTTTCTCGGTTCTAACATTACGTATTAAAAACATAATCATGATAGGTATCTAAATTATATTAAAAAATACACGAATTTTATATAGCTGTGAGTTTTTATTTATTTATAAGTACTACTTGGACAATATACAAACAAACTAATATATACGAAACAGTAAATAAAGTCAATTAAGTATATAAGTAAGAAAAGAAATCTGTAATTAAACACTAATCAACTACAAAACATTATAAAGAAAAACTATTTTTTTCTTTTTATCTTCACACCCTCTTTAAGTAAGGTAGGAAATGGCTACATATTTATAAATTGTATTGTCGTAAGCAAATACCCCTTATATTGGAGCAGATAATTTGTGTTCGTACGAGGAGACAATTGTGTATATCTTGGGGGAGGGATTCTTAAACAAGAGGCTGGTTAAGAATTATTATCGTCATAACGGAAATGGTGGCAGTTCTTGATTTAATAGCTACTTCTAATTAATTTGCTATATTTGTTTTAAAATAAGTGTTGTTTGATTGTTTTTTATAAGATAACCGAGAGTTATTTACGCCATCTTTTTTTCTCGACACCATCTGTCTTATTTGCCGATGAGTAGGGATGCCTACAGGTTTAAATTTAATGACATGGAATAAGTGTGATACCTGTCTATCTTATGTTCCATAATAAACATATTTTATTTTTTTTAGCATACGAAAGATTTAATTTTGGATTGGATATATTATTTATGAAAAATGTTTCATGAAATTTTTACCTTTAGAGTTATGAGGTTTGTGCAATAGGAAGGGCACTGGGCCCTGCGGCATCTTTACATGGAAGATGGCCTCCACCGAAGCTGGCACCTACGCCTGCCCCATGTGATTACGAGCCCAGTAAGGCGGCGAAAGCGGTGCTTGACCACGCACCAGCGTTTTCAATAGGCCTTCGCGTCAGTATGCCTCAAGCTGGCAGTAAAACACCAGGTGGCCGGTTACATCATTCGCCAAATTCTAGATCACTCTCATTCACTTAGCAACGTTCACTTGTTGTTGTCAATTGTTTGTGTATTCGTTCACTCATTAGCAACTGGTTGGTTTGTCGTATGTTCTTTGCATGTTTTGATGTTCATTTTATTTGTTGTGAACATAATAGATTATGACGTATTATTAGCGTGGTATTTGTGGCTAGATTTGCTTGACAAGGTCGTGGTTACTTCCGGATATAGCACTGACATTGTTCCTTGTAACTAAGAACGATTGTTTTGCAAATATTTTTTTGATGTTTACATTTTATTCTATCTGAATCGCAAAATATGTAAGCGCAAAGCATAAAGACTGCTGGACCAATTTCAGTTTTTTATTCTCTGAGGAAGGTTTTTTATGGTGAGAAAAATTGCAAGAGATAAAAACCATTTTCAACGAGAAATATTAAGACGAAACGAAATTGTCGGGGGTGGTTGGTTGTTAATATTTATTTTGTTACACATCTGACATATAGAATACAGAAGTTAGTGATTGTTTGCTGCGATGTGATGGTATTTTTTGTAAATATATTGTCAGAATTGTAGATAACAAAAAATATAATTATTCTTTTGTATTAATTTTGAATGTGATTCTTAAACCGTAAGATTTGCTTTTAGTTTGTTTTGAAATTAATAATATAAATAGTTAATAGTCATTTGGTAATTGGATTATTATTGTTACTTGTAATTTTATTTTTATACGTTAATTTGGTTATGCACTTCTTGCACTTTACACTTAGGGTCTGTTTCACTATGTCCGGATAAGTTCCAAATAAGCTATTTATTACTTATTGGTAGGATTAACAGTATTTTTGCGTTTCACAGCTGTCATGAAACGCGAAGTTTCTTATTCGGAACTTTTATCTTCCGAATAATTTATGTGTTGCATAGCTATTTAGTACTTTATCTATACATTGTGAAACAGACCCTTAGTATTTTTTTATTTTCTTTACTAGGGTTGCCTGAAAGACATCGCTTGTTAGCTATAAATTGTCTTGTTTTTATTTGTAATGTAACAATGTTAAAAAAAACACGCACCTTTGGTATAGATTTTTATATATGTGTTTCCAGCTCCGAATATATATTCGATGCCTCCGGTGCTCGGTGAAGCGCGAGAGGGAAGCAAACGAGCAGCACCTGCCTTTAGCATCACCGGAAGAGGAAGAACCTTTGAGTCGAAAACACCTTTGCCTGGCCCTGGGAGTTACACAACGGACAAGGCGGCTACTGCGACGACGAAGAGGCAACCAGCTTATACAATGGCTCCAAGGAGAGAAGTTAAGCCGCCATCTGCATCTGTTCCTGGCCCGGGTGTCTATTGCCCAGAAAAGGTAATTATTGGTATTTCTGAAAATTAATTAATTTCACCATATTTTTTGGGTTTGTGAGTAAAAACCACCCAAAAAACGACGAAGCTGTATAATTTCTTTTGGATTTTTGCTTTAATTGGTTAAAGGTGCTTCTAATTTTCGCTTTCATTTAAATCTAATTTCAATAAAAAATCAGAATCACACTTATAGATTTCTTTTGATGTGTATTTCTGTTTTAATTGTATTTCCCAGTCGCTGACATGGTACCTTCAATTGTTACTGTATTTGAGTTTTAATTATTATCTCTGTTAATTCCATGGGTATTTAAGGGAAGCCTTAAGAAATCGATTAGTTATTTGGAAAAATAGCCTTTTATTGTTAACTTTTTTTTATATTGCGTTCTGTATACGTAATACCTCTATGACTAATAATAATAAATAGTTTATTTGCAAAGAAAGTGGTACATTACGTACATAAATAAAAAAAACGCACTGGCAAACTTAATGGCTGACCATATAAAAATAGCCAAGCAAATTACATATTATACATAATTAGCATAATGCCATAGTGATAAGAACAGTTAACATTAATAATTTTTGTCAATACTTATGATCTAAATACTCTCACACACTAAAAAGGCACCTTAAAAATCTAATCGCATCAATAAATCAATACAAAATAACAGAGATGTCTATTAGGGTAAGATTCAGAGTTGAGAGTTACATACTAATTAGCATATTAATTCTTAAAAGGCCGCCAACGCACTTGCGAAGCCTCTGGCATTATGTGTCCATGGGCGCCAGTATCACTTAACATCTGAGCCTCCTGCTGGTTTCTCCTGATCTATAAAGAAAACTTTTCTCACTGAATCTTAGGCATCAGTATACATAATTATCTAACTTATATCCATGCATCATTAACAATATCATTATACTAATATGGGTGCGAATAACAGGTCTGCGTGAATTTGCCATGGGCTCCGGCGCATACGTTCGGCATTCGTCATTCACCATTCGCCGGTCAGTCGGCCTATTACGCGGCGCCTGAAGAAATCATCACCTAACTTATCATGCTACTAACAAGCTAATGAAGACTTTCGCTAAGTGCTAAGATTATTATTAAATTGAAGTATGTTTATTTACATTGATTTTAATTTGTTCATGTTTAATGGAAAATCGCTGAAGACATGAGGTATATTGTTTTGTAATTTTGTATGCATACGTGGTTTCTGGAGAAACAATTGTTCTGGGTTGGTTGGAAAAGAAAGTTAAAAAAGGTATAAATTTAATCAGACCTAGCAATATATTATACCCAGGATTTCTTAGGTTTACTTATTACATTAATTGTGGATTTCAGGTTGAGTGCCAACGTATCGAAACTAAACATACATTTTCGAGTAGAATGAAAAGTGAGCATCGGGAGCAATTGCCCGCACCAAATGCTTATAATCCAGAGAAAGCTGAACGGTTTTTAAGGGAAAAATCTCCGGCTTTTACATTCCGAACGAAATCTGTGACAGTTAAAACTGGCGATGCTCCAGCACCAAACATTTATTCACCTGAAAAGTCCCTTCATGCACTTAAAAATGGACCAAAGTATACCCTAGCTGGAAAGGGATTAGCTGAGAAACATGACTCGACACCAGCACCCAATTCATACGATCCTCAAAAGGCAGACAAGGTTTTGCATGAAAAATCACCTGCTTACACTATGCGTTCCAAAGATGTTGTAGAGAAAATAGAACAGACGCCAGCACCTAATTTGTACGCACCAGAAAAGTCCATTCAAGTACTTCATAGTACGCCTAAGTTTAGCTTATCAGGAAAAGGTTATTCTACAAAAATTGAACAAACTCCAGCTCCAAACAGCTATAAACCTGAGAAAGCAGACAAAGTATTGCACGAAAGTACTCCATCATATTCCTTCAGAACCAAAGATAACTACATTGTTAGGAGTGAATCACCGGCGCCAAATGTCTATGCACCGGAGAAATCTATTCATGCCTTAGATAGCGCTCCTAAGTTCACGATTAGCGGAAAAGGTCCATCAGAAAAAATCTCTAATAATCCGGCTCCAAATGTATATAACCTGGACAAAGCTGATAGACTATTACACGAGTCATCACCTTCTTATACATTTCGCACCAAGGAAGAGATCGTAAGAATCAATGATACTCCAGCACCAAATGTCTATGCACCAGAAAAATCAATTCATATGTTGGATAGTTCACCCAAGTTTACGATTGCTGGAAAAGCGCCTCCTTCAAAAGTTGATAATTTGCCAGCTCCTAACGCGTATTCTCCTGATAAAGCCGATAAATTACTTCTGGAAAGTACTCCGGCATATACATTTCGCCTAAAGAATATAATCGAAAAAGCCAGCGACACTCCTGCGCCTAATGTATACGATCC
This sequence comes from Pieris mannii, assembly GCA_028984075.1. Taxonomy (NCBI): domain Eukaryota; kingdom Metazoa; phylum Arthropoda; class Insecta; order Lepidoptera; family Pieridae; genus Pieris; species Pieris mannii. Next base: position 5,365,210 of record CM054797.1, read on the forward strand.
ACATTTACTGGATGGAAGTACCAAGTTTAGCTTATACGGAAGAGGCCTTGATCCAAAACCGTCTGATACACCAGCTCCAAACGCGTATGACCCGAGGATTTTAGGCGGATCGCCAAAGTTTACAATGCAAGGAAAGGGACCATCTGAAATATCATCAGATGTACCTGCACCCAATAAATATGACCCACATTTACCAGAAGATTCTCCTAAATTCACTTTAGCAGGAAAGGGTCGTGACGGCAAGCCTATGTCTACGCCGGGACCCAATCACTATGACCCTCGGATACCAAGTAGTACTCCAAAGTATACAATGTCTGGAAAAGGTCCTGATGGGAAATTCCCTGATGTTCCAGGCCCCAATGCCTATGATCCTCATTTGCCGAATGGTACACCTAAATTTACTATGTTAGGAAAAGGATTGACATTGAAACCTTCAGAGACACCTGGGCCAGCAGCTTATGATCCGCATCTGCCCTTAAATTCCCCCAGATATACTATGTCTGGCAAAGGACCTGATTTGAAAGTATCTGATGTACCAGCCCCTAACGTTTATGACCCTCATGTATTAGATAACACACCTAAGTTTACAATGGCAGGGAAAGGTAAACCAGATAAAATATCTGACACGCCTGGACCGACTGCCTATGATCCAAATATGCATAGCGAAGCCCCAAAATACAGCTTCGGAGTGAAAGGTCCAGCTGACAAACCTTCAAATTACCCATCTCCTAACGCTTATAACCCTGAAAAAGCTGATAACGTAATTCACGGCCATTCTCCAGCCTTTACCTTCCGTCAAAAACCAGAGAACGGAAAGATTGCGGATACCCCGGCACCTAATTGTTACGACCACGAAAAGGGAGACAAAGTCACACATCCGGCGGGACCAGCGTACACGTTTCGGCCAAAAATAGAAAATAGCAAACTTGCTAATAATCCTGCACCCAACGCCTACAATCCTGAAACTGCAAACAAAGTGATATTTGAGAAGAAACCAATGTACTCTTTGTACCCGAAAGGGAAAGATGCTAAGACCAGTGATTTTCCTGCCCCTAACGTGTACAGTCCAGAAAAAGCTGATAAAATATTATTGGACAATTCACCTCGATACTCATTTAGGATTAAAACGAAACCTCCGAAGACCGACAATGTTCCTGCCCCTAATTCATACAACCCTGATAAAGCGGACAAAGTGTTGATGCACAGCTCCCCTCAGTATACGTTTAGGATAAAATCGGATAACTTAAAAGTCCCTGATACCCCAGGTGAGTTAATTTTCACATTTATGTAACCACAAATCAAAACATTAAAAAAAATCGACAATTATTTTATGAGTTTAGTATCTTTTTGAGTGTATCTTTCTGGGTGATATGTATATCTGTAATCACCAAAGAAAAAAATCAAAGGTCCCCCCCCCATAGTGCTTACGTAATAAACGGCCTTAATGACCACAGATTCCACGACTGTTCTCTTATAGATTCCATATGCTAGTATTAAAATATCGATTAAAAAAATTGTGAACGTTTTTTCAGCGCCTAACAGCTACACTATCCCTACGCCCGTGAAGACGCCATTGTATACAATATCCGGACGGCATAAGGAGCCGATCGATGAGCGTATGAAGGTTCCAGCTCCTGGTAGTTATGACCCAGAGAAGAGTTACAATTTCGTCTTGACGTATTCACCGCAATACACTTTTGGAGTTAAAATACAGACGGACAAATATGCAGAAACACCAGGTCGGTTCTCGTCATGTAAAATTATTTGTCTTACTAGCGGAATTGACGTACTTTGTGTACAATAAAAAACAACAACATTTAATTGTAAATCTAAACGATTCCTGAACTTGAAGACAGACATAAAATTTTAAGTTTCTTCAACTGTTAAGGATGAGTTTTATTATAAACACACACACATAAAAAACGTGTATGTTTAAGGAATCAGAAACTCAAAATGACTTTATTTAGAATCAATAATTACGCTTATCATTTTTTTTATTTTGTAGCGCCCAATACATATCGTGTACCTTCAGTCCTGGATTCTCCTGTGTACACATTTGCCGGTCGTCACAAGATACCCGTTGATGATCGTGCCAAAGTACCAGCTCCGGGAACATATTCACCAGAAAAGGTATCTATAATACTATGCTTTACCATGAAAGTAAATGGTGGAAAATCGATTGATAAATCAAGGCGAATAAAATGTATATGTTATACTTTTACAAGATTCTGATCAAGTTTCGCCATTTCAATCAAAATCTAATTATTTTATGTCTCAAATTAATGTTAATTAATTTTGTCAGTTCTCAAAGGAAGAAAAACCTCTGCGTTATATTTAAAATATACTGATGAATATACAGCATATATTCACCGCTATCCTATAAAAATAGAAAGCCAGACGGCACTCGCTTCAATATTTACATTATATTAATTTAGCATTCGATTGATAGCTAAATTACAGTTAATTATTTCAAATATACTCTATTGTTGATAGCTAGAAGTTTATTAGTTAAAATAAAATTATTTAAAGCAGAAACTGTACAATTTGGTCCTTCGAGTCGGATCTGAAGCAGCGACCTGTGTGTCATTTAAAATTTTATTTAATATTAATCGACAATTGATGACTAATTTAAGGTTTTTTTACACAATCTTCCTCAATAATATAATTCAACATTTCAGGTTCAGTTAGACAAGTCGACAAAAATAACATTTGGCATAAAACATTCACCATTACTCGGACAGTTGAAACCAATTGAGCCACGTCCTAATGAAGTCAGAAATACCACTAACGTCAATTATAACAAATTAGAAAGAAATTTAACTGAAACAGTAGACGGTGCCCGGAGTCATGTTACGCAAGTGAGGTCTCACGAGATTCGAAGTAACACAGCAACACCTGAACCCGTTCAAGAGAAATTGACCCAAGACATCGTATGGGTACCCGAACAAACCCAAAGGCGTGGTTCATATACCATTGAGAAAGTCGATGAAAACAATTTCTATGAACGATATGGGAACAGTGAAGTGATACCAGTTGAAAATGGTGTTATCCGCGTATCTGACAGCGGAGACCGGGGAGCCTCTTCCAATGAAGAACACAGCAGTGAAATAATTCAGAAGGAAGGATTTGTACAAAGTGTCGATAAAAGAGTTCACAACGCTAACGCGCATGAAAAAAGCCAAAAGGCGTCGGAAGAAGTTTACGTGGACTCTGATGTTAAGCAGCTTCCAAATGGAATATCGAAGACTACTACAACAACGACGGTGAAGAAAGTTGGCACCACGGCTAGAACAGCGAACTCTTCAACTGCTGTAACACGCACTAAAACAGCTGTAACATCTGTTGGGACAAAGTAATAATGTATAATTAACAATCCTAATATTGAAAATGAGTTTTCTATGTGATTTTGGTATAGACGGATCGGACTTGCTTTATTAAAGTCTAGTTAACACAGAAAATAAAATAAAAATCTAGAAATATTAATGTGCGTATACGTTGAGCTTGCCATTGAGTACGTGCGTCCGCCACTTCCTATCAATACGTACATTCCCACTAAAGCTTACATTAATTTATTAAAACGCTGCTTTTTATCTTGTTAACTGATTTTTTTTTATTTATCGTTATTTACAATTTTACTAATTATTTAATAAATATATTGTTTAATTATGTGTTTTATTTAAACCTTATTTTATTAAATAAGTCAAAATAAAAATATTTTTTACGAAAAAGTTTTAATCCAATCCAGACAGCTTGGCGACAGATTGCATTTATTTGATAGTTTCTTTAACTGACAAGGTGACCAAACATTTGTGCCTGACAAATGTCTAGCTTTTTTTTAGTTGGCTTGGCTCTCACCTAACGAGAAAGTGGTAACTATGCACTTATTTGACCCCAAAACACAACCAACCGCGCCTGAATTTGAACGCATGACCTCAGGTTTGAGAGCCGCTATTTTAAACCACTAAGGCAACACTTCTCATATATATTTATTAATTAAAAATATTAATTTTCAAGGGAACGGATGTTTTTGTGACAATTAAGTGGGGTTTTGTTCGAACCGGAAGCTCGCGGCGGATAAAAATGGTCACTGAACTATTGAGCGCCCACACAGTTATTTTATCATTCTTTGAATAGGAACAAAAGCTACTATCTTTGACACATGCCTGTGTAAATGTTATCAATATTTGTGTCAATCATTAATATAAATAATATAAATTAAAAAATATATTTATAGATATCAACAATGAGTGAATTATAAGAAAGTTCCGTATCTGTGGTATTAATAAAAAAACTGTTAATCATAAACCGCTAATTAATTTTATCCATACCTATTATATTATATTAAATATATATATATATATATATATATTATTTAGTTGAATAAAGCCAACTTTCCTGACTCTTATAAAAATAAAAATATATTACTTTGCCGCCATGAAATATTCATGCTTACAAAAATCAACCGACTCCAAAAAGCACCTAAAGTATTATATTTCTATTTGTATTATTTCCTCTTAAAAGCCCCAATGACGATAGTTAATTTTTAAACGCTTCATCATTTATTTGTTTTTGCGGCCATACGCTGGACCGAATTTTACTAACGATTATTGTCTAAATTATCTAATGCTAATTTTGTTTTTTTCAACCATACCGCCTAGTCTTTCGTAAAATTTTTCCATTAATTATATATTAGGTTCATTTATGTCTTTCGTAAATTTCAATTTCTTTTCAAATCCATGTTTTAACTTTTAAGTTATGCCAAATCGAAATTGTTATCAAGTGGTGTCAAGTGTATTATCGGTGTAGTCAACGCCGAATTAAGTGATTACACTAGTAAAAAACAAAAGCTGACATGCTCGGAACTCCACTCATCTCTCATAAAATTTCCCGTTCGAGCCAGATCTCTTTCGCGTCTCCGTGCATGAATGTGTAATTCAAACAATACTTTTTCAGTGTTGATATGTTTTCGCCTTTTCCTTGCATCTACGTACTCTTAATTTCTGTTTACATTTCGTGCGGATTATTATTGTAATTAATAAATTGTAAATTGTTTTTCTTATCTGTGAAACAGGTCAATAATTATAAATTGTATATTTCCTGTATATATTTTGTATTTGTGATGTGTCTGCCATGTTTCCTAATGGAATAACTAAATAATCTTATGTTTGGTTAGGTGAACAATCGGAGATGATTGATATGTTAATTCTAAACCTATACAGCGGTGTTTCTCAACGTGGGGCCCACACCCTACAGGAGGCCATCTTATTGTAAATGGGGCTATTCGAAATCTATTTGGAATTTGATTTTCAGAAGATAAAAGCATAAGAAGTTTAGAATCACAAAGAAGGTTGGGAAACATTGTTATAGAGGCATAACTGGATTTCAATCATTAATTTAGTAACACTTTGCATAGAGAAATATAATATAATTGACATAATTAAATGAAAAGGAGGGCATCGCTTCGAGCGACCTCTTACAATTTTTTATGAATTAAAAAAAAATAATAATAAGGTGAGCAAGAAGTGCAAAATTACATAATATATTTATTTATTAACACTTCGGTGCATTACATAAAAGGAAAATATTAAACATAATTTAATGAAAGCAACTGGCGGCCTTATCGCTTTAGAGCGATTTCTTCCAGACAACCACTGTGAGTAAAGGAAAAAACCACTGTGAGTATATTACATAAGGTATATATATATAAATAGTTATTTAGAGAGAACTAAAACAAGAACAAAAAAACGAAACTAAAAAAGGACACTATAATTTTAGATCAGTTTCACATCAGTTAGTACGAAAGTGAGGAACATGATAATGTTTGTACAGTAGAGATTTAAAATTAAAGAAGAAGCTACGCGAAGGATTGGCCAATAAAGGAAGAGTTATGAGATGGGATTACAAGGATAAATTTGGAAAAGTATTCAAAGTAAACCAAATTTTTAAATTTGTTTTTTCTTTGTAACAACATCTAACATGACTTGCCTTTCAGATAAAAGTATGACCTATTCATAGCAGAATCGTTAACGCCTTTGTTATTTCGCCTTTATTTTCGTAAAAGCCCGCAAATTGGACGATGGTCTACGTAAAAATGGAACAATCAAAATAATAGGCACATCAATGCTTATCGTTATGGCATGTACAGTTTTGGTCGTTTAATATTATTTACTGACTTCAAAAAAAGGCCTATTAGTTAGATCTGTATGTTGCTATTGACAACCATTTTTTATATTTTATCCATCTGCAATCGGCCTCTTGGCTTTTATTATATTTTATGAAATTATGGTAACGAAAATCCAATATTTTCTTTTTTTTATATAATTGGGGCAAATGAGCCTGCACGTCGACTAAAAAGGCAGTCGTCGCATGTAGACACCCATTTTTAGTGGGTGCGTTGCCGACCTGGAGGAGTGATGTTGGTGAAATTTAGTATTCACACGGCTCGTACGATACTAAAACGAGGCAGGAGGAATCATCCCAAACAATTCTTCAGAACACTCACCGTAGTACACTTTATAGAAAACGCAAAGAGACGCAGTCCCTGCGTAGATATAGAAGCTGATTAGTAAGACATTGGGCATTGACAATTTGACAAGCCCTCCGCTGAATTTGGTCAAAGGGAAGAAGCTGGTATTTGGGAGCACCGACCCAGAGATGTCAGCAGTATTCCATATGAGGCCGTACTTGAGCCTTGTAAAGCTGCGTACGTTGTGCCTCAGTGAAATACTTTGAAATAATTTGGCTTTTTCTTCCCGGTGACTGCGAAATTGTACATGTTTAGAAATGCCAACCGCAAGGATACTGAGGCTGTGTGAAGAAGGAAAGCACCTTCAAATTGAGGAGATACGACAAAAGGATCTTTTTTGGCAGAGAAAGAACAAACCTGAGTCTTAAAAACATGCTATTGAAAAACTTAATTATTTTTAATTAAGCGACAGCTTTGGATCCCACATTTTTTCGTGTTTTATTCTTTATTTTTTCTATATTAAAATAGGGTTTTATACAATTAGGTATATCCACAAATACTAATTGCACTCACAGGTTTCTTTCACCATTGGATGCCCTTCAGCATCAGGAGCCTATAAGAAAAGCCATGCCGTGACAGGTTATTACTAGTACATATGCGATGTATAATGTACTGTATGCAAGAAGTAATTTGTTATTACTCCTACGTAACTCGCATTCCGTCATCTTAATACGCAATTCCCGTCGTTCGTCATAATTTGATACTTCCTGTCAACGTTGACTTAAATGAATGTGGACAGTTTCGGCTAACTAGATCAGTTGATGGAGAAATTAGAGTTAAGAATAATATTAAAAATCAAAGGCCCATTAGCAAAAGGTAAACCACAACTTGCGAGGCGAGATTTTATCTTAAAAGTATATAGCTAACACACAGGAACCATTCTAGATATTGGTAAGTTTTTTTAGTTTCTCGCTATTAGACAAAGGTGGATTCGTGTGTGAAGAAAAAAGTGTTTGAATTTTGAAGGTAACACAAATAACGTGGCTTTCTTTAAAAGAATTTTCAATAGATCCAGAGATTATCCTTAACCTTTTCTGCTCTAATAGATAAAAAAAAATATTTATTTGTAAATGTAACATTTAAACGATTATAACGCTTAACATGGAACGAGTGCACATTTGGGATGTATAAAAATCGCCGTTAATCGTATTAAGTTGTATAATAATATTAAGTATTTGGTGTATGTATGCTATAAATAAAGTTCTAGGAATCTGACATGTTGATGTCTATTACCTGACATCTTTTTCAATTTAGAACTCAATTGATAATCTTAATATTTATAAATCTCCTGTCACGATGTTTGTCTGCGATGGACTCTCAAACTACTTTACCGATTTTAAATTAAATTGGCACATCGTGAGCAGTCTGGTCCAACTTAAGAGATAGGATAGCTTAGATCTTTAATAATAGTCGCAATTTTATTTTAATTGCAAATTATTTGTCTATAATTAATTGACAGTCACAATTATCTGTTAACTCCAAAAGATTCTATCAGATGTTGATACTTTTCGACTGGATTGAGTAAGTAATCAATAGATGGCACTGCTATGGTAAACCGACAAACGTGTCGTACAAGCTACAATTAAATATCATGATTACCACGTGTTATTGAGGCTAAAGTATAAATTAAACTTATTTTGTGAAACGAAGGAGAAACGAAGTTCACGGGGGTAGCTAGTAATAGATATAATAAGATTAGTCACTTGATTAGTAAATTCTTGCGTTATTCAGTTTTTGATAACACTCTTTATGCAACAATTGCATAACTTTAATACATACAGTGTGTACATAAGATAGTATATGGTATCGATTGCAGTAACAAAGTAATTACCTTTTATGTCAACTATCACTACACGTTCAATAACTCACGGGTGGTTCTCGCAAATTTAATCTACTTAGCAAAACATTACGACAATTAAATCAGATAATATGCAGCATTGGACATTAATTCCACAAATTAATGAAAATTATTACGCAAAGGCGCTGTAAACATCGTTTATAACCTTGACCTGTCGCGTGTTCTGTTAAATGTCGCAAATGTACCGACTTTATTAGAAATGCCCTTATCAAACGTATTAAAAACCTTCAAAAATATGTGTATTTTTTACCTTAATATCAGGCACGCGATCAGCCAGATCTGTGACCGAGAAGATAGACAGTAGAGAAGTGTCAAATCTCCCCTTTCGTTCTTTAGGTGTGGTGGGCATGGCGCCTCCTGGCAGGCTCGGGCGACAACTACTCTGGAATTATCCTCATGATAGTTTTGAGCGAGTCGCAGCCCAGGCTGGCGAGACCGCTTGCTATTCATCTGACAAACTTGACAATTCTGTAGCAGAGTTTTACCAGCTCTGTTGTGTTGCCGAGTGAGTTGGTCGTAGAAGTACTTATATTGAATCGTATGGTAGTGTTCAGAACATAATTTTTAAAGTAATGGGTTATCAATTCCAAGACGGATACTAAGGATGTGACCTGACCTGACCTCACCCACAAATGCATCTTGACCCAACTTCATGAGACTCGCCTGTTTGCGTGACAACCGACCATACAATAACGGTGACGAGAACGTGGGTAAACAGACTTGACTGAGAACTTAGGACCAAAGAACAACAACTCAGACATGACGCCAGACCTAGGACAGAGAGAGAGAGAGAGAGAAAATCAGGGGAATATCAGAAAATATTACATACATTTGCAAAAGCTAGTAATATTAGTTTTCGTTATTTAATCTTAACCAGTAACAGTAACAACTCGGTATTTAATGATTTCTATACAGGTTTGATTCTGAGGGACACTGATTCAGGCACAAATGGCTGATCACTTGCACTCAAGTCATTTAACATTTACGTCATTGGTGACTTCGTTTATTTAATTTGCTATCATGACTTTCAATCTTTTACATAATTTATTTTTAATATTAATAAATAGCACCTTTATTTTCAAACCAATGATTGGTGGCTGCCCCATCTTTTCTTATTTTATTTTTCATTATAATATATCAATGATTAAAAACATACGTTAGTGTTAACTGCAGCGGCGGGTTTATTATTTTAAATTATCTTGAAAAACAATAACAATTCAGGAATTGTTACTATCCCAGAATTTCTCTTATCAGCCCCTTCATGATAAGTAAAGCGTAAATATTATTGTTTCTAGTTTACGATAATTCACTGTAACTATAAAGTACGTTAACGATGTTTGGGCTTTATTCAAGTAATGACAGAGCTGTAAATTGAACCAAACGGTTTATTACCACCGAACTATCAATACATTGAGTGTCAACAGAGTGTTTGGATATATATTAGGTTGGGGAAAAAGTCTTTTCGCATAGTATATATGAACTTGTAATCAAATTATATATTTTTATCTGGCTGGTTTTGATATCATTTAAAGTTGAGATTTTAATGAACATAATTCCAAATTCAAATTAGGAAAATGTGTGATTTTTATTTAGACATATATGGGGATTATGTCCCACCTACAACATGGCAAAAAATACAGAACAAAATGCATTTATAGTTTAGTTAAATAAATTTAAAAAATGTTGTGGATTTTCTTAAAAAATGTGAAAAAACTTTTCCCCAACCTATTATAATACTATAATTTATATTATTACACTGAAACAATTTTGTATTACAACGTTAAAGACAATTTTGGGCGAAAGTACTTTCAAGTAAAGGTTTTATTTGATTTTATTAAAAAATTATTATACAAGACTGATTCTTGAATTATTTTGGATTTTCGTGACTGAATTTAAATGAATGTTGTGTTGAGGGAGAACTGGACGCCCAGTCACCACCTTGGAGTGAAATTGGCCAGCGCAAATATTTACTTTGATTATGGGAGAAAGGTGAGGTGGTTACGTCAATCAGAGGGTGTCATGCCCCCTTCATTACAACTGACTTGATTACGAAATAGTGAACTTGCGTCATTGGAGCAATAAACATCAGTGGCACTAAAAAGCTTGTTTGTTCATGGATTCAATTGTTTAAAAAAATAACGAATATATTTTTAAGTTATATAAATAAAGATTGCGGGTACAAAACATTACTTTAAAATTTTATAACCAGCAGTGGCGGATTTTCGTAGGTAAGGTGAGGTACCTACAATTGTGTGTACTCCGAGAACTGGGTTTCTTAGTACCTATGGGAAATGTGCGACGGCGAAGACCTGGGGTTTTTGCGATACCAAGAGCAAGAACCAGTCTGTTGCACAGATCCCCGTTATCGACGGGACTTAGGACGGGACTTAGGACGGGATTAGGACGTTGTGACTACTGAATGCTGTCTCCGACCCTATCAACATATTTTTTTATGTTCGCAGAGTGAATTCACATTAGCGATATTGTGTATATTATGTGTTTAATTTTATATATGTCTTTATTATATTTTATTAAATGTTTCTCGACATTGTCGCATTGGCATAGGTTATTGTTGGATAATGTGTGCATTCCATTAGTAAATAAGCTAGTTCCAATACGGTGCTGGTTAAGATAGCATTTGTTGGCTATAATAATTATAATTTTGTGCAGAAATCCAAGCCGAACAACGTATAAAATATTGTGACAGCACTTAACTTCGATTTAAGGCTAATCCTTGCGAATAGTGTGACCGTAAATGTTATCACTGATAACGATTGCGTTACACTGATACTGCGAAATCGATAATAACTGAGAAAAGACAAGGATCCGTCTCACGATATTAAAAAGAAATTCACGGAATGAAGTTGTATTTAATACACTGCTGAGAAACCCCGATTAGCCAGCAGATCAAGCGACGGAAGTGGAATTGGATATGTCAAAAACTCCGAAAAGATTCTAATTATAAAAAAGACGGGTAGTCATTGGCTGTCAGGGACTACAACCTCCAACATTCTCAAGACTTTATTTCAAGAACATCTTTCAGGTGCTCCCGCAGCCCAATGTTCAGTTCCGTACACTATTCATGTATTTACTGTGTATAATGTTTACATGGCAGTACTGATACCGGGAAACTGCACTAATCTAAATATAACTCTTTGGGTATATGTTTCAATTTCTCTCAATTGTATGCTACAACGATTGGCAAAAGATACGATACACAAAAGTAATTATAAACAACATTTCATTTGAAATTACCAGCATTGAGGCGATTCTGTAAATCAACTGAATTTCAACAAGAATTATACGCACATCTTCTTTTGTCAGAAGAAAAAAAATCAGTGGCGCTACAACCTCTTTAGGTCTTGGCCTCAGATTTCTGTATCTGATATGATCGGCCTCCAGTGCCTGACACACGCCGTCAACTTTTTGGGTCTAAGACATGTCGGTTTCCTCACGATATTTTCCTTCACCGTTCGAGCAAATGTTAAATGCGCACATAGAAATAAACTCCATTAGTGCACAGCCGGGATCGAACCTACGACCTCAGGTATGAGAATCGCACGCTGAAGCCCACTGTTCTTTTGTCAGAAGACCCGTTATCAATGGAATTAAAGGCTTAAGAATCATTACGAATCTAATATCGATCTCACTATGAAAATTGCGCAAGAGCACACAGAAATAAAATACTCTAAATACTTCTGTGCTACTTTGGATGTTAAGTAAACCCAAAAATAAACCCGTTGTTAAACAATTACACGATGTATAATAATTAGAAATCCTATCATAATGTTATCAGACATTATCGTTGTGTAAAGATAAAATATTAACCATAGCATTTGTGATGGCGTATCATTTTCGTTGTAGTGTGTTTGATTTATCACAACCATATTCTCATATTTTCTTGAAATATATATATTTTTCTTATTTCCTATTTTTACGGTCACATAAACTAATGCAATAGAAATAAAATACATCATTGGTGCTACAATCACTTTTAGGTCTTGACCTCAGATTTTTGAATCTGTTTCATGATCATTTTATATCTAATAGGCAAGTAGGTGATCAGCCTGCAGTGCCTGATACATATCGTCGACTTTTTGGGTCTAAGACATGTCGGTTTCCTCACGATGTTTTCCTTCACCGGTCGAGCAATTGTTAAATGCGCACATAGAAAGTCCATTGGTGCACAGCCGGGGATTGAACCTACGACCTTAGGTATGAGAGTCGCACGCTGAAGCCACTAGGCCACTAGGTCTCCAAGACAATAGAAAACTAAGCTAAAAACATAACACAGACATAACTAATTATAAATAATGCAATTGTTGTGAATTCAGCCAGTTTGCAATTAAATATATAATTACTATTATATATTATAAGCGTTACAATCCTATATGACTTGGCCTCAAATTGCATAGTTTTTTTCATAACTTTAATTTAAAAAAGTAGCTTTGTTCAGCCTGTTATGTCATTGATTCATCGACTTTTAAGAATCGTATTTAGTATGTTTTTATTATGAACTGAATAATAAGGTATGTTTTGACATCATGTTTAATATTTTATTTCTTCTTTGACCTTTGACTATGCCCACGAGACTTCATCGCCCCAAGGAAACAGTAAATGAATTAGTGCCATAATTGAATTTCGTCTAATAATAGCTATAATTGACATGTTTTATGATTTCAAACATGATTATTACGTATTCCACAAAGTTATAAAATACAACAATGAAAAGTGAAACTACCTATTTAGTCAATACAATTTATTTAGATGTAAAATGGTTATCTTGATGTCAGACATTACGGTATTAAACGCCAGCTGGTATAACCTTATTGTTATCTCGCTTTGACCGCGCGAGGTCACGCTTGGCGCTCCCAACTCCAGCGAACGCGAACACAGCGCGCTCAAAGTCTTCGAAACTTCGTGTATCGTGCGAGTTGCGATGCGACATTCCGACACAAAGTTTGTAGCGAACCGGTCGTGTACGCTCGCTAACTATTAAAAAGTAACACACACAACGTATACTAAACTTTTACTGTGACCTAATTACTTCGTGATAAGTGCAATTCAATTAACGACATGTGAAATTGTTACCGTATAAACAGTGAATCAGTGTTCAGTGTCAAAGTTTATCAATTGTGATTGAGACTGCGCTTGATTGTTTAAAATAGAAATGGTGATACAATGAATGGCGAATTATAAATCTAATTTAAATTGCCAAAATGTTTAACTCTAGGATTTGGCTGCTATTACCATATGGATTACAATTAATATGCTTGACAACTGCAGGTTTGAAAACACATTGTTAAAACTGAGTAAACTAACTTTTCTTAGCACGATAACTTCTGTAGCTATAGCAATAAACACTAATCTGCATCTTGCTCCAGTGAAGGTCACTAAGAAGTCAGTATAGATGTCAAAGCCATTTGTGTAAAGAAATACAGTATTTAAAAATAATTTACACATCTAGTTAGCAGCGAGATAAATGGAACCATCGTTTACAACAAAACATTTCAATTATAAGTACCTTTACATTTAAATAAGCAAGGTAATCTGAGGAAAACACGACAAGAAACACCTTGTTATAGAATTTGTTTACATCATATATTATTTAAACGTTACAGCTAGAAATAACGTTCGTTATTTTACGAAAGTGGAAACTTCCCGTTTAAAGTTTGGACTCATTAGAATGTTTTTTTGCGATTTATAATAATTTGCATACACGTGACTCAGAAATATTCAACAAAACGTGCCTTTTATTCGATTTGTAACGGAACAAATGTTTATCTCAAATCTCTTATAAGTGGTATGGCCGGTGCCAGTTCGTGGCGCATTACGTTAAAACATTGCAAGAGTATTTTTGGCTCATTGTTAAGTTTTCAAATACCGTTTCGGAATGCGAAGAATTCCTACTATAAGGCCCATTTAATCGGTAAAATTATTAATGTCTATAATAAATATAGATTAATTCATTTGCTCTAGGCTCAGCTATTTGTAGAGTCTGTGGTCATTCTCTGATACATAAATAACTACATAAATCTCTTTGTACTATTTGTAAACGTATGATTTATGATTCCAATTTCGATATTATCAAGCGGCATTAACGAAATTTATTATTCTATATTATCTGTCATATTTTAGTAATAGTTTAATCATAACTTTTTACCATCGACACGCTGGGTCGAACAATAAGTAGTATTCTAAAAAGTTTTTATCACTATTGGTTACTTAAAAATGTATACAAAACTAGGCGCATATTAAAATTACAACTACACGTCGAATTGATAAAACTTCTTCAATTTATGAAGTCGGCTAAATCAGGTACGATGGAGATTACAATAATATAATTTACATCTCAACAATGAAAAACACAAAAACAAATTACTTAAAGCTAAGCCTGGAAATCAGCGATATAATATTGTTAATGGGGCAATATTTTGTGAGGCAAATACTTTGTGCCTACCAAATAATTGGGATTCAGAGGAATATTTAACACAGGTACTATTACTTACGCCACTACGCGGCGAACGAGTTATAGCAATTCATAATCATAAAAATTACTTCCTTGTTCCATTATTAGGCTAGAATCTATACTGATGTCATCGCATAACACTGTTAGTACTTACATGTATATAGTATATACATTAAATTAACGATATTGTTACTCATACTTGAGTTTAAGGGTATTCAGAGTCGAGACTTAGCGCTGAGAAATTAATTGTAATGTCAAAGTCATAAAGTCAAATCATTTATTTTTATTTGCATTAGGCCTATTTAAAAGGCGAAAAAAATAACTTGTAAAAAAACTAATTACAAAAGGTAGTTTCATATGAAGAATAATGGACAAGAAACTCCATATCTCTTTTAAAATAGTTTTTAATAATATTTTGTACATCTGATTTGATAATCATATGTGATAACCATCCAGAGTAAAAAAAAATAGGCGCATGATGTTATAAAAAAATAATGCAGATGATAACTAAATAATTAGATACATGGTGCTCATATATTCATAAATATTGCACTTATAGATTTTTATTATCTTTATAAAAAATAATAACAATGTATTTGACATAATACAGAAGTACTAAGATTCGACTCTTAATTTCAATGTACGGATTTAATTGTAATTAGTCTGTTCTTTGATAATAGTCAGTAGAATAAATTCGTACATTAAGACTACACTGAGCAAGGTCGATAAAAAACGCTGTAGAGCTAAAGAACGCTTTTCATATTTCCAGCTAATAATTAATCGCTTGGGTCTGGATACGTTCTATGACTTAATATATTTTATATTTTACGAAATACTTTGTCCATACTAATAGGGTTGAAAGTAAAACTAAATCAGTTTATTTATGTTATTTAAACTAAAGTATTAATGCTATTTATCATCGTCGTTAATGTAGTAAAACTGATTTAGTTTTTTAAATGTCTATGGAGGTAACAATGGTTTGGATGACTGTCGCTTTGCTTGAAAAATGTTTTATACAGTTGTAAATAATTATATTATAACATATATAATACTTTTGGTTAACTAACGAATGTTAAACTAACAAATTGCACGCGAACGGTTTTTAACTAAAACTCTAAACAAATATAAAATAATGAAATCGTTTTTGACTTAATATCGTGGCCTGATTATGTTTTTGATTACGTCATCCTGCGACAGACTATACACACATGTCAAGCCAGACTACGTATAATAATTAAACCCATTTCAATAGTGTAGATAAAAAAAATATATAATGGATAGAGTTTTTACTGTTAGACTTTAGTGTTTGTAACGTTTCATAACGACAGACAATGAAACAATTATGTTTACAGTATAGCCCTATTTATAATAATAAATATAGCAGTCGCGGCTATTTTTTTTTAAATCTAATTATTACTTACTGTAAGTGGAAAAATAGTACCTACACTAAAACAGAGTGTCAAACCCTTAGATATAGAGACTGTAGGTAGTGTTATAGGACAGTTTCTTATGATAAAAATACTTTTTAGTAAATTAGGACTTAAGATAGGCTTGATCGTAATGTTGAATTGTGCATTTGGGCAGGCAATTTATAAAAAAAAAATCGGTTCCATTATCCTATGTCATTGTTATGCGGGCGGAAAGAAGTTTACGCCTTCTTAAATATACAAATATCATGGATAAACCTTTACATATACACAATACATAACTGAATAAATAAATAAATAATATTCTTTGAGGAATTATCTAACACACTTATACTAAAAACCTTATCATTCAGTTATATTATTGAAGATAAGATTGTAGATTTATATCACGTGTCTTATCGTTCTTTGTCTTTTCTATTTTCAAATAATACATAGATTTAAAGAGCTACCACAGACGATATAACCTACAAAAAAATAGATTGAATTATTTTACTTTCCCAGTTTTATCATGTCTATCATATATAATCGTTTCAAGTTTGATTGATTGAAATAAAACAAAATTATACAGGAGTACGACATTTTGCGAGTTAAAATTATTACACATTTCTTTTTTAAACCTATTTTATTTATACCACATTATCTCAATATTAAACATGTTTTTGCGCTCAACAATTTTTATTATATTTCAATATTGATGAATTAAAAACGTAAGTATTTGTCATGAATCGGAATGTAGACACCAAAAGAAAAAATATTTTGACCACAAGTACCAAACCGTTTCTCACTATTGACAAACAAAATTATTTTCATTAATTATTAAATTATTAAGTAGTTTTTAAATTTATGAGTTTATATAGAATTCGAGGAGAAATCCTTTATGTACTAACAATAAACCTAATTATGTAGATAAAGGAATGTTTTGTGGATATTTTTCCTAACTATTTAATTTATTAAGAAATATTACAACATTCTATAACCATTCCGTACCTTACAGTTTGTTTAGAAATGAAACATTACAACGCGTTTTTACCTCCTTTCCTTCGTGTAAACGAAATATTAATAGAATTTTACGTTGTGCCTTATAGTAACAGTTAGCAGATATTTTCCAGTAATTTTATAACTGTACAATCTTTTTATAGCGACGTCTTTCGATGGGTGGTAATGAATTGGTCTTTTAGACAATGGTCTAAGATTATTCAACTAAGGCGTGCCTGTGGTCATATCTTCTTTCCTGCCACCTGCCACTTTGCCTTGATTGGTTAGTTGAAGGAGTTTGTGTTTTTGGTGTTACGACCATGTTCGAAATTTTCTAGTTTCATTTATAACTGGAAGAAAGAGACAAATATAAATTTCATCAAGCTAAAGAGAATAACTAGTAGTTGCAGTTACATCCTGAGAGTTTAGCCACACGCAGGCACTCTCATCCACTGTTTCATGGCATTCATTCGTTACATAGCAAATAACATTTAATTATTTCGCTTATATTCTATTGTTGTACGCGAGTGTTAAATACAGAGAGAAAATAAAATCCTCTATTATTTAAAGCACCCCGATGACTAAGGAACCGTAAATTTTGGTCCTCCGAGCCGGACGAAGATGAGCTAAGGCTGTAAAGTTGTTTTTTATATAATATAACAAATATTTACAATTCTTACTGTGGCAAATACAATACACGGGAGAAGATACTGCCTGATAATGCACTAAGATAAAATTAATTTGCTTTTATCTGGGTAATAAATATTGTTTATAGTTTAATCTAATATTTACACTCAACAGTGCGACTTGAGGAGTATCATGGTCTCCGAAATGAGAAATTTCTAGCACTCTCTGTCCTGTTCCATCCGCCACAAGTCGTCTTCCAATCGATCCAGCGGTACCTAGGCCGTCTGTTTTTAGTTATTCCAAAACATCTGCGGACTAATATAAACATGGTGAGAATCATCTTTGTTTACGATGTTGGTGTAAGGTTCAGAAACACTAATATAGTTAAAAGAAAACAACAGTAAGATTGACGACTCCCGAATATCAGAAATATATTGGATGCTGCCATAAGGTGTTATATTTTGCGTTAAGTCTTTTTTATTGTAATAAAAAGGTGAGAGGTGTTAAGTGATACCGTTGCCCATGGACATTGCCAGATGGGTCGCATCTGTGTTGCTGGCTATAAGGGTTTTGGACGCTCTTTTCTGAAAGGATTCTAAGTCGAATTGGTTCGGAAATACTTCAAGAAGGTTCCACATAGTGGTGGTACCCTTAGTTGTTTAACGACGGATATTGAAGTGATGTAGAAGTGGTACGGATGGTATATTGTATTCTGCCTCTACGTCCGATGATTAAACTGCTGCTGCAGCTTAATCCGGTGAGTTTCCTTTCTCCATCTCACACTGATTTTAAAAATATTGGTTACCACGGTAATAAAGCCGTGCTATGTCTAGTCTACGTTTAAGGCAGGATTTTTAAAATAGATGTTTGCACATTATTTAATGAAATACAGTTTTAATGTGACTTATATGACTCCAATGGCGCATTTGTTTTTTTAGTCAAATCTTTACAGTAAATGACAGCTTAATTTCATATAAGAATTTTAAATGTATCTTTAAGTGTGATAATAAAATTCGTTATTACAATACCAGGTATTTTTAAAATGTTGCATAACTTCTCTTATCTTGTAAGATAGGATATCAATCTTTATCGAGATAAGAAGGAAAGGATTTAACCTGAAAGCGTCTCCTAAACGTGGAACCAACTGCCCACTGAACCAAGTATTTCAACTAAGGGTCCTTCAATATCAATTCAGTAAGAGCGCACCAATTCCTAATCAGACGGCAACGCACTTGGGAGCCTTTTGGCGATAATCATGTACCGCGGTATGTACTTTGCCCCTTCAGATCCCGTTTGCATGTTTGTTACGTAGAAAATGAACGTGTTTTTATGTAAAAAGGTTAGAAGTTATACTTCTTTGGCGTAACAAGATAAAAATCTTTTCAAAAATTACTTAATTTTTCCTAAAGCGCCAGTATAACAATCTATGTTTGACCGATTTTTTGTAGCTTAACTACACCGATCGTTCTAGATAATTTTTGTAAATTGAGATGAGAAAGAAATAAGTGATATAATACATTTAATATAAATTAAAGTAGAAACTTAGTACTAGTAACCACAACAAAACCGAATAAATGATAATTGACTAATTGAAGACTATTTTTGATCAATCAGACTATTAATAATGTTGTATGCGGCCTCGTTCCATACTACTTAAAACTGTGATAATGAACCCGTATATGTACTAGTAATTCTCTGAATTTATAATTCTTTATATTATTTACCAAATAAACCAATTCAAACAAAAAACATTTTTTTATTATCTCTGCGCAACTAAGTTGGAAATATTATTGGCCTTCTGGGCATTTTCCTAGGGTCGGTAGGCATGTCACAGATTCCGTGTGACGTCACACAGTTTTTGTACTTTTTCTGAGTAAGCAGCAATCTGGATACATTTAAGAAACTCAAATGCCTTTCCATCTGGCGTTTCCGTGCTTATGCCTATAGGTTATTTATATTTCGATGCTTTTATTAAGATTATTATATATTCAATTTTCCTGCTTATTTAGAATTGATTATTTATGTCCGTCATGTGCTAAGCAGGAATTAGATCCCAGGAATTAACATGTCGTCATAAGAAAAGTATTGTAATGTATGTATATAAACATTTATTTGTAGATAATTATTCATTGTTAGCTTAGTGGCCAATGCGTGCGAATTTAACCTAATGTGAAGTGCGTTCAAAACATATAACTAATTTCTTTCTCCGTTGTTACCTCTAATCACTCCATCGTAGACTCCCGTGCCTACACATCTTGTCTATAAATAAAGGAAGAGATGCATAAGGAATTAATGGTAAATTTAAGGTTTGTTTATTTTTTATACATAAATAAAAATTAATAGAAAAATAGGTTGTTAATTTTTTGGATGGATTTTTTTTAGAAAAAAATTGGGAAAATAAAATAAAAATTGTGAAAAATTTAATTTTATTTTAAAAAGCGAAGTTTCTATGGTAAAAAATTTCCATATGTTGGTATGTACTGAATAGGTAAAGGTTAAAGAAACGTAGTTCGCAAGGTCAGCAATGAATATTTTTTCAATCAATTGATTACAGCAATGTTTTTTATGGACTAGCGTACAATTCTTATAGTTTATTATAATTAGCATTGCCTTACATTCGTACTATAATCCTATCAGTGAGTCAGTAGTTTGTAGTTTATGGTTTTTCGATACATTACTACAGACTCCCGTCTTGAGACCCGATGACTCACCATGAGTCACGACATTTTCACGTTAACTGTCTGATCTGATTCATTATTGGGAAATATTTATAAATTTACACTTTTTCGCATAAAAATAAATAAATAAACACAAAGGTCACAGGAGACCGAAGAGCTGGCAGCTACCTCGGACAAAGAATTAGTCTAACTATTCAAGGGGGGAAAGCTGCAGATATCTTCGGAACCTTGCCTAAAAATTAATAATATATTTTAGTTATTATATTTTAAGGTTAGTTATTATATGAGAATAAACACGTATCTCCTCCATATTCCGGATGTCTGACCCTTGATTACAGCGTAAACGTAACAACAGTAGTAGAAAATAGTTTAATTAGACTGGTGTGAATAATGAAATGATAAATCAAGAGATATACATACGTATATATAAAGAGATATTGCTTTTAGGGTGGAAGCGATTTTGTACGCCATTTTTTTTTTTTATTAAGAAACGAATATATAAAGCTCGAAAAAATACAAAACAAATAAAAAATAGGGATATGAACTGTTTAGAATGTATATGATATGTATATGTATTATATATGTTTTATATATATGCCACTACACAATTGTGTATACCTTAACATAATGACATCGATATATACGGTTAGAATAACTTTATGTCTCATATGAATTATGTACAAAAATTCGCTTACTGAGAAAACATTATAAACTAAGATTGATAATTATTATTTGAATATATTGAACTATCAAAAGAATCATAACATACTATATCATTTCATGGGACAAACGAGCAGGTCATTTAGCGTTAAGTGGTTACCGCCGCCCATGGACGGTGAGCAAGTGCGTTGCCGGCCTCTAAGGTAGGGTGATCTTCTCTTATAGGCTCCTAAGTCGTAACGAAATACCACTAACGGCAGATGGTTCCATGAAGTTATGGTGCTCGGCAAGTAACAAGTTTAATTAAATTCAATGGTATTTATAAACCAATTCGTCGCCACTATTATACAAATTAAATAGAAAGGCAGGGAACTATGTTTAATGCCTTTCTATTTAATTTGTACTTTAACTGGATTTTCATGAATTATGTATATTACTACTCATCTTTCAATTATGAACTATATATTTTAATTATGAATGATACTTTTAAATGATGGAAGTGACACATCCTATTGATTTAACATTTCTTTATATGTTCCGTTATTCATTTATAGACTTGAAGGCAAGCGTCATCTAGTATCAAGTAGGTCAGGCCTTCTTGATTAACCGGTTGGCGATTTATAGGGGTTTCCTTACGTACACACAATTTACTTTTTATTTATTGATTAACACATCGTTGCATACAGAACTTGCATAAAAATAATTAAATAAAAATGAGGGTAACCGGCGGTCTCGCTTACGGGCTATCTATTGCAGGTTGTGAGAAAAAATAAAAGAAGCGACAGAAGTGCAAAACTACATAAGACATGAAATCACTTAGACAACAATGGAAGAAAGCAAAAAAAATAAAAAAGAATGGAGTATGTACACGCGCTAGAAGTTATACTTCGTTGGCGTATGAAAAATAATAATTATTAATTATTATATTACATTATTAATTCGATTTAATTTAAGAAATGTTATATTAAATTAATTTCTTTCTTTAAATATTAAATAATTAATAATAAATATTTAACGTTAATAATTTAATAATATTTAGTATGAATTATATTAAATAATAATTTTGTCATTTATTTATATATCTATTTTCTAATATTAATTAGTATTTAATTAAATATTCAATTTAAATCACTTCTGATTATAATTCAGACGCACATATAAAAGGCGTGCGTGCGTGCCAACTTCATTCTGTTAATTTTGTGTCACGGTCCGCGCGCATCAAGCAAGACAGTGAAAGGGATAATAATAGAAAGGACACGAATTTACGTCCCTAATTTGGATAAATATTTATTCATACCCTCTTAAATACAGCAGTGTTAGGTTTTTTATTTTATTTCGTGGGTAAATAAAAGCTAGCTAGTAAAAAAAGTTAGCTATCTTACGAACCGTATTTACTCAAACTCATCACCTTGATGTCTGGAGGTCTTCCACAGTCTGCTTCACTAGACATTTTCTTATGCAAAAAAGCGAACTGTTTAATCGACTCTCGGTGGGGTCTTCCTGGGAAGATATAATCTCCAAGCGAGTTCCCTCAAAGGCCGGTAATGCTCCAACTAAATTAACAATTTGCGGTAACAATTTCGAGCACGGTTAATCATTCAGTACCGAAAAGTAGGTTCATTAATTTTTGATGTGAAACATCTATAGCCGCACGTAAAACCGATTTCTGGCGTGGCGACGCATCGCCACGCTATATGATGGTATATACATACAATCTATGTGCAGTAGTAAATTTTTGTATTTAATAAAAATAAATGTTTGCTCAATAAATAATTATCGTTATGTCTAAAACAAAATCGTAATATTTTATTTTATCATTATGACATATTTAATTCCTATCACAATCTGTTCTTTTCTACATATTACTTCACAGAATAATTTCGATGTTTCACATCTACCAGGCGTCCCGTGACGGCTCACATTTTTTATTATAATTTTTTTCTGAAATTAAAAGGCAGATATTTTTTTGTGTCATTTATTGTTGGTGCAGTTATAATTGTAGCGAATGTGAAATGACTTATCGGAAATTAGTCCAGTAATTAAAGCTTAAATTAGGTAAGAATCTCGGAATTCATGATACGCAGCTGTAAGTCTGTTAATACTTGTATATTGACACCCTAAGAGTTGTCTCAAAACCTACATAATATGATAGGTTAAAAACTATTAAATTTCAAGGTCAAAGGTCAGAAAAATTGATTTTTTGCGCTTTTTTTGTATATATCTCACGTTCTATGGGTTTTTTGCTATTTGTATTTATAATCAATATTGTAAAATACAAAATTCTCTACAAATTAAAAAAAAAATCATAAGGCGAACCGTTTTCGAGATAGAGGGAGGAGAGCGCGCGGTCACAGCATCACTTCAGGTCAACCGGTACCTCCGGTCGAAAACGTGCCACATATAGTTGATGAACTATCGATAAATCAATGTTAATATATATAAATCTCCTGTCACGATGTTTGTCCGCGATGGACTCCTAAACTACTTAACCGATTTCAAATGAAATTGGCACACTGTGAGCAGTCTGGTCCAACTTAAGAGATAGGATAGCTTAGATCTTTAAGTATAGTCGCATTTTTATTTTATTGCAAATTATTTGTCTATAATCAATTGACAGACATTGTACAGTTGCAAATATTTGTTGATCATTTGAAACAATTCTAATAGATGGCGCTGTGTTAAAAGTACCAACGTTTCACATAAGTTCTTCTATCGTTTCCCTTGAACAGTTTACTACTATGTAATATAACAAAAACATTAGCCAGAGCAACGCTTGGCCGAGTCTGCTAGTCGATTATAAATATTTGTCAATTTTTATTAAGTAACATTATAGTTTATCATTTTTTTTCCTAACCTATCCACTTTTTATTAAGTATTGTACCAATATACAAGTATTTACACACTTACAGATCTCGAATTCCGAGGTGAACTTACAATAATGACTGGATTAAATTATCAAAACACCAGGGACGAATGTGTAAAATCAAAAACAATTGAATTACAAAAGACAAAAGATTTTCATACAAATAACGTATTCTTTCTGGAATAGCTATTTCTTTAATCTACCAATCCTCCTCAGTTTTAGTGCTTAAATATTAAAATATTTTTATCTGAAGCCAGATAATAATTGCGCACCACATAATAATAATGTTTTTGTTATTGCGCAAATCATGAATGTGTTTTGGGTTCTCAAATGTCGTGAAACAATCGGTCAAGGTCACACAATGTGTATTAAATTATAATCAATACGTAATTAGTTTGTATTTTATTAGGACTTCAATGATTTAGAAACATGTAAGCAGCGTTGACCTTCAGAGCGACTCATACCTGAAGTCGTAGGTTCGATCCCCGGCTATGCATCAATGGATTTTCTATGCGCACTTGGTATGCAAACAAAGTAAGAAAACACCCGTCGACATTTTGGGACTAAGGCATGTTACGAGGATAGAAAGCTCATCTACTGGTCTATTGGAATTTATTGTCATGAAACACAGTATACTGAGGCCGTAATCTAACTGTTTTATTCTTGATGCTTACAACTCAAAAATATTACGTTTTTAGTCCTTCAAGAAGAGAGAGTATCTATTCTTAAAAGGCTGGCAATGCACTCGCTCGTGGTATTTTCCCCGCTGATCTGCATAAAAAAAGTGTATAAGCGGATAAAACAAAAAAAATTATCACTTAGTTTAAATTAGTATTTTGTAATCTTCCTTAACAAGCAGGAAAATCCCACGTTATCATATTTCTATTCGTTTCTTTCGTATCATATTAAAACCACAAATGTAGCGTGCACTCAATTTCGGAACTATCTAAGTTCGGTATCTAACCGATTTGGTCCTTTGTACGTTAAGCCCTGGCTAATAAAGCCAGCCTTGCTCCGCGCCTCTGCGAACATCCTCTGAATAATGGATTGTCTGTCGCGCCAAGTACAAAAATATATTTATCAAGAAAACAGTAATTATAATATATTCATATTTTTACTTTAAGCCAATAGAAGATTTGATGTCCTGTCATCTTTTTCCATTGTTAGATGGCCATCGTTGCTTTATTTAGTTTGTTTTCAAGGAGTTTGTACCAGATTAGTTTGCTGTCTAGAATTACTCCAAAGTAGGTTCTTCTTTTAGTTTCAGTATCAGTTCTGATAGGAGACAGCTCGTGTCCAATACACCATCTCTCAATTACCCTGAACGCTCGTGAGATCACATAAGGTGCTTTTAAAGATTTCCATACTAAACGAGAATTGTCATCAGTGTACCCCACTCTATAAACTGTGTTAGCTAGGCACAGGTAGCTTTTAAAGCACACTCTCCCTTTTTAAACCCAGGTTAACTAACTCTCTAACTACAAGATTAACACTATCGTAGCAAAAAAATTGCTTTAAATTTGAACCAGTAGTTAAACTCCTAAGATTTAGGGTAATTAATAATATTGATTTCTTTATTTGACGGCTGTTTTGAGATTCTATTAAAGTTTAAATAAAATATGTTTATTATGAATATAAGATACAGGTATCACTTATTCCACGTCATTAAAATTGAATTAGTAGACATCCCTACTCATCGGCACATAAGACAGAAGTAGAGAGAAAAAGCCGAACTCTCAGTAGTCTTTTAAAATTTCAGATCATCTGATAACAAAATAACTATGGCAAACATAGCTAAAAGAAACCAAAAGAAGGGAGATACTGAGATTTAGATAACGGCTAATAGTTTAATTATATATTCTCGTGATTTAAAATTGATAAATTGTTTTGTATTTGGTAGCAAAATAAATAATGTTACGACAATCTTGCTAAGTAACCTTTAAAGCTTTCAAAAATAATATTTGTTTATTATTAATGCATCAAATCACATAAATACTTTAGAGTAATTGTAAAGAAACTGGGTTTAATAATAAGCGAAGTGTTTAAAACTATATTATCCTTATTATTTTGCGGTTTAACGTTCTATACTAGGTGTTGCTCTGGATTTTTTCGTGGAAATGTTTTTTATGGGAGGGTACTTAGCAGAGTCGGAATAAGTGTAAGTGTGGTACGTGTCGCCCATGGACACCTGCAACGCCGGAGAATAGTGCGTTGTCGACCTATGTTTGCAATGAAAACAGGTTTCACACTAATACTCCACCATAGATCGTAATGATTCAGCTATTTATACGTGAAAGCGTAACAAACTCTTAAACCTACTTGTAATAGTTTTTTTTATATATTTAAATGTAACATATGAAAAAAGTCCAATATTTTAAATGGCTGGTATTACTCGTAAAAGTTTCTTCAAGACACTTCAATATTTTTTCTTGCTTGAATAACATATATATATATATATATTGTATATCTATAAATACCAATAAATAAATGCACGCAACTGGATTTTGTTTGGCGAAAGTTCGCGCATAGTAAAACAAATAGACTATTGCGCATGAAATGACATTGCCAATTTACTATAAGTCTAGATATTTAATACCTATTTTATGTTTTCCTTGTGTCACTCGTGTTATATAAATACGTGAAAAAAATAAGGTTTATATATTTAAAAAGAAAACTCTTTATTAAACTATTAAAAAATTAATAATATCTTTACAATCATATACTATACTACATAATCATATACTTATCACTTTAAATAATAGAAAAAATAAAAATCAACACAAATTTAAAAAGTTTGGTCCCTGTGGTATTGTACCTGTAAGACAGGCAGCATTTCCTCGCTGTATTGCGATACTTATTCGTTGAGCCAGGAAAGTGCCAGCCCTGGGGTCACCGGTACTATCTACCAGGCGCCAACTTAAATCTTTAATAAGCGCCTGTGCACAAACCCCACGGCCCAAGAGTCTCTACTCCAAAGGGAACAACATTTGACTCTCAAAATAAAATACTTATATTTTTGGAACGAAGTTGGAGGAAAGGCTCTTATATTTGTGGCGTTTAATATTTTCTTCTGTTCTGCGGCCGCCCAAGCTTTTTTGCTGGTCCGAAGGAGGTAAGACGGCGTGTCAACACAGGTGGCATACTAAAGCCCGTCCCATTTTCCAAGGGATTATTATTGAAGACCAAGACGGCATTCGATCCGTCCGCTTGCAATTGTTTCTTGCGAATAAAATAATCCTAAATATATAAATTAATATTTTTCCCTCACACTAGGATACCCTGTGGGCAACTAGTCCATTTGATAATAAATATTTTCGAAGCTTGACTTAATAAATTCTACATAACACTAACAATTGTATAATTAAAACTACAAACTACTGTTACACAAGAAGAATACTTTCCATTTCAGCGTAGGTTAAATATTCATAATAATTTATTTATTCAATCATGCAATAATAAGTCACATATTGTGTTAGTTACAGTATGAGTAGGTAAGCTTAGAGTAAATGTAATATTATAATATATACATAACCAAACATTGACACACTGGATCATTAAATGCGTTATTGAACTGAACTGAAATTATTTTTTCATATTAAGATGATATTGTTTAGTTTTTAATGTATCTTTTGAATCCTTCAGATATCGTACTGAAAATGAAAGATATCATAGTTAAAGATGAAAGGGCCTCTAAAAGAGAAACACTGAAAGATTCTATGCATTTTTTGTCTTGTCTAACATGTAACAAACAAGTTACAAGTTGACGCGATAATTTCTAAAATTTCAAATGTATAGTCCAGTTATCAACAACGAACAAATTCACTTCGGGTGTTAACAATGTATATTCTTATTACAGCTCAGAGCTTGTAGCATTGTTAATTTATCAACAGGATACTGCGTATTCAGATACTAGACTTCCTTTTGCGTTTTGTGATAATGTTTTATGAACAGTTCGATTGAAAACAAAAGAATAACGTTTTTAGAATCATTATGTATGTGTTGGCCTAGTGGCTTTAGTGCCGTGGCTGGATGCGGACAAGGCTAAGCTGTTACCGTGTCCTGCCTCGGGCGATTGTAGGTGGCTCCGTGGGGTTTTGGGTATGCACAGTGGCGAGTCCCACATAACCCTTTACAGGCAGCCGTGCCGCGGGAGGGGCATGCGTAACGTAAAAAAAAGTGGCTTTAGTGTGCGACTTTTGCCTGGGGCTGTAGCTTGGATCCCCGGCTGTAAATACAAAACGGTTTTCAATTTCTGTATAGAAAACACACTGCAACTCACTGACACTATGTAACAGTCTAGGAAAAATAAGTCAATAAATCAAAACTCTAGATGGCACTTCAGTACATTTTAATTACAACCGCATTGTTATCTATGTTTTTCATGTGGCAGTCTGATCACTGTATTTTTCATAAATAATAAATAATCCTTAATAAGGAGTGTATTATTTAAACTTAATTTTTTCACATTGGTACTGTAATGTATCAATATAGATTATTATTCAGTCTTAACTAGGGATGCATTGATACGGCTTTTTGTGGATATGATACCGATGCCGACCTTATAGAAATATCTCCGATACCGATACCGGTACCAACGCTTATTGAGTTAAATTAAGGTAAAATATATCAAGTTTTGTTTAAAGATTTAAATTTTTGTTATAAAATATAAACACTCACAATCTTTGAATAAGATTAACTTAAGTATTAAAATTCAGAATTAAGAGTAATAATTAAATTAAATTAAAATAAATAACTGTTAATAATTTAAATTAACAAAGATGAGGTTTTTGTAATTCTGTATTTTATTTAATTTGATATCGAAAAAATACTACGCGCGATACTAGTTAAAAGCCAACTTAAGTGTCTAGCGAAGTGGAATACGCGGGGACAAAGCAGGTGGTAGAGAGGGAGATCAAACAAGTTGCGCGCTTACATTAATTTTAAAAAAACGTGAAATTTGACAAGTATCATTGTATCGGAAATTAAAATATCGCCGATATCGATATATCGGCAAACACGAAGTATCGCCGATATATCGGTATCGGATGCATCCCTAGTCTTAACACTTTACTACCATAACCAGAAAACAACGGGGTGCTAATAACTTAATTGATTGTGTTTCCACAATTTGATCAGATCAATTATTCGTTTGATAGGATTAATTCCCCAAAACCACACCCTCGCAGGCAAATTAAAAGTGTTTTTGTTAATTAATCTATTACAGTTGTGATGTAGAACAAGGCTTAATACGATGGACTAGTATTTATGTTAGTCTAAGCGTGTATATATATATATATATAAATATATATACAATAGGTTTTCTAATCATACTATTAGGTCTTGCTTATACGCTGAAACCATAATGTCTTGCGAAGCGGCGTGTAAACCTAAAAGTCTAAAATACCATAATTAATTGATAATATAATGCTTGACTACAAAAGCGTAAAAGAAATTTACATGTCTTATATCCCATTGCGGGGCAACGGGGCGTAGTACAAGGTAAATTACAGTTAATTTGGTTACAGTCTAACATCAAGTGTTAACACTTCTATTTTTAACAGCCAAAAACTCAAAAGAGTTTTACAATTCTACAACAAAAATAGCAATAAACCAGATTCGTAAATAATTCTTAGGAATTATCAGTTACAAAAAGCTCATTTAAGAGTTAAAGTTAAGTGCCGTTTTGATCACGAATATTTCTTGGTTAATGCTATATTTATATACAGTGAGACCTGGTTAATTATGATCTCAAGTGACCAAGAATTTTGTACCAATTATTGAGGGTAGTAAAATTATAGTTGTCTCATTTACAGAGGCCTACCGAAATGTACCGTTATTAGATTTAGAGGCGGAAATGTTAATAGAAATGCGCCTTTTTGGTGCTATAATATTTATTTGAAAAAAAAAACCCTTGTTTTTCCTTTTAAAAACCTGACAAACTAATAATATCTCAAAACCTGTTCCAATCCTTCTCACATATAGAGGTAAACATCGAAAAAATTTAGCATTTAAATATTATTGTATATTCAAATATAGATTTCAATTATTACCAGGTGTAAAAAGTCGTATTACAAAGGTAATTGAACTTGGAATGAAAAGTACCGGCACTTCAATGCAACTCTCAATAATAAAGGTTTCACCTTTATCCAGGTCCTAACCAGCTTTCATTGTAATTGCTAATAGCTTAATCGTTTTAATCCCTTTAATGAAATTGTTCACATGTTTGTCCTAACATGATGAACAACTCGATAAGCGATATTACGCGTTTGACAAATTAACCCAGGGAAGTTTCCATGAAAAGTTAATTTCCTTTCATTATGTTAAACTTAGGCGCGGTTGTACACACCGATAAAATGTTAGTAACACAATTCTGGTTTCAGATACAAACGGGCCGATAATAATTCCTTCCACGGAGGAAATAACATTAGAGAAGGGACAAAATTTCACAATAATATGCAGATCAAATAAAAAAGTACAAATAAAACAACAAGAATTGCCCGAATATAGCAATCAATTGCTCAATGAGCAAACAACTGTGTTGCTATCTGACTCTAAATATAAGTATGAAACGGCATTAGAATTGCTCAATGTCAGCAGGATTTCTGTTGGTTACTATGCCTGTTTTGATGAAAGCATCAATGAAACTGCTATATTAACTAACATAAGAGAGGAACCTACTAATACAGATCATGTAGCTTACATATACATTTACGTCAACGGTAAGGAAAGTTTTTTAAAGGACATTGAATGATAACGTTGAAATGATTTGGGTTTCAATTGTTTCTTTAAAACTCGGATGTGTTAATTGACCTGGCTAGTTTCTAAATATGTGTTTGGTATAGATAAATTCTCTAATGTATAAATCATTGTAGGTACGGATAGTCTTTTCGCACCGTTCAGAGAAATGTTGATATCAATTGGTAACTCAAAGGTTGTAATAGAATGTAAACCTACAACCCCCGATGTTTCTGTTCAATTAATAGGGGTATGTATGTAACAATGAGTTTAATAGGCGAAGTTAAAAACGAAATATAATGTTGCTTATATTGCATGCCGTATAACATTTTGCTTGATGTCAAGTGATTAAAATTTTCAAATAGTACAACTAACGCTTACTCCAACTTAGTTCTGGGCATGTTTTACTAAGTACCTGATTGCTTGATTTATAACAACGTTCTTAATATCCAGGACTTTCCAGAAAGCGAATATAGTTATAGCCCGAAAATTGGTTTCACCATCGATAGCGAACTTTTGGATAGTCAAATAACATTTTTCAATTGTGATTTCACGAGACAAAACATTACAACAACGAAAGATGTGTTTGTACATAAACGTAGGTGTTCAATACTATAACATGTACGTGAACCACAAAATTATTTTATGAGGAAATAAATTTGTGGTAACAAATTGTATTGTTCAGTTGATTTAAAAAAAAACAATTGAAGAATACGATTAGTTTGTACTTTGACTAACAATATTTATGGTATAATAGCTGCAGAGCCAAAAGCCACCAGATACCTTTAAGTACTCTCCAAAGATTGGATTTTTATTGAAAGCAAAAGAGCCGAGTTATAATTGTACTTCACAGCGCGGTGACCTAATATTATGGCGGTTAGTGAGTACTCGTAAGTAGAAATACCTGGTATAGATGTTGGCGTGGTGTGGTCACTGAGTATTTTTAATTTGGTTGTATTATACTCACATGAAGCTTACCGCTTTCTTCTCTTTGGTGTTTTGCTCTGCGTTATTTCTTTGTGTTTCACTTCTAACAACTAATTTACTAACATTTTTTAAGTTTGTTAATTTAAGTTTGATACATTTGATTACGGTTCATTGTTTCTGTTCGCTTTGGTTGAATTTTTGTTGACGTATTTGATTTAGAATTTTATAAGTGAAAATATTTTTAATAACATTTTTTTTATCAGTTTTAATTTTAGTAAATAAGTTTGTTTTGTGGTTACAATTATAAATGTTTAATTAAGCAAATTTTACCTTTAAAATAATTATTTATCTAAAATCTAAATGTATCGAGACGGTAGTTATTACATTTTTTAACTTTTTAGAAATTGAAAAACCTCCTACGCCGAGCATAAAAGGTGAATCGCCCTATTTCATTAAAGGAGAGACTTTTTCACTTAACTGTACTGTAACTTATCAAGAGAATACTGCTGTGTATCTAGTATGGAAACTGCCCTTCTCGAAGGTAAGATCTTATATATAAAATTCTCGTGTCGCGGTGTTTGTGGTTAAATTCCTCCGAAACTGCTTTCCCGATTCTCATGAAATTTTGTGTGCATATTGGGTATGTCTGAGAATCGGACGACATCTATTTTTCATCCCCCTAAATGTTAAGGGTAGTCCACCCCTAAATATATATTTTTTTAATTTTTTAATAATTTTTAATTTTTTTATCAACTGTATCAACAGCATTAAAAAATACATACAACCCTAAATTTTCAACCCTCTACGATCAACCCCTATTTTTTATTATATATGATAAACATGGCAAAACAACGTTTGCCGGGTCAGCTAGTATAAATATAATGATGTGGAATAAATAAAATAAAAATAAGTTTAAATTACCAGTTTAATCTGGTAGCTTCAGGGTGAAACTCTCATACTTGAGGGCCATAGGTTCGATCTCCAGCAATACACCATTGACTTTGTCTATGTGCACTCACTTGTACGGTTAAACCTACTATAAACGTAACTGTATTTTTATAAAAAAGCACGCCTGCTTATCTTAGAATTAAAAGCTAATTAAACCTGGTTTGGCAGATAAAGTAATGAGAAACAAGTGTTTTAAAAACTGCATCATGGATCTCCAAACAATAGTAATAACACATTAATATCTGCAGAAAAAGTAAAAAAGTGACGTCACAAAACGACTTGGCATGTCTATCCTCGAGCCTTGATTTGAGAACTGACAGTGAATGTAAATTCAGGAGCGTATCTTTACCGACGTTCATACGCCATTTATATGAATGAATGATTTTGATTTTGCCTACCGATTACAGCGAGCCCAAGGGATTCGTGGGTTTTAGTAGCTTGGAGCTGCAATATTGCAGCATTCCGCGTCACTTTAACGAGTTGCTTTGGAAACTTAAAATTAAAATCAAATAAGTGATTTGAATATAGAAGACATACGATTTGTCGAGAAAAAAAAATCAGTGGCGCTACAATCTCTTTAGGTCTTGGCCTCAGATTTTTGAAGATGTTTCATGATCATTTTTAAATCTACTAGGCAAGTGCCTAGTAGATTTAAAAATGAAAAAAATCATGTAAGTGATCAGCCTCCAGTGCCTGACACACGTCGACTTTTTGGGTCTAAGACATGTCGGTTTCCTCACGATGTTTTCCTTCACCGTTCGAGCAAATGTTAAATACGCACATAGAGGGAGATTCCAATTGTGCACAGCCGGGGATCAAACCTACGACTTCAGGTATGAGAGTCGCACGCTGAAGCCACTAGGCCAACACTGCTCCTTTGATTTGTCGAGAAAGAGAAACTTAAATGTAATTTCCATGCGAACATAAAAAAGAAGGAAAGAAAACACTACGATATATACTAAAAAAGCATGTTAAGGTAAAAAGAAAGTGCCATGGACAGTCTCATGTAATAATTTTCTTAACTATTGCTGCACAATACGAATATTTTCATGAATGACTTTAATTTTCAGAGTGTTTTGAATGAAACGAACGAGAAGGAGGCTACTGGTGGAAATTTATATAAGAAGATAATTATAGTTAACGCAACAGAGGAAGATGCTGGCGTCTACACATGTTTATCTAGGAATAGGAATGGGGAAGAAAAGAAAGACTTCACGAAAATATACAAAGGTTTGTATACAAAGATATTAGTGGTATTAACGAAATGTAAAAGGTTCCCAGCGAATTATCGTTTCGGATTGTGTACATAACAGCTCTGTAATTCTGTTGACTCGGGATCCAAAAATTGCGTTTCTCTTTAGAATTGATCGACTTGAAACAGTTAGTGTATACATTTTAGTCCCTAAAAAGATTGCAATAGAAAGAACATTTTCTTTATCAAATAATTTTATTTAATATAATACTCACATATTTATATATAAAAAAATACGAACACTTTCAACAAAAATGGGCCCAACTCATCTTTAAGTTGTTGTCACCAGCCCCCTACTAGCGGGCCCCAACTATACAGTATATATGTATATGTATAATGCAATAATATATATGTATTTACATATACGCACAAACGTCGGGGAGATTAAGAAATTTATAAAAAAGTCTTGGACTCGCAGGAAAGTGAAAAATGTGCTTAAAAAATTGCGTCGTTCAAGAATTGCATTTTATGAACATTAAAAGCCTCTTGGGTATTTAAACGTTTACGGACAAAAATAACGAATTAAAAGGAAAATAGTGCCGACATATAAACCTTGGCATATGTCAGAAAGCGTTGATTATCAGTAGGTCAGTATGTAAAATATTTATGACCATAAGATTAAAATTTCTGTTTCCAGATTCAGGGTTTATCACCCTAACGAAACCACATAATCAAATGAACACACTGGAAACGAAGCAAAGGATGATAAAGCTTCATGCGAAGATTTCGGACTATCCCCGTGCTAATTTCACTGTGTAAGTCATATATCTAGTCTTATATTGATTGTACAGGTTCCAGTCCGGTGGTGGAGAGGCTGGCTATCTATCACTCAGGTCTCCTGTTACAGAGACCAGTCTCTCACATACACTTTCAAATGTTATTATCTTAGTTTTAATCATTATAGCCTTGTGAGATATGTGAGAGAAGAAATAAAGATAATTATTATTATTATATCTTTAACAAAACGTCACTTTGCACTTTAATTAAAAATAATAATCCCAAAAGAGTAACACGTATCTATTAACTATCTATCTACAGCAGTCGGTCTATACTGCATCATGCGGTCCGTCTATGTTAGCGTTTTAACTCCCCCAAATTCATTTATCACCCTTCGAACATATATCTAGTAAATCCAATCGGTACATCTATGTTTTGCTTAGTTGACCGATCGAATTTATATGTCTATCTACATTTTTGTTGCTGTTTTGTTTTGTAATTTTATATACGTACCTACATCATTATATTATTGTTTCTCAGTAAGTGAATGTATGCAATTCTTATGAGAAATAAAGTTATTCTTAACCTTATATTAAGAACTAGCGGACCCGACTGACGCTGTCCTGTCTACACGTCTTTTATTTGAAAATTTCAAACTTTTTTTAATAAGCTAAAACATTCTGGACCATTTTGATGAAAATTATTATTCAAATGTTATGACAATATCTAACGATCCAGCACATGGTCTACAATAACACAATGATAACAAAACTTTTTTTAATTTGATCGCAGCGCTAACTGTCGGGATAGACTAAAATTAAAATTCGAATACTATTTAAAATTTGACACTGCGATGGTAGCGCCGTCTGTCGCATCCAATGTAAAACATTCCAAAATCAACAACTACTAATAAATTAAAAATTAATTAAAAAAACATTGTCCAGCGGACAAAATTGTCAATCTAAACCATTCCCAGATCCCCTTGAACACACACAAAAAATTTCGTCAAAATCGGTCCAGTCGTTTGAGAGAAGTTCAGTGACATACACACTCACAGAAGAATTATATATATAAAGATAACCCGCAAATGTCAAGATAGTAACCAATAAAACACTGTTCACTTGGCTTAGGCCCGTGTGTAACAGTAGACCAGGATTGATCCTTTAAATCCTGAGCTTAAGTAAACGAAATTACCAATTAGAAACCAAATATTCATTTTAGTCAGTACAACTAATACAAAAAGTGCGTACAAAGTACACATGTCAGAATACTTCTTTGTAAATTATTTATTACTTAGGTAAACGCCCCAATGGATGATCATGTATCAATATATGATCACTCCATGTATATAATCACACCGTTTACACACTGTATACGTGCTAATGATAATTAATTAAAAAATCTGCGTTTACTGCACAAGTCTTTATGCGACAGACTTTCCATGTAAAGTTCTAATATGTAACTACTGCACAAATACATCAACTAATTGCGTGTATTTTTTCTCGATCTCCCTTTCTCACTATCCCTCAATAGGTCTCAATCGCTCTCTCTCTTCTCTTTAACAAAAACGCTGCACATCTTCGTGACGTCCCGTAAATAAGTTTCACTTGAAAAAAAATTAAATAAATAAACAGCCTACGCCCTTGTCTCTCAGAGCCACAAGAATACGCACAAACTTACAATTTGCCACTAAGTACAGTCTATTGTAGTGAGCAATTGTTCCTACTGCCTCGGGATTTGTGTAAAAGTTTTGCTGCTCTTTACCGACGGTTCGCCCATGAATCATCAGTATGAGTCTGGTGCGTGAGGAACTGGAAAAGCGTCGCATTCCAACAGCATTCTTCAAGCGTCATTATATTGAAAGCGCAAGACACTAAAGGACCCGGAAGTTTTGGCACTAAACTATTTACAATAAAATATGTTTAATTAGTATAGCACATAATAAATAAATTAGTAAATTTCCGACGTATCTTACTTGTGAGATTCACGAGTTAGTATTATTCTTTAATCTAATTGTTCATTATAATTTCTAGTTATCGCGATGGAGTGCAATTGCCAACGGTTGTACCTGGAAAATATTATTTGGCAGCTGATCGTGGAAGTGTGGATTATTCCATTTCAAACTTAAATATAAACGACACAGGAAATTATACAATTGTTGCAACAAATGATTACGTAACAAAAAACGTTACCTACGATCTTAGACCGCTTGGTAAGTCACTATTTATTTTGACCTGACAACGTCTTATAATTCGATGAAGCAACACATGCGGCGTTACCTCGCTCTGAGGCGTTCCATTTAAGGCGAGAGCGCAGAACGATGGACAAAGAGGCATGATTCCATTCCTAGGTATTTTAAGTTTGAACTACAGTCAAAATCTTTTACAAAGTTGTTCGTAAAAACCGATAGTCGTAAACGCTGATGATTGTTATTAAGAACCTAATACAATAGAATTCAGCCGAGATCTTTGATTTTGGTCAATATAACCGGTCTTTGTAAACGGTTTTGAATGTTAATCAAATTCACCCAGGGGAAAAAAAGGCCTTAAAAGGCCGGCAACACACTCGTGAGCACTCTAGCGGCGGTGTCACTTAGCATCAAGTGAGCCTCCTGCCCGTTTGCCCCTTGTTCTATAAAAAAATTCAATACTTTGGACTCCAAGCGGGGTTCCAATGCGTGGGAATGGAGGTCGCTGACATATTTTTAGTTAGCTAATTCTGAGTAAAATGTCGCCATTTGGTTAAGAAATTAATAATTTTATCACTTAATAGTAGAAACCGTATTGATAATACAAATTATTAGACTTTAGTATTATCACTTAAAATATTAATTTCTTTAAAAACGCGCCATCTATGAAAAACATTAGCTAACTTTATTGTCGTCTGTTTTTAATTATTATTGTAAGAATTCCAGATAAAGTCTGATTTAAAATTAATTGCTACAAAAGACTGATAGATGTTACGTCCTTTCGAATTAATTAAAATTATGAAAAAATATATTCCAGGTGTACCAATGATTAATTTTGGACGCAAAGATGCGAGAAAGTATTTGAAGGATCAAATTGCTTCAATAAAATGCGAGGCAGTTGGGTATCCACAACCCATTATAGATATGGTGTTCACTGATGAGAAGGGTCAGGAAAAGCGGCTTGATGTATGTATAAGTAAATTTTTATTTTTGGTGTTTATGGCCTGGTATGACCTTTAGGCCAAGTCCTGAGTATTTTTATTTGGCTTATTATAATTTCTCACTAGTACTTTCTTAGAGGCACGTCATAGGATCCATTTTTTAACTTATCACTCATGCGGCGGGAGGGATCTTGCACTGTCACGTGATTTTTTTCTATGTCACAAATTTCATTGAAAAGAATCAATCTGTCGAACAAAAAGCCCTCAC
Organism: Pieris mannii; assembly: GCA_028984075.1. Lineage (NCBI taxonomy): Eukaryota > Metazoa > Arthropoda > Insecta > Lepidoptera > Pieridae > Pieris > Pieris mannii. The sequence continues at coordinate 5,403,269 of CM054797.1, forward strand.
ATACAAATATTTTTTATTTTATTTATTTATTTATTGTATACAAAATCTTAAATAGAAGGAGTTGGTGTGGTGGAAACACAAACTGGACACAGTTTTTCTGTCCACCAGGACGTCGAAAATATTTAGATGTTTAAATTATATACATACTAAGGCCAGTGACATAATATACAATAAAACATTTTTACCATCAAAAATTGCACAAACAACGTAGTAAACCAGTTGAAACATTGCCGCTTCATAGATAGCCGGTGCAAGAAACCTGTTCTTGACGAGAATTCTCAGATATCACCAACAGAATTCTTGCCGAATAGTCCTGTCAAATTAGACTAAAAAATATAAGTGAGGTTACAAAAATTCTCACTTGGCTGTATGTATATTGGTAGGATTGTTCAATACACTGAAAAGGTCACAAAAACGTTTTTTTCACGATTTGCAGCAAAATGATAAGTTTTATCATAAAATTAGCTCCGACAAAAATTGTAGATCAGACAATTATCTATAGATGGTGCAGTAGCTTCTCTCGACTACGCCCATCCGAGCCAGGTGGGCTGGGACATGTATTAGTTTTTATTTTCCTTATCCGTAAATAGATCACCTTCATGGCTTCCACGGTCCGTTTCACAAAGCATTCTTTTGCGAACTGTGGAATCCGACTACCGGTGGGGGTTTTACCTGAGAGAAACGACCTCCAACTATTCGAAATTCGAGCGTTCTCCTCCCTTAAAGGCCGGCACCCACTAAAATGGGTGTCTATGGCCTGCGATGACTACCCTTTTTTAGCGCCCTGCAGGCTCGTTTGCCTCCCTATTATATAAAAAAAGATCTTTAATGAATATAGAGAGAATCGTTGACGGGTTTCGAAAGATTTTTTATGGGTCACGAGGCAATTGAGTGGGACCTAAAATAAAGTGTTTAACATTTTTGATACCTGGAACACCAACGATCGTACGATACCTTTATGGGAATAGGCCTTTTCTTAGAGGCCCATAGTCGTTTCGATTCGTATACATTAGCGCATCCACAAAAACCCTATGTTGTGATCAGGATGTATTGCATTCTACCTCGGCGTCCTATGATGGAATTAGGAATTTGGGGCAAGTATTACGTAAGCAGGCTTTTTACCCCTTCCCCCCTCCTTTTGTCAGCAAAAGTAAACAAAGCTTTTTAAAAACAATGCTGACAGAGTATATGTCACGTGACTACTTTTATAAAGTAAATTTGGCCCAAGCCAACATTCTTCATAGCACCCCTGATATATGTAGTAAGAGATATCGAGAGTCAAATTTGTACGCAAAGCCAAAGGAGCAGGCTGAACGGACCAGATTGTCAAATTGTAAAAATCAACTAAATTCCTAGACTATAACAACATCTTTAATTCCCTTTCAGGTGACTAAACGCACTAAATTCGAATCTATAATAAAAACATCGACAGAAGTACAAATAAATGCGCGTGCATCTGGCTATATAACTTGCCACGCCACGAATAGCATGGGTCACGAGTCTGAAGAGAGAAGATTTGTCATTCAAGAGGTGCCAGACGGTTTTGGAGTTAAGGACAGTCTGGGCTGGTACTCTGAAAATCAGAAGGTTGAATTGGAGTGCTATGCTTCGAAATATGAGTTCTCCAACGTGTCATGGATTGATTGGGAAGGTCTACTGATGGATAATTATAGTAAGTGTTAAAAATGAGATTATCATCTTCTTTTCTACCATTACGGCAACTAAATACTAACCCGACAAAAAACATATCAAATCATACATAAATTACCGGTAATTTAAACAAGATTTATTTATTTGTTCACAAAAACACATACACTATCCTAAAAAAATAATGAAATATAATAAATATTAAAGTATTTATGACTCGTTCATTAAAACCTAAGCAAAACAAACAAATATACAGTATTTACAATTTTCTTAATAATAATAAAAAGAGAATTAAAACAAACTTTGTTTTAATTCTCCTTTCAAATTCAATTTTAAAAGTTTGGTGCCTTTAATACTGGCAGCATCTCCTCCCTGTGTAATCGGTCACCGGGTACTATGTACCAGGCGCCGGCTTGAATCTTTAAGCACTTGAACCTCACCAACCCAAGTCTCTGCTTCAAAAGGAACAAAATCTCATTACAAGTGCGGAAAGCCTGTCATTGCTAAGAGTTCCGACAAATGTCTACCCAAGCCGAGGCGCAGCCGAAGGTGACATTTTGACATTGACAGTCGGAACAAGTTGCAATGACGGTTCCGCACGTGTACTGAACAACTATTTTTAATACAGTTGTGAAAAAATTCAGCAATTTAATAAAACTATTAGTTTTTTTTTCTTGTCTTCGCGCAATAAATTCGTTGTACATAGCGTCTTTTACGTTTCCGGTAAAATGTTCTCCGCAGCATTTTGTGCAGAGTTCGGGTGGTGTTAATTTAAATAAAATATTGTCGAAACATATTTGAGTCGTTTATTATTTTTCGCCTTATCTGCTGCCGCCCCTGTAACAAAGTCGTGTTACCTACACCACTTACAATTCAAGATCGGCTGGACCGATGTTAGCTATCTCTTGAATCATAACGATTATACCTTATATAGCTTCATCATCGCAAGATGAATTAAAACAACGATTTTGATAAATACTGATTATCACAAGACTAAATGATCATGACTATTGAAGCCTTTGACCCTTAAGATATAAGTTTCGTGTTATATAGGTCCCATTTCTTATTTTACAGCCAAGTTTTACCAGACACAATTCTCGTTTGTCGCCACGTTGGTGTTTGATGAAATAACATTAAACGATGCTGGGAACTACACGTGTGTGGGATATAAGAATGATGATTCCGAGGAATCGTATATGACGCATGTGTCTGTAATAGGTATGTATTGTTTCCGGTAAGATGACAAGAGAGGGAGAGAAATAGACGTGCAGAAGTAATTTGTTACTCGTATTTTTGGCGTTACGGTGAAGTTTTATAACCCAGTAGTCTGCGTTTGATAACTCTGATTCTATACATCTGTTGCAGTATATGTAACTCTCTAGACAATTAATTAAACATCGATATTCAATCAAGTCGTTAATGTTCCGAAAATCAAGTGAGTGAACGAAACGTTTAAAGAGTTTCCTAAACTTTCCTAGGCAACAAGACTAATCTAACCTAACCATTTAAAATAGAACAAAACACAGAATTTCTAAGCTCTCAGTTCTTCACGATCACACCGAAATAATCATGGTCGAGCCGACAACATGTTTACAATTTCACCAAAGACCACAAGACCACAGACAGTTAGTAACAAATACTCAAAAGTAGTCAGCTGTTGTCGTGACTGCCATCTTGTTTTATATTATTAATTAACACCCTGGCTTTCGGTCAGACAGATAGTTAAACGTTTTCGACGCTGCTTGATTTAAATCAAAATGCTAGCGACTTAATTGAATATCGATCTTTAATTAACTGTCTAGAGATTCAATTTACTCTCTGATTTAACTACTTTCACACACAGAAGTTTACAGAAGTCACTAATTTTGAAAAAAGGGAATTAAGTAAATTAAAAAAAATATTCAAACGTAAATTATAATTAATATGGTAATTTCACGTAAATAATTTGATCTGTATTATATGATGACTCTCAAGTGCTAATGGGAGATGTAATTTTTTTTAATGTTTGTGCATGTTTATAGAACAACGGTTGCCTGTTATTCTAATTCCGGAGACGACGGAGATGGACGTTCAAGTAAATCCCTACCAACCAATCCAACTTACTTGCCAGGTTGATGCTGTACCTCCTCCCACAGTCACCTGGTATAAGGTAAGAGAATTTCAAAATATAATTGTTTAATTTATGACAAATGAGTTTTCAAATTTCGAATATAGTTTTTAACACCAATGTGTTTAAAACTAGTCTAGGTCGTCTTCGTAATCTTTGTTAGGAGGCGCGTAAATTCAAATCATTAAAAAGTATTATTGCATATGAAATTGACGTTTTGACTGACCTAAAATATCCTCTCTTTGGTTAGGAATTACAAATTTAATTTTTACAGATATTATATTATACTGCAGCATTTGTTTTTTTTTTCCAAAAACCACGATTCCTTTTCCCGTTTTGTTTTTTTTTGCGTTACTTTATTTATAAAATCAAAAACATGAATATGCGTACGACTTCCACCGTGGTATACTTTGATTAACTAAATATATTGTGTTTAAAAAATTTATATTTTGATTTTATGTATGACTCTGTATCCAATTAGATATTAAATGTATAATTCCATTAAAAAATATTCATAAACTGTTATAAAAGCCAACTGTAAAAATGAATATTCAAAACTTCTGTTGAGATAAAAATAATTTGACATCTGATGATCACAGTATCTATAGACAGTGTTGTTATTTTTATGTATTTGAACATATTTCAGGATGGATTTCCCATTGAAGATACCGAGAACCTAGCAATCAGTACATTTATGATGAATCGTACTACATTAAATTCAACGGTGGGAATAAAGAGTATGACAGAGGATGATCAGGGAAAGTACGAGTGTCTAGCATATAGCGGAGAAGAAACGCAGAGCAAGACTTATAATCTTTACATGAAAGGTACTTTGTTATCTAACTGTCATTATCAAAATAAAATCAGTTTTAATATTAACATTATCAATTAAAAATGTAAACATTAATATTACATAAATTTAACTTCTTATTAGCATTTAGAGCTTTACACTAATGCGACAGTTTCATGATTTGCATAGGTGTCATTTAAATGTGCACTGCAATGTACTCGCGTAAATTGTATCCCTTATATAGTAGTTGCATAATCTACAACTGTCTGTGGTAGCCGATCACGCTTGTGGCAATGTTCTTTTATATAAGTAGAAAAATATTGTCGCATCTTTAAAAAAACAAGCAAATGGCGCGAATGTTAGCGTTGCTATGGTTACGTATTCGCTGTCATTTAAATATGATCGCGCAATTTCTAGTTGATTCCCGCCAGTTATATTATTATTATTAAATATTTTCTATTTTATAAATTTTGATGAGGGTCATCCATAATATTTAAATTAAAAGATACAAAAACTGCCTGGATAACATTTCTTTTACACCTAACAAAAATTTTAGTTAAAAGTTAGTTTTTTGTGGAATATATTGTATGGCCGCTTTTATGGTAAAAGCCTCATCCATATTTTTGCTCTAGATATGCTTCGTTGCTGACCACGACGCTCAGACATGAGCTGCCGACTAAAGAGAGAGAGAGATATTCCTAATTCGTTTTTTCTATTTTCTCTCTCAATGTATTTGTTCAGATCTAATTGTCTTGTTTTGATGATTTTACGTTGAAATGTCACCATTTTAAAATAAAAATTTCAGAAACACCAACGTACAAAGGACTATTGAGTTGTGTAGGCGTTATTGTATTCTTACTTATAATACTAATTGCCTATTTGGCATGGAGAATACGAAAGATGAAGCAATTTAAGAGGGAGCTAGCTGCAGCTGGTTTGCTCTACTTCAAGGAAGGAGTACCGAAGTCCCTTAACCCAGACCTCGGAATCGATGAACAAGCGGAACTCTTACCTTATGACGATAAATTTGAGTTTCCACCGGAAAAACTGAAAATAGGTGAGTTAAATATGTCCTGGAAACGCCAATAGGCCAGGTTTTGTGGCCAATCGTCTGACCAGTTCTGTATAAAACAATATAAGCCTAATCTATATTCTAGTATTTGAAATAAGTATGATCGAAATACTTTCTGGAAAATAATCTTAGATTTTTTAGGTGTATTCTTGTTTATTTAATTACTGCAACAATTTGTCACAGGGACTGGTACGACGCCATCTTGTCTAGAGAAGCGTTTTGGCGATTTCTTTAAATTATGTTTTTTTATTGATAAAATCTTACCAACGCTCGGCACATTATACTGTTTTATTGTGATAAGCACGTATCGGCAAACATGACGTACACGAAGCGATCATACAAGTATTAAACAAAACAAAAAACATTAGAAAAAACGAAACAAATTTTAATGTGACATTAATGATTAATTTGAACATTTAAAGCCAACAATTAAACGATAAAAATAATATTTTGTACAATCACTATATCTATTGTTTTGTTTAGTGTTACCAGTTTTATTAAACTTTTTAGGTAAACAACTCGGCGCAGGAGCCTTCGGTGTGGTATACAAAGCCGAGGCCAGGGGCATAGTGAATGCCGAAGAATCCACTACAGTGGCTGTCAAAACTGTCAAAAAAACCGCAGATAACATGTACATCAAAGCTCTAGCTTCTGAATTGAAGATTATGGTGCATTTAGGAAAACATATTAATATCGTCAACCTTTTGGGAGCTTGCACGAAGAATGCCGGGAAAAGTAGGTTTTATATTCTGTTTGCCTTCATATATTCATTTCCTTACTGTTTACTAATAAATGAATATTAGTTAACAGTAAGGAAAATATTAAATATCCTTCAAGATTCTGCATTTCCCAATATAAATGGATGCATATATCCTTAAGTATCAAATCAAAATTTGTTTATTCAATTTAGATGCGACTTAAGGCATGCTTATGTCAAAAACGTTTACAAAATTCGCGAAAGAGCAAAACTACGCCATCCGTTCGCAAGACTACCAGGAGGTCTTGTTCTGAGAAGAACGGGCAAGAAACTCGGAAAGTTTTATCCTCCCTCTACATACAATAATTCAAAGGAAAATGTCATAAACTATAAACATACTGTATGTATCGTATATGTGAACTACAATTAGAATAAAACACTTTATGATTGCTTTGTTTTTTTTCACGTTCTGTTTATATTGAATTAGTTAGTGTGCGAGGCAAAGCTATGCACATAGTCTCTTTCCAAAGAACTGCAATTAATCGCTGGGAAGTATACAAGGTGTTCACAAATCACATTTAATTTCAGGGGAGCTAATAGTTATAGTGGAATACTGTAAATTTGGTAACATACACAATTATTTGATCCGTCATCGGGAAGTGTTTATCGACCAGCTCACTGATGATAAAGAGAAGAGCCTGGGTAAAGTCAACAAAGCGTTCTCTTCCAGCACTGCTAGTAGTGGGTAAGAAAATGTCAATGTCAATGTAACTTTCTTAAAAAAAAATTGAGACAACATTAAATCTCTTAAGATTTGTTTTTACCACTTGATGCAATAATTAAATAATAAATTTAAATTCACTTTCTCCACTGGTACTTTTAAGAATTTTTTTTTTTAATTTGCTTGATGAATACTTCAGTGACTAAACTATTAAAATAATTTTTTTTTTTGGTGTTTATAGTCATTCTTTTGCAAATACATATTTTTAATAGTTTTGCCAGATATTGTAAAGCCGATATTTGTTCGCAGAATGCATTCTGATTATTACGGCTCAAACCACACTCAAGCAACGGACCATACAAGCCTAAATTCGGGAATCACTAACCGATCTGGAAGAAAAGGTATTTTTTTTAAAGAAACTGACAAATGGTACCGCTGACCATAGACACTCTCAATGCCAGAGGGCTCGCAAGTGCGTTATTGACCTTTTATTTGAACGCACTATTCGAGTAGTTGTTTCCACATAGTGGTGCTTTGCGGTAAAAAAGTGCCTCAAAACTTCAGTTGCAGAAAGAAGATGAATCTCACAACTCCTCTGAACTTTCCATAGTAAATGCTCAAAGACATGCAGGCATGCAGACAGCCCCAAAGATCAATATATAATAAAAGTTTATACCAACCTGTCCATGGGCGGTATCACTAAACATCAGATGAGCATACTGTAACAAAAAAACCCTACGTATTTCAAAAAACTTAATCCGTCCGTTATTTCTCCTAAATACTTTTTCGTCTCTTTCTGTCGAATTGTGTTTACGCTGAGATGAAAAGAGACAGAAACACTTTAGGTCAACCAGTCGTGAAAGCGGCATTTGGAATTTCATAGAAAGCGACAACTATAGCTTTACTTTTTCTATTATATCATACATTTATGTAATATGATGTCTAAACATGGAGCTAGAAATGCTGACCGAATCATTGCAATTTAAAAAATGATTGTAATACTGTTAAAAAAAAACTACAACCACTTTTAGGTCTTGGCCTCAGATTTCTGAATCTGTTTCATGATCATTTTTAAATCTAATAGGCAAGTAGGTGATCAGCCTCCAGTGGCCGACACACGTTATCAACTATTTGGGTCTAAGACATGTCGGTTTCCTCACGATGTTTTCCTTCACCGTTCGAGCAAATTTTAAATGCGTACACAGAAATAAAGTCCATCCACAGCCGGGGATCGAACCTACGTCCTCAGGTATGGGAGTCGCACGCTGAAGCCACTAGACCAACATAAAATAAAATACGTTTATTTTGGAACATAAGATAACTTATTTCACGTCATTAAATTCGAGCCTGTTGGCATCCCTACTCATCGGCAAAGAAGACAGAGGGTGTAAGCCGAGAGAAAAAGCCGGCGTAAAAAACTGTCGGTACTCTTTAAAAAAAGCAAATCATCAAACAATAGTACAATATTTAAAACAAATAGAGCAAATAAATTAGAAGTAGCCTGCCCAGCACTAGTCCCAGGCCCTTTTATCAACTAGATAATCACTAACTTTATAGTAAGCCTTTTTACACAGCTTTTCTTTACATTTTTTAAATTTAATTAAAGGCAGAGATAAAAGAGCCTCTGGGATTTTATTACTCTTTCTCTTTCTCGTACTGATAACACTAGGTATAACAGTTCCATAAATTTCTCAGTTTCAGAAACGGGATACGTCCAACCCGAATGGCGGTCGAACTACGAATGCGACTCCATTTACGAAGGCCGAAAGCCAAGGCCCCTTACATCAAGAGATCTTCTCGCTTGGGCCTTCCAAATTGCTAGGGGAATGGAATATCTTGCCAGTAGAAAGGTGGGTTAATCAATATTAATAATTTACAGAAGGGTTTTTCGATTCTCTAGCAACGCTCTTAGTATTTTCTTTTATTAACATAACTTTAACACATTTAAAGAAAAACACTTTTTTAACGAATTGAAGTTATGTATTATTGTAAACTTATAATTATTTAAACATAATTTTAAATTTAACCGACGTTTCGCGTGCTTTACAGCGTGCGTGGTCACGGTGACTGAACACAAAGGTGTTAAATGTCAAAAAGTATCACAGCTGTAGAAAATGTTGTATTATCTGTATTTATATCCCCGGTGTTGGTATCGACTAAAAGATGTAGGGTTTCTGCAGATTTTGCTCACGGTGTCCTCCATTTTTGCGGATTGTTCAATTCAACGTGTTGATTTCAATCCGTTAAAAAAGTGTTTTCTTTAAACGCTCTTAGGGGCCGTTCATAAAATACGTCACACTGAAATCAGCTTTTTTTGACCCCCTCCCCCCCCATTGTCACGCTGTGTCACACTTTGTGACCCCCCCTAGAAATATTTCGTCACGTCACGCTGCCCTATACCCCCCTCCCCCTTGTCACATCTTGTCACACTCAGCCAGACCCCCCCCCCCTGTATGCGAACGTATTTTATGAACGGCCCCTTAGTGTAAACCCTGTAATTTTTGACAGCTTAACTGATAATTATTATTGTGAACTAAGTAATAATGAAAAAAGTATGCGAAGTAAATCTTTATTTCAGGTCCTACACGGTGACTTGGCAGCGAGAAATGTGTTATTGGCCGAAGATAATGTTGTGAAGATTTGCGATTTCGGTCTAGCAAGGAGCATCTATAAAAACGATGAATATCAAAAGAAAGAGAACGTAAGTCTTTTTATGGACGTTATGGCTATTATTTATTGTTTAATATTTTTTTTTAATTTCATCTATTTATTATTAAATAACGGGTATATAAATTTAACATGAAAGTAGTACACACATCACTCAATAGATGGCGCTTCATACCTTAATAGCTCAACTATGTAGTAATAACAATAGATAGTAAACTCCAATGGATAGTAAACACATAGAGACTCTTTCGAATAGGCTGAGCTCTGCGGTATATGCAGTAAAGAAAATCCGACAGTTTACTGATAAGGATACGGCAAAACTTGTGTATCATAGCTACAGTGTGCGACCAACCAGGCTCCAGAAGATAAACCACTCCTTATATGGAAATTGTTTTTGTTTTTACGACAAACTCCCAAGCGAAATTAGAGGATTAGCACTAAATAAATTCAAAGACCTCGTTAAAAGTAAATTAATCAATAAAGCTTTTTATAAATGTGACGACTACTTAAATGATCTTTATTTGTATTAAAAACTTGGCGATTGAAAAGAGTGGCGGAAAGTTTCTTGCCAGTTCTTCTTACCCGCTCTATGACCTTGACTTGCGAACTGGTTGTAAATGTAAATTTCCAATTAATTTAATTTTTTGACGTTCATAAGCGTACTTGTTTACATCGCTGAATAAAGATATTTTGTTGTTGTTGTCGTTGTTGTAATTATGATAAATGCACAAGTTATGTACTAGACGGCGCGGAATGACAGTATATTATTTGTACACAAGTAACTCAAAGAATCCATGTTTCAGTGGTTTACTAGATTAGTTATATAGATTTCTTGGTTATAAATAAACAACGCCCCATTCTCACGTTAATTGGAAGTAATTGTTAAGAAAAATAAAATGATTACATTTTGCAACAACTTTTATGGTCAGGTTGTATTAATTTATAATAGTTCTCAAATAATAACCTAGGTGGCGCTAACTTAAATAATATATATTCATCGTTAATAGTAGTGTATGTCCTTCAAATTATTTAGTAAGCCTTAAAGCTGATCGTCAACGAATTTCATTATTTCGAATGTTTTGATACGTTTCTTCAATCTTTGAAATTAATTGAAAGATAAATTTGTTATTTTTTAAATATAAGAATAATTGATTGATCCTTCAAAAATGGCCATACCTATTCTTAAAAGATACCTCACTCACGAATCCTAGCATTCGTCAATGGGCTATCACTTACCATCAAATGAAGGCTCATTTGGCCTCCGTTCTATATAAATAATCACTCAAATTCTTTAATAATTTTCACATTAAGGTAGAAACCTTAGGATTTAAGTTTTATTTGAGTAAATCAAGTATATATTAAATAACTTAAGTAACTAAATATAAAATTAATGCCATTGCAAACGCAAGCTATATATCTTATATATTTAAACGATCAATTCTTGTATATATACATATAAATGGAATCTCGGAATCGGCTCCAACGATTTTCATGAAATTTAGTATACCCCCGTTTCGAGGGCGATTAATCGATCTAGCTAGGAATCATTTCTAGAAAATGTAATTTTATTCGTGTTTTATCAACTTAAACATAGAATTGCTCGTTTAAAGATGTCAGTCAAATAAAAACTTAAATATGAATATAATTATCTTTATTCGATAATTATATTCATATTTTATCATTTTATTAGTATGTAATTCGTATTTAATTATAATTTCAAAAAACACAACTTATAAAAAAAAATCCCGAGCAAGGCTCGGTCATCCAGGTACTATTTCTTAAAAAAAAATGAATTTATTATTTCTTTACAGAGCCCTCTACCGGTGAAATGGCTAGCCATAGAATGTATGGTGGACCGTATCTTCTCCACACAATCAGACATCTGGTCCTTTGGAATTGTTCTATGGGAGCTATTCTCACTCGCACAAACGCCTTATCCAAATATCAGCCCGGCAAACTTGCTAAACTGGCTCTCTGCGGGGTAATTATTTTAATTTATTTATACATTCATTTTCCCGAAGGGGTAGATTCCCGAAGGGTAAGGTACCTGGATTTTGTCCAGGTTTACCCATAATCTACGGCTCGACTCGACTCCACTTCACCATCCACGGTTGCCTTTGCCATAACAAGCACGCTTCTAAGTATGGCCAATCGGGCCATATTTAAAATTTCTTGGCTTCATATAAAGAATGATAATGAATATTATAAATCATTAGAAACTGCGTGTTTGAAATATTGTCATAAAAAAATAATAAATTAAAATGTTTATTTTTAAAATTAAAAAAAAAATGTTTATTTTTTAAATTATTTACATCCAAAGTTCGCCCCTTGAGAGAATAATTAAATGTTTTTTTTTAATCGTCATGTATTCTTACATGATATAAGTAGCAATTAGTCATGTTTCAATTGTTTTTTTTTTAAGTTATAAATTTCACAATATAAACATCCTTACATTATTTATCATGTTCATCTATATTGAATAAATATTTTCGTAAAGAACTTGATAAAGTTAAAAAATATGATTTTAGACATCGTCTGGAGAAGCCTACGTATTCTGATGATAGGCTGTATGACGTCATGCTGAAGTGTTGGGAGAAGAAGCCCACGATGAGGCCCTCTTTTTCAGAACTGCAAGTTATTTTGGGTTCCTTCCTCGAGGATAATGTTCGGAATGTAAGACATTTTACTATGATTGTAGTATGATTTCGTAAGTTCATAACATGGGTAGTTTCATTGTGAGCAGTTTAAGTTCATAGTTCTGCGAAGGTCGAAGAATAAATGTCTTAAGTTATTAGTCAAGACTTAGCGCTAAGTGTGACTTGAGTAGGCCAAAAACGGCTCTAAAACTAACCTAACGAAACTAAAAATTTATTTTTGAAAAAAAATTAAAGAAAGAAAGACAATTTGAAACTATTTAATACTAGATATTTTTTTATTAAATTATGTAATAACATGTCTTTGTAAAGTACCTGGAATGTCTTTCTTCTAAATTTGAGATAATTCAACTTAAATCTAATTTCAAGAGCTGTAATCTGTCAAATGTCAAACTTCATAGTAAAGTTTGACATTTGACAGCGCGACAGACGAGACTTAAGATACAAATTCGAATATACCGTACTCTTCCTCCTGAACGTGAGTTCGATCCCCGGCTGCATTAATCTTTTCTGTTTTTTTAAATTTTTTCTATATGAATTCTATGAACTACTTCGGATATAAAATTTATTGTCTATCCATTTATCGTATAAACAAAAAAAAATATTTTTCAGCATTACGTAGACTTGAACGCTATGTACATGGATATAAATGCGAGATCAGATCAAGAGGACTATTTAGCGATGGTATCGGCCCCGGATTATAACAACATCGTCACTCCCAGCCCCCATCATTATACCAACGATGCTAACCAGTTCTTCCCATCTGCAACACCCAAGATGTTGGCGCATGGTAAGAACTACCCTCATTTATTATAACAAATTTAGTATTTAGATTTCCTGGTATAAATACAGTGTTATTCAGAGTACTCTGTATAAAAGATTTAAAACGTTTTGGAATATAAAATAAATTGTAAATATATACTAATTTAGTTATAAATTTAAATATAGGTTTTTATACCACAGTTACGTCACAGATAAGACAAACTGGGAATAATTTATCGTTGTAGAATGACAATTGACACTTAAAGAACTTAAGGTTTGTTTAGGTGTATACACGCCCACGTCATAGGCTGGTGCGACGCCATTTTGTCTAGAAAACCTAAAAAAAAAAAATATAAATGTTTAATTTGATTTTTACACAGATTCAAAAATACCAGACTAATAAATTATCTGAAATGGTTTTTAAATCTTGTCAAATAGCCCATTGCCCACGCCTCAAAAGCTTTTTATGCTAAGTGAAAGCATGGCAATATTTTTATTATATTATACGATTTATACGGTTGTCTACCTTATTTTGTTAAAGTTTTTGGATCCAAACAGGTCCTTATGTTGGCAATTTTCTTGGATATTAGATAACGCTGTAAGCCACACAAGTATATGACAAACATGAACGGATACAGAATAATTTCTGCATTGATTTTTTACTATATATTTCTGGCTGAGTCCTCTATTGCTGTTGATTTAAAATGTATCAACTTCAATATTGAAGAAAACCTTATGATTTCCTTGTTACACACATCGTACTTTAATAAATCTTATTAAACGACATTATACCAATTTCATATAAGCATTTTTCCTTTTGTCAGACGAAACGGAAAATACGCCAGTCTGATCACGCGAAAGAGATTCTTATACGGTAATAAAATGTATAAGGCATGGTTGATGTAACTAACAATAAGTGTAAAACCTTTTTGCCAATCTTTTTAGCTTCGAAACTTATTGGGAATAAATACACCGCGTTTTAATCTTTTTTTTTATTCAGCACTCTTAGCATGACTCTTTTGATTTTATTTTGTTAAGCTTTCAGTTAAAGCTACGAGGGGTGTGACAATTTTTGAAAAAAATAAAACTTTTCATTTAAAAAAAACCTTTCTTTCTGATTAGCTTACATGCTTATAAAGTGTTTATGATATTTGATATTCAATCTAGGCATATCAAAAATGCAAATCTCATCAGAAGATTGCATAGGTCCCAGGTAGTTTGCCTTATTGTTAAATTTAGTTCGATAACCCTTTCGAAACATTTTAACTTTAGTTTTTTCTGTTTTAAAAGTAAAAAAAAAAATTAACCCGTCTAGAAACTTTCAATAAAATGGCACGCGTATGTGTTTATAATTTCTGGTACTCATGTTCTGTGTGGATCAGGAATGGCAGTCTAGTTTTGGAGAATCGTGATATCTAATAATTATACTGTAATAATTAAACAAAATTATGTAAATATGTTTCGTACCTTCTTTCTACTATTCAATAGAGAACTTATATACACCAGTAAACCGTTGCTAAGAGCCAAAACTGTTTTCCTTAACTATTTTATTGTAAGCTGCTAAGAGTACTGAATAAAGTTAACAGTACTTGTATATACCCAATTCTTTATAAAATATAACTTCTCTACGTGTGTGTGACATGAACTAAACTGAAACTTTTCTGGGGCTAGAACAATTTAATATATATTTATTCTATACATTTCAATGGCACTATAATATAAACCGGTAAGAAAATTAAAACAAAGTCAATACTGCTATAGTCTATGAATCCAGTCATTTTTATCTATGACAAGTATATATGTGTGAAGGAACAGATTATATAGCTTTACAGATTAGGAAAATGTCTCTGTATCAATATGTGTGATTTTATTTAATAGTACAGACGGCAAACGGGTTCATCTGAAGTGATACCGCCGTCTATGGACGCTCTCAAATCCAGAGGGTTCGTGATTTTACCGGGCTATAAAAAAATAATGCACTTACTTATTTTCCAATATGTCCTTCAATGGTTTTGTTTAATACGGGTACACCAGACAATCTTTCACTGCACCTTCAAGTGACTAACCTCGTAATAATTCCTTTATAGATGACGAAGGCTACTTACAAATGAGCCCGCCGGGTCAGCACATATTCAGTCCACGTGTACCGAGTACCAAATTCGATTTTGACGCCCGTAAATTGAACGCAAAAATAGAGGTCAACGAATGGCCAGAGGAGAGAACCCCGATGCTAACACTGAACAATCTCCCAGCGCGGTCATGTTCGGAATCGGACGATGCCTACCTAAACATGGCCCCTCAAAACGATGATGAGGTTTTCGAAGCCAAAGATTGCAATAAGAACACGAAGAATATCGCCGCGTCTAATCCGACATATATTATGTACGATATCGATAAGAAACCCCAGAAAAATAATTACATCAACGTGTCCAATGGTCTAGTCAAGTAATCTCTTTGGTAATAAAATCTCATTACTCTTAGTGCTAGAATATCTCTAGTCGATCTTAAACGAATTTTGTTGCATTTGTCATTTAAGCTTGAAAATACTCGTGTCGTTTTTGTCTTGCGTTTACGGACGTAGATTCTTAATGGCTTGGAGAAGATTCCGCATCTGCTCCTCCATGGCAGTTTGCAGTTTAGGTTTGATTAATTTAAAATATAGACAAGTGCATTAGTCATAAATGTCTTAAAAGAGTTGATTAATTATAATATTTTAATATTCCGATTCCAAAAAATTTCGGAGGTTTATAATTTGCAATTTTCGTCTCTATGTCAAGAAATAGTGAAAAAAAATTGAAGAAGAATTTTGAGAAACTTTTTTTTAAAATTGCTATCCAGTATAGAGGTTTCGTCTCCTATTGTCTATTACGTGTACAAATTTTATTAAGAGATATTCGCTTAGCTACAAATAGTTTTATACGGAATACCGTAAATATACCTACAAATATATTTAGTATTTACCACCAGTATTTTGGTTTACCCCACCATTATGTAATAATTTCCTAATCGTAAATATTTTTTACCAAAGAGATTTAATAATATAAGGAAAAATGAAATTGTCAAATGCAGATCTTGTGTAACTCGCCCCATATAATTATATCTCTTTGATAAACTGCTTTTTATTAATATATTTTTCATTCCTCATTATGGCACCGTGTAATTTGTTTATAGCGTGACATCGTTACGTAAATTATAAAAAAAAAAATTGTTCGCCGAGAACCGGTATTGTTAAGCGTTAATAAAAATGTCAGCTGTGTATGAAAAATCCTTTAGCGCTCCTGGTACAAAACCTAAAAGCAAAAAAAAATGTTTAATACAAATTTTTATATATAGGTTTATATGTATATTAATCTAGATAGCGTTTTATTTGAAAATGTTGATACATAGAAACTCCAGGGGGTTTAGTGAAGGTGCCTTAATTTGTATGAAAATAGGAAGACGAACTGTCTTCATATTAATTAAGTTTCCAACTTTCTACATACACAACTTAAGGCGTTCTGACTAAACCCCGATAGCACTAAACTCTAAGATCTTGACAAAATTTGTTATTTTTTTCACCAACAATATGACAATAGCAATCAATCAATACATTCCAATGCACAGAATATTAAAAGGCGAGTAAAATGTCATACGTCAAAACATTAACAGTTACTCACACACGAATTTTTTTCCATACGGTTTTTGATATATTGGTTAAAAAAAATCAATTTTATTCAGAAATACACTTCTCAAAAATTAAGCTAAATTTATAGAAATACAAACTATAAAATGGTAATAAAGTAAAGGTCAAATAGTACAAACATCAAGACTGTTATCGCATTGAGGTGAAAAAACTGTCAAATACATTTCAATCTCATGTCAGTCTGACATCTCACCCCCAACCTCCATTCAATTGGTTTACTTTACACTAATGTTATTGAAAGATGTTATTATATATCTGTGTATGTTGTCTTTTTTTTTTTGAAGTCATTTTTGTTTTGGGTAACTATGCTTAGATTAAATTCAATCCATCAAATCTATCCTCACCGTAATAACACTTAGAACGTGACATTGGCGGAATTGTGATTGACACAGAAGTCGCCATAAAAAAAATAAAGAAGAAAAAAAAGATTGAAAGATGTCATTGCTTCAGTTTAGTTTTAATTACCAACGGGCGCTCAATATTTCATACTATTGCTAAGTCAATTATTTAATTAACACATTATTTGCTAAATTTTAATAAACTCAAGGATATTCTTTATGTTTTCTGATTAATCGACGTCTCGTAGCAGTTACGTTATTTTGATATGTAACCTAGTGTTATCGGTAAATCTCATACAAAATCAGTTGAACAGTATCAAAAACAGGTCTTCAAAAAGGTCTTACAACTAATTACACGGTGGGCGTAATTTAGAAATTAATTTGCATTTATCAGCTATATTCGTAAACTTGACATTCAAGTTTTTGTTATGTATATAATTATTTTAATTAATAATATATTTGTTAATTATAGATTTAATTACATTATAAGTTCTTAGTTAAAAATTATGTATTGAATTAAATGTATGATTGTCTGTTTAAAAAAGGAATACAAATAAAAATGTTGTTTTATTTTCGTCATGAACACGTTTAATAAAATAACTAAAAAAATAATTATTGGAACATAGCATAGCATTTTATTTACTAATACATATTATAAAGAGGAAAGAGTTTATTTTTGTAACGAATATTCTTTATACTGGACCGAAATCGAAAACTTGAGATATTTCTTCATTATCCCCGGGTCACAGTCTGGACAGAACCGGATAGTACCGACTACCGACAAACTGGAATTGATAGGAATGATGGCAGAAGTTGGAATCGGTCGCCTACCCTAATTAAAACAGTTGCGGGGCTTGCTCCATGGCGAGCGGGCCGGACCGAGCAGTGTGAAGGCAGCAAGTCGACGTATCGGTTAGGGCTTATCAATATGCACGACCTTCAGTAATAGGTAAAAGGTCTTTAACCACTCAGCTAAAAACACCTTTGACTAGAGCAACAGCAACACTTTCAATCGCTTCGGCTGCCTGAAAATAAATTTTAAGAAACGTTTTTTTTAATCATTCGTATAATTTTCATATTAAGGTATTTTAAGAGACTTAATACAATAAAAGGAGGTTATCAATATGAAATATGTGTATGTTCAAGCACAGAACAATAGCTGTGTTGTCGATCAAGGTATCAAATGATGCAGATTTGCGGCCAGTACAGAGAGGATTTTGTCTGATGACTGACAGTTTTCACGACATTAACTGAATGTTATGTTAAATTCAGATTAGCGCTTAGACGCCGATGTTTTATTAACTTGTACTTTTTAATGTATTTAAGTCGGGTATTTTTTATTTATTTACTAATATATAATTTAATACACTTACGTCTTTTAGTGCTTCTACGAATCCTAGTGGTATGTCAATAAACATCCTTCCGACACTGGCCAGGGTCTGAAAGGTAAAAAATATAATAAACTGTATTTCTCTTTTCAGTTACCGCCTCGGTTATTTCTAGTGGGTATTTATGTGTAGATAAAGGGCTATGTTGGCCTAGTGGCTTTAGCGTGCGACTCTCATCCCTGAGGTTGAAGGTTCGATCCCCGGCTATGCACTAATAGACTTTATATGTGCGCAAGAAATATTCGTTCGAACGGTGAAGGAAACATCGCGAGGAACCGGCCTTAGACTCAAAAGGTCCATGGCATGTGTCAGGCACATGAGACTGACCTACTTGCATAAGGATGACAAATGATACTCTAATGATACAGAAATCTCAGGTCCAAACTTAAAAAGGGTTGCAGCACCATTGTTTTATTTTTTTAATAAGACACGGTAAATGAAATGTGATAGAAAAAAATAACAGTTTCTCAGTTAAATAGAGCAGTGTTGGCCTAGTGGCTTTAACGTGCGACTCTCATACCTGAGGTCTTAGGTTCGATGTGTCTTTGACCCAAAAAGTCGACGACGTGTGTCAGACACTGGAGGCTGATCACCTACTTGTCTATTAGATTTAAAAATGATCATGAAACAGTATCAGAAATCTGAGGCCAAGACCTAAAGAGGTTGTAGCGACACTAATATATATATACATAAATTATTTTTAAATGGAATGCAGTGCAAATTTACATTACTTTGTATTAAAACTAGTTTACGTCGTTCGTCGCTGGCAAGACATGTGTAACAAGAGTGAGACAATAACATGAAAAAGTTCATTGTCCGAAACACTTGTTTTACACGAGTTCTTTAAATCCAATGAACGGTTGTGCAAATCTTGGTGTTACGAACAATGTACCAGAATAATTTCAAACAGTAGCCGACTTGAACATGTGATAGGTATATTATTTTATATCAATATCGAAGTTTATTAATAATGTTAAGTATATTTTTTAATTTCCTTTATACATCTTAAATACAAACTAACCTTAAAGTTAAATAACTAACTTTAGGCAATGTTCCGATACTGGCAGCGTTCCCCCTTTGAATAGCTAGACTAATTCTTTGTGATGTCTCCTGTGATGTCGACTAAGCTTTCTGCTATTTCCGTATATATTGTATATTGTGACATATTTATTATATATTTATATTTACTCAACGATATCATACGTCGGTCCCTTGCCACCGTCAACGTGCCAAGTCTACTTGAGCCGACTGGAATTGCAAGAGACGATGGCAAGAGACCGGACGGTATGAGTTTGATTCCATGGAAGATCGGCCTGGTTTTGGTATGTGATACCACCTGTTCAGACACACAGGCCCCTTCCCATCTCCATGGAACAACAGAGCTGGTGCGGCTGAAAAATTTAAAGCATGCAAATACAGGGGTCTAGGCTCTGAATATGATTTTGTCCCATTCGGTGTCGAGACCCTTGGTCCGTGGGGTCCTAGCGCGTTAAGGCTTTTTAGGGATTAGGGAAATATCAAAAAGGTTAGTCGAGATCACAGAAGAACGAAGAGCTGGCATAGAGAATTAGTCTACCTATTCAAAGGGAGTAACCTTGCCTACAGGGACTCCTTTTAATTATTAAATTTTAAGGTTATTTAATAATTAATTTCTATATGTACAATTTGTTCATGTAGGTAACATAATGTACACTTATGAACGTCAAAAAAGAAATATATATCAAATGCTTTTTATTAAATGTATCTAAATATAATTTATTATTTAACACACCAAGGACAAAATAAATATCAGCTTAGTTTTGTTGTTTATAATAACTGAACGGTTAGAATATCACATTTGAGTTTTCCCAATCAATTTAACTTAAAAAAAACATGATTTTCGGTCTGGAGTGGAATTTATATTTAGTACGTAATATGGCTACTACATCACCCAAGTGAAGCAATACTCACGCCACTAGGCCGATAATAATCTTTAGAAACCGCGGCCTCCGATGCAGTGTCGTTTCCAGAGGACGCAACCAGCACGCAGCAGCAAAGACCAACAACTATTGCTAGTCTCGAATCCATGGCCACACTGATGAAATCCTTAAAGAAAATTCTTTTAAATTTAACATTTAGCCATGAGCATTGTTAAATATCTAGTGTTACGCATGTTTAGCTAATTTGTTTTGACATTACAACAAAAAGGTGAGGTCGTAAATTTTGTGTTGTTAAAATAAGGTTTTGTTACTTGGATATACAAACTAGCATGCGAGTGATAAGGACAACATATTCGATAACTACCAACATGTTTCAAAAACCCGTGTATAATATGGGATTAAGGTGATGAAGCTATAACACTGTTGTCTATGGCTGTTTGGTGAACGCGTCAATCTCAGAATCGGATTTGAATTGGAATTTCGGAAAAATTGGAAAATTATTTTTGTGTCGTAAGCTTTACTCTACATACATAGAGTACGACCAGTTGTTTTGTATTGTTATTAGAAAATCGAAAAAACAAATCGTGATGCTTTGTTTTAAATTTTAAAATAAGTATATACAGTATAAGGATACAAATAAAAAAATACTACTTAAATGACGTAAATATACATTGCATTTCGCGCAGTATTGTGTACTCATTATACTAAAGACTTACAAAATGTTAAATATATAATAAATAAAACACTAGTAATGATATCATAATATAAATATACAAATTTAGTAAGTAGGTAAGCATATAAAAAATATATGTATACAGAGTATATGAAGGTATGGTGCAACTAAACATGGACTGCCTTACATTTGTAGCCTAAAAAAAGCCTTCATCTGTTTTGATAAGAATGTCCACTTACTGATCGACATTACGTCTCTTTCCGTTTTCAACAAAGTGTTACTTTGGTGAGTATTCTGTAGAATTGTTTGGGTTGATCCCTCGTTTCGCAACCGTACGAGCCGTATCTATGCAAAATTTCATCAACATCACCTTTGTGGCTGGAAGTCTTCCACAGTCCGTTACACAACGCACTTTCACTCCCGGTTGGGGTCTTTCCTGAGAGGTCTAACTATTCAAAGTTAGAGTGTATTCATCCCTCGAAGGACGTCAACATACCGACTAAATATCCATGAGTTGTAATGACTGTCTTTTGTGGGCGTCCCGTAGGCTCGTCTTCCCAGTATTATAAAAAAAATATATGTTGCAATGCTCTAGACGGGTCTGTTTTTTCATTTCTTAGGCCCATGATAGCTTATGTAAGAGATTTTGCTGTTTTGTTTTATCCAAATTGCAAAACATTTTGGATATATAATCTTTAGTTCTGAAACCACTTTAAATTTGTACACAGAAAAATTAATATACCTTTAATTAATCTCTTTGCACTGACTATTAACAGTTTCACCGCAAACAAAAGAAAAACAACAACAATTAATGCTAAATATATGTTATTTAAATGTTATTTAACAAGTACAACTCTATATTTTACTTACATGCAGTAGGTACATTTAAATACAAAAGCGAGTCAACTATATAACTAAAAAAACCTACGTGTTTTAAATACCAAAAGAAAAATGAGACTTTTTATAAATGTTTACTGAACGGTTATAGTTTAAAAAAGAATGTTTAAAAATAAAGTTTTTAATTTGTTTTGTTACTAATGGTGCATTTGACAATGTAATAGTTACTACAGTGACTGTTGTGGTGGTCTCCTAGGAAAATTATTTTATATTGCTTAGACCAGAGTTTCCCAAACGTTTTTGTGTCGTAGACCCCTTGCCGTGTTGGGTAGACCCCCTACTTACCTGATATTGATTTCCTGTAAATTTCTAACTGTAGTGAAGTTTAGTGTTAAAAACTTAAAGTAAAAACACATGTTAATTTATACATTTGTTAATTGAATTGATTTTGACGTGACAACGTCTTATAAATTGGTTTGCCGGGTGACACTTCAAGAAACTGCGTTACGCTCCGCTCACGTTATGCGCTCACAATGAGAGCGAGTGAGAGGCACGCGTCCCTTCCACTCGGGCATGGTTAGCCCGCCTAAGAGCGAGAGAGACAGACATAAAAAGTTGTTTGTATAAATTAATGTTTTAAATATAATTCTTTGTATAAATAAATGTTTTAAATTGTTACTATTATTTCATCCTTCTTCCTACTATACGAATGAATATTCACATTAAAATTATTTTACCACTCAAAGTCGTTGTCACGTAAAACTTTCGCCCGTATACCGACTTTACAGGCAACCAATTTTTTTTTTGTTTTTACAGGTTCAAAATGTATTGCGACCACAAAGCGAATACCAACATCTTACACTTACACAATTTTATAAACATATATAATATTTTTTTTTACTTTATAGGTACATATTTTATAAATAATGTATATGTTTTGATATTATAAATAGGTAGGTTGTATTTATAGTGTATGTGTTGACATCCACTATCGTAGACCCCATTTTCATTTCATGGACCCCCAATTTTTTTTTTCGCTGACGAAGACCCCTTGCAGATTGTCATAGACCCTAGGGGTCGATATAGACCACTTTGGGAATCACTGGCTTAGACAGTGTTCACAAAACATATTAGCCTATCAACAACTATATTGCATACACGATTTATTCTAGATACGTAGGCCGCATTTTTTGATTCATTTATTCATGAATGAATTGAGTTCACTCCAAAGACTTTTTTGGTCTCGGAGACACCTAACTTTTGTGACTGGACAACACAAAACGCTAAAATTGTATGAATTAAAAAAATAAACAGTATAATAAACAGTGAAGAATTTATCACATGTTTAAGTATGGTTCAAAAAGTTTTAGGCAAGAGTGTAAAATCGCTAAGGCGCAAAACTCAAGTTTTAATAAAAAAAGCACTGATATGATAAAGGTTACTATGAAATAATAAGCGAGGCTGGAAGAAGCTCCAGATACTGAATATAAGGTGAACATAAGGAACCTCGAGTACAGGTTTTTACTATCATTCCAATGCATACAACCTTGCCGATTATAAAGCAGCGGAGAGTTTATTGCCAGTTCTTCTCATCTACGCCCTTAATCTGAGAACTGGCAGTAAATGTGAAACTAGAAGCATTTTGCATTCAATATGTATTTATTGATGTTCATAAGTGTATATTGTGAGACCTAAATTAATAAATGAATTCGAATTTTCAAATTAAATATAAAAAAAGATATCAAGATTACTCAATAAGTTTTACCTTAAGAAGACGTGTCTTTGATTTAATTATTAAATAAATTAACGGTACCTCTTCAGACAAAAAAAGAGGATATAATAAAATTCATATATGATTATTTTTTTTAATCAATTCTTATTCATAGGACCAATAATGTCTTGTGACACTGTTTTTTTTAGTTTTTCACCTGGATATAGAAACCTTTTAAGGTTCAGAAAGGAGGTACGACCGCTGTTCTAGTTTTGTTACCTTGGGACTCCGATGTGCGCAATCAAATCAAATAATTTATCCTAATCTTATTATTTACTCTCACGTAATTGAAAATACATAGAACAGGACATAATATAAGACATAAGATAATACGCTTAACTAAATAAATATATAAATTAGATAAAAATAAAATACGTTTCTTTTGGAACATAAGATCATCAAGGTATCACTTATTCCACGTCATTAAATTTGAACCTGTAAGCATCCCTACTCATCGGCAAAGAAGACAGAGGGTATAGGCCGAGAAAAAGTCCGGCGAAAAAAACTCTCGGTACTTTTGAAAAAGCAAATCATCAAACAATACCAATAGCATAGCATATTAATTAGAAGTAGCCTAGTCCCAGGCCATTTTATCAACTAGATAATCGCTAACTTTATAGTATGCCTTTTTACACTAGATAATCGCTAACTTTCTAGTAAGCCTTTTCTTTTATACATTTCTTAAATTTATTAAAAAGCAGAGATAAAAGGGCCTCTGGGATTTCATTAAAGAAGAGTACTCTTTTGACGTGACAACGTCTTATAAATTGGTTTGCCGGGTGACACTTCAAGAAACTGCGTTACGCTCCGCTCACGTTATGCGCTCACAATGAGAGCGAGTGAGAGGCACGCGTCCCTTCCACTCGGGCATGGTTAGCCCGCCTAAGAGCGAGAGAGACAGACATAATGTTTTAAATTGTTACTATTATTTCATCCTTCTTCCTACTATACGAATGAATATTCACATTAAAATTATTTTACCACTCAAAGTCGTTGTCACGTAAAACTTTCGCCCGTATACCGACTTTACAGGCAACCAATTTTTCTCAAAAAAGGAATTACTAACTTTAGATAGTCTAGTTACTAGTACCTACGGGGAAATTGCAGCCTGCGTTTGTTCCTAGTATTAACATTGTACGTATGTATATGCTATTCTAGTATACTTATCACTATTTTTGTATACATACATATTATTTTCATAAATATAAATATATTCTGTCACATTATACTTTTAATTTGTTAATTTTAATTTTCGTCGTCGTCGTTATAAAATGCATTTTTTAATTATACTTGTTTTGTTTTGACGACTATACATTTAAAAATAACTCGTTTATATTTCTTTCATTTGAATGTTCTTATATTTGAGCATATTAAATTCCATCCTTATAAAATAATTGTATTGAGAGGAGCTATTCGTTTACAATCACACCCATAACTATATATAAAATTTAAATGATTTCTCTGTCAGACGTTAATCTTACATTAAATTAATTTTAGATTAACAAGATCACTATAGTGCAAAAGGAATAAGTCAGCACGCAATATCCCGTCACCCGTCAAATTCTCCAAGTGACAGTTTTCTTCTGAGCTTTATGATGAAGGCTTTGCACGAATTACACCCGTAAGTATCGTCGTGTTAGTAGGTGTCCATGGTAGTCACTAGCCGGTAATCACTTCTTTCTAATAGGCTTGCTTGTTTGCCCTCTATTCCAAAAATCCAAGATTATTAAATAAAAGTACTAGGTAGTTGAATAACATTTCTATATTTGTTTTAAAAATTGACTTTTGTAACTGAAGAAGTGTAATAAAATACTAGAGTAATCTTGAATATTAATTAATATTCTTTTATTGTATATTACAAATATAATTCAAGGTTTTAAATATTCGTAAACAGTCTTTATTACGTCTTAAATATGAAAATTAACAATTGTGTAGTTGATTTTCTGCGCGTCTTTTTTCTTTGTTTCCTTTTGTAGAATTAGAAGAATCCACCAAACACTGCCTTCTTGAACTGTAAATAACATTAAATAGGTTACGAAGTATTTAATGAACATAAGTAAAAGCATTATTTGTTTATTGTAAAAGTGTATATTTGACGTATCTATAAAAACTTGATTAACAATAAAACCACATTAATAAAAAAATCGCACAATCGAATGTCCATTTTAGTGCTATACTAAGTATATTGATATTTTAAAATCTTTCTTCATTAGATTGTGAATATATGTCTAAGGACCGATACTTAAATACTTCAAAAGCCAAAGATGAAAGATAAAAAGGGAAAACAATTTGCCATACTTACATCTGAGCACGCGTCAAAAAAGCCTTTAGGTATATCATAAGCAGCTTTCACCAGACCTGTTATTATATTCTGTAAAGAGAAGAATGTTATAAAATCCTTATCCAAACCTCAAATATATTTTTGCGACGACATTTATGCATAACTAGGGGCACACTTATCGCTTATCATAGTAACCCGTAGTGCAACGCAGACTATAGAACTATATTTTCATTATTATTTATATCGAAGATCACAGATATATATAAAACAAAACAAAACAAAAATCATTTATTCATATAGGTAACATAATGTACACTTATGAACGTCAAAATACTTTAAATGATTCTAATTTTACATTTACTGCCAGTTCTCAATTCAAGGGCTTACAACGGAAGAGAAGAACTGGCAATAAACTCTCCGCCACTCTTTTTAATCGCCAAGTCTTTTTTTACACAATGTTTGTAAGGAGCTGCAACCATTACACCATGTTCCATATGACATTTTGAGTAATAAGGAATAATAAAATAAATTAAATACAAAGATTTGTCCTCTATCAGCAGGAGGTATGGTGAAATAGGAGCACGCACTTACATACTCGTTATATAATAAGTAAAATTTAGTTCTTTATGTAATAAAGGAAGTTACTTAAGTGGCTCGCAAGTGCCGGCCTTTTAACAATTTCAGTCGGCTACTAGCACACAACTAAAGTTCATATGCCCGGGATGGCAGTAGGCACACTAATACATGCATTTGCGAAAAAAAAAACGACTAAGAATCAAGAAAAAAGCGTACCAATTCTTAAAAATCCGGCAATGCACTTGCGAATCCTCTGGCAATGTATACATCACATTGAATTAGGTGATCCCTAATTCAAAGTGATGCCATTTTACCCCATATACGTACATAAACTACAAAAATATTTTAAAATTTTTGTTAAGGCCCCTGATAGATGGACGCTCCATGATAGCTAATAACTGGTAACAAACACTTGATAGATACTATCTCTCTATAGGAAGGTTACGAATTTATATTGCAAGAATTATGTCAACGAAATCTCATGCTAAAACAACTAACTTACTTTCGCTTTATCTGGTTTTGGAGTGGTTTTTGGTGTGGCTGGGATTGGCGTCGTTGATGATGCAGGTGGTGATGTTGATGACGGAGCGGCCGAAGATGCGTCCTCTGCGAAAGCCATCGCAACAAGCGCGAACAGAAGCAACAAAGTTAAACGAGACATTTTACAATTTACTGATTTATTTCGCATGTTTTTCGCTATATATACAGAATATGATTGCCGTAACCATGTATTGTATGTCCTGAACCAAATAATCACTATTGTAATGGGATGCTAATTTATTTAAGATATTGTAATTTCTTATGAATATTCATTATTTGGTCAACGTGTGCTTGGATCAACAATACAAATTTGTCAGAATCTCGAAGGTACTGTGTCAAACGCTTTATTATTTTTGATGGATTCTCATACTAATTTTAGTTCGATACGACATGTTTGTTTCCTGAGTTATGTGCTGTTAATGAATTTGTTAAAACCCTATTCATTTCTAGTCTTGGTAGAGAGTAGCGCAGATGGTTTGTCGCAAAAAGTTTTTTGTTTAAAAGATGTATATGTTTCTGGATTAAAGTGGGATGTTGCCCTGATAGTTTTTTTTTAAGTCAAGAAGTTGATGTCCAAGATTTTGGATATGACATGCCGGTATTGTCTAATACAACAGGGGTCTAACGGCTCTCGAGTGCGATACCGGCGTATTACGAATTAATACAATCTTTTCTGGAAGCCTAAGTCGAATTGATTTGGAAATATTTCATTTGGCAACTGCTTACATAGAGTGGTTGTGGAACGACGGACTTTGATGCACCTGCACGCTACAAGCAGGTCTTCAGGTTCAATATCTTCACAACCTGACCTATGCTGATATAGAAAATATTCTTATTGTGCAACAATAGTTTAATTATAAATTGTGTTATGTAGAAATTATTGTCAAGTACAGTCACGTCAATAGGAAGAGGCTGACCGATCACGATACAGGAATCGTAGTGTATGTATAGTGCACTTAATTTTATCTAAATATCTTTTTATTGTGTTTAACAAAGTTTTGATATAATTTCTTTTTCTATAATACAATTTCGCTATTGTACCTACGCTCGACTTATCAACACTTTTTTTCTGCGTGAAAATTTTCGATCCACTCCATTATATCTGTACCTATAATAATAATAATAAAGCCCGTTTGATTTCCAATCGTGACAAAAAAGATACAACTTATATTTTTTGCATTGTATACATTATTTTATTTATCTTGTAATATATATCTAGCTAAATTTAGGAACTGACTATCCATGACTTTCTTTCTCCATTCGCTTCCTGTTAATTCTTCAAACCACCTTATCTTGGGGCGCCCTCTTCTTCTTTCCCTTGCCTAACTTTTATCTGTATATCTTGCTATATACACCGCCCAGTGCCACTTCTGTTTTAGGGCATATAGTCAGGCATCTATTACGTTTTGTTCTTCGTCTGATTTTTTCGCTTTTAATTTTATGTATTTTTCTTATTTTTAGAAAGCTTCTTTCTATTGACATAAAATACTTGTAATCGATTCGCTTAAGGCGTTAATTCAAAATAAATAATTTAACAGTTGTACTATAATTTTGTTTTGTCCTTGTGTCAGATGTACAAACAAAATTGAGATGACGCCGGGGAAAAGATGGCTGGGTAGCAAAAATAGATAATTTTTGTGTTTGGAGGCTTTTACCCGTGCGGGTACATAAAATACATTTAATTTTATTACTTACTGTGTTTTCATATGTCGTATGTGTGTTTGTATTTTTAATATTATTAATAATTAAAATTAATATCTATTTATTTTTAATAAGAATTAATAATTGATAAATAGAGAATAAAATTAACAAGTTTGGTGCTGTGCTAGTGTATTTCCATGCAATATTGGGATAATTATACGTTGAACAAGAAAAGCACCAGGTCTGGGGATACGAGTACCAAGCGAAAACTTAAATATTTAATTTGCGCCTGTCCACGTGAACCTACCCAAGAGTTATAAATAGCATTTAGCAAGGCTGTAATAGATATTTCTTATTTTAAATTGATTAATAAATTGGACTGAGGGAAATCACCCGCGGGTATTTACTTATATCTTAAGGAAAATGATTCATGTAATCGAGTAAACTTATTTATTATTGAAATAACAAATTCGACATCATTTATTTGAAAGTATCTTTGTGTTATGAAGACATTTGTATGACCTTTTATCATTATTATTTAGGATAAATTACTATCATTAGATAGTAAATTGTTGAATTTTTATTTCCTATTGGTTTATTTATTACAAAATAAATGACATGCCATAACAATGGCCGTATGGCTAATAAGCCATACCATTTTATAAGATTTTGTGGAACCAGCTACCTACTGAATTATTTTCGAACCAGGTCGACTTTGGGTCCTTCAAGAAAAGAGCGTAGAAATTCTTAAAAGGCTGGCAACGCACTCGCGAGCCCTCTAGAATCGAGAGTGTCTCTGAATGAAAGAATTGTGTTCGTGAATGGGCGGCAGTATCACTTAACATCAGGTGAGCCTCCTACCCGTTTGCCCCCTGTTCTAAAAAAAAAGAGCGTTCATAAATGCCCGTGAAGCACTAGCCAGCCCTTTGGCATTGCGAATGTCCAAGGGCTATCACTTCACATCAGGTTTAGGTACATCCTGCCCGTATGTAAGTACGTATGTATACCTATGTAACACTGAAAGTGTTTAGAAAGTGAAAAACGGATTAATTAAGAAAGTTGCCAATATTTTTATTGTTTTTCGAAGTAATCTCCATTCCTCTCTAAGCATCATCGCATTTGATGGAACCTCTGAGAAAAGCAGTGGGCCCCTTCTTTTTTTGGGGTCAACACAGTGCCGCGTAACAAGTGTTTCTTCTTCTGCGTTTTCATCATGAAGACCTTGAATGTCAGATATTGGTACGTGTATATATTCCATCATCAATTTGCTAACTTAACCAAATCATGGGTTCATTTGTAGACACAAATTAAACAATGTGAAGATAATATTTTAACAATGCCGCCTGGATTTTTTATTTTTATCTGCTTGGTTTTTAGTTGCTGGGAAATGCCAGTAGTTCACTTGATCATACGCAGCAGATTGAGGTGGATCGATTGGACTCTTCAACGAAGGACACGTAGCCGTCATAAACAATTCTGAGCACACTCAGTTCTGGACAAGGCACGAGCCATTGGGTTCACGTGGTCCGAAGTAAGGTGTGCGGCTGAAGAAAGAATGCGATAGCCAAGCGTTATGTTCTCCCTCGCACCTAGGGCATATATGACATTTTAACACTTATTTCTATATTATGGGAATAAAGGACAAATAGACGATCAAGATCTGTCAAGTCGTTCTCAAGTTTTGAATGGTTTTGAATGTTTAGATGTTTATTTTATCACTAAAAAAGATGCCATCCGCGAAATAAAATACAAACAAAATTGACTTAAAAGAGATTATTAATTTTCCTTCGCGGAAAATCCATTGGAGAACCTACATGGTTTTTCATTTCTGAAACAGCCTTTGACCTTTGAACTCTTAATGCCTTTGTGAATCACACAAGTTAATGGACTCGTACACATAATCACAAAGATATGTAAGACGAAAAGCACTTCACGTTTATTCGTAACGATTTAAATATGGTTTTGTGAAAAAGTATAGGTGCGCGTGGGGCGAGCACCATATTATAATAATAGTTTCTAGGCTAGGCAGTAAGGAAACAAAGGAAACTTCTTCAGGTCTTAAGTACGTATATTAAAGTTTACACCGAAGAAACAAAGTTCATAAACGAAGAGAGTTGAGAACGAGAACAGAAAGAGAAAAGAAAGCGTTTAGACAAGAATACATTAATCACAAGTAACAAAGGAAGAATTCGTATTTCGCGCGCACGGGTTTCACGTTCTAAACGCACAGTCCGCTGGTCGCGCTGCCACTGGCTGCAGGCTCCTCCCACCGGGCCCGTGTCACACATAGCGGTAAATTTACCGACGCGGTGGTAAAGAGGAGTGGTATTATTTGGTCACCACAAAAGGTCTTTCAGCATCATCGACCTCTTATTAGGGACATTTCTGGACGTAAGCCTCCTCCATTTTTTCTCCAGTACGCCCTGTACCTTCTGTGCCTTATCTGTATCCACTTTGAGCAAAGCTAGCTAGCAAAGACTATGCCGTCAGTCAACTAAGTAGCTGGGCGGCGCGCGGACTTTTGTTCTGCCGAGGTCACCATTTCCAGTTCTTGTCCATGCGGTCTTGGCCTGCTCACGGCTACTGAGATGTTGGGGTACAACAAATTGGAAACCAGACGGGACTTACAGTTGGCCCACTACGTACTGAAAGTCTTGAGGGGGATCGTGTGTAACCTGAGTGTACTCCAGGAACTGGGCTTCTTGGTACCTATGGGATATGTGTGACGGCGAAGGCCTAGGTTATTTGCGATACCAAAGGCAAGAACCAGTCTGTTGTACAGATGGGGATCCAGGACGTTGCGCCTAATAAATGCTGTCTCCGATACTTTCGTCATATATTTTGTATGTTTGCAGAGTGAATTCACAGTAGCGATATTGTGTATATTATGTGTCTAATTTTTATGTACATTATTATATTAAATTAAATGTTTCTCCACATTGTCGCATTGACATTGTAAAGATAATGTGTGTATTTCTGAAATAAAAAAAAAATAAAGAAATAAAATGTTGAGTCAGCTTTTACTACATCGCTCAAGCCGGTCTTTTCACGAATGGGCTCATTTCGTACGCGATCGCAAAGGGATCGCACCAAGCATTACATGAATATTTGCGGTTCGGATTTCGGCTTAATAAGTTAATACAGATAGGACGTCAAAATACAAATCTATTTTTTTTAATGTAGTGCATGAACTAACTTAAAGTTAAGTTAAGACCCTCTGGTTAACTCCCTGGTGATTTTTTGAGTTTTTGCTTTTATAAGTATATTAGTAAAGAAGTGAAAAATAAATGTTACATGGTATTACGATAAGCCCAAATATACAAACTAATTTGATTTTATTTGCCGTAAGCGTATCCATGATCTGGTAGATCCGTTTACATTTGCAGTTATATAATACACAGAGTATATAGCCTTTAAATGCATCAGCTTATGTGGGATATAGAAATTATTCCGGAACCTTACTGAAAAGCTCCGTGCGAGTCAGCCACCTTGCGTTGGATCATCGTAGGAGTAATTATTTCACTAAACACTTTATTAAGATGTTTTAAAACTTATACAATAATAATAATATTAAACATTTCATTATTTCAGACGCTGCAATACCTACAATACATTGCACAATTTGGACATCGTTCGAAAAATAGCAAAATGGTGTGTGCATAAAGGTAGACGAAAAGACAGAGTGCATCGTAATAGACCAGCGGAAATATTGACAACACCAGCGAAGGTTGACTGAGCGTTTCATCAAAATAATGTACTAAGTATTGTACACATTGAAAGGTCTCCAAGGTTCATGATGGTATATGTCTATATGGTATATGTCGCGTATATTATCGGAGCTTACCAGCGACGGAAATAACAATACATAATAAAAACCTGCTTTTCATCAGCATTGCACCCGTGCGAAGCTGGGGCGGGTCACTAGTAAGTAATAATTTTCTTGAAGCCCCGCGGCTGAGTTTCACATTTCGTCATTTTCAGTAGTTTGTATGTCAATAATTTATCTATAATTGTGTAATTTATACACAGTACCTGGATGACCGAGCCTTGCTCAGGATTTTTCTTATAAGTTGTGTTTTTTGGAAATTATATTTAAGTACGAATTACATACTAATAAAATGATAAAATATGAATATAATTATCGAATAAAGATAATTATATTCATATTTAAGTTTTTATTTGACTGACATCTTTAAACGAGCAATTCTATGTTTTAAGTTGATAAAACACGAATAAAATGACATTTTCTAGAAATGATTTCTAGCTAGATCGATTTATCGCCCCTGAAACCCCCCGTATACTAAATTTCA
The DNA here is from genome assembly GCA_028984075.1 of Pieris mannii. NCBI lineage: Eukaryota > Metazoa > Arthropoda > Insecta > Lepidoptera > Pieridae > Pieris > Pieris mannii. The sequence goes on from CM054797.1 coordinate 5,436,342, forward strand.
TGAAAATCGTTGGAGCCGATTCCGAGATTCCAATTATATATAAATATATACAAGAATTGCTTGTTTAAATATATAAGATATTGTTTTAGGAGTGGAACCTCTGACCTTTCACGAGCCCAATCACAGGACTACCTATTAAGTGGGCTGAAACGTCGTAGTCTGACACATAGATGGCGCTAATAGTATTCAATTAATATGATTTTCAAATGCAAACCCAAACTACAATGTATGTGTTATGTCAGAAAAGAAGTTAAATTAATTCTAAATTACAATTAACTACCAGTTTACAAGTCAAGGGAGTAGAGTGGGCAAGAAGAACTGGCAACAAACTTTCCGCCAACTATTTAATCCAATGAGTGTTGACCTCATACAAACTGTTTGAACTGAAGCAAATAAGTACCAAGGCTTAGGATCATTTAAATATTCGTCAAATTTATAAGAAATTTTATTCATTAATTTACGTTAGACTAGAGTTTTGAATTTATTTCGTGATAATTCTCTAATGTTCTGTAAAAACAAGTATTTTTTCCATACAGTTTATTTATTTTATTTATTTATCCTTTATCGCCTTATCCAAAAACACACATAATAAAAAAACAGTTACAAAAGTTATAAGGCAAAGGTTTACCTTGTTTGTGGTACGCTTAAATTATTAAATAAAGCCCTAAACTTTTGAAGTTAATAAATTCGACAACTCGTAATCTTACTTGGTCAGATATTCGAAATATCCGCCAGGAGAAACCAACCGCTGAGAAGTGGTTAGCTGAGTTTTATCGTGGCGAATGCGCACAGAGGACAATGCACGTAGTGCACGTAGGGTATCATCATCGTTGATAATTATTTAAATAAAATAGCAATTAAATCATCCTAGTAATAAATAATCATATTTATAATCCTAGAGTTACTCGAACTACAAGTGCACTATACGTACAAACGGCTCGCTTATCTGCTAGTTTTAATGGTCAAGTGAATAAATAGGTAACAAATTTATTACAAAAATTGACGAAAATATTGATGTGACAACAGTCTACTAACATTCCGTAACTTTGTTTTGCAGGCTCTTAAATCTTAATTTGGTTTAAGTTTTAATTTTGTTTGTTTATTACTGTTATTTTATCTTTTAGTTTTAGATAACATTTATATTATAAGTTATTATTAATCATTTTTTTTTGTTTATGTTGCTTAAGTTCTAATGTAATTGATGTGTATGTGTGTGTTAAATTTGTGTTGTCATATTTTCTTGTATTTTCTAGGCATACACATTGTTTTACAATTTTATAAACATTTATAAATAAATAAATCTTAAAAACTATAGACATTTCAAAGCTGATAAGCCCCTTTTGCACGAAACGATTATAAAAAAGCAACTGCAAATAATCTTCAAGTTGAAGCCGATTGAAACCTTTTTTCTAAAGAAAGTTGAGTTTCTTCGACCATTGAGTTTTGAAGCCACAGAAATGCAGGTTACATTCTCGTCTCTAGCTATTATATTCTGTAACTACTAATAGCAAGAATCAATATAAAAATATAAGAAATAGTAAGAATCTTTAGAGATTCTTCCGCCTTTGACCTATAGTCCTAAAGTAATTTATTAATTTTTTTAATAATCTCTTAAACTAGACAATAGCAGCTGATAGTAACATCATTTCTCCGACATACATCATTTGTATATATTAACATACTGATCTGGAAGCTATATATAACTTTTATTCATCCAGTATATAATCACAACAAAAGTGGTTGTTCTTATTAACTTAAAGGCTTTTATTTAAAAATAAAACATTGGTTCGTTACTTTGTGTCGTGTGACATGATAGTTACTTATCTATACTAATATTATAAAGAGGAAAGATTTGTATGTTAGTTTGTTTGTAACGAATTGGCTCAAAAAGTACTGGACCGATTTTCAAAATTCTTTCACCGGAGAAAAAATAGAGATCCTTCTTAAAACTACAATAATTTTAGCCAAGTTGTAAAAATGGCTATATCTTTCATCGCATGCGCTGCGAAAAAAATCTTCCACAATTTAAAATAACATATCAATCTCTAGAAAAACAACCCGTATGAAGCCGGAACGCGCCACTAGTAACAAATATAACACAATTAATCAAGACAAATATTGTACCAGCAATGGGTCGTTTTTAAATATTGATTGTAAAATGCACAATTGATACTTAAACGTACGTTTGGTCTTCGTATATTTTCTGATCCTGGATATTTTTATAGTGAAGTGATTAACCTGCCTTCTGGATATGTTTTAGACAAAGGGGCTTCGAGGGAACATAGATTATAGATACAATAGATGTTGTATTTATGTTCTTTTTTGTTCACAGCTCGCGGCACGCATGTCTGCAAGGTAAAAAGCCTCGTGGCTAACCACTACGTAAAAACTTGAGTAATTACTAATTGAAAAAGGCTTATCTTCGGGGCGTATCATACTTTAAAGCTAATCTACTAATACAATATTTAGGATAATACTCAATTAGGACAATTCAATATTGAGGCCGTCAATACATTGCAAGCCTTCTGACAGTATATATGTACGGTATCACATAACATCAAATGAGATTCTCAATCACTTCTGTTCTCCCCACAAAACATTTATAATAATAGACGAATTTTCTATATTTTAGAAATAAACATTCAATTTAGTTTTATGTATTATTTTGCAAGAGCCTTTTAATAATACATTAAGGAAATCACGAGAATAAGTCACCGCATCAGTAGATTATAATGTCACCCCACGGCTAACACAATTTGACTCCAGGATGCTCGGGAAAATCTACTTGCCTTATCCTTTCACGTAGAAAATTAAATGTCTCACGGTTATATCCGCGGCGTTGCTTTTGGCATTTGATCTATTGTCTGCCAGACTCGAAATAATTATAATCCTCAAACATCAACTAAACTGCTAATGTGAAAATAACTCGGTAGGAACGAAGAATTATAGAGAAATAAATAATATATGTAAACAAATCTATGATTTTTTTTGTATAAGTTGTATATATGTGAACAAATGTATAATGTATATTTGTTCGTTAACATTACAATAGTTAAATAAATAAATCTACCGCTTATAGACACTAATCTTGTCACAATGTTTACGTTGCCGTCCCTTTTTTCTCTTTTTTCCCTCGATTGTAATAATTGTTTTTATTAGGATTATGGAAGAAATATTTGAATAGGTGTTGTACCACTTTGGCGCTTACTAAAGCGCAGTATACAAAGCTACAGGTGTGTCAAAGAGCGATGGAACGATGTATAATAGGGAAAACAAGAAGAGACAAAATAAAGAATACAGCATTAAGGAAAATAACTAAGGTAACAGATGTTACAATAACAATCAAGAAGCTAAAGTGGAAATGGGTGGGACACATCGCAAGAGGTACAGAAAAATGGAGCAAACTGCTTAACTGGTGCCCAAGGTACAGCAAACGCAAAAGAGGGAGACAACTGAGAAGGTGGATTGACCACATTAAAGAAACGGCAGGTGATACATGGCTGAGAGTGCAGAGAGGAATGGCGGGATTTGGAGGAGGCCTTTGCCAAAAAAGGGCACACTGATGCACCAGAATTCGATTAAAATGGAAATTTGTTTAAATGTACATAAAATATATAATGTAAAATGTATCTGAATATTTTATTTATTTATTTACACTTCGTTGCAAAGAAACAAAAATAAAACAATACATAAAAATTAAAAGGGATGCAACGGGCGGCCTTATCGCTAACAAGCGATCTCTTCCAGGCAACCTTTTAAGTCCTCTCATTTGAACCAAAGAACACAATCCAGGTTTAATCGCTTATTATGTAAAGAGTACAGATAATACAACTGTCAACAAACTAATTATATGGGTACATTACCATTTTATACATTATGCAAACAATACAGAGGACTAAATTGACAGAAATACTTTAGCTCATCAAGAGTACAGGCTTCGTTCTATATTATATATTAAAAAAAGAAAAAATATTAAACAATTAAAAAGCTCGCAATTCCCGAAACTGTTTGTAATAATTCTTATCTAAAAAATACAACGATTTAATCGTTAGGCTTCTTTTTCTTGTATTTAATAACATCTGAAGTGATGTTCCCCGCGTTAATTTCAAACTTATGATCTAGGTACTCGCCCACGCTATAAAGGCTATTATTATTATTATGTACCACTTTAGTTTTCCATATATTATTCGACATCTTTATAACGTTTTTATGTATCACTGATGTGGTTGAATGAATGATAGTATTCATTTGTTATTTGTGTATTATCTAATTGATTGATTATATATTTATAAATACTATTTAATAAAAATAGGGAAACTTAAGCAGCGCTACGAACGTATTTGGACGAACACATCTTTCGATTAGTATTCGTGGAACACAGTGAGAAATCTATACGAGCTGTAAAAATATTTAACTTATTATCGTCTGCGAATTATAAATACAATATATAATAGCATGTATTCCAGTACTATATAATTAGGATTACATTAAGTCCATGCTATTCGGAGGCCTTCTCAAAACTCTTCCATTTCCATCCTCGTCACCAATCCTTCTCCGTTATCCGTTTTATTCTTTTAATAAATAAATCAGTGGCGCTACAACCTCTTTTAGGTTTTGGCCTCAGATTTCTGAATCTGTTTCATGATCATTTTTAAATCTAATAGGCAAGTAGGTGATCAGCTTCCAGTGCCCGTCGTCGACTTTTTGGGTCTAAGACATGTCGGTTTCCTCACGATGTTTACATTTCACCGTTGGAGCAAATGTTATATACGCACATTCTATTGGTGCACAGCCGGGGATCGAACCTACGACGAGGTATGAGAGTCGCACGCTGAAGCCACTAGGCCAACACGGCTCTTTTAATTCTTTTAATACTTTAAATTATCGTAAACGTCTACTAAAAGGGTACTGAAAATATAAGTGTTCATGTTACACCACTGTTCAGTGTCGAGTGCATTCTCAACACATATATATTTCTATGTACTCGATGTCTTGTATCAATTACAATTGGTATTTAGGGCGCAGCACAGATCGAATCGCATTAGTAGATTAGAACTTAGTATTGAAGTATGTCTCGTTAAAGTGCTTTTGACTTGAAACCGTAGACGTAGGCTGTCAATTTGACGTTTTGGACCCCTAATGTTTTGATTATTATGACAAAGATTAGAAATTTTATCAAGCTACTCCTAAATCTTGTAAAGAGGTTCAATTGGATTTTAAAGAATTCACGAATACTATAAACATATATTATTAAATGTTGTATAATCCACAATGTTATACAAATATATATATATATTTGTGTCGGAGAGATATCGTCACTTTTCATCATGTCACGTCATTATTCAAAACAACAATAAGCATCAACGGTTAATTCAAATCAAAACTGGATCAGAACATTCCTTGATAATCGAAACATTCTGTGACATATATAAGAAATTAGATATCTATACTAATATTATAAAAAGGAATCATTTGTGTTTTAGTACGTGTCTGTATTGTTTATACACAAAAACTACAGGAGCGATTTTAAAAATTCTTTCACCATTAGAAAGTTCACTGACAAAAAATAGGGATGCCTAATAAAAATGCAACCCAAAGTGTGAGAAAATGATTCATAGCAAAATTGGCATCGCGCATAGAACGAATCAATATTTACAAAAACAATGTTTTATGTATGTTGGTCTTTCCCGAGACGGAACTCCCAAATATGAAATTATAATTATTATTATTTTTTATGTATGGAAAATCTAAGACACGGAAGTTCTCGAAATAAATCTATACACTAATATTATTGAAGAAAGTTATGCGTTTTAATTTTTGTTTGTATACTTAACAATTTATAATAATCAAGCTAATTTCTGCTCATAAAAAGTTAATTCCTAGACTGATTAAAAAATACTTGAAATCAAGAATATTTCAATGAATAAATTATACATTAATTAAGTTACGAATTTAAACATGTATTAGATATATATTCGATGTAAAATTGGTATATTGATTAAATTAATTAAGAAAAATAAAAAATTTATGATTATAAAAACATCTATAGTCCAACTTAGTAAACTTTCCACTACGAGATCCGTATCTACGTGAGTGAAACTGCGGGGAATTGCTAGTATATATTAAAGAAAGTATTTGTTTTATATAAGAGCAAATACTCATTTCTTTCGCCTTAATAAGATAAAAAGACTTTTCGTTTGGAACTTTATTGTGCTGTCCTAGCTTTTTAATTCGTTTTAATTTGCAAACGACTCGCACCTTGTAAATTAGGCGACGGGTGATGAATTAATTATCCGACTTAATTTGTATTTAATATAATCTGTAACTGAGAATGGAATACAAAATATGTTTCAAGTGTTATGCTAGTAATTTTTTTTTTAATGAAACCTTTTTGCTTATTATGTTTTTATTACGCTGTGCGTTGTTTTGCTTTGCCTTAGATTATTCCTACCTGTTCCTTTACGCCCGAACCTAATTATTAATCCACAATATCAGATTGAAAACAATCTGAGATCAGACCGTGACAGTCGATCGATCGAAGACAATCCATTTTTGGCGACGGATAGAATGCAATTCCTTCGCTCTTTACACTCAAATTTGATAATCAATATAAAGAAAATAAAGTAAAAACTGGTGTAAAATAAAATATTAAGATAGGATATTGGCACAGTTGAACTGTCATTTTAATACAAATGTCTATCCACAAACACTGATCCCACCTACCTGATGGCTATTACAATCGGTCGATTGGTTATTGGCTTTTATCAATATTTGGATTAAGATGTCTACCTCAGATGTCCAAAATATTGAGATAGGTAATTGGGTTTGGGTGTTAATAGTTAAATATTATCTAGTCTTTGCTTGGCCATATAAAATATAAAAATTATATTTCACATCGGTACAGAAGTTTTCTAGTTTACAGAAATACGAGAATAAATATTTTTGAACATGCTATCATCATCAGCTTAGCCAAGTGGCCTTGTAAGCGATCACTGGTAATTATTTTACATACATATAAAAATAAAACCTATAATCTTGCTTGACTAAAATACATGTGAGTAATGTGAAATAAAAGTACCTAATATAAGTAAGATTTGTATTTGACTCCCGTATGTAGTATGACGTTAAGCTTCATGCGCGTTAATTAGTTCAGATCAGAACAGTGTTGGCCTAGCTTCAACGAACGACTGTTATTCCTAAGGTTCTAACCCCGGGATGTGCACTAATAGGCTTTCTGTCTAGATGCAACAGTCGCTCAAACAGTGAAGGAAAACATGGTGAGGAAACTGGCTTACCTTAGACACAAAAAGTCGACGGCGTCTGTTAGGCACAGATCGATAACCTACTTGCCTATTGACAAATGGTCACAAAACATACAAAAATCAAATAAGGTTGAAACGGCACTGATTTATTTGTATTTTAATAAAAACGTTATAGCCTATATAAATGCATAATAACAATAATTCCTGACAGCACTCTAATAAACTCTTCTTTATCAAACACGCAAGAAGCCATAGAAAAAGTTACAGACTGATATCTACAGGCAAAAAATTCCGTATCCGTTAATATCGTTCGTTTTATTCTATTTCTTTGCGGCATATGATGCACTGCGGATGCATTTGCATAAAAGCCTCCATTATCTACAGCTTCCAAATAAAAAATCGATAGCCCAGACGCGTGTATAGGTACTCGAGGTCGTAATCAGCATTATAGAGGTGAATAGTTCATACATTAATGAAAGCCTATACAACCGTAGGCATTTGCAGCCGTTTATTGAATTATTTCATGACTTGCAATTAGTTCTCAAGTTCTGTATATGTTCATTAGCCTTACACTCTTGTGTCTTTGATTGGCTATGGCAGGTAGTTAAAATCAGTAGAATAAAACCGGTGTTCTATTTTGTTATCATACGGTAATGGGCTAGTGTAGAATTTTGGGTCTATAGTAGGTGCATATCTGTGGGATGCAGGAGGTGGTCATAAACTTTAAAGAAGTGGTAGACTACAGACTAGATAACTATCTAGAATATAGTCTCTGTTGACCCGCCATTGGGTTCATCGGATCATTGTGTGGCCTAAAACAAAAAAAAAATATATCTTTATTCATTTAGGTAAAGTACACTTATGAACGTCAAAAAATTAAATTAATTGTGAATTTACATTTACCGCCAGTTCTCAAATCAAGGGTGTAGAACGGAAGAGAAGAACTGGCAATAAACTCTAAGCCACTGTAACCACTGTAAGAGCTGTAACCATTACCCCATGTTCCATATGACATCTTGAGTAATCAAGAATAATAAAATAAATTAAAAACAAAGATATAGAATCTTACCTGAATTATTATGGTCTCAGATTGCATGATATTAATATTTGAACAAAATTAACTTATAAGACATATTTTACACCGTGTATAATGGTTTTAAACCAGTTGGGCCCAATTATTTGTAAGTGTGGTATAACAACGTCTTTACCATGACAATTAATTCAGAACTAAACTTATTTTAGTGTTGTATAATAAGAGACTCTTTGGTTATTACTCTGAAGAAAATGAAAAGTCTAAAAGATTGACGTCACTTATATATATATATACTTAGGTAAAAGTTTTTATATAGTAGAAATACTCTAGCAGTGGTGGTGAATATGCTTAATTAATATACTTAGTACCTGGATGACCGAGCCTTGCTCGGGATTTTTTTTGTGTTTTTGTGTAAGTTGTGTTTTTTGGAAATTATATTTAAGTACGAATAAAGATAATTATATTCATATTTAAGTTTTTATTTGACTGACATCTTTACACGAGCAATTCTATGTTTTAAGTTGATAAAACACGTATAAAATGACATTTTCTAGAAATGATATCTAGCTAGATCGATTTATCGCCCCCGAAACCCCCCGTATACTAAATTTAATGAAAATCGTTGGAGCCGATTCCGAGATTCCAATTATAAAGATATATACAAGGATTGCTCGTTTAACGATATAAGATTAACTTAAAGCATCATCCGCATCACCTTCATGGCTGGGAGTCTTCCTTCACGATCGAATCGAAAACGAATATAAACTACTCCCGGTATGAATATTCAATGGCGGATACAAACTCCTATTGTTTAAAAGAGTCCTCCCTCAAAGGCCACTAATGGACTCAGAGGTAGGTGTGACTGCCCGCGATGGCTGCCCTTTATGGGTCTCTCTTGCTTGTTTAACCTACCCTATAAAAACTGCCGTTTGCCGTGGTAAATCAAGTTCCTAGCAATGTGTGCTGAAGAGCTGGAAACAATCGGCAAGATGTAAGGAAGTATGTAAGGAAACTAACTAACTAACACAAAAAAAAAGTGAGAAATATTAAGTCCCTGGACACGATGGCAGGGGCATTAGAGTAAAAATTATAAAAAAAAAACTAACACCTGTTAAAATGTAATAAATTGCTGCAGCAGCTATGGGTGTCTTAGTAGAATGCTAACATGACCTTAAGTTTCCCTAACATTGGCGTGATGAGTGGGAGAGGTTAGTTTGTCTGCTATACCGAGTCCCACACTTTGAGCTGAACTACATTAACCTAAGTAAATACAATGTAACGACTTAATAGAGATTCAACGATTGGTATCAAAACAATCTTTGCCCTATGTGCTATATAAAATACTAAGCTCTGATTAATACTACCGTACAGTCAATTAGCAAGACAAACCCACGTTTTTAATATAACACAAGGAACGCGGAGTAAGTGAAATTAGTGAATTGTAGGAAAGGGCGGGCGGCCGCCCACGAAACAGGTGTTGGGACAGCTCAGCGATCTGTGAACCCAACTACATTTATTCTTTATTGGGCCCACGAAATATGCGAAATCTTCGAATTATAATTTGAAATTCACTGAAAGCAGAATAGTATATTCATTCTGGTTGTAGTTTTTGGTTTGCGTTTCCAAGGCATTCTAATTCTTTAAACTCCTACTCATAAAACCGAATTCTATTATTTAGGAATCGTCTTTGATCATTTCTCTTCTGCCTCGTAATTAGCTACTTAGAGATATTAATTTCGTTGTTAGTGATATGGCCACTTGTTTTTTAATAACTTGTGTAACCTTTTTTTTGTATGTATGTAACAAATATTAGAAGAGCTGGCACCTCATTTCAAAGGGGGAACGCTGCCAGTATCTTCGGAACCTAATTATTTATATATATATATATATATATTTAAATAATTAGGTTATTATTACATATATATATATATGTAATTATAATGACATATATATATATATATATATGTAATTATAATTCATTATAATATTTTAAGGTTAGTTTGATTTTTGTTAAATTACCCTTTTATTGTTTTACTTAATATATATAGTCAACTTATAACACATAAAATAAATTTCTGGGTTTATTTTTAGCAGTAAAAATGTATGCGAAAAGGAATCTGTTGTGCAACAAAATTGTTGATTAGAGGAAGACTAATATATAAGGAAAGGTATTCTGTTGAATATCTCTCTCTCCGATCAGTGTGATTGACGAAATCCACTTGTACTTATATGGTCAGCAACACTCTGATAGCTTTTGGGATACGGTGGCTGTCTTCCCTGAGAAACAACCTCCAATACCTCCTACAATTGTTTAAAGAAAGAATACTCTCCTCCATTTAATGCCGGCAACACACCTACTCATTTGAATGTCAATAGGCCGCGATGACTGGGTTTTTTGGGCGTTATCTTGGCTAGATTGTGCTCCTACAGTAAAAAAAAATGGTTATACTTAAATGGCAGCTACATATGAAAATTGTAATTCAAAATTCGAACACGATTCAACAATGCTTGTTTAATCTAACTTACCAAAGAGTTCGTGTGAACTCATATGTGTATAATGTGTATATGTGTGTACATATCAACATATTCAGAACATGTGTACATATTCAGATCATTATAATATTAATACGTTTGGGGAGTTTCTCACCTCAGAAAGTCTAATCATTGGTTCAAAGTTGAAGAGCCGAATGACTTCTTAGATGCCTCTGCACGTAATCTTTTGCATATCTAGTGAATTTCAAAATTGCGTCGCCGCGGGAAGCTTGCCAAAATTCACAATGCAAATGTTAATATCGAGGTTATATTCCTCTTAGACGCAAATAACGGGGTGATTTATTAAAATTCATTACCCATTGGCTATAAGGGATTATTTTGAAATTCGAACGTGACTCTCATTTAAAAAAAAAATCGTTATTAGAATAATTTAATTAGCATTACTTTTTGTAGCGAATGGGGGTTTTTTAACTTAATTTTTGGTTTAAATAATTATTAACGCTGATTTTTCGATATAAGCTTTTCATCAATATACTTAGGACCTCTAGACAAGATAACCATTTCGATCTTCATTTCATCATAACGTAGTGCATGGTCAAAATAGTATTAAAAAATTTTAATAAAGCACTGCGTTACGATCGATTTTTGTCGGACCGGAGCAGTGGAGAAGCGCAATCCGGCCATCCGACATTATTCTTATGACTAATTCCGTCTTCCGACGCCGGACCGGAGCAGTGGAGAAAGGCCCTTACAAAAACAATAATAATTTTAAAATTTATGTTCTAATATTTTTTTATATTATCAGGGTTGTATTGATTGAGAGACATGACCGTAGAGCCGTCACAATAAATGACGTTAGCAAACCATAACTTATAGAAAGTCGAGTTCAAATTGTCAGAGGATAAACTTGAAGTGAAGGTGCATGTCCACATTTAAGAGTTGAACGTACGGTGAAGGAAACACCAGGACAGAAAGATCACCTACTTGTCTATGAGAAAAACAAATGACGACGTAACATATGCAGAAATCTGGGCCCAAGATTTCTTCTTCAAGCACATGGTTTTCGCATTTTTTTAAATATTGGCTTAACATTTATTGGCCTTTTTAGGGTATATTAACCACTATTAATTTAATTAATTAAATAAAAGTACTTAAACGCTTGTTGTAAAGCCGTATAGATCGCGGTTCGACCTCCGCCTGCGACTATTAACTTAATTTCAATGAAATTTTTCTGAATAAAATTCATTATCGTTGATTGGATTATTCATTCACTATTGAAAGAGATTTTTCAGACTAAAATATAATAGCTTTTGTGAAACAGGTCTCTCTCAATAAAACGATTATTTATTAAAATTTCACTTAAATTGTAAAACAAAATAAAAAATGATGTGGTGTCGTGGGACACCAGGTAGGAACGAAGTTGCCTAATGTAGAATCGACACAAATTGCAAAATAAACGTGGCTACTCACGAGTAAAATGTATCTGTAATGTGAGTATTCGCCACGTGCTTGTCCATGAATTCATGAGTATATACTACGCACTGCCGTGGTGGGGTGGTAATAGAAAGAGAAGGGATGAGAGAACGAAAAGAAAGAGGGAGAAAGGGAAAGGTATACTACTCGCTTGTGTATGCGACTGTCGCGCCTGCGCACGTCTCATTAACGGTTTTTTTCCACGGATTTTTTCTTACGGTTTTACTATCACATTTTTTTCAGTTCGGTCGCGCAGCAAAATCCCTATTCCCTCCAAGCCTGCCGTAAGGATAGCTCCAATAATACCTAGGTAACACTGAAAATGTTTAGATAATGTAGAAAGTTGCAATTCTTTTATTGATTTTCAAAGTGATCTCCGTTCCTATCTCCTATCGTCGCATTCGATGGAATCACTGACTTAGGGGTCTCTTCATCGTAAGAGCAACAATGCTTTCTGCAGCATTATAGGCATTTCATTGCATATTATTTAGCATTCATAGAACTTAATTTGTAAGAATTTATTCTTTTGTTACACTTAAAAATATAAGAAATACGAAAAAAAAGAAAAAAAAAAAGGATGTTTAGTTAAAACAATGTGCAAGCATAGTGTGGAGACTAACACTATGATTGATGCTGCCCTGTGTGCGAGTCTCTTTCAATTGACATATTAATGATTAGATTTAATTATTAAACAACTGTTGCCCAATTATTAAATTAAGTAGCATATTACATGTATAAAAATACAATTATTTGTCACTTTGTTAAACTTTGTCCTAAATATACAATCTGCCAATTTATATACACGCGACTCGTAACGCTATATATGTCACAAGTTTGTCACAATACTATTATCACTTTTAGCATAAGCAGAAAAAATGAGTAATAAAACACATTATTATTAGTAATATACACAACATTATGCTCGATAAGCGAGTTAGAAACCGGGTTGTAAATCTTAATATCTAGGTGTATCAATACCACCTAGAAATAATAATGAAACAAGGAAATCTAACCTATAAAGGCGACTTCGTTAAGCAGTCATTATGAGGCTAAGCTCTCTTTATTCCCTTAAAGAACCTTTAAATTATTTAAGTATCTGAACAAACTAAAATTGACATTAAAATATCTATGTTATCATTATAAGATAAAGAGTTTTGTTTGTGCGTGTTTGAACAAAATATCGATTCGATAGCGGCTTGAGACAGGTCATAAATACTATTTATATTTTAAATTAACTTACTGACTTAATTCACTGGCTTACGCCAATTACATTTTTAATTAATTAAGCCAATAATTATAATCTAGTGGGACCCCTGAGTGTCTTGGTTTTGCATCCGTTTCTTAAATATTTTTTATACACAAGGTCAGCCATCTTTCTGACACATGTCACAGATTTTGAATTTGAGCCATGCAGGTTTCTTTTCAATGAATGCCTTCACCGTACGTACAAGTGACACACATATACAGAAAGTCATTTGGTTCACAACAGAGTTTCGAACCTACGACACGCTTAACCTTAAAATGGCCCATTCAATAAGATATTTTCATTAATTAGATTTAAGCTGTACAAACGCGCATACACACCTCAACCAATAATTAATTACTGTCTTTGTACTTCTTATACAGTGTAATACTTTTTTGATGTATATTAAAAACACTGTGGATTATCAATAGACTGTTATAATAAATAAAAATAACGACACTTAAGTAAAAACTTATACAAGTAATGTATGCTCGACAAAACTATAGTTGTGAGTTGTTGCGGGCATGTTGCAGAATTTACGTCCGCACTTTTTACTGAAAATACTCTGACAACATTTAATAGCGGGCTTTACGGACTAAAAACTATGTTTTACAAAATATTATTTGTTCAACCCTGTAATGTTGAGATTAAGGTGTCGCTTGTGTCCAAAAAGGATTAACAATTTAGAAACGGAAAGTATTGTTTTGTAACATAAAGCACATACATCGATATTTCATAAATACGAGCAAGTTTCATACAAATGAAGATTCATAAGATTTGAGGTCGAAGGTTTCACCAGGAATACTAATCATCATCACAAATGGCTGTACAGCTTATGGGCCTAAGCCTCTGCAAGTATTGCCAACAATCTTCCTGTTTCTTCAACACAATCTCGGTCTACCAGCTTTTCTCTTGCCACCAGGAACGTGCTCTTTCTAGTAAATTATATTATTATTAGATCTCTTAGATTCTCCTTTACTTGAACTATGTTTGAGCCTAACTCATTTATAATTAATTCATTAATCGTGAGTCGTTTTAATTGCAGTGATAATTATTTATTGTACTTGTTCTATTTTTACATAATTGCTAATTGTATTAAAGGTAGGTAATTCACGGAATCATGTGACGTTTTTGATGCAAAATATCCCCTCGCATGAGGAAGTTGCATGGATTATATATTTTCGAAGCAATTCGACTTAGGGTCCTTCAAGTAAAGAGCGTACCAATTCCTAAAAGACCGGCAACGCACTCGCGAGCCCTCTGGCAGGGTGTCCATGGGCGGCGGTTTCACTTAACATCAGATGAGCCTCCTATCCGTTTGGCCAAAAAAAATCTGGCTAGGTTAGGTTAGTCCTAATAATATCTTAATACATATTTTTGTAAGTTAATCATTGTAGTAAGATGTGAGACGTTTAAGAGCAGAAAAAAACAATAGAATAGTAATCACCATGTCAAAGAATCTAAGTCCTGTTATGGAACTTGAAAATTAATAGACAGTTTTCTATGACCTAAGCTTGCCATGAATCCATTTAAAGTTTTATTCGTCTTAATAAAAACTATACCGGTTCACCAAGTCGGTATTGATCGCTGTCTCACGGACATTTCACCTCGTTCAAAGTAAATAAATAAGCAATTTAAGTTTTAAAGGGTTGTCTATTAAATAGGTAACGGCTTGGTTACGTCATAACTTTATAAGTGATGGATTGAGTGCGGACTAAGCTAAGATCTGTTTTAGTTAAAGATTTCCATCAAACTTCGGTGTTTGTTTTGAATGAATAGCACGACACGGCCGCCCACGGACACTCGCACTACCAGAAGGCTTCTAAGCGCGCTGCCTGCCTTTTAAGAAATGGAATGCTCTTTTCTTGAAGGACCCTAAGTCGAATTGGTTCGGAAGTACTTCAGCTCAAAAAAAAACAAATTTCCTCAAGAATCGTTTATTTGTTATGAATTAAAATACTACTAATAATCAATTGTAATATAGCCTTAATTGACAAGTAAGTTACATTTTATCTTTTTTCTACTTTATATAATAAAACTTTATAATATTTTACACATTAAGTACTCTTTTCTCGGAGCCGAGTGGAGCGGGGTCATATTAGCGGTGCCGCCCACTCGGATCCGTGTGAGCGTCCCGTTAAATTTTTTAAACGATTGCCTGATTGAATATACGTATAAAATACGAAAAAAGTTTTTTTTAAATAATAAACATTTATATTTACATGCAATCATTAAAAGTTTAATTAGTTGCAATCAAACTTTTACTGACAAAATTCGCCATAAAAAGTTGTGGTTTCCGGCTATTACTTTGTATCCATTGTTTAAGCATTGAATGTGTTAAAAACATGGCAAGCAAAAGCGATAATGGCTGACTTAGTAGCTAGAGTGGCTGAGAAAAACATCGGGTCATTTCTTTCGGGGCATGCCTTAAGTCTAAAATTGACAACGCGTGTCAGGCACATAAGAAAAATACGACAAAACAGACACAGATCTCAGAGAAAGAATCAAAAGTTGTGGCAATCTTAACTTTTGGGGGCGCTGTCAATCTCATACTAGAATTTGTTTCTTATTTCTTATAAGAAACACATTCTTATAAGAAATAAGAAACAAATTCTATATTTAGTTAATTGTACACGTAACGATTATATAGATTATATAAATCTATATAATCGTTACGTGTACAATTAACTAACAAAGCCGAGTCCTACATTAGGTAACAATTGTTAGATATTACAATTTAAACCACGTTCATCAAACCACGTAATCAAAGTAATCTTGTATTAAAAAATGATAATTCATAGATCATTCGCGATTTCGTCTATCGAGGTTCTATAAATTTTGTGAATATTTATTTTTTTACGGATACCACTACATCATAGCCTATCAGGCACGCAATCAGGCAGATATATGACCGAGTGGCTAAGCAGCAGGGGAGTGTCGAAATCTCCTCTGTCCTAATAAGGAACAAAATAAAATATTTAAATAGTGTCTAATGTTAAGTGGTGTTCTGAAATAAAATATTGATTTAACTACGTTTAATATAGAGGTTTTTTAAAAGAAGACGACTGATTTTATCAATAAAATAATAATAAATATTTATTTAGCGAAAGAAAATGAAGAAAGGCAAACAGACCCGGCCGTAAATAATCTAAACAGTGCGAAAACACGAAGCAAAACATAAAATACAACTATATAAACTGCATAAGTTCAAGACGTAGAAATGATGATAACTTGGATGTAAAAATAACTATAGTTATAATAACTTATTTTATTAAAGTAAGTTACAAATGGTACATATAGAAATTTATCCCGAACAGAAAGTATAGAAAATCTAGTGCAGTCTATAAGAGAATTTCAAAAATAGAATATTCAAATGAATGCTCTGGGTAAAATTTTGTGTCTAAATAAATTCATAAGTTTCAGAGCCAAGTGCCCGCTAGTGTGTAGTTAGGAAAATAAACGCTTAAGTTTTTTTAATTAGCTGAGTGTTTCAATGAAGTAATATACTTAACGTTCTCAGAGTTTCCAAGTTTAGTTTCTCAGTGAAAAGTTTTTGGGTCAGGTACGACATTATCTGACTATCGAACTTTATTATTTGGAATATACACATTTCAACCTCACAATCTAAATATCAATCTATGTCTAACAGAAAACATTTTTATATAGGTATATAAATGGGCCGAACGTTCATATATTTTTCACTCACTCCCGTGAACTTTGTCAGGCCTTTAATACTTACAAAGTTCAGACATTTTCTTGTAAAAACTTAAGGTTCAGACAACTCAAGATTCTTCATCGGACATCGAGGCGGAATACGGAATTCCATCCGTATCACCTCGACGTCCGTCGTTCCACAACTGAGCATCTTGTAAGGCATTTCATGCAGTGCGCCACCACTATGTGGACAAGCTGCCTACCGATGCATTTCAGAAGCAATTCGCATTGACATCCTTCAAGAAAAGAGCGTACCAATTCTTAAAGGGCCGGCAAGGAACTTGCAAGCCCTCTGGCAATGAGTGTCAATTGGTGGCAGTTTTACTTAATAGGGAGCCTCCTGCCTGTTAGCCCCGTTCATTGAAAACAAATTTAACTAAGAGTCGAGACTTAGATCTAAGTATATCTACTGTAATGAGTGAGGTCGCTCCGTGAAGCCTGTGAAGTGCCCAGGAGACTTCTGTGCTTCTGGAAGGAACTAGGCTGGCTAAATTAGCCAGGGATTTATGCAAAACTTGAGTCTGGTTGCGAAAAATGAGTCATAACCTATCGTATCTACTGCAATGAAAATTGAATTCAGTTTATTTTAAATACAAAAAACATTTTACATTTTTACACAAAGCCGTTTCGGAATCAGGTAAGATACTTCCTCACACATATTTGATAAGGAACGATATGAATGAAAACTATACAATTTCGATAATTCGTTCCTTATCTCTCAGTAAAAGGCTCTGTTCCTAATTATTATGACAGATGATTTATTATTTCACTAATGAAAATGAATGTGACATTTGCATGCCTATTTTGGTTTTGGCTGATTTATAATTGATCGATATAAATGAACCACTTTTCTGCAAAAAGGAAGCCTGATAAAACAGAAGCATTGAAAGGACTGTAAAGAGTGTACGAGAATATTTTATTTGGCTGGATCAAAAGTTTTTAAACGTTTTACGATGTGTTGTGAATGGTTCAGCAATCGGCCATTTCAAGCCGGCATCTCCTAAATTGGTTCGGGTACATATTTCGCGCGGGTTGTTAACGGGCTAGCAGACAATTGTTCAGTGGCGTTTAGTCTTAATACTTGTAGGAATTTTATGATATTAGTTGTTTTTACTACGTATACATATACTTACGTACTTGTTTTATTATTCTTTATTACTCAATATGTCATATGGAACATGGTGTAATTGTTGCAGCTCCTTACAAACGTTGTGTAAAAGAAGTACTTTCTTTTGGTGATTAAAAAGAGTGGCGGAGAGTTTATTGCCAGTTCTTCTATTCCGTTCTACGCCCTTGATTTGAGAACTGGCAGTAAATGTAAAATTAGAAGCATTTAATGTATTTTTTACGTTCATAAGTGTACATTATGTTACCTACATGAATAAATGATTTTTGATTGATTTGATTTGTGAAATGCAAGCACATTTTTTGTTTATCTACTCTAAATTTAATTATATCAAGAGACAAGTCGATCGAAGCTCGTGTTATATAATATGAGTGACACAGACAGTATTTGACAGCTGTTTGAGATCACTGCAAACATGTTGCTCGCTGTCAACACTTGACAACGCATCCGAGCTTATGTTAGGATCACCATATCATCAATCCAACAGATTACACAACAATAATATGGTTCAATAAAATACATAGTTATATTAGATATCATGCATCGGTGTATCTAAAGTAATTCAAATTCGAAAATTAGCGCCAACTCTATCTCATGTCACGTCTATTTCACCTTTATACTCTTATAATTATGAAAATCTAGAAAAATAGTAAATGACTTGCCTTATTTTTATGTATGCCCTAAGTGGAACAGAGAACCACCATAACGCTTCACTATTGCATTCTATCTCGAGCCGCTTAGCCACTTCGGACCACGTCAACCCTGTCACCAGAATTGTTGATGACTTTTCGTGAAGGGTCCAATCCAATGCCTGATTGGTGAATGAAATCAATTGGTGCATAGCATAGCTTAAACACACGATCTTAGCGTTGGAAATTGCATTTTTTTAAATGCATTTCCAGTAGGGAAATGGGCAGGATGCTCAAATGATGTCAAGTAATACCGCCGACTATGGACACTCACATTGCCGAAAGGCTCGTAAGTGCGTTGTCGGCCTTTTAATAATTGGATCGCTTGCTTCTTAAAGTACACGTCGAATTACCTGTATTGTGTCTAATACAATCCTGTACATATGACCTTTAGTCATGACCTTTGGTTAATACTGAGTTTGTTTGCCAGGCTTATTAGACAAATTGTCACCCTAATCGAACGAATCTTGGTCATGTGCATTTCCCATTAATAAACAGACTGAGGGCCTGTTTCACAATGTATGGATAAAGTGCCAAATAGTTATGCAACACATAAATTATTCGAAATATAAAAGTTCCTAATAAGATACTTGGCATTTCATGACAAATAGCGCTATCTGACAGTCGTGAAACGCAAAAATACTGTTTATCCTACAAATAAGTAACAAATAGCTTATTTGGAACTTATCCGGACATTGTGAAACAGACCCTGACTGTTCGTAAATAGTAGTCTCGATAGTAGAACTCCGAAGAAAGATTATTTACTGATAATCCACACTTATGCACTTATTGTGAGTCCATGCGATATTGTCCTGAGCTCAAGGCCCCATTGAACACTATCAAGACATTATCAGACTTTCTTTTGTGACAGGCAATATAATAAACACCCTTATGAAGGTCACATGATCATTTCCATACAAATTTATCTGGTAAAAGGATCACGCGATCGCAAAGGTTCTCGTATAGAACCGAATTCTGTTGATAAAACAGGTCCAGCTTTTGAGGTATTTCACTCAGTAGCTATTGTATTTCGATATTATGTCTGTTTTATTTACAGAATATTATAAAAACTTAATCCATTAGAAAACCACTGTGGTTTGTATAAATGTAACCATAGCAGTCTTCTTTAGGAAGGAGACATGCATATAAAAGCAGTTTCATTTAACTTAGCAGCTTCAGCCTACGAATCTCATCCTCGAGGTTGTACTGTGACTCAGTGGCGCTACGACCTCTTTAGATCTTGGCCTCAGATTTCTGAATCTGTTTCATGATCATTTTTAAATCTAATAGGCAAGTAGGTGATCAGCCTCCAGTGCCTGACACACTTCGTCGACTTTTTGGGTCTAAGACATGTCGGTTTCCTTCACCGTTCGAGCAAATGTTGAATGCGCACATAGGAAGAAAGTCCATTGGTACACAGCCGGGGATCGAACCTACGACCTCGGGTATGAGAGTCGCACGCTGAAGCCACTAGGCCAACACTGCTCTGTACTGTGATAAGTCAATTGGTAAGCCAATGGAAGTCGACGGCGTATGTCATGCACAGGAGGCTGATCGCCTACTTGTCTATTAGATTGACAATATCATGATTATGTATTAGATACAATCTGAGGCCCGGACCTAAATAGGTTTTAGCGCCACTGATTCTTTTAATAGTTTATCGCTAATAGGCAATTATAAGTCAAAAAGCAATTGCATCGTAATAGTGAAACAAGGAGAGAGAGCAAACTAGTTCCAAACATTTAACAGGAAACTGATAGCTCGGAAAAACTATAAACCAATGGAGTACAAAATGCTATATATATATAGCTATTACCCTATAGCTATTATATACTAGTATTATACTATTAATTTATATATAAATATAGTCTTCATTTGTTTAATAACACTTTGTTTTTTATAATATTAATAATTTAATAATACAAGAAAGTTTATCTTTTTAATAAAGGTTTCAGCTGTGTTTTTTATTTGTAAGTTCTAAAACAACGTGTTTGTTCTCCTTAGTCGGCAGCTCATGTCTGAGCGTCGTGGTCAGCAGCGAAGCATCTAGAGCGGACTATCTGCTTCCATCGGTTTCTGTCCAGTGCTTCTCTTATTACTTATGTTTGCGTATTTTACACACGTAAGCTACCTAGCAAGGGATCATATTAAATAACCAACCACGTAGTAACTAAAAAAAAGGACTAAAAACAAAACTAAAAAACTTTATTATGATTGTTGTAGAATATTTCAATATTTTCATTAATCAGTAATTAATTTGCAAGAGCGAGATAGCCCATTCACTGGACTATTAAAAGTAGCGTATAAGCGACCCGGAGGCACGTATAGAAGACTTTTAGTTCTAAGAACTCTATGATTTCTACGAAAGGAAAATTTTGCAAGAAGTGTGATACATTCAATTCTTAAAAGGCTGGCAACGTACTCGCGAGCCCTCTGGCATTGAGAGTGTCCATGGGTATCACTTAACATCAGGTGAGCCTCCTGCCCGGTTGCCCCCTGTTGTATAAAAAAAAACATTCATACAAATAAATTAGATCAATGAAGTCACGTCGGAGTTTTAGAGTATCTAACTTGAAATAATATGAGCCTCGTTCGTTTGCAATTGATCACGCAAGTGTAGACGATTGCAAAGGTTTCTAAGGAAAGGTTTTTGAAATTGCAATGAAAAGAAGGTTTTTGAACTGTTTCTTCTTCTGAAATAAGAGTTGGATATTCCAACGCACGTTCAGATACTTTCAACGTTTGTAAGACGGATATAATTTGATCATGTGATGATGCTGTTGGTTTGTACCTGTCATGGCAATTCCACCCAGAAAAAGACTCCGGGTACTTGTAATACCTGAGGAGAGAAAATGAATTGTAATCACTGTCTATCTATTTTGTCCTGGGTGTAAATTAATTAACCTGTTTATTATAGAATTTATTATATAACTAGGGGCAAACGGGCAGGAGGCTTACCTGATATGATATCGCCATAGACTCTCACATTGCGAGCGGTTGCGTTGTCGGTCTTTAATTGGTAAGATTTTTCCTTGAATTCGTAAGTCGAATTGGTTCGCATATATTTTTTTTGAAAACTGGAGGGTACTTATGAAAATACTTATCTAATTCTATGATCTGATAATTCTCTCTTCTCACTACATAACTCCAGTTTGGGTGTTTACAAAATTTTATTTATGGTTTTAGTTTGTAAACTAAGAAAACGTGATGTTGAGTATCACCGCCGCCACACACACTCACAAGACCAGAGGGTCTGTCGCGACTCTGTAGCCAGCCTTTTAAAAATTGGTTCCGTCTTAGGTATCTTAGGTTTAGCAAAGAACCTTTATCATCTACTTACGTTAAGAAAAAATAACAATCACTGCTGGCTTCCCTGTGTTCCCACATACACAGGGAAGCCAGCAGTGTTTGTTAACAACGACACAACAAATTAAATTACCTAAGTAACGTTATGAATAGAAAATTCAAATAGAGATAAATACGTATTCATTTTAAGCTCCCTTCATATATAAGGACACATTAAAACTTTTCATACATAAAATTTCTAAGTAAAGGGAATCAGGGAATTGAAATTTGTGAGAACAGACCACTGAACTTCAGTGTGCCCATACATTTAAGTGGCGAAGAAAATATTAATCAAATGCAACGATAAACGATTAAAAGCCAATCATTTCACATCGTCAAAACAATTGCTATAATATTCCCCGACGGTTAAAACTGTTCATAATTCATACTCATAAACTAGTTTCGCACGTACAAACTAATGGTGGCAAGCACGGCGAAAATTCTTTCAACAAAGTAATTAAGTGGATATTCCACAGTGGGTATTTAGTTCAGGAAATTGAACTTTTCTAAAAGCGGAAAATGTTAAAACATCACTTACAATCCTTGAAGTATTAAACGGCTTATGTGAAATTTCATTTTGTTGGTTGTGCTTTCGATCTTTTTCTTTCATAAAGCTTGAAGCGGATTCCAATTTTAAAAATGTCAAGTGTTTGATTGACTTCCGGACAGGCTTTTAGTTAGACTTTTTATAGAAATGAAAGGCTTGCCCAGTTCTGAATCAATTATGGGTTTAGGTCTATTTTAATTGCACATTTAGGTAATACCTAAGTCACGCACTCAATTGCGAATCGATTTTATAGCTATCAGCAAATGCCTTTTTTCGGATGCATTCCTCCTTATAGCACCTTTTTATATTGAAAGTGAAACTGTATGTGACCGCGGCACGACCATTGTGCATACCCCCTAAAACCCCAAGGTGACACGCCCATTGTCGTACACTTTTGTAGTAAAAGCTAGGGTAGATTGATTAGGCGCGTCCACACAGAACGAGCAGCCACATGACAAGCGCGGACGAGCTACCGAGTGCTCTAGCCATCGAGTGTCGGCTTTTTGATTTGCTCAAAGGCGCCTCTGTGTCTACCGCGCGCGTTCGCCTCGCGAGGCTGCTCGCTGTGTGGACGTGTCTAATCATGGACCGCCGATTCACCGCTTGGCCACTTGTTAGGTAGCGACGATTTGGTGTGTGCGTCGCGTAAATCCACGCAGAAGGTTGTAGAGGGATCCTATCCATCTTCAATCATTGCTGATTGCCTTTTACTTCTTTTACCTTCTATTAATATAACAGAGAAGCATTATCAGTAGTAAACATACATATATATAGCTCCCTTTAATTAATTATAATTATAATTAAGAAATGTCTATGTATGAAAAATTGTATCTAAATAATGCTTTAATTTATTTATTTTGTAGTGTTTGTAAGTTAGAAATTTTATTTTTGCATACTGTACCCCATATTTCAATTAGATATATGAAATGTGGCTTGACTATAAATTAAATGACGTACGGATTGGGGAATACATTTTGATATCAACTAAAATCTGCCTATAAGTGATTTTAGTTTGGTAATTATGTGTGATATATGAAAGTTCCACTTTAAATATGTATCTATTCTAAGATCCAGATACAGTAATATATCATATGAGATATTAATAATTTAACCAATTATTAATAAGCCGATAAGTTCTCGCGAGGGGGATGTTTAGGCCAGTTCGGGGCATATGCCCCCTTCGGGTGGTGTGTTGGTTTACGCCCTGCAGGACGCTACGGGGCCTGGTAATATAGCTCTTGGTGTGGGCTGCAGCGCGCGCTCCATAGGCTCCTGACTCGCTGCGCGCAGCCGATGGGGTGAAATCCTGCATGTCAATCCGGTGGTGTGGGTCAAGGAGTAACCTCAACTTGACCCTGGTGTCATAGTCATAGTGATATCGGGCAGCTACGCGGCTCGCGGTCAAGCTCCGCCGGGTGGGATCACCGGTAGCCCCGGGGTAGGCCCAGCGAGGCGACCAGCGGTTGAAGCCTGCCCTAGTGTCATGTCCGGTGGTGTTGGCATCCGCAGAGAATAGCACTCGCGGATACCTGAGACGATCTGGCAGCCTGGAGTGCCACGGCGCGATGTGCTGGAGATGGGGATGTTGAGAGGCGTCCGCTCGATCGAACATCCCCTTCGCGAGCCTCACGAAGAACTCGTCGATGGACTCCATCCGCAAGTCTCGCGCTATGGTGGTGTTCTTCACGTAGCGGCCCCTTGCATGCGGTATCACTAAACATCAGAAAAGCCTCCTGCACGATAACCCCTGTTCTATAAAAAAATAACTTAATAGATATACAAATGTTATAGATACTTAAATGTTAAATCTGCGCACCCGTATACTAATCGTAAAAGTATCTGTTGCTCCCGTTTGGCTTAAAAATATTCATGCGAATGATTTTACGAGCGAAGGCAATTCAGACATAAAGCTGAAAATATGGAAAGCATTGCAACACATGTTCAAACGAATAAAACTTTGATTTAAAATTATTTTTGTAACGTGCATATACGCCAATACATATTTGCTAACAAATATATAATAAGTTCAGTTTTAACCGGATAAAACCAAATGAGCAAGTTAATATACGGTCTATATTTTTATGACCTTGATAGGCATAGAGTTTCTCGCATTTACAATCGGTGCTTACAAATCACTGCGATGCGGAAAAATCCTCACACGCGTTAACGAAGTGATTCTAGTCGCTAAGGATATATAGAACTTTCTTCTAATTGGGGACAGTCAGTGGACTCCAGAAGGCAGGAAGAGAGATCCTTTAAGTTGGAGGATCCTTTCTCTACAAACTGACACCGCTACGCTGGACTTATGATTAGACTTATGCTGGTAAAACCACAATTCAATAATCATGCATGCTACTCATCTTTTCTTTCGTCATAGATAATGTAGCCATTGCTAAATATCATGACCATGGTAATAATATAGTCTATGTTTCCTTGGTTAACGGGCTCCAAACATTAGAATATACTCTTGAAATTTTTCCACTCGAGTCTAACAAAAGGATATATTCTAATTAATCAGGTAATGCTAATTGAATTCGTATGCTATACTTATAATGGTTAAGAGAGTGGCGGCGTCTGGGTTTTTGTAATAGCATAACCAAAAAAGGCTGTCATCGCAGCCTATGGACATCAAGTTTTCTGAGTGCGTTGTCAACATTTGATAAGTATGTTTTTTTTAATTATGATTATGTATTTGCGTGTTGTTCTCACAAGAATGAGTGTGTGCTCCTATTTCACCATGCCTACTACTGATAGAGGACAAATCTTTGTTTTTATTTTTTATCATTAATGAAATATTAATTACTCAAGTTGTCATTTGGAACTAGGCTGCAGGTTTATAAATATAGTAATAAAAAAAATACTTGGCAATCAAAAAGAGTGGCGGATTGTTTATTGCCACTTCTCGTTCGGTCTACGCCCTTGAATTGAGAACTGGCAGTAAATGTAAAATTAGAAGGATTTAGCATTTAATATGTTTTTCTTTACTGACATTTTTTTTAATTTGAATGACACGTACAGTGATGACGAGGCAACCAGGATTAACTAAAGCAACTTTCTTCTACTCTCGGAGCGGTCTCGTGCCAATTTAGATAATCGCCTCCCTTATAAAACTAAAAAAGCCTGAGTGAACACATTACATCCTTATCTTGCACAGATAGCACGTCTAGTGCTTAGCAATACTTTAGTGCTAGTGCGTTAGCACTCTCACTAGGCTAACATATATTTATATCTTTATTAAATTATATTTGGGTATTCAAAGATTTACACACGTTTGATGATGTGCAATGCGTACACTTTACGATCCTGACACCGCAACTTCTACATAATATTCTTCAGCGCACGTACTACTAACAATAACAGCGAAATAAAATTACACTGTATTGGCAAAAGGAAAAAGTAATCAGCGTGTAGAAACAAAACAATATTATATGAACGGAAAATGGATTTTCCTTTTTCATAACAGAGACGTGTGGTGCGCGGGCGCTAACAAGGTTTCCTCTCCGCAAACGCCATGTGCTAATGGACCGGCTGGCTTATTACTGATCTATAATGGAAACACAATCGTACAATTGTTGTAATAATGAATTAGTATTTGGGTGTACGTATAAATTGATTTAGCTGGTTACAGCCGCTAATACATAAAGTATAGAACTATATGTATAATTAAAAAAAAATCTATAAAAAGTGCTTGTGAAGAATAAGACAGATGATTTAAAATGTTTGGCTTTTGATAAGAGTAATGTGAACTTTAAATATGTCTAGGCGAAGTAAAAACTTGTGTTAGCTTGTCAACTTTAGACGACACTTTGTTCACAAGTACAAGTTTGTCTAATACTTTCAAATAAAAATGATTAAATCAGTGACACTACGACCCTTTTCGGCTTGGGCCTCAGACTTCTGAATCTGTTTGATAGTCTAATAGTCAAGTAGGTTTTCAAACTAATGTCACCACACACGCTTTCCTTTATTTCCTTCCTTCACAGTTTAGGCGAATGCTTACTACATAGAAAGATCTATTGACGAGAGAGTCACAGGCTAAAGCCACTAGGCTATCACTGCTCTTGTTCAATACTTTACTAAGGATAATTTCCATGTCTCCAGGTGATTAAATTTTTAAAGGCATGGTAAATGCACCAAATTTAGCGTAAGTGAGCATCTAGATTCTATCTAGATTCTAGATCAAAAGTTTGACACCAATTCTTTTCAATGACTTAACCTCTTATTATGATATTATGTTTAGGTTTGTACTATATGGCATTTACTGGTCGTAATTGAGTTCGTGTATGAGGTGATATTAGTTGTTTCTACTACGTATTTGCGTGTTGTTCTCACGAGTATGTAACTGCGTGCTATTTCACCATGCCTCCTGTAGATAGAGGACAAGTCTTTGTTTTATTATTCTTTATTACTCAAGATGTCATATGGAACATGGTGTAATGGTTACAGCTCCTTACAAACATTGTGTAAAATAAAATAAAAACTTGGCGATTAAAGAGAGTGGCGGAGAGTTTTTTGCCAGTTCTTCTCTTCCGTTCTACGCCCTTGATTTGAGAACTGGCAGTAAATGTAAAATTAGAAGCATTTAATGTATATTTCTTTTTCGACGTTCATAAGTGTATGTTATGTTACCTGTATGAATAAATGATTTTTGATTTGATTTGATTTGCATTGCTATTTATATATACCAGATTATTGGGATTTTTATGATTAGGGTCTGTTTCACAATGCCCGGATAGGTTCCAAATAAGCTAGTTAATACTTATTGATAGGATAAGCACTATTGTTGCGTTTCACGAGTCTCAGATAGCGCTATTTGTCATGAAACGCAAAGATTCTTATTCGGAACTTTAATCTTCTGAATAATATATGTGTTGCATAGATATTTGGTACTTTATCTATACATTGTGAATCAGACCCTTAATTTATCCAATTTTACCACCAGCAAACATAGATTTCATTTCATTTACAAAGTATCTTTATATATCAACTCTAGCGATATAATAAACTGTGCGATTAGCAAACGATTTCTGTCAGAATAGCGCCATCAGTCCCCACGACTTCCGCACAGTGGAGGGTCAATCGGTTTGCTCATTAATATTTATCAAAGCTATGGATCACTTCACACGAAATTCCACCCTCAATCTTTGAATATACATATGATATGGACACTTGTACTGGACGCTTAGAGTTATAGTGTGCCTTGTTATTATTAAATTTTGAATTCATTCTTTTATAATTAAAGAAATAAAATTATTGTTGTATAATCTAGTTTTATTTTGTTGCGAAGATATCTAGTGTTTTTTTTTTTTTTTCAGTCCAATTATTGAATAATAAATAAAATACCAATTCTGCTGGCGCTCGCATTTTTTTTAGCAGTGTTGGCCTTGTGGCTTCAGCGTGCGACTCTCATACCTGAGGTAGTAGGTTTGATCCCGGGCTGTGCACCAATGGACTTTCTTTCTATGTGCACATTTAACATTTGCTCGAACGGTGAAGGAAAACATCGTGGGGAAACCGACATGTCTGAGACCCAAAAACTCGACGACGTGTGTGTAATGTAATGGTGAATGTGGTAAATCACAGAGCAGATTTTTAATTTATTTTTTACTTATGTAACTTAAATGACGTTGTGGTTTATGACACATTCCTTTGAATTTTTGTATGCAGAGGGAGGATAAAACTTGCTGAGTTTCTTGCCCGATCTTCTCACAACAAGACCTCCTCGTAGTTTTGTGGACGGATAGCGTAGTTTTGCTCTTTCGCGAATTTTGTAAACGTTTTTGACATTCATAAGCATGCCTTAAGTCGCATCTAAATTTAATAAATAAATTTTGATTTGATTTGATTTGTGTCAGGCACTGGAGGCTGATCACCTACTTGCCTATTAGATTCAAAGTTCATTATAAAACAGATTCAGAAATCTGAGACCAGGACCTAAAGAGGTTGTAGCGCCACTGATTTATTTTTGTAAGATTTATTTAAGTATATGTATTTTATTGCGCCGGTTAAGATATTTGTGTTCTTTTTTAAAATATCCTCAATGTCCATATTTTATTTTATTTAAAAATAATAACCCATAACGAATCCAAATGAATTTTCATAGATCCAAAAGCTATTTAATGCAAATTTTATGCAATCCCAAGCCCGTAAATAAATGAGCTCAGTTTATTTTTAGTTGTCAACGTTTTTATTGAACTCAGCCCCCGCAACTCCAAATCGCCTTCATACTCTTTAAAAAACGTACTAATCGAAACTAAATTTAAACTTTTCTCTCCATAAAAACCTTCCTCAGAGTTCAAGGAATAAATAAAAATTACTGGATTTTTTTATAGGCAAACGGCAACGGCTCACCTGATAATGAAGTGAGACCGCCCATGGACACTCGCGATGCTAGAGGGCTCGCGAGTGCGTTGCCGGCCTTTTAAGATTTATACGTTCTTTTCTTGAAGTCTATGTCGAATTGATTCAGCCTTCGTATTTTGCGCTTAACAACATATATTGTTTCATTTTCATTACAATCATTGGTATGTCTGGTGAAACAAATGAAGGGAGCGTATTTATTTGACCACCCGCGAAACAATTTCACGTTGACACTTTATGAATAGTAATCAAACCGGCATTATTTGCTCGGGAGCGACCAGTGAAATGTAGATGAGGCTTTTGGGTGAAGCCTTTGTAATTTTCATACTTTTCCTTCATTATAAAGTCCTAGTGAATTTAGTATTCTATGCGATCATTTCTCCCACCAAGTATTCGTATACACACACCATAAGTATTTTAAGTCAACGAGAATAGATTGTCGAATTAGACATGAGGAAAAATTGTATAGGAAAAACGCCTCAAGGTTTAGAATAAAACAAAAACATTAAATGTTCTTCATACTAGAGTTTTTAAAAATCTACTTAATTTACTTTTTTTGGATAACATTTATTATTTAGTTATATTGTGTTAATTTCATAACGTTAATATATTGTAATAATTTGATATTTTATCACTACAAATAATATTGTATTTGAGTAATGATCCGACTCATAATGTATATAAATTATATGTAAAATTCCTTTTAAGACACATTTGCATGTTATTTGTGGCAGGATATGCGAACTTTATATTTAACCTTATTCAATGATAAAAAATATTAAAAAAAAAATAATGTTACGTTAAAAAAGGTGCACTAAGCTTCCGTGTCGTGGGCAGCAAGTCTCTTCTATGTATTTTGATATTTACTTGTCATAATAATCTCTACAGAAGACTATTTTATAATTAAAGTACTGGTTGTCTGGAAGAAATCGCTCTAAAGCGATAAGGCCGCCAGTTGCTTTTCATTAAATTATGTTTAATTTTTTTTTCCTTTTATGTAATGCAACGAAGTGTTAATAAATAAATAAATAAATATTGTTGTACTAATGTGTTGTAATATGTATATTACTTTCAGTTTCAGAATTGATTGATGATTGTTAGTATAAAGTTTACAATCCAAATTTTGTTTGTATGAAATGGTTCAAGAAAGGACTTCTTAATTATGAAAAAACCGTTGGGCAAAGAAAGTGCGTATTTTGGGTGGCTTATATTATGTGGGGTTGCGTTGTGTATGATAATGTGTCGGTGTTTGTTTCCAAAAAAGACATATCAATCAAAAATCAAGTATTCGTTAGGTAACACAATGTACACTTATGAACGTCAAAAAAAAGAACTATACATTAAATTACTCTAATTTCATATTTACTGCCAGTTCTATCCAGGGCGTAGAACGGAAGAGAAGAACTGGCAATAAACTCTCCGCAACTCTTTTTAATCGCCAAGTTTTTTTTACACAATGTTTGTAAGGAGTTACAACCATTACACCGTTCATGACATCTTGAATAATAAATAATAAGAAAATAAATTAAAAAATATTGCTATTACTTATAGTTATTGTGTTCTTTCATTGTAAACTATGAAAATGAGTAGTGAATAAGTTTCATATAGGATATCTTAATATTTACAAGATTTACTAACTTACATATTAATATAGCATAATATAATAACTAACCTTAAAATCTAATAACTAAAATATATTATTAATAATATACATTGAATTTGTGATTCGTAACTTCGCTTACAATTAAAGTATTTAGTGTTAGTATTTAGATTATAAGATAAATCATTTTTAATAAAGAATTTTCCGTTTAAAGATTTTCACCAGCGAATAAAGATTTTTTGCTTTACGTCTCAAGAACTAGACTACACAATAAAAAAGTAAATGCATTTAAAATAGTTAAATAATTCTACTTTAAATACAGTGAAGATATGCGGCCATTCAAAACCGTATTATCAATGTATGGTTTCTGTTACGCGATACCTTTGAAGATAATCTTTATTACGGGCTAAAAGAGGCTCACCTGATATAAAGTGACATCTATCCACACAGCCAGAAGGCTCGCAAGGGAAAGAAGAGCCGACCTTTTATGAATTGGTAAGGTATGATATGGCATACACTTTGTAAGCCTAAATCGTGCGGGTTGACAAACTAATGATTGCTATTGTATAGTAATTCATAAAACTGATAACCATTCAATCTGTCAGGTAAGTTTAGGTTGGTGGACTGATTTTCCGTATGACTCATAATTAGTTCGTTGTTCGTAAAGTCCTGGCTAATTTAGCCAGCCTAGCTCCTTCCAGAAGCACAGAATTCTCCTGGGCACTTCACATGCTCCACGGAGCGATCTCACTGTTCCAAAGATCTACTCAAATCAGGCCTGGAAGGCTAATCACCTACTTGCCTAGAAAATACAATAAAGAGCGTGCCTATTCTTTAAAAGCCAGCAACTCAATTGCGAGCCTTCTGGCAGTGAGTGAGATATTTGCAGCATAAGCGGTTTTTAAGGCAGTTTTTGCCACGTGGAACCAGCTGCCCAGGAAGTATGGTATGGTATGGTTGGTGGACTGATTTTCCGCATGACTCATAATTGGTTGGTTGTGCGTAAAGTCCTGGCTAATTTAGCCAGCATAGCTCCTTCCAGACGCACAGAAGTCTCCTGAAATTTCAATCTGTTAATGTGAGCTTTTCTAATCACCGAAATAGAATAGCTTAGGTAGAAATTGGAATATTCTGATTTTTCTAGACAGAATGCTCGCCACAAGGCAGCAACCGCTCTCATGTCGTGTTTACTTAAGTTTTGGCAATTTGCCAACTCCCACTGAATAAAGGCGAGCATTCTAATTTACACTAAAGAATATATAGAATTATGTATGTTCAGCACTTTAGTTAATTTACTATGCCATTTAAGTAATTTTGAAAAATTAAGTGGTCTTCAAATTGATATTATTTATATAATTTTTCTGTATAAGCTTAAAGGCATAAGCATTACTCAGTGTAAAGTTTATTAACCAAAGCTTTCACTTCCTTAAGTGAAGCTAAACGATTTCATTTTATTTACAATTAATTCGTAGCTCATAAATATTCTTTAATATTCTTATTTCATTCAGTCATAAAATGTAAAGCAGTTTCGCATTTAGTCTGAAAATGTCATATCGCGTTTGATTTTCAACGGTCTACACACTCTTTAATACCATTGTTAATACAAATACCAGCAGTGTTGGCTTAGTGGCTTCAGCGTGCGACTCTCATACGCGAGGTCGTAGGTTCGATCCCCGGCTGTGCACCTATGGACTTTCTTTCTATGTGCGCATTTAACATTTGCTCGAACGGTGAAGAAAAACATCGTGAGGAAACCGACATGTCTTAGACCCAAAAGTCGACGACGTGTGTCAGGCACTGGAGGCGATCACCTACTTGCCTATTTAAATATGATCATGAAACAAATTCAGAAATCTGAGGCCAAGACCTAAAAGAGGTTGTAGCGCCACTGATATTATTATTATTAATACCTGTAAACAATATTTATTAAAGTGCCTATATCTACATGTCTCTTCCAGAAATTTCTACCGACTTTGATATACTGTTCCTTAATTTGAAATAATATATCTGAAAGGATCAACGCGATATGACTATTAGACTTGAAGAAATTTGGCGACAAACATAAGCACGTGCTTATAACTCTACTGATTACCCATCCATAATATTACACTTTGAACAACTTTTTTTTAAGTCGGTTAATACAAAGATTTAAAGTTTACAAATGAATTGCATACAGCATGCTTCGTAAAACTGATGCAATTATTGAAGATGCATCACAAGAGAGAAATCGGCTTGCTGAAGAGGTTTTCCCTGGAAGACCTCCATATTAATCAAAATAGCATACGCCTCCCCAAAAGACCATGGGCTACAGTAGATGCCTTTTATGGGTAATACATATATATGAATAAAAAGTATTAGCAAAATATGCACTGTTGACCGTATTTGTTCTCAAACGTGATTTTTAATGACTTCTTAGTTCTAATTGGCTGTAAAATGCGTTTCTATATAACTCATAGAAATTGCGATTGGTATTTTGATGATCTACCACTACTTAGCCGGTATTTCTTCTAAGGAGAAGAAAAAAGAAAATCGTGAAGGTGTTCCATATTTTCCTCTACTCCCTTGTCTTACGGCAAGCCTTAGGAATCGCCTGTAAGGATATTAACTCGGGATCTCATGCCTTCAACTGTATTCGATACCACAAGCTTCTCCAAGTTATCGGGACTTGATTGCTATACGTCCAAAGAAGGTCCTTTTGTAACTCACTGAAGAAAGAAAGAAAGCTTGGTAATATTCCGTGTAAACTGGCTTCGAACACCGAATCATTGGACGTCAAGACATCAAAATTTGACCAGTTTTATCTTATCTGGCGCACCACGATAAAAAACGCTTTTTAAGACACGCCCAAATTTATGGAACCAACTGCTATTTCAAGTATTTCCAAATCGTTGCGATAGGGGCCTTCAAGAAAAGCGTATACCTTATTAGTCGGCAACACACTTGCAAGCCTCCTAGTGGCGGTACTTAACTATAATGTAACCGCCTGCTCGTTGGCCTTCTGTTTCATACAAAAAACAACCTAAATTGTTCTACTTAGGTACATGGCGCTATCTTGAATTGCTCATAGATTTTTTGTTAAATTTTACGATATTTTACTATGGGACTTTAATGGTAAAATTTTATAATATATATTTTAATATTGTTGAAAAATAACTACCATTAAGAATGTTTAGGCAAGTTAATTTAACTAGAGAGTCGACGTAGCCCCAGGGAAATCTCGGCTTTGTGCGTAAGCATCCATATGGAACACGCTAAGCCAATATGTCAAAATTATTCACAAAAAGGGTTGAAATATGTAATTTATTATTTTGTTTTAGTCAAATAAAACGTGACAAATTGTTCCTTGTAGTTGTACATTCGGTTTTTAAAGTTAAAAGTTTGTATTAAAAAAAATCAGTGGCGCTACAACCTCTTTAGGTCCTGGCTCAGATTTCTGAATCTGTTACATAATCATTTTTAAATCTAATAGGCAAGTAGGTGATTAGCCTCCAGTGCCTGACACACGTCGTCAACTTTTTGAGTCTAAGACTTGTCGGTTTCCTCACGATGTTTTCCTTCACCGTTCGAGCAAATGTTAAATGCGCACATTGAAAGAAAGTCCATGTGCACAGCCCGGGATGGAACCTACGACCTCAGGTATGAGAGTCGAACGCTGAAGCCACTAAGCCAACACTGCTCTAAAGTTTAAAAAAGTTTATATTAGCGCGTTTTAAAAACTTAAAAAAATGAAGTGTATTATTATTTATTGTATTATTGTTGACTTGACATAAGAAACATGATAATATAAAGTGTTTCTACGTTTCACTTACTAAGTTAATTAATAAAATTAAGCAAATGAACTTTGAGCTTACATATATCTGAAAATGTAGTTAAAGGCTGCTTCTTTGTTTTTAGATTGTCGTACCAGTTATGTTGCCTAGTAATCCCACCAGAAAATCATCTAATTGACTGTGCCAAAAATCTATCTAGAACTGTTTCGGAAAAACACCTTTTGTGTGGCAATTTAAGTTTACAATAAATTACCAAAAGAATTAAAAGATCTTCCGACTAGAGTCTTTAAAAAACGACTTAGTGCAATACTTTTGGAAAAAATGTACTATTCAATAAATGATTATTTGCGTGGGACATTGTAATTGTTACAAATTGAATATAGTATAATATGTGCGATACAGATATTAATTTTAATACGCTATACGCAGAAATAATTTGCGCGCCACTGTGTGTGGCAGAACATTTTTTTTATAGAACAGGGGGCAAACGGGCAGGAGGCTCACCTGATGTTAAGTGATACCGCCCGCCGCCCATGGACACTCTCAATGCTAGCCTGCCTGCCTTTTAATGCGAACGATTTACGATTGTACCACCTTAACATTTTGTACCATATTCTTGTAATAATTATTATTATAAAGAAGTACATTTTTGATCATAATATGATATTACATATAATATAATATATTATGTTTTTATTATGTCTATAACTAATAAGCAATTGTATTTTTTTCTTACTTATAAGAAAAGAAGCAGCTGAAAGAAACGTTGAGCTGGATCTCACACTAGACCCAGATGGAGATCCTTGAAGGAGACCTTCACCTGTCAAACGGTTATAGAAAATTCATCAGGAAATAGATATAACTTAGCACAGATAAAACTAATTGGATTATTATCTGTAAAAAGGCCAGTTCGTTTCTTTAAATTATTGTGATATTTGTTTATATTTTGTCTATTTTTAGTTCTTACCCGTTGGGTACATTAAGGGATAATTGGGATAGATGTACTGTCTGTAATAAAGAAAATGTAAGCTTATTCTGTAGTTCCAATTTAAGACGTACTTTTAACTAATAAATCTTTATTGATGACGTAAGATAAAAAACTAATCAAAGGTTAAAGTAGGTATGAAGGTAAATCGCTTAGGTATTTGAACGAATGAGACTGGTATTTCCTGGTAATTGGAGCTGTCATGTGGACAAATGTGCCGTCCAACCTGTGCCAGATACTCACTCTAACAGCCGCTATTAACTGTACCGATAATCTTAAATTACTGCAAGCCACCTTTGTTAGTATTTTATACAAAATCGTCTAACATCAAGATTGTATGGATTTTATTTATAGTATACGTATTATACTTTGTGGAACCAGCTGCCCACTGAAGTATTTCCGAACCAATTCGACTTAGGGTCCTTCAAGAAAAGAGCGTACAAATTCTTAAAAGGCCGGAAACGCACTCGCGAGCCCTCTAGCGTCGAGAGTGACCAGGGGGGCGGTATCACTTAACATCAGGTGAGCCTCCTGCCCGTTTGCCCCCTGTTCTATAAAAAAAACTTATGAACGTCAAAAACAAAGTATTATCAGTTATACCGGTCTAATTATAATATATGTCTTGGACACAGTTGCAGTCAACTCGTTAGCCATAATAGGAATGCTCGGAACCGAATAAAAACTATCTCCATAGTGTATTAGTTTTAGTGGAAAATGAATTTTAAGCGATAGAGGCGCTAATAGACTTGATTGCCCAAAGCTATTTGGTGCCTACTGAAGCTGAAACTGAATTCCAATAAACTTCGATTTAATTCTTCGAATACAATTCATTAGGGAATGCTAGGCAATAGTTTCTTTGACAATATTTTAATTGCGATTATGCCAATCACATTTCGTGTATGTCCAATTTTTTGGACGTAGCCTTTTAATAATGATTGAAATTAAATCATGCGCGCTCTGTATGTATATGTTTCATGATGATTTGTCAATGTAATAGGCAAGTAGATCAACCTCCAGAGACACGCCGTCGACTTTTTGGGTCTAACGCAAGTCAATTTCTCACGATGTTTTGTTCACCGTTCGAGCGAATATTCGCTTGGCCATTCGTATGGGCACATTGAAAGTTAATTGGTGGTGGCAACCCCATATCGAACGTTCTAGAGGTTACAATCGCCCTTTAAAACTAACAATACGAACCACGTGTATAAACAACAATATAAGTCTGAACTTGTAATTATAATTTAATTTTAATCTTTGTGAGCAGTATTGACCTAGATTCTGTTTACATACTTGTTCATAGACAAATTATCATGAAACAGACACAGAAATCTGAGCCTCAGACCTCAAAGGTCAGGCATGTAGGTATACGTGGTGAAAATGTTATCCACGCATTGTAGTTTATGTTTAGTTATTTATTTATTTCCAACACACAAATATACATACAATATTCATAACCTACATGATAATAGTAATAATTGATAATGTATTCAATAGCAGCATTTACTCGTATACTTATTGTGCGAGAAAAGCACCAGTTCTGGGGTCCGGTAAATCTTTAATCAGCGCCTGGGCACTGCCCAAGATCTGCTTCAAAGTCCAAAGGAGCTAAACCAAAGGTTACATCAATGCGATCACGTGACATTTTCGTCTAGTCAAGTTGCAAGATTTCGACACCCTCTGAACAAATTACCCCTAATTTGCATAGGGCTTAGGTCTTGAAACTCGCCCTAACTTTGCGGACATCTCGACACGCTTTATTAAGTCACGCTCTAACGGCCGCTTAAGCGGGAAAACCACTTAATAAATATAACATTTCTTGAAATTCGTTGTGATGTTCACGTGGTTATAAATGAGGAGGATAAATTCCTCGAAATGTACGTGGAGCGTTTGCGTCGTGACTGGCTGTTTCTAAACTCGTTTGAATTTCGAACGGGTCGGGATTTTTTCTGTGACGTCCGTAGATGAAGTATGAACTAGATTGGCTGATCTGAGATAGATATACTTAGCAATTGTGTGTTTTATCGCGTTTTGATGTGAATTATTAGTAAATTTAGCAGATCCTTTGTGTAATTTTCAGCGACTATGACATCTAAAGATAGGTTGAGTTTAATGCGACTTTTCAGCCATTTCACAATCTGTGTTTAATTCATAAATTAAGGATCATCACACTTTATCTGGCTTCAGTTTCTGAAACATCAAATATTTTAACATTCTTTTATTTTAACACTATTTTATTTTAACACTAAAATATTTAAAAAACAAGAAATATTTTATTTGTCCATTTGATACATTTTCAAGCCATAATATTTATTTACAGACTCAATCTACTACGTACTTAATCTAAGCCAGCTCCCCAGTTTTAAACCGGCGCTGTCTATACTGGAATTACTTTTCTATGCAATACATTTAGAAACATTATTTTTATAAGGAAATAACTCTGGTAATAAATATGTTTCTTATTTTAATCCACGCTTTGTAGGGTTTTTAAAACAGTCCACATTTTTCTTTCTCTGAAGGACTTTTCCAATCTGATCTGACTGAAGAGAATATAAAGTTCTTTATATCCTTAGTGGACATACTTCGTTAGCACGTTTCAGGGTATGACGTCATCGCAGTGATTCGTGAGTACAGATTGCAGGAAGGAAGTGTTTCTTGGGCTCAACGAGAAGAGACTCAAAATATTTAACAATTGTCTTGATAAATTCAAAGCTCTCGCTAACCGTAAAGTAGTTAATAAAAGTAAAGCGTTTACCTATATGAATAAAATTATTTTGACAGTCCTATTGTAACAGTTATTATGCAAAAGGTTTTATAAATATATATATATATGTATAAAATTTCAATACATAGATATATCACACGATAATAAAGTTATAAAGAACCGGTTATGTCAGATTACTTTAGCTAAGACGGAAATTGCGAGCAGCAAATGTGAAAAGTTTTAAGCACACAGACTTCAAAATAACATACCTGTTATAACATCGCACCCCGGCATATGACTTTAAATAAATAAAAATTTAGCATAGAAGTATAGCACATTTTGTCTGTCTTCTACTTCTACACCATTGACCGCTACTCCTCTCTTGAAAGACTCTTCTTAAAGCCAGCATCAGAATACTGGGCGTTGACACATCGAATGACGATCAGTTTCACGGTAATTTGGAAAGGAAGGCTAAATAGCCTCTAAAAAGCTTGGTATGGAGATATTCCTCATTGAAAATACCTTCTTCTTCTTCAAGTGCCTCTCCATTATTGGAGGTTGGCTGTTAGTTTCCTGAAACGCATTTCCTACGTCAGATGTAGCAACTCTTCCGCATTTGCAATATCCATCCACTCCCTAACGTTGAAAAGCCATGACTTATTCCTTCGACCAACACGCCGTTTACCCTGGATTGTACCCATTATAATTAGTTTAAGGTGGTAGCGGTCATGGCGCAACACGTGGCCCAGGTACGCAACTTTAGGAATATCTTCCATAATAATATTAGCTCAGACGATGTTGCTGAGCTCCAGGGTTCTTCGTCTTTTGAGACGGCTTATACAATCAGGTAGTGCGAGTTGAACAGCTAGGAGGTTAGGATGATTTTCCAGCTTAGTCTTCTGAGTACTTCTGAGCGCACAATTTTATTTCCGCTTTAACTGTAGGTATGCCCAGGTTTTCTCGTAGTTTAGTGTTAATGAACTAAGGCGAGTTGCTTATTTTTTTAAGGATGTAATTTTGTGTTCTTTGA
This sequence comes from Pieris mannii, assembly GCA_028984075.1. Taxonomy (NCBI): domain Eukaryota; kingdom Metazoa; phylum Arthropoda; class Insecta; order Lepidoptera; family Pieridae; genus Pieris; species Pieris mannii. The sequence continues at coordinate 5,475,713 of CM054797.1, forward strand.
ACTCAACTCTTCAAACCGCAATTTCGGCCCCACATGGTGTACTGTTCTCAACACTGAGCTCCTTCCACTTGACTGTATTCGACGAAGAGCGATATGAATCGTCGATGATCTGTCACTTCCTAGTGGCTTCATAGCTCGGTGTTGCGTAGAGATGTAGGGTATCTCCGCATCTTTTGCCACGTTTACCAGGGATAATGTTTAGAGAAGTTGTTTGTTCTGCAGATGAGTTTCATCATCGGACGTCGAGGGTAGATGTTCGTATATATTTCGCATTCTATCTGCGTCGTTCTGTAACTGAGTTACTTTTAAGGCAGTTATTGCTGCGCATTTAAGAAACCAGCTGCCCACTGAAGTATTTCCGAACCCATTCGACTTAGGGTCCTTCAAGAATAGAGCGTACCGATTCTTAAGACGCCGCACTTACGAGCCTTATGGCAATGAGTTTCCAGTGATATCACTAAACATCAGGTGAACATATGTACCTTTGTTATTACCCCTAAAATCAATATACTAAGTAGAAGATAATCTATTATCTTATAAAAACTATATAATGTTGTCGTAAGTATTTTACGACTGAAAATGCAAATAGGTTTGTGAGTTTCATCGGACGTCGAGGCAGAATACGAAATTCCACCCGTATCACCTCGACGTCCACGGTTCCACAACTGAGCGTTCTTCTATGCAGTTTTTGCCGCGCACCACCACTTTGTGGAACCAGCTGCCCACTGAAGTATTTCCGAACCAATTGGACTTAGGGTCCTTCAAGAAAAGAGCGTACCAATTCTTAAAAGGCCGGTAACGCACTCGCGAGCCCTCTGGCATTGAGAGTGTCCATGGGCGGCGGTATCACTTAACATCAGGTGAGACGGTTTGCCCCCTGTTCTATAAAAAAGGAATGTTTTCATTTAATTAAATAATGAGTAAAAGTTCAATTAGATTCTCATTTAATTTAGTAAAACTATTTCCAACAGTATAACGCCCTTCCATGGTTTTAATCTAAACTTAACTTTTCGACGGTCCAGCTAACCTCACTTTGTACATGTAATATAAGGTGCAGGGCAACGAAGTTTGAATTTAGCTGTTTATCCTAACCCGAAGTTTGGGTGAAATTCCAACTAATGTTTGTGATAAGAGGACCATAAGAGTAGATATATAATATGGAACATATAGTAACTATATAACATGATAATAAGAAATTTATTTTCAACACACAATCATTAAAGCATTGTGCCTCTAATGCAGCATTTCCTCGCTGGGATATTTATTTATTGAGCGTGGAAAGCACCAGCTCTGGGGTGTTTAATTTGGGTCATTTAACCCACACGGTCAAGTAAACTCCAAAAGGATAAATAAAAGTTGAAGGAAAGATAGCAGCATTTTCAGCAGTTCATTATTTGCTTATCCAAGGGAGGTGAGACTGGGTTAACACGTCTCCAGGGGACCAAAGACCAGCCGCTTGCCATCGTCTCTTGCGATCCCTGTTGGCTCCAAAATAGAAAGAAAGAAAGAACTTTATCAGACACAATATACAGGAATGTTTAATAAAGTAGAGTGCACTGGCCCTCACACTAGGATTCCCTGTGTTGTGGGCAGCCAGTCTCTTCCTTTTCACATCTAAACTGTATTGCTTAATTAATTCTACATAACACATTTATATCTATACTATTTTTGTACAATAAGAATGTTTTCTGTGTCAGTATAGGCCAGCTTAACAAGATATTGTTTGAGTTTTTTAGTAAAAGTATGTAATGTGATTTTTGTAATGTTAGTGAAAATTTTGTTTTTAATGAAGTGGTTAAAGATGAATGGGCCTCGGAAGGAGAAAAAGCGTTGAGCGAAAAAAGTGCGATTTTTAGGTTGCTTATATATAGGTATGCGTTTGGTTTGATTTGGTGTTGTGGTAGCTGGAGCATTAACGCAGGTCAGAGAGTGGCGTATGCTACATTATTATAAGAATGTTACAAATTTTTGCATACCCTTTTACCAATACTTGGAATACTAGAAATAATTTAAGCTATTTCTATGGAGAAAATTACGATAATTACCTTCTAAATTTACAAATTAAAAGCGTAGTCATAATAACTGACAAGATACTCTCCGGAAGTTGAAATAAATATAAAATCTGTATATGTATCAAATACTTTAAAATTAAATACATTTATATTTCTATCATATTATTCTCTCTAAATATCCGTGTGCCCTTTGTTGGTAAATGCCTTCAAATCTCGCTATTGTTATTGTTACACTCATAGGCATGCCAACTTGAAATGGCAAAACCGTTTAAAATACGTCCTCGCGACAAGTAACTTATAAATAATAATGTCTGGTTTAACTGAGAGATTTTGGTACTAGAACAGTCAGGGGCATGCGGGTATAATATGAAATAGCTAGCATACTGTCGACAATTACTAGACGTCACTTGAATTTTTAAAATTAAACGACTTTATTCGGATAAAGAATTGTAAATTGTAATATCTACGATGTGTCTACGTCGATACAAGTTTATGTTTGGTTTTGAAAATGTCTAATATAGTTTATTTTTAGTCTTATCAACTAGTAATTATGAAGAATCTTAGTTTATATTTATGGTTTCGGTTTGTCTTTTTTGTCTAACTGGCCAGTTCTAAACATTTTCAGTGTTACGTTTACTTCGTTACGTCATGATTTTGAAAGAAATGCCGAGAGTCAAAAGGATATAACACAATCAACAAGACAGATTCTAAATTCAAATAAAATATTATCTCTTTAATATGTCCAATATTTCTGGCCAGACTAAAAGCATTATTACACAGATTATCAACAACGTTAATAGATAAGAAATATAATTTGAATCTAATTGGTGCTACAGTTTAGTGATATAGTATGACAGGCAGGTAGGTGTAATTACCTGTGGTTCATCTAACAAAGCGTTCTATCGATCGAGGTTTACGCCGCTTAGTTAGTAGGTGCAACATAGGTATTACACACGTACCTAGAATTACTAACTACCGGGCTAGAATTTCGAAACAGCTAAATTTAAGAAAATGAATATGTTTTCTTTAATCTATGTACATTTTTTACAACCCTTGCTAGAAGTGGATAAAATACTTAACTGACTTTATATTATTAAATTATTTTATATCAGCAATGCTTTTATTGTTATTAATAAAAAACATGTGTGTACTTACGTACACGCGTTAGGAGTATTACTTTGTCTTTGGCGTAACAAGAAAAAAATCTTTTCAAACAATTTATTCTACGTTTGTAGGATGAAAGCCACTAATAACAGAAAAAAGGTTACATACATACATTGAAAGTTTTATTATAATGCATTATCTAGTTAAATAAAATCACAGAAATCTAAAATGCTGACTATAGGTAACTTCAGGGTGTCAGTTTTATGTGACGGTGTGCGGGTGTCGGATTTAGTGACTGTGTGCGCGCGCATCTTAAAAATTTACTCTCATCATTATTCCCTAACGCAACAAAAGAAGTATAACTTCAAAATTAATTTACATTAAATAAAGTTTAGTAGACCAGAAATTATACTATAAACTCTGTTAAATGGTAGGTAATTTGTAGTATAATGTTTATTAGATTAACAATTAAGTATTGATACATATACACACACACATACTCAATACAATCTTAATTAAGTCTCCTATGTAACTGCTGCATTAGGCATAGACATTTGGGTTTGGTCATTTCCCGCCAATTAATTAATTATATAAAATCGATAGAGTACCTAATCGATTCTTCAATTCTCTATATACAGCTAGTATAACACGGACTAAGCCATGGCCATGGTTTTTTTTAATATAAGAGTAGGTAAGTCTGATATTAAGTGATATCGTAATCTGTGGACACTGCCAAAAGGCGTTGCCGGCCACCAAAGTTATAAAAGGAATTCGAAAAGTAATAAGAAAACCCCACATTGATGTTAATCGCAACGGTAATAGTTCGCTTGACGTTGTTCAGTAATAAATTACTTAACTCGGTGAACAGTAGTCCTACAAATTACTTTTTGAGTTTTATTTTAGCGGGAAAAACGTTCATATCATGTTTTATGAGTTTAATAAACTGATATATATTTTTAGTTGCATCGGCTCAAATATTTTTGATACATGTAAAATTACATTTACGAAGTATTGCATAAGAAGACAGAAGACTTCTCGAATCTTTTGACATGTGGTGTTGACGTTGCATGCTTCGTTAGCTGGATTCAAAGAATACACGAAAATTCACATATCTCGGATATTTTTGCGTCATCAACGATACGACTTGTTTCAGCTTATAATGATGGGGAAAGTTCATGGTAAGAGACCGGCTCGTAGAAGAAGTTGTGGTTTCCGATGTGGCACCTGAACAAGAAGTGTTTTAAGAGTTTATTGACCTATCTTGTTTCAAAATATGAAGCGATCCCGAACTTTCTCATAGAGAAATCATGGTCTCGGGATAACTGTTAATTGTCTTACCTATTTATGGGTGTGGGCAGGGTGATTCATGCCCACCCCAATTTGTTCTAGTACCCATACCGATTTCGGGGTACTGAACCAATTCTAGGATTATATCGTACCTAAGAAAATTCACACATAGATTCTAACCCCTGCGAAATAGGTGTTTCTGGAAACAATTAAACACTTCATAATACTTCAGACAATCTTGCATCTCCCACCAAATAATCACCCAAATTCTTAAAAGGGCGGCAACGCACTCGCGAGCTCTCTAGCATCGAGAGTGTCCATGGGCGGCGGTATCACTTAACATCAGGTGAGCCTGCCCGTTTGCCCCCTATTAAAAAAAAACCCAGTGCTAGCTTGTTCTCATTTGTTTAGTAAATTTTGGAAAAACAGTTTCCAAAAAAACATTTTGTTTTAAGTCTGATGAAAGCGGCTTGTACAACACAACATTTTTATATATTTAAAATTAATAATGCCTATGTTACTGGTGGAATGCTATTGGAAATGTTTATTGAAATCGGTCCAGTTTATAAATATTTGTCTATAAAATTTCTTTTCGTATTCGTTCTAGTGTATTGTGAAATAATAAAATAAATCAGGCGCGCTGCAACCTTTTCAGATGGAGCCTTGGATATCATCTGTTTCATGATGTACTTACACACTTTATTCATTCACTCACACATTTTAAAAAGAGTGGCGGAGAGTTTATTGCCAGTTCTTCAGTTATACGCCCTTAATTTGAGAGCTGGCAGTAAATGTAAATTCACAATTAATTTAATTTTTTTGACGTTCATAAGTATACTTGTTTACCTATATGAATAAAGATATTTTTCTATGTTTTGTTTGTTTTGCACCCACACACTTACTCAAGCGTATTGGTAACAGTTGAAAAACAAATAAAATAAGGTTAAATAATGTAACTATTTTAAGGAATTTAGAATTAAGTTTGTTTATGGAAGAGTTTATGGGAACCCTGACACATTTATTTTTTACTTAAAAGTGTTTTCAAATCTTACACCTAGGAATGAAAATGTACTTAAAATAAATAAACACTTTTTTTATTCATATGAACATTTGACAATCCAATAGGGAAGTCGGTGATCACCCTCATCTGCCTGACATACGCGATGTTTCCTACACCGTTCGAGCGACTGTTAAATGCGCACATAGAAAGTAGATGGAGTTCCAATGGGGATCAAAGCGTCCTCAAGAATGTGAGTCGCACGCTGGTACCACTAAGTCAACACCGGTCATTAGAAGAATGGTGTTTGTTAAGTATTTTTTTCACTTACCTAATATGAATTCTGATAACATAATTAAAGAAATGACGGTATGAGTTTGATTCCATAGAAGATGGGTCGGGTTTTGGTATGGGATGCCACCTGTTCAGACACACTGGCCCCTTCCAATCTTCATGGAACCAACAACAGAGCTGGTGCGGCTTGTGATGCGGCTGAAAAAGCTAAAGCCTGCCAATACAGGGGTCTAGGCTCTGAATATGATTTTGTCCCATTCGGTGTCGAGACCCTTGGTCCGTGGGGTTTCAGCGCGTTAAGGCTTTTTAGGGAATTATCAAAAAGGTTTCTAGGTAAGAACTAAGAGCTGGCAGGTACCTCGCACAAAGAATTAGTCTAGCTATTCAAAGGGGGAACGCTGCCAGTATCTTCGGAACCTTGCCTAAAGGGACTACTTTTAATAATTAAATTTTAAGGTTAGTTATTAGGTATATTTTTATGTAATATGTTATTTGTATTGAAAGTTATTTATTTAATTATTAAGTGCTTATAAATATGTAAATAAAGAATTAATTAATTAAATAAATTAACATATCAAATGGGTCCTAGATTTTCTATTCAAACGTTAGCAGAAATTCAATAAATGATAACTTTGTTTCGAATAATGGCTCTGATATTCACGTAATCCCAATATTTGCGCCCTTACAACGATCGTAAATAATGTGATTTTCAGAAAAATCGTCCATCGCACCTGTGCTGTGTGAAACCGAAAATGTACGCCATTATCCCCCAACATAATCTTAAATCACTTCGGCTTAGTATTTCGATTACATTGGAAAGCCCACATTATGAAGGTACTTGAATAATTGTATAGATAAGTGCAATTGATGGGTAGTTCACGATTTTCTTTTCATGGCTGAGATTATTACTCGACAATGATTGGTCGAGAGAACATCACGACGAAAAATTGATTAAGATTAGTAATACATATTTATTTATTTATCCTTTATTATCTTATACAAAAACATAAACATAACAAACAAAAAAAACAGTTTGCAAAAGATATTATTCAACGGGTGGCCTTATCGCTTACAAGCGATTTCTTCCTGGCAACCTGGAGTCTATCTGTGGCCATAGGTCAAATGATACGATAAATGCAATTTCATTACTTTACAGGGCAAGCAAATTCTCTTCAAGGCACTATTTATATAAATGTGTTATACTAAGCATAAACGATCATTGTTTGAATTATGACCTCAGATATATATTTTATTCCTACATCCGTGAGTGGTTCTTCTTTACAATTCATGTGAACTATACAATCTATACTAAATATGGCCACTTGCCAGCCAACGATGACAGGTGGCATGGTAAAATGGCTGGACTACGCACAAGATAATAAAGCCATCCTGATGGTCAGACGAAATTGCGGTGACGGCGAAGGAAAGATCTTCTTAGGAGATAGCAAAAAAAAATAATTGTGGAATGCACAATATGTACTATGCGTATAAATATATTTTATTTATTACTTACTGTTAATATGGTACGTGGTTGTATTTTTATGGAATAAAATAATTATTATTAATATAATATTAAAAAGTTATTATTATTATATTAATAATAAAAATCCAGTGTCACCAACCCAAAACGTATTTATCTTCTGTAACATGTGGTACTTTTTACCGATTTTTTGATTTGAGACATTGGTCTCCTCGTGATGTTAGCAGCAAGTGCCAATTGGGCACATAAAATAATCCCATAGCTACACAGCTGGGATCGAACCTAACACTTCTCAATCATTGAGATATGCCTAAAGGACTTCAATATCCGTGTCTGCAAAGGTGCTAGAAGTCTCTGTAATTTAAGTTCATGGATGATTGAACTGTTGGCCAATACCGTCCATAGTGTGTGTTTCAGTCATCTAAAATTGTTAGCTGAAGTAAAAACCCACCATTAACTATAGAACCATGAAGGCTTACGTTCTTATTGAAGTAGCAATAAGTGCAAATTATAGCGAGCAGACACATTTTGCTATCAACTATTTACCCTCCACTCCATTCACTTTATGAGGATAAAATGAAGTTTAAATCATGAATTTCAATTTAATTGGCTTTTCAATATATTCAATAATAGCCATTCATTGCGATATTTTACGAATCTTCGATTGATTCCATTAACGTGATCGATATTTATTTCAGTTGTCTGAGCTGTAACATTCTCCATTTCGGGTGGTGAATTTCTATTTAAGTTATATTAGGCCTTGGCATTATTATGAAAAATGTCTCAATGCTCTGTTATCACAGAATATAAAAACATCTTAATACAACATACCTGTCTCCTATAGCATTATTATCTGTATCTTAGTCGAATACTTAATATCTCTATCAATTAATTAATGTACTAAAATAATTCCATAGAAAATTAGTTATTCTAACTCGGACTGGGCATAAAAGTAGCGGAGACAAATTTAAGGGAAATAATGTTCAACGTCAAATTGAGGGGCACATTTTTGAAATTCGCTGTAGTCGTTATACAAAGGGTGGTTAAAAGGAATAGGGTATTAACATCGGAGTTACCAATATACTTACTTACAATACAATACAATATAGATACCAATATACTTACTTACAATACAATACAATATAGATACTTAATGCCTCCGACGACTATATAGTCGGGGAATTGCGTAGAAAAAATATATATATAAAAAAAAAAAACTCAGACTGGTTATCGTCAATCCGACGTAATGGAGCCGAGGTGTCAATGCTAATGCATTTTATGCTTTGATTAATACATATTAGAAAAACAAAAAACGTAATGATATACGTAAAAAACATATTACAATGTTTACCTTACTATGTTTGCATATTAGAGACAGTTAACATACATAGGTAACTAATGTTATTAACGCAGACTTTACAGGAAGGCAGTAAATTGTTTTTGAAAATTTAAAGAGCAGTGTAAGGAATCAGGCAAAAGGCCTAGTAGAGAGGGATAGGACGCTCATTGCGGAAGCTGAAAAATTGACTAATAGGTTGCTACCCCACGACCAGTGCAAGAGATGAGAAGTTGAAATAAAACTGGTTGCAGGCAAGGTTTGATCAAGAGGAGGGCGAGTAGGCGCAGATTGGCAGGGCCTCCAGCTCTTGACAGGATCGGCTACCAAACTTAAGTTTGTTTTAATTGATTTTGTGTAAGGAAAAAGAACTTAAAATAAAAGCTAGTTTTTTATTAGCAGTAGGAGTATTTTTATCCGTGTTAGTAGCTTCAGCGTGCTACTCCTTCTTTATATCGCTCCAACCCCGACCGTGAAGGAAAACTGGTTTGCCTCTTTTTTATAGAATAGCAAACGGGCAGGAGGCTTCTGGTATTAAGTGATACCGCCACACATGGACACTCTTAATCCCAGAGGGCTCGTGAGTGCGTTGCCGGCCTTTTAAAATTGCTACGCTCTTTTCGTGAAGGACCTTAAGTCGAATTGCTTTGGAAATAATAAAGTAAAACGCTCAGTTGTGGAATGGCGGACGTCGAGGTGATACGGGTAGAATTTAGACTCGATTGCAGTGTAACACAAAAGTATATAACGTAATTTATTATGCAACGACTAAATTCTTCTTAAGCCAACATCAGGAGCCTAGGATACGCTTTTTAAATATTAAGTTTATGATAAATTATTATTCATAGAAACTTTTAGTAGAGGAACTAAAATTATTGCGTAAAATACTGGGGACAATTTCCCTCCGAGGCCAGGTTGGAGGTCCATCGACTATGTTGTCTACGGCACCTCGAGCTCGTCGACCAAGATTGGGCAGTGAAGGAAGCGTACCTAAGCCGTAGTGGGGTTGTAGTAGGCCAGCCAGATTGGCAAATTGGTGAAGAATCTGCAGCCGCTGAAAGCCATAGGCTATAGCTGAATTGTCGGAATGTAGCATAGGACAGAACTTAAACTAGCTATACAAGAAATAAAATGGGATCATCAGCGAAATGAGAAGATTTGGAGAATATATAGAAGACTATGGAAAGTATATATTATATCACAAAGGAGAGACGCCGGGTATGTATGCAATAGAATTCATGAAAAGACATCTTATAAACAAAATAGAAAAACTTAATATAGAAGAATCAGATGATTGGTCCATTAATCCAGGCGTATTACCAACGGAATCTAGCAAAAAGGAAGACATATGAAAAATCGAGAAATTTATAAAGACCTTAGAGGAGGCCTTTGTCGGAAGACAAGTTGTAACCGAACTACAGTTTTCCGATAATCAATAGCTATATTAAAACTGTTAGTATAATAGTTAAATACTAGTTAAGAGTCAAAATGTGTTTTTTAGATAGTAGTCATAAGTAAATTACTTTATGGCACACGAAACTACTCTGTGTAGAACTTGTTACAACAATAAAGGCTTTATTATTATTATTAGCATAGGACATGCAGCGATGAAAGTATGTCGTTTCAGTGGTCGTGAGTGACTGAATAGTAGATGATTCATTTCTTAAAAAAAGAGAGACGTTTCGTTTTTCCTTTTATTTTCTTGTACTTCCGAATGGTAATAAATGTTAATCTAATTTGTGACTAGAGAACGACTTTAAGTACTAGAGCGATTGCGTAATAAAGTTACCTTTGATCTAATTTATCGTGCTGCGGATGAAGATTACATCGTTAGGTCATGTAATCTACATATTACATTAACTGATTCATTGTATAACATTATCTTATTCTTAACTAGTGACCCGCCCCAGCTTCGCACGGGTGCAATGCTGATGATAAGCAGGTTTTTATTATGTATTGTTATTTCCGTCGCTGGAAAGTTCCGATAATATACGCGACATATACCATATAGACATACCATCACGGACTTTTCTGTAGACCTTTTCAATGTGTACAATACTTAGTACATTATTTTGATAAAACTCGTAGGGTTCAGTCTGCGTTTGCAATGTAAGAGGAAAAAATATAATTATTTACGACATCACATTAGAAACCTCAAAAATAACAGTACTTTTCCACTATTTAATGGAGGTTATTATACATATAAACCTTCCTCTTGAATCACTCTATCTATTTAAAAAAACCGCATCAAAATCCGTTGCGTAGTTTTAAAGATTTAAGCATACAAAGGGACATAGGGAGAGAGAAAGCGACTTTCTTTTATACTATGTAGTGATAACGTAACACATGGCTTAATATTGAGACGAAATATAAACTGAAGATTTTATGGTAGAAAGTTTTAGACTTCCAACAAAAAATGAATCAAATTTTATTGAAACACATTGCCATCTAAGATTAATCCTCTGTAATTAGCAAAGGAGGTTGATACGCTGAAGTATTAATTTCCCACACAATATAGTGTTGGAGTCACTGACATGCTTTGTTTCAATATCGCAGCGTGGTGTGAGATTATTAAATAGATCAGGTACAATAGGCTAGAATTGACGTAGACAAAATAATATTTTTCGTCTTCAGTCGCGCGCTTCATTTCTAAGATCGATGCTGTTGAGAAATAGATTGACCACGGGATGGCCTGCACTCTGACAGTCATAATACTACTATATTTTCTGGGTTTCTGCGTGTCCGAAAAAACTCAGCCACTATTGGTGATAAAGTGTCGAAAGATTTTTTTATCTGTGACCGTCTCAGTCTGCGACATAAATGATAATCCGAAAAAAATAAAAAAATAAATATAGATATACCAGAAACTCAACCAATTTCTTCTTCGTTTTGCTCCCTCCTTGAATCAGGGAACCAATGTATATTAACTCGTCTACTATCCCTAGATCTTTCAGCTTGTATTATCATATTCATAAAAAACTTACTTAGGTACTCTTTCTTATTTTCCCGTCAAATTGTGATGACGTCATGAAAGGAGACTGACAAATATTTCAGCTAAAACGGCGCAATTAGACTGATTTATTTATATAAATTATCTTAAGCGACAATATTAACAAGGACACTTTAAACTCCATTTCCTTCGCAACGCCGGTAACCAAAATGTGTGACATTTGACAGATAGTGACAATTGACACTGCAATACAAAATCTACTTATAACGTAATCTTATATCTTTAAACGAGCAATTCTTGTATTTATATATAATTGCAATCTCGGAATCGGCTCCAAAGATTTTCATGAAATTTAGTATACGGGGGGTTTCGGGGGCCATAAATCGATCTAGCTAGGAATCATTTCTAGAAAATGCAATTTTATTCGTGTTTTATTAACTTAGACATAGAATGGCGCGTTTTAAGATGTCAGTCAAATAAAAACTTAAATGTGAATATAATTATCTTTATTCGATAATTATATTCATATTTCATCATTTTATTGCTATGTAATTCGTACTGAAATATAATTTCCAAAAAACACAATTTATAAAAATAAATAAATACCGAGCAAAGTTCGGGCATCCAGGTACTTTAGATATATTATTGGTAGATTATTATTACAGTTGTATGCCACAATCTATAGCATTTAGAATTTTGGCACGGATTATAACTTTTAATGGCAATAGTTATCCGAAGTTTCTTAACAAGTTATATGCTTGAGATATGTTGAGATTCACAATGCCTAAGTGCATCGTGGACACAATGCCTTCATCGTATTGTGAGGCGTCCATTTACAGTAAGAAAAGGCACGTACTTCCAATTCAATGTTTTTATATTATCAATAACAAATGCGATTTATTTATTTATTTATCCTTTATTGCCTTATACAAAAACACACATAACAAAAATAAAAAATAAAAAATAAAAAAAACAGTTACAAAAGATATAAGGCAAAGGGCGGCCTTATCGCTTACAAGCGATTTATTTGAACAGAATACGGAAACTAATATTGTATATGTAAATTAATCGTAATTATCTTAATTAATTAAATGTCTTACCCGCTTTAAAGATCTCCAGCCAATACACGGTTTACAATTAAATTTCACGATATATAAAAAAAAAAAAAAAATTGTTTATTATAGATGTAAGTGCGGGCTCCTATTTCACCATGCCTCCTGCTTGATTGGGGACAAATCTTTGTTTTTAATTTATTTTATTATTCTTATTATGCGACAAGTATGATATAAAAATAGTAGAAAAAAAGATTTGTTAAATTCCTAATGGGCCAGACTGTCTATAATTCCTTAGCCATGAGGTTTTCTTATAGTTCAGATATATTTTTAACTCCAGTACTAAAAAAAAATTGTGGTTGAACATTTATTGATAATATACAACTACATCAAGTTGACGAAAAAACTACTTTGTTATTATAAGAGATAATAAGAATTATAGTTCAGTTGTTAATAAAATAAACACCAAGAGAATAACTGTATTTACAATTATATTAAGATTATAAGAAACAAAGATTTTTAATTGGCAACAAAAACTCTCAAAGGACCAATTTCATAAATTATTTCACGATTACAATGCTATATAATTTCTCAGTAACAGGCTTTTTATGTCCAATATTTAAAAGTAAACAAGTTTTAATAATATTGTTTTAAGGTATATTTGAATTAATTTTGTAAACAAATATAATATGAAAAACTTAATTAAAAACTCGGCGCCCGGTAGATACCGGTACCGGCTTACTTGGTACTGGTAACCACAGAGGTGGTGCTTTTCCCGCTCAACGAATAAGTATAAGGAATACAGCGAGAAAATGCTAGCAGCATTAAAGACACAGGGATCAAACATTTTTTTTTTTCAATTTAATTATAAATAATTGTATATAATAATTAAAATACGTTTATTTTGGAACATAAGATCATCAAGGTATCACTTATTCCACGTCAATAAATTTGAATTTAAATTAATATTAGGTCTTTACATATGAAATTGGCGTATTTCGTACTGGCCACTTTAATCACGATGTTCTCCTCTTAAGGAATTCTAAATTCAAATTTGTACAGCTATTTTCTCATGCATTTGTGCTTCGATGACCGTCATTCATTTGTTTTTTTCTGTTTGCGTCACTCATTTGACGAAATGGAAAACTTAAAGTATCGCATTATTTACGAGTACGAGTTCCGCCGTGGCACTAGTGCTGCGGAAACGACTCGAAGGGTGAATGACGTGTATGGCGGTCATGTTGCAAAAAAAATCACATTTCGTTTTTGGTTCCAACGTTTTCGATCTGGAAATTTCGACCTGCAGAACAAGCCCCGTGGACGGCCTGAGACCCAAGTTGATAATGAAGTATTGAAGGCTATTGTGGAAGCGGATCCATCGCAAACCACGTCCGAGTTAGCTGCAGGCTAGGTGGTGTTAGTGATAAAACTGTTTTAATTCACTTGAAGCAAATTGGGAATATTAAAAAGCTTGAAAGATGGGTACCTCACGAATTGGCCGAAGCAAACCGGCAAACGCGCGTCAACTGCTGCGATACATTACTGAACCGGCACAATAATGAAGGTATTTTAAACCGAATCATTACCTGTGATGAAAAATGGATTCTTTACGATAATCGGAAGCGCTCAGCGCAATTGTTGGATCCTGGCCAGCCAGCCAAATCCTGCTCCAAGCGAAAATTAACCCCAAAAAAGTTACTTGTAAGCGTTTGGTGGAGTAGTGCCGGTATTGTTCATTGCAGTTTTCTCAAATCTGGCCAGACTATTACGGCTGATGTCTGTTGTCAGCAATTGCAAACCATGATGGAAAAGCTAGCGGCTAAACAACCTAGGCTGGTCAATCGCTCCACGCCACTGCTACTTCACGACAACGCTCGACCACACACTGCACAACAGACGGCTACCAAATTAGAAGAGCTTCAATTGGAATGTCTAAGACATCCTCCGTACTCCCCGGACCTTGCTCCAACAGATTACCATTTTTTTCGAAATTTGGACAACTTCTTGCAAGGGAAAAAATTTAACTCTGATGGGGCAGTCCAAATCGCCTTCACAGATTTTATTGATTCCCGTCCGACTGGTTTTTTTAGTAAAGGGATCAATAAACTACCTATGAGATGGCGAAAGTGCATAGAAAAAAATGGTTCATACTTTGATTAATTAAATATATTTAAAAATATTCGACTTTTTGTTCCTCCCATACAAAACGCCAATTTCATATGTAAGGACTTAATATTATACTATGTAGGTTAAGAATATTGTAAATACCACACGTAATTTTTAATAATGAAACAAAAATATTAGACACATTAAATATTAAATTGTACAGTATTTCACCGTTCTATAAAACCCAAAACCAGTTTATATCGTTACAAAAATATAAATCTGTCCTTTTTTTAAACCTAGTGTAGATTTAAATTATTTCAGTCGCTTTTACATGTCTTTAGACGAGGAAAATACTTATATTGTGCAGCACAATGATAGATTACGACGTGTATTCACCGTCCACGAATGAAATACTCGTCAGGAAAAACAAACTCTTCTGTACTTTCAAAGGAAAAATATGCCAGAAAGTATTTATTTAAAAAGTTGTAATCATTAAGAAATTATTGAAATGAAACTTGGACAATTATTTATTAATACGTCAATGAAACACTAGAAAAGTGAAAGTGAAAATCTAAATTAAAGAGAACATACATTATGCAGGAGCTAAGTTTAAGTGGAGTAACGTCTCTGCTCAAAGCGTGAGGTAGGCACAGGAGGTAAACGAACGGGGTTACTTAAAGTTATGGTTTTACCGCCGCCCATAGACACGACTCCAAGTCTGCAGGTTTTCAATGTAGTGCGCTCCTCTCTGTGACCCCCAAATAATGGTGATACGCGGGTAATTTAATGACTCAACGGTTGACATTGATATGTTCGCTGGGAGTGTGGTGACAGCAAGGAAAGCTTTGGCACAAAATTATTTCAACCACGATTAATGAAATGCATTGATAACCTTTCATTGTCAACAAATTAAATTCTGTTTCTTCTTTTTTTGTTTTACACTAAAAATGTTTGAAATGTTTACCTTCTTGTTATATAAAAAAAAGAACTATTTGTGAAGATTTGTAATTGGCCCACAATGTTATATATATACACATCTATTTCTGTATTGTGCTGTGAATCTTCTTCTGAAGTTTCTAGGCATAACACTAGACCAAAATCTTAATTGGAAACAACACGTTTTAACGATATGCACGCGCCTTAATAAATTTGTTTTTGCTTTGAGTCGAACTCGCAAAGTGGCTTCAAAACACGCAGCAATTAAAAAAAAATAAAAAAATAAATAAATAGAACCGCCTTAACAGTTTGCGTATTCTGCCTCGACGTCCAAAAAGTGAAAAAAAATAATAATACCTTATTTTGTTTTTAGATGTCACTATGTTTATTAATTTAACGCGTGCCGTAAGGTCCGGTATGATTATCATATGACGAGATATTTCCTTAGCTATATTGCAATGAATCGAAGCCTAAACAAACAGACTAAATAAACCTGACATTTTTATACTTTTACTTGCCAGGGAAATGTTTTGTTGAAATTAACTAATTATTTAATAATTGGTGAAGTGAACTTGCTTTAGGCCAATGAAGCAACAATTTTTACAGATGAAACGCCCCGATGATGTGCAGCGATTTTGCTGGCGGAAAGGTAGAGATTGAGACCGATTGAGAGAGAGGGAGAAAGGGAGATCGAGAAAAAATACACGCTATTGGTTGATGTATTTTTAGATGGAAATTCTGTCGTATAACGTCTTGTGCAGTAAACGCAGAATTTTTATTTATTTATACTACCACTAGTGACCCGCCCCAGCTTCGCACGGGTGCAATGCTGATGAAAAGCAGGTTTTTATTATGTATTGTTATTTCCGTCGCTGGAAAGCTCCGATAATATACGCGTTCGAACGCTGCTAAATAAGCTGTATAGATCTACATTAAATGAACAATGTATTCAAGGTATTTAATTGGTTAAGGATTAATCCTGTATTGGTTAAAATCGCTTCGAAAATTAGCCATTATTTGTCGGAAAAAGAAAATGACAAAAAAAGTTATTGTGGGTTATCCATAAGAGATAGACATATACCATCACAAACTTTTCTGCTTACCTTTTCAATGTGTACAATACTTAGTACATTATTTTGATAAAACTCGTAGGGTTCAGCCTGCGTTTGCAATGTAAGCGGAAAAAATGTAATTATTTACGACATCACATTAGAAACCTCAAAAATAACAGTACTTTTCCACTATTTAATGGATGTTATTATACATATAAACCTTCCTCTTGAATCACTCTATCTATTTAAAAAAACCGCATCAAAATCCGTTTCGTAGTTTCAAAGATTCAAGCATAGAAAGGGACATAGGGACAGAGATAGCGACTTTGTTTTATACTATGTAGTGATTAGCACGTAAACAGTGTGTATACAGTGTGATTATACAAATATATATAGATATACAAATAGGTGCATGGAGTGATCATATACTGATACGTGATCATCCACTAGCGCTTTTACCTAAGTAATAATTAATTTACAAAGAAGTTACACTTCTGGCATATGTACTTTATACTTACGCAGTTTTTTAAAATATATATGTATAACATTAAACTAATCGAACGTTTATTTAATCAGCCAACCTCTGTTCTCTAAAAGATATTTAGCATTTAATAGTCTTGCGTATGATGAATTTCGCTGTAGTCTACAGGATACATTCTTATTCACGCATCTCACCCCCAATTCCTTGGAATTCTAGTATTGTCTTTTATTAACATAACTTTTACACATTAAAAGAAAAACACTTTTTTTTTATTCTTATAAAACACACACTAAATACAATAACAATAATCAAAGAGAAAAAATTAAATAAAAGACATAATGAGAGGTATAAATTTGTTTTCCTTTTCCCATACGGTTCGTTTCAAGCATGTAATGCATGTGTGCTGTGGCTGTAATTGACCCTGTCTCAGCATTATGCTGAGGAGCAGAATGTACCACAGCGCTGGTCATTCTGCCAGAGACCACATCAGCTAGTTTGCGCCTCAGTCGCAAATAAAGAATATATTAACACTTAGTAGGAAACGATAATAATAATATTAGTGAAAGTTAGTAATATCGGTAATGAAGTCTTATGCAATATGGTGTGTTGTAAATAAAATAAAATTAAAGGCTAAAAATTTGCGCGGATTAAAAAGTATATTTCGTAGCATTTTTGTTGAGTTAATTTAATTTTATAGCTGCGACTAAACTAAGACTTTATGACGTTTCAGCGGAGGAGGGATATCATTCCAACACTTTGTCGCACTATATTTAAAACTCTCACGAAATGAAGCCGTCCGATGCTGGGGAATGGCAAGCTCCTGAGTACAACTCCTTATTTGGTGCTTATTGACATTACTATGCCAGAGAAGCTTCTTGTACAAATACTCAGGTTTTTCAGTTTTTACCACATCAAATAATAAACATGCCAATTACAATTTTTGTCGACCTTTCATTGAAAGAAACTTTCGGTTATTCAAATATGTGACATGTGAGCGTATGGTAAAACAAAACCATTATTTAGTTATGATTTGACTTTCATTGTAGTTTGGATATTGCTGACTTACTGTCGGTATTATCTTAGCGTCAAATTAAAATAAAATACGTTTATTTTGGAACATAGGATCATAAGAGTATCACTTATTCCACGTCATTAAATTCGAGCCTGTTGGCATCCCTACTCATCGGCAAAGAAGACAGAGGGTGTTGGCCGAGAGAAAAAGCCGGCGTAAAAAACTCTCGGTACTCTTTTAAAAAAAAGCAAATCATCAAACAATTCTACAATATTTAAAACAAATATAGCAAATTAATTAGAAGGAGCCTGCCCAGCACTAGTCCCAGGCCCTTTTATCAACTAGATTATCACTAACTTTATAGTAAGCCTTTTTACACAGCTTTTCTTTAACACATTTCTTAAATTTAATAAAAGGCAGAGATAAAAGAGCCTCTTGGATTTTATTAAAGAAGACTGTCCCTTTTCCCAAAAAAGAATTACTAACTTTACACAGTCTAGTACGGGGAAATTGCAGCCTGTGTTCAATATAAAGTCTGAACGTGTCATTCATTCTAAGCCCAGATGGTTAATATTTTAGCAACAGTCCGAAAATTCTTAATGGACTTCTTCATTTCCACAGATAACTGTGGGTGACTAGCGTCGTAGGTAAACATGTTATAGTCGACGAGTCATTCGCTGAATCTAAGCCTTCAAGTCTTTGCCCCATGTATGCATGTGCCCCCAAGAATGTTGGAACTGCAAAACTTGTACTGTCATTCAACTATGCTGAGTTGGACGCTGGAGTTTCGCCTCTTCGTTTATAACATCCATAAGCGTACCTTAAGGCATGTATTCACTTTGATTAGTGATTAGAGCAAGTGATTAGAGATTAGGAGAAAACAAATATGGACATTGACTGATTAGTGCAGATAATTAGTTGGCTGCGTAGTATAGTGATTAGAAGCGTGTTCTTTTTTTCCGAGTGAACTGCGAGTGAGGTGAGAGTGAGAGCATAGTGACGTCGCGTGCCCCCCCCTTCCTCCTCACTTGCGAGCCTGTCAAACTTTATGACAACAATATTTGCTTAACAAAGCCACTAAACAATAATTAGACACTATTTGCACTACACACCTGCACTAATCAATATCAATTACTAATCACTTGCACTCGCACTAACCATAGTGAATACAGGCCGATAACCATTATACAATCAGATGATTATATAGAACCAATTAAGGCGTTGCTAAAAATAAAGTTCTATTTGAAGAAAATTACATTTATTCTGTAATATATTTTCAGCAAAATGGCCTTATTTCTTTCAACTATAACACATCTCTGCGTCATATCATGTATTTGGCCGTTATTATGCGAAACGAAATTTTTGCATGAAGACGTAGATATGAATAGTGAAGAAGTTACAAATATTTAACCATAAATAAATTACAATGTATGTATAGATGTCGCAGCCAACTAGCTTAATTAGCCGTTCAATTAAATGCCTAGATATTTAATTAAATGGCGCCGTTAAACTAGCTGCCTGAATTAAGCCAGTTAATCAAACGGCTAGACTAAAACTTGGAGCGATGACATTCCATTACTCGCCTAGCCTGTGGACTGAATTAAAATTTAATTCCACTCCTGCCATTCGAAACGAAACTTCAAACTGTCAAATGGTTTCGGCTAACCACAATTTTGATGGTGATTTCCAATGCTTCATAAAAAAACAACACGTACAATGGAAGAGTGTTATTTTAAAAGAGATATGGTTTATGTTTCATTTCATTTATTTCTGCCATTTAATGTAATTCTCGGCAGGTCACCTACACGCTGGACTGATCAGATTAAGTCCGCCGTACAAGAAATACTGAATCAGTGCAGCAGGATGACCTCCAATAGGCAGCGGTGGCGGAGCGTCGTGAAGCGCATCACATCTGCGCCTTTTACTTCTACTACATAGCGATCACGACCGCTCTGGCAAGAGCGTACCAAATGAGAAGAAATGTAATTCTATGTTTATTAAATGTTGTAACAATAGCATCGGCTGAATATCTTTCTGGCCGTTAGTTAAACGGCACCTTTTAGTTAAACGGCTAGGATGTTAATTGAATGGCTAATCAAGCTAGTTGGCTGCGACATAAATATAAAAAGAGAGACTAGGACAAAACAAAATAAGTACTAAAATCGTAAAATAATACACTTTCAGTTGCTTTATATTCTGTGTATAAAAACTCCTTATTTCACTGCTCATTTCTTTCACTATAATAACACATCACAGATAAAAATGGGTAGCGAAGATTGAACGTAGAAATATTTCACTAATATGACAGAACCGCAAGATAGACTATTGGGTGAGCTGATGGATTGCGAATATCAAATATCACAGACTGTTTAACCGACCTTCAAAAATATAACAACTTAGTGACGGTTATAAATTTGACGAATATTAAATATATCCTAATCCTTGGGATTTATTTGATCCAGTTCAAATAATTTGTATAAGTAAAAACTTGGCGATTAAAAAGAGTGGCGAAGAATTTCTTGCCAGTTCTTTTTGCCCACTCTTTCGCTTGCGAACTGGTAGCAAATGTAATTAATTTGGTATCAATTTGACATTTAACATGTTTTCTGTTTAGTTGTTTACTTACATGACTACACTTATTTTGAATTTGAATTTATTTATTTAAAGAAAAATGTAAATTTATGTGACAGTGGAACACAAGTTGGTCAAACAATTTCTCCGTCCACCGACTTCGTTACAATAATATTATAATCATTGGTTTACAGTATGCAAAGTGCCACCTAGGAACCTGTTATTAACGCCCGTACCAAGTATCTAGCTTATAGACTTTATGTTTGTTCAAATAGATTAACATGAAATAAAAGAAGAAACAGATAAAGAAAATAAAACTACGATAAATTGTATATTTAGATCAGTGTGGTAGTTTTTAAGATTATATTTGTTTATGGTTGTTAAATAAGTTTTTCATGCAGTGTTTATAATAAGGATTAAAGAACTAGCTACTTACTGTACTATTTCCAAAACAATTCAACTAAGGGTCTTTCGAGAGCGATGCTTAAAAGGCCTCTAACAATGAGAGTGTCCAATGTCCGAGGCGGTGTCACTTAAAATCAAGTGAGCCTCCTGCCAATTTGCCCCTGTTCTATAAAAATAAATTTTAACTCATATAGTTTAGTGTTCTTTTTTCGTATATCTATATAACTGAAAACTAAAAAGTCACTTCACAGAAAACTTCGGTTTATTTGGCAGCAGCTAAGTGATTAAAATTTAATTTCAAATGTTACAAACTACGAATTTTGATGTGAAACATCTATAGACGCACGTAAAACCGATTTCTGGCGTGGCGACGCATGCCGTGGCGACGCATCGCCCCGCTATATGATGGTATATATATACAATCTATATGCAGTAGTAAATTTTTGTATTTAATGAAAATAAATGTTTATTCAGTAAATAGTCATCGTTATCTGGAAAACAAAATCGTAAAATTTTATTTTATCATTATGACATATTTAGTTCCTATCACAATCTGTTCTTTTCTGCATATTACTTCACAAAATAATTTTGATGTTTCACATCTGCCAGGCGTCCCGTGACGGCTCACATTTTTTTAATCAGCCGTTTAAGTTATACCTCGAACCGTTAACACTGGCCTTTGATTTACAAACTGTAAGAGATTCTCTATAATAAGGCGAGTGACATTTTTCTATAAGGTTCTATATTATGTTACAGGTATCATTTGTTATATACAGTAGAATTATTATGCTTGACATTTTATTAAGGTTACATTAAAATAACATATGTACACGGCATACACATTTTATTTTAATGTATAAATTGTTTTTTTTTTTTTTTTTTTATTTTTTTTTTATGAGATTAAATGTCTTTAAACCTAAACTACCGAACCGATATCAATCAAATTTTCACACCGTGTGCAGTTTGGTTTTACTGAAAAGATTGGATACATCTCAATTTATACCCGCAATATTGTTTTATTGCATATTTTTGTTTATTATTTGATACAATTCTAACAGATGGCGCTGTGTTAAAAGTATCAACGTTTCACATAAGCTCTCCTACCGTTTCCCTTGAATAGTTTACTACTATGTAATAACAACAACCTTAGCCACAGCAACGCTTGGCCGAGTCTGCTAGTAATATATAACCTTTATTATTTTTGTCCTTATGAAGTATTATTAAATCAATGAATTTCTCAAGATTGTGTAAGACAAATCATAGTTTTTCTTTTCGATAATTCTTCGTATTTGGTTCACATTTCTTATAATGTTGCAATTTCGTTGGTGGTTGGGTACACCTACCGTGACCTAGCTGTATCAACGAGCGACTCTCATCCATGGGGTCGTTGGTTTTATCTTCAGCTGCACCACTTTCTATGTGTACATTTAACACTCGGTCGTACGGCGAAGGAATATATCGTGAGGAACGGTTTGCTTAAAGTTTTCGTCTGGCATTAGACCTAAAAAGTTGGGGAAGTGTCAGGCACGGAAGGTTGGTATATTCATTGCACAGCGGACCTAGTTAGCGTCTAACTGCGAAAACAGAGTTACTGAACCATAACCCCTTTAACCTTTACCGCTATTCGTTATATATGAATCCTATTTACATTTAGTATAAAATACTATTAAAAAATGTTATATTCTCAGACATCATTTAATGTATTTTACTAAGCAGTATATCATTAAACAAGTCACGTATATTTCATCTCGTAAACACTAGGACATCGTATTAACGCGACGAGACAGTTTTCCAGATAGTAAAGTTGCACAAGAGTAGGTTTTGAAATGTAATTCATAAAAACTAAAACACTCTTATTGCACTCTTTAGTGTACTCTTTTATCTCTTTCCGTCGAAAGTATACGCTGTGCTGGAAAGAGATGAGGGATAGGGGATTTGTAGATTATAATGTTATTATGGGAAGCGCAAGCGTTAGACGATCTCTCTCTTCAAATTTAAGAGCCGAGCTGTTGTCTGTGGTTTAATCGCCACTCAGTGCGGTTCTGCGTCAGTGTGATTCCATCTTGGAGGGGAAAATGGAAGGCAGGAGAGGACGAGGAAGACCGAGAATGGCTTATATAGACCAGATCAAGGAAAAAGCTGAGGTCGTGACATACAGGTTAGAAGATCTAGCAAGCACAAATATTTGAAACATATAAATGAATCTAGAGAGATTATATACTGTATAATTACGTATATAAATAAAGATTTATATACGTAATTATATATCAAAGGTCTTTATATAAGTTACCAGAGCTAATTAATTTTTACCTCGGCTTACGTAATTGTTATATTATATTATATGGACACACCTGGATGGTGGTGGTTAAGTGCCCAAAAGGGTGCCTTGTGCTTGGAGATGTATAAAGCCCATGACGGCTTTTAATAACCATCCCCATATATGGGCCGTTCAAGTATCACGTAAGCAGTAAAGGGGGCAGTAAATCTGCTTAACTAATACAGATATGTGATCAATATTATCCTCGTACGTAATCATAGGTTTAAACTGAATACTCGCGAAAACAAGACACAGATAATGTAAATGAAAAGAACCCCTTCAAGCATGTTTATGCCAATTGTCAATCCGGTACAAGAATGTCGACTAGCCACACCGCACTAAACCTTTCTCAAATCGTTTTTGTTTTGGACAGATGTGACTCATCTTGGGATTAGTACGATTATTATATGACCCACTTAAATTCACCGAAAAAATTGACAACCGGGATTTGAGCGTCACTTGTTTCATAGCCCTTTATTTAAGGGTTTTATGATGCGTTAGGTTTTTTCCCACATTTTATTGTTATAGTAAAGGTCTGTGATAAAATTATTCTTCTTTCCCGCAATATATGTACCAAGGAGCGCCTGTATTTTAACAACCCGAATTTGTGATAAAAAATTTGATGACATTTCGTATTGATTCTTCGAGTTAGAAAGGGTTTAATTGTTAATTGATTGGTAATATAATTACTTTTAATAAGAATACTGTCACTATTACTTTTATACACTAGAACACAAACTACTGGTATTAAAGATTTTTAACTCAGTCAACCCTGATGTTGCAACACTGGCTGAATTCACAAGAATTACATTATTTATAAAATGGTTTTAAGTTTTTACTTGTTATGTTTGTATTATGTTTTTAGCTTAGTTTTCTATTGTATTAGTATTAAGTTATTGAACCCTACACTGGTTTTTAAAGAAATAAGATAAAGAAATCTTATAACCCGTACTGTAAGCAGCTAGGTACATTTTGTACTCTAATTACGTATTTCTTAATAAATATTGTTATTTCTTTTCTAACATTTCATTTGACAATACATACATAACCTATACCTATACTAGACATATATGTACCTATAATAGTATCTACACAACTAATGCAACTACATATGTATGTATGTGTATTGCTTATAACAACTATCGGATATAACGTCGGCAACTGTACGGTCGGACCCTGAATGTCGCTATATCAGGTTTTGACTATATATATATATATATATACAATTCAAGCTTACTGGCCTCTGTATGTTATACAATTTTCCTTCATTAATTCTACTAAATGTTATGACATTTTCTGACTAATAAAATAAAATATGTCGGCGCCTACCGGCGTTGCGCAAGCGACATCACCGTCGTCTCCTAGATCACCTGGCCGCACCTGACCCACGACAGACATGAGTGGAACTCAATGGAGGAAGCCTACGTGTAACGGTGGACAAACCTACCTGACAGTGCTAGCATATATGTTACATTATAATTTACCAACCGTTTAAAGTTTTTTTTAGGATAAATAAAGGAATTAATGTTCATAATAAAATTTTGGAAAGAAAGGTTATTGTTATTATGACCTACCAAGTCAAGCCAATATATACAGGAGTGGTTACAAATATTGTGTTACCAGAATTTGAGGAAGGATAATAAAATGTTTTCTTAATAAAATGATAAAATTGGAACGTTAACAATGCTTTGAGTAATACTGTGAGTAAAAATGTGTCTTATACTCAAAAACAAGAAACTTCCGTGAGGACGTAAACTTAATTGGTTTAATAATTAGAAAATGTTTATTCTTCTCTGTATATAACATATTTGAGGTTTACAAATTTTAATGTAAAATCAGAAAGAAATTCAAAATGGTCCACACTAGTATAAACCTGCATTCAAACCAAATAAAAAATATGTTTATTTTGAAATATAAGATACCGGAATCACTTATTCCACGCCATTAAATTTGAATCGGTACACATCCCTAATCATCGGTAAAGAAGACAGATGTGGTACGAGAGAACCCGCCTAAAAACTCTTCGTACGTAAAATAACAAATCATCAAACAACACTTATTAAGAATATTAACAAGTTAATTAAAAATATTTTTCAGTCTCGCCGAACACTAATTGTGTCAGATTAGGTCAGTGGCAGTGAGAAATCTAAAACTCGCTTTAATTAGTTAAAAGTAAATGGATGAACTACCATTTACTTTTAACAATTATTACAATTCTTAAAAGGCCGGCAACGCATTCGCGAGCCCTATGGCATTGAGAGTGTCCATGGGCGGCGGTATCACTTAACATCAAGTGAGCCTCCTGCCCGTTTGCCCTTGTTCTATCAAAAAAAACCATTCGCATGCTCATTTTTGGTCCGTTAATTGTATTTAAGATCTTAGGTGATCAATCAATCAAAATATCTTGATTCATATATATCAACAAGTACACTTATGAACGTCAAAAGAAATATTAATTGTAAATCTACATTTAATACCAGTTCGCAAGTCAAGGGTGTAGAGCGGGTAAGAAGAACTGGCAAGACTCTTTCCGCCACTCTTTTCAATCGCCAAGTTTTTAATATAAATTGTTTGAACTGGAGCAAATCAATCCCAAGGATTAGGATCATTTAAGTATTCGTCACATTTATAAAAGGCTTTACTGATTAATTTACTTTTAACGAGGACTTTGAATATATTTATTTATATATTTATTATTTATTTGGATACTACATTTCAGCCTTAGCCCGTTAACTTGCAATTTCAGTATTATAAGCATAAAACATAAGCTTTCAGTGGCATTGTAAAAATGTTATGAAACGAAGAGTTCAGGTAAGCATTAATGAGACGCCCGCTCGGGTTACAAAGTCTGCCCACTGCCGAGAAAATTACTCTAAAATTTACATAATAGAGAATCCGTGGCCGCCCTAGTCCTTTGAAACTCCGAACGGTCCGCGTCGAGTGACACCGCCGTACATTAAATTAACATCTCTCTCACTTTGTTTGTAAAGTCCACACTGCACTAATTTGTGACAAAATTAGTCTAAGTTTCAAGTGGAATTCCGCGAGTCACTTTGTGTAACTGTTCATAAATATTATCATTATTTTTTTATGTTATAGGGGGCCAAACGCGAACTCCTCCCATAAAGGCCATAATGCACCCATTTTCAGTGGCTCGAATTTTGAATAGTTGGAGTATCTCGTCGTTTCTCTAAGCCCTAAGGGAAGGTAGTCGATTCCACATTTCGCTAGTTCGCAAGAGAAAATGCCTTGTGAAACGGACTGTGGAAGATTTCCAGCCACTGTTGGCTGGAGATTTATGTTTGAGAACGTCAAAATTAAATATCATCGAACAATAGTCAAATGAGTTTCACACCTACCTAAAATTCAATACAAGCAAACCACAAAAAAACTAAATAGAAAGAAAATTTATTTTTTATTCATTAAAAAAAGATAGTACGTGAGAACACGGATCTTGGGGCCTTTAAGCATTGCACAGATAAATTTGTCTACATTTTTTCTTATGGAAGCACTCATGTAAATTAAATCTTTAAAAACGCCTCAATACGTAAAAAGCCTGCGTAACTCTGTTCCTTTTTTTAAAATTAAAGATAACAAAATACTAATTGAAGTTATTTGTACAATTTTTAAAATTAAAAAAAATCCAATTTGATATTAACCATTCCATTTTTAAAATTAAAAAAGACAAAATTCAAATTGAAATTTTATGTTCCATTTTTAAATTGTGTCGACAAATATTCACAATCATTTTAAAGCACCTATTAAACGAAGATTAAGTGAGCAAACTAATTAAGATGGAACAAACAAATGTTAGTTAACTGAAGGTTCGATTCAGCGAAACTAAAAACGTGAATCGAGCATTTCAGGTAATTGTGTAACTGGCGCGCATCATTAGGTAATTGCAGTTGCGGCCACGACTGCCGTCGATCCGAACAAATACTCCGCGCTCAATAACCTGATTCTTGTTTTATACTGTTCTCTTTGTAATGCAGACATCTTTTATACAAATTTGTATGATTTTATAACTTGGAATATAATTCGAAATTCAAACTGACCTTTACATTCAGAGATGAGACACATCCAATTTTAAAAAGAAGGAACTATCTGTTTTAAATAAAATTTATTTTTCAACCTATTTAATAAAAACGAAGATGTCGATTAGACTTTTTATTTTAGTTTAGAATTATAATGTTTAAAGAACTTTATTTCTCATTACAAACAAATATATTTTATTTAAACGAAAACCTTAATATTAATATATATTTTATTTTTTTTGGCGCTTTTAATAGAGATTATGAAAAGCTATTACACATGGCCATAAGTGACTCTTATCTCTTTCTTGGACGAAAAAACAAAATAGCATTGTTTTAATAAATCAAAATATTTTACAATTAATATTAAAAATTCCTGCGTCTGACTACAATACTTAATTACTACACTGTTTGAAAAAAATTCTACGAAGTAAACGATAATTAAGTATTTGAGAAATTTTCATTTCGTTAAACTTAATATTATCTTCAATACCCTCAATAAACAACCGTAAATAGCATGTCTATTGCAAGGTCCCATCAGTACAAATCGAGTCTAATATATGAAAAAGATACAGGATGTAGATTTTTTCGAACTTTAATAAGAATTAGTAAAAAAAAGTTTTTTTTTTTAAACCCGCAAAATAAATTATAACTCTACGAGAACTCGTAGGACCCGTATCCGACAACAATTATTTGCAGCTGATGACCTCAGCTATCTCCTAGCTTCATTTGACCCACGACTTTTTGGCTTCCTATATAAAACCTACAGCCGTGTAGCATTTGTATGTCAATGGTAATGTGGGGGAAGGATCGTGTACCGCTGCTCCAACCTGAAGGCTATTTTTTATTGCAAAAGTGTTGTATTTTTTTTAAAGAATAGGGGGCAAACGGGCAGGAGCCTCACCTAATGTTAAGTGATACCGCCGCCCATGGACACTCTCAATGCCAGAGTGCTCGCGAGTGCGTTGCCGGCCTATTAAAAATTGATTTAAAGTAAATATTTTCTTTAAAATAAAAAGTCTGCTCGTGATCAACTATTGATTTTTGTATACAAGTGAAGATCGCCGCTCTCGCTTCAATACAACAACCGTATCTATGCTGCGTAAACAAGTTATATGTCAGTATTACACTAGTTAATAGGGGTTGAGAAGATATCGATTATTGATCACAGACTCAATAACTATTATTAAACAAAATACTAAATAATATCAAATCAATTTAAAAAAAAATTATTCATATCGGTAACATAATGTAATAACACTTATGAACGTCAAAAAAAAGAAATATACATTAAATGATTCCAATTTTACATTTACTGCCTCTTAACAGAGAAGAACAGGCAATAAATCCATGCGTTTAAATTTTTTTTTGCTTTCAAACATACAACATGGTGGTTTTGATTTGCGTTTCCAAGACAATCTAACTCTTGGAACTCCTGCTTATCATACTGAATTCTATCACTTCTCTGCTTTGAAAAGTATCCTGCTTTGGAACTCTACCTGTAAGTATGCTATTTTTAGTTATATGTTAATATTTATTTACTTCTTGTAATTTTTTTTTTTTAATTTTTTCTCTACTCCCCCTGCCATCGTGTCCGTCCAGGGACTTTATATATCTCACAATTTTTTTTTTTCAACAAACAAAAAAAACACATTTCACTGCTTCTACTACTACTATTAGTGAAATAGTGTATTGGAAGTGTTACGCGTCGGGAATTACGCCCCGACTACATCGGTAATATACTTGTCCGTCACTCTCTGTAAGTGTTTTTTTTATGTTCTATATTAGGGATTCCTGGAAGAAATCGCTTATTAGCGATAAAGCCGTCCGTTGCTTGATAAGTAATGTAACCTGCTTTTTTATAAGTATGTTTTTGTATAAGGTAACGGAAAAAAAACACATAGTTAAATGAAGACAATCAGATCATATGTGAAAATTACATGAGTTCTAAGGCAGCGCTAATCATAGCACACAGCTAACGAGGGGAATATTTATAGCCCAAGTCGTATGGAACTGCCAAGCATACTCAAACGTACAATGTTAATACCTAATTATATAAGAATTAAGAAAATAATAAAAACGCTATAGCAAGGTTGTTTTAGGACTGCGCGAAAGGTTTTTTAATACAGTTTTTACTAGGCAATATTCTAAATAAAGGGAATAAAAATATCGTTTATTCGAGTATACTAAAGTTACACTAAGTCCAAGACATTTATGTTTTCACTAGTACTCGAAATGAGTGAACAATTCCAATTTTTCCCGCTATCTTTTCCATTTCATATTACCAAGTTTTTTTAAATTATTTAATAAGCACATAAGATACAAGTAAAATTTAATTATTAAAAAATATTATTAAAAGTAGTCCCTTTAGGCAAGGTTCCGAAGATACTGGCAGCGTTCCCCCTTTGAATAGCCAGACTAATTCTTTGTCCAAGGTAGCTGCCAGCTCTTCGTTCTCCTGTGATGTCGACTAACCTTTTTGATAATTCCCTAAAAAGCCTTAACGCGCTAGGACCCCACGGACCAAGGGTCTCGACACCGAATGGGACAAAATCATATTCAGAGCCTAGACCAAGTTTTTGAGAGACATCCTCTCTTTTTTCTTTCCACTGGGCTATTCCAATTAAGGGTATATTTGTCCCATTTACCATCATAAATGCAGCCAATGTCACAGGCCCATTTCCATTTTAACTTTTTGTATATATTACAACGTCTTTTATTTTATATTAAAAGGAATATTAACATTTAGATTTGCATACATAGTCATACATCATCCAGTAATTAATTCAATCTCAAGCGATAATTACTATCGATGGAAATGTACACTTCATCGCAGAAATTAATTTATTAACGTTTTTTTATCGAAGTTCGAGCGTGTTTGTGCTAAAAATTAACGAATCCAATCAACAGTTATCTCGCGAATATCTGTAAACAATTTTATATTATTTAAAAAATACATATGGCGGCTGTATTTGCAGAAAACTGTGAAGGTTTATAAACGTATAAATTTAAATCACGAACGTTAAACGATTATTTTTTTTAATATTTTATTTTAGGATTCCTACAGCTACAGATTAAACAATATCCAAACAATTACATTATACACAAAAGACAAAACTGGAATACACATTCAAACATGAAGCAGAGTTTTGCTATTTATACAAAAAATTATAAGTTCTATGATTCAATGATCATTATAATATATATCTGATATAAAAAAAGACTAATAAAGCCATTATTAATAAAAGATACTAGAGTTTTTTTACATAATTTTTTAAGCATTTTTAGTCACATCTAATATCTATTTTCTGGTAATTTGTGTTATAATCTGAAGATATACGATACCCGACAGACAGAGGAATTTATTATAATTAATTTACGTATAAGACGTAGATTATACACAATAATTTCATTATTTTTTTTTACGCTACATGTCATTTTCGGAAAGGTTGTATTTCCGATTTCTTTTGTTTGCTAGCTATTATGTATGCTTGAATTTAACTTTGTGACCGTCCTTTTATTAACTCTTTTTTATATAGAACGGGGGGCAAACGGGCAGGAGGCTCACCTTATGTTAAGTTATACCGCCGCCCATGTAAACTCTCGATGTCAGAGGGCTCGCGAGTGCATTGCCGGCCTTTTAAGAATTGTTTCAGTTTTACTTATTTAAATAATGATTTTGTAATTATTAAACACCTCTATGTCATACTTACATCTGGTAAAACATTCAGATAAAGCCATAAACACCTCGAAGACCGTCATTCCACAACTGAGTTTTTCTTAAAGCAAAAACAGTTTTCGCCACGCACCACCACTATGTAAAACCAGTTGACAACAGAAGTATTTCCGAAACAATTCGACTTATGGTCCTTCAAGACTAAGACTAAGACTTCATTAAGACCAACAATTTTGTTTTTAATCTGTGGTAGAACTCTATACCATAGATTAAAACGATTCAAAAATATCAGATGTTGGATATCGATATATTTAAAGTTATACAAATCGAAATGCAAACCCCAGTTTAATATCGTTATTGCTAAGTCCTCTTTGAAGTTGCATCAAGTTTACTCTGTTCACGTTAGTCCGTATATATATTACTAGTGACCCGCCCCAGCTTCGCACGGGTGCATTTCTAACGAAAAGCAGGTTTTTATTATGTATTGTTAATTCCGTCGCTGGAAAGCTCCAATAATATACGCGTTCGATCGCTGCTAAATAAGCTGTAATGGGCTGTATAGATCTATATTAAATTAACAATGTATTCAAGGTATTTAATTGGTTAAGGATTAAAGCTGTATTGGTTAAAATCGCTTCGAAAATTAGCCATTATTTGTCATAAAAAGTAAATGACAAAAAAAGTTATTGTGGGTTATCCATAAGAGATAGACATATACCATCATGGACTTTTCTGTAGACCTTTTCAATGTGTACAATACTTAGTACATTATTTTGATAAAACTTGTAGGGTTCAGGCTGCGTTTGCAATGTAAGCGGAAAAAATGTAATTATTTACAACATCACATTAGAAACCTCAAACATAACAGTACTTCTCCACTATTTAATGGATGTTATTATACATATACACCTTCCTCTTGAATCACTCTATCTATTTAAAACCGCATCAAAATCCGTTGCGTAGTTTCAAAGATTTAAGCATACAAAGGGACATAGGGACAGAGAAAGCGACTTTGTTTTATACTATGTAGTGATGCTTATTATACGGCTTTTCTTTAGATTTCTTATTGCATAGTTCATATGAAAGTCGAGTTAATGATTAGATACTTTCAAAACGAGACCATTCGTTTTTTATTACAATAATTCCAACAGTGTTCTTCTTCGCATGTTTTAAAACAGAAAGCACACGAACAGGCGTGTCTCTTAAAATTGTGTTTCATTCATGGACCTTCAGCACCAGGAGGTTTACGGTGCGTTGTCGGCCTTTCAGATGTGTATAGATTAAGCATTATTTATTTAACAGGAGCAGGAAGCTCAACTGATGTAAAGTGCCGCCGCCTATTGACACTCATTGTCAGGAAGTGCGTTGCCGGTCTTTTAAAACTCGGTAGTCTTGTTAGAGCCTAGTAGTTAATTCCAAATACTTCCATGGGTAGGTGGTTTTACATAGTGCTGGTCTGGTACGAGGCAAAAACTGCCTTCAAACCGCTTACTTCTGAAAAGTCCTGACGTCAAGATGATAAAGAAGCTCTTTAGATACATTGGAGTATCTTCCGTTTTCTTGAAAAAAATAATCATCCATTTGCTCAATTTCTCACATGGTTACCACAATTTGACAGAAAGGGACAAAAAAGTAATTTAATAATAGTATAATACGGCTCATTTATTCCCATGAGTATTCGTTGTGGGGCTTCTCTCAAAACTGAGGATGCTTCGTAATTATTTCATACTTTAGACAAGATCAGCCTTCTATGCCACATACACGCCGTTAATTTGTGTCTAAGGCATGGTGATAGCATCTATGAGTGAGTGTTAAACGCACCATAGACAATATATAGAGATAGTTCAGCGAATTCAGAGTCGAACATACGATCTAAGAGACGTCACACGCCTAGGATAACTCTGTTTTAAACCTATTACTATGAAATAAAAATATTACACCTCTCACTTGCTAAGATAGGGCCTAGGGGACAGTAATAAAAGGCAATCATACATCTGAACATAGTAGTTAGTGGGTGTGTTGTCGGAGGTCCCGGTAGAATGCGATAGCGACCCCGCAGCCTCTGTAACGCGGCTTTGTAGGAATTTGTCGAGGTGTTTTTAGTGGGTATTGTTCACCCAGTCTCTGAATAGCAGAGATTTTGGTGTGGGTCGAGTCCCACATACCCCTGCAATTTTCTAGGGCAGAAGATGCGCAAATGCATTTCCACCTCGAATATATATAAAAAAAAGGTGTGTTGTCGGAATGAAGTCGTACCTTCACTGAAAGATTTTGCACTCATAAGATACATATATCACAATAATATGTATCTTATGAGTGCATACGATTGAAGTTTGGACAGTTCTTGAGTGTACTCCAAGAACTGGGCTTCTTAGTACCTATGGGATATGTGCGACGGCGAAGAACTTGGTTATTTGCGATACCAAATGCAAGAACCAGTCTGTTGCACACATCCCCGATATCCAGGACGTTGCGCCTACTAAATGCCGTCTGTCTCCGATACTATCGACATATTCGTATGTTCGCACAGTGAATTCACAGTAGCGATATTGTGTATATTATGTGTCTAATTTTTATGTACATTGCTATATTTAATTAAATGTTTCTCCACATTGTCGTATTGGCATAGGATGTAAAGATAATGTGTGTATTTCTGAAATAAATAAAAGAAAATAAAAATGAATTAAATTGCGAAAGAGAGATGACTATTGGATGTAATGTTATTCATTCTGCAATACGTTGAAGCCTCCACGTATTTTTTATGTCGTAACGAATTCGCCCATTTCTTTAATGACATTCAATTACTTAATGAATAAGCTACCGCACGAAACGCACGTACACACACAATTAAAAACTCATTAGCTTGACACAATTAATGACAAAATCCAATTTTTATATTTTTTGCACCTGTATTTCTGCTGAGAACTAGAATGTTTTCAATGAAATCGGATACATAATGGCACTTACGAAATAATCGTAATTGCTACAAGTCGTAGATTTTTGAGTAAAGACAGTCGACAAATGCTTACATAAAAGCATCATCAAGCACCCGTCACCCAGGATGGAGGGCATCAAGCGTCAAAAGCCAGTCTGATCAATCTAACGGAGATCCTTTAACTTCACTCCACGTCATTCCAGTAAAACTAAGCAGATATATCAAATACGTATACGCACGTACGCACGCATACATATCAATTAGCAGAACGGTTCCCAGAACAAAGAACTCACAATCTAATTCAAATCTAATAGGCAAGTAGGTGATCAGCCTCCAGTGCCTGACACACGTTGTCGACTCTTGGGTCTAAGACATGTCGGTTTCCTCACGAGGTTTTCCTTCACCGTTCGAGCAAATGTTAAATGCGCACATAGAAAGAAAGTCCATTGGTGCACAGCTGGGGATCGAACCTACGACCTCAAGTATGAGAGTCGCACGCGGCGCAGTTGCAGCAGTGTTGGCCAACACTGCTGCAACTTTTAAATAGTTTACATAATCTTTTTCCATAGTTTTTTCAGGATATACCAATCATAAAATAACATAATATGGATAGGTTGAATGCTAATAAATCCTCGATTCTACAAGATAATCAAGCCATTATGTAGGATACAGGTCGGATACTGCCTGGAACTTTAATTAAAAGGGAATCCTCTCCAAGTACAGCTTATGGTCGTGTTTGCTCTTCACTTCTCAAGTAACTTAACGGCCGCTATTCAGGCAATTATTGATAAAATGTTTTTGATTATATTATCTTAGTTGCTTTAATAAATTATTCTTTAATTAGCAGTCTAGTGGATTCTGCGACTTTTATCACTTACTCAAAATAACTTATGAACATCAGAAATCGAGTTAAATTAATTAGAACCCTACACCATTCAATGGCGGAGAGCAGGCAAGAAGAACTGGCAAGAAGAACTGGCAAGAAACTCTCCACTCTCTTTAATCGATAAGTTTTGAGTCATACAAATTGTTTGAACTGTAGCAAATCAATCCCAAAGATTATTTAAATATTCGTCAAATTTATAAAAAGCTTTAGAGATTTGTTTACGTATAACGAGAGCTTAGAGTTTATTTAGTGATAATTCTCTTATTTCGCGTGGTATTTTGTTGTAAAAACAAATACAAGACAAGGATTTTTTTTCTGCTATAAGGACCAAAATTCTAGGAACTTTTATTTTATTGTGTATTTATCTTGTTTATGTTTTTAATTGTATTTATTTTTAATTCCTTTTTTTTGCAAAACTTATGTTTACATATTGTCGTGCATATTAAATAGAAGATTTTATAAAATTATCAGTTGATTTCGTAATATGTATGATGTTGTAGCCTTAATACATATATAAAAAATAAAAGGAGTGGTTTATCATCTGGAGCCTGGTTGGTCGTACGCTTAAATTAACATTTGTTTTAAGTGAGACTTGAATGCGATTTCTGTAGCGCGTACGTGCTCGTACGGTGTACGACAACATGGTGAGGCAACCGTTCTTCGACACAAATATCTACGGCGTGTACACAGCGTAGATGGCTGATCATCCTGGCTATTAGGAAAAACAGATGATGTCGTGACTAATACAGAAAACTACGGCCCAATCGTAAATTGTCAATGGAAATAGCGCCTCTGGTTCGTTTGATATAAGGTCGATGGCATATATATATAATTCTCGTGTCACAATGTTCGTTCCCATACTAAGAATCGGCTACTATCAATCTTTAGTACTCCTTAGCAATAAGGGTTGTCCAGCCCAATAGTTTATTTTTTAGATATTTTTTTTGTTTTTATTTTTTCATGATACAGCATATAAAAATACATACAACTATTAATGTTCACCCCTCCAGAATTAACCTTGTTAAATAAAAGGTTATGACATGAACTCTGAGGTTCATAAAGAGGAAAATTCACAGAACAACCTATAAAGTTGTCATTCTGGAAAACTGAACGACTGTTCAGTTTTATACTACCCCAGAGACTTCTGGGGTAGTATAAAAAACCACCGGTGCACTTACTAAACCACAGCCATTAGTCGCAACTCCAAAGGAAACATATTCAAAGTTGGAGGAATGATTTACGGCCTTTTTATAATTTATCAGGCAAACACAGCACGCGTTATTCTCAATATCTATCACTGACTAGTCCGGTCAAATTAGACTAAAAAATAGGGGTAAGGTTACAAAAATTCCCACTTGGCTGAATATTGGTAGGATTGTTCAATACACTATTATAAAGGAAATGTGAAAAGTCCTCATCGATCCGGCACGTGCAAAAAAATTTACTCGGGGTCAAAGGTCACAAAAAAGGTTTTTCGCGATTTTCAGCAAAATCGTAAGTTTTATCATAAAATTAGCTCAGACAAAAATTGTAGATCAGATAATTATCTATAAAAAATGTCTAAATACTTTTTTTCCTAAGAGCCACCGTTTTTGAGATATAACGATTCAAAAAGTTGAAAGAGTTGTAATCGTCATAATATGTATAACAACGTCGTAGAACTTCAGCAACATCTTAATCTTCTGATATTTTATTTGATCACTATATGACAATTTCTACCAGTCAACAAAAATTTCTTGCGAATATTCACAATAAATCTCGATTCATTTCTATGTTGAAAGAAAAGTTTACTGCGGAAAATATATTGGTAAAACAAGCCAATAATGATGCTGATGTGATGGTAATTGAAACAGCAATAGAACAATTCAATTCAACAAATACAACTATTGTTGTAGGTGAAGATGTGGACTTACTCGTGTTACTCACTGCTCGAACTCCAATCGAAAAAACGATTTTTTTCTTAAAACCTGGAAAAGGTCAACAACAATTTGTAATATATTCATCAAACAGTTTATCGACTTTTGCCAAGTGTCAAAATCATGCACTATTTTTACATGCAATAACTGGTTGTGATTCAACATCTACAGTTTTCAGGAGAGGTAAAACAACTGTTTTTAAAATGTTTGAAAAACTAAATTTAGTTCAGTGTGCTGAAGTTTTTAAAAAGAGTAATTCAACTCCACAAGAAGTTATCACCAACGGAATTCGCTTTCTTCTCGCTATGTATGGAGCTCCTAAAAAAATTACGTGCTTAGATAAATTCAGATATGCATGTTTCGTTAAAAATACTCGAAATAAAAAACAAGTGCAGTTAGCATGTCTTCCTCCAACCTCAGCGGCTGCTCATCAACATCTTTTTCGGGTATATTACCAAGTTCAAGTGTGGCTTGGTAATCAGTTAGACCCAAAAGACTGGGGTTAGAAGTTGGTCGACAATTCATTAGAGCCAGTTCAAACTTTACTTCCACCTGCACCAGAAAAACTACTCAACACTCTTTCAACTTTTTGAATCGTTATATCTCAAAAACGGTGGCTCTTAGGAAAAAAAGTATTCAGACATTTTTTATAGATAATTATCTGATATACAATTTTTGTCCGAGCTAATTTTATGATAAAACTTACCATTTTGCTGAAAATCGCGAAAAACCCGTTTTTGTGACCTTTGACCCCGAGTAAATTTTTTTGCACGTGCCGGATCGATGAGGACTTTTCACATTTCCTTTATAATAGTGTATTGAGCAATCCTACCAATATTCAGCCAAGTGGGAATTTTTGTAACCTTGGATGTCTAAATTGACCGGACTATAACGGAATCCTTACAAACTATTCATATGTAACATAAAAAGCAAGAGATATATTTGATAGTGTTAAAATATAAGTTGTCTATAATTTATCCAGTATTGTAACAGATAGTTTATTGAAAAATTTGGGAAAAAATAGCGAAACTGTTATGTTTGGGAGAGAATCTATGTGTGTTGACCGGACCCTATCCAAAATAATATAACGAATACTATAAAAAAAAACATTTATTATGATTGCAATTTGCCAGGCAAAGATTCATGTCTAAAATATAGATATTTCAAATTAAATATTCCCAGAGATGAGTTCAAAAGATGAAGTTATTTATGACGGCGTTAAAAAGAAAAGTTTGTTTTAATTTAGATAAGATTCTTTTGAGACAAATTAAAGGCAATTCGTTGAATGAAATCTCGTGATGATTAAAATTATATGCCATGAAGATATAGATAAGAATTTTCTTTTAAATATATTTATTTATCTAAATTAAAAATAATAATCAGTGGCGTTACCTCTTAAGGTCTTGGCTTTAGATTTCTGAATCTGTTTCATGATCATTTTTTTAAATCTAATAGGCAAGTAGGTGATCAGCCCCCAGTGCCTGACACACGTCGTCGACTTTTTGGGTCTAAAACATGTCGGTTTCCTCAGGATGTTTTCATTCACCGTTCATATGTTAAATGCGCACATAGAAAGAAAGTCCTGAAAGCCTGACGCTGTCGTGGGGGATTTCCCGTCCCATATTCGCGATCTTTTAACAAATAATATATATCCTTTATCATATAAAATTTATTGCTTTTGACTTTCGATGGGGTGACACCACCAACTTTTCAAGGTAGCTACGCCACTGGTGTATAATTTTAAGGCTTAGACTTGATCGGTTCATTTGTTTGGTGAACGGCTACGTGTTCTTATCGCTTCTGCGCATTGTTTGGCTGAAATAATATACAGTTTGCTATCGACATATGGACAAGCGAGTCCTCATTGATTATATATATTTCTAATTGCTTTTTTTAAATTTACATATGAAGATACTCACAGATACAGACTTAACATTGCTCGCAAGGAAAAAGTATAATTAAGTTTGTTGCTCTTCAGTTTTAGTGGTTTTATGGCGTTTTGTGGCTATATGCGCTGTAATATTTTACGCACAAAACCAATAACCTCCTTTTATAAAAGTGTCCCAATAACCAATCGACGGATTGTAATAGCCAACTGTTGATACAAGCAATCCATGGTAGGTCGGTTCGGTGTATGTTGATAGACCTATGTACGAAAATGACAGTTAAAATGTACCAATATCCTATCTTAAGATTTTAACTTACACCAATTTTTTAAATAATTAAAAAGCTATTTGATATGTTTTAAACATAGACATGTATATTTTAATATTAATAATACGGTTTTATTTACTTTATTTGGTTTATATTGACAATCAAATATAAGTGAAAAGAACGAAGAGATTGCATTCTATTCGTCGCCAAAAATGGATTGGTTTCGTAGGGTTTGGTTTTTGGGATGGAGATAGGAGATCGATGGACTGTCACGGACTGATCTCAGATTCTTTTCAATCTGAGGGTTCGGGCGTTAAAGTACAAACGTATAATAATAATAATAATTATCTTTATTTCTTCTCTCACATATACATACAAGGTTAAAATGATTAAAGCTAAGATGAACATTGATAACATTAACTAACATTTGAAAGTGTATGTGAGAGACTGGTCTCTGTAACAGGAGACCTGAGTGACAGATAGCCAGCCTCTCCGCCACCGGACCGGAACATGTACAATATAATAGCTCACTGTCATAATATACAATAGAAGAAAAAAAGTAAACAGAGATGTAAAATTAAATTTGGTGTGTGTGTGCGCATGCGCTAGTGTGTGTCTCTATGTATATGTGTGTGTGTGTGTGTGTGTATGTGTGGGTGATTGGGTGTTTTAAAAAATCTTCTGTTTCATCATAACTCAACGTTTTCAGCCAAGTAGTAACCGTTTCTTTACATTCATATTTTGATAGAGGGTAAAATGTTAATTTTTCCATTTAATTTATTATATAGGTAACAGCCTAGGAAACCAAAGAATCTCCGCGAGAAAGAAGTTTTCCATTGTGTAATACGACAGCAAACTTCATGTTTTATCCGCTTGTTTATAGTTAGTTCGGGGTCGTAACTAGTTTTATAATGTTGTTTTAAAACTGTGTTGAGAATAAATAATTGACGAATTGTCAACACATCGGCAACAGTCCGGGGATCTAGTTAAGACAGCGTAACAGTAGTGTATGTAGAGCAGTAAAGTCGAAAAATAAAATTTGTATGAAAATGACAGCTGGTAGTTGGTACTAACTGTCGACACTAGCTGTCATTTTCATACAAATTTAGTTTTCGACTTTCTACATACACTACTGTTACGCTGTCTTGACTAGACCCCCGGACTACGTAACTCTTTAGTGTTAAATAAAGTAATCGAAGAATCGGATGCTATCCGAGGCCGAGATATAGATTTGTAGGACTGTACTAGATTATTATTATTATTTTATCTAGCAGTATTGTTTTCAATTCGAACTCGTACCGTATCGATCCCTAGATAGTTAACCAAGGAGTTACAACTTTTCTCATCCTTATAGTTAGGAACTATGTTACATAGCAGATAATCTAGCTTAATGAATATATATTTCAATCAGTTATTTAATTTTAGAGTTTAATTACAAAATCGTATCTTTCCTTTATAAATACGTTACGCCTACTGAATGCT
The DNA here is from genome assembly GCA_028984075.1 of Pieris mannii. Classification (NCBI taxonomy): domain Eukaryota; kingdom Metazoa; phylum Arthropoda; class Insecta; order Lepidoptera; family Pieridae; genus Pieris; species Pieris mannii. The sequence continues at coordinate 5,516,185 of CM054797.1, forward strand.
GTCTCCGACACTATCGACATTTTTGTATGTTCGCAGAGTGAATTCACAGAAGCGATATTGTGTATATTATGTGTAATAATATATATGCACTTTATCATATTTTATTAAATGATTCTCAAAATTATCGTATTGTTAGTCTGATAATGTATATATTTTTGTAATAAATAAATAAAATAACAAAAATAATGTTAAGATATAAACATGTGAAATAAAAAAACTATGCTACTCTTGACTATAGGGTGTGATAAATGTGGCTTTGACCCTCTCACTTCTCTTTCTTCCCTCAAATTCCTTAGATTTTTTAAATATCCCTTTTTGCTCTAACATACATTAGATACAAATCGAATCAATCGAAATCGTTTTTATTAGTCTATTTTTGACGATTAGAAGTGTATTTAATGCTTAAAAACAAATCATGACATATATTACATAATATCACACGTCCGTTGCATGCGAGCACTTGAATACAAAGGAACAAGTCGAGGCAGTGAGCTCGTAATGTCCCGACTCATCAACTGTCAAAACCTCCTAGAGACATGCGTCAACGAAGCAAGTACGCAATATATCCTTTAAGAATGTTACAACAATGTAGTTACTGTCAGCTGCCATTATCATTATGTCATAGAACTCGTAAATTAAAATCAAATCTGTTTAAAACCGTTAATATAGTATTTAATAGTGATTCCATATTCATTATTATTATTCTTCTTGAAGTGCCTCTCCATTACTGGAGGTTGGCCGTCAGTTTTCTGAACCGCGTCTTGTCCTGCGCCAGATGCAGCAACTCTTCGGCATTTGCAATACCCGTCCACTCCCTGACGTTGCGAAGCCATGACTTCTTCCTTCGACCAACACGCCGTTTTCCCTGGATTTTACCCATTATTATTAGTTGAAGGAGGTGGTAGCGGTCATGGCGCAATACGTGGCCCAGGTACGCAACCTTTCGCTGCTTAATGCTCCGCATAAGTCCTTTCACCATTCCAACTCGTCTCAGAACCTCCTCGTTAGTGACCTTCTGGATCCAGCTGATACGAAGCATGCGACGATAGCACCACATCTCAAATGCTTCTAAGCGCCGGCGGGTATCTTCTTTAATTGTCCAAGCTTCACAGCCGTACAGAACAATTGGCCATATGTAACAAAGGAGAACTCTGACTCGGAGTTTAATGGTCAAGTGACGGCAGCACAAAACTTTCTTCATTTTTTTGAAAGATCCTCGGGCAATCTCAATTCGAGACCTTATTTCCTGATCAGGATTCCACTCGTTTGTAACCCAAGTTCCCAAATACTTGTATTGCCGCACCCGTTCCAACGTTCTTCCAGCAACAGATAAATTAGGACCCAAAGTGTCGTTTCGAGAAATCACCATCACCTTCGTCTTCACTGCATTAATAGTCAGACCGTCTCTTTCGCTAGTTTCCTGAACTTTATTAACGAGCATTTGTAAATCCTCCATCGACGAGGCTATTAAGACAGTGTCGTCTGCATAGCGAATATTATTGATGATCTTTCCGTTAACTTTCACACCAACCTCTAACCCCTCAATGGCCTCTGATATAGTTGCTTCGGAATATACATTAAATAGCAACGGAGACAATATACAACCCTGACGAACACCACGGTAAATACTAATCTCATCCGTTTCTTCGTGATGCACTTTCACGGTTGCTTTTTGGTCTTTGTACAGGTTCCTGATTACTCTTAGATCCTTTTCATCGAGACCGGTGTCAATTAAGCGATTTATGAGAACGTCATGCTTAACCTTGTCAAAAGCTTTCTCATAATCTATAAAGCATAGGAAGACGTCATTCTGCATATCTTGACACTTCTGTACGAGGACATTCAGAGCAAAAAGTGCCTCCCGTGTACCTACACCAGAACGAAAACCAAACTGGTTATCTCCCAATTGTTCGTCACACTTATTTCTAATTCTGTTATGTATAATGGTTAAAAATAACTTTAGCACGTGACTCATAAGACTGATTGTACGATATTCCTCACATTTTCGAGCGTTTTTCTTTTTCGGGAGGGTAATAAACGTAGATCTCAGCCACTCAGTTGGGAACTCACCTGTGTCATAAATGTGATTGAATAATCGTTTAAGCAAGTTTATATTATCCCCTTCCAAGAGTTTAACTACCTCTACTGGGATCTTATCTGGACCTGTGGTTCTACCCAATTTAGCCGATTCTAACGCATGTAAGATTTCTGCTTTTATTATGGGTGGGTTATTATTATTAAACGTATCTAAATTACTAGAAAATAACAACTATTTGGTAGTCAATAGTGATTGCATAGTAATTATTATGTAGGTATATATCTATTATGTCGGAACAAGGGCGTTACTCTCAGCTGACATTGTCACCGTGTAACAGAGCTTATAAATTAACAACCTCAGACTCAAATCAGTTTAAAACAATTACTTGTAATATTTTAAATTTGTCAATATAAGAAATATAACTCGACAACAATATTATAATCCATTGTAATAATGATTCCATATACATTATTATTTTTAAAAGTAGTCTATTATGTCAGAATAAGGATGTGAATGTCATCTGTCATTGTCATTAAGTGACACTGTTTATAAATTAATAACGTCAAAGTCAAATTTGTTTAAGCCCTGACGGCTTTTATTGGCCCATTCAATGAATCAGTCATGTCTTCACGTCTTTAACCTGCCTTCCTTGAATAAAAAATTAAATAATTATATCAAGAATACACTTTCAATGATGCGTTTCCATATTAATAGTTTATTGTTCACAAGTAGGCCCATGGAGAATTTTAACAACTGGTATTATATTTGATTCTCGATAATAGGTTATACACTTATATATCGAAATATATGACGTCATACTTTATATACGTTCAATTAAAAGAAATGAATTTTCATATATGAATCAGCGCGTAATATGTATTCAAACTAAAATTATGTAAATAATAAACGATTATTAGTATTGTAAATACTATCTGTTTATTTACTGAGTACGTTCACTAGTTTCTTTTACAAAAGCAAAAAACTACAATTAAAAATGTTTTTTTAACAGATAAAACCAGACACTTATTGCATTATTCGAATTTGATTTCAGGTAAGGAAAACCAGAAAAATAAATATTCCGATCTAAATAACAAAGTTCATAATATTAACAAAAGACGTATAAATACGGGGATTTACCCATTCGCTATCAATTGCATATATAACTTACTTATCCCTTACAAATAAATAGCAGTAGCCGGTTATTTTCAACTTTAAAACCAATTAAATCTCCATCCAATCCATCTATAATAATCAAGGAAATCTAAAACACTGGAAACTTATAAATTATGCATGGTATAGTCGCTGACCCAACAAACGCTTTCTGTCTGGTCGCTGTCGCTCTATGATATAGGTTAAAAGACATTTGCAGGGCGCTGTCAATCGCTGCCCTTTCAAAAAGTGTCGTAGGAGGCCCCGACACATTTTATCGAATCCGGATGAATCGTGATAGCTAACGACAAATTAAAAGCCTCCTGCGTCGCCAATAATAATAGTAGCCATGAACAGACCCGGGAAGGCGTGGAATAAGGCTAATCATAAACCGCCATCTGGTCTCATCGGTTCCGCGATTGATGAAATATCGAAATGCACTTTTTCCAGCAACGAGTTGAGTACGTACAGACCCCATTGGTATCGCAAGTTCGTCTCTGTACGTCGAGAGCAAACATCATATATGGCGAGAGAACGTTGAGGTATTTGCTACCGCGGCTATTAAATGGACTATCCAGTCAGTTATATATAGTCCAACTTTAACCAACATAAAAAATCGAATATGCATTTACTGTATATTTTATTATACCTTTGTATGCATTTGTACAAGATTGCTATGGTTAGGTACATTTACGCAAACCACAGTTTCTTATTAAACATATTATGATTTTGTTTTATTATTCTGTAAAATTAAATAATTAAAAAAAAGTTAATTAAGATTATGGTATATGGTCAAATCTAATAGAAAGCTGAGAGTACGGCAGTAACACTGGTATATAAAAGACTGACACATCTAAGAATTTCAGAACAGATACTTCTAACCCCACTCGTACATTATTAATCATAATAATAGCATTTCCTCAAGGGGCGGCTTAATTTAATTAATTAAGCAGTTCTAAATATTGTAGGCTCCGCTAACCGGGAGCAATGAAATGTTAACAATGTTATTGTTGGGATTTAATCCAACAGATGGCTCTTATTAATTTGAATGTTTGGTTGAAATCCTCACGCAAGGTCGTCAGGGTTAATACATATTACGATAACAAAGGCATATGCGTCGTGCAAACTTTGGTGTACATAGCTTCCTTAGGACACTTGGTAAGAGGTCTGTTGTCCTAGTTAGTAATCCATGAAAGGTTAGGTAAGCATCTAAGAAGATTTGTGTGTTCAGTTGAGACGATACTTCGCCCGGGCCAGGGGCCACCACTTTCAACTCACAGTCAGTTAGCCTATTACGTACTGAAAGTCTTGAGGGGGATGGTGTGTAACCCGAGTGTACTCCAGGAACTGGGCTTCTTAGTACCTATGGGATATGTGTGACGGCGAAGGCCTAGGTTATTTGCGATACCAAAGGCAAGAACCAGTCTGTTGCACAGATCCCCGTTATCCAGGACGTTGCGCATACTAAATGCTGTCTCCGATACTATCGACATATTCGTATGTTCGCAGAATTCACAGTAGCGATATTGTGTATATTATGTGTCTAATTTTTATGTACATTATTATATTTAATTAAATGTTTCTCCACATTGTCGCATTGGCATAGGCTGTAAAGATAATGTGTGTATTTCTGAAATAAATAAATAAATCTTCTAACGTATTTATGAAGAGTGTTCAGAGTTGATAGGACCTACAGCTGAGTTTCATCATCGGACATCAAGGCAGATTACAATATACCATCTGTATCACCTCGACGTCCGTCATTCTACAACAGAGTGTTTCTAAACTACCACTGTTTGGAACCATCTGCGCACCAAACTATTTCCGAGCCAATTCGCCTTAAGGTCGTTCAAGAAAAGAGCTTTCTGAAAAGGCTGTGCTTGTCCATGTGCAGCGGTGTCTATGGGCGGCGGTATCGTCTAAAATCTGGTGAGCCTCTTGACTCTTTGAAATTTTGTTGTTGATGTATAATGGGAAGAACAGGTGTTATTGGATTTGTCCAGGACTTTTATTATGATCCATTCAAATGGTTCGTTTTTCATAACCTCTCATTAAGTCCAATGCAAGACAATTACCACGTCTACAAGTTAGCAAATCTATTTATATGAAGATTTCATAATTATTAAATAAATCACTGGCGCTACAACCTCTTTAGCTCTTGGCCACCTGAGGCTGAGGCATCTGATCTGAGGGATCAGCCTCCATTGCCTGACACACATGTCGTCGACTTTTTGGGTCTAAGACATGTCGGTTTCCTCACGATGTTTTCCTTCACCGTTCGAGCAAATGTTAAATGCGCACATAGAAAGAAAGTCCATTGGTCCAGCCGGGGATCGAACCTACGACCTCAGGTATGAGAGTCGCACGCTGAAACCACTAGGCCAACACTGCTCTTCATAATTATTACAATACACAAATAATACACTTTTTTTTCATTATTTGTTTTACTTATAATCATCATTGTTATTTATTATTATTAACGTTTTATTTATTAAGGTTCTCACACGTATATCGCTTGAGTCGGACAAATATCATATAATTATGTGATATTGTGAAATTTATATTAATAATAAGTATGAGAATGAAAAATAATTTGCTTGTAAAACCAGATTACAAGTCCTCGCTATAATACTGTCTTAAACACTCCCGATATTAATAAGTTGCTCTAAGCGAAACAGCTAAAATCTTATATATAAAATGCTTGTGTCACGGTGTTTGTAATTAAACTCCTCTTAAATGGCTTGACCGATTCCCATGAAACTTTGTGTGCATATCACTGAGGTCGCGGGTTTTTAGAACCCATCTCATTTTGCTCAAACGTATAAATTCCAAGGTTGATTAAATTTATTTATTTAATCAACACAATAATTTCTGATAATTTATTTTCTGCTTTATCAATAATTTCTGATATTATTATTTTTTATTGTATGCTTATTTTATTTACAAAGTATATTTTCTTTTTTTTGTAACACTTATGTTTACTTTAAATTTTAGATGAAAGAGTTTGTAAAATATGACCTAGATTTAGTACTATATATCATGTCAAACTATAATGAATAAATAAACGATGCTGAAATTCGTTTATAGGTGACATATAAAACAGAGGTAAGATGCGTTTAATTCAGTCACAAATTAATTAACGCACAAACCACACACATGCCTACATTGTTTAGTTAGCACATCACAAATGACGGTATGCAATAATTGCATTCACAGTACAATGTTTTTAATAAGTAAAATCCCAAATTAACTATAATATGTTAAATAACAACTTTAGTATTAATTAGTGTAGTTACAAGATGTCATATGTAACATGGTGTAATGGTTGCAGCTCCTTACCTTACAAACATTGAGTAAAAAAACCTTGGCGATTAAAAAGAATGGCGGAGAGTTTATTGCCAGTTCTTCTCTTCCGTTCTACGCCCTTAATTTGAGAACTTTAATGTAAAATTACATTTAATGTATATTTCTTTTTTTGACGTTCATAAGTGTACATTATGTTACCTACCTATATGAATAAATGATTTTTGATTTGATTGATTGATTAAATCCAAACGATTTACCACCTCAATCAAAAGAGCATTAATTGATCCTTGGAGTTTTTAGATGTCAGGTCTCATGTCAAGACCTGTCCTGCCTTTACTCTATATAATTTAAAATTTTGTATTTAAGTTATTTCTAAATTAATATACTTTTGTTAAGCTGTCATCTTTGTTAGCTAAATTACACATAAATGACGACTGACTATACTGACGAATATTTTACTTTGTAAGCCACAAGTTTTTAGAATTATTCCGCGTAAAAGCCGCGTCTTTTCATAGTGAACTACATTGTGCATGTGTTCTCATCAACAAATGCCTTTTCCTAGAGCCTAGAAATTGTACGTCCTACATCTTCGAAGCAACTATGTATACGATATTGCATATACATACCTTGAATTAACATTGTTCAACTGGCGTACATCCTAGTACAATAGCCATAATATTGCTTGATCAGTTGATTTAAACGCGATTTTATCATGGTAAAAGGGGTGTAGGTCAAGCTTGTGTTGACCTAGTGGCTTCAACGAGCCACTCTCATCCCTATATCCAGCTGAGTACCAATGGACTTACTGTCTATGAGACCGTTTCATTACGTTATCAAATTACTGAAATTGTTCCCCTCCGTCTTGCCGGCAAATGTATGCAAAGCTCACAAAAACATAGTATTAAGTTCACAAATGCATTTCGTTTTCAAGCATAGACAAATATGGGTAATATGTGTAAAAAAGAAAATGAATGTTGACGTAATCACTAAATTACAAAACCCTCCACCCTATTATAGTGCTTACATAATACTTGAACGGCCCCTATGTGCGCATTAAATGTTACCTCAAATGGTGAAGGAAATCATCGTAAGTAAAACGTATCGCGTAAGTTCCAAGAAGTCGACGGCCTGTGTCTCTGGAGTCGCATATTAGATTTATGAATGATCATGTACCAGACATCTGAGCTTGTAGCGCAACAGTGGTTTTTTTTTTATGTCACAAAAGGTAATCCTATCGTGCAGAATTATTTACTTGAGTTATTCCAGTTTCTAATTAATTATTTAATCATAGACTTATTTATTTAGTAATCCTACAGCTAACATAAATTATATGTAATTACAAACAAATACACTGAAAATATAGCCAAGATACATGATACATTTTACTAGAAAAAGATTTAGAAAAGGGAACAAACAAACAAAAAGTATTAAATACATTTAACTAATTGTGATTTAATTTATTTAAATCCTAAATTGGTTGTGTCGCGTGATGGTGTAAAAGTGTGGGTATGTACGTCTTAAAGCATTTCTATTTATGATCGGCAGTATCCGACATTCTCTTTTTTGTAAATAGTTTTAGAAACCAACTTAAAGGAAGGATCGATTAGTCTGACTGGCCGTCAGACCGATATAGAAGTCCGAGAAATTACTCCATGCTGTCATGTCAACTATCCACGTTGGCGTAAGAGCGAGAAGACGGGAAGCGGATAAGGCTGTGCTGTTACCGCATCTCGTATAAGGCGATTGTTGGTGGCGTCTAGGGGTTTTAGTGGGTATGCCCAATCATGAGTCCTACATAACCCTCCCACTCTAAGCAGTCTGCGCAGACCTGCTGTGGTAGGGTACATTTACCCAAGTAAGAGAAAATCTGACCTGAAGACCGCTCGTTCCTTTAGTAGCATAGTATCTAAGATACTTAGATGTTATCTTTTTTTTAATGAGGTGGAAATGCAGGCCCGCATCAAGAATGTCGAACTTGACCCGGGGACTGTGGAGCTAGATCTACACTCAAATCCCTCTGGTATTCAGAGGGGTAGCGAGACCTCACCCACTTAAAACACCTCAACCCATCACAAGCCCTTTAGATGGGCCCTCGGGGTTCGCTAGGCATTCTATCCAAGGAAGAAAGGAATGTTGAATTACTGACCACAGCTGTAATTACCATTGGTCTAGCACGTATTGCTATGTTCTAAACCTACACAGTATCCTTTCTATAGTTCGATGCCCTCTGCATACTATAGAAATTCAACCGTGTATGTACGGTTAAAGCACTCGCCCGGTATCGTACAACCCTACCAAAGGCCGAGAATAAATTTAAAACTTACTCTCGAATCGGGAATCGAACCCAGTACCCCTCACCATAGCAGCCACATACAAAGACCGCTAGGCTATGAGGCCCTTACTTAGATGTTATCTAGGTTAGTTCTTATTATAGTGAAATTAGTTACGATAAAAACTTCGTTTCTTGTTTCCTGCGGCACCCAACATAATAAACCCATAAATTGTTTGTAAAATAAAAAATATTTCTAGTTGAACAATGGAATACCCAAGAGTGATTTGGGCAACATTGTTCGATTCGTGCACATCGTTTAACAATCAGACTTGCCATGTGAAGTCTATATTTTGGTTTTTAAAAATATGTAGTTCTACTGTCTGTGGTAGTCTTACTTCGGATTTTTGAAATTGGAATGTAACTTTTGATTTTTCATTACTCAGATACAACAAGACGTCTGGATACTTTTAATTCTTTGCTAAAAGATCATCCCCCTTATGAATAAGGTGACTTAAGGACTTCTTTGTTTTGATGTGAAACATCTATAGCCGCACGTAAAACCGATTTCCGGCGTGGCGACGCATGCCGTGGCGACGCATCGCCACGCTATATGATGTTATATACATACAATCTATATGCAGTAGTAAATTTTTGTATTTATTGAAAATAAATGTTTATTCAATAAATAGTCATCGTTATCTGGAAAACAAAATCGTAATATTTTATTTTATCGTTATGACATATTTAGTTCCTATCACAATCTGTTCTTTTCTGCATATTACTTCACAGAATAATTTCGATGTTTCACATCTGCCAGGCGTCCCGTGACGGCTCACATTTTTTTATGCTTCAATAGAATCATCCATCTCTTTCTATTACAGCGTAAAGACGAATTCATAGAAAAAAATTCATTCATTGAACTAAAATTATAAATTTAAATGAATAGTATATAAATAGCCCTTTTCATGAATGAATAATCCCAGAGGAAACGGTTTGTTCAGGGAAAATCATAATACAAATAAAATAATCGTTTCTCATTGAGGAAAATTCAATTGGCTTAGATGACGTTATAAGAAAAATACTTGGAACATCCCGCGCACATACGCCCTGGTTTCGTGACTTTGCAAATCAAAATTATTTTGTTTCCTTGTAGGCCGCGTTAATATTGTTTGCCAATGTGAGAATCTCTATTAGGACTGGCCACGTCCACAAGAAATGCATATTCCGTACATAACTCTCACACATAATTTTACACACACTAATTTTATTATTTGTTTAGGTATATGAGACCCAACAAAAATATTTTTTAGACCAACGGGCAGGAGACTCAACTGATAGTGATACTACCCGCCCATGGACGCTCTCATTGCCAACTCGCAAGTGCGTTGGCTTTTTAAGAATTGGTACGCTCTTTTCTTGAAGGACCCTAAGTCTATATGGTTCGGAAATACTTCAGCTGTTCAACATAGTAGTGATGCGCGGCAAAAACTACCTTTAGAAAAACTCAATTGTGGTACGACGTCGAGGTGATACGGATAGTATTTCGAATTCTACCTTAACGTCCGATGATGAAACTCAGCTGTAGGAATAGTGCAGAAAATTTTCCCAACATATATCATAGAATTGAATTTTTTTACCTCTGCAACTTCTAAACATTTGCTTACAGCTGATCCATCTTCTACCCTGGAGTAGCAGAAACACACCCTAGGAAAATTGTTTTAGAAAAAATCGACTTTGAAGTAATATTATCAATTAAATAATTTTTACATGTCAAAAATGCAAATCTTATCTAAAGATTGCATTGCAGTTCACCCCATTATTAATGTTAAACTTCGAAAAATTATAACCTTAGTTTTTATCTGCTTTTTTATAAGTTTTTAAAAAGAAAACGTTTTTAAAAGCAATACGGCTTTTAAAAAAAAACGTGTTGAGTAACAAGTTTGCTACATTCCAGGAAATAATGTACACTGGACTTGTAGCACTTTTAATTGTTATTGAACATTGAATAAATAATTTTTGAAATTGAAATTGAAAATTAAATTATTGTTTGTTGTTAGTTTAATCACACTCGTTAAACATTAAAAAAAAACAAATCAGGCGCTAATTCAAGATTTAAGCTGGCCCCTGGTGATATCGGGGACCCAGAGCTGGTGGTTTCCTGGCTCAAGGAATAAGTATCGCAATGAGACCAGCGTTAACGGTACACTGCCACAAGGATCAAACTTCCTAAGTTTATTTTAATTTTCTTTTTATTAATTTTAATTATCAAAATGTAGGTTCAGAAAATTATAAATTGTTGAGAAGTCTCCAAACGGTTTGAAAAAATATTTTTTAGAATAATTTAAAAAAATACCATACTCTTTTAATTAAAGATTTAGGCTTAGTTAAATAAATTAAATCATAATTAGTTAAATGTATTAAATACTTTTTGTTTGTTTGTTCCCTTTTCCAAATCTTCTTCTAGTAAAATATATCATATATTCCATCTTTAGCTATATTTTCAGTGTATTTGTTTGTAATTATATATAATTTATATGTTAGCTGTAGGATCACTAAATAAATAAATAAATAAAGGTCTGTATCAATATTTAATACTATACGATGAAACGACCCTAATTACGATTATTAGATAAATAAATAAATAAAAAATCATTTATTCATATAGGTAACACAATGTACACTTATGAACGTCAAAATATACTTTAAATGATTCTAATTTTACATTTACTGCCAGTTCTCAAATCAAGGGCATAGAACGGAAGAGAAGAACTGGCAATAAACTCTCCGCCACTCTTTTTAATCGCCAAGTTTTTTTACACAATGTTGGAGCTGCAACCATTACACCATGTTCCATATGACATATCGAGTAATAAAGAATAATAAAATAAATTAAAAACAAAGATTTGTCCTCTATCAGCAGGAGGCATGGTGAAATAGGAGCACGCACTTACATACTCGTGAGAACATGTTCAGTATTATAGTTATATCTACAAAAAAAACTAAGTTAAAATTTACTTTACCAAGGAAGGCGATAGAAATATGCTAAGAATTAATGCGGTTGGAATCGCATAGCACATTATTCAAGTATGATACAAGACGTACATTTTTATTACCAAATTGAATCAGCAGGTAATCGTTTTGCCACGTGGAAATCGCGTGCTAGTTCTCGCGTGAGTCATTGTTGCCGGCTTGTCTGCAACACAGCCTCCGTGAATCAAACCAACGTGTCCTCTCAGTCATAATCGATTGCTTAGTTCATTTGCGGTAGGAACGTTTTAATCAAATCTTATGTAACTCTCCAAGTTTTTTGTAGTTTTAAATTTTTTTTATAGAACAGGGGGCGGAGGTATCACTTAAAATCAACACCTGATTTTAAGTGATACCTCCGCCCATGGACACTCTCAATGCCAGAGGGCTCGCGAGTGCGTTACCGGCCTTTTAAGAATTGGTACGCTCTTTTCTTGAAGGACCCTAAGTGGAATTGGTTTGAAAGTTTATTGTATCAATTGTGATCATGAATAAATCTACAGTGTTATCTGTATTTTTTGTTAATTTAGTATTTTCCTTAATCGGGTTAAAGAAGGAAGTCCTTCCATAATTTATGATATATCTGATTGTATGTATGTAAAGTAAATAAATAAATATAATAAGAACAAAACTAACTATTTCATACCACAGACATTGTGAATTTTTTTAAAACAATATTTCTTTGTTTTCCGTATAGCTATTTTAATCGCTGTTGTTAGGAATCCATTATCTAGTTACATTCTTATATGGGTACAACATCGGTATACATATAGGGTACAACATGCAAAAACAAAATTTCTAACTTACATACACTACAAAAAGAAATTAATAAAATCATTATTTAGATACAATTGTTTAACACATACTAATAAAATCTACAAAAATTATGACGATAAACAAATGTTTATAGCACCTGTATCTGTATTTAAAAAAATAACTCTCTTCATAGCAGCTTATCATTAAAAAAATCAAATACACAACTACACGCAATACTCGTCGAGCGAGTTTGCTTATCTTGCCGAAGCCGCGTACAAACTATTTGAAGAAGTCTATTAAGTATGAGGGTGTGCAATTATTTAATCAATTACCATCTAAAATTCGCAATATGATGCTTTTGACAAATTCAAAAAGGCATTAAAGATGCATGTTAGTGTGAACATAGAAAAATAAAATTGGGACGGCTAATGGCGACGTGTATGTCGCTCGCATATTAAGTTTCTCATGAAAATAAGATATATTTACATTAAATAAAGTTCTTTAAACAAATCTTGAGGTATTTACTGCTACGGCTAATTAATACCCAGTAATTAGATTTCGTTAAGCAACATAAACGACAAAAAAATATATTTTATATTATAATATATAAAAGATATATTTTATATTTTTTTTATTTTATATTTGAAGAATTATTTTTAAATATATTTGTCCTAACAAGACTGCTATTGTTACAATAAAACCACTGTGGATCAAACATACCATGATTTAGATTGCATCTGTAAAATAAAAAGTCTTAAGAAATTATCACAGCAGAAGCAAGAGGTGATGACTGAAATGATGCCGATGAAAATTTTAAGCTTTAAGAGATCTAACAGCGTTTTTTTGGCACAAAGGATTTCCTTTAGTTCTATTTCTTTTGTAATTACTGTGTGCGGTTCATATAAGGAAATATCAGGAGGTGAAGGTGTATCCGGAATTTAAGTGAGCCTATTTAGCTATTGAAGCCCGACTCGGCCCGAGCGTGTTGGGAATGGAAAATGTTTACCTGTGCTGTGTTTTGTCTCATTTGCCCGGTATTAGGTAATTTTGCAAGGCAATTGATGTGTTTCAGGTTAATTAAAAGGGCACATGATGTTCAATACAGCGAAATTCGTGTGGTCCGTCTTCATTGCCAATTTTATTAAATACTTTTTGTCATTTCGAGTTATAAACACATAGACATGACAAATAGAGTTTATTGCCAGTTGTTCTCTTCCGCTCTACGCCTTTGATTTGAAACTGGCAGTAAATGTGAAATTTTAGTTCATAAGTTTATTAACTTTTACACATTTAAAGAAAAACACTTTTTTACGGATTATAGTTATGTATTATTGTATTAACAAACAACTTATAATTATTTAAACATACATTTTTTTTAAAGTGCCTCTGTAGATTCTTAGTCCTATTCGGCTAGCCTAGTATTTATATGATTTGTGTTTGTATCTATTTCAGAATCCCTAGAGAAGATTTTTTTACATAATCAATTACATCAAATTAATTCAATCAATTTTTACAAATTAAGTGTCAATTTGACGTAACAGCAGTATCATTGTGTGTGCAGTTTTTATTAAGTTACCTTGTAAGTACTGAGTGAATCCCAACAAAAAGTGCATCCGATACTTTATAAAGGTACTGTGAACCACATATATTGGAGATTCTTCTGTCACATCCTGAATTGCTGAGTAACTAGAAAAATCTTTGCGATGCATTCTATGAATCATTTTTAAAGTACCCTCATATTGATTTGTCGACAAAAAGAGAAATATCCAAACACGTCAGTCAACGTCATTGGTTAATTTAATTTTTTGGCATTTGACATCTGCCAGCGACACTATTGCCATACAAGCGGCTGGATACAAGCAGTTTGGACCTAGTTATTGTAACATACTCTTTGATTATTCCTAAATACGGTTTTGAGTGGAAACAATAATAATGAATTGCCGCAAATGTTTAAAAATTGCATCTGATGTGGACAGCATTAAATGTGTCTCCTGCCTAGCATGGTTGCATTTTTACTGTGCTGAATTGACGGAATTAGACTTCAAGAAAATTTTACCTATGAATAGAATAAAATGGAAGTGTTTGGCATGTAAGACAAAAAAGAAAGCTACTACTTCGATGACTTCACCTACACCTACTTCGGCTTCGCCCTTAAACGTGGACGCGGAGGTTTTAAGAAGAGGAGGGAAGCGATCGGATGATCAACAGATACCTGGTTATACTGGTTTATTACAGGATAGGGACGCCTTGGTATCAGCTATAAGTGATCAAGTACTTGAAGCTATTAAAACTGAACTGCCGCAGATGATATCTAGAATCTTGAAAACAGAATTATCATCCATTAAAGATGATTTGTTGGATTTTCGCCAGTCTGTTGATTTCTTGAGCACAATGCATGATGAAATGAAGTCTGCGATAGAAACTTTAGCCAAAGATAATGCATTAATTTCTAGGGAGAATTTAGAACTCAAGTCCACTGTGTCAGAACTATCTGATCGCCTAAATAATTTGGAGCAACATATGCGCGAGAACAACTTGGAGATGCAAGGTGTACCTGAGCACTATAATGAAAATTTGCCTAATCTTCTGAAACAATGTTCTCGTGTAATAGGTCATGATTTGAAGGAAGATGCAATAGTAAAGTGCACTAGAGTCGCTAAGTTGAATAGAGAAAGCAAGCTACCTCGTAGTATAATTGTCAAGTTTAGATGCGTGGAAGATCGTGATAGCTTTTACTCTGCTGTATATAGATATAATAAATCCAACTCTAGTGACAAATTAAATACATCATTACTAGGAATCGCAGGTGATAAGAAACCAGTGTATGTGAGTGAACATTTATCGCCTTCCAACAAATCTTTACATGCCGCGGCTCGTAAAAGGGCGAAAGAACTTGGATATAAATTTACATGGGTAAAAAGTGGACGTATATACGTTCGAAAAACTATTGATTCTAAGTATATATTGATTAAAAATAGCAAAAGCCTTGCTCTAATAAGTTAATACTATCAGTGCATACTCAAGTACCCATCACGGGTAAAAATAAATACTTAATAGCTAAAATGTCTCTTTCAATCTACTATCAGAACATAAGAGGTATGAAGAGCAAGACTGTTGATATTTACAATAATGTATTGTGTAATAACTTTGATATAATATGTTTATGCGAGACTTGGCTAGATGCCGATGTATTTTCATCTGAACTGTTCGATGACAGATATTGTGTGGTACGTAGGGATCGTGATCCTGGATTTTGTCGACGGTATGGTAAGGATCATGGAGGTGGTGTACTAATTGCTTATTCTAAGAAACTCAAAATTTTGTTGAGAGATGACTGGCAGTCTGACTGTGTCGAGGACTTGTGGGTACAAATCACATTGTATGGTGATTTTACTATGAATCTATGTATTGCATATCTGCCTGGATATCTATCGGCAAATGCAGCTTGTGATTTTATTCAAAAATGTGGTCGCATAGCTGGTGACATGTCTGATCACAGGACTTGTATATTGGGTGATTTTAATCTTAGTAATGTTCTCTGGTCAACTGAAACTGGCTGTCCTCTGAACAATTACTGTGAAAAGTCAAAAGCTTTGTGTGACCTATTCGATGTAACTATATTGCGACAGCTAAATTTTAATAAAAACTATAAGGGTCGAATACTAGATCTAGCTATAACTGACTGCCCAGACTTATTTACAATTACACCGACTCTACACATAAGTCGTCTAGATGAGAACCATCCGACATTTGAACTTATACTTCGAACCACTCCTTCTACATTGATACAGCACACATTGCTTAAAAAACTATGTTTTCGTAAAACTGACTATGAAAGCTGCAGAAAGGATATATTGAAAATTGATTGGGCTGAATATTCATTCAATATGGGGTGTGACGAATTTGTTCTGTTATTTTACAACAATATACATTCAATTATAGAAAAATATACTCCTAAGTCTAATGGTCCAAACAATAAATATCCGCAATGGTATTCCAAAAATTTAATTAAATTGCTAACATCTAAAAACAAAGCTCATATTAGATATAAGCGATTTGGTAACCCAAGGGACTATGACGAATTCTCTATGCTCAGAACTAGAACTAAGGAAGTTATTAAGAGTTGCTTCAGAACATATATAGAACGAATTGAAGAGGATGTTAAACTCAACATAAAAGCTTTTTGGCGCTACACAAAATCTAAACGTATCACCAATAATATTCCTGGTCGGATGTGTTATCAAGACAAGGTTGGTACTACGGGTGAAGATATTGTAAACCTGTTTGCTAGTCATTTCTCATCAATTTACTCTTCTAATACCACAAATAATTACTTTCCTAGCTTTCTGTCATCGAACTACTCTATTGGTAATTTACAAATAACTAGAGAGGAACTGTTAAAAAAGTTACAAAGTGTCGATCTCTCTAAGGGTGCTGGTTTTGACGGGATTCCACCTATTTTTGTTCGTTTTTGCGCTACTGCTCTTGTTACACCGTTATTGATTATATTTGAGAAATCTTTGCACGAGGGAGTATTTCCTAGCCTATGGAAGATAGCCAAAGTTACACCAGTGTATAAATCTGGAGACAAAGGTGATGTTTTGAATTATAGACCTATCTGTATTCTAAACTTATTTGCTAAGATATTCGAGGGTTTTATCTATACCCATATGTATAACCATCTCAAACATATATTGAGCCCACGACAGCATGGATTTGTTACTGGAAGGTCAACCAACTCTAATCTTTTATGCTATACTACTTATTTATGTTCATCATTCAATGATAAAAAGCAGGTGGACGCTATATATACCGATTTTTCAAAAGCTTTCGATAGAGTGGACCATTTTGCATTGCTTGTGAAGGCTCAGCATTTGGGGATTCATGGG
The DNA here is from genome assembly GCA_028984075.1 of Pieris mannii. Lineage (NCBI taxonomy): Eukaryota > Metazoa > Arthropoda > Insecta > Lepidoptera > Pieridae > Pieris > Pieris mannii. Next base: position 5,533,622 of record CM054797.1, read on the forward strand.
AACTTATATAGATGGTTAAGTTCTTACCTTTTGAACCGTACACAACTGGTTGCTCTGAGTGGGTATGAATCTGTGCCATTTTTAGCAACATCGGGCGTGCCCCAGGGGTCAAAGCTGGGTCCTTTACTGTTTTTGTTATTCGTGAATGACTTGCTTAGCAAAATAAGCAGTGAATGTTTGGCATATGCAGACGATGTTAAAGTCTTCAGACGTATATCCGATGAAAGAGATTGTGAGACCTTACAATCGGATATTAATACTATCTCTGCTTGGTGCGATGAAAACTCTATGGTTCTGAATATTAAGAAGTGCCGAGTTATAACATTTACAAAAAGAAGGAACCCTGTCAAGTATAAATATAATGTTAAGGGTATTCTTGTTGATAGAGTTGAGGTGATTCGCGACTTGGGAGTGATATTTGACTCTGTGATATCTTTTAGACAACATTATGATCATATATGTAGTAGAGCTAACCGGATGCTATCCTTTATTTTAAGAACCGCTAAACCATTCAGGCGAGCCGACTCCTTGATTGTCTTATACAGCTCTCTCGTGAGAACCATGGTTGAGTACTGTTCAGCGGTATGGGCCCCGATATACAAAACTCATACAGATAGATTGGAATCTATACAAAGGCGGTTTGTTAAAGCATTGTGCTGTAAGTATGGTCTTAGGCGAAAAATAAACCAATATGACCAGCGTCTTGCCCACTTTGAAATGGTAAGTCTTGAAAGGAGGAGGTGGATGATCGACCTGTGCACTATACATAAAATAGCAAATGGCTCATTTGACAGCTACCTTTTAGAGAAACTAGAAATCAAGGTACCGACGCGTTCTGTGCGCATCCAGGAATTATTTATGATACCTGTAACTAATAACAATGTGTCCCAGAATGCTCCGCTCGTTAGAATGTGCAAATATTATAATGCTGTGTGTACTAAAGTTGATATTTTTCACAATAATATTTGTAAATTTAAAAAATTAGTTCATGGTGAATACTTGCAACCTTAAATACTAATTTGAATTAATTAATGTATATATATATATATATATGTGTGTTCTTTTCTTCTTTTTTTTGTCATTCAATTTAATATGTGTATGTTGTTTGTTTGATATTTAGTGTAAAATGCTGTGTACAGATATAATTGGATATCAGATTTTCAAATGTTGTTTAGTGTATAATAACTGTATGTATGTAATCAATCTGTTTTCTGTTTTTGTACCTAAATGTAAAAATAAAAATAAAATAAATAAACAGGAGGAATACGTGCATAATACTGCGGCCAATAGACACTCATATTGCCTAAGGGCTCGCAAGTTCCTGATCGTCATATCGGTGGAAGTTAGTATTTTAGTTTTGGTATTATTATATAATATGAAAAATAATGTTAATTTAAATTTAATCATTACGAACGTATTTTGTCGCTTTTAATATTACATTTAAACATTTTGTAATAATTCAGATGCAATATTGTAGAGTACAATGTTTTAAATATGTATTTTTCTTCTCAATAAATTCATACGTCATTTTTCTCTATTCATCACGGCGTAAAAACGATTTGATGGAAAGAGATAAAAGAGTACTTTCAAAGAATTTATTAATTATTGTTATAACTATCCCAGAACTATAATATAATTTAGATTCAAAATAGCTGTTTATGAACTTTGTTGCATACATCTCGATCCCTGGAATCATAATAAAGTATTTAACACACCTTACTCAGAGGGAGACACTTGAGAACTTCACACCATAATAGAATTACTTGTTAAATTGATTGTAAATTATAACATATAACTTTCGCCACTGAGTCATGTACTTCATGCTAGAGTTTTTGTCTGATATATTTAAGGGGTGAGGCGCTGTATGCTGAAATACTGGTTCAGACCTAGTTCAGCGTCAGATAAACCTGACTAATTTTGTTTATATAACTAGCGCAATGAGCTATATAAGTTTTCCCTGTGAAACAAACATGAAATAAATTATTATTATTATAATCTTACACACCGATTTACGTAAAGGAAGATTCGTAAATATATATACAAATATGATAACTCAAAAATGTTAATTATATTATACTTGAAATGTTTCATGCCGATTTAAACTTTATTGCACGAAGGCAACGATATTACCACAAGCACTTGGGAACTGCGAACTAAACTTCGATCTCGTTAGCGGCAACTACTATTTACTTCCCTTATATGTGTTTTCCGTAACACATTTTCACTATATGGTCTTAAAAGGTATTATCTTTTTACAGCTAATAAAATATATTCATACATATTATAAGTACATATAAAAAATTTACTTTTGAATTCATTTACCAACTGATATAATATTATTTAACTATCGATGTAAGACATTCATCACGTTTGATATCGTCAATTTTAAAATCAAGATTTTTGAGGTATTTGCCAAGGAAAGTGTGTGTGGATGAATGTGTAGGGAAGAAAGCTAGAATGAACTATTTAGATTTAAATCAAAATTGATTCCCATAATGTCAAAAGTAATACATATTGCTATTTCAATGCTCTGTCTCTATTTATCACACTATATACACAATTCGAAGTACTTTCGTCCCTTTCTATCAAATTGTGTTTGTTCTATGTCTTAAAAGAATAAAAAAGTCTGTGTATGCATATATAATATATAATAGCCTTTTTTCGGACATAACATTATTATTATTATTAATTTTTATTATAATTATTATTATTTCGTAGATTGTTCTTTTCTTTCACTTTTGCCTGTCCGTTTGCCAAGTAGCAAAGGCCTCCTCCAATCTTCTCCATTCAGGCCTTTCTATGGCCACTCTACCCCATGTTGTTCCCGCGACTTGTCTAATTAGCCGTCCCACCCTTTTTGTGGTCTACCTCTCTTTCTCTTTCCGTCTCTTGGGTACCATTGTGTGATTATTTTACTCCACTTATTCTTTCTCCTGATCATGTGGCCTGCCCATTTCCACTTTCGTCTTCTTATTTTCAATTCTTGTGTGAATGCTTGTAAGGCATTATTATGTACTATAGATGAGAAGAACAAACCAAAAAAAAACAGGATTAAATAGGGAATAAAAAAAATTAGTTCGATTATTCAGGTAATTAAAAGTAAATTATTTAATCAACTCTAGTGTACCGTTTCGCACGGGCAACTATGACCCGTAAGCCTTAAAAAAATAGATAACAACACGTTCCTCATGAATCGTTTTTGAAAACTTAAAATTGGTAAAAACAAGCACGTGTGTGAAGCCTGGCTGTCAACGCATACGAATACAAAACCAAATGTTCTATATTTATCATAAAATGTATTTATTTTATTTTTATTGATAAAGATTGCCAACGCTCGGCACACTGATACATTGGTAAAAACAAACACTAAATACAATTTTGAATGTGATAAGCAATTAGAGGCAAACATGACATTCATTTAGAGCACATACAAATATCAATCGAAACAATTTTTAAACAAAACAAACATTACAAAAAAGAAACAATTACAAAAAACTAAACTAAAATCGATTTTAAAGTGTGAGGGGAGCAACTCTGGATATCCAGACCTAGCTTGTTTATCAGAATGCTTAATCTGGACACCGGAGAGCTTTGACCAAAACGCGACCAAAACGCGTCGACAAAAATAGAAGGTTCGGACAATCAATCTTATTATTGAATATCTTTACTGTAAACGATATATCAATAATTTTTCTGCGATTCTCCAATGACATTAAAGTGTGCCAGCCTGGTTTCGTACGTTGGCAACTTTTTTTCGAGATGCCACTGGAAAAATGTATAAGATGTTTAATTGAATTCGTTAATAATTCATTTAATAGTACCAGAATGTCATTGAACATGGGAAAACCTGACAGGTCGACACTTACACACAAAGTGGGTAAAAAAAATCGAATTATCGCGAAGCAAGATTTCTACAAATTTTATTAATTAACTTTATTCAACCCCGATAATGTTAAATCATGTTTTTCAAGTAATTAGGACGAAGTTATTTCTCAATAATTGGCAGTAGAGAAGAGGCGGCAAAGTTGAGTCAGAGCCGAGATTTGAGAGAAATTAATGAGTGTTAGCAAGTCGGGACGTGCTGCTTCGACTTGATCAGTTTGGACTCAGAACTAACTTCGGAAATTCCTAAGTGCAGACAGTATGATCTTAAAAAAAATCTCATGCAGCCTTATCACTACATAGTATAAAACAAAGTCGCTTTCTCTGTCCCTATGTCCCTTTGTATGCTTAAATCTTTGAAACTTCGCAACGGATTTTGATGCGATTTTTTAATAGATAGAGTGATTCAAGAGGAAGGTTTATATGTATAATAACATCCATAAATAGTGGAAAAGTACTGTTATTTTTAAGGTTTCTAATGTGATGTCGTAAATAATTACATTTTTTCCGCTTACATTGCAAACGCAGGCTGAACCCTACGAGTTTTATCAAAATAATGTACTAAGTATTGTACACATTGAAAAGGTCAACAGAAAAGTCTGTGATGGTATATGTCTATCTCTTATGGATAACCCACAATAACTTTTTTGTCATTTTCTTTTTCCGACAAATAATGGCTAATTTTCGAAGCGATTTTAACCAATACAGAATTAATCCTTAACCAATTAAATACCTTGAATACATTGTTCATTGAATATAGATCTATACAGCCCATTACAGCTTATTTAGCAGCGATCGAACGCGTATATTATCGGAGCTTTCCAGCGACGGATATAACAATACATAATAAAAACCTGCTTTTCATCAGCATTGCAGCCGTGCGAAGCTGGGGCGGATCACTAGTTTACAATAATCAGGTCAGGTTTGGTTTAAGCGTAATTTAAAACGAAACGGAGAGCGCATACTTGCTGGGAGACACTTATTTAATGCAAAAACAAAGTAGTCACTCATACATGCATGTAACACAAACACAAACAAGCCTAGTGCTACCCCAATTATAGGCGCATACAACTTTCTAAATATATGAAGCTTATACATTAAAAGTAACAAAAAAAACATGATGCTGCGGCGTTTACTCGTTCTTGATGCATGCGGCGTTACCTCGCTATGAGGCGTTCCATTTAAGGCTTGAAGTGTAAGCGAGAGCGTGGAACGAGCGGAAGAGGCATAATCGACCTACGCGTTCAGCAGCGTTCGTTCGTGAAAAATTTACATAATCGTAATTACAAATAACTGTAACTTGAATAATTCAATTGCGATGGCCATTTCTATAACCTCCATTCTCTATAACCATACAAAATATCTATCAAGATTTTTTTTAAATGCAACCATTTCATCAGTATTTTCTTATGATTTTACAGACAACCGATTTTTATCCTGTTTTAGCTCACATGTATGTGTGGCCCTGCAAAAAATATTTATTTAACATTTTCTACAGCTGTGATACTTTTCTGACATTCACCTTTTGTCTTCAGTGACCACGCACGCTGTAAAGCACGCGAAACGTCGGATTAATTTAAAATTATGTTTAAATAATTATAAGTTTACAATAATACATAACTTCAATCCTTTAAAAAAGTGTTCTCTTTAAAAAATATTTAAGCAAGCAAATACATATTGTTTAATGAACAGGGGGCAACAGGCTCCCGATGCAAATTGATGCTGCCCATGGACACTACCAGTGCCAGTCTCGCGGATGCATTTGCCGGTCTTTTAATTTTTATGCAGTAAAATATGATAAAGTCATTGAGAAATTACTTTACGCAAATTATTCGGATTACAGGATAAAATTTCCTTTATCCTTATATTTCGGCATTGCAATATGTATTACCCGACATGCCGATGACCGAATTATGAATATTGACGTAACATGACGTCATTACCGTTTTCCTCTGCCCACATAATTACTTTAATGGCGTTTTCGATTATACAAGGTGTGTCAGTGAATCATTGCATCGCTTACGTTGTTATAAATACTGCAGACGTATTTAGATGCAATATGAAAGCATTTTAACTCGTATATTTTTATCGTTAAGTCAACACGCATGCACGCATTTATATCATAAGTTTTGTAGAATGATTATTGTTGAGTGAATTTGTGGCTTCAGCGTGATTAAGCTTCTTAAGGTCCTAGGTTTGATCCCTGACTGTGCACCAATATCTATTTGCACGTTTAACATTCGCTCGAAAAACATCGTGATTAAATCGACTTGCGTTAGACCTATAGTCGAAGGTATATCAGGCACAGCACAACTACTAGCCTATTAAATTGAAAACAGATATAGAAATCTGAAGCCCAGACACACATAGGCTGTAGCACCAGTAATTTGTTTTGATTATTTTTGATGATCAGATGTCAGTGCAAAGTAAAAGCAGTGGTTGTCTAGACTCCCATCAATGAGGTCGTAAGTGTTACTTTATGTCTATGCGCGCATCGAAACTCGTTCGTGCAGTGCAGGAAAAATCGCAAGGAAACCGGCATGTTTAAATTTTACGCTAATGCGCGAATAATTCGGACTAAAATGTTACGTTATTCAAATTAAGGATTTTTTTAAAGTACTGTAATATAAAAAAAATTGTATTATGTAGTAGAGTCCGCGTGCAACACTCATCCCTGAATGGCAGGGTTGGTCCCCGGCTGCGCACCAATGGACTTTCTGTCTTCGTACGAAAACGTCTTGAGAAATCTGAAATGTATCAGATCCAAAAACCTATATGTTTCAGGTAGAAAGCTTAACCTACTTTCCTATGATATTTTTCAAATAAACGAATGCATAGACAGATATGTCGATCTTTATTTAACTGTCTAGAGATTCAATTAACTCACCGATTTAAATACTTTGCTGCGATCGATATAAAAACTAGACCATATAAGGTAGTAGCGCCAATAAATTAATTATCAGTATGTAATATTTAATTCATATTGTGGTAGTAAACGTGGACAACTGAACAAAAAAACTAAGATGGTTGAGGTGATTTAATTAGTATTTTGTTAAACATCGTTTATAGTACAAAGGTGTTAATTACTAGTTAGGTGTTATATAGAGATAATAAGATTATGTCAATATATAATAAAATAATGCGTGACCAAATTATTACAAGTAAACATTTCGTTAATTAGACAGTGACAGTTAAAATAACGTCCATAAATTCTAGAATCTGCCAAAGTTGAAACTATCCCACAGGTACTTGTGCATAATTAAGCTAATGTAATAGTCGGATTGCCCGCACGCCACAGATAATCAATTACCCATTTCCAACGTGTGTTGCCTGTTAAATATCAATGAATATCAGCGAACGTAACGGTGATAGGTTTTTAGTTTTAAAGGGTATTAAAAAAGGAAGGCTAACCATCTACAAGTTTAAGTTGATAAAACACGAATAAAATGACATTTCCTAGAAATGATTCCTAGCTAGATCGATTTATCGCCCCCGAAACCCCCCGTATACTAAATTTCATGAAAATCGTTGGAGCCGATTCCGAGATTCCGATTGTATATATATATATATATATATACAAGAATTGCTCGTTTAAAGATATAAGATATGGAAACGTGACCAGATGTCCCGTTTTGAACAGGACTGTCCCTTTTTCCAATTACGAGTCCCGGTGACCCCGAAATGAACTGTGAGACGCAAAACTGTCCCGTTTTCAGAAACCGCGCGAAAATTTAAGCAACAGATTATTTAAAAAAAACGTGCCCAGTGATTTTTTCTTATTTAACGTCACCATTTCTATGAAAAAAAATTTGTTCGTCTGATTAATAACATTTTTGTGATTCGTAACTTTCAAGCCAACTCACTTTTTCTAAATAAAAAACCTTAAAATTTTTAAGATTATTGATTGATTGGGCACTCAGTTAGGTATAAAATCAAAATGCATTTAATCGTATTTATAACGATGTATCAGCGTCATTATTAAAATTAGGAAGTTCTAAATTCTTCTCTGGCGATAAGTGCTGGCAATAAAACTCTTTTTAATCGTCAAGTTTTGATGTACAAGATAATTGTTTGAAACTTCCCAAGCAATTACCATACCTTCCAGGGTTCACTTGATATATGATACACACGCTTAACATCAGCGGAAGCAATTACTTTTTCAGAACAATCCTAAAGACAGTTAGTTATAAAACTACGAATTCTTGATGAAACATTTTTTTTGTAAGTCGTTTCTAATGCAGGTATTAATGTCCCGATTCTACGGAACAAGTCCAAAACTGTACAAATTGCGATGTTAGAACACTTGCTCTAAATATACGGTTAGAATAACTTTATTTTTCATATGAATTATGTACAAACTTTCGCTTACTGAGAAAACATTATAAACTAAGATTAATAATAATTATTAGAACGCATAGATGTAGGTACTTATATAAAAATTACAAAACAAAAACAGCAACAAAAATATAGGTAGACATAATAAACTCGACGGTCAACCAAGCAAAAACATAGATGTTCGGATTGGATTTATTACAAGATGTGGCATTGATGGCATAGTCTGATATAACAGGTTTATATTAATTACTTTTTATATTTTAATAAGACTATTTTATTTTTAGTTTATTGTTATATTTAGATATTTTAGGTAGAAACATTTATATGATTTATATGAGTTCATAAAACATTTTATTTACCTATTGGGTTTTATTTGCTTTTGTCTAATAGAAGTAATTACTAATTAATATTTAAACTATAATATAATTAATTGTGCCAATTGAAAATCGGTATTAGTCTAAAGTGTCCCAATTCAAATGATTTATTTATAAAAATCTACTGGTCACATATCACAATTAGTTACTACGGATGATTATATTCAACATTTTTACTTTCTCTAAATGATATCGAAATATAAAAAAGAACAATAAAAATAATAACTTACCTTAAAATATATTATTAAAAAGAGTCCATTTAGGCAAGGTTCCGAATACACTGGCAGCGTTTCCCCGTTGAATAGTTAGGACTAATTCTTTGTCTGTGTGATGCTAGTCAAATTAAATTGTAAAGTACGCAATTAATTGGCATTGAGAGTGTCCATGGGCGGCGGTATCACTTAACATCAGGTGAGCCTCCTGCTCGTTTGCCCCCTGTTCTCTAAAAAAAAACTTTATTACAAATCAAATCAAATAGTTTATTTGCTAGAACAGTGGTACAATTACCTATACCTCAGATCCGCCACATATAAATAGGCATGCAAATGTCGTCTTAATTTATAATGCCATATATTATAATACGAACAATAGTATCCAAGTTAAGTTAGGTATTTAAAATCTGTGTCAAACTTATAATCTAGATATTCGTTCACGCTATAAAACTCTTTATACTTTGCCTTTAAAAATTCAATCCAAAATTCATATAACAAAAATTTGTAATTATATTAAAAATATGCACAAACCTAAAAAATAGTTTTTGTAATTTTACAAAAACTACACGTATGGAATATTAGTAAAAAGTGCACTAGCCCTGACCCTAGGCCCTGTAGGCAGCTTGTCTATTCCATTCGACATATTAATGAGTTTAGATACTTAACTGAATAAATTACACATATCACTTACTATTTTATAATTAAACTACTGTTGCACAAGAACTGCTTCCAATTTCAGCATAGAACAGGTTGGTATGTGATGGTGGGAGAATTTATAATTTTTGATTTTTTTTTAAGAAGTTAAAATTTTGTTGTTAAGAAGTGGATAAAGAAAAAGCGTTGGACGATGTACCTATGTATGTAGTTAAAAAATATTTATACTGGGAACAGTCAATAGTTTATATTAATCAGTTTACTTCTATGTACTTATGAAGAGTCACGCGACAATTCGATGTAATTCGCGAAAACATTGTGAAATAGCCTAAAACTTTATCACTCCATCTTTGAATTCAATCGTTTACATTGCATCATTTTTTAGTAACATCGAAATACAATAAAGTTATATTTTGTAATAATAAAACACAAGATTAATATCAAATACAGTTAAATGAATCCTTGCACCCTTAAGCAGTGATCCTCATTAAGAAATTTACGCTAATTTAATGTACTAATATAACCTAGATTTAATTAAAATTAGTATTGGATTTTAAATATTGCAATTAGTATTGAATCAGATTAGGGTAAAAATTACTAATAATATTTTAAATTACCTGCATAATTCGCCTATTTTTCGGGTTTTATCTAACTATATAACATTCAAATGTTTTACCTCACAAAAGAGGATGTGAGGCATTGATTATATTATATTAAAATATAAGGTATAGATTGTCATTTGTTTAATGTTACATTTCTTTTATTTTTTTCTTTGTGTCTATTTTTAATACTTACCTCTTATCTATTTCATATATATATATTGTATTTCTATGTTATATTTTTGCTTTGTATTGTCTAAATCTTTTGTTTTATAATTTGTTAGCTGTAAACCCATACCGACTACCCATAAATATGCAATATTTTTTTGCAAAGCAACTAAATCAAAAGAGCGTACAAATTCTTAAAAGGCCGGTAACGCACTCGCGAGCCCTCTAGCATCGAGAATGTCCATGGGCGGCGGTATCACTCAACATCAGGTAAGCCTCCTGCCCGTTTGCCCCCTGTTCTATATAAAAAAATCGCATGTTAGATAAAATTAAGTACCGCTGTACCTTTTCTAAATCTTGCCCTACTTTGGCAAAGAGTTTAAAGTATAATTTCATCATCATCAATGGTTATACAGCCCCTTGTGGGCCTTAGCCCATTCGCCATCGCAATATATCTAGTGCTTCCCGCGTCCAATTGCGAACCTCTATTGTTTCGAGGTTCTTGACAACTCCAAAGTATTATTTATCTTATTAATTAAAATAAGTTGGTATTATATTAATCACGAAACGAACCATTGACATATTTATCCATAATACAAATTACATTATATATCACGAAACGAAAAATATTATTAGATTCATCTAAAAACACTTTGGGCTTAAGCAGAAAATAATATATTTTAAAATTTTATGTTAAAACAAACCCGATTGAAACTATAATATAGATTTAAAGAATCTGAAAATGCATTCTAGGGAAAGAAGAACTTTTCTTATTTCTTTAGTCATTAGTGGTCTTTTTTTCTCAAGTTGGTAATCCATAAGCTATAGAGGATTAACTTAAGGATTAAATGAGGTAATTCTTAGTTCATTTTTATTATAGAACAGGGGGCAAACGGACATTGTTATTATTAAAGTATTGAATAACTTTTATTGATTTTCGGTTCGTATAGCTTAGAATCTTTTTGTATATGTTACCAGAAAATCGCACGGAAATGTGTAAAATAAACTTTAATAGACATATTCTAGGAAATCCATACATTTTCTAAATAGCAATCGGAAGTGTAAATATTTGAGATATCAATGGGTATGCGTGATAACGGAGCGAGGGACGTAGGTTCGGTTAGGTTAGGTTAGGTTATTTTTATACATTTCTTAAAACGATATTTGAATAACATACAATTGTGTAATGTGCACAATTCCTTAGACATTTATGTATTAAATAGTTTTGGAAACAATACTTTATAGATTTCTTTAATAGCTTGGGAATTATATAAAAACTTAAATGTAATGGAATTTAGTAAACAATTAAATTAATGTAATTTTGTCAATATTTTTTTCTGAAATTCAACACATGGCCTGCGATAAAATATATCGTCTAAATTTCATAAGCAGGTTCAATATAAATTTTCTTATAAAATGAATTCTAACTGTCAAAAATTGGCGTAGTATAAATCCAAATATGTTTGGAATTTTTTTTCTAACGAGCATTTTTCACGAAGTTATTTAAATCGTGTATCCATCAAAATCGTTACTTAAACTACTCAACTTTACCATATATTTTTTTCCATTTGCCCTACTTTAAGATACGATTACAAAAAATGTAAATAAACAATGTACTTTTTTGTAGTTTGGCGACCGGAGTACTACTTAACTTAGCTCCAGTGAATCGCTTACATTCATTTTTCTTATTTAATGAAAGGGTCATTAGTGACCTGCCTTTCAACACGTAATATTGACAACTCTTAATAGCTATCATTATGATACAATTATGATTTTAGCTCATATAAGTCACGTTACAAACTTGCAGATTTTCCTCATTTTTAAGGAAATATTATTGATTAATCCAACACAGCGTGTAATGATTTAGGATAACAACGTGAAAGAACACGTGAGTCAACTACTTACTTTGAATGTATTCTGTATTATTGAAATTTCAATAGCGATACGAAATTTGTATAAAAGCATTATTATTCCCTACTAGCCCTGAAGTTAATACTACAAATATATTGTACACAATCATAAGAATTTTATTAGCACACAACTATTCCTGTTCTCATAATATGACGACATTGATACATGATTTATTTATAGTCGTCGCCTGGAAGAGATCGTTCGAAAGCGCAATCTGAATGCAACGCAGTATTAATCAATTCAAAAAAAAATCAAAATCATTTATTCATGTAGGTAACATAATGTACAGCTATGAACGTTAAAAAAGATTCGCCATATTTTAGGGGGAGAGACAACCCGACACATGGACGACGCCACAAGTAATAAATAGAAATATAAAAAAATATTCCTGTTGTTATACACTGGTCAATAAGCGGTGTAAGTATAATTATTAAAACATATAAATATTGAATTTAATTACACACCAATTTAATATAATTCATATTTAACCTACATATAATAATAATGCTAACAATACTTTCACTGCCACATATCTTAAAACTTTAAAAAATAGATACCAATTAACATTTCAATAACTTTGATTTTGCAATTTAAAGTGCGGATTTGCGTCAATTGATTACTATAAGTAAGTAGTAAGTTTAGTGAATTTAAAATAACCTAAAAAAATTTTTATATATCTTCGAATATTTCACTATTTTCCTGACTGGTAAGAGTAATTGTAAAATTAAAAGAAACGAACTGGTGGTAAATTATATTTTTCTTTACGACACAAAACTACTGCTGTTTTTGACTAAAACAACGATTAGTTTATATAATAAAATACAAATGTTAGGTAACCTTAAGCTACGGGCTTCCCAGTGTTAAGGAAGGTGCAAGAATGTACCTACTCCGTGACTGCGTCATAAACGGCAGGATAGCTCGCTATAAATTAATCTGTCTGATGTAAGACAATTTATTTGGACTCAACACTTCTGAGGGTTAAGAACTGTGTAAACATGTTTTTCATACTTGTGGTCACTGTAGTGGCTTTGTTGTGCACATATGAGTTTATGCGCCGGCGCAGTCGGAATTGGAAGTTGCTAAGTCAGTATCCTGGGGACTATCCACTACCGATCGTGGGGAATGGGTTCCAATTGGGATTCAATGCTGACGGTGAGTTTATCTATTTAAGTGAAAAATTCGCCAAACTTATTATAGTAGATAGTTAAAGGAAAAATCAAAAATCATTTAATTAATATAGGTAACACTATGTACACTAAGTCATAAAAATAAATATACATCAAATTCTAATTTTACATTTACTGCCAGTTCTGAAATCAACAGAAGAGAAGAACTGGCAATAAACTTTCCATCACGGTATTATTTTTTAATAAAACAGTTTAGAATTATTTATTTTGATTTAATTATTATTTTTAATAGTATTGTTTTTGGAAGCCTTTTCGGTAATGTCTCCTGTGTTGACTGAAACAGTTTTTAACGGTAATTGCACTCCCAAATACGTAATATGCGTAAACGACGGGACTTTGTAGTTGTGTAAAAATAAAAAAAAAATCTAAGCATTTCTGTGATTTCCTTTAGACTCTTCTCATAAGTTAATGGAACTATGGAAGAAGCATGGAAGAACCAACTTCCGAATGACTGTGGGATCTGAAGAATGGGTGCTTCTGTCAAATCCTGATGATATTGCGGTAAGGAAATCACTAAACAAGAGCTTGATAATCTTAAATAAAAACAAATCAACGGCACTACAACCTCTTTAAGTCTTGGCCTCAGATTTCTGAATCTGTTTCATGATCAGTTTTTAAATCTAATAAGCAAGTAGGTCATCGGCCTCCAGAGCCTGACACACGTCGTCGACTTTTTGGGTCATGTCGGTTTCCTCACAATATTTTCTTCACCGTTCGAGCAAATGTTAAATGCGCACATAGAAAGAAAGGTGGTGCACAGCCGGGGATCGAACCTAGGACCTCGGGTATGAGAGTCGCACGTTGGAGCCACTAGGCCAGCACTTCTCGCTATTTTGATAATCTTAAATGATTTTCAAAATTTGAATTATAGCGGCTTTTTTAAAAAAACATCATTTTGTAAATAGTGAAAATACAATGGATAGTTAGTTACAAGTGACAGTTTTTACAAGACACTTTACCATTTTGTGTTAGGCTATTGTGCGAAAAGTAAATATCTATATATCCTACTATCTATCTATTTACCTTTTATGCCCGAACCCAAAAATTAATCCACAATCTCAGATTGATAACAAACTAAGATCAGGCCGTGACAGTCGATCGATCTCCTATCTGCATTCCAATAACGATACCTTACAGTCAATTTTTGGCGACGGAAATAATGCAATCTCTTCGCTCTTTACACTCATATTTGATAATCAATATAAACCAAATAAAGTAAATAAAACCGAGCAAATAATATTAAAACATACATGTCTATATTTTAAACATATCAATTAGCTTTTTAATTATTTTTAAAACTGATGTAAGTTAAAATCTTAAGATAGGATATTGGAACAGTTGAACCGACATTTTCATATAAAGGTCTATCGACATACACCGATCCGACCTATCATGGATAGCTCGTATTGACAGATGGCTATTACATACCGTCGCGTCGTTGGGTTATTGATTGATACACAAACTTTTATCAATATTTCGATTAAGATGTCTATCTCAGATGGTTAAAAATGGATTGAGATCTCCCAAGCGAGTCGTCGCTGTGACCACAATTGGTTGTCATATATCAACGCGCAGTTGATTATCCCTTATGCGCGCGTAATAATCTTAAGTCTTACGAATAAAGATGTGATTCGTAAAAACCCAATATGAATTATAAATTGATGTGATAATAGTGGTGGTAGCTTATGAATTTTGGGGTAGAAACACCAATTAACTACAGGTAACAAATAGATTTTTCTTAGACATAACTTAATGTTAATTGTTAAAGTGAAGTGCTCCATAAAAGATAAGAATCGTCTTGAAAACTGTAGTTTTATACCATTATTATATAGAGACATTCTATTTCCTTTTATTCTAAAGCCGATAATTTGTGATTTAACAAGTAAGTACTCGTACTAAATAAAAAATAAAAAAATAATAATTTTCATACACAAAATAATCGTCGTACTTGCAATATAGAGTATATCGACTCATTTCTTATGATAGGTTATATATTTTTTTCCACAAAATTATTTCATGACGTCTGCGTCATGAAATAATTTTCGCAACAATCTATGAACAGCTGTCGGCAGCTGTTCTAGATTGTTGCGCACCTCATGGTTTTTACCTTAAGTTTAATAACGTAAGTGAACCCAATTTAATCAAGTATGAAACTATTGATACACAAAGATACATTTGTCATACTTACACGGCACACGATGAGATGAGATTTATTGAAAAGAAAAAAAAAAGGCCGGCAACGCACTTGCAAGCCCTCTAGCATCGAGAATGTCCATGGGCGGCGGTATCACTTAACATCAGGTGAGCCTCCTGCCCGTTTGCCCCCTGTTCTATAAAAAAAAAATCATACGCCAACTGTGAACATCTAAGAAGTTGTATCGTTATATTTAAATTTTGAGACACAAGTGAACTTAGCGATATTTACGCCTCAGTTGTAGGTATTCTTTTAATTTCCATGCTAGCACTACAATGCGCGAGGGTGCCGTTCTAATGATGTTAAAATTGACTTAATTTACCTAAGTTTGTTTGTATAGGGAAATAGATATTACGTTAAACAAAACAAAATCAATCGCCATATTTTAGGGAGAGAGACAACCCGACGCATGGACGCCGCCACAAGCAATGACATTTACTATGCGTATGCGACAGTTAATATGCTTATTAGCACTGACATCCCTTAAATAGAAAAAGAATACCATTACGTTTAACATACGTTGTTTATTATAAAAATTGTATTAATGGAGTTTATAACGCCCCAGGCATTATAACCAACAGCATACATTTAAATTACAATGGTATATAATTCATGATAAGCTAATTGAGAGACCGGGATTACGTATATATAAAATCTGTTTTGATAATTGAGATAGTATTTTCTCCCAGTATTACATATTCATAATTATTACTAAGTGATTTTAACACCAAATTTTAACACTAATATATGTGCCATTGATAAATCCTTAGATTTATACTCATTTTTATTAAATATAATTATAATTTCAAAGAAATGTGTATTTTATCCCTGGCAATCACATTTTGAACATTTTAAATATCTTACAATCTACTAAAAAGTGACTGGCCCGATTTGGAACAATACATTTAGATTAGCCATCATATACACCCAAATGTGTGGAAATGTGATTTAATAACTATTATAAACAAAATATCGTTACCCAACTTTTGTATAATCACCCAAATATATATATTATATTAATATGGATGATATATATTGTTAGTTATAAGATTTTGGTAAATAATTTATTTATTATGTATATAGAATAATCCATGTGGGTATTAATGTGTTGTTCTATCGAATTAGTAGGTAATGATGTGGAGTAAAAAAATATATATAAACAAAATTTAAATTTCAAAACCTGTAATTTCTGCCATACTTGTTTTATCAAATTATAGTTAATATTATCACTTGTATATTATGAATTGTCAATAGAAAATTCACAACATTTTGACTTAACCTAGCCCTGATGGCCCGCGAGTGACCCCTCTTCAATGTCAATAAAACCTATTTTCGTAAGCCATATTATATTTACAGGGCTTATGACCCTTTTTGTATTTGTTGCCTAAACTTATGTTAGGCTTCGATAATAAGTTTAAGTAGACCTTGCTAAGAATCTGTTAACTCCAGCAGATGTACCTCGCCTAAAGATATGGCGCCTAGACCAGAAAAACTGTAATATATAAATAAAATAAAATCCCACTTAACCAAAGTAACCTGACAAATTATCTGATTATCGCCGATAGCCGATTGCAAATGAAAGAGAACGCAAAATCATAGATATAACTATATACATTTCATTTTCGTGTACATTTGGTTTTTTTCTTATGTTGCGTTACCAGGCATTGACAGCTGATCCAGTGCGTGCCCTAAATACATAATTAAGTTTTATTGTATTCTTACGTAACTATTAATAAAACTTAATATTTCATCTACCCTCAAAATGCGCAAAGTAATACCTTCAAATAGTTAAACCTTCTAGGAGTGTTATTTTTTGTTGTTATTTGCAAATACATACACCACACTACCGAATAATTATATAGGTGAATTTTAATTCGAATGTATAATTATATTATAATCTTTATTGCAGACTATTCTTAATCACCCAACGGAACTTGGAAAGCAAGTCGAAAGAAACACAGCAATGCAACCGTTCTTTGGAAATTCCGTCTCAACTTCAGAGGGTAAGATATATCAAAAATGTCCTTGTAACAGAAACTAAAAAGTAAATTGTGTTGTGGTATATGCCAAATATCTAAATCATTGACGTAATAAATCCATATTTTTTCACTGATCTCCGATTAAGACTAGAAAGAATTATAATAATTATATAACATAAACAGATCTAACTGGATTGATTGAAACGTTGAATTTTAGGCGCGCCAACTAGATGTACGAATATTTTGCGTTCGAACGGTCATACATAGGCGACTTTTAAATAATTTAAGTGCATCAATGTCCTTTTATTTCATGCAATTACAATAATCTATTTATACGTTTATTAAAATTGTTTTTGATTTAATTGTTAACCATTATGACCTACAGTGGTTGTAGTGCCACTGATTTATTTTTATTTCATTATGACAAAATGGCAATTAGATACTATTAAGAAATCATTGCAATGCAAAACTATCAAAAACTTTTATCAACTTAAAAGGCAACGGATAAATAACAATAGATTCTTAAATCTTTACACTGGAAGCTTATTATCTACTGGACTAAGCGCACCGAATTCTTGCGGTGTCTTGCCAACATTGACAAAAAAAATACACGTCGAAAAACCCAGTTGGGTTTCTTCTCAATTTTGTCACACTTATCTTTTTTTGAGTTAGGTTAGACTTAGCTATTACACTTTTTACGGATTAAAGTTATGTATTATAGTATTTAAACATAATATTAAATTTAACCGACGTTTCGCGTGCTTCACAGCGTGCATGGTCACGATGACTGAAGATAAAGGTGTTAAATGTCAAAAAGTATCACAGCTGTAGAAAATGTTGTATTATCTGTATTTATTTCCCCGGAGTTGGTATCGACTAAAAGATGAAGGGTTTCTGCAGAAATTGCTGACGGTGTCCTCCAAAGTGTTTTTCTTTAAATGTGTAAAAGTTATGTTAATAAAAGATAATTCTATTAGACTTAGGTAGGTGGACTCATTTCCGCAATTAGACTCAAATTTGGTCCGTTTTGCGTAAAAAGCGTTTATAGTCAAGATATTTCCTAACAAAAAAAACACACAAAGGTGGGAATGGTCGCTAGTATATATACCAACATATATGTTGTGAACTAAGTTTAAAGCAATTTAGCAATTTGTCACACCATGTGAATGCTAAAACAGTTTACAATATGCGGTCACTGTGTCTGACTGCGGTTACTGAAACTGTTACCAATCCTTGTTTATCTCGATCAGATTTTCACACGCATTTAAAAGAAGGCCTGTTGTAGAAGGCTACCAACGGAAACTGGAACGCATATCGTTACTTTTTTAAAACATGATTAACTATGTTAGATAAATTAATTTACTTAGAATAAGATTCAGAGACAAAACCGTGCGAAGAATGGCTTCAATATGTAAATCTCTAAATATCGGAGTGTTAGCCTTTAACTTCAACTAATATTTGTATTACTAAGTTTAATAGAAAATTAAAAATTCTATTGTAAGGAAAGGATTATGCCCATTAAAAGATCGCTTAGTGCCTTCGCAATTTCCATGTATCTTTAAATAAACAGATAAATTAATTTTACATTAAATAAACACTGCATAATAATTTACTCAATAGATCATTTATTTTGTAAGCGTACGGCGCCTCGATCTGAACCACCGCCGCTATCTCGAAATAAAACTCGAAATGGAGTAGTAATTGTTCCGTATATTGGTTGAACGTTAGTGATGGTCAAACACAATTATAAAGCGAAGCAAGCTTATGACTAACGTCCGTCCGGCACGGCTGCGTAAATCTATCTAAAATGTATACAAATAATAACTTAAAACTAAGCCTTAAAACTACACGCTGGTAAAAGGGGCCGACCGTCCCTTTTGATACCTGCAGTCGCCGACCGTTTCATAGAACAACATCTGGCTGGCAGCTTCGTTTACATTGTTTCTTAATTACATTGTTCGTTGTCCGTAACAGTCTCCCCTCAGCGAAACCTTCCTATGATGTGAAGCTTTCCTTAGGTAGGACAACGATGCGCATACCGGTCGTCTCAGCTTATGATGTTTCGTTTCCAGTTCTACTGATCGGGTTTCTCCATCAGGCCCTTTATGCGTTTTCGTTACAATTCTGATCCACTGTAATATCGTCGTTGAATCCGTCCAAAGCACGATCTTGTTTGGTTCAATTCTGTAACCTTCTGTAATGGCCACGGCTAATCTCGTTCTGATTAGGGCTGCCTGCTTTAGCCGCGGTATACTCTGTGGCTTAATAGGTGCCACCCATGCTTTCGCTGTGAGTCTGACGTCAATTACATCGGTTCCAATTCGCCAATATGCCACTCTCGCCTTTGCTTGTTTAGATGCGTCATAAAACACATGCAATTGTAGCTCAGCTCCCCTCGTGTAATTATACCATCTAGGTATCTTCAGTGTTTTTAGATTTTCTAACTGGCTCAACCACTGTTTAAACTCAGTAGCTTGGTCAGTAGGAATTTCTTCAACCCACCCTGTCTTTAATCTCCAAAACTGTTGTAGAATTATCTTCGCCGTTACTGTATAATAACTTATTAATCCTAACGGATCAAAAATCGACATAACGGCTCCTAAAGCTTCTCTTTTAGTTGGCTGCCTGATTCCCTGTTTCACTTCTTGAGGAACTCTGTGGAGGCTTGTGTTAAAAGAAAGTACGTCTTCAGTGGCTTCCCAAATTATTCCTAATGTCTTCTCATAATACAAGGGTGTGGTTCCCAACTCTTTGGGGCTTGTAGTGCGAAGCTCAGGTGGCATAGCTTCCACTATTCTTTGTGAGTTTGAATTCCATCCAGCCAATATAAACCCGGCATAGCTATGAACTTCAATCACTTCTTGCATTGTTTTTATGGCTTCGTCTTCGGTATCAAAGCTATCTACGAAGTCATGCATATAATGATTTTTTGTTATAGCATTATAAGCTTTTGGATGTGTAGTACGGTAGCACGAAGCATTGTAATCCCTTACGCTGTGTGCTAGAAATGGCGAGCTCTTAGCGCCAAATATCAATGAAGTCATAACATATTCTTTTGGGGGCCTATTTCGATTTTCTCCACGCCAAAAAAACTTTTGAGCAACTTGATCGTCTTCGTTCACTTTAATCTGCAGGAACATTTCTCTAATGTCAGCTGTTGTCGTGTATTTTCTCTCGCGAAACATAAATAATATACCAGGCAATGATTGCGATAAGTCTGGCCCGTCTAGCAACTCATCGTTTAAGCATACTTCATTTGATCTTGCCGCTGCATCAAATACTAGACGAACTTTTCCCGGTTTATTAGGGTTTGTAACAGCAAAATGAGGTAAGTACCAATCTTTTGATGTCGGTATTTCGGGTCTTTCAATAGGGCGGGCGTAATTCTTCTCCAACAGGTTATTTATTTGTCTCGAATATGACTGTTTAAACTCACACGACTGATCCATTTTCCGTTCAATGCTTTTAAGCCGCTTAAATGCCATATTATAACTTTCTGGGAATTTCGTGTTATCAGTCTTCCATGGCAATCCCAGGTAGTAACGCCATTCTCGTTTCTCTATTGTTCTATTGAACAATTGAACTGCACGTGCGTCGGCGCTTGTTAACCTTTTTTTATTATTTATCCCTAAGGCATCTATTGCAAAACTTTGTTTTAATATCGCCTCTAGACGCTCATCCATTGTTTCTTTGTAAACGTCGTTTTCTGCCGCCTTTTTCATGCAGTACAAGACACGTTCGTTGTCTTCCATTAAACTTCGTTTAGGTGCTGTTCCATGTAAAATCCAGCCTAATCGTGTTAAAGATGCAGCCGGTTTGTTCTTCTTTCCACTGTATACTTTTCTGGAAACGATTAGATGCCAATTGTCTGCTCCAATTAATAATTGTGGTTTAGCTTCGCCGATCATTTGTTGGAGTGGTAACTTAACCAAATGTTTGTAGCGCAAGTTATCCGCGCTAATTCTTTGGCTACCAATATCGAAATCACGCATCGTTCGCGCTTTCAAAGTGTAACTAGCCCCTCCGTCGTAGCGACCGACGTCAATTTTGACATGTTGACTCTCAAAATCTTTCGTTTCAGAACTAATTCCTTGAATTTTCAGCGGCTTGCTCGGACCGCTCACACTTAATTCGAGGGCTAACTTTTCCTCAATAATTGTTATAGTCGACCCTTCGTCTAATAGAGCATGAGTTTTTACGACCTTTCCATTTCGACCACTCACAGTTACGGGACATACCTTAAGCAAGACGGCTTGACATTCATCCCTTGCAGTCATAGAGGTCGACATAACAACTTCAGACTCTGAGTTTGATGTTGATGGTTGCGCCAACAATGGTCGTTGTTGTGGCTTGTGCACTACCCAATGCAACAACCTATGGTGCGCTTTTTCACACCCATCAATGCCACATCGCTTTTTCCTGCACTCTGATCGTCGGTGATATTCTCCAAGGCACAAAAAACATGCCTTTGCTCCTCTCATTTTATCCCATCGTTGATTAAGATTCATTTTCAAAAACTCTTCACACTGACTTGCATTATGGTTGCCGTTACAGCATAGACATCTGAGTTTCTTCTGTGTTGAGTAGACGCGCTCGTTCGTTCTTAATCTAGGTTTACTTGTACCGAGCGATGTCGCTGTTTCTATCTTACGGCTATAGTTGAAAGTGAGTTGTAAGCTCGCTTCTTCCAAGAGGTATTTTGAGAGCGTAATGAGAATTGGTTCTTTCTCATTACTGTTCGCCTTACCGTAGTCCGTCCATCTAGCCTGATAGTGCAGGTTAAGTTTAGACACTATTTCTCGGACTAAGGCCCCGTTATTCGTATAGCTTCGATCGTTTACACTTTTCAATAGCCACGCAATGTTTTGCACTTTTATTGCAAATTGGTTAAATTCAACCGCTGTATATCCCGGTCTGGGTAATTTCTTTATTTCTTCCAGCGCTTTATCAATTATAATCTCCGGTCGGCCATAACACTGATCTAGTGCATTCATAATAAGCTCGGGATCGCAAGCAGTACTCAATAATACGGCGACTGTTTCTTTAGCGGCTCCCGTAAGACATGTGCGTAATCTTGCCATGTTTTCTGCTTTAGAGTATTTGTAGAGCTTCGTGGAGTCTTCATAAGCAACTTTAAAGTAAAGCCAGTCGCAGACATTTCCGTTAAACTGCATCAGATCTTGAGCATGTCGTACGGGGGGTCTGTCTGTAGCTATTTTTTCAAAGGCTCCGATAAGCCGTTCTATCGCTTGATCTCCGGATCTTATTATCGGTACGGAGGCCTCTTCGATAGGTGATATGGGCCGCTCTATTTCCCGACACACATTGTGTTTGAATGGCTCCACGCGTTCTGGGAGCGCTGTGTCTTCTTCCCTATCACCTTGAGATAGATTATTCACCTCGCTATGACTTCTTAGCCATCTATCTACCATTGCAGCGGAGTTATGTCGGTTCCGTTGTTCTGGCAAGCATTCGACGATACTCTCTTCGTCAGCTCTGCTTAAGTCAACGGCGAATCGCTCATTTAACAATTTTATTTCAAGCTCCATCTCCTGTTCCATCTCCTGCATCTTTAATTCGAACTGTTTCCTTATATATTCTTTTTTCAATGCGACTAAGCGTTCTTGGGCTTCGTATTCAGCTTGCTTTACACGGGACGCCTTCGACCTCATTGTATTTCTAGAGGTCTGTGACGCTGAACTCACAGGTAACAACGTTGAATCAACGGCTTCATTCCTCCGTATTGATTGAACTGACTCCCTGTCGTGTGTAACATCAGCTAGTCCACGTTCTAGGACTTTCGATGGTGATTGTAACGGCACGTTTTCTGTCCGTACATCTTTATCGATTTCTTCTGCCCTCCTAGCTTGTCGGCTTCTTGTGTTCATTTTGAAGTCGATTGGATTCTTCGCTTCGATGAACTGGTGGATAATGCTTTCCTTCGGCGACCCACGGCAGCAGTGCGTCGATGCGGTGAGTCACTTTGTACAGGCAATGAAGTCAACCCTCTGCACGTACTCCTGGGATCGCAGGTAGTACTGCCGATGAAAATCTTCCTGGGATCGCAGGTAAAATCTTCCTTCTTCTCGGCGTCGATGCGTTGAGTATTTTTCTTCTGGTTATCCGGCTTCTCGAAGGACCAAACTGTAAGCGTACGGCGCCTCGATCTGAACCACCGCCGCTATCTCGAAATAAAACTCGAAATGGAGTAGTAATTGTTCCGTATATTGGTTGAACGTTAGTGATGGTCAAACACAATTATAAAGCGAAGCAAGCTTATGACTAACGTCCGTCCGGCACGGCTGCGTAAATCTATCTAAAATGTATACAAATAATAACTTAAAACTAAGCCTTAAAACTACACGCTGGTAAAAGGGGCCGACCGTCCCTTTTGATACCTGCAGTCGCCGACCGTTTCATAGAACAACATCTGGCTGGCAGCTTCGTTTACATTGTTTCTTAATTACATTGTTCGTTGTCCGTAACATATTTATTTATTTATTATCTATATATTATATATTACTTCGTTGCATTACATAAAAGGAAAAAAAATAAATATAATTTAGTGAAAAGCAACTAGCGGCCTTATCGCTTTAGAGCGATTTCTTCCAGACAACCACATTTAATAATTTAAAGTAACTTTCAATATAAATACTTTCAATAATCCTATTTTAGGCCACCATAATAACAGTGTTTAATTTAATCATAGGTGAACGTTGGAAAACAATACGCAAGTTGATGGCACCAAGTTTCCACTTCAAAACCCTGGAGAAGAGGCTAGAGCACGTAAATAAATACAGCGACAACTTGCTTAAGGTTTTAGACGATCACGACGGTACTGTCGTCGATATGTACCGCTATCTGAGACCGTATATGTTCGATATTTTGTGCAGTAAGTATTTATTAAAACATGTACAATCTTGGACATTGACCGGGTTTACGTTCTGTTAACATGTGTTAACATTCGAATGATCAAATAGCTAATGGAAAATTAAAAGCAACATCAAAGTCAGACTGGAGTAAAAACGGTCTTCACCGGAAAAGGCGGGATCCATTATGTACTTCACTCACTGCAAAAAGTCCTTTCTAAATTACATAGAAAGTTATTCATTTCTAAAATCATAGGACAACATAAAACAAATGTTCTATAATACTAATGCAGTGGCGCTTCAACATACATAGGCCTCAGTTTGCATAAGCCTTTTTTGATTATTTTTATAAGCAAATGATTAGGATTCTATCTGAAACTGTTCTCTGACAATGTTTTCCTTCATCGTACGTGCTAATGTTAGATGCATAGGCAGAAAGTCCATTCGTTCGCAGTCGGGGATCATGTGTGCTAAGGCGCGAAGGAGATTTTAAAGATTCCAAATTCCTTACTTAGGGCATCTTTAATATATTGTTAGTCTTCATAATTCTTTGTTTTCAGATTCACTCATGGGTGTCGATTCGGATCTTCTTTCAACTCCGGACCATCCTTACTTACAAGCCAGTGAAAAGTAAGTTTCCTCTACAAAAAAAAATTTCCACTAAAAGTTTTAGAATTCGTTTTAATTGGAATCCAATATCTCCTGCTTTATGCAACACCAGTCGTTTAAATAATAAATAATATTCCCTATCCAAATCATAATTATTTTTTTAACAATAAACGTTCATATTATTATATGATAAATTCTCTCGTTTTTCAGAGTTGTAAATATCATAACACAAAACTTTTTCTCTTATTGGAGAAACGTCAAGTTTATTTTCCAACTAACACCATTTTACAAGGAAATGATGGACACCATAAAAACCATTCGAGACACAAGCACTATCGTAAGTTCTCTATCAAGTTTGTATTGGTTTCTTACATTCATATATGATGATAAAGGCTATCGAACGCTTTACCCTTGTCACTCTTCAGATACGTTAACTAAAGACAAAACATTTTAATAATTAAACCTTGTAGTAGGTTTATAAGATTAGACCGATTAATTAATAGATTTAAAACAGTGGATAATCAGGGATGAGTAAACTATATTAAAGATACTGAAATAAATGCAGAAATATATGCTCCCTGCTGTATTCGAGGCTAACGGGCAAAGATACTTTTATACATTATTTGCTCACTTAATTGGTTACACCGATATATTTGCGTCAAATTTCAACGCAACGATACCAATAATTAATTGCAAGAAATAATATTTTCCAATAACCGTCTTGACGATGGATATACTGAGTACAAGATAGACAAGACTAGACAAAATTCAAAATTATTTATTCATATAGGTAGCCCAATGTACACATGAACGTCAAAAAAGAAATGTTCATGAAATGCTTGTAATTTTACGTCTGCCAGTTCTCAAGTCAAGGGCGTAGAACGGAAGAGAAGAACTGGCAATAAACTTCCCGCCATTCTGCTTAGTCGCCAAGTTCTATGTTTTACAACGTTTGTAGCTGCAACCATTACACCATGTTCTACATGACACCTTAAGTAAATAATAAAATAAATTAAAAACAAAGATTTGTCCTATGAGCAGGAGGCATGGTGAAATAGGACCTTACATTGTGGAGCTATTTAAGGTTTTACAGGAAAAATGTTTAATTATAATTTTCACGTGCTAAATTTTTAGATAATTTCGGAGAGGAAGATGGAGCTGAAGAAAATAATTGACGACACTAAAAATAACAATAGAAACGTTGATGTTGACTTGGCGGAGATATTGGGTAACAAAGTGTCTGATGATATGTGTCTTTTGGATAAATTCCTTTTGACCAAAATGTATAATGGAGAGCCACTGCCTGAAGACATGATCAATGACGAAATAACGCTCGTTTCTTGGACTGTAAGTATATTTTTTTAATTCTTTAAAATGTATAATTATAATAAAGCGTACCAATTCTTAAAAGCACGCAATTCAAAAACGCACTCGCCAGCCCTGTGGCATTAAGAGTGTCCATGGGCGGCGGTATCTATAAATCAAATCAAATCAAATATCATTTATTCATATAGGTAACATAATGTTAAATGATTCTAATTTTACATTTACTGCCAGTTCTCAATCGGTATATAAAAAAAATAAAAAAAAAGTATTGTAAGTTGTTCATTATGGGCTGACAAGAATACAAATTTACTGCCTTTTTACTTTATAAGCAGAAGAAATACATTTTCTGTAATTAAAACGAACCTTTAAAACAAATTTTAATTAATTTCAGTATAACCAAATTAATTACATGGTTATATATTTGTATATGAGCAGTGTTGGCCTAGTGGCTTTTTGCTCTCATACCTGAAGTCGTAGATTCGATCCCCGGCTGTGCACCACTGGACTTTCTTTCTATGTGCGCATTTAACATTTGCTCGAACGGTGAAGGAGAACATCGTGAGGAAACCGACATGTCTTAGACCCAAAAAGTCAACGACGTGTGTTAGGCACTGGAGGCTGATCACCTATTTGCCTATTAGATTTAAAAATGATCATGAAACAGATTCAGAAATCTAAGGCCAAGACCTAAAGAGGTTGTAGCGCCACTGATTGATTTATTTTAATTTTAATATATTTGTATATGTTTGCAGGGTCACTACACGACAACAATGACGATGGCACACACCTTATACTGCATAGCCAAGTACCCAGAGGTGCAGAAGAGAATTTTAGAAGAACAACAATCTATTTATAATAAGGACTTTACGAAAAAACCAACCAATACTGAATTGACAGACATGAAATACCTGGAAGCAACCATCAAAGAAAGTATTAGAATGATTCCCACGGTAACGAAAATTGGAAGGCAACTCAAAAATGATTTAGAATTTAAAGGTAAATAAACGTTGTAAGCTTCTACTTGTCTCGTTTCTGCGCTTGCAAAGTTGCGAGTGCGATAAGGACCACGCTATTAACGTTTATGAACACGGATATATGAAACCAACACTTCAGTTTTGACCACAACTTTCATTTGTTTAATAGCCGGTGCCAGACATACGCGTGGGTGACCTTCACACGGTGTATGAATAGGTCTTTCTAGAAAGAATTGATAAATGTTTCTGCGGATAAGTTTTCATAAGGCGTTATTAATCGCCATGACTTGGCACTGAGCGCAAGTTTCTAGTTCAGCAAATCATAAGCGCCTGAGCAAATAATTGCTTAGTAAATTAGTACAGAAATTTTTTCTTACCAAACTTTAAAAAAAATGAAATTAAGTGTATTTAGTTGCAAATATTGGCATTTGCTATAGACATTTTTTATAAGATTTACTATTCCTTTATTTTAGATGGTAGAACGGTACCAGCCGACACAACCGTTGTGGTATTTTATGAAGCCGTTTATCAAGACCCGAAGACGTTTCATGAACCGGAGAAATTTAATCCTGAAAGATTCTTTGAGCCAATGCACAATCATGCTTTCGTTCCGTTCAGTGCTGGACCAAGGAATTGTTTAGGTGAGTGACTTGTAGTTTAGGAAGTTTCGATATATATAAACAATACGAGAAAACGAAACATGAAAATACTGACTTAGGTAAAAGACTAAAGATCATGAGTATGCAAGAAGTATTTATATGTAGTGGGCTGATCAATTTAAAAAAAAATTGTAAAGTACCTAATTGATACACTATTTGACTAGGAGTATATCTTTGTTATTGTTACTAAAAATTGTATCTTTATTTTTTATAAAATTTATAATAGGTTATACATTAGAAAATGCATTATATGATGTGTTGAACTCTAATAAATACATAAATATAGTCTGAAGAATCGAAAAATAATAAATATAGGAGATATCTTATATATTTAAACGAGCAATTCTTGTGTATATATATATATAATTGGAATCTCGGAATCGGCTCCAACGATTTTCATGAAATATAGTATACGGGGGGTTTCGGGGGCGATAAATCGATCTAGCTAGGAATCATTTCTAGAAAATGTCATTTTATTCGTGTTTTATCAACTTAAACATAGAATTGCTCGTTTAAAGAGGTCAGTCAAATAAAACTTAAATATGAATATAATTATCTTTATTCGATAATTATATTCATATTTTATCATTTTATTAGATCGTACTTTAGAATTCGTACTTAAATATAATTTCCAAAAAACACAACATATAAAAAATCCCGAGCAAGGCTCGGTCATCCAGGTACTATATATAATTAGCACAAAGTATAAAACATGATAACAAACACACAAAAGAAAGTAAAAACCACATAAGTTTCACATGTATGATTAAAATCGTATGGGTTTTTCCACGCCAATAAAAAAAACACTTCCGATTTTAACGACGTTCTGTTGTTTTAGGTTTCCGGTTCGCGTGGGTGGCAATGAAGGCAACCATATCCAATATAATCAGGAGATACGAACTTACCCTTGGCGGTTCCGGAACAGAACCACAATTTGCATACAGAATAGTAACAGAATCCAAAAATGGTTTACAACTAAGACTAAAAAAACGAACCTAGATCCATAGATAGACCTAAAAATCTTCTGACCAAGTCAATATTTGACGGTTAAATAGGCTTTTTGGTTTAATATGGATTTATCTTATTTATTTATTTATTAACACTTCGTTGCTTAACATAAAAGTAAAAAAAATATTAAACACAATTTAATGAAATGCAACTGGCTGCCTTATCGCTTTCGAGCGATTCCATCCAGACAACCACTTAATGTTATGTTAATGATTTAATTAATGTTATGTTCCGTATTATTATAACTAAGTAATTTATACATATAACTGAGAATTGTTATAAGACTTATGTACCTATCAACTGTTGGCAAAAACTGTATATTAAATTTGAGCCATGCTTGTTTGGTAGTGGTTAAAATCGTAGAGAATTTTATGTTATTTGGTTCTTTTTGTATATAATTCGGAGAATACATATCTAGAGATTCTTCCACAATCTTTAAGTATTTATCAACCATCAGTAATCAAACGATTGCCTTGTGATATTTTACAAACCAAATTTCACCGACTGAAAAATTAATTAATTAATTAATTTCGGTTAAGTAGTTTAGGAGTCCATCGCGGACAAACATCGTGACAGGAGATTTATATATATTAAGATGATGGCTGTGCTCGGGCCAGATAGGAAAATAGTCCAAAAAAAGTATTTGAATGTACACCTCCCTACATCACAAAGCGGAGGAGCGCAGGTGACTTTAGAAAAGTCTGTCTCACATCTATCTACCTTTCACATAAGTTCTCCTACCGTTTCCCTTGAATAGTTTAGTACTAACAAAAACCTTAGCCACAACAACGCTTGGCTGAGTCTGCTAGTTTATTTATAAAAATGAAATGCCAACATTTTTTAATATCGCAGCGGTTTATTGATAAGTATTATATATGTTTTTCTTTCTGATAATTTTCTTTACACGTCACTATTTTTCCAAGTTGAATTAGACATGCATTTATCGAATAACTGAGTCACGGAAGAGATAGATACGAACAAGTATTATATTAGCAGATAAAGGGTAATTAAATTAGTTTAATTAGTAATAAATGCTATTATTGTTTCATTTTACTCTTAATTATTGAGGAAGAATGATTATGTATCTGTAATACCAATTAATTAATTAATCGTTGCATTGTTTGAAAATTAGATTAAGGAAATTTGTTTTAATCTTTAGTTTAGTAAACACATGAATATTCAAAGGCTTGTGATTTATAAAAGATAATTTTTATTTTAAAATGTATGATAGCAATTTATTTATAAAAAGAAAGTAAATAATTGTGTAATATTCATTTAAAGAAATGTAGTTTCAATTTTTATAATATTTAAATAAAACGAAATAGGTATACGATTGCATAACCTTATCGTTTGTAATAATAAGCACATTATCATTTAATTTAAATGTTTATTTGTTATTAAATAAATCATTA
Source organism: Pieris mannii (assembly GCA_028984075.1). Classification (NCBI taxonomy): domain Eukaryota; kingdom Metazoa; phylum Arthropoda; class Insecta; order Lepidoptera; family Pieridae; genus Pieris; species Pieris mannii. The sequence goes on from CM054797.1 coordinate 5,563,974, forward strand.
TTTAAATATTCTCCTTTATTTTATATGAAAATCACAATCAACGTATAAAAGACCTTTGAAAAAGAAAATGGAAACGGAAAGTTTTTTTTAATTCCAACACAAAATATACGCAACAAACTTTCATTCAGTCCTCTCAGATGGTTAAGAGATGTTTTTCGCAAAAATGCTTGCTTGTGCTTTTAAGTTCGGAATCCGTGTAGGATAATCGACTAATAAAAGGTAAACTTATCAATAACAACGTTTATTATGACATACTCGTATTCGTGGCATTCCATTCATATTTTATTCATATAGGTTATAAAATATACACTTTTACATTGACTGCCAGTTTTATTTTTAAGGGCGTAGAACCTAGCAACCAAACATCGGCAATAACGAAAATACAAACTAAAATAAATAAAACTGATAAATAAATAGAACCGATAAATAAAATCAAACAAATAAACATAATCAAACAAAAGAAACATTCCCCAACCCGGCTGGTCCACGTGGGGAATTAGACCACAACCCCCCAAATGTACAACCTTGAATGTAAAAATGGGGGAGGCCTTTGCCAGTGGGCACACAGAATCAGTTATCATAGACAACAAAAACAATAGCTATAATGTATATATTTATTCTGATATAAATAAAATAAATAAAGAAAATAACGGAAGAGAAGTACTGACATTAAACTCTCCGTAACTCTTTTGAGTCGCCAAGTTTCTCGCTTGACAAAATGTTCGTAAGGAGCTGCAACCATTGCACCATTTTATTTTCCACATGACATTGTTTTTTTATTCTTTATTACTCAATATGTCATATGGAACATGGTGTAATGGTAGCAGCTCCTTACAAGCATTGTGTAAAAAAAAAACTTGGCGATTAAAAAGAGTGGCGGAGAGTATATTGCCAGTTCTTCTCTTCCGTTCTACGCCCTTGATTTGAGAACTGGCAGTAAATGTAAATTCACAATTTTTAAATTTTTTGACGTTCATAAGTGTACATTGTTACCTACATGAATAAATAAATTTTGTTTTTTTTTTTTTTACATCTTAAGTAAATAATAATGATATAATAGTTTTATACACTTCACTGCACACGTAATACATTTAACATACTACTATTAGTAACAAGGTGATACTTAGAAGGTGGATAGACCCAATAAAAGAAACAGCAGGTGGTACATGACATAGAATGGCTCAAAGCAGAGAGGAATGGCGGGATTTGAAGAAGGCCTTTGTCAAGGGGCACACAGATACCTAAAATAAAAGTTAAATAAAAAAGTTTTTAAGAGGTTATTATTAATGGCATTATTATAATGATAACAATCTTTATCTTATTCAAAACATGAAAATAATATGTTTCTTATTATAATTTATATGTTCACACCCTTTTCCCGAAGAGGTAAGCAGAGACCTCGGATCTTTACTTGCAACGGTCCTGACATCTCTCGCTGCATCCACTTTCATGACACGCACCAAGCATGCTCGTTGGTTATGGGATTGTTTAACTCTTCTCCGGTATCTATGTCTCAAATTTGGTCCAGATATGTAATGACGATACCTAACCATCCTCGGTTTTTTTTATTATACAGGAGGCAGACGAGCAGGAGGTTCACCTCATGTGAAGTGACACCACCGCCCATGGATACTCGCACTGTCAGAAGGCACGCAAGTGTGCTGCCGGCCTTTTATGAATCGATACTATTATATCCTACTTGTTAACTGCTTCTTATTGATCCTCTCTCCATGACCATAGCCAAGCATTTCCTTTTATATCCTTGTCAGTACGTCCTCCTTTAACCTACACTGCTACGTATCAAACTATTATTTATCATATCACGAAAAGCTACACACACATACGTCTTTACTATAAATAAATTAGAATAAAAAATAATTGCAAACAGTAAAGATAACATTTAAAATCATTTTTGACATTATTTTGGACGTCCAAGGTAGACCTAATCTTCACTTATGTGCTTGTGTGAGTAAACTAAATCTGGAACGATTTTGATAAATGGTTTAAATTTGGATCCAAGACATGTATTGGACAACGTCTGTCGGGTCCGCTAATAACTGACTACATTTAACTCAATAGCGAACTTTGCGGCTTTATATTATACTTTTGTTTAATTTATATATTTTACAGAAGCATTTCATCTACATGAGGGACCATGATGGGACCGCAGTTTGTTTTAAAAACGAATACAATTTCCATATAAGGAGTGGTTTATCTTCTGGAGCATGGTTGGTCGCACACTCAAATTAGTTCTATAACGCGTATTATACTGGTGAAAGTCACCATTTGTTTTGAAATCGTTTAAGTTTTTTTGTACATACAACAAGGCTTCAAGAATATATTGACCGGATAATGTCATAATATTTAGTTTCTTAAATCTATTCCTTACCGTCTCCATCGTTGAAACACAACAGATACCCCGAACAGCCCGCTTCTGCAACACACACACAAATATGGATTGAACCTCTGCACCACCCCATAGTAGACCGTACCGTACGACATAACGCTGTGAAAGTAGCTATGGTACACAATTTTAGCCGTATCCTTATCAGTAAGCTGTCGGATTTTCTTTACTGCATATGCTGCAGAGCCTATTCGAAAGTCTCTATGTGTGGGCCCCACTGGAGTTTACTATCTATGAGAGGTACGCTTTTTCACGCTATTTTCTATAAAATGAAATCTGTTTTTGCTTTGTATATTGTCTAAGTGTTTATTTTATAATATGTTATATGTAGCTGTTTTTATAAATTAATAAACAGATGTTGCATCAGTGATTAAATATATAATATATCTTAATATTTAATCACTGTTATTATAATAAATAAATATATAGTTGGTAATAAATAATTATTAAATTATAGCAGTATGATGAGTAGACTTTTTTAAATATATTTGTAACAAACGGACAGAAGGCTCACATAATGTTATTCTTATACCGCCGCCCATGGACACTCAATTCCAAAGGGCTCACGAATGCGTTGCCGGCCTTTATTTTCATGAAGGATTTTATGTTTGAATTAGTTCGAAAATACTTTAATAGGCCGCTGATTCTATATAGTGCGCGGTGAAAACTACTTAAAAAACACTTGTAGCGTATCGTAGATACTATATGTACATACTATATGGTGTATTATTTTGTATACGATTTTGATGTATGTGGCATCTTAAATACAGGACACTAAGAAAAGAAAAAAACAGACGTCACTCAGAACAGACTTTTAAGGCGAGTGAGCATGTATTTTGTTCCCTTGAGCGTTTGTTTAAGAATATAAATTAATTACTGCTGTTTGTGAAGAAATATATCAATTTAACAAAGATAAAAATGGGTTGTGATTCATAAAATATAGAACATTCCATACACTCAGTTGTCCAACGAAGGACGTCGATGTGATACGGGTGAAATTTCGTACACTCGACGTCCGATGGTGATACTCAGGTTCAGGTATCCGAAGAACTCCTGTAAGCTCTCCAAGATGAATGCTTCTTAGCTTGATTAATTGCTTCTCAACATGCTAATCATAGTAACGCCAAGCCATCTATTGAAAACATTGTAATACATTTTTGTTATGTATTTATAGCTATAATAAATATAGTTTTTTTTAAATAGCTTATGTTTATTATATCACAGCTATAAATAAATAAAATAAAAGCGTTTTACTTCAAATACTTAACATAAAACATTAATATTTCTATTATCTATCATCAATTTATTTTCATGGTTTGTGTGTGCCCTATTTTGGCAAACTCATCCAAATCTCTCCATTACTGTCTTTTCCACTCTTTGGCACTTTGGGCAGCTTAATAATTTGTTCTGCCAAGAAGGTCTGCCAAGGATAGAGAGACATGGAAACAATTGGGTAGGCCTATGTCGACGGACAACCTGACCAGGGCGGTTAATAATAAATTATTGTTTTTGCCATGTAAATAGATTTAAGAATATAGTTATTTATACAGTTTGATAAGAATAGCATTTAAGCGAAATGGTCAGCGAATATAGGGCTTTTATTATTATTATATATTACATTTTTGTTGGAGTTGATCATGTTTTTCATGTCTTATCAGTTGAATTTGTTCAACGGATTACTATCACTCGTCTGATTTAGTGTTAAACTTTTCGCAGTCAATGGGAAAAGTTACAATCAGATACGCCAAGAACTAGAAAGTGACCTCAAACTATCGAGAAATAGAAATGAATCTAATTTGTGTTATAGAACTAAATTATTAAATTTTTCAACTACACCTTTGTTAGCCTTATGGCTTCAGCGACCGTCTGAATTCCGAGGTCATAGGTTCGAACCCCGGCTGTGCAACAATGGGTGTTATATGCGCATTTTACACTCACTTGTACTGTGAAGGAAAACATCATAAGGCCTTAAGGTTAAAATCGTTTGTTAAACACAATAAGTTTATCATCTACTTGTCGATAACAAAAGATCACGGAACAGATAGAGAAATCTGAGGTCCAGATCTGAATAGTTGCAGCGTTACCAAGTTGGTTGATTTTTAGGTTGAAATTTTACCGAAATCTGTATGTGTGTATCTGTAATTCTTAATCTATTGTTTCTACCCTGGACTGGGGTACAGGACGTGGCTCTGAAAATAAGAAGACAAAAATGGAAATGGGCAGGTCACATGATCAGGGGAAAGGATAAATGGAGTAAAATAGTCACACAATGGTACCCAAGAGATGGAAAGAGAAAGTGAGGTAGACCACAAAAAGGGAGGGACGACTACATTAGACAAGTCGCGGGAACGACATGGGGTAGAGTGGCCTTAGAAAGGCCAGAATGGAGTAGATTGGAGGAGGCCTTTGCCACCTGGCAAACGGACAAGCAAAAATGGAAAAAAGGAACAATTTACGAAAAATAAAAATAAAGAATACGCTGTCATGTCCGATAAAAAGGCTATTATATACTTATGAATAGTAAAAATTAAAATTTCGACGACCGATGATTTTATTTATTATACAAATTGTGACGATGAAACAAATAGCTCAAAATTTCTTCGTCCCCTAAATCATCGACATTCATTATAATAATAAGTTTAGAATTTAAGGTTATAGTTACACCTAGGAAACTGTTATTTACACCCTTTTCAAGTGTCGTGATACAGTAATAATAATAATAAATAATCTTTGTTTCCCTCACATATACATACAAGGTTATTATGATTAAACTAAGATGATAACATTTGGAAGTGTATCTGAGAGACTGGCCTCTGTAACAAGAGACCTGAGTTGTCACTCCTCCTGCCTCTCCACCACCCGACTGGACACCTACAATCAGGCCATTATAAGATACAATAGTAGAAAATAAGTGCTAAAAGAAAACATTGCAAATGGAGTCGTAAAATAAATTTGGTGTGTCTGTGTTTTTAACTTGAGTTATTTGTATAAGTAGGTAATTTCAAATTCAAAACCATTTATACGCATCAAAATGTACATTTAGGTACTCCAATTAAAACATGCATATTAAATGCTTCCATTTTTATATTTACTGTTTAAGTAAGTTCTCAAATCAAGGGAGTAGAACGGACGAGACTGACAATAAACTCTCCGCCACTCTTTTTAATCACCAAGTTTTTTGTTTTACAAAATGTTTGTATGCTGCATCTATTATTTCCTATTAATTACTTACGATGTCATGAACATTGGTAATATAAAAAAATTAAGATTTGTCCTCTATCAGCAGTAAGCATGGTGAAATAGGGGCACGCAGTTACATCATCGTCGCATATAAAATATAAAAAGAAACAAAAACTCAAACTTAACAAATATAACTGCATTAGAATTGTGACTTAAAATGTCAGTTTATATATTAATTAACTTATGCAGGGGATTATGATACTAAAAGAAAATCTGACGTAATGACTAGCTAGAAAAAATAACAGAAAAATTTAAAATTTTAATTATCTATTTTAATTTAAAACTGTCATTATCTCGTGAACAAAGAGCGGGAAAATCACTGTGTATTATTTTAAATTAAGAACTTTTATTTTAAGGTTATCGGTGTAAAAATAAAATTTAATCGTAAAATCTAAAGACTGATGTACCGATGGGAGCATTTTTTAAATTCATTTCTAGAACTGTAAGGAGAAAAAAATTACGCGGTATAACCTAAGACCCTAACTTTTATTCCAAAAAAGAGAACTGTCTCTTTGGGGTAGCAGAGCAGTGTTGGCCTAGTGGCTACAGCGTGCGACTCTCATACCAGAGGTCATAGGATCCCGGGCTGTGCACCAATGGATTTTCTTTCTATGTGCGCATTTAACATTTGCTCAAACGGTGAAGGAAAACTTAAATGTCTTAGATCCAAAAAGTCGACGACGTGTGTCAGGCACTGGAGGTGCCTACTTGCCTATTAGATTTAAAAATGATCATGAAACAGATTCAGAAATCTGAGGCCAGCACCTAAATAGGTAGGTAGCATAACAAAACATTCCACGTGTACATATGTAGCTACTTACAAAAGAGGCTAAGAAAAATAATCAAATTAAGGTGAAAGTAGTTTATACTTTTTCTCATTATAAGTTGCCTCCTTATTTATAAAACCGTATCAGTCTAATTGCGCTCTTTTACAAGTAATATTCCGTCCCTTTCTGTCATATTGTGTTTACGCTGTGATGAAAAGAGACTGTAATTTCGAAGCATTTATTTTTCCTGTTTTTCAAGGCAGTTTTTGCCGCGCACCACCACTTTGTGGAACCAGCTGCCCACCGAAGTATTTCCGAACCAATTCCACTCGGGGTCCTTCAAGAAAAGAGTGTATCAATTCTTAAAAGGCCGGCAACCCACTCGCAAGCCAAGGTATCACTTGACTTCAGGTGAGCCTCCTGCCCGCTTGTCCCCTGTTTTATAAAATAAAAAAACTTTTTCTCTTCGAGTGACACTCAAAGCGTCAATTGACAACACACATGGATGTATAAGATTTAAAATAAACGTCTATTCCGTTATATTCTCGTAATTACAAATCATCGGTTTCCTAAAATTCCTTCTGTTCCACTTGGGGGCTGAAGGCAAGGAAGACTTAATACTTAAACTAGACATGCGTCATTCTCTCAACTCTTAAATTTGGCGTGTAATTTATTAAACTACTGGAAAAGTAGGTAATTTATAAAACTTGACGCTGAATTAAAAATTAGTTACACTGATATAATGTAATAGAATAGAATATAACTAGTGATGATGAAAAGAAGAGAAAGAGGTTGTTCTTCTTATGTGTACAACAAACGCTGGTTTCAAAGAAGGAATGTTATAGAGCAAGATGCAAAAATAGATCGCGAGTGCGTTGCCGGCCTTTTTAAGCCGGCGACGCACTCGCGAACCCTCTAGCATCGAGAATGTCCATGGGCGGCGGTATCACTTAACATCAGGTGAGCCTCCAGCCCGTTTGCGCCCTGTTCTATAAAGAAAAAAATAGGATTAGCGTGAACTATAACTGCTGAATGTTAGTCATATCCATATTTGTGTTCTTAGACGATCGAATTCTAGTCTAGTCTAGATTCCTTTTCATGAAAGAAGTCCCGCGGGTTCTCGGCACAAACGGTCGGCTCTTCGCAAAGGTCGCATTTCCCTTCGAATTCATTTCCTTCATCCATATCCTGTTTACTTTCAACAATGCACCCACATATACCCACCCGTTTGCCCCCTGTTCTATAAAAAAAAACATATGTATAAACTTTTAGCAGCTTCATCTTAAGTAATGACATAAAAATTTAGATCATATAAATGTGTATATATATATATATATATCTTTTATTACACTCCTTTTATATCGATCTCTATAAGAATTGATCTTTTATTTTATAGATTATTTCCCATTCCTTAATTCCGTTCCGTAAAATTTTATTTTATTACCCGTTTCTCTGTTTTGACCCTGGGCCACAATGCACAAACCGTGCGGGCAAAAAAAATAAAAAAAAGACCCGCGGTGATTTTTGGTTCTAAAGTTCACATGTCGGCCGTGTTGTCATTCGTCGATGTTATTAAGTTTGTTGAGGTAGATTTTTGTGGGTTTTTAAATAGCTTAGTGCATTTTAAAGATTGTTTACAATGCAAAAACTTGTAAAAAGTTCGGCTCGAGAAATGACATTGAAGCTGAAAGAGTTCTGTGAAGATGTTTAACACAGATAAAATTAACCTGCAAATACTGTAATTCCATTTTTTATAGAACTAACCGGCAGGAGGCTCACCTGACGTTAAGTGATCCCGCCCATGGACACTCAATGCCAGATTGCGAGTACGTTGCCGGCCTCTTAAGAATTGGTACGGTATCGTATACGATCGTATTATAAAAAATCTCGCAAATCTCAAAAATGCATTACTGAATGAACCCTTAGATATTAAAATAGTTTTTAATAATTATTAAATAAATGTGAGTACCCTTATCATTTCCTAACATTTCAAGGTAGATTACCGTCTATTTGCATACATCTGATAATTTTTGTACAATTCGTGCGCGACGTCGATAGAAAAGCAAGCTTGGTTGGTTAAATCAAAGATTTAGATGGTTAAGATTAGATGGTTTAATTAAAGATTTCGTTCTTTGGTGATAAACAGTAGTTTTATGAAAGAAACTAACGTAAACTAAGTCTGCCATTTATAAATCAAATACAAAGTAAAATATTTTTTTTAAGTGAAGGCTTCGTCTTAGATAACAGTAGGAATTTATTTACTCAGTTGCACGCGCAGAAGACGATCTGACATGTTCAACTTGCTCGTGGTGATTGGGGCGATTTTATTATGTGTTTATTGCGTCCTACATCGATGCAACCGTAATTGGAAAATGTTAAGGGAATATCCGGGCGACTATCCGCTACCCATCATCGGAAATGGCTTACAATTGGGATTTGATTCAGAGAGTAATATAACTTTATTTTTCTATTATAAATCTTCACCTATTTAATTATAATTTTGATATGAACGAGTGTTTGTGATGCTTGAAATGTCTTATGAAAATTAACGTAAAACCGCTCAATGTAGATAAATGGTTGATTTGTACAAATTACTTGAATACAATTTAATTTTTTTATTATTGTATATAATAAAATTATTATTTTTAAACAACTGACCAGCAGTACTTGTGTAATCTAATAACTTTATATTTTAAACCGGTAATACGAAGCCGTGTGACTATGAAGAAACCAAAAAATAGCTACAATTGTCTCAATTGTTTTGTATAGATTTAGGCATGACCGTGTACAAATCAACGTGTAGACTTAGTGATCATGAAAAGATCTTAAGGTGTATTTCTCACGAGAACTAGTCGCTTTTATGTTTTATTAAAATATTTTTTTTCGTTTTGGTTAAAGGCATTTGAAATATAATTTATTTTTAAATGTTATCTGGTTACAGAATCTTCCGATAAGATTTTTAAACTGTGGAAGAAATATGGGATGAAAAATTTTCGCATGACGGTCGGCAGTGAAGAGTGGTTGCTAGTGACGAATCCCGATGATGTCGCGGTGAGTTTGTAATATAAATAATAATATTAAATAATATATTATATTATATAATAATCAGAAAATTATTACGGTTACTTCAGTGAAAGATTATAATTAAGATTAATTTGTTAATATAATCTTTATTTTAATGTGATGTAGCGAAAAAATAATGTAGATATTTTTATTTATAAATTTTAATTATTTATTTATTTAAATGTATGATATTGAAATGTAAATTCTTATGCTATATAAAATTCTACCTATTATTTACGTATGAAAAATTTTCACACTTGCGTGTCTGAATATGCAGTTAGATTGTACAACTATAATATTTTCTTCATTATTGTTATGTTTTTATTGATTGAAAATAATAATATCGTTCACTTCACGACTGACCTGTTCTTATAAGCCGAGTATTCCGTTTTGGTTTCATGATTTTTTTTTATAGAACAGGGGGCAAACGGGCAGGAGTTTCACCTGATGTTAAGTGATACCGCCGCGCATGGACACTCTCAATGCCGGAGGGCTCGCGAGTGCGTTATCGGCCTTTTAAGAATTGGTACGCTCTTTTCTTGAAGGACCTTAAGTCGAATTGGTTCAGAAATACTTCAGTGGGCAGCTGGTTCCACAAAGTGGTGGTGCGCGTTATTCATAGTTAAATTCAAATTACAATTGAAATAATATTAATTATGAATTCTAAATACAATGGACTATATATGTGCATACAGTTTTCTCAGGAGTTTTAAGCCTTGAATTCAGTATGACCATTATATATTACTGAAAAATCACATGCCTTTCTAGGCATATATTTTTGACCTAGAAGTCAGTCAATGCATTTTTTTGCGATATCTCCGACTTCAGTCGTTACGCAACTTGGCGGAAACAGATATGTCGTAATGTGCAGTAATAAACAACGTGATATATATAATGTAATTGATCACGTTGTTGCCTATAAATACAATTATTTTTCTAGACCATCCTGAATCATCCAACTCAGTTATGTAAACAAGTTGAGAGGAATACAGGAATGAAACCCCTTTTTGGAAACTCCCTATCAACTTCTGAAGGTAATTAAATTATCTAATCAAATCAAAATCATTCATTCATTACGAATGACATGTAACACAATGTACACTTCAAAGTAGAAATTCATATTGAATGCTAAATAATTATAAAATGACATTTACAATTTCACTGCCAGGGCACTTTCATATCAAGGGCATGGAATGGAAGAGGAGAACTGGCAATAACCTCTCCGCCAATCACATTATTTTAATACATTATTTACTGGAATTTTAATTTTAAATTGGAATCAGATTCGCTATAAAAATTAACAATGCCATTTAAAAACAAAACAACTTAATTTTAAAGATAACAGTAATTGATAAAGTTACAGTTGAAATACCAGTTTACAGAAAAGGAAAAAATTAACAAAAGGATTTATTTCTTCCCTCGCGAAATACTCATATCTCAAAAACCTCTGATCTGATTTTGATAAAACTTGTACTGTTCACTAAGTATGAATGTTCCTGATTCAAACCAAAGTACTGACTCTAAACCTGTATTTCCGGAAATTTGTAAATTATATATAGAGCCTGGATGCCTAAAGACACACTCAAATATCAAATTTAATTCAATAAAGTCATCAGGTAACACTAATACATTCATTTCTTGAGGTGACATACAAATATTGGCATATCTTTGAAATCATAAATTATTTTTATTTATATAATTTACTTAAGTGACAGGAGTATATACCCACCACGGAATTGGCATATATATCTTTTACTTCTGTTTTCACAAATACACGTCTTAATTAATATATATATACGTGTCACGTGTTTTTGTCATTCTTTGTCCGCTGTGGACTCCTGAACTACCGAACCGATATCAATCAAATTTGCACTCCATGTGCAGTTTGATCCAACTTAAAAGATCTCAATTGATACCAGCAATATTTTTTTATTGCAAATATTTGTTTATTATTTGATACAGTTCTAACAGATGGCGCTGTGTTAAAAGTACCAACGTTTCACATAAGTTCTCCTACCGTTTCCCTTGAACAGTTTACTACTATGTAATACAACAAAAAGCTTAGACACAGCAACGCTTGACCGAGTCTGCTAGTATACTATATATCAATCAACAGTCTCTGACGAAATAAAACTCAGTGACTGTATTTTTATAAGACACTATTTACTAGCATGCTTTTTTTACATACATAGCAAATATCATATTTAATATAAACAGCAGAATATATTCATTTTTCCAATTTCAAGGTGAACGATGGCGGTTGATACGCAAATTATTAGCGCCGAGTTTTCATTTCAAGACACTAGAAAAGAAAATTGACACCGTTAATGAGCACTGCGACCGATTATTTGAACTTTTGGATGAGCAAGATAGGATTGACGCCTACAAATACTTCAAGGCATTCATGTTGGATACAGTTTGTTGTAAGTGTATAGGGTTGTGTCTAGGTTTTTTTTTTATAAAATAGGTGGGCAAACGAGCCTGCGGGACGCCCAATAAGGCCATCGCAGCCCATAGACACCCACTTTTAGTGGCTGCGTTGCCGGCCTTAAGGGAGGAGTACGCTCGAATTTCGAATTTTGAATGGTCGTATCTGGGCCAGCGGCTGGGGTCTTCCCTGAGAGATACGACCTCCAACCCGGGGCCCAGTCGGTAGTAGATTCCACAGTTCCCTAGTTCGCAAAAGAAAATGCCTTGTGAAACGGACTGTGGAAGATTTCCAGTCATTAAGGTGATGTTGGTGAAATTTAGTAATCACACGGCTCGTATGATGCTGAAACGAGGCAGGAGGGATCATCCTAAACAATTCTTTCGAACACTCACCGTAGTACAATGGATGTACAATAAACAAAAAGCATATTTATTAACAACGAGCTTCCACAGTTGTTTTTACAGATTCGTGTGTTTTGTCAAGATTTTTCATGTTTGCAACTACTTTAAAAATACTCCCAAACTTTCCTCAGAAATCATACTATCTATTGATTAAACCGTACAAAATATACATCGACTTTTCAAGTCCGCGTTAAAATAACTACAAATTGTAACGTCAAAGTATAAAGTAAGTAAAGTCAAAGTATAAATCCCCCCACTGTATATTAATGAACATCAAAATTATGTGATTATATTGCATTTTCCAGATCTCAAAGCAACGACGTAGAACGGACATCGAGAAACCCAACGGTTTTATATCATTTCCGGAAAGCAGTCATTTCCGCATTCACTTTTTTATCTTTCTGTTTTCATCTACCCGCATTAATTATCTAAAATCCAAGATGTTCGAATTAGAAGAATTAGGTACCTAAGATTTGTATTAATGCTCTTTACAGCTTCCCTGATGGGCGTTGATATGAATTTCCTAGACAGTATAGACCATCCATACTTCGAGGCTGGTGACACGTATGTAATTAAATTTTAAATTTGCATTTTGCTTGGCGTTCTAAATTTATATTACAATGCAACTTTGTTGAATTATAATCAGAATATAGCCTTTGTCATACAAGAACAGTTTTAAATGCTCTGGTGTAGATTTTATAATCGATTTATAGATTGAAGTTGAGAAACGTATTAAACTTAACTCTCTTAATTTACTCGAGTTTCTATGACGGTAATCGAATAAATACATTACGAAAGTGGGGGCTACTTCGCTTTTGTTGTGCCTCAAATTATTGCGGAAGCAGTAAGTAGTTTTTCAGAAGGATTTTAAAAAGAATCACATAGGGCAGCACCAGGCATATTTTCAGGGAACTTAAAGAAAATAAAAATAAAGTCATTAACAAACCATACTACAACTTTACTAACACAGGCTTTAAGATTTTCCTGTTATAACTAACGTTTCGAACAGTTAGGTATTAAAATGCTATTTCAGATTCCATACATCATAAGATTGTCTTTTACAGACTTGAATTTCTAATGTATTTTTGTAACTTATCCTTATACTATATTGCAATTAGTAAGAGTTTTACAATTAACAATCTTGTATGAAGAATTGGCGCGTCTTTTGGGCAAGAAGAAATAAAAAATAATGCTTTGTATGATTAAATATGTTTTGACATGCAAAATAAAACCAGCTGTCAATGAACGCGAATAAAGTACTTCTTGTATATATTATTATATATCTGTGTGTGTTGTCTTTTTTTGTGAAGTTATTTTTGTTTTGGGTAACTCTGCTTAGATTAAATTCAATCCATCAAATCTATCCTCACCGTGATAACACTTAGAACGCGACATTAGCGGAATTGTGATTGACACAGAAGTCGCCATTAAAAATAAAGAATATAATAGAAAATAATAATTTTAAAATTTTTCAGAGCAATTAAATTAATAACGGAAAATTACTTTTCCTATTGGAGAAGTGTCCCGTGTCTTATAACGTTAACAAAATTATACAAGGAAACGCAGCGCATCGCTAAAGTTCTCGATGCTATGAGTAATGATGTAAGTACCCAAATTATATAAAATTAACACAAATATTTTAAAACATAGGCTTATTTGTCTCAATTGTACTGACGTCACAAATCTCAAATAGAAACCTTTCTAATATATAAACGAGAATTTGTAAAACTATTTCAAAAATTAAAATTTATTCAGAAATTCACATTTTCATATTCCTATAGATAACACAATGTATATTTATGAACGTCTAAAAAAATATATATAAAATGCTTCTAATTTTACATTTACTGCTAGTTCTGAAATCAAGGGCGTAGAATGAAAGAGAAGAACTGGCCATAAACTCTCCGCCACTCTTTTTAGTCGCCAAGTTTTTTTTTTTTTTTATAATATTTTTTCTACACAATTCCCCGACTATATAGTCGTCGGAGGCATTAAGTAAGTTTTTGTTTGTAACGTAAACGTAAACATACGTACGTTTACGTATAACACGTAAACTTGTAACGTAACTGCAAGTATTCACCATGTTCCACGTGGCATCATTAGTTTTAATAAAATAAATTTAAAACAAAAAATAGTCCTCTATATATATGGATCAATTCCAAACTTTACATCATATCTTCTTGGGTCACTGAGATTGAATTTTCTTTAAGATTAATTTTAATTTTTAATAATTATAATATAAACTTTATTAATAACTAATAGGTTGGAACAAAATTTATCTATCGATAGTTTCACACGAGGGAGTCACTATACTTTGGGCAACTAGGTAACAAAATTTCCGTGGTACATGTTTAAAACAGTTTTTTGGCAAGGTAACACTAAGGTACAACTAATCAAACAAGTCGTATAAGACATGTATGCGTGAATGGGTGCGTATGTGCATCTTATTGGGAATCTAGCTGAGAGTTGTGCGGTGTCTGTGATAGGTTTTTGAACCAGTCACACCAAGATACATAGTAAAAGTAGAAAGAGTAGGAATACAATTCAGCTTGCGTAATTTTTATGTGAATTGCATCTGGACAGTTTGAATATCTCAGAATCGATAGATTGGAAATTTTAGAATATCTGACATTACTATCTCAAATAAATCGCTGTAGCTTACTTACTTTAGTGTGAAGGTTTGAATTTAATAGTGCAAGATCTAAGCACTTTTCTTGCTTCTTCAGCTTGTGTCTTGGTCCAAGTCATAAAAGACAATTTTAATTCATATGCATCATATTTGGTTTTATCCATTATCTATAAAGTAGTAAATGCAATATTAATGAGATGGTTAAAGTAGCAAACAATTCTTATAACAAGTATTTTTAACACATTGAATGCTTAAACAATGGATATAAAGTAATAGCCAAGAACCCAAACGTACATACGTGTATTATGGAGAATTTTGGTTAACTATGAATGTTTGAAAATATGTATGAATTTATATTATTATTTTTATATAAAATAAAATTTTTTTGGATCTAAGAGCTAGGGATAGCAAGAGATTAAAAAAATTAAGGGGACGCTCGCACGGATCCAAGTGGGCGGCACGGCTACTATGATCCCGCTCCACTCGGATCCGAGAAAAGACCACTTAATGACTTAAGTTATTTTAGTCGTCGAAAAACCAATTTTGAATCGTTACAATTTGTCCTTATACTTATTCATGTATGCGTGAATGCATGAGTGTGTGAATGGGTGCGTATGCGCATGTATTTATTAAATGGTTTATTCTATACATACAACAGTAATTAATTTATATTCTTATAGAAACGCTCAAGGAACAAATACATATTCACTCATCTTAAAAGTCTCTTTTTTAATATTTGTCCTTATTTTACTCAAAAACAACACAGATAAAACAGTGTCAAACTTTCAGGTTATTGCACGAAGAAGAAAAAGAATACAAAAACTAATTGAATATGCAGAAAACAATAAAAACCTGGAACAGGATGTCTTAACAGAAAATGAATGCTTATTGGATAGATTAATTTTGAGCAAACTGTACTGCGGTGTTACGCTCACTGAAGATATTATTTTCGAAGAAGTCAAACTTGCATGTTGGACAGTATGTATATATTTGAATTAGATAGGGTTTAAAGATACATAGAATTGGCCTGCTGGAGTCGTAGGTTTGTAACCGGCTGTGCAACAATCTTATTTCTTTTTATGCGCGCATTCGGTTCAGTGAAGGAAAACAATGATGAATCGATGGCGTGTGTGTACAGGATGCTAGGCTACTAGTCTATTAGATTGACAATCATTATTAAACACATACAAAATCTGAGGTGCACACCTAAATATGGTGTAGCGCTACTGATGTATTTTAGTAACTATAAATATCATCATTATCATAAAATTTAAGATGGTCTCCTGTCTGAGGATTTATCGCCACTCAGTGCGGTTCTGCGTCAATGTCTTCAACTCCTGGTACGTCACGACCTCAGCTTAAGCTTCCTTAAGCCAGTAACCTATTACTCGTAAGCCAATCTTGGTCTTCCTCGTCCTCTCCTGCCTTCCTTTCCAAGATGGTCTTAAAGAAGTTGTCGTGTTGTGCACCAGGTGTCCAATCATCTTCCCCCTATGGTTTTCAATGGGACTCAGCAGATTTCGTTTTTCTCCGACCATACCCAGGGGGCCGTTCATAAAATACGTTCGCATACAAGGGGGGGGGAGGGGTCTGGCTGAGTGTGACAAGGGGGGGAGGGGGGGGGATTTATAGGGCAGCGTGACGTTCGCCGTTTAATATTTTTTGACATGAGCGCTAGCTGTGTGGCGCGACTCTAGCGGCGTTGCGATCCGTCACAACGGGTTTCTTTGTTTTTCCAATACTTGAGAGAGTAACGTTTCCACGTACACTGCGCTCTCGATTCAGTAACAAATGAAAATACTATTTCTCATGTATTTATTGTTATTTTATTCCTTCATTCGTCATTTAGCAGTGAACTAAATAATAAATGTTTTTAATTTTCAGAATTTGTCTACTATCATTTAGAATTTATCATACTCAGCAGGGGGGGGGGTCTTAGTTTTTGTGACGAAATATTTCTAGGGGGGGTCACAAAAAGTGTGACACAGCGTGACAATGGGGGGGGAGGGGGTCAAAAAAAGCTGATTTCAGTGTGACGTATTTTATGAACGGCCCCCAGCACGTCTTCGTTGGTCTTCTTTTCGATCCAGATTATTTTTAACATTCTCCTTCTTCTTAAGCTTCATGTTTTTGTCTTTCAAACGATAAAATAACACTATCTAAAATAATTATTCTAATATATTACCAATGTCATCGTACGACTATAATCATGAATCAAAGTTGGAGAATACATTAACCTACTCCATGGATCCATAGATTTGGCTATCATTGTGTATCTGTTCTAACTGATTCATCGAATCCACAGAGATGTTAAATATTGGTATGTACTTTATAGTTGAACTAATTATTTTTGAAACATTCTCTATAAGTAACAAATAGATATACTCAAGAAATATAAGTTGTACATATAAATATTTCTCTCAAAGTTTTTCAAATGTCATTGACAGTTTACCATAGATTCAAGAATTTCTATGATTTTATTGTCTTTAGGGTCATCATACGACTGGGTTAGTGTTGTCCCACGCTCTGTACTGCATTGCAAAGTTTCCTGAAGTCCAACACAGGGTTTTACAGGAACAAAAATTAATTTTTGGTAAGGACAGGTTCAAAAAACCAAATTATAAGGAAATAAATGAGATGAAATATCTAGAAGCTGTTATTAAGGAGAGTATTCGTGTTTTACCAGCGATAACCAAAATATCAAGACATCTTAAGAATGACTTACAGCTCAAAGGTAATGTATACATCTATATTACTAAAGCTAAAAACACCTCGCAATTATTAAACGCAACGCGGCATAACCGGAGCTGCCATATTGGTAACATTAAAACATTCATTACAAACAAATGTATTTATTTACATGAGAAACTTTATATATACGAACAAGATACAAATCAAATCAAATCAAACATGTACACTCATGAACGTCAAGAAAAACAAATTAAATTAACTGTAAATTTACATTTACAACCAGTCGCAAGTCAAGGGCGTAGAGCGGGTAAGAAGAACTGGCAAGAAACTTTCCGCCACTCTTTTCAATCGCCAAGTTTTTAATACAAATTGTTTGAACAGGAGCAAATCAATCCCAAGGATTAGGTTCATTTAAGTATTCGTCAAATTTATAAAAGGCTTTATTAATTAATTAACTTTTAACTAGGGCTTTGAATTTATTTAGTGACAGTTCTCTAATTTCGCTTGGGAGTTTGTTGTAAAAACGAATACAATTTCCATTTAAGGAGTGGTTTATCTTCTGGAGCCTGGTTGGTCGCACACTCAAATTAGTTCTATTACGCGTATTATACTGGTGAAAGTCACCATTTGTTTTGAAATCGTTTGTGTTTTTTTGTACATACAACAAGGCTTCAAGAATATATTGACCGGATAATGTCATAATATTTAGTTCATTAAATCTATTCCGTACCGACTTCCTCGGGGAAACACAACAAATACCCCGAACAGCCCGCTTCCACATCACATCGCTATCAGCCGTCCCAATTTTAGTCTACTAGGCTCATTACGATATATATCAGAACAAAAAAATAAAAGATACATATATTTAATGCCCTTTTGAAATTGTTAAACGCGCTAATATAATTTTTGACGGTAATTGATTACACAATTTCAAACCCTCATACTTAATACTTCTTTAAATAATTTGTACGCAGCTTCGGCAAGATAAGCAAACTCGCTCGACGAGTATTGCGTGCAGTTGTGTATTTGATTTTTTTTTAATGTTTAGCTACTCTGGAGTTATTAAATTTTAGGTTTTATTAGTCTTAGTTAAACAATTGTATGTATATATATTAAATTAATGCTTTTATTAATTTATTTTGTAGTGTTTGTATGTTAGAAATTTTGTTTTTGTATGCACCCCATATTTCAATTGGATATATATTATAAACTAAATAACATAGAGATTCCTTTTCTGATTCGGTAATTCTAATTTTAAGACCCAGATATTTCTCCCATTTTTTATCAATAAATTCAACAACATCTTGAACTTTTAGCGGTTGAAAGACAGGTATTTGTTTCTTTTCTTAACTTGAACGCGTTTCGTTACACGCTTTTTTACAATTATTTGATTTCCCTTCCATAGATAATCCGACGAAAATAATTACACGGATTACTATTTACGTCGAAGAATATTAAAAATAATTAACTGTTTATCTTTGTACATATTAACATTATCTGTTTTATTATACGAGTTTAAATTTCTATGAGCTATTCGTGCAATCTATAATTTAAAATGTAGGGAATCTCCGAGAGATAAATTTAAGGAAATTAATATACATACTTACCTTACCCTCGCAATATATTTGATATTTATATAGTGATAAACTAGCAGATTCGACCAAGCGTTGCTGTGGCTAAGGTTTTTTGTTTTATTCCATAGTAGTAAACTATTCAAGGGAAACGGTAGAACTTATGTGAAAGATAGATAGCTTATGTGAAACGTTGGTACTTTTAGCACAGCGCCATCTGTTAGAATTGTATCAAATAATTTGCAATAAAATAAAATTGCGACTATTATTGAAGATCTAAGCTATCCTATCTCTTAAGTTGGACCAGACTGCTCACGTTGTGCCAATTTAATTTAAAATCGGTTAAGTAGTTTAGGAGTTCATCGCTGACAAACATCGTGACAGGAGATTTATATATATTAAGATATACTAGAATAGAACATACGCACAATGTCAATACTCGAAACAAACGCAGGCTGCAATTTCCCCGTACTAGACTGTCTAAAGTTCGTAATTCTTTTTGGGAAAAGGATTTTCTTTTTTAATAAAATCCCAGAGGCTCTTATATCTCTGCCTTTTATTAAATTTAAGAAATGTATTAAAGAAAAGCTGTGTAAAAAGGCTTACTATAAAGTTAGTGATTATCTAGTTGATAAAAGGGCCTGGGACTAGTGCTGGGCAGGCTACTTCTAATTAATTTGCTATATTTGTTTTAAATATTGTAGAATTATTTGATGATTTTCTTTTTTTTAAAAAGAGTACCGAGAGTTTTTTGCGCCGGCTTTTTCTCTCGGCCAACACCCTCTGTCTTCTTTGCCGTTGTGTAGGGATCCCAACATCGCTCGAATTTAATGACGTGGAATAAGTGATACCATGATGATCTTATGTTCCAAAATAAACGTATTTTATTATTATTTTTTTTAATTAAACGTATGATTTATAGAGCAAGAACCCACGACGGCCAAACCATCTTTATTTTATAAAAGCTTATGGATTTAAGGTATTATACACGCCTTCATTACCTGTTAACTGCGCAACCACAATCCAAACTCTCTTGACGCTGGTTATTTATATAAGACAGGGGGCAAACGGGCAGGTGATTTATGTGATGTTAAGTGATACCACCGCGCATGGACTCTCTATATGCTAGACTCGCGAGTGCGTCGCCGGCCTTTTAAGAATTGGTACGCTCTTATTTTGAAGAACCCTTAGTTGAATTCTTTCGAAAATACTTCAGTCGGCAGGTTCCACATATTTGTTCTTGCGACAGAAATAAACTTTCAACTATTGTAAAAGAACGATCGTCATGGAGTATTAGGGTTGAAACAACGCGAATAATTATTCCCGTATGTTAAAACGTCACTGATTTTGACCCATGGCAGAGTACGCGCCTTCTCAATTCGTGATTACCCTAAACATGCTTATCATTCTTAGTTAATCAAAGCTGTAGATTATTATATGAGATGTAAAGGGAATCTAGCTTCATTCAATTTTGCAAAGTTTGTAGTAATTGGCATTCGAAACAATATCAAATTTCTCGCCTACTACAAACACGATTGTTACGAGAAAATTCAAACTCAAATCGTAGATTAAATTGGGAACATAGTGTATTTAAAAAAGGCTTAACGTGCCTTTTTTAAATATAGTATGTGTTTAAAAGTATTTACGAACCAAATCGACTTAGGGTCCTTCAAGAAAAGAGCGTATCAATTCTTAAAAGGCCGGCAACGCACTCGCGAGCCCTCTGGCATTGAGAGTGTCCGTGGGCGGCGGTATCACTTAACATCAGGTGAGCCTCCTGCCCCCTATTCTATAAAAAAAGGCAAGAAACAACATATGTGCTATATATGAGTTCAGCGAAGGTGAGAGACATCCATCTGCAAAATTTCAAAGTTCTTCAAAATCTTATATCTAAAAAAAATATAAATCATTCATCATCAAAAAAATAAATGTATAAATCTCCTAATATATGGAATTCGATAATAAAATACTAAAAAAAAATCTAGAAAATTATTACTACATTATTATTTCTTTAAACGCGTTTTTATTTCGATATTATTAAATTTAGTTTCATACGAAATATTTTCGCATTTGAAAAACTAGACAAGATGCAATTATTTTTTCAGATGGACGAGTGGTACCAGCCAATACGACCTTAGTAATATTTTTCAAAGGGATGTACCAAGATCCAAAGTTATTTGCAGAACCTGAAAAATATAATCCTGACAGGTTCTTCTCTCCGATGCATAATTACGCATTTGTTCCGTTTAGCTCAGGACCTCGAAATTGTATAGGTATGTCTAATTTGTAAAAATAAATTAAACGCCAGCAATGTAAAAAACAGAAACGACAAACAAAAAAAAAATTTCTCGTCACTTTTGAACGCTAGTGGCTTGAGAGTGCGACTCTTATCCTTGAGGTCGTATTCTACTTTTGTATTCACACTTTTTTCACATAACCTCAAAATTTATGTGAAAAATTCAAAAAACCAAGTTTTTGGTTTTTTATTTTTTACAAAAAAATTTTTTTTAACGAAATTTGGTGAAAACTTACCTTTTTATGTATGTTAAAACAAAAGTTTTAGATATTTTTAATACCTACTTTGCCATTTGACTTTTAGTTTTGGCGGAAATCGAGAAAAAACGTTTTTTACCCTTCCTCCCTCACCCCAGCCCCTTCCCGACCTCAGATCGCCCGTAAATTATTTTTCCTTTCATTTTTATAATATTTCCCTCCTTTTCTAATGGGTTTCATCCTAATATTATTATTTTTTTCACTTTTTATTATTTTTAAAGGCTCTACCCTGGTCTATAATATTCCTTATCGTATAAATATCGATATTATAAAAGTCTGCCACATGAGCAAATCATAATGATATTTTGTTCGCCAGCTTTCTATTCAAAAGTGGTAGGGATTATTAGAATATAATAGATACATTTTATTTGATGAAACTAATGGATAATACCTAATCCTGTACCCATACATGATATTCTGAGAATTGATTTATACTGGTAAACCTTTTTAGAATATTATTCTAGTTATCAATTTTATTACTACGAACTAAATAAAAATATTGTACAACAACAATCATTTATTCATATAGGTAACACAATGTACACTTATGAAAGTCAACAAAAAAAAACAAATATTCATTAAATTATTCTAATTTTACATTTAATGCCAGTTCTCAAATCAAGGGCGTAGAACGGAAGAGAAGAATTGGCAATAAACTCTCCGCCACTATTTTTAATCGCCAATTTTTTTTTGGAGGAGCTGCAACCATTACACCATATTCCATATGACATCTTGAGTAATAAAGAATAATAAAATAAATTAAAAACAAAGATTTGTCCTCTATCAGCAGGAGGCATGGTGAAATAGGAGCACGCACTTACATTCTCGTGAGAACAACACGCAAACACGTACTTAGTATAAACAACTAATATCACTGCATACACGAATTCAAGTACGACCAGTCACCACAAGTAGCACCCGTTCACGAGTATGACGCATGGCCAGCCATCGGCCCCCTCGCCATATTTTAGGGAGATTCTTTGTAAGGACACCCTTTTTGGGTACAAGTCCTATGTAGGCCTGCCATTCTCCGTTTCATCAAAATTAATACTATATACTTTTAAATACTTTAATAAAGCTTTCTATTTTTCAGGTTTTCGTTTCGCGTGGGTTGCAATGAAAACTTTAATATCCAATATGATAAGACGTTATGAATTTGATCTCGCCGGTCCTGGTACAGAACCACAATTTGTATATAGATTAATGACGGAGTCGAGTAATGGTATACAACTTAATATAAAAAGACGTGTTTATTAGTGAATTTAATTGTATTTTTAATAAAAAATATTTTGTCAAGCGTGTGGTGGAAGTTAAAAATTGTTTTACTGTCCAATAGAACCTCCAAATTTAATTAAAACCAATATTATAAAAACTTAGTGAATGTCAGTTTCGACCAGATACAACACAGCAAAATACTTCAAAGATCGATGAAGAATGGCGGTCATTTGAGTACAAACACTTATTGGTTATAGAAAATTTTATAATAGTCTCAAAGAGTTGAAATCTTTATGTTTAATTTGCAAGGCATAAGATGAAATCGTATGAAGTAGGATTAAAAAGATAGTTGTAGCACATAAAGGTACAAAAATGCACCTGGTACACAAAACCATTGAAATGCTACGAGCGTAGCTTAGTACTACGCCGTAGTGTGTTCGTAAAATAAACCTCTACGATGAGAGCTACGGAAACCTCTAACGCGACTTCACGTTATATTTCCTAGATATAAAATTATCCTATAATCCCATTTATAATATTAAAAGCGATTTATGTCTGGCACCAACAAAGTCATAGTAATAAAATAAAAGAAAAAACGTTATACAAACTGGATCCATTTTGTGGCCTCGGTAAAAGGTGTGGACGGCATGCACAAATGTAATGCAAACCTATAATATTACTATTAAATTTAAATTAGAAAATATAAAAAATCAAACAAGCAAATATCAAATATATCAAAAGACCAATTATTATAACATTATTTATAAAATACGATATTGTATGAATTGTGTGAATTGTAAATACTAGTTTATTAAAATATATTTATTTTTATTTTTTATTTATTATTTATTTATTAACACTTCGTTGCATTACATAAAAGGAAAATATTAAACATAATTTAATGAAAGCAACTGGCGGCCTTATCGCTTTAGAGCGATTTCTTCCAGACAACCACTCTGTATATAATATAGTTTCTAGCTGCCTCCGCGAACTTCGTTTCTCCTTAATTCCTAGCCTACCTTTTTAGTACACACCAACATAGAACAATTTGCTATGCTACCCCAGAGACTATTCAGTTTTCCGGAATGAAAACTTTTTAGGTTTTTCTGTTTTCTTAAGTAGGGATGAAAATTAAGTGTTGTATAATAAAATAAAAAAAGTGTCTATTAATTTTAAATAGGTACATTTTCATTCCTAGGTGTAAGATTTGGAAACCCTTTTAAGTAAAAAATACCTGTGTCAGGGTTCCCAGGTCTTCCATTAACAAACTAATTTCTTATTTTCCTTAAGATGATTACATTATTTAACCTTATTTTATTTACTTTTAACCGTTATCAACACGCCTGAGTGCATGAGTAAGTGGGTGCAAATGTGTGAGTGATTGATTGCGTGAGTCAGTGATCGAACGAATAAAGTGTGTAATAACATATTAGGTCTCAGAAGCAGCAGCAAGATTGTAGACGGTGAGCGGGTAAATATTAAACAGCCTATTTATTATATAATTTAAATTATATTTGTATTTTTGTATACTGTATCATAAAAAGAAGAGTGTGTGTACTTATGTACACGCGTTAGAAGTTATACTTCTTTGGCGTGTGGAAAAAAAATAACTAAAATGCAGTAGTGATTAACGATAAATATTAAAATTAATCAAAATAATTTTTAATTAACGATGTCAATAAATTATACATACCGACAATTAACTTCAAATCTATAAATGCACTCAAAACAGTTTATTCAAATCAGTTTTATCACTAATATTCAATATATATACTAATAAATAATAAATTATTAGTATCACCGTCGTATATGAAATTGATTTAATAAAAACACCAAAATAATATTTATATATTCACACTGTTTAATTGTACCCTTACGAAACACGTGTTCTACATATAAAAATACTAGAATATACAACTTGAACATAGTTATCAATTTTCATACCACCTAGAACTAACTTCATGCTGTTAAATTTAGGTGTCGGTGTGCGCGGGCATCGTAAAAATTCACTCTCATCGTTTTTTCTCCATCGCGCCAAAATAAGTATAACTTCAATAAAAACCAAAAAAAAAATATCTAAAATTTTTTTTTAAATATTGGACTGGACACAATCGCTTAGGGGTTCGAAAGATAAACAGTAGTCGATGTTCAGACCTACTAAATATGCATTATAAATGTCATAAGAATCGGTCGAGCCGTTTCGTTTGTGACGAGAATTTTATATTCAGTTATAAATACGTGTTTACGTACACATTTTATCAAATACGAATTTTTAATTTGTTTTAAAGTATTATATTTTTTAAGTTCTTTTTCTTATAAAATCTGATACTACTCACACCTGTGTGGCAAAATAGCTGATATTCGGTCACATATTGGTGTAATTGTTTCTTTTCGACTCGATATTAAAAGCTCGAGGTAACTAGTGCTCACATCATTTTATTTTGCGATGGTCTAAGTTTGCGAATAAACGTCGTTACCCAAGCCAACTTTAGCCATCGAACTCTTTCTATTATTAAAGTTTCAACCAACTGGGCTACTCTGAGGCCGATTTCAATAAAAGATATAAACTATTTCATTGCAATATTTTTGTAATGAGGAGAAAAGTTATAATGCTAAGCGGATTTCTTTTGGATTTTCTTTACATAATCAATGTTTTATGATTAAACGCGATAAATTATTTTTACTATCATAACTTATTGTAATAATAAATGAAAAAGAGCTCAAACTTTTGATTCCCTTTGGAGAAGAGACTCTTGAACCCCACAGTCAAGTGCACAGCGCCAATTAATGATTCAAGTTGGCTCCTGGTAAATAGAACCGGTGACCCCAGAGCTGGTGCTTTCCTGGCTCAAAGAATAAGTATCGCAATTCAGCGAGAACATGCTGCAAGCATATTCTGCACTTCCACAACTAATTTGAGTGTACGGCCAACAAGGCTCTAGAAGATAAACCACTCCTTATCTGGAAATTGTATTCGTTTTTACAACAAACTCCCAAGCGAAATTAGAGAATTAGCACTAAATAAATTCAAAGCTCTCCTTAAAAGTAAATTTATTAATAAAGCTTTTTAAAAATGTGACGAATACTTAAATGATCATTATCCTTGGGTTTAATTTGCTCCAGTACAAACAATATGTATTAAAAACTTTTTTTATTTTTGGGAGGGTTGTTGTCATTTTCTCCCACTGGGACCGCTGCATTCAGACTTCATAGAATATTATAAACAAACATTATTCAAAGAATATTATAATAAAATTTATTAACAAATAAGACCATGAACTAATTTCTTGAATTAAACAATCTGCTTTAAAGCGAGTAATTATTATATAATGAAGTTCCACAAAGTCTCTCGGTCGTCCGCCATTACATGAGCAAATGCATCTAAGTGTTTAATGACTATGCCTTTGTTGTTATAAACAACTATTCCACATCTGAAACGTACTTTGGTCAATTACTAATTTCTCATTCTAAATGTCTAAACTGGTGTTTATATAAAGATTCTACGATATATATACTAAACTAGCGAACCCAACACACGTTGTCCTGTTTTAACTATGGATATTGGTTTCGCATTGGTATGACTAAAAAAATATTTCAGAAACAAACTTTATCATTTACAATATTCTTTGTTTGTTTTTCTGGCGCGTAATAAATAGTTTTGATCGTATTCTGACACAGAACACGCGGTATATAACTGATTTCTAAGATTAATGCCACAAACAATTACCGACTGTAATTATTTTAACGCTCTTCCGAAAACTATATCCTTGAAATCCCATCTCACAACTCCTCTTTTCTTGGCGATTCCTTTAAGGTTTCAGCAGTTCGGCTATGGAATTCACTTCCCGTCACTATTCGCTTAGCTCCTTCTCTATCTTCCTTTAAATTTCTGCTGTATAAACATCTTCCACTGTCCACGTCATATCACTAACTACTAACTGACGTAAGACCGATCTCGAATTGGATTGTCATGATTCATGTGCACTGTTTACTTTTTGTTTTGTTTTATGTAACTTGTATCAGTTTAGTTTATTTTTATTTCTTTTTGTTTCTGTTAAGTATATCTTTTTTGTATTCCCTTTTCTATTTTTGCACTTCTTGCCTACCTTATCTAACATACTCATAGTGGTTTTTTCCTTTACTCACAGTGGTTGTCTGGAAGAAATCGCTCTAAAGCGATAAGGCCGCCAGTTGCTTGTTATTAAATAATGTTTAATATTTTCCTTTTATGTAATGCAACGAAGTGTTAATAAATAAATAAAATTTTAAACGTATTTCATCAATACATTAACTACGATCGAAGCATTTGTTTTAAACGATAGTAATTTTTCTTAATTCCTCTTCGACGATATTTGTCGCACGCATTCATTCAATGTTATGTCAATCTCTGTATAGTTGCATCAAAAATGTTTGAATTATGAGACTCGCACTGAAAAACAAATGTAACAAATTCTTTATGATTACTTTATTAAATTTTCTTATCTTCTGCGCGATTTTCTTATTTTTTGGCGTTTTATTACATAGTAGTAAAACTATTCAAGGGAAACGGGAGGAGACCTTATGTGAAAGGTTGGTACTTTTAACACAGCACCATCTGTTAGAACTGTTTATAATAAAAACAAATATTTGCAATAAAATAATATTGCGGGTATAAATTGAGATCTATCCTATCTTTTAAGTTAGATCAAATTGCACACGGTGTGCAAATTTGAATGATATCGGGTAGTTTAGGACAAACAACGTGACACGTAATTTATATATAAAAATTTCATATAAAAATCTTTTCGTATTGTTTCTGCAAATCTGCAGAAAACATAACGGGAACAGGACAAGTATTCCAAGTTTATTGGAGTAGTACAAGTAACTTCATAAGTCAGTCCTTACGAAGGAAGTTTATAGATTGTCAAAATATTCTATTTTCAGAAGATCAATACAAGAATTCTTTACAAAAGTACGCCTACACATAGAACGATAAAATATAATCTATGTTATAAAAGGGTGAGAAAGTAGAGAAAGGAGTCACAGGGAATTTATTGATTTTATAATATTAGCTGAAATTAAAAAAACATGTTTATTATGGAACATAAGATCATCATGGTATCACTTATTCTACGTCAATTAATTTGAACCTGTTGGCATCCCTACTCATCGGCAAAGAAGACAGAGGGTGTAGGATAAGAGGAAAAGCCGGCGTAAGATATTCTCGGTACTCTTTTAAAATCGCAAATAATTTGAAGTAGCCTGTCTATCACTAGTCCCGGGCCCTTTTATTAGCTAGACTTTCTAGTAAGCTGTTTTACGCAACTTTTCTTTAATACATTTCTTAAATTTATTAAAAGAGATAAAAGAACCTCTGGGATTATATTATAGAAGAGTATCCTTATCTCAAAAAAGAATTACTAACTTTAGATAGTCTAGTACGGGGAAATTGCAGCCTGCGTTTGTTCCGAGTATTAACATCGTGCGTATGTTCTATTCTAGATTAATATAAAAAAAGCCTTTTATTTCTTCCATTCCATAAGTATTACAATTCAGTGTGCATGCAAAATAGATTTAAAAAATAATTTTCAGCAAGAACCCTCTCCATGAAAGGTAAAGGCCTCCTTTTTACTTTATACACTAGATTAATATAATAAAACATAAAACAAAATATATAACCAGATGGAATACATAATAAGTACAAAAATGTTCAAACACTTTCGAAATAAAAATTATTTAATTTAATAATAGAGATTAATTTAAGCATCAGATACATTTAACATTTCCAATCTACATGGAACCAACAACAGAGCTGGTGCGGCTTTTGATGCGGCTGAAAAAGCAAATACAGGGGTCTAGGCTCTGAATATGATTTTGTCCCAATCGGTGTCGAGACCCTTGGTCCGTGGGGTCCTAGCGCGTTAAGTTTTTAGGTAAACATCACAGGAGAACGAAGAGCTGGCAGCTACCTCGCACAAAGAATTAGTCTAGCTATTCAAAGGGGGAACGCTGCCAGTATATTCGGAACCTTGCCTGAAGGGACTCCTTTTAATTATATTTTGTAATTATTAAATATTAAGGTTAGTTATTAGGTATATTTTTATGTATTATGTTATTTGTTTTGAATAAAGTTTCTGTAATTAAAAAAAAAAGGTGATTTAACATTTTATGTTTACATTTAAACAAATTTACATTTTAATCCTCTTCTAGTATAAATGTGTACATTTTTTTGGCAAAGGCCTTCTCCAAATCCACTGCCACACTCTGCTATGTACCACCTGCTGTTACATTAATGTGGTCTATCCACCTGCTGTGTTGTCTCCCTTGGCTTTTGTGTGTTATGTACTAGAATATGTTTTAGTGATTAGCTATGGGAATACTTAAATAAAATAAATAAACAAAACAGAAGATGGACATGATCATTCCCTGACGGGCGCTTTAAAAATGAGATCGATTATATACTTACCAGTAGTGCCAGATCATTCGAAGATTATCATGACCTTTCAAATTTAAATTTTAACAAAAAATTTAATAAAATGGGGGAGGCCTTTGCCCGTGGGCATACAGAATCAGTTATCGTAGATTAACAAAAACAATAGCTATAATGTATTTATTTTGTATTCTGATGTAAGGCTATAAATAAATAAAAATTGTAATAATAATAATTTATTTTAAGTTTGTTTCACAGGAAAAAATTATATCTAAATAACGCTAGTTATACATACAATTTTTTTTTTAATACTAGATTTTATTTGCATAGTTGATGTGGGGGGGGGGGATTGAAACAAAACACGATTTATAAAGAATATAAATTTTATCAAACACAATTAAATGCAATTAAAACAGTGTAAGGTAATCCAGGGAGTCTAAGTGCGGAAACGGAGTCTCTACACAACACGAATCTAATAATGAAGTGCAACACAAAGAGGACGTGTATTAAAAGAAGCAACAATTTCAGAGCGATACACTCGAAAAAGTTTAGTATTGGTTAACAACGATTGCTCACTTCGATGGGCCGATTCATTGCCTCTGTTGTTTCGGCTCTCGTATCGAAAAAGGCTTTGATTGGCTGCAATCGCTACTAGAAATGAACATGCCCATTCTCTAGCGAATTCAAAGGCGTCCTGACACACGTTTGAAATTGAATATTTGACAAAGTCATTCTCAACATGTACTGTACCGACTCGCTCCATTGTATTTATTGCATACGAAACTTATCTTTTATTTCACAGTTTTAATATACATTTTTTTATAGAATAATGGGATAAAGGGCAGGAGACTCCTGTGGACTTGGTGATACATGGACACTCTCAATGCCAGAAAGTTCGTTACCGGCCCTTTAGCAACGGGTACGCTCTTCTTTAAGTCGACTCCAATGTGGACGTCCAACACACTCAGCTGTAGGTTCCATCAATCCAAACTACTCCTCTGAATACTCTCTATTGTAAATGCGGTAGAAGAGTGAGTTCACATGTCTACGCAACGGCAACTACAAACTTTAAATATTTCTGGTCTGCGGTGTTGAATCTAAAAGCAAAGTTGAAAGCTTTAAAAAGAGTTGGATATTGACAATAAAATTGAATTAGTTGGCGGGCGCTCGCTCCTAGGTCTGTCGGTAATCCTATTGCGGTGCCGACTCGCACCAGTTGGTTCTAAAAGTTAGAACGCGGTACCAACAAAACGGCGCTAACGCCTCGGGACTTATCGCACTAGCGCGGGCTTTGTACCGAACCAAGTATGACTACTTTACTCATCTGTATACAGCTCGGAACGTGTGTTGCAATATTGAAAGCACTCACCGTGCTCTTCCATCTGTGGACATTTTATTTCACCTGGAGAGGAAAGTTTGCGAGAAAACTTTATGTTGCGTACGGCGTTTTTCTAGCGCAGAGTATTCGAATTTCAAAATTATTGTATCTGCTTGAAGAGTTTGTTTCATACGGCTATGTTCAGTATTCGAATTTCAAAAATAGCATTTCACAATTATGTTCCTTCCGTGTTCTTAATTTAAAATATAAAACGAGACACTTGATACGCTTTCATAGTGTGATACAATTAAATGATGATTAATGACATTCATTAATAAATGAGTGAGCAACAAGGCCTTTTATCGAAATAAATGGGAGCATAAATCTTAAAAATGGAGATTAATATTCGTAATAGTAAGAAATGCGTAAAATAATTGCTGCAATGTCACAAGCTGCTGCCCGCGAGTTTGTCTATCTTATTAAAGTCTAAGGAAATATAATGTTTTTTTTAAATAAATTAATATAAGATTAACTAATTATTGTGACAGTCATGCAAATTATTGCTTTTAGTTTTAATGAAATTTAACCTAAGGTTTCCTATAATATATAAAATTCTCGTGTCACGGTTTTTGTAATTATCCTCCACCGAAATGGCTTAACTGATTGTCATGACATTTTGTGTGCATATCTGTTACGTCTTTGAATCTGTCAACATCTATTTTTCATCACCCTAAATGTTAAAGGCCCACCCCTAATTCATTTTTTATTTATTAGACAAAAAAAATATTTTGATGATACTGCATACAATACATACAAACCTTAATTTTCACGCTTCTACGATGAACCGCTAATTATTAAACCAAAAAAATTAATAGAAAGGCAAAACAATGTTTGCGGGATCCACTACTTTTAATATAACAGGGGGCAAAAGCCTCACGTGTGCGTTGCCGGTCTTTAAAAAAATGGGTACGCTCTTTACCCTAAGACGAATTGGTTCGGAAATACTTCAGTGTATGCTGGTTCAACACAGTGGTGCTTGGAAAAAGATTCCTCAAAAATGCTTAGTTATGGAACGACGGACCTACCCCAAAACTTCTCAGTCTTTCTCCATACGATCTGGCTGGCCACTTAACAGCTGAATTTCGCGAAACACACGTTCTGCAATTCAAGCTGCTTGTGTATTTGAATGCGTTTGGGTGAAGCCTAGATGAAGGTTGACATTCGAAAATCAGGCGCAGAAGGTGCTAAAGTCGATACTTTCATACTTTGTTTAATATTCCAACATGACTGTCGACTGACGACAGACAGCTGCCTTCCTCCTTTGTGCACAGAATCAATTCCCGGAACTTATCTGCATATTTTATATATCGAACGTTGCAATGCTAATGCAGATGCCGTAATTAACTTATAGGTGCAAATAACATCTAAGGTATTCCTCAAGCGTGCATACAGAGTACTCCGGGGAGTATAATCCATCGCAATTTTACTATTTCATTGACTTATATTCATCTACACGTACGTAATATGACACATACATACATAATATATAAATGTAGTAATTGTAAGATATTATTATTGATTATTTTGTGCGTTCCTTTCATAAACGACGATCGGTGATTTTTTTGCAAACAATCAAACCCAAGACGGATAAAGCAGTAAGTTAGTAAGGTAATCATCAATAAACGTAATATTTAACGCATTTATTTGGAATTTCACTTAAAGAGAACTGTTTGATCTTGCATGTCACTCACACCAACGTACTCGAAGACAGGTCCATAATCTTGTTAACATTTTTCTGTTGTTTTTTATTCAATGTGAAATATCATTTAGGTTAAATGATAATATTCGAGAGCCACTCCAACGGTCGTAGATCTTGGCTTCAGATTTCATTTGTTTCTTTGAACATGCGGGTTCCCCGGGATACTTCAATCTATTGGTTATAATCCTTAAGAAAATCTCTCATTTGTGTAGGTAGGTGGACTTATTTTCCGCAATTAGACTAAAATTTGGTCCGTTTTGCGTAAAGTTCCGGTTCAGGTAATTTAGCCAGCCTAGCTCCTTCCAGAAGCACGGAAGTCTCCTGGGCACTTCACAGGCTTCATGGAGCGACCTCATTGTTCCGAGGATTTCCGTACCTTGTTTAGCAACAGCCTCGCATTCCAGGACTATGTGACTGATTCCTCTGCGATGAAACAGCTTCTGCACATGGGGCTGTCCGTCGCGCCTAGGATAATAATATGTTTGTTAAAGAGACAATGGCCCGTAATTGTCCCTATCATTGTTTTGAGATGGGTTCTGTTTAAGCTTAGAAGTCGCTTTGTTCATTGCTAGCAGAGCCATTTTTGACTGTTCGCAGTCCGCACTTCGCGATCATCGTTGATTCCAGATTTCGACTGTTCTCGATGGTTAATTCTCACTTAAAATTCAAACTTAGTTCGCAGATCAACAAAAAATCTATTAATCTGTGGAAATACATTTGCTCCTGTCAAAAAGAATACTTACTGTCGGCATCTTTTTACTATGAAGGAGCTCTTTGTGTGCAAAATCACGTTCATGTTTGCAGCCTCTGTGTAGTTTATCGCTTCGGGGGATTCTTTTTTACTTCGCAAATCACAAAACTTGTAAATATGAATATTTTTGTGTCATTTTTTCCCGACTGTATTGCGATGTTTCCTTTGTAGGCAGCTCTTTGCATCTTTATCGTCAATTAAACTAATATTTCAATATGACTTCAAGTCATAAACGTTTTTCGTATTATATCGCTCCGTTCCGACAGTGTACGGTTATAGAAAGAGTCTATTGAAACAATTAAATCTTTCTGCTTTAAAATTTTAGTACATATTATATAATACAAAATATAAGGTCGTGTTTACATGTCGTATGGAGAAAGACTGAGAAGTTTTGGGGTAGGTCCGTCGTTCCATAACTAAGCATTTTTGAGGAATCTTTTTCCAAGCACCACTGTGTTGAACCAGCATACACTGAAGTATTTCCGAACCAATTCGTCTTAGGGTAAAGAGCGTACCCATTTTTTTAAAGACCGGCAACGCACACGTGAGGCTTTTGCCCCCTGTTATATTAAAAGTAGTGGATCCCGCAAACATTGTTTTGCCTTTCTATTAATTTTTTTGGTTTAATAATTAGCGGTTCATCGTAGAAGCGTGAAAATTAAGGTTTGTATGTATTGTATGCAGTATCATCAAAATATTTTTTTTGTCTAATAAATAAAAAATGAATTAGGGGTGGGCCTTTAACATTTAGGGTGATGAAAAATAGATGTTGACAGATTCAAAGACGTAACAGATATGCACACAAAATGTCATGACAATCAGTTAAGCCATTTCGGTGGAGGATAATTACAAAAACCGTGACACGAGAATTTTATATATTATAGGAAACCTTAGGTTAAATTTCATTAAAACTAAAAGCAATAATTTGCATGACTGTCACAATAATTAGTTAATCTTATATTAATTTATTTAAAAAAAACATTATATTTCCTTAGACTTTAATAAGATAGACAAACTCGCGGGCAGCAGCTTGTGACATTGCAGCAATTATTTTACGCATTTCTTACTATTACGAATATTAATCTCCATTTTTAAGATTTATGCTCCCATTTATTTCGATAAAAGGCCTTGTTGCTCACTCATTTATTAATGAATGTCATTAATCATCATTTAATTGTATCACACTATGAAAGCGTATCAAGTGTCTCGTTTTATATTTTAAATTAAGAACACGGAAGGAACATAATTGTGAAATGCTATTTTTGAAATTCGAATACTGAACATAGCCGTATGAAACAAACTCTTCAAGCAGATACAATAATTTTGAAATTCGAATACTCTGCGCTAGAAAAACGCCGTACGCAACATAAAGTTTTCTCGCAAACTTTCCTCTCCAGGTGAAATAAAATGTCCACAGATGGAAGAGCACGGTGAGTGCTTTCAATATTGCAACACACGTTCCGAGCTGTATACAGATGAGTAAAGTAGTCATACTTGGTTCGGTACAAAGCCCGCGCTAGTGCGATAAGTCCCGAGGCGTTAGCGCCGTTTTGTTGGTACCGCGTTCTAACTTTTAGAACCAACTGGTGCGAGTCGGCACCGCAATAGGATTACCGACAGACCTAGGAGCGAGCGCCCGCCAACTAATTCAATTTTATTGTCAATATCCAACTCTTTTTAAAGCTTTCAACTTTGCTTTTAGATTCAACACCGCAGACCAGAAATATTTAAAGTTTGTAGTTGCCGTTGCGTAGACATGTGAACTCACTCTTCTACCGCATTTACAATAGAGAGTATTCAGAGGAGTAGTTTGGATTGATGGAACCTACAGCTGAGTGTGTTGGACGTCCACATTGGAGTCGACTTAAAGAAGAGCGTACCCGTTGCTAAAGGGCCGGTAACGAACTTTCTGGCATTGAGAGTGTCCATGTATCACCAAGTCCACAGGAGTCTCCTGCCCTTTATCCCATTATTCTATAAAAAAATGTATATTAAAACTGTGAAATAAAAGATAAGTTTCGTATGCAATAAATACAATGGAGCGAGTCGGTACAGTACATGTTGAGAATGACTTTGTCAAATATTCAATTTCAAACGTGTGTCAGGACGCCTTTGAATTCGCTAGAGAATGGGCATGTTCATTTCTAGTAGCGATTGCAGCCAATCAAAGCCTTTTTCGATACGAGAGCCGAAACAACAGAGGCAATGAATCGGCCCATCGAAGTGAGCAATCGTTGTTAACCAATACTAAACTTTTTCGAGTGTATCGCTCTGAAATTGTTGCTTCTTTTAATACACGTCCTCTTTGTGTTGCACTTCATTATTAGATTCGTGTTGTGTAGAGACTCCGTTTCCGCACTTAGACTCCCTGGATTACCTTACACTGTTTTAATTGCATTTAATTGTGTTTGATAAAATTTATATTCTTTATAAATCGTGTTTTGTTTCAATCCCCCCCCCCCACATCAACTATGCAAATAAAATCTAGTATTAAAAAAAAAATTGTATGTATAACTAGCGTTATTTAGATATAATTTTTTCCTGTGAAACAAACTTAAAATAAATTATTATTATTACAATTTTTATTTATTTATAGCCTTACATCAGAATACAAAATAAATACATTATAGCTATTGTTTTTGTTAATCTACGATAACTGATTCTGTATGCCCACGGGCAAAGGCCTCCCCCATTTTATTAAATTTTTTGTTAAAATTTAAATTTGAAAGGTCATGATAATCTTCGAATGATCTGGCACTACTGGTAAGTATATAATCGATCTCATTTTTAAAGCGCCCGTCAGGGAATGATCATGTCCATCTTCTGTTTTGTTTATTTATTTTATTTAAGTATTCCCATAGCTAATCACTAAAACATATTCTAGTACATAACACACAAAAGCCAAGGGAGACAACACAGCAGGTGGATAGACCACATTAATGTAACAGCAGGTGGTACATAGCAGAGTGTGGCAGTGGATTTGGAGAAGGCCTTTGCCAAAAAAATGTACACATTTATACTAGAAGAGGATTAAAATGTAAATTTGTTTAAATGTAAACATAAAATGTTAAATCACCTTTTTTTTTTAATTACAGAAACTTTATTCAAAACAAATAACATAATACATAAAAATATACCTAATAACTAACCTTAATATTTAATAATTACAAAATATAATTAAAAGGAGTCCCTTCAGGCAAGGTTCCGAATATACTGGCAGCGTTCCCCCTTTGAATAGCTAGACTAATTCTTTGTGCGAGGTAGCTGCCAGCTCTTCGTTCTCCTGTGATGTTTACCTAAAAACTTAACGCGCTAGGACCCCACGGACCAAGGGTCTCGACACCGATTGGGACAAAATCATATTCAGAGCCTAGACCCCTGTATTTGCTTTTTCAGCCGCATCAAAAGCCGCACCAGCTCTGTTGTTGGTTCCATGTAGATTGGAAATGTTAAATGTATCTGATGCTTAAATTAATCTCTATTATTAAATTAAATAATTTTTATTTCGAAAGTGTTTGAACATTTTTGTACTTATTATGTATTCCATCTGGTTATATATTTTGTTTTATGTTTTATTATATTAATCTAGTGTATAAAGTAAAAAGGAGGCCTTTACCTTTCATGGAGAGGGTTCTTGCTGAAAATTATTTTTTAAATCTATTTTGCATGCACACTGAATTGTAATACTTATGGAATGGAAGAAATAAAAGGCTTTTTTTATATTAATCTAGAATAGAACATACGCACGATGTTAATACTCGGAACAAACGCAGGCTGCAATTTCCCCGTACTAGACTATCTAAAGTTAGTAATTCTTTTTTGAGATAAGGATACTCTTCTATAATATAATCCCAGAGGTTCTTTTATCTCTTTTAATAAATTTAAGAAATGTATTAAAGAAAAGTTGCGTAAAACAGCTTACTAGAAAGTCTAGCTAATAAAAGGGCCCGGGACTAGTGATAGACAGGCTACTTCAAATTATTTGCGATTTTAAAAGAGTACCGAGAATATCTTACGCCGGCTTTTCCTCTTATCCTACACCCTCTGTCTTCTTTGCCGATGAGTAGGGATGCCAACAGGTTCAAATTAATTGACGTAGAATAAGTGATACCATGATGATCTTATGTTCCATAATAAACATGTTTTTTTAATTTCAGCTAATATTATAAAATCAATAAATTCCCTGTGACTCCTTTCTCTACTTTCTCACCCTTTTATAACATAGATTATATTTTATCGTTCTATGTGTAGGCGTACTTTTGTAAAGAATTCTTGTATTGATCTTCTGAAAATAGAATATTTTGACAATCTATAAACTTCCTTCGTAAGGACTGACTTATGAAGTTACTTGTACTACTCCAATAAACTTGGAATACTTGTCCTGTTCCCGTTATGTTTTCTGCAGATTTGCAGAAACAATACGAAAAGATTTTTATATGAAATTTTTATATATAAATTACGTGTCACGTTGTTTGTCCTAAACTACCCGATATCATTCAAATTTGCACACCGTGTGCAATTTGATCTAACTTAAAAGATAGGATAGATCTCAATTTATACCCGCAATATTATTTTATTGCAAATATTTGTTTTTATTATAAACAGTTCTAACAGATGGTGCTGTGTTAAAAGTACCAACCTTTCACATAAGGTCTCCTCCCGTTTCCCTTGAATAGTTTTACTACTATGTAATAAAACGCCAAAAAATAAGAAAATCGCGCAGAAGATAAGAAAATTTAATAAAGTAATCATAAAGAATTTGTTACATTTGTTTTTCAGTGCGAGTCTCATAATTCAAACATTTTTGATGCAACTATACAGAGATTGACATAACATTGAATGAATGCGTGCGACAAATATCGTCGAAGAGGAATTAAGAAAAATTACTATCGTTTAAAACAAATGCTTCGATCGTAGTTAATGTATTGATGAAATACGTTTAAAATTTTATTTATTTATTAACACTTCGTTGCATTACATAAAAGGAAAATATTAAACATTATTTAATAACAAGCAACTGGCGGCCTTATCGCTTTAGAGCGATTTCTTCCAGACAACCACTGTGAGTAAAGGAAAAAACCACTATGAGTATGTTAGATAAGGTAGGCAAGAAGTGCAAAAATAGAAAAGGGAATACAAAAAAGATATACTTAACAGAAACAAAAAGAAATAAAAATAAACTAAACTGATACAAGTTACATAAAACAAAACAAAAAGTAAACAGTGCACATGAATCATGACAATCCAATTCGAGATCGGTCTTACGTCAGTTAGTAGTTAGTGATATGACGTGGACAGTGGAAGATGTTTATACAGCAGAAATTTAAAGGAAGATAGAGAAGGAGCTAAGCGAATAGTGACGGGAAGTGAATTCCATAGCCGAACTGCTGAAACCTTAAAGGAATCGCCAAGAAAAGAGGAGTTGTGAGATGGGATTTCAAGGATATAGTTTTCGGAAGAGCGTTAAAATAATTACAGTCGGTAATTGTTTGTGGCATTAATCTTAGAAATCAGTTATATACCGCGTGTTCTGTGTCAGAATACGATCAAAACTATTTATTACGCGCCAGAAAAACAAACAAAGAATATTGTAAATGATAAAGTTTGTTTCTGAAATATTTTTTTAGTCATACCAATGCGAAACCAATATCCATAGTTAAAACAGGACAACGTGTGTTGGGTTCGCTAGTTTAGTATATATATCGTAGAATCTTTATATAAACACCAGTTTAGACATTTAGAATGAGAAATTAGTAATTGACCAAAGTACGTTTCAGATGTGGAATAGTTGTTTATAACAACAAAGGCATAGTCATTAAACACTTAGATGCATTTGCTCATGTAATGGCGGACGA
This sequence comes from Pieris mannii, assembly GCA_028984075.1. Taxonomy (NCBI): domain Eukaryota; kingdom Metazoa; phylum Arthropoda; class Insecta; order Lepidoptera; family Pieridae; genus Pieris; species Pieris mannii. The sequence continues at coordinate 5,603,031 of CM054797.1, forward strand.
CCGAGAGACTTTGTGGAACTTCATTATATAATAATTACTCGCTTTAAAGCAGATTGTTTAATTCAAGAAATTAGTTCATGGTCTTATTTGTTAATAAATTTTATTATAATATTCTTTGAATAATGTTTGTTTATAATATTCTATGAAGTCTGAATGCAGCGGTCCCAGTGGGAGAAAATGACAACAACCCTCCCAAAAATAAAAAAAGTTTTTAATACATATTGTTTGTACTGGAGCAAATTAAACCCAAGGATAATGATCATTTAAGTATTCGTCACATTTTTAAAAAGCTTTATTAATAAATTTACTTTTAAGGAGAGCTTTGAATTTATTTAGTGCTAATTCTCTAATTTCGCTTGGGAGTTTGTTGTAAAAACGAATACAATTTCCAGATAAGGAGTGGTTTATCTTCTAGAGCCTTGTTGGCCGTACACTCAAATTAGTTGTGGAAGTGCAGAATATGCTTGCAGCATGTTCTCGCTGAATTGCGATACTTATTCTTTGAGCCAGGAAAGCACCAGCTCTGGGGTCACCGGTTCTATTTACCAGGAGCCAACTTGAATCATTAATTGGCGCTGTGCACTTGACTGTGGGGTTCAAGAGTCTCTTCTCCAAAGGGAATCAAAAGTTTGAGCTCTTTTTCATTTATTATTACAATAAGTTATGATAGTAAAAATAATTTATCGCGTTTAATCATAAAACATTGATTATGTAAAGAAAATCCAAAAGAAATCCGCTTAGCATTATAACTTTTCTCCTCATTACAAAAATATTGCAATGAAATAGTTTATATCTTTTATTGAAATCGGCCTCAGAGTAGCCCAGTTGGTTGAAACTTTAATAATAGAAAGAGTTCGATGGCTAAAGTTGGCTTGGGTAACGACGTTTATTCGCAAACTTAGACCATCGCAAAATAAAATGATGTGAGCACTAGTTACCTCGAGCTTTTAATATCGAGTCGAAAAGAAACAATTACACCAATATGTGACCGAATATCAGCTATTTTGCCACACAGGTGTGAGTAGTATCAGATTTTATAAGAAAAAGAACTTAAAAAATATAATACTTTAAAACAAATTAAAAATTCGTATTTGATAAAATGTGTACGTAAACACGTATTTATAACTGAATATAAAATTCTCGTCACAAACGAAACGGCTCGACCGATTCTTATGACATTTATAATGCATATTTAGTAGGTCTGAACATCGACTACTGTTTATCTTTCGAACCCCTAAGCGATTGTGTCCAGTCCAATATTTAAAAAAAAATTTTAGATATTTTTTTTTTGGTTTTTATTGAAGTTATACTTATTTTGGCGCGATGGAGAAAAAACGATGAGAGTGAATTTTTACGATGCCCGCGCACACCGACACCTAAATTTAACAGCATGAAGTTAGTTCTAGGTGGTATGAATTGAGGTTTTATTTAGTTTTGTTGTAAATGTAATTGTCGTTGATTGTATTAACTTCGTTAAACGGAAAATTGGGCGGGGCACATGGCAAGAGGAACAGAGAAGTGGAGCAAAAAACTTCTAAACTGGTGCCCAAGGTACGGCAAACGGAAAAGAGGGAGACCAATTAGAAGGTGGATGGACCAAATAAAATAAACAGCAGGTGGTACATGGCAGAAAGTGGCATAGTGCAGAGAGGAATGGTTGGATTTGGAGGAGGCCTTTGACAAAAAAGGACATACAGATACACTGGAAGAAGATTAAGTTAAGCGTACATTTAAATCTGGCAGTATTGCGATACTAATTCATTGAGAGAGGAATGCGCCAACTCAGACCTGGGATCACTGGTACTATCTACCAGGCGCCAACTTAAATCATTAAATAGCGCATTTGCTCTTAAACCCCATGGCCCAAGAGTCTCTACTCCAAAGGGAACAAAATCTAACTTGGAGGAAAGGCTCATATATTTAAGCCGTTTATTATTTACCTGTTCTTCTGTTCTCCGGCTATTCCAACACAAAACGGACGTTGAGTGTATTTCGTTCTTGTATAGTGTATTTTTTAGAATATTTTTTCATACATCAAAGGGTTCCGGCGTCGGTCTGTTATCATCAATTATCTATATTTAATTTTATGAAAACGTTGTAAATTTGTTCGACGTCGTGGTAAATAGAAAAATATTTCAAGTTTATGTTTACATTATAAATTTATTAAAAAAAAAATTAGATCATATGAAAGCTTTTAAAAGGGGCTTCGGAAGCATTTAACATGGCGTAATATATCGAGTTTTATTTTCGTGAATAATGTAATATATAACTAAATCCTATAATTAACTTAAGAAATAACATAATACATAAAAATATACCTAATAACTAACCTTAAAATTTAATTATTAAAAGTAGTCCCTTTAGGCAAGGTTCCGAAGATACTATATATACCTATTTTGAAGTGGATATCGGAAGTTTTAAAGTACGGGGTGGTGAACATTCAGTTCAAACCGATTGGATTTAAATAGTATCTTTCACGTTTATATATTTTAAATAATAATAATAATCAGTGGCACTACAACCTCTTTAGGTCTTGGCCTGAGATTTCTGAATCTATTTCATGATCATTTTTAATCTAATAGGCAAGTAGGTGATCAGCCTCCAGTGCCTGACACACGCCGTCGACTTTTTGGGTCTAAGACATGTCGGTTTCCTCACGATGTTTTCCTTCACCGTTCGAGCAAATGTTAATTGCGCACATAGAAAGAAAGTCCATTGGTGCACAGCCGGGGTTCGAACCTACGACCTCAGGTATGAGAGTCGCACGCTGAAGCCACTCGGCCAACACTGCCTACTATATATATTTTAAATACAAAATTAAATATTATTTATTTGCCATTACATTACCGATTTTCCATTTGAAAAGTAAAAAGAACATAAGACTACTAAACGACAGGGCCGGATGTAAGGGAAGGCAAACGGGGCCACAAAAGAGTGGTCAAAAAGAGAAATTATTTAAAACTCTTCTACATAAACCTTTCTTAACCAATCCTTTATTTCCTGTTCTTTTATATTGCATCGCCATTCTAGAATCCGTGTGATTATCTTTTTAGTTTTTGGTTTGTTTTAATGAGATTTTTGTTTTGTATTTACTTTAAATAAAAGTTTTATATTATATTATATAACATTAATTGCTTATGCACTTCTTGCACTTTACTCAAAATTTATTTAGTTTTTCCCTTACTAGTGTTATCTGGAAGAGTTCGCTTATTAGCGATAAGGCCGCCCGTTTCATCCTTTATGCAACGAAGTCTTAATAAATAAATAGAGACTTCGGAAAAAATGTTTTTCTGACTAGTTTACAATTTTTCTTTTGATTAATTTTTATTTTTGTTAATAAATTTATAAATAGTATTAGTAAAAAATCAACGAGGGTACAAAAATATATTGAAACCCTCGACTGATTTTTTTTTATTTATTTGGAAAATATTTTGGTGTCACTCTAATCAAAACGAAATCCGGCCCTGCTTTACCACTAAGCTTACCCGACTCTAGGGAAATAAAGACACTGTATACAAGCCTATTTAAAACGTAATGTCAACTTAAACTACATAGTTTGACTTATAGCTCTTATTACCCCAAAAGACGTTCATAGCAAAGTTTTAATTGCGCCATACTAAACTGATTCACGGCCTTTCGGGGGGTTAGGATGCTGCAACTCTCTAACTTCATTCATTATATCGTCGTGTTTGAGTTCACAACGTTTAAACGAGTGTAAAGTTCCCTCGATTGACATCAATACAGCCTTTGTGGGGCATGTTTGAGGCTGTAGCCTTAATTGCCTGCTTAAAATGTATATTCCTGTTTATACAATAAAGATTTTTATTATGATAATCAAAAACATACATATAAAAATCAGGTTAAATAAGATATTAGGCAACGGGCGACCTTATTTAACAAGGGATTTCTTCCAGGTGACTCTAGTATTAAACAATAAATAAAGAAACACCTACATAGTGTAACGTACAAGAAGTGCATAGTTAATCAACAAAAAGTAGCACCAGTACCTTCCAGCTCCTTCCTTTAACACCTTTGTCTTCAGTCACCGTGACCATCCACGCTGTAAAGCACGCGAAACGTCGGATAAATTTAAAATTATGTTTAAATAATTATAAGTTTAAATACAATAATACATAACTTTAATCCGTAAACAAGTGTTTTTCTTTAAATGTGTAAAAGTTATGTTAATAAAAGACGATACTATGTTTTTTTTTTAATTTCAAATTAATATTTGTTTTTTATTTGATTCATCTTAATGTCTAAAGATTAGAATTAGGGTGAAAATTACTGATCCATTTGTTCAACTGTTCATTTGTCAATGCGGCTATTGTTTCACTGGGAATTGAACTCTCTAAAAAAAACGTCGTAGTTCCATCTGCAAAGCAAAATCCAAGTCAATAGCAGTCTTTAAGAATATTACTTAAATCCTATACCCTAAGGGCGTTGAATTAAATTCGTAACAATACCTGGTTACGAAAGAATTATGAAAAAAGAGCTCTCTGGAGCCGTCAGCGAAAAGTGAAAACAGAACAAATCTTCAAGTTAAATTACCTCTTAAAACGAAGAATGTAAGGGAATAGATGGGATAATGTATTCAAAGCTTTGTTAGATTTCTTGTTGAGTACAAAGGTCGAATATCATATAATAAGTACGACTTTTTATTTAAAAAAGGTTTGTCAACGAACAAAAATAAAAAATAAAAAGAGTGTGTGTTATGTACACGCGTTAGAAGTTATACTTCTTTGGCGTATGGAAAAAAGTAACTCAAATGCAGTAGTGATTAGCGATCAATATAAAAATTAATCAAAAAGATTTTATTTAAATAATAAAATTTGTTTGTTATAATAATAATATAACAGATAGTTAAAATATCAATAAATCAAATTTTACGAAATAGTTAAGATCAAAGATAGTAGGTACAAAACACTCACATTTAAGGCATAAACAAGTATAGGTTTTATTTTATTTTATTTGTAAATTTAATTTGTTAATATACCAGAAATAATACAAAACGAAAAAAGTATATTTTTAGACAATAATATAATAATTTTTAATTAACGATGTATACATACGGACAATTAACCTCAAACCTATAAATGCACTCAAAACAGATTATTCAAATCAGTTTTATCACTAATATACTATATATATAGATATAAAGGGTGTTTCAACAAGAACTTTGTTTTCTAAAACAAAATAAAACAAAGAATTTAGAGGAAAATGAATGAAATTTTTATTGTATTACAAAGAGAAAAGTTTGGCAATTATGAATGAAAAATGATATCTGGCAAATGTCCACCACGACCACGCTGACAGATGTTGATTCTTTCATCAAAATTTTTAATCACTTTTTGGCAAAATGGAGGGTTTATTTCGTTAATGACATCACGGATTTTGAGTTTTAAGGCTGCAATCGATTCGATTGGCTCCGTATAGACTCTGTCTTTAACATAGCCCCACAAAAAATAATCCAGTGGTGTTAAATCACACGATCTGGCTGGCCACTTAACAGCTGAATTTCGCGAAACACACGTTCTGCAATTCAAGCTGTTGGAATATTAAACAAAGTATGAAAGTATCGACTTTAGCACCTTCTGCGCCTGATTTTCGAATGTCAACCTTCATCTAGGCTTCACCCAAACGCATTCAAATACACAAGCAGCTTGAATTGCAGAACGTGTGTTTCGCGAAATTCAGCTGTTAAGTGGCCAGCCAGATCGTGTGATTTAACACCACTGGATTATCTTTTGTGGGGCTATGTTAAAGACAGAGTCTATACGGAGCCAATCGAATCGATTGCAGCCTTAAAACTCAAAATCCGTGATGTCATTAACGAAATAAACCCTCCATTTTGCCAAAAAGTGATTAAAAATTTTGATGAAAGAATCAACATCTGTCAGCGTGGTCGTGGTGGACATTTGCCAGATATCATTTTTCATTCATAATTGCCAAACTTTTCTCTTTGTAATACAATAAAAATTTCATTCATTTTCCTCTAAATTCTTTGTTTTATTTTGTTTTAGAAAACAAAGTTCTTGTTGAAACACCCTTTATATCTATATATATAGTATATTAGTGATAAAACTGATTTGAATAATCTGTTTTGAGTGCATTTATAGGTTTGAGGTTAATTGTCCGTATGTATACATCGTTAATTAAAAATTATTATATTATTGTCTAAAAATATACTTTTTTCGTTTTGTATTATTTCTGGTATATTAACAAATTAAATTTACAAATAAAATAAAATAAAACCTATACTTGTTTATGCCTTAAATGTGAGTGTTTTGTACCTACTATCTTTGATCTTAACTATTTCGTAAAATTTGATTTATTGATATTTTAACTATCTGTTATATTATTATTATAACAAACAAATTTTATTATTTAAATAAAATCTTTTTGATTAATTTTTATATTGATCGCTAATCACTACTGCATTTGAGTTACTTTTTTCCATACGCCAAAGAAGTATAACTTCTAACGCGTGTACATAACACACACTCTTTTTATTTTTTATTTTTGTTCGTTGACAAACCTTTTTTAAATAAAAAGTCGTACTTATTATATGATATTCGACCTTTGTACTCAACAAGAAATCTAACAAAGCTTTGAATACATTATCCCATCTATTCCCTTACATTCTTCGTTTTAAGAGGTAATTTAACTTGAAGATTTGTTCTGTTTTCACTTTTCGCTGACGGCTCCAGAGAGCTCTTTTTTCATAATTCTTTCGTAACCAGGTATTGTTACGAATTTAATTCAACGCCCTTAGGGTATAGGATTTAAGTAATATTCTTAAAGACTACTATTGACTTGGATTTTGCTTTGCAGATGGAACTACGACGTTTTTTTTAGAGAGTTCAATTCCCAGTGAAACAATAGCCGCATTGACAAATGAACAGTTGAACAAATGGATCAGTAATTTTCACCCTAATTCTAATCTTTAGACATTAAGATGAATCAAATAAAAAACAAATATTAATTTGAAATTAAAAAAAAAACATAGTATCGTCTTTTATTAACATAACTTTTACACATTTAAAGAAAAACACTTGTTTACGGATTAAAGTTATGTATTATTGTATTTAAACTTATAATTATTTAAACATAATTTTAAATTTATCCGACGTTTCGCGTGCTTTACAGCGTGGATGGTCACGGTGACTGAAGACAAAGGTGTTAAAGGAAGGAGCTGGAAGGTACTGGTGCTACTTTTTGTTGATTAACTATGCACTTCTTGTACGTTACACTATGTAGGTGTTTCTTTATTTATTGTTTAATACTAGAGTCACCTGGAAGAAATCCCTTGTTAAATAAGGTCGCCCGTTGCCTAATATCTTATTTAACCTGATTTTTATATGTATGTTTTTGATTATCATAATAAAAATCTTTATTGTATAAACAGGAATATACATTTTAAGCAGGCAATTAAGGCTACAGCCTCAAACATGCCCCACAAAGGCTGTATTGATGTCAATCGAGGGAACTTTACACTCGTTTAAACGTTGTGAACTCAAACACGACGATATAATGAATGAAGTTAGAGAGTTGCAGCATCCTAACCCCCCGAAAGGCCGTGAATCAGTTTAGTATGGCGCAATTAAAACTTTGCTATGAACGTCTTTTGGGGTAATAAGAGCTATAAGTCAAACTATGTAGTTTAAGTTGACATTACGTTTTAAATAGGCTTGTATACAGTGTCTTTATTTCCCTAGAGTCGGGTAAGCTTAGTGGTAAAGCAGGGCCGGATTTCGTTTTGATTAGAGTGACACCAAAATATTTTCCAAATAAATAAAAAAAAATCAGTCGAGGGTTTCAATATATTTTTGTACCCTCGTTGATTTTTTACTAATACTATTTATAAATTTATTAACAAAAATAAAAATTAATCAAAAGAAAAATTGTAAACTAGTCAGAAAAACATTTTTTCCGAAGTCTCTATTTATTTATTAAGACTTCGTTGCATAAAGGATGAAACGGGCGGCCTTATCGCTAATAAGCGAACTCTTCCAGATAACACTAGTAAGGGAAAAACTAAATAAATTTTGAGTAAAGTGCAAGAAGTGCATAAGCAATTAATGTTATATAATATAATATAAAACTTTTATTTAAAGTAAATACAAAACAAAAATCTCATTAAAACAAACCAAAAACTAAAAAGATAATCACACGGATTCTAGAATGGCGATGCAATATAAAAGAACAGGAAATAAAGGATTGGTTAAGAAAGGTTTATGTAGAAGAGTTTTAAATAATTTCTCTTTTTGACCACTCTTTTGTGGCCCCGTTTGCCTTCCCTTACATCCGGCCCTGTCGTTTAGTAGTCTTATGTTCTTTTTACTTTTCAAATGGAAAATCGGTAATGTAATGGCAAATAAATAATATTTAATTTTGTATTTAAAATATATATAGTAGGCAGTGTTGGCCGAGTGGCTTCAGCGTGCGACTCTCATACCTGAGGTCGTAGGTTCGAACCCCGGCTGTGCACCAATGGACTTTCTTTCTATGTGCGCAATTAACATTTGCTCGAACGGTGAAGGAAAACATCGTGAGGAAACCGACATGTCTTAGACCCAAAAAGTCGACGGCGTGTGTCAGGCACTGGAGGCTGATCACCTACTTGCCTATTAGATTAAAAATGATCATGAAATAGATTCAGAAATCTCAGGCCAAGACCTAAAGAGGTTGTAGTGCCACTGATTATTATTATTATTTAAAATATATAAACGTGAAAGATACTATTTAAATCCAATCGGTTTGAACTGAATGTTCACCACCCCGTACTTTAAAACTTCCGATATCCACTTCAAAATAGGTATATATAGTATCTTCGGAACCTTGCCTAAAGGGACTACTTTTAATAATTAAATTTTAAGGTTAGTTATTAGGTATATTTTTATGTATTATGTTATTTCTTAAGTTAATTATAGGATTTAGTTATATATTACATTATTCACGAAAATAAAACTCGATATATTACGCCATGTTAAATGCTTCCGAAGCCCCTTTTAAAAGCTTTCATATGATCTAATTTTTTTTTTAATAAATTTATAATGTAAACATAAACTTGAAATATTTTTCTATTTACCACGACGTCGAACAAATTTACAACGTTTTCATAAAATTAAATATAGATAATTGATGATAACAGACCGACGCCGGAACCCTTTGATGTATGAAAAAATATTCTAAAAAATACACTATACAAGAACGAAATACACTCAACGTCCGTTTTGTGTTGGAATAGCCGGAGAACAGAAGAACAGGTAAATAATAAACGGCTTAAATATATGAGCCTTTCCTCCAAGTTAGATTTTGTTCCCTTTGGAGTAGAGACTCTTGGGCCATGGGGTTTAAGAGCAAATGCGCTATTTAATGATTTAAGTTGGCGCCTGGTAGATAGTACCAGTGATCCCAGGTCTGAGTTGGCGCATTCCTCTCTCAATGAATTAGTATCGCAATACTGCCAGATTTAAATGTACGCTTAACTTAATCTTCTTCCAGTGTATCTGTATGTCCTTTTTTGTCAAAGGCCTCCTCCAAATCCAACCATTCCTCTCTGCACTATGCCACTTTCTGCCATGTACCACCTGCTGTTTATTTTATTTGGTCCATCCACCTTCTAATTGGTCTCCCTCTTTTCCGTTTGCCGTACCTTGGGCACCAGTTTAGAAGTTTTTTGCTCCACTTCTCTGTTCCTCTTGCCATGTGCCCCGCCCAATTTTCCGTTTAACGAAGTTAATACAATCAACGACAATTACATTTACAACAAAACTAAATAAAACCTCAATTCATATAGATAACAAAACGTGACCACAGACTGGGTAATCAAGTCGCAATGCAAAGTTGGCTAAAGTCTGAATCGCAATATTTGGAGCACCCAATTCGACACAAACAACGTATAGCATTTTAATGGAACTTTCACCAGCTATTTCTGACCTCGGCCAATATTGCCTTTTTGTTTTTACCTTTTTAGGAATTTCTTGTTTGTAGAAAAATTGTTGGTAGTTAAATTGGTCCATAATTTTTGCTTTTTATAAAATGTTAACAAAAACAAAAATTAAAAATGCAAAACTTTCTTCTATTATATTAGAGAAGAGATTTATTTGTATAACTTCAGTGTCTTAGAACTTCTCTATACACAACATTTGGCACCAAAATAATTTCATGTTTTAGACTTCCGACTCGGGATGGGCCAGCATACAATTGTCCAAGGGTAAATATTGATACATTCGATAATACAGTACGTTCCTTTTGTTCTATGAGCTGTAGATTCCACAGCGATGACAGATTTTTATGGATAATTTTTTCACACCATTTTTGTTATGTCAGTCAGTGAAGGTGCAGCTCTCTCATGGTGAAATAATTTTTGAACTCGGTCAGTAGTTGTTGTACAAAAACATTACAAAGATACATGCAAAAACACAAATGTTTCCTTTTTTGTATAGATTATTCTCGGTCAAGTTTTACACGTGTATGTCACACCCAACACGTTACGACTGGATCAAGCAAATATTCAATTTTAATAAAACGTATGAAGTAATTTTTTAACCAATAATTACAAAGCAACACTTTCAATATGAAAATTTCCTTTACTAAGCGATTTCGATTTCAATCAATAATGCATACAGTATGTATTCAATAAATAGCTGAGACAGACAGTTATTTTTTCTCGCAAAATATGACGTATAGCTAACGTGCGGTACATCGAACTTTACCAGATTAGCTAACTGAATCTTATTGAGAGTCAAAACTTAGTCCGAACTATCACTCCCATATGTCAAAAATAAGAACGTTTTAATATACGAGGCAGCCATCTCGAATAGTTACTCCACGGTAAAATGCGTACTATAAACCACTTATTTTGTGATTGATGTTCCCTTTATCTTTATTTCATATAGAATATAAACTTGATTCTAATTCTACGATGAAGTTTCGAGAATGCGTATTGTATCATGAATGGCAATATATCTAAATGCATCATATATCTTCAACTATAACCAAATATTACTGACGGCTGTGAATTCGAATTGACTTATGTGTTTTGTGTACATGAACAACTTTGACAGAACTAATATGAAGCTACGGGCTTTGCGAAATTCATATTTAGGTTATCATCTACGAACCGTGCGCATTGCATTGCAATGTACTTAATTATTATCGCTAATTAAAGATGTAAGTTGGTGCCTGGTAGATGGTACCGGTGACTCCAGAGCTGATCTTTTCATCGTTCAAAGTGTGAGCATGAGTACACAGCCACAGGGGCCAAACTTTTTTAAAGTTTTTAATTATTAATATATATACGTAGGTTAAGGGTATGTTTCACAATGTCCGGATATGTTCCAAATAAGCTATTTATTACTTATTGGTAGGATAAACAGTATGCTTGCGTTTCACGACTGTCAGATAGCGTATACGTCATGAAATGCGAAGTATCTTATTCGGAACTTTTATCTTTCGAATAATTTATGTGTTGCATAGCTATTTGATACTTTATCCATACATTGTGAAACAGGCCCTAAGAATATTGTAATATTTATGTGTTGGTAATAAATCGCTTTATTATTTAAATAATCTTATTTTGAATTATGACTGTAGTTATATAAGATTAAATTTTAGCATATACAACTTTTAACTGATTGATGAATAAAACTAGTCTAATTCGTTAATCAAATAATTCGCTAAACTAATTCATTAATCAATGCAACGTACTTCTAAAATGTTTATGGATAAATCTGCTACATATTATAAGAATAAAAATTAGTCGCAAAACATAGTTGCTATACCCAAAGGCGGCTGGTCAACTTCGAGTTATTTTGAGATGAAACTTCTTTGTGCAAGAGGGTCAGTTTTGTACGGAAGAAACGCAATAATAATTATATTAGCATCACGAAAATGTGCAGCGTTTTGTCGAAGAAAAGGGAGAAAGCGATTGAGACCGATTGAGAGAAAGTAAGAATCACGAATTACCTTATAGAAATTCTATTTTAAAAATTAAAATTTCGTAAAGAGAATTTTTAAAATCTTTATATATATAATTCTTCTGTGAGTGTGTATGTCACTGAACTTCTCTCAAACGACTGGACCGATTTTGACGAAATTTTTTGTGTGTGTTCAAAGGGATCTGGGAATGGTTTAGATTCACAATTTTGTCCGCTGGACAATGTTTTTTTAATTAATTTTTAATTTATTAGTAGTTGTTGATTTTGGAATGTTTTACATTGGATGCGACAGACGGCGCTACCATCGCAGTGTCAAATTTTAAATAATATTCGAATTTTAATTTTAGTCTATCCCGACAGTTAGCGCTGCGATCAAATTAAAAAAAAGTTTTGTTATCATTGTGTTATTGTAGACCATGTGCTGGATCGTTAGATATTGTCATAACATTTGAATAATAATTTTCATCAAAATGGTCCAGAATGTTTTAGCTTATTAAAAAAAAGTTTGAAATTTTCTAATTAAAGACGTGTAGACAGGACAACGTCTGTCGGGTCCGCTAGTATTAGTATATTATATTTTATGTAAAATAATTTATTGAAATCTCAAATGACGAATTGTTAATTAAAACGCGACGTGCTTTTATTATCCATTATATAAATTTACAATTTGTATTAATTTTCGACACTTAATATTTTAATGACAAATTATTTAATTAAATTCCTAACATATTTTCCTCCGTCTCAGGCTCGGAAATCGAAAGTTTTTGATTTGTATAAATTTGAACATGACTTAAAAATTAATTGGCCAAATATATTTCACTTGTGATGTGCGTACTTTGTATGTGCGTACTTTATTCCTAGCACACTGAACAAGGATTTTATGGAGATAAAAATTGGTAAATGTTTTAATTCTAACAAACGAACAGCCTGTATGGAGCACATAGAAAAAAAATTAGGGAGGAATATCAAATCTCCACTTTCGTAATAAGGGACTTTATTTGCTTAAACTATGTCTGGTGGGTTTTATTACAAACTATTTTAAGATGTAAATAGAAATGAATAAAACAGCGTTGAATTAGACAAAATTTGCGGACCACTTTAATTCCAAGCACAAATAGGGACGATAAAAATAACATGACAGATTACGCTGACAAATGACAATCTCGTATATTCATAGACTATGTAGGTAATGTTAAATGGTTGCGTTTAGTTTAACAGGTTTGGCGTCACCCGCCGGGCCCGGGCAACTCTGGAATTATCCTAACGACGAATAGACGAGTCAGAGATCAGTAACTGGATGGACCTACTTATGCTCCATCTGACTGACATATTTGATAATTCTATGGCAGAAGATTTTCCACAGCGATCTGTGATCGAACAATATGTCGAATACCCATCCCAGAATATACTCATTTTTTTTTTTATATATAAAAGCTGCCAACGGGCAGGAGGCTCACCTAATGTTAAGTGATACCGCCGCCCATGGACACTGTCGATGCTAGAGGGCTCGCGAGTGCGTTGCCGGCCTTTTAAGAATTTGTACGCTCTTTTCTTGAAGGACCCTAAGTCGAATTGGTTCGGAAATACTTCAGTGGGCAACTGGTTCCACAAAGTGGTGGTGCGCGGCAAAAACTGCCTTGAAAAACGCGCAGTTGTGGAACGGCGGACGTCGAGGTGATGCGGATGGAATTTCGTATTCTGCCTCGACGTCCGATGATGAAACTCAGCTGCAGGTATTAATCCGAACAACTCCTCTGAACACTCTCCATGGTAAGTGCGGTAGAAGATGCAGAGTGACCCCACATCTCTACGCAACGCCAAAGGATCAAGCCGCTCGGAGAGAGATTGGTCGTCGACGATTCGAACCGCTCTTCGTTGAACACGGTCAAGTGGAAGGAGTTGGTACTGGGGAGCCCCCGCTCAGAGGTGAGAACAGTACTCCATGTGGGGCCGAATTTGCGCTTTATATAGTTGCAAGCGGTGGCCCGGAGTGAAGTACCGTCTCGCCTTGTTGAGCACACCAAGCTTTTTGGAGGCTAATTTAGCCTTTCCCTCCAAGTGACCGCGAAACTCAACGTCGTTCGATATGTCAACGCCAAGTATTCCAATGCTGGCTGCGGCTTTAAGAAGAGTGTTTTCGAAAAGAGGAGTAGCGACAAAGGGTGTTTTTTTAGCGGAAAACTTGTGTCTTCTTGGGGTTAAATTGGACTAGATTTAGTCTGCCTCAGTCGGAGACTCCACGTAGTAGAGTTTCTACTTCAGACACAAGTTTGTTCCGGTACTCATCGACATCTGCCCGAGAAATACCTGCCCGGCCAATGTAAAGAGTATCCCCAGTGCTGTCATCCGCATAGCAATGAATGTTGCTCAGTTGCAACATATCATTGATATGCAGAAGAAACAGGGTCGGGGATAAAACACAGCCTTGTGGGACCCCAGCGTTCACGGGTTTCAGGTCGGAACATGCTCCGTCAATGACGACCTTGATGCTCCGATCGGCCAGAAAGCTGGAGATCCAATCGCATAATTTCTCGGGAAGCCCATAAGCTGGAAGCTTCGAGAGCAGTGCTCTGTGCCACACCCGATCGAAGGCTTTCGCTATGTCCAAACTAACCGCTAGAGCCTCCCCCTTGGACTCAATTGCCTCCGCCCATCTATGCGTAAGGTATACAAGAAGGTCACCAGCCGAACGACCACGACGAAAGCCGTACTGAGAGTCACTTATCAGCTGGTGGCCCTCCAGATACCTCAAGAGCTGGCCATTAATAATGGTTTCCATTATTTTGGAGAACAAGGAGGTTATCGCTATTGGGCGATAGTTGGACGGATCAGAGCGATCGCCTTTTTTAGGGATCGGATGTATCGAAGCGATCTTCCAGCACTCCGGGACAGTGCCAAGCGAGTACAGGTACCGGAAAAGGCGCGTTAAGACCGGAGCTAACTCAGGAGCACAAGTACGCAGCACAATTGGAGGAATACCATCCGGCCCGCTCGACTTATGTATGTCCAAGGAAGATAATGCTTTGCGGACAGCACGTTGCCGGAATGTAACTTCCGGCATTGAAGAATCACACCTTGAAATGATCGGTGGTGATCTCCCTCGGTCATCCAAAGTCGAGCTGGAAGCGAAGAGACAGCCTAAAAGGTCGGCCTTCTCCTTCGCAGTGTGGGCCAGCGAGTCATCCTCCCTGTGCAATGGTGGTATGGAGGGCTGACAAAAATTCCCTTGGACAGCTTTGGCGAGAGACCAGAAGGCTCGAGTCCCCGAAGGGAGTTGGGCCAATCTCTCGCCAAATCTGGCAATGTGCTCTGACTTTGCCTTAGTGATTTCCTGTTTGAAGGACCTGGAGGCTGAGTTATATGCTTTTTTGAGTTCGCTGGTATTAGCATCACGAGATTTCGCCGCTTCCGCCCATGCCTTAAAGCATTCTCGCTTTCGACGCGAGGCCGCCTTGCAAGAACGTTTAAACCAGGGCTGAGACTTGAGACTGAGGCACCGCAGAAAATGGAATAAAGAGTTCCATGCCCTGCAGAACCACTTCGGTGACAGAGGCAGCGACGGAATCTGGAGCATCCAACGAAAAGCAAATAAGCCCCCAAGAGTAGGACGCAAAGAAAGACCGCATCCCGTCCCAATCTGCTGACTTATAGTGCCAAATACGGCGACAACCCAAAAAGCGGGGCCGCGAAGGGCGCGTAGATGGCACAGTACTCCGGACCACACAATGATCCGATGAACCCAATGGCGGGTCAACAGAGACTTGATAGTTCTCCGGATGCGAAGTCAGCAGAAGGTCCAACAAAGAGGGTGTCATTCCAGTCTCGCTTCCATATGTTGGACCTACTAAAAAGGAAGCTAAGTAAGAAATAATATTAAGGGAAAACAAAGTGCAGCTAGCAAAAAAACATGTATTTGGTAATAAACAAAACCATTTATTCAATACATTCAAACTTTTTTATTATATAATGATTTATTTAAGGTATTAACGCACAAGCAATTTCGTTTCATTATTTACCTTAACAATGGGCGCCGAGTCCCGAAATGTGTTGTAAGTAAGTGGGCCAAAAGATAATTTCGTGTTATTTCAGAATTACAAGAAAAATATAACTTATATACGCTGTACCATTATAAATATGTACGTGTTCACATTGAGAATGGCTATGTATACCCGATGCTTACGAAAATTATATAATTGTTTTAAATTTTTTAAAGTATAATTTTGGTTTGGGTCGTACCAATCTCCATGTACATGTCAAAAGAAATATATTTTAGAAAGGTAGTATTAGTTATCCGTATATTAAAAAGATTACATATGTTTTATGCAGACAGTATTTGGCAACAAACAAACAAAATCTTTATTAATCGCCAAGATTTTTATACAACGTTTGTAAGGAGCTGCAACCATTACATGTTCCATATGACATCTTGAGTAATCAAGAATAATAAAATAAATTAAAAACAAATATTTGGCGTTATGTATACTTAATTGAATAATATTAATAAACTATTAAAATGTAAAAAAAATAACAACAGTGTATAGAACTGAGAAAAACACATACGCGAAATATAAAAAGAAATCAAACAAGGAATAAATCTTTATTAAACCTTAACAAATTCTTCTGATTCAATTCTGATGAAATTCATCTGAAGCTTCAAACTACACATGGGTTAACATTTCCTATCAAATTACAAGTATGAATAGCCGTCAGTGGCTGATGAGACAGTTTCAATGGAAATCCAACATACAGTGGAAAATAGCTTTCCCAAACTGCAGGCATTGACAATCAGCCGAATGAGATGGGTACCAGCTGCACACATGTGCTCATACATTTAAAAACATTGCAATGGCATTTTAATTTCGATTCCAATTTATTGTTAAATTTATTTTAAAGTACTAGCAGACTCGGCCAAACGTTGCTGTGGATTAGATTTTATACATTAAATAGTAGTAAAATACTCAAGGGAAACGGTAGGAGAACTTATGTGAAACGTTGGTACTTTTAACACAGCGCCATCTGTTACAATGTTATCAAATAATAAACAAATAATTTTCAATAAAATAAAATTGCGACTATAATTAAAGATCTAAGCTATCCTATGTCTTAAGGGTGACCAGACTGCTCACGGTGTGCCAATTTATTTAAAATCGGTTAAGTAGTTTAGTTTAAATGTAAATGGGTGAAACCTTTGCCAGTGGGCACACAGAATCAGTTATCATAGACAACAAAAACAATAGCTATAATGTATATATTGATGATTCTGATATAAGGTTATTAATAAATAATAATAATAAGTAGTTTAGGGGTCCCACGCGGACAAACATCGTGACAGAAGATATATATATATTAAGCTTGTCCCAGTGCAGCAGGCAATTCTCGTGTATCAGGTTTGAGGCTACGGAGTTTTGTCGTATTTGACATTTGCTTGGAGGGAAAACATCAAATGTCAGACAGACAGCAAATAAGGCCAAGATCCATATTAATAATAATATTAATAATAGCCAAGATCCATATTAATAATAATATTAATAATAGCCAAGATCCATATTAATAATAATATTAATAATCCAAGATCCATATTAGTCCATTGAAATGTTACATGGGCTGAACATTTGTTAGACGATTTTGTACAAAATGTGTCTTTCAAATTTTATGTATGATGGATAATTTAGGTGATATAGCCAAAAAAGTGTTTAACCCCCTTTTTCCAAGATGGCGGCCGTGGTACAAGGGTGCCAACCCAATAAACTTGGGTTGAAGCTTGTATTGTATATAATTGCGTCTTCCAACATATGTTCAGTTTGGCCCTCGAATTGCAATTTTGCTTTATTATATTACTGTATTATAGTCACGAATATAAAGTATTTAAAATTAATTTCACTTGTTTAAAAAGCGCGAACTGGAATTTACGGCTATTTTGTTTACAATTCCGTGGAACCCGTATTTGGGTTATTTGGCTAGATTCAGACTAGAGGTAACGACCCAAACGGAATTTAGTTTAAATAAACTATATAAAAAAACAATAATGTTGCTAATTCAATAAATAATAGAAAAACCAAGCATATAAATTAATTTGCTTCTCTTAAACACGGCTTTTGTTATCTTAATCGAATCAAGACTCTACATTGTACCGAGAAGTTAAACACGGAGTTTTTAAACTAACTATGAATACAAATATAATTCACGTATAAAGGTAACGAAGTCCCAAGTTAAATTTGTTGCCAGGTCAGGGGCAAGGGCTTTTTGTGTGAATAACTCAAAATATAACGGATTTGCGTAAAATATGTGAAACCTTTTGTATGCTAATAAGACCCTATTGTATGGAGATTGAATTTTCAGTATACACCATATTGTGATTTATTCTTTATATAAGTTCAAAAATTAGTTTGCACGTAAAAAGTTCTAGGTTTCCTTCTCGTAACTAAATGTGTATAATATTAAATTTATGGATGCAAAGAAGGAAAATGTACTGCCAACTAGTTCGATAGTAGTTGGTATTTCCGGGTACTGCCTCAAAGGCAGAACCCGGAAATATTTTGTCCCGCCCTAGGGACAAACCTAAAACTCATGGCTGACCAAAACTAAAAAAAAAAAAAAAAAAAAGTTTGTACTCTATTCCCACTAAACAGGGCGTGCGGAGCCGAAAGCACTCACAGCCGAACTGATATCTCTAACCGTTTAAAAGTTAGCTTTCGCAAAACCGTAGCTCATTAACTTATCATCACCTTATCAGCTCCTATTTCCTGCACGAAATTCCCAGTCATTATCTAATGAATGCCTCAGTACTAATGCATCGCGTTATCTACTTTCCTACATTCACTAACCCAACCTATGGCTTTAAATGAAAAATAATAAATATATATTTAAAGTAACCTAACGTACGGGTCTAAACAAATTATAATAAATATACCTAACCTTTAACACCACTACCTATAAATATAATTAGATGTAAGGGTTACATGGTAAAATAAAACATTTTTATTCCAGGTATTATTTTTTATTTATATGTTCATTATATTTCTATACAAATTTACTAGCACCATATCATTATTCACTGAGTCACATGTGAAATTTCTAAGGAAGTCTTCTAATCTCATCCCCCTGAACTTGTAATATAAATATACCAAACAGTACTCTCCACACACCGCTGATAGATAATCTTGAACCGTAACGCTATTGTACCTCCACATGCAAGAATTCCTCCTTAAAAACCCTTCTATTGCCTCAATAGGTTTACGTCCAAATGAATCAAAATATTCACCAACTCTTTCGACGCTTATATGTACAGCCACCCAATGAGACCCCGGCTGTGAATCAGGGTCAAGATTGCATATTATAAATGCTGGCACCTGAGCATAAATTGGCAATCGATTTGAAGGATATACGTTGCTTTGGAGGCTGGGATGTATCATACGAAGACTCATTTGCACTTCTAGTGTGTTCATACTTTAATACGCGTTTACTCCGCTACTCTTTTGCTCTTTAACTGACTACATTTCTAACTATCAATTCATATATGTACCAATGAATTCATTTAAACCCACATAATATGATCTCAACAGAAGTAATGAGTCTTTTTATTAAACAAGTAATGAGGTGAATAAAAACCATGTCATATTCGTTTAGGTTATATTTTATTATTCTTAATATCATAATTACATAAGTGATTGCTTAACTACTATAATCCACACATACATTTCTGTTCTTATCTATTTCTATAATATTTGAAAACTCTGCGTAAACTACACAGTTAATAGTTTCAGTCAATGCGCTCTCGAATCTTACTTCCATTCTTACACTACCATGGCGAACAAGATTCCAATGCACATTAGAGTTAGCCGACAAGTCAGGTGTTAAATCAAAAGCTAGTAAACAGTATCCATTTGAATATTGCTCCCTCGATATTCCATTACCTTCGTTAAGAAAATGTATACCGGTGCCTGAGTACAGGGTGTGGTATGCGCTCGTAAATACATCGTTTGGAAATGATGGTTGTAACGATTTTGAAGGTATCTGTTGACCATCTATATATAGGCTAAATGAGCAAATACCAAAATTTTCAAAGTTGAAAGGATTTTTAACATAACTACCGTTGAATGCTGTATTATTCACAAAACCTATAATACATCTCTTAGGAACCTGCCCTAAAAATATATTGTCCAGTGTTTTACCCTGCACACCAGATGGTATGGTCAGGACTTTCACTTCACCTCTTGTTATAGGATATTTAGCTGTAGTAGTGGCAAGAACCTTTTGATGGGCTATTAGTATTGATGGATTAATTTTTGCTCTGCGTATTATTAAAGTTGCATCTGTGATACAGACTTTGTACTTATTATCTGCATTCTGTGACATGAGGTTAAATGTTTCTCTCGATCTCACTAATTTTATAGATAATTCGACCCCGTTAATGAGGAATTTATCTTGATTGAATATATCCCCATGTAAATGCCCAATCATTTCAACATCCTTACCATCCTTTGAAAGTTGTTGTCTTTTGTAAAAGCCCTTGTTTGCCTCATTAGTTTCATTCATTTTTCCAGCTGTATCCTCGTACCATAAACCACATGTCAAATGTGATTTTTTGGCGGATGATGAATAATTTAATAGAGTTTCTATGAAAGCACGATATGCATAAGTATTATTTGGGGGTGACACAAGTTTTTGGTTTAGGTAAACATCCAATTGGTTAAATAAAGAATGTAACCAATTATTGACTGGTGCCACTACATTAGCTGCATTAACTACAGAACCGTCTTGATTTTTAATTTGAGCCTTGAGATGGAGTAGTGTATGCGAAAGGTCTATGTAGTCATCTCCAGTACCAGGTACTTGAAATTCGATGGGTCCATCATCACTTAATGAAGAAATTGGTTTGTAGTGTATCCAGTGTCCATATTCGATACTTGTTTGTGTGGAAGGAAGAGCAAACAGATCCAATTCAGATTTAACGCACTCACATGAATGATTATGAATAAATGACATTATGATTAGTTTGAAAATATATCCTTGGAATTATTAATATTTTTGTTCCTTGTTTTCTTCAGAGTGCCTTTCACGTTGAGGGGTGAAACTCGAATGAGCTCATTACAATATTTTCGTCTTTTATTAACACCCGATCCAGTCATAAGGTTATCAATTTTGGTATCAACTTTGCGTTTAAGGTTAGAACTAGCCTCTTTCAATCGATTTTTAATGGATTCTTTAATAGGACGACTAGCCACAACATCTGACAAAAGCCCGATTCCGCCGTTAAGTGCTTCTTTTCCAATCACCTTAGCACCACTAGTGAGTAAAGGTAGCACACTTCGAAATAACCCCCCAAGAAAACTGCCGATACCATGACCACGTTGATGTAAGGCTCCTTTGTAGATTACATTTATACCAGACCCAGCTTGTTTCGAATAATAATGTTCATAAGGACATATAAATGTATCTTGAGGTGTATACATTTTAAAAAGGAAATATAGTTTATATTTTTTTTAAATGAAGTTTCACACACGATGTTCCGTATTGAAATGGTACCGCATTTCCCGTGGTTGTTCTTATATCTATCTCAATAACATCAAATTCTCTTCTCATTACCGGCAAATAATGTGGTGGTGAAAATATATGCATTCTATTTGAACCATATATGTATTTAGCAGGATCTAAGGGTATAATTCTCAATAGGGGTGTCATTACATCACCAACAATTTGTGGTTCTATAATATCACAATACACAAATAATTGTGATGGTAACCCCAAATGTAGATTAGCAGGGCGTTTACCGATATTATGATTTACTAAATTGGTATCTGGCTCAAATCCAAGTTGAAAGCTCAAATTAGGTGATAGAGATAATGAAATTATTGATGGATCCTTTACTGCAGCAGAGACAAACTTTGTCACGGTGTCCTGGCGAAAACTAACTTTCTCTTTCGAATTTAAAGCTAGAAGAATATTTTGTATATTATCATAGTTGGTGGCTGGTATATGGTTCTTATACATCAGTGTGGTCTCTTCGTTATTGATGGTAGTTTTTTTACTTATGTACATAATATTTTCATGTTCTTACACGGAAAACATAGTAGAAGGATATTGAAACTCAACTATACCTACTATCCATTCTCCTTCTAATGTAATGGCTTTAGGTAGTTTTGTAGAAAAATTTGATGTCATATTTCCCGGAAAATATTGTGTAGAACTATTGCTGAGTAAAGTTAAATAAAAACTTTCCTTCATTGCAGATTTTTAATATTCGATAGTAAGACCCAAGAATTAAACTTGTTAGGATATCCTTTCCATTTAACTAATACTTCCTTTCTAATACCGCTTTTACGTGATCTGATGATTTTATCAATTTTAAATTCGGAAGTGGGGGAAAAAGTTATTTTTTGTAGTTCTTTCTCATAAAAAGTTCCTGTTATTGATTCATTGTCTAAATCGTTTAAAGTGTATACAACCCACGGGGAACGATCTATAATCGAAGTAATGATAAAAATTTCATTACTCCAATTACTTTCATAACCTTGTGATTGTCACCACCGTACAGACACCGTGAGCAATTTCTGCAAAAACCCTACATCTTTTAGTCGATACCAACTCCGGGGAAATAAATACAGATAACACAACATTTTCTACAGCTGTAATACTTTTTGACATTTAACACCTTTGTCTTCAGTCACCGTGACCACGCACGCTGAAAAGCACGCGAAACGTCGGTTTAAATTTAAAATTATGTATAAATAATTATAAGTTTAAATACAATAATACATAACTATAATCCGTAAAAAAGTGTTTTTCTTTAAATGTCTAAAAGTTATGTTAATAAAAGACAATACTATACATGTTTGTATTTTGTAATTCTTACATAGTCACCAACGTTAAACTTAGGTACTTTGTTTAAACTTGAAATATAAGTCTTTTCATCATAATATAAATTCCGCCAAACTTCCATTATGTTTTCCATTTTAACATCACATGGTCTCATCTTGATACTAGAGTGTACACTGTGATTATAAGAACTAACCAAATCTTGTAAAATATCTGTATAGCGATAAGTATTCTTATGTGTAAAATAACGCCACATTTTCATTTTCAATGTTCTCTGAAATCGTTCTACTATACTTGCTTTTATATCTGGATTATTTGTAGTGTAATAATTTATATTTTTACTTTTTAAATAAGTTTTGACATCCTTAGATACAAATTCCGTGCCCTTATCTGATTGAATATGTCTAGGAACAGTTTTAGCTTCATCAAAGATGCTAGTAAAACACGTTTTTATTGTGTATGAATCCTTCTTTTTCATTGCTCTAACATAAGCATACTTACTAAAGGCGTCAATAACACACAAAATATATTTATATCCATCATTATATTGCATGTAAGTTCTTAAATCACTTAAATCAGCTTGCCACAATTCATTAATATTTGATAAAATATATTTATTACGCGGGAATTTTTTTATAACCGGTTTATGTAATGTATATGTTTCTTGAGACTGCAACCATTTCAAAACATCACTTTTTGAGATTTTTCCATTAATTGCCTTTGTTAACTTATTGACACTGCTGTAACCGGCTGGATGTGAAATATCATAATAGATGCGATGTAACTCTAATACGGGGTCCATTTCTCCCAATCACTTTTGTTTCTCAATTTATTGATGTATTTAGATTGAGTTGGCGTTGAAGAAACCTCAGTTTGTGGTTCTTGAATCAATGTTTTATCTATACTTTTAAGGTTAGATATATATTTGATTCTTTTCAGATTACCAATGTATGTTAGTGGGGTATTTATATCATTTAAAAACTTGGCGAATATTTCCCAACCGATTGGATCGGATCTCTTCGAGGGTCTTAAGATGTCATTCACTAAATCTATAATATTACTTCCTGGTATCTCTTGTCCACTAATGACAACTGTTCCATTATTATTCCATTGCAATTGATCTGTTTTATTTAATATTGTATCCATCAATAATTCACCCCTCCTCATATAAGTTTTAGGAATTAATTTTAATATTTCTTTAGGTGGTAACCCATATGCGATGTCTTCACCCGTTGAGGGTTGTTTAACATTTAGCATTTTTTCATTTTCACTAGTAGTTATATTATTGATGTTACGGTTTTCGTTAGTATTATCATTTATTACGTTTTCAGTTATTGTTATTTCTTGAGGTTGACGTTCTTCCTTGGAGTAATGTAAGTATCTTTGTAAAATTTGTAGATAAAGCGCCCATTTTTCGCGATCATCCAATTTACTTGATATAATTTTTTCCATTTCTAAATCCAATCTACTTTGCGGTGTTGCTTTATTTTCATTCTGATGTTTCAGTTTATCAATAAAGTCTTGCTCAACGAGAAGCATTTTTTTTGTGTTCATTGTGATTTATTAAAACAACTTACAAGGGTGCTTAGAATTGTACCCAAAATTATTGGAAGAAAGGACCCTCCTTTTTGTATTAATATATTTTTCCTGTATTCAAAACTTTTACCTTTACTGATCAGATTACGTAAGATATTTTTAATTTTTTTTAATTTGGTTTTTGTATTCTCTTTTAAAGGTACTTTTCCTTGTAAAACATTGTGAATACATTCACAAATACAGTTAATTTCTTGATTATTACAAGACTTCAATAATATCCTACGATGTTTGGGCTTTAATTTATGTAAAGCTGATAACAATTCCTTATGCGTTGTTATTCGTTGATACATGGTTCATTACTGACTTAGAGTGGCTGATTACAAAGATATTTATACCTTTTCATAGGAACATATATTGTACAAAAATTACGGGATTCAAATATTTTAGATTTTATGCGGCGAGCATCATCAGTGTTTTGTTTCAAATCAATCATGAAATAACCATGAGCTTCTTTAGTAGCATCGGTATATGAATCCTCGATAAACTTCGTGTCTTCCGGGGAAACTTGTCTAGCTAGAAATCGTATTTGTGTTTTGTCACGGGGATTTTTAAAATAAATAATATAACTTGAATTAAGTGAAATGTCGCGCTGTCCTCTTCCTTGATGAAATAAGTTTTGGGTTATGTAAAAAACACTCAAATTTCTATGATGACTGCCTTTTGTAAATATATCAACAACTCGCCCATCAGATTCCCTCATTAAGTCATCTATTATAATCAAATGTGGATTTTTACCATCAAACATATGATATTCCGGTAGTCCTTGGTGGTAATTTACACCGGGTATATTATATAGCGGTTGCATTTCATCATAACACCATGTAATTTCCAAAAAAATCTCATTACATATACTATTTTTATGCTTAATGAAATTTGCAACAAAGTTAGATTTTCCACACCCACTCGGTCCTGCTACGATGGCAGCAAAGGGATGAATAAAATGAATCATTATTTTTTGACTTCTGTCTTCATCAGGGAAAGGAGTAAAACTAAGTTGATATTTTAAAAATGGTTGATATTTATATGGTATATACAGAAAAATGTAAGTGTAATATCACAATATTAATGTATACGTATATACATAATACATGTAAAATAAAAATTTATTGATTATGAATTTATTAATGATTAACTTAATAACATACAAAAAAATTTGTAATGACCTATAGGTAACTTATCGATTTTGTTTGGTAAAATATACCACTTGTATCCATGCCTATCAGTAAAATGTGCGTAAGAAATACAAAGGGCACTCTAAAACCCTTTGCAATCTTAATGGACAATGCATTCTTTAAAACATTTTTGAAATAGATAAGAACAGAAATGTGTAGTAGTTAAGCAATCACGTCATGTAATTGTTAGGAACAATAAAATATATATATGCGAATATGACACGGTTTTTATTTAGCTGCATTACTTTTTGAAGTATTTTATAGAATATGTTTTGTGAATAATACAGCATTCAACGGTAGTTATGTTAAAAATCCTTTCAACTTTGAAAATTTTGGTATTTGCTCATTTAGCCTATATATAGATGGTCAACAGATACCTTCAAAATCGTTACAACCATCATTTCCAAACGATGTATTTACGAGCGCATACCACACCCTGTACTCAGGCACCGGTATACATTTTCTTAACGAAGGTAATGGAATATCGTAGCTTTTGATTTAACACCTGACTTGTCGGCTAACTCTAATGTGCATTGGAATCTTGTTCGCCATGGTAGTGTAAGAATGGAAGTAAGATTCGAGAGCGCATTGACTGAAACTATTAACTGTGTAGTTTACGCAGAGTTTTCAAATATTATAGAAATAGATAAGAACAGAAATGTATGTGTGGATTATAGTAGTTAAGCAATCACTTATGTAATTATGATATTAAGAATAATAAAATATAACCTAAACGAATATGACATGGTTTTTATTCACCTCATTACTTGTTTAATAAAAAGACTCATTACTTCTGTTGAGATCATATTATGTGGGTTTAAATGAATTCATTGGTACATATATGAATTGATAGTTAGAAATGTAGTCAGTTAAAGAGCAAAAGAGTAGCGGAGTAAACGCGTATTAAAGTATGAACACACTAGAAGTGCAAATGAGTCTTCGTATGATACATCCCAGCCTCCAAAGCAACGTATATCCTTCAAATCGATTGCCAATTTATGCTCAGGTGCCAGCATTTATAATATGCAATCTTGACCCTGATTCACAGCCGGGGTCTCATTGGGTGGCTGTACATATAAGCGTCGAAAGAGTTGGTGAATATTTTGATTCATTTGGACGTAAACCTATTGAGGCAATAGAAGGGTTTTTAAGGAGGAATTCTTGCATGTGGAGGTACAATAGCGTTACGGTTCAAGATTATCTATCAGCGGTGTGTGGAGAGTACTGTTTGGTATATTTATATTACAAGTTCAGGGGGATGAGATTAGAAGACTTCCTTAGAAATTTCACATGTGACTCAGTGAATAATGATATGGTGCTAGTAAATTTGTATAGAAATATAATGAACATATAAATAAAAAATAATACCTGGAATAAAAATGTTTTATTTTACCATGTAACCCTTACATCTAATTATATTTATAGGTAGTGGTGTTAAAGGTTAGGTATATTTATTATAATTTGTTTAGACCCGTACGTTAGGTTACTTTAAATATATATTTATTATTTTTCATTTAAAGCCATAGGTTGGGTTAGTGAATGTAGGAAAGTAGATAACGCGATGCATTAGTACTGAGGCATTCATTACATAATGACTGGGAATTTCGTGCAGGAAATAGGAGCTGATAAGGTGATGATAAGTTAATGAGCTACGGTTTTGCGAAAGCTAACTTTTAAACGGTTAGAGATATCAGTTCGGCTGTGAGTGCTTTCGGTTCCTGTTTAGTGGGAATAGAGTACAAACTTTTTTTTTTTTTTTTTTTTTTTAGTTTTGGTCAGCCATGAGTTTTAGGTTTGTCCCTAGGGCGGGACAAAATATTTCCGGGTTCTGCCTTTGAGGCAGTACCCGGAAATACCAACTACTTTCGATCACTGGCCGGCGTGAATGTTAGGACTCGAATTAATAAGTTTTTTTTATAGAACAGGGGGCAAACGGGCAGGAGGCTCATCTGATATTAAGTGATACCGCCGCCCATGGACATTCTCAATGCCAGAGGGCTCGCGAGTGCGTTGCCAGCCTTTTAAGAATTGGTACGCTCTTTTCTTGAACCCTAAGTCGAATTGGTTCGGAAATACTTCAGTCGGCAGCTGGTTCCACAAAATGGTGGTGCGCGGCAAAGACTGCCTTGAAAAACGAATATGTGTTCGAATTTCAAAAACTGATTACACACAAATTTCCTAAATGATCGTTTTAATTTAAAATTCACAGTATACAGTCGATTAGAATTAGAATCTCAATTCTCAAATAAGGAAGTCGATTTAACTATGTAAATTTTTTATTACTGAATAAAAAAAGGCGTTATTAGTTAAATTACAATTAACGAAGATCGTATTGCAACGATAAAAGCTACCGTGAAAACGTCACAAACAATAAATAAATTGTAAATAAATAATTCATGGCACATACGTGTCAAAACAAAATTGAATACGTAATAATGAGACGATCAGAAGTACAAGGGAATGAGAAAGGGCCGGATCAAAGGGGGAATCCATTCCAAAGGCACCGCACGTCCATAGAATGGCGGGAAATTGAAACTTATTTGAACTTATCCCAACCTTTCGGGAAAATAATCCAAATAACAACAGTTACGTATAAATTCGTAGTAAATACTGATAATCTAATAATTACTTAAAAGGTTTATTAGACTCTCATCTTTGAGATCGTAGGTTCGATCCCCGGCTGTGCACCAATGGACTTTCTATGTGCGCAATTAACATTAGCTCGAACGGTGTGAAAATATCGGTATCCGACATGTCTTCCACAAAAGTCGACCGCGCGTGTCAGGCACTGGAGGTTCATCACCTGCTTGCCTATTAAAATTAAATATGATCATGAAACAGATTCAGAAATCTGAAGCCTTCATTAAAAGAGGTTGTAGTGCCAAGGATTTATTTATTAATACTTCGTAATATCGTCACCGGAATAGGCCCATAAAATCGACATACCGGCTGATCACCTCATGGCCTATTGAAAGAAAATAATGGCAATAACAGATACAGAAATCTGAGCCCAAGACTCATATCTGTCCAGCGTAAACAAAATTTGAAAGACAAGAATTAGTAGTTAAATTATACATATGTATTTATTAGTAATTTGAAAGGAATTACTTAGTTACTTTCGTGGCAACTGTAGTGTTGGGACATTTGGTTTCCTCATGATGTTTACAATCACAGTTCGAAGTATAAATTGTTTCCATAGAAAATACTCACGAATGTCATCTGTATTAGACATGTAGAGACCTGTGTAGAAAAACGTTTGGTATATAAAATTCTACTATTTATTCATATACGTCATAATTTATAAATTAGTATTAAGTGTAATCAGTGGCGCTACAACCTCTTTGTGTCTTGGCCGGATTTCTGAATCTGTTTCATGATCATTTTTAAATCTAATAGGCAAGTAGGTGATCAGCCTGCCACACGTCGTCGACTTTTTGGGTCTAAGACATGTCGGTTTTCTCACGATGTTTTCCTTCACCGTTCGAGCAAATGTTAAATGCGCACATAGAAAGAAACTCCATTGGTGCACAGCCGGGGATTAAACCTACGACTTCAGGTATGAGAGTCGCACGTTGAAGCTACTACGCCAACACTGCTTATTAAGTTTAATTAGTACTTATGATTTAACTACCCTTTACAATTGTGTTTCCATTGTTGTATGGGTTATGTCTTGGGCTTAAACTTCTGTATCTGTTTCATTTTTGTTTTATGTTATGCGAGGTGAAGAGACTCATCTCATTTAGATGATACCGCCGCCCATGGACAGTCACAGTCACAGGCTGGATACGTTGCCGGCTTTTTAAGAATTGGTACGCTGAATTCTTGAAGGACCCTAAGTCGAATTAGTAATAAGTAGTAGGTCTAATATGCAAGTGGTATTACGACCATTTTTGAGTACATGATATGCCGGTTTTCTCATGATTTCTTTTAACGTACGAGAGAGTGTTTTATACGCACATAAAAAGTCCATGAATGAAAAAAAAGTTATTATATACGTTTACGTAATTTTGTTTAAAGGATTTAGATGTTATATCCTCGTAAAAGCTCACAATTTTCGATGTGGAACGTTTTTATTATCTGTGGTGTATTCTTATCTAATCTGTTACTTTATAAGAAATAAAATAAAACCCAGATGCAATCCTTGAATACTTTCAAGGTTTGAATATTTCATTGCTATTTGAGAATGACTTTGATTTAGGCCCGAAATCGACTATATCGTATACTAATTCGTATATTGACTGTGAAATAGTATTAAACAATAGATGCTGTACGCAGTATTGCTCCATTGATTACGTCATGGCGTAATATTAAATTCTCAAGCGACGACCATAGGAAATTTCTGTAGGAAGCAATCTCTCCCTGTCAAGTGTTATCATGAAGATGGTTCATAGCAACAAGGCTTGAAAGAACCCTTTTGAGAAAGAATAGAAAGAGAACTTTGCGGGTCGCCTACCACTTATGTAGTCCATAATTTGTGATCGCCATATGACTATTCTGCTGAGGGCCCGGTACAATGCAAAAGCGACCCAAAGAGCCTGGTTGCTGTGTTAGTTTTTATACTACCCGAGATAGTTTCAGTGGACCCAGTTCTTTGGGATGCACAGTGACTGGCGGGAGTTGAGTCCTACAAACTCCTGCTGCATTTAGTGCCTACCTTGATATTAAAAAAAGCTATGTACCTCTCTTAAAAAACTTCAAATAAAACATTCCTTCAATACTGTTTAACTGAATAAGGACAAGAATAAGACAAGTCGAATATTTATACATTTTAAAACAAAGCAGACAATACCGCGTAATTTTGATTTTTTTATTAAATATTATAGTATAGTTTATAAAGTCAAATATAAAACAGAAGAAACAGGTCAATGTTAGCACGATTTGTATCGTTAAGTGCTGTTGATCAGAACTTTAATATTTTCTACGGCCGTGACATTCTTACTTGGCTTGTGGTTTTGGCTTACGTATGTTGACCTAAAATATTGCTGTGCAACTTGACATTGTAAAGAGCGATAAAATGAACTTTTGTTAGAGAAACAGTGCATTATTAAAAAATAGTAATTTTTTGCCGTTATGTTGAATACTTAATCTATACAAATTATTAAAAGTGCCCCGGCTATATACGCCTTATTCTTGGGAAAGGTACTTGGATAAGGAACTATTATAATTGTAGTTGAAAATATCGCTAAAATACATTAAATTCACACGGAAGTCTTTTAATAAAACGTATTCAAGGAATGAAAACACAACCTGAAATATGGAGTTATGTAAACAGTGATTAAATATATTAGTCAACGAATAAACAAACTTTGCTATCACGCAAAATGGTAATATAGCATAATATAAGTTTGAGATAGTTTTAAATCCCCTTTGTCCATTTCCAGATTGTAATATCGTCTCGGGAAGCGCGTTTTCCAAAAGGGAAAACGTATAATTGCATAACTGCATTTCATAAAAGACAATCTTCAAACGGGAAACCCTCTTTGCTATTTCACGTTTTCGTACCGCACTAGTAGAAAGCTTTAAGGATAAACCGAGAAATAGGATAGATAAACTTTTACCTGTTATTTAATACCTTATATATAAATCATGTGTCACAAAGTTCGTTCGCGATGGACTCCTAAACCACCGATGCACCGTGTGCAGTTTGATCTAATATAAACATCTTAATTTATATAAATCACGTGTCACGTTGTTTGTCCGCGATGGACTCCCAAACTACCGAACGGATATCAATCAAATTTGCACACCGTGTGCAGTTTGTACTATTTAAAAGATAAAACTATCTATATAATAGCTTACATCTCAATTTATACCCTAAGTTCTCTTACCGTTTACCTTGAATAGTTTACTACTTTGTAATATTACAAAAACCTTAGCCACAGCAACGCTTGGTCTGCTAGTATCCTTTAATTATTTAATAAACATAAGGAGAGAGACACATGCCATACGAACACAGAACGCATAACTTCAGGTTTGAGAGTTGTAAGCAAACATTTCTCTTTGGCAGGATCGTACGTCATCTTAATCATGACATATTGAATGCCAGACATTTGACGTATCAAATGTCAATTGTCAAATATCACCTTTTATCGCATGTAATCACACTGGCCGAGCAAAAAGGTTGGATTGGAAATGAAATAAACTACCGTGTGATAAATGGTTCGATTAAATAACTCATGAGGGTAAATAACGCGTACTGACCCATTTATACCTGGCCACACTATCGTTACAAGGGGAGAACGTTTTCTTACCTTTTTTGAGATATGGATTTCTTGCACTGTCGATTTTATTATTAACCTGATAAAATTTAAAATTTATTTTTTATCATTTACAATAAAAAATAGATTTATAAACGAAGATCGTGGAGCGTGTACATTTATTAATAATTTTAAAGAAAGTTAAATAATATTTATTATTTTTCGGCCCTCTTTGCGACGACGGTTTTTGGCGTATTCGCTTCAACGAACGATTTTTATAACATCGGCGAAACTATCGTCCATTTCATAAAATATAACAGCGTCAGGTCCACCATTTGCCTCGTTGCGTTCTCTCGCCATGTGTTGCACATGTTCCAAGTACTTATGGAACTTGCAACTTGCTGGCAAGAGAACACCTGGTAGACCAAGGCTGTATAGAGACTATTGGAGTATGGTGTTGTCTTCTTCTCCTTTCTTCTTCTTTTAGTGCCTCTCCATTACTGGATTTATGATATTAATACCAACTAAAGCCTTTAAAACGAAATGTATTTCTGCTGACAATAGTACTATTTCGCATCCTTACAGTCTTCGGACACGTTACTTGGTGTGGTGATTGGTACATAGAACGCCTTGCCTTGCAGGGAAAGGTGGAAGACACATGACCGCGCGGAAAGTCGGTTAAGCGTTGGACTGCCAGATTAAGTCTGCTACGGTGGTGAAACGACGTGAAGCGCATCACATCTGCCCCTTCTAATACCACTACTACATAGCGATATATATGTGTTGCTAATTATGACACATTTCCGATATTCCATCTTATTGTTATAAATGTAATGTAATGCCGCTGAAACAGGTCGTGCAACTATTATAATTTCACTTCAAAAGGTATTTTCGCTTTATCAACTAGTTAAGCGTTATCCATCAAAGGCGTATTGCGTATTGTAAAATGAAGCTTATTCACTATTCAACAATTAAACTCAGAAATACCCAAATTATGACAAAAGAGTTGTCCGGATCTATTACAATAATTTTGACACGACAGAAATGCTAAATCGTTAAGTATTGGGGACTGTATGTTTTCAAAATTAAACTTATATTCTCTTATTCTCGGTAATTAGTCATATTAACGCCTATGTTTTTGCCTGTTAGTTCCAGTAGGGAATTTAATTAAAAACTAATCAATTGTAGCACACGTGCTTCCCGTCGAGACACCCGAATGCAAAAGTACAGGTCGTGATAGTCCCGTCCGGTCAAATCCAGCTATGAAGCATGCGGTCTAAGAATACAACACATATACAACACATACAACACATAACAGATACAACACATACAACACATAACAGGATTTGTCCTACAAGCTGTTTCAGCCGCGGTATACAATATTATATGCCTAGATATAAAGTAGTATATCTTTATAAATTCACTGTTCTAGACAAAAATAATTAATTATGAACCAGTTGCTTTTTGTTGTTCTTTATACGTTACCACTATACTAATTAGAATACGTCGGGTTGTCTATCTCCCTAAAATATGGCGGGGGGGGGGGATGGCTGGCCATGCGTTATACTCGTGAACGGGTGCTACTTGTGGTGACTGGTCGTACTTGAATTCGTGTATGCGGTGATATTAGTTGTTTCTATTACGTTTTTGCGTATTGTCCCCACGAGTATGTACGTGCGTGCTCCTATTTCACCATGCCTCCTGCTGATAGAGGACAAATCTTTGTTTTATTTATTTTATCACTCTTGATTACTCAAGATTTCATATGGAACATGGTGTAATGGTTGCAGCTCCTTAAAAACGTTGTGTAAAAGAAAAACTTTGCGATTAAAAAGAGTGGCGGAGAGTTTATTGTCAGCTCTTCCGTTCTACTTCCTTGATTTGAGAACTGGCAGTAAATGTAAATTCACAATTAATTTTTATGACGTTCATAAATGTACCTACTTCTTTACCTATATGAATAAAGATATTTCTGTTTGTTTGTCATATCGTCGCTAAAAAAAAATATAAATTTACAGCAACACTGACAATTCCTTGCGTATAAAAAATTAAATAATTAATTAACCAACGCTCAACAAAAAGCGCTTTTATGCAATATGTAGTTCTATAGAAATATCAAAGTATTTACCCTTAATTGACAAAAGCGCTGTTGCACAAAATACAATCGCTTTGCAAAATGTACCCGAAAATTCTAATAGAGCGCAGTATTAGTTCTGATAATGAGCATTTAAGTCAGTGCTCGTACTGAAATGAAGCTCGCAAACATGTTGGTGAAGCTAAAACTCGTTAGGCATCTACGCTGGCACGTACAGTTCGGAACATCCCAGTACACCTTGCTACACGACGTGGGGAAAATTAAACAATATAACCTATAGGTTATTATTGCTTTTGATTTAATTAAAAAGATAACTATCAGCAAACATAGATGCCAGCGTATCTGTGTTTTAAATGACTACTGTAAACTAGAAATAGAAATCTTAATACAAATATTGATGAAAATGTGCCAATAATTGACGGATTGTCATAGCCATCTGTCGATATAAGCTATCCATGGTAGGTTGCATTGGTGCATAATAGACCTTTGTATGAAAACGTCATTTTCATACTAAAGTCTATCAAGTGTTCCAATATTCCTATCTTAAGATTTTAACTTACACCAGTTTTTAAAATAATTAAAAACTATTTGATATGTTTTAAACACAGACATGAATGTTTTAGTATTATTTGTACGGTTTCATTTACTTTATTTGGTTTTTATTAGTTATCAAATATACGTGAAAAGAGCGGAGATTGCATTCTATTTTTTATCGTGAGGAAACTGGCTTGCCTTAGATCCAACAAGTCGACGGAGTGTGTGTCAAATGGTGATTGACACATTAAGTGCTCTTTGCTCGGATCCGAGTGGGCGGCACCGCTATTATGAGTCCGCTCCACTCGGATCCGTGCGAGAATCCTGTTCATTTTTTAAACCATTGCCATTCCTAGCCCTCGGATCCGAGTACACCCGACGTGCTGTATGCTGATCACCCGTATCCGAAAAATCGTTTTTTTTTATTAATAATACATTCATATTTACTTAATCAAAATTCGCCTTAAAAAGTTTAGGTTTCCGGCTATTACTTTGTATCCATTGTTTACATTCAATGTGTTAAATAGAAAGAAATAGGGCCAAGGACAACAAAGATTGTAGCCACTTATTTATTTTGTTGTAAACAACTGCTCTACAATTGAAAAAAATTCGTTGCTTATGTCCGTCTTACACGTTCTCCTCAAAGGCATTGAAACGTGGGTAAGTGCGAATACATTCGAATACCGAAATAACGTCATCAAATTCCTTATTCAATTTTAACAAGATTCCGCATTCGAGCTACAAACCGAATCCAGATTCCAGGTGGCCGCGAACAATGCAATTCTTCGAACAAATCGCGTCAGCACACTATAGTTCTCATTCCTTCGTAGCACGCCGTTCGCAAGTGACGGGTAACTAATGCCCCTCCTACTACAGACCTATGAATCGAATAATACGCCGAGAACGTAATCATTCACGCTATTCTACATAAATTCTGAAATATACACTCGCTCCAGCAATACAATTTTTCTTGTATCGATTTATTATCTGTCTCGCATAGACTATATTCTCTGGAAATCTATCAAGTTTATTAAGGCGGAGTTAATTCGAAAATGAATGAGTTGTGAGCGAGCTTTACTGAAAAGAAAATAACTTCGACGCTAATAACATTAGCGTATTGCTTAAAAGCATTTTATTTGCCTCTTTGTAGCGGCTATCTGCCAGTTTATGCAATTATATTAAGAGTTATATTTTCTATAAATATAAAATTAACCTTCTTAATAGTTATAATTGGAAAGCCATGGAACAGGAGTGGGTGAGGTTTTGGGGAGGATATTACATGCTGGCTGCATCGTTTGTAATCTAATTGATTAAATATCTAATTACTACTAAATTCGTCAAGACGTAAATATTCCAGGTGTTATTACCATTTAGGTGTTATTATACGACCATATCGAACAAACCTGTTAAAGGTTTTTTTGTTATAATAATGACTTAGTTTTCAGATTATATCCTTCTATAGTTTATATATATTTTAAAAAATGCTATATTCATATATTTTCTTTTCTTTGATTTTTGTTATTTTGTGGGTGTTTTGTTAGAAATAAATGTTTTGTCTATGTCTATTGTCTAGTTAGAATTAGTAAGAATTTGATCTTAGATATTATGTATTGGTTAGTAAACAATGGACAGAAGAGAAACTCATTGGTGATATGCCTAACCCTCACGTGACGTGACGCAACTGCCTTGCAAGGGACTAGCTACTGTGCATACCCACTAAAACTCATCGACGCCACCAGCATGGCAGAGGCAGGGTCTCTTGATCTGCCGTTGCTCTCACGGCCAGGGGCGTAAGGACGGCCATGAAAGTTTTGGAATGTCCATTGGCACAGCAAGGGCCATAAATCTGCCAACTTCGTGGAACCAATTCGACTTCGCGTCCTTCAAGAAAAGAGCGTACTAATTCTTAAAAAAGCCGGCAACGCATTCGTGAGCCCTTTGGCATTGAGTGTCAATGGGCGGCGGTATAACATCAGGTGAGCCTCCTGCCCGTTTGCCCCCTGTTCTATAAAAAAAAAACTTTATAAAGCGGGAGAAGTAGGGTGTGATACTTGCAAGGATTGCGTGAGCATCCCTTTTTTTGTATTCCCTCCAGGTGACACAACTTTATTGCTAAGTTAACGAAAAACAATTGATCAGCTAGCATGGCTTCGGCGAGCATAGTATGACAACGAATGCCCACGAGGTAATAAGTAATTTATTTATATTTGATAATGTTGTGGAATGAAATTAGGAATGTAGGGGGCATTCGAAGGGAATTAAATAAATAGAAAAAGAATGGCTTTAAATCAGTGAATTGTGTATCGCTTTATAAACATTGAGTTTGATTTAAATCAATGATTAATCATGAAGCGAGGGGCCATAAATGAAATTGTTTCGCGCTGTTAATGCATCAATTTAATTGTGGTCATAAAAGGGATGGGCTGATTTACTGCTTGACTTTATAACTGCCCTGTGTCGGCTTTAAACCCAGGTGCCGACGTCATAAATACATTATAATTTCAATGCAAATTTCGCCTCAATTTCGCCTTTTTTATGCTTGATGTTTGCGAGGTTAATGACATTTTTTTATTAAAATATGCCACAATTCTTTGTGGAATAGACTTCTACATTTTAATTTCCAATAGTAAATAAAATACATTATATTTTTAGTTAGCAATTTCAATGTAGCTTTATGGCCAATATGATTTACAGGAGTGAACCTAAATCTTGTAGTTGGAATCGCTTTCGAAAGTTACCATATCTGTTTCATTATGAATTTCACGTAAAACACCTTCTTGGACATTGATGTGGTGTCATCATCATTCGCGTATCATGAATGATCTGCTTTATGGAATTTTACAGAAATTGGTTAAATAAAGTTAAATTAGATAAAGTTATAACAAAAGACTTTTATTCTCATAGACTTGAATGCAAGTTATACAATTATTTAATTTTACCTTATTACTACCAAAATCACAGAATTTCATTAATTGTAATAGAATTATTAGTATCATTGTTATAGTTATTATTTATTTTTGTTATTAATGGCTTCGAATCTATTCGAATCCACCGTGGACTAGAAACGGTAAAATGTGACGGAATTTTTTTTATAGAACAAAGGGCAAACGGGCAGGGGGTTCACCTGATGTTAAGTGATACCGCCGCCCATGGACACTCAATGCCAGAGGGCTCGCGAGTGTGTTGCCGGCCTTTTAAGAATTGGTACGCTCTTTTCTTGACGGACCCTAAGCCGATAAAGAAGTTTCACTTCACACAGAGTAATTTATTTTCTAAAAACATATATGTAATAAATACTATTCAGTGTAGTTTGTTCTTCTAGGCTTTTTTATTTTATTTTTATAAATTAAGGACTATGTTATAGTGGTTTCGTCTAATTCAATTTGAGCAAACTAAATGGTTCATCCCTACTCGTACTTGGTAGACGATTTATTGTCACCGTAAAGGTAAAAATATGGCCCCTTTTAATTCGACAATTAAGGAAAGCTCCAACAGATTATTGCCTTAATTGACTTACATTGCCGGTAACGAAATTGAATTTCAATTTTAACAATTGTATTTACAATAAACATTAATTTACAATAAATTAAATTTCTAATCGATCTTAATAAGCATTCCTTACTTTTCTAAATTTGTAAAAATCAAACACTTATAGTAGGGGAGCCCAAGAGGGGATTTCGGGATTTACTCAAGCGCGGCAGATTAATATACAGGGGGATACCTTGTACCCGGTTAAGTACCTCCACCAAATATGAGGCCCATATATAAGGCCGCCCGTGAAGGATACAGGATCAGATTAGTAAAAAAAAATTGATCATCAGACATTCTCGAGCGCGTCAGATTAAGGTAGTGTGAGTTAATCACATCCTAAAAAGTGTATATTCCACTAATCTGACAATTTGAGAGTGACGTAAAGAGAGGGGAGGGCAGCAAAGTTGTAAAAAAAAAACGTCATCTTGACATTCTCGAGCGTAGCTAATTTTTTTTTTATTTTGAATGAAATAATTCAAGTATATTGAAAAATATATAATCTGACGATTTCCGCAAGCCGAAATAACAAAATTTCGTCGATAAAGTTCGTGCGATAAACGCGTGCAGCTGCGTGATGCCTACATTTCCTTCTCCGCGTTTCCCTCAAAATTAGATTTCATGTGAATTTGAACCGATTCGGACCGATAGATTTTGAGAAATTTTGAAAAATCTAAAAAAATAACAATTTGTTTTTTTGAAAGTGTTTTTTTGCAATAACTTTTAAACAGCTTTATCCATCCAACTTCAAAAAACTAATCCACCTTTAAGCTTGAAAAACGACGTCGATCGCCACCAAACTGGTCAAAATCGGTTGATTCGTTCGAGAGATATCGTGAACGAAAGAAAACCGAAAAAAGTGTTTCTATCACATAACTTCGACATTTCATATCGGATTATCGTTTTTGAATTGAATTTAAATAATTAGAGCTTAAAAATGCGTCGATCGCCGTCAACCGCGGGAAAATTGCTTGATCCATTCAAAAGTTATTGGGGTTTGAAAATTTCAAAAATAGTGTTCTATGAAACTTCTATCAGACTTTCGAGCTGGGAGAACTCAAACGAATAGAAATATTATTTATTTGAACTCAGCAAGCTCATAAGTACAATTTTAAGCGCCCAGGAATGGAACTGCAGGGATGGCCTTTAGGGTGAACCGTTTTTCTAATATTTTTTTTGTCAGATCAGGCAAATCCCTCTAGATAATCGTCAGATTATGAGACAGTACGTTTAGAATATAAATCTGAACCATATATATCTTAATCTGACGCGCTCGAGTATTTCAAAATGGCGATTTTTTTTGCACATTATAATAATGGCTGCGAGTTGGCGTCAGATCGAAATCGTCAGATTATTGAATGAGAGCTTTTGTTTTGGTGCACTTAACACCCCCTTAGAAAACCTGACGCGCTCGATTAAATTTTTTTCTTTTTCATTTTTAACCCTTACGTACAACCACCCCCATCATGCAAATGATCAGATTAACATACGTACATTATTAAAAATACGTAGGACATTGATGCTATCAATATCTGACGCGCCCGAGTATGTCCATGCAACAGTTTTTTTTTACATATTTAAACATCTATAGCCGCTTTCCCCACCGATGAAAAGGTATATATCATATAACATTTTTTTCTTCTTATCATCTAAGCTTTGCAACCCAATAGGTCTCCACGACGCTCGAGTAAATAACCATTTAGCATCGTGGGCTCCCCTACCATTAAGGTCATTAATTAAAACAAACGATAGATAGATTTCTGAATGTAGACTATATTTTGACGTTTATCATGAACATAAATCACCTACTTGCCAATAGGAATAAAAGCAGACAAACCAATGCCTAAACTAAAGGTCCTGGCGCCATTGATTTTTGGTAAAAAAAAATTGTCAAGGAATGCTCTGATTATCAGAACATGTTATGATTGAGTCAATTCAGGAGTTTATCATTGAGATTCCTTCTATTAATTTTAAGAATCAATTGTTTTTTAATTTAATTTCTTACGTCATTAGTCATATCATTAATCGTTCTGGATATTATTATTTAAGAAGTAACAGTAGGAATATTGTTTACCAATTAGAGTAGGGTAAATGTTTCGAGTGGGGGATGGAGACGCCATCTTGACTTTTGACAATAAGATTAGGGAACGCGGGAGAGTACGTAGTATTCAGTTGAGCATCGAGGTGATGAGAGGTTCCCTGAACGCCGCTGCTCGTTAAAATTTAAGCTAAAGTGTTATCTGTAGTGCTTAAAGGAATCAATTTAAATTAAATCTTGTACGATTATTTGTGCATTTGGTGCTCATACTTTACTCACATGATAACAACTAAGCCAGCTTATTGATGATATCAATATCTTGTCAAATTCATGTCATATATATATATGACATAAATTAATAACATAAAAAGTAGTAATTAGAAATTAGTATATATAACGTAATTAATTGTAAAACTCATACAATTGTTTAATAACAGACCGCTATGATCGCCAACTGTTATACACTTTGTCATGATTTACAAATTTCTTAACCAATAAAAATAATACTTAAAAAATAACATTAACAATGATTATTATTGTTATATCTTGTTCTTTAGTTTCTTTGTATATCGAACAAAACAATGACGCATTATTGTGTTTTGAATAAGTTTCCACAAAGACCAATTCAATCTTCCGAAATCAAGAAGAATTTACATATAAAAAGAGCGATCTGTTTTACATAAATCGATTTACCGATCCTTTTTCAAATAAAGGCTTTCGCGTTTCTAAATAAAGTTTATTTGTAAACAAAGTATGAATTGCTCTTGGGTATTACCAAATAAAAGTTTTGCGTAAGCCGTGAAATTATTTGCAATTTTTTCGTCTTATTGAAAGAGGAATTTGTGAATTGCCTGCGAATTACGGGGCGTTTGATATATTAAAAATATACTCAGCACAAAAACGTAAAAACAATGTTTGAATTGTATATTTATTAGAAGAGCTACGAATCCCAGAATCCACAAGATGCCTTCATCAGAGGAGTGGTATTGATATGCTATATCGCTAAAGTAATAAACAAAATGCGTACAAATATAATTCAATGCTTGTTTTTAATAATTATTCAACAAAATTTTAAATTATAATAAACGTAATTATTATATTGTTACGAAGACGGGTCGACTGCAATGTCGGAACCGTCTCGAAGCTAGACGGAGCAAACGCCGTCTAAAAGGACGGAGCAATGTGCGCGTTACGGGCGTTCTAGAATTGTACAATCGCTATTCAGTAGCGATCCTGCCTAGAGAATATTTTTGAAGCTTATTCCCAGATATATAAGAGAGTCGAAACGCGACCGATGAATTCATTTTCGAATGAAATCATTTTCTTTTCGGTATTAGGCTCCTTTCATTCTGCAGCGTGTCGCCGGTTGCGTGCGGCGCTACCGGTCGAGTTGGCATTTTACAGTTTTGCGTGTGCACTCGACCGGTCTGGATTTGCTCTGTATCAATTGCCGCCATGATTGTACATAAAACGCGCACGCACACGCCCGACAGTGAAAGCTGACATTGCCGCACTGGCCCGCGCGCCGACCGGCAAACGCGGGGCGCGCGGACGCCGGTCGGAATTTCGGCCGGTTGGGCGTTCAAAATCGCAACCGGCAGCACGCGGCACAGTGAAAGCCACTATAGAGCTTCATACAAATTGCGCCGGTCGCGTACGCACGACCGGCCACACGCTGCAGAATGAAAGGAGCCTTAATCAAGAGATTAATACCGAAATGAAAAGTGCGAATAAAGTGATTAGCGACAGTGTTTTGTTGTGTGTGTAATTATTTTTTAAAGTCAAACCCTTAAAGAGATCTACGGCATTTTCTATCCGATCCCCTAGCTCGCAACAATATGTAGGTACAGTAGAGTCCGTTTATAAATACATCGAAAGGAATTGACAAACACGTCATAAAAAGCGGACGTCATACAAGGCGTTTTGTGAAATGAAAAAGCTTTTTTTATGTAAATATGTACATATGTATTATGTATGTACTTAAGTATTTCAATACAGAAACATAGTAATTATATACATATGTATACATACATATTAAATCAAAATTACACGTAATCAGAACATTTTAACACATACTAGTGAATTTTTCTGTGAATAATCTGTAATTTTTGTCCGCTATTGTTTTTTTTATTTTATTGTAAAAAGAGTCTCTAATACTATTGTCTTAAGAAGATATAGCTATGGTCAAATTATAAAAAAATCTATCTAATCTATTAAAAATGGGTCGTAATAAGCGACATGTCACTGTAAGGGAAGTCATTATATCCGACCTTCTAATAAATAATTTTATATGAAAACCAAACTTCGTAGTGTAATGACGTCATAATAACCGGTTGGTCAATATAGGCGGAGTCATAATAAACGGATTCTACTGTATTTATTTTCAAAAAATAAACTCAAACACAAATAAAATAAGAAAACTAAGCTACGTTACACTTTCCTTATGTGAGGTTCCTTTGTAAATGATAAATCTTTGATACAGCCTTTGTATTGCGACGAATGCAGCATCAAATCCTGTGTGATTGTGTAGAACAATAAAAGACGTAAAACATACAGTCGGGTTGCGATTTAGTCCATTTCTTTTTTCACTAACGAGTGAACGACTCTTCATTGTCTCTGTAGTATATTTTTAAATATTGTATTTTTTTTATAAATTGCATTACATTATTGTTTTATGAAAAACGCAAAAAAGATTAAACTACCAACGGCGATAAAGTGAAACTACTTTATAAGCGTTGGAAAAAAATTACCGTCACATTTGTCTGTTACGCGTCGCAGTTTTCGGTTACGCGCCATCTTTTTCTTGCCCCTACCACTGTTGATTCAAAAAGATTCGAAGCCATGAATAACAAAAATATATAGTAACGATAACAATGATAGTATAATTATAAAATAAAATAAAAAAATCATTTATTCATATAGGTAACATAATGTACACTTATGAACGTCAAAATATACTTTAAATGATTCTAATTTTACATTTACTGCCAGTTCTCAAATCAAGGGCGTAGAACGGAAGAGAAGAACTGGCAATAAACTCTCCGCCACTCTTTTTAATCGTCAAGTTTTTTTACACAATGTTTGTAAGGAGCTGCAACCATTACACCATGTTCCATATAACATATCGAGTAATAAAGAATAATAAAATAAATTAAAATCAAAAATTTGTCCTCTATCAGCAGGAGGCATGGTGTAATAGGAGCACGCACTTACATACTCGTGAGAACAACACGCAAATACCTAGTAAAAACAACTAATATCACCGCATACACGAATTCAAGTACGACCTGTCACCACAAGTAGCACCCGTTCACGAGTATGACGCGTGGCCAGCCATCGGCCCCCTCGCCATATTTTAGGGAGAGAGACAACCCGACGCCGCCACAAGCAATGACATTTAAGTAAGCATGACGATCCTTGAAATGTGGACTTGGGTACACAAAAAAATAGTTATAATACTAATTATACTGAAATAATTTGATACCACATGAATCACGGTATGTTCCCACTTGAAATTAAAAAAAAGTCGTACATATCGACGATCGCCCCATAGTCTGAAAATGCAGCCGAGAGATTCAGTCGCATTACCTATTTATACTGAAGCAATTCATATCCAAGTACTATGATCGTTTAAGTATTCATATCACAATTAATTAAATTCTGTAATAATGTTACTAGTTATAAGGTAAAATGTAATAATTGTAATATTTAAAAGCCTTTTGTTAAACTTAACTTTAAAGATAATTGTAGATAATTTTTCGAAGAAAAAGGTCATTAAGAAGTTTCACTTCTTACGTGACTAGTACACGCCCCCCTTTTTATTTTATGCCCAATGCTTTGACCTTTTAATGATTAAAACTTTTTAGACACAGCAAACTGCCGCATTAGATATTTATTTTAAGGAACTTCTGCGTTTTTTAAGCCTTTATCAATGAAGTCAGTTAGTAAGAATAGCAGACTATACCGCAGGGAGTATGTTAAGGCAGTTTTGCTTAGAGTAAAAGAACGTTCCAATTCCACAGGAATT
Source organism: Pieris mannii (assembly GCA_028984075.1). Classification (NCBI taxonomy): domain Eukaryota; kingdom Metazoa; phylum Arthropoda; class Insecta; order Lepidoptera; family Pieridae; genus Pieris; species Pieris mannii. The sequence continues at coordinate 5,646,978 of CM054797.1, forward strand.
GAAACAAAAGAACAGTAGCTAACTGTATGGCCCAAAGATTCATCCCGAAATATTCGCTGGGATTTGAGGTTATATGCCAGCAACAGCAGGACAATTAACGCCCCTAGTTTCCAAACTAAAAATATTTTGAGTTACCACCGCACTCCGTTATAACATCATAAATATTCGAATCACTTTTTAATTGCACTTAACTGCGCTGTTATAAAACAGAATGTGAAATTTTGAAGCAAATAATTTACGACATCATATTCAGACTGCAATATTTTATAATTTTAGCATTTTATTTTTTTTTAAATGCAGTAAAAGTGAATAAATAAATATAGCCTTTATTGACAATCTGGTAAGTTACATTTTATCTTATTTCTACTTTACTATACTACTTATACTTATTAACGAAATTTAGTTAAATGTAAATATTATCATAGTATTTCCTATTAGACACCGGTTTCTTGATTGTCTTGCTTTTCAGCATAGGCCTCGCCAAGTGTTCTCCACAAAGATCTCTTGCTTTCCTCATCCATGTGCCTCCTGCCACCTTTTTAATATCATCTTCCCATCTACTATGTTGTCTACCTTTACTTCTAGTTTATGTCTAGGGCACCATTCCATATTTCACCATACCCCATGCTGATAGCGGACAAATCTTTGTTTTTAATTTATTTTATTATTCTTTATTACTCAAGATGTCATATGGAACATGGTGTAATGGTTGCAGCTCCTTACAAACATTGTGTAAAAAACTTGGCGATTAAAAAGAGTGGCTGAGAGTTTATTGCCAGTTCTTCTCTTCCGTTCTACGTCCTTGATTTGAGAACTGGCAGTAAATGTAAAATTAGAATCATTTAAAGTATATTTTGACGTTCATAAGTGTTCATTATGTTACCTATATGAATAAATGATTTATTATTATTATTATTATTAACCTTTGGTTCATTTTTCCGTATTACTTCTTATCAAATGCCCAGCCCATTTCCATTTTAGTTCTTTGACTCGGTATTTTTGATGCAGATGCCCATAGAATATACAAACTCGATTGTTGTATAATACTAATGGATCTTGTACATAGAGGCTACATAAGAAAAACTGTTATCTTAGATGATAAGCCTTTTGTAATTGATGCTGTTATGAATTTCTCGGTGTGTTTTTTCTCATGATGTTTTTGCGCTCAGAAAGAAGACAGCGTACGGCGTAGATCTTAGGAGAGTCTATCAAGCTAAAACTTCTTTTGATAAAAGTAGTGCCATCTCCATCTTCGGCTACAGATTAGACAAAGACGTCATACCTTGAATCGCGCTACCAAAGTATTATCGACCGAGTATACAACGTCTTGACAGCCATTACAGTTCTCTTCTTGACAAAACTGATTGCTAGTTGGGTCCAGTAGGATATAAAGGAAATGATGAATCCAGGGACAACCTCACACCCTCTAGGACTCAAATTTCACGGGAACGTGGCTTTGTTAGAACTTCTCGAGGTGGTTTTAGTGTTCACCCAATTTCTGAATAACAGAGATTTTGGAGTGAGCCGGGTCCCACATACCCCTGCAACGTTTTAGGGTAGGGCATACGCAAATGAATTTCCACCTCGAATATCATTTCTGAATCTAAGGCATGTCGATGTCTTCACTGTGTTCACATATGCTTTAGAAATAAAAGTATTCGTTCACAGTCGTGATTGAACGTATGACCCCAAGTTTGAGAGGCACTCAAGCCAACACTGCTTCTTTCAGAGGACGTACGATGACCTTAAGCGAAACTTCATTAAAGTCGTGTCAGTAGTTTAGCCGTGACAACTGCAGACAAAGTTACTTGCGCATTAATAATAATTGTAGGGATTTGTTCGTGGATAATATAACGATGAACATTATTTTCACCGCATAATACATTCGATTTATTATAATGAACAGCTATAAATATTAACATAAAACCAATGCAAGGCAATTTGAATAAGTATCATTACGGTTAAGTGAACATCAAAATGATAAAATTTATCAATCATTGGATGATTTTATTATAGACATTTGTAGTTCAAACAACGTTATGTATTTGTTTAAAGATTTAGTTCTATTAAATATAGCCCTCGTTTTGGGTATCGGTAGAACAACGGCTGTTATTATAACAGCTTTATTAATGAATGCTGTCATCAGAATATAACAAAATCCGCAATGTATAGACGACACGAAACGAAAGTTTATAAATTTCCCAGGAAACGAGAGATAAATTGTTACGCCCAATATTATCGTAAATTTATAAGCTTACCGAACTCACGCATATAATAATAAGGGTAAGCAATAACCGAACAGCATGCGCTCTGATTGGTTGAATAAGTCACCTACAAAACCTAACCTAACAAATGTTACGAATCCTTCAGCTAAATATAAATTTACTACGAGACGTCACAAATTGAATAGCACAGCATTGAACCTTGATTAACATGCTATAATAATATCAAAGCTTAAAAAGCTTAAAAGCGTACAAATTCTTAAAAGGCCGGCAACGCACTCGCGAGCCCTCTAGCATTGAGAGTGTCCATGGGCGGCGGTATCACTTAACATCAGGTGAGCCTCCTGCCCGTTTGCTACCTATTATATAAAAAAAAAAATTTAGCGATGCACATCTGTATATTGTATTACATTCTTTTTTCTTCGATATATTGCGCCAGCGCCGTGCTATTTAAGTCGGCACCAGTATACCACGGCGAAGTTTGTCACCCATGTTGCTCATTAACCTAAAGGAACTTTTTTTGTTTATTATTTTTTTTTTAAGAATGGAATCTCGCTGTTGGCCTTAAGGGCCTTTACAGCTCAGCACGGGCTGTTTTGGCGAGCTTAGCTCAGCCGGAACGGGTGGGGTTCCCGCGATTCGCGCAAGGGCGTCTCCTGTGAGACTCAAACCTCGGCTTGGGCCGTCGCGGGGGGCTAAAGGAACTGCAAATATCATTAGAATCGTATTCCCTTATACACGTTCTGTGTACCAGCTGTCAGAAACGTCATAAATATGACAGTTGACAATGACATTTGATAACTAACAAACATTTTTTACTAACTGTGCAGTTTAGTTATGTTCATAATATCCCTCTATGGAAAATATAGTATATAAAGGAAAACGACACGTACTTAGAATGGCCCAGTAGGAAGAAAAAACAGGGCACGCCCACCAGAAACCTGGGAGATGAATTAAACTCTTTTAATAATTATATATAGCGGTAAGAGCGATAAATGTTGAAAATGAAATAGAAGAATTTGGAGGACGCCGTAACTTCGTCGAAGATCGTATCCTTGTTAGGGTACTCGAACACAAGCTTTTTATATTTATTTTAAAAACGAAAAGAAATTTAAAATATCTCTTTTGATGATAAAATAGTGAATAGCAAATTAGCGACATAATTAAACTTTTCGAACGTTTTGTATAAAAGTTTCAGCGGATTTAAAATCAAGATTCATTCAGAATATCGGGGTCACGCGTTATCCCAATGAGCAATAAATTATGTCATTCGGTGCATCAAGAGCGCGTGACGTCACATGAAGCTTACGTGGGATGGATGAGTGCGCCATTCACAATAATAAATTCGTTTACGCCATGCTAAATAAGCACATATTGGAAAACATAGATAAAAAGACAATCTTCTTGCTGTGTCATACGACTTTTACTATAGCATAACATACATAAGTAGTACGTAAGCAGGTTTACTGCAATTAATCCCCCCCCCCTTCCGCTTGTCAGCAAAGTAGGCAAAGCTCTCAAAAATAATAGTATATATGTAAAAAAGTAAAGAATTAACATTGATTTAATGACCAATGTTTCTATTTATTTCCATATTATATTTAATTGCCGAAGTGTAGGGATGCCTGCAGGTTCGCATTTAATGACGTGGAATAAGTGTACCTAGATGATCTTATGTTCCAAAATAAACGTATTTTATTTTATTTTTATATATATTCACGAAATATCTACCTTTTCAGCTCAAGCAAAAAACTGCATTTTTACGATTCAATTATACGGTCTCTGTCTTTTAAGTCGTATCATTTTATTTGTCGTGATTTTTACTTTTTCTAATGCAGCTGTATCGATTTCTCTCGTTCTAATGTATCCTCACATAATATAAAAAGAAGTCCCTGGCTGCGGTGGTCTATATGAACGCCATATACTTTAAAAGTAACAGAAGGATTTTCGTACAATCTTTACAAATAAAAGTGTGATTCTTGTGTGTTATGTTTTTATTACGGAAATCGAACGTCAAGACAGAATACAAAATACTATCCGTATCACCGACGTTCGTCGTTTCACAACATAAGGCAGATTTTTCCGCGCACGAACAATTGTGGAACCAGCTGCCCACTGAAGTATTTCCAAACCAATTCTACTTAGGTTCCTTCAAGAAAAGAACGTACCATTTCTTAAACTTCCAACTGCGCGCGGTCGGCCCTTCTGACAGTGCGAGTGTCCATGGGCGGCGGTATGACTTAACATCACGTAAGCCGCCTGCCCGTCTGAATCCTGTTGCATAATAAATAAAAACATCCTTTTCATAAGTATTTGCTTTTATATAAATATTTTTCAGTCTGTTATAGTATATTAGTTTCTAACTCGCCTTTGTGATATACTAGACTGAATTCAACTTAGGATTTCCTCTTTGTTAGGTTATATATCTGAGTTTTAGACAACGTCCGTATTTATTGACTGAAAGTACGGTACGTGAATTCCTACACAAACATAAATCCATGAGCGTGTGCATTGATGTTTCAATTTGTGAAACAATGGCGTTTCAGTTTGGCACTGCTTGTCTGTATTGCTCGAAGCTATAAGCTACGTGATATCTGTTGAATGGACCTATTTAATTCAGGAATATTATTTGACTTTTGTGACTTTTGAACGTATATATTAGAATAAAGCCCATCCCTTTCTCTCCCAGCCCGCTCTCTCTCTCGTCTTTAGAATTATATTGTATACTAGCTGCCTCCGCGCACTTTGTTTCTCCTTAATGCACCTACCTTTTTAGTATATACCAACATGGAACATTTTGCTATGTTTTCCGGAATGAAAACTGTTTAGGTTTTTCTGTAATTTTTTCTCTATAAAACTTAGAGTTTATTTATTTATTTTATTTATTTATTTAATTATAAGTAATCCAATAGCTTACTTAATACATATTATTATAAAAAATACTAATACAATACAGAAAGCCAGAACAGATTACATAGATTAACAAATCTTTATATATATAATTCTTCTGTGAGTGTGTATGTCACTGAACTTCTCTCAAACGACTGGACCGATTTTGACGAAATTTTTTGTGTGTGTTCAAGGGGATCTGGGAATGGTTTAGATTCACAATGTTATCCGCTGGACAATGTTTTTTTTAATTAATTTTTTATTTATTAGTAGTTGTTGATTTTGGAATGTTTTACATTGGATGCGACAGACGGCGCTACCATCGCAGTGTCAAATTTTAAATAATATTCGAATTTTAATTTTAGTCTATCCCGACAGTTAGCGCTGCGATCAAATTAAAAAAAGTTTTGTTATCATTGTGTTATTGTAGACCATGTGCTGGATCGTTAGATATTGTCATAACATTTGAATAATAATTTTCATCAAAATGGTCCAGAATGTTTTAGCTTATTAAAAAAAGTTTGAAATTTTCAAATTAAAGACGTGTAGACAGGACAACGTCTGTCGGGTCCGCTAGTTATGTATAAAACACAGAAAACAAGCAAGCGCATTAAAAGACAATTTTACAATTAAAAAAAAATTAAATTAAAAAACTGAAATTTGACATTTAAAAGCAACAAATAATACTAAGAATTTAAAACTACTACTTAAAAAAATCAGAGTCTTCCCGCTTCTCCAAGTACTTCTTGACATCTCTCTTTTTGTGGTTGAAAAGATCAATGTCTTGCCAATGGTTGTCATAGTTCGATAAAACCCGAAACATTGGAGAATTACGCAGGTATTTTATAAGGAGTTATTTTATAAGTTCTTAACTAACAAAAAAATAAGGTTTGATCGTAGAGGGTAGATAAAATTTAAGGGTTATACGTATTTTTGTATGCTATATCATAAAAATAATCAATAGACCGATTGTAATAGCCATATGTCGATACAAGCTATCTATGCTAGGTCCGATCGGTATCTGTGGAGACCTTTGTATGAAAAACAGTTCAACTATGCCAATAAAAATAAAAATAAAAAAATAAAATAAAAAAGCCTTTTATTTCCTACAAATATAACTTTTTACATTGACCCATCTCCAAACGCTTACTTAACTAATTAAAATTAATACCTTCTTATTTTTATTTAATTTCTATATTATTTACCTATAACTATTTTATTTACTGTTATTAATAATAATAATAATAATAATAATAATAATAATAATTTATTCATTGCACGAATATGGTACAAAATGTCAAGGTGGTACAATTGTCAGTCGTTCGCATATTCTGCCACACACAGTGGCGCGCAAATTTATCTTATTTTAGATTTTACATTATTAGTCAGATTCATATCAATTAAGTCAATTATCATACATAATTAAATTTGTATAAATTACCATGTCTCACACAAATAATCGTTTATTGAGTAGTACGTTTTTTCTAAAAGTAATGCACTAAGTCGCTTTTTAAAGATTCTTGTCGGAAGATCTTTAAGTTCTTTCGGTAATCTATTGTAAATTTTAATTGCCATACAGAAGGCGTTTTTCCGAAACAATTCTAAATTTATTTTTGGCACAGCCAATTTCTCCCCATGTCTACTACTTACTACATTCGATTTAAAAATATGTATATTTCTGTGTACGAACAGGGACATTTCTAATATATAAATACATGGAAGAGATAACACTTTGAGTCTCTTAAATAGAGGCACGCAACTATCAATGCAATTTGCTCCACAAATTGCTCTAATACATTTTTTTGGGCCTTAAATACCCTATTCACTTCGACTGAATTTCCCCAAATTATAATTCCATATCTAATTATAGATGCAATATATGCATGATAAGCAGCTAATACCGCAGCATGGTTAACAGTTTCCCTTAGTCGTTTTAACACAAAAACAAAACGGTCTATTTTGTTCTGTAGTTTTCCAATATGTGATTTCCAATTACAAAATTTATCTATTGTTATACCCAAAAATACACACTCGTTCATTATGTCCAGTTTATTGTGTTTATATTGTAAGTCTATTAGTGTTTTAGAGTTATATGTCTGAAAATGAATTATGTTAGTTTTGGTCATGTTTATTTGTAGGTTATTTGAATTCATCCAGTTGATGGCGTCGTCTAGAGATTTAATTAAGTTGTTTTTTAAATCTTGGTCGTTTTTGCCTTTTATTATAAGTGTAGTGTCATCAGCAAATAGTATACAGTTCTGGTGTATAGCATCTGGGAGGTCATTTATGTATGTTAGAAAAAGTAGTGGGGCCAAAATACTGCCCTGAGGTGTTCCGTACTCATTTTTCTTATAGTTGGATCTATAGGTTTTTTGTTTTAGTTTACAAATCTTTGTTATTTCCACATATTGCATTCTATTTTCAAGGTAACTTTTCACCCAGTTATAGGCATTACCTCTTATTCCGTAGCATTCTAATTTTTTTAAAAGTCTTTCATGACATACAAAGTCAAAAGCCTTTGTCATGTCTAAAAAGATGCAACCTATAAGCATTTTATGATTTAAGCATTCAGTAATTTGTTTAACTAGGGTAAAGCACGCAAGCGTAGTGGAACGATTTTTCCTGAAGCCAAATTGTTCTTTTTTTAGAATATCGTATGATAAAAAGAAATTCTCTATTTTATTATACATTACTTTTTCGAAAATTTTAGATAATATGGGAATTAAAGTTATTGGTCTATAATTAGTCATTTGTGTTTTTGCTCCTTTTTTATGTAATGGTTTTATAATTGATATTTTTAGTTTTTCAGGAAAGATCCCTTCTACTATCGATAGATTAATTATGTATGTCAGTGGATCAAGTAGGTATAATGCGCATGATTTAATTGTTTTGGTATCTAAATTATCGTATCCTGTAGATTTTGTATTTTTCAACGATGTAATAATTTTTAATATATCCGTGTTATTTATGGGGGAAAGAAAAATACTTTTATGGTTTAGAGGGATTTTAGCTTCTGGCAAATTGTTTGTTTTATTTTTAGTAGGCAGTGAGGTAAAATAGTCATTAAAAAAGTTGCATATTTCATGCGGTGATTCATATGTTTTGTTATCGATATTAATTGCTTCTATTCCTGAATTAAATGTCATGTCTCGTGTATTAGTTTTAATTACATTCCAGGCTGCTCTAGTTTTGTTTTTTGCGAAATTTATGTATTTTGCATTATTAAGTTGATGGGATTTATGTATACATTTTTTTAAGATAGATGAGTATTTATTATATGCAGATTTATTTTGTTTTTTATTGTGCTTATTTAAATGATATTTTAGGTATAACGTTCTTTTTCTTATACAACATTTTTTTAGCGCTTTAGTAAAGAATCTATTTTTGATAGGCTTGAATGTATTTTTAATTTTTAAGATCGGAAAGCACAAATTGTAAAATAATGTTATAGTGTCATGGAAGTTGTCGAATGCTTCATTTGTTGTTGTGGAGCTGTATACGTCCGAGAAGGTAAGGCTTGATAGACACCTCATAAATGTATTAGTGTTTTCTCTATTGAGTTCTCGTCTGTATATATACCAGTACTTTGGGATATCTTTAAAGTTTTCGTTTTCTTCGAGTGTAAAAGTCAGCGATTGTGCGGTCTCATGGTCTGAAAGTGCCAAGTAGTGGAGGCTCGCTTGTGTGTCATTTATGTTACTTGCTATTAAGTCTAAGCAGGCGTTTTTACGTGTTGGGTGCTTTATATGATTTTGTAAATTATTATTTTGAAGAATAGAGATAAGTTCTCGGGAATTTTTATTATTTTTTAAAATATCAATGTTCCAGTCTCCACATAATATTAGTTTTTTGTTGCGTTTCCTGCATAGGTTACTTAAAAGTTGTTCTAAACTATATAAAAAAGGTGTTACATCTAAAGTAGGAGTCCGGTAAATACATATTATTATTAAGTTGTATTTACTTATTTCAACGCCACAAAATTCGAATTGAAGAGGTATTGCGAGTCTAGGGTAACAAATTTCCTTGTATTTTAAATTGTTTTTTATTAAGACGCACGAACCTCCTCGGCGTTGGTTAGGCCGAGAAAATGAAGAGACTAATCTATAATTATTTATCTTAACGTTGGATTCACTACCTTGTTTAATAAAAGTTTCTGTGAAACATATGATGTCTACATTTCCTAAATTTCTTTGCAGGTCTATGATGGCTATATTAATCAAATCTTGTTTGTTAAGCAACCCTGCTATATTTTGATGGATGAGTCTTAATTTATTTTGCTTATTAGTTGCTACGAAAAAAATTCTCACCGGAAGGCTGGTTTTTATTTATAATATTGGTACTTGGCATTTTAAAAAAATTTGTTATTTTTAATTGTACAGTGCGAGTTGAGTTTGTGTGACTATGGATGGATTTATTGTTGAGATTTGTCTTACGCTGTGTATAATATCGAATGTACTCGATTTCCGTGTTTATCTTATCACATAAATTGAAGAGGTGTTTTGTATGAGAATAGGGTGTGTTTTTATCGTATTTCGAGTGGCGTATTTTTAAGTAGTGGCAATATTTATAATTAGATATTATAGATTCTAAATGAAAGTTAATTAATTTTACATTTAAGTGAGTATTATACTGTACATTTGTTATAAACACCTTTTGCTGTCGCAGTTGGTATAGCACATTACACAATTGTGAGATGAAGGTATAAGGACGTTTATCGTTTGCACCTATTATTAATATTATAATGTCTTTGGGTTTAATGATGGACTTATTAATTTCACTAATACAGCTACTAAAAATCTGTGCACTAGTAGCATGGGGCTTTATAAACGAAGTTATTTTGTAATTTTCCTTTTGCATATTTGATCTTGATTTTATTAGTTTATGTGTTAAGCCACAAGCTTGCTGATCCCCAAATATTATTATTTTGGGTTGATTTTCTATTGCTTGACCATTTACCGTCTTGACATTGTCGTTTTGAATATCTGATTTTGTTGTTCTTATAGTGACATCTATTGGCAGCTCCCTAATATTCTGATTGTGGTTTTCAATATTTGGTGGGAATTCTTGTATAATGCGCTTTTTAAGTTCTTTATATTTGGAAGGGCAGTGACTGCAGGCGGATTCCGCATTTTCTTGGTTTTGCTTTTGTAGTAATGTGTTGGCAGTAATATTATTGGAAGGTGAAGAATAATTTTGTTTTAGTTTATTTATAGTTTCCTTCTGTTGTATAATTTCAAGGCTTTTGGTGGAATTTTCAAGTAATAGGTTCTTAATTTTTTGATGTGCTGAATCTAATTCTAATTTTAATTTTTTTATTTGCTCCAGTAATTCGTAATGTTCATCTAAACCTCTCGTAGATATTTCTGGTAAACTTCTTGGATCAGAAAAGTCATAGTTTGATTGAGCAGAACTAGATGAAATGTTAAGTGATTCAATAGATCTTCTTTGCTTTCTTCTTCTGGTAACATAGTCGTTTTCCATTATTAAAAAAAAAAAGAAAAATGAAAATATGATTAACAAACGTTTGGCTTGAACCGACGTGATTCGAACCAGGACATGTAATAGTAACCTATGTATCTGAGGTAAGTCGATAGCACCATTAGCCAACAGGCCTATTACGTATGCTTCGAAGTTAACTATTATATTTATATTTGTGTAAATTGCGTTGAAAAAACGTTAGAATTCAACTGACGTGAGTCACATCGAAGAACAAAGGATTCACTTAATTTTTAAGTTTCTTCACTTTTATCGCAGTTTACTAGTTTGTAGCACTTCACCGGTAAGGTTGTCACTTTTTTAGTTTGTAAATTGATTGGGTATTGTATTTTTAAGCAAAATATGGTTTTATGTAAAATGTTTAGGGGCCAAACATTTTATTGTTAATATTGTCACTGTTTCATAAAGAAGTACTTGTTTAATATTACCATCACAAAGATAACTTTTACAAACTTCACTGATTAACTTTTTGATTGAAATAATGCAATGAAACTATTTATAAACAATAAAATACACGGAGCTATTGTTTACAGCTATACTACTTATATAATATTTGCAACTATATATATCATATTTACTACTAGATAATATTTACTATTACATTATTTTATTGTATTATTAGCTAGCTTGGTTAGATTTTAGATACTTAAATAATATAATTTGTAGGAACCCCATTATTGGGTGAAGGCCTCCTCCAAAGATGCCCATTTGTCTCTGTCCTGTGCAGTCTGTTTCCAGTTTGGGCTGGCTACTTTTTTGATCTCGTCATCCCAACGAGTTCAAAAAAGTCCATTCCAAAAGGTCACTTCTGTGGTCCATTTTCGGTCTTTAAGCCTCGCGACATGGCCGGCCCATCTCCATTAAGTTTTTGTGCGTATTTCAGTGCATCTGTTGCTTTGGTTTTTTATCTTATTATTGTGTGTCGTATTTTGTCTGATTTCTTTAGTTTAAGTATGCTGCGTTCCAGTCCTCTTTGACAGGTGGTGATAAGATTTTTTACTTTTGAAGTGAATTTCCAGGTCTGGCAACCATAAGTCAAACTTGGAAGAAGGTTAGAATTCATAATTTTTGTTTTTATGGTAATAGGCAGGCCACTTTTAAAGATTTCCTTTAAACTCCAATATTTATTCCAAGTTTGTTGTATTCTTCTTTTCACTTCTAGTTCGTTATTTTTCGGATCAAAACTAATTTGCTTACCTAGGAAGATAGGGTCCTGACGTTGTAAGCTGCGATTTTTAATTTGGTTGTGTTTTTGTATTGTCTGATCACCGTCTGTGTGGCTTTTTTTGGAGGGTTTTGGTCGTACTCTCCCGCGGTGACCGGCCGTATTGGGAGAGGGTCCGATTTCGATTGCTATTCAGTGTTGTGATGTATTCGTTTGGCGTTGAGTTGTTTCTGCTTGAGTGAGGATTAGTTTGGGCTTTCGTATAAAATAGTTCTTCATGCTTCCTTTGTTTTTCTTAGGTGGTTGCTTTTTAGTTTGTTGAACACCTTGGCTGCCGGGGTGAAGTGTCTCCGGGGATTCAGAGAGATTTCTTTTGTTTGACTGTTTATACAACGGTTGTTTGTTGTTCAATATAATAATTTTGTCGTATTTTATAAAGGCAGTATTGCCTGCATCTTTTTCTTTTTGAACTTGGACTTGAAGTTCTCTACGCTTATTTAAAATTTCGATTGGGTAGTCTTCTTTTAGGTAATATGAAGTATTTTGGAGGTAATGTTTATTTTTTTGGATTTTTAATTTGAATCCCAATGTGTTGAATGTTATTACTATAGGTCTAACTTTTTCGCCTTTTTTCCCCAGTCTTCTAACAGCTTCTATATTGTGAGTTTCGCATGAAATTTTGATGTATGTATTTATTATGTTTATGACCATTTCTTCGAGTTCATCGTATGACTTTTCGCTCTCTTCTACGCCAAACAAGATTAGATTTTTGCGTCTAAACTGTCTTTCTAGGTTGTTAATTTTTTTTGTTTGTTCTTCTAGGTTTTTCTCCAAAAGCTCGTTTTTTAGTTCTAAGTGATTAAACTTCTCGTTGAGGCTGTTGATTATTGTACATTTAATATCTTCTTTCATATCTAGCATGTCTTGTTTTTGTTGCTTTATATCTTGCTGCATGATAACTAACATATTTTTTATTTCCTCCATCGCCTGTTATGATGCACTTAGTGCCCTCTATGAAAGATGTATATATATTTTTTATATTCTATTTGTGATTTTCTTATGGGGCTTCTAAACGGGCCATGTTTTGCTGCAATTGATGGCTGCATTATTGACAACTAATTGCCCGGCCATCTCAAAAATGTTTTAATGCAGATGATGGCCGAGCAATCTATGGCCGGGCCATGTGTTGCAATATGTCTGTAATAGTATGGCCCATGATGCAGACTCCTAAACGGGCCACACATACCGGCAACAATGGCTGACGAAATCACACTTGTCGCAGCAGCTTATATTAATTTAAAAATAACAGAAAAAGAAGAGATTGTGGATTCGACCTTACTTAAATAGGCGTGAAACTGTAGACGATTTACAGTTATTTATAAATTATTCAAGAATTTTATTAGAATTTCAAAAGGCGACTTTGACTTTCTTTTAAACAAAATTGGGCCAAAAATAAAAAGATTTGATACAACCATGAGTGAACAGCAATACCTGTTTCATCGCCATCGCGAGATTTGCGATAACTCTACGGTTTTTGGCAAGTAGAGATTCATTAAAAAGTTTGATGTACCTGTTCCGAGTGTCAGATGCTTCGATTTCTACTATTATTCAAGAGGTGTGTGCAGCTATTATAGAAGGATTAAAATAATACATCAAGGTAAGTTAACATAGGTTTATTAAATATGTTAATCATAAGGAGTAACTATTATGTACTTTTTAAATTTATCAAGACTTCAATCTTATATAATTCACTTCAAAATTATATAATAGGTATGTAGTAAAAAAACAATTAGTGGCTAATCATAGTAAGAAATTTATTAGGTATTCCTTAAAAATTATAATTTTCAGTTTGATGCATCATTTTGGATAGTAAAACAACATGCATTTTGCTGGAAACATGCTGTCCGAAAGTAGCATATTCGCTTTTATTTTCACCAGCATCGCGTATAATAATTATCGACGGCTTCCAAAGAGTCAGTTATTTCTGATTCTACGACTTCACGTGGGTCAGCACTGATGAGTTTCAGTCGCCTGTGAATACATAAAATTGTTAGTACATATATCTTTAAGCTTTTCAGTTGCCGTCAGGAGTCACATAGTGGAAATAATTTGCAAGATTTCGAGGGAAGAAGTTAAATTTATCAATCGATATGATACATACGTAATACAGAGATATGTACATTTTTAAGTCTAAAATACTTTATTAAAGATACTTTCGTTAGAAGTTGCATTTTCACTATCTAATCCTATATTCGCGGCATTTTGAGTAAAGAAAAAAGATATCGCATCGTAAGCAAACCACTTTACTGTTTTACCGCCAGCACTACCACTTTTCTTCTTTTTCTCCTCATTATTTGCGTAAGTTCTTAGGCTTCTGAATTTTTTGTATGACTCGTTGCTTGTTATGCCAAACTTTTCAGCGATTTCATTTGATTCCATGCATCTTTTTTAGCATTTCTATTTTTGTAGATGCTGGTTTTTATATCCCACAACTCGGCGTGCAAATGTATTAATTAATAAAATCAGTAATTGTCTTCTTAGATCAGGTAGTAACCATTTTAACGTAGTTGACAGTTGTCAAAATGCAGCTGATCGCAAATCACAGAATATAGCAACAGGCACACTTCACTCATAGCAAACTTCATGTTGCGTAGAAAAGGATACACTGTGCCATAACAAAGAGAGTGACTGAGACAACAATAGAACTGGCCGTGCAATATTGCAGTTGAATTCGATAGCCTAGCGATCGTCCGGCAACCCCTCGGGGCAATATCGGCCATAAGTGGCTATACAAAACATGTTTGGCTATATGGCCGAAATATTACTGCAATATTGCATAGTGTGGCTGACATTGTTTGCAATGTTGCCGGGCCATGTATTGCAGCCATCAATTGCAGCAAAACATGGCCCGTTTAGAAGCGCCATAATATTAAAATTAAGTGTTCAATATTTATTGAAAAATAAATTTTTGAAAGTTATGGTTCTCTAGAGAGATTTGAACTCGAACCCAACGAGAACGTCACCGGCACTGCAAGCCATTTGACTAAGTGTCTTTACTGCTTATGTTTGAAAATATCGTACAAGTTACACGCGTCACAGACACTAAATGAGTCAGTGTTATACCAAGTCTTGACACTTGTGCCGTTATTTTTTGCAAAAATTAGTACACTTCACATCACTACACTATTTCACTTTAATGTTGTTCATTGTGCACAATTCCTGCATTTTAGGTATTCTTTTCAACATAAGTTATCTACAAAAGTCACTCGTTTGAAGCGTTGTGATTTTGGCGAATTATTTATGCTTTTACAATGTTTCTCGGCGGAATAACATTTACACTTTTTTATCTCGAAATATTACACCACTTTTCTTACTTTTGAAACGATATTATTTCTTGTTTGATTTTAAAAATACAAAGAATTGGGGACACGATACGAGTTGTTTCACGTCTACCCTCCCAACCCCTAATAACTATGCCAATATCCTATGTTAATTTTTTTACAGATTGACGAGTGATACAATGTGCATTGGTTTTATTTACTTTATTTGGTTTACATTGTATAACAAATATGAGTGTAAACTCGGTAAAATGGAACTCCAAAGAGGGAACAGATTGCATAATATTTGTCGCCAAAAATGGATTGTCTTCGTAGGATTCAATTGTCACGGTCTGACAAACCACAATCTCAGATTGCTTTCTATCTGCGATTGTGGATACGTTATTGGGTTCAGGCGTATGATAGTGGTACAATTAGATGCATTCAGTATAAAAACTCGCACAATCCACAATATATAAATTGGCATGCAAATGTCATATTAATTTTATAATGTCATATAATACAAACATTAACATAATGTCATAATAATATATTAGTTAATAAGTTATTTAGAATTTGTGTCAAACTTAATCTTGATACTCGTCAACGGTATAAAAGCACGTTGCCTCTAAAAATGTAATCACATTATTATGTGAATCCGTGCGATGGACAGACCAATGTTTTTATTTAAAACATAAAATATTTGTTAAATTGATATACGCCCGAACCCAATAATTAATCCACAATCTCAGTCTCAATATTTGGTATAGATGTCCATGTCAGGTGGCCAAAACTGGATAGAGATAGGTTATTGGGTTTGGGCGTTAGACAATATAAGATTTAAAGTTAGCTAATTACTTAATATAGAAGGTTTCTTAAGTAGAAACTGAATAAATTTACTTTGACTTGGTGTTACATGGCGCTCACAACTTTTGACGTTAGAACTGTGATGCGAGACTGGTGTTTTTCAACTTGTTTTAATTGCATTCAGTCTTACTAATAAAGATTTATGTACATCGTATAAGCTTGTTACAAGAAAATTGTTACTAATAATTCCTGAATTGACCAGTCTTATGTATACGGCTGTTATAACAAGTTTGTTTGTATGAAGCCTTATACAATTATAAACAACGCAATTCCTAGTTTAACGGGTGTATAAGAAAAATGGCGTCATTTGACCAATTTTTATAAAGGTTCTTGATAAGAAGCCCTCTCTAGGAGACACAGACTACAGATAGCAGACGCAGATACGGGCAAAAAATATTACACGAACATTTAGGCGTCAAGAAGCTTTATGGATGAGATGGATTCCCCATACTTCAACCGACGACCAGAAACATTCGCATGGACTGGTGTCGCCCAATGTTAGATAAGTTCAACGGCTATGACTCAAATGTTTTGACATCGTCACAGGTGATGAAAGCTGGATATATTGTTTTGAACCCAAAGACAGTCAGCTCAGTGGGTGTTTCTTTCTAGGAGCGGCCAATTAAGGTAAAGGAAGGAAGAGGTCAAGGAAAAAAGATTTCCTCGGTCTTTAGTCGAAAAAGTCGTGATAGTTGTGATAGAAGATGGAAGGACAGTTACCGCAGACTGATATATCAGTCGCTATTTGCCTGTTGTCTTGAAAAAATTCGACAGCAGCACCCTCGAAGCAGGATCCTCCTTACCACGACTATGCTTCAGCGCACACTGCAAAATGGACTGATTAATATTTGACTATGGCAGCTATCGACAAAATAAGTCATCCGCCATACAGTCCCGACGTTCATTTATTCTATTTATTCAACTAAAGTTAAAATTTGAGGCATTGGCCTTACGAGCCCTGAAGATGCGGTGAAAGCGTACGACTCCGAACGCTAAGGAAGAATGCGCTCACTGTTTTTCTCAGTGATTCCATCGGATGCGAGGATGTGTAGAGAGGAACAGAGATTATATCGAAAAAGAATAAAAGTATTGGCAACTTTCTATATTCTAAACATTTTTGTGTTACCTATGTATCAAAAGTTTTGGCTTTGCCTTCGTGATTTTTTTAATTTTAGCTGTAAAAGTTTTAATAAATAAATAATAATAACACTGCAGTTAGTTCAAAATTACAACATTAAAATGAAATGGCAAAAAAGGCCAGAAACGCACTCGCGAGCCCTCTAGCATTGCCTGCCGGTTTGCCCCCTGTTCTATAAAAAAAAATGGCATAATGAACCTTAAAAAGACAGCTCAAGTCTCAATCTCGTCTTAAGCACTGTCAAATATGCTTAAACAGCTCTTGATTTTGGCTTTAAAAACTTAAAACATGCAAAGGTAAACAAGAAATGAACAACGTTAAATTTTCTTCAACTATATTTACTTTGCGATACTGATATATCAATAACACTGATAAATAAATACTATTTTCACAACTCCCTGCCATTAGATCGTGTTAAAAGCAATATTGCAGTTTAATTAAGATTCTGTCAAATATAGCTAGGTGCCGTTCAATTACGAAAGCAGATTTACTGCAATATATCCCCCCCCCTCCTGTCAGCAAAAGGAAAGATCTCAACAATACATAGATGAATTAATTTTTTTAGGAATCCACGAAAATGCATGTCATTTTCAAGCATAGACAATAATAATAATAATAATAATCTTTATTTCTTCTCTCACATATACATACAAGGTTATAATGATTAAACTAAGATGATAACATTTGAAAGTGTATGTGAGAGACTGGTCTCTGTAACAGGAGACCTGAGTGACAGATAGCCAGTATCTCCACCACCGGACCGGAACACGTACAATCAGGTGATTTTCATAATATACAATAGAATAAAAAAGTAAATGCTAAAAGAAAAACATTGCAAACGGAGTTGTAAAATTAAATTTGGTGTGTGTGTGCGCATACGTTTGTGTGTGTTTCCATTTGTATGTGTGTGTGTGTATGTGTGGGTGATTGGGTGTGTTATATACAGTTAATAAATTTAATCTTCTGTTTCATCATAACTCAACGTCTTCAGCCAAGTAGTAACCGTTTTTATACATTCATATTTTGATAGTGGGTAAATGTTAATTTACACACTATCAAACAATACAATGTGTGTATTATGTGTAGAAATTTAATAATTACTGTTACGTAACCACCAAATAAGAAAATCAAAGACCCCCCAATAGTGTTTACGTTTTACGGCCCCCTACTAAAAACTTATAGAGAAACTAATAAGACATTACTCAGATAGACTTATACGAATAGCGTCACTACATAGTATAAAACAAAGTCGCTTTCTCTGTCCCTATGTCCCTTTGTATACTTAAATCTTTAAAACTACGCAACGGATTTTGATGTGGATTTTTTTTAATAGATAGAGTGATTCAAGAGGAAGGTTTCTATGTATAATAACATTCATTAAATAGTGGAGAAGTTCTGTTATTTTTGGGGTTACTAATGTGATGTCGTAAATAATTACATTTTTTCCGCTTACATTGCAAACGCAGGCTGAACCCTACGACTTTATCAAAATAATGTACTAAGTATTGTACACATTGAAAAGGTCTACAGAAAAATCCATGATGGTATATGTCTATCTCTTATGGATACCCCACAATAATTTTTTTTTGTCATTTACTTTTTACGACAAATAATGGCTAATTTTCGAAGCGATTATAACCAATACAGCACTAATCCTTAACCAATTATATACCTTGAATACATTGTTCATTTAATATCAATCTATACAGCCCATTACAGCTTATTTAGCAGCGATCTAACTCGTATACTATCGGAGCTTTCCAGCGACGGAAATAACAATACATATAAAAACCTGCTTTTCATCAGCATTGCACCCGTGCGAAGCTGGGCGGGTCACTAGTATTTTATATAACTTTGTTTTGAGTGCCTTTAACACGAAATACTTTTACGCCTCGAATCAAATTACTTAAAAAGTTCCGTACCATTATTGAATTATAAATCATAGGTAAAGAATTAACGGAACAAGCTACCCGCCGTATTTCCGAACCAATTTGACTTAGGGTCCTTCAGGAAAAGGGTACCAATTTTAAAAGGTTGACACTTGCGAGCAACTTTGGGCAGCGGCGATATCACTTAACATGAAGTGAGCCTGCCTATTTTCGCCCACTTATATGAAGCCAAGTAATAATTAATTTACATAGTTTTACTTGTCACATTTATACTTTGTATGGACGCACTTTTTTTATTTCGTTACAGTAAAAAATATATATACAGTAACATTAAAATAATAAAGTAGGGCAACTAGCGAGTCTTATCGGTTTTGAGCTATCTCTTCCAGGCAACTACTGTGAGAAAGCCAATGTGTGTGTACCTGAGACACAAAAGACACTAACAATAGAAAAAAAGGTATATAATACATTGAAAGTTTTGTTCTAACGCAGTTATTTATTTAAATATCATAAAAAAGGTAAAATGTTATAGCTAACTTCAGGGTGTCGGTTTTTTGTGATGGTGTGCGCGCACTAAGTATGAATTTACTGTCATAATTTTTCCCGCACCAAAAGAAGTATAACTTCAAAAACCTACACAAACATAAATGCTTCCAAAATAATTACTGGCAACATTTCATACTACAAGGTAAATTCATTACAAAACGAATCCACCTAAGTAACATCAATATTATCACAAGCAAAAGTTAAATGTTTTATCAGAGTTTGAGTTCCATACAAACAATACGTAGGTGTGCAAAAATATTCTAAATGTTTTCATTAAAACCCTTAGAACTTCAAGATTACGCCTTTTCAGCGCATAAAAGAGAATCATTTAAAGATGTTTTATTTCAATAATGTTTCGTGCTTTTCATACAATGAAAGCGAGAGACTCTTGACAGTGCTATTTCGTTTTATTTACTCACGAATCAAAGACTTCAGGTGCAAGTGACGGGATCATTAGTACGATTCGTTCTGCTAACTTCTTTCAAAAGAGGTTTTTTTTCAAAACCTGTGCCAGTAACCGAAGCTTTTAATGGTTCAACGTGATGTCGCAAGTGTCTATTACAGAATGTTTGCGACGGCTTCGTGTTCATGATTGCCTAGTACATTTACGCTAGTACGCCCTATTTGCAGTAAATAATAAATGATAAAGGCCCGAAATATTAAGATTCCAATAGAATTGTAATACGTCATTGCAAGTAAGGCAAGATTCGCGAGACCGCAGGCCTACGTACGTATACATCTTTTGATACAAAGTTTAATTAATTTGTTATTTTAGTTATTGTTTACACACGTAAACCCACCAGGCAAACTACAAAAGGCAGACCCTTCGCTGGATGGCATGATGACACCAAAAAATTGCGGGTCCTCAATGGATCCAAATAGCTCGGCATAGATAAAGATGGCAAGCCTTGGAGGAGGCCTTTACCGGAGAGGGTTTCTGATACATAACTGTTAAATATATTTACTAACACGTAGGATAGTTAGATATTATTGTATTAGGAATAATTTAATGCTAAAAATATTATATATTTTTTAGGTTTTTAATGTTTTAGGTTCTAGTATGTATTTTGAATATATTATATATTTATTTAGTTATTAGATATATTTTTATTTACTAGAATCTTGTCTATTATTTTTGAATAATATGTGGGTGATAATTAATATATTTATTAAGAATTTAGTCTCGCGAGTTTTGTTAACAATATATGTCAATAAAAAAGGCACCACTAGCGTCGGAAAGATTAAGAAATTTATTTTAAAAGACATAGTGGGAGTTTGTAAATTGACTTAAAGATACAAAAGGCTACCACCGAGGTCTTGGCCTCAGATTTCAGTATATGTGTCGTTTACTTTTCTTTTAGTTGTCGTCAGACACGCTGTCGATGTTTTAGATCTGAAATGCCGGTGTCCTCACGTGGGTTTCGCTTAACCAGCGAGCGAAAATAAGTATTCGTGAAAGCCAAGTTCATTGACTTCCACGAATATTGTGATTTTTTATTTTATTTAATATATTGAGAAGAGAAATGAGAAAAGAAAATGCAGAAATTTATTTTCTCTTCTCAAAAGTAAGTTCATATTTAGTTGATTGATTTCTTAAAAATAAAAACGTCCAAATTTAGACCCTTGCGTTTGCATTTAATCTAACAATAAAATCGCACGTTTTATTTATTTATTATAGTTTTGTTTTGTGATGTTGTCACTTAACCATTAAATTCCGACTTCTCATTTTCCTTTTTCGACTTCTGTTGCATATTCTTCTGTAGGGCTGTGAGACATGGACATATAACAAGGGACAGCACTTGGAGTATTTGGAGATGTGGTGCTATCGTTGCACCTATCGCTGGATCCAGAAGATTGTTAAGGAACAAGAAAGTTGTGATACGAGTTTGAATTTCTAAAATTCAAGAGACTCTCCATCTAAAGAAGAAGAAAGTTCACCACATCATACATTTACACTGTAATTAATCATTTTATGTTTATCTCACTTACTCTTTAATATATTCTACGGTTTCGATATTTGTAAATATGTGAGGAACATGTATACTAACAATACAATAAAAGACCAATAGTAATTTTATTCTGGGAGTATATCGTCTTCACATATAATTATATAACTAATGTATACAAATATTATAAATTCTATTTTAAAAGACTAAGTGGGAGGTCTTTTACACATTCTTCTCCACACGAAACTTTTGGAAGGGGCAACTAGAATCATCTCTATATTTAATCTAACGTTTAAAAGAGCCATTTTAGATGGTCTAATTGGAATAAATGATTTGATTTTGATTTAATGTACTATGTTAGTACTATATGACAGATCTTACCACTAATTAATACAAGCTTTTTCACTTGATTTTCTTCGAACTTCGTAAATTTCTGTTTAACAACAGTTTTACCTTTATATTAGTAGAGAGAAGCGTAATTATGGACCTTCTGGTATTGGCAGCATGAGTTCGATTTGGCGCAAAGGAAACTGCAGGGTAAGTGACGTACTAATCGATAGCTAATGAGTGCCGCGTGACGTGCGGTTTGCGGATATCTTGATGAAATCATCGTTCAATATTAATGTTGTTAATAGGTATTAATTACTTGATTGAAATTAACATTTAAATTATATTTGCTTCTATCAGAAGTGAGTTGGTCAAAGGATTCGTATTTCGTATTCCTAAGGATTTGATTGGGATTAATTTTTACTTAGCGCAGAAAATTCTGAATTTTCTGCGCTGAGTAAAAGCTAAATAGTATTTTACTTTTTTAATTAGTAAATCCGTAAATAAGGATCCATATTTTTGTGGCTTTTGTGTGGCTTTGCGTTTACTTATCCTGGTAAAATACTCATTCCTGGTTTTCCCAATGTGATGGGGTTTAGTCTGTCACTCCCAAGTTATGCGGTAAAGTACATTTCACTCGATTTCAAAAAGAGTGGCGGAGAGTTGATTGTCAGTTATTCTCTTCCGTTCTACACCTTTGATTTAAGAACTGGCAGTAAATCTAAAATTAGAAGCATTTAATTAATATTTATTTATTTCGACGTTCATAAGTGTACATTATGTTACCAACATGAATAAATGATATTTGAATTTTATAAAATGTACCTACATATAATACTTAGGATCTGGGTACTTTCTGGAACTAGATAGAAAAACAATAGTTTGATAGGCGAATCGGCACTTAAACCATTTACTACTAAATGCCTAATGAGAGAATATATCTTAGCATTTATGTGTTAAGATATAAGCGCAAGATTCAAGACAAAATAGCCATAAATCTTTATTGACACGAGCCTAAATAATTTCTATAAAGTGTGAACAAATTAATGCTTTCATATCCCATAACAATATTTTCACCGAAACAATGACTATTTCAACTAATTTTTATCGTATCTGTTTGAAATTGTGAGCGATCTTTTGATGAGAATTGCGTAATTATAAATAAAACGCAATTACGATTTATTTGAAGAAGATACTACGCAATTATAAAAAACTTTTAGAATTATATTAAAAATTAGAAATAAATATGTACCTACAATTAATTATAAATCTTGAATTAGATTATCATGATTCATGTGCAGTTTTTACTTTTTGTTTTTTTTTTATGTATCCTATATCAGTTTAGTTTATTTTTATTTCTTTTTGTTTCTGTTAAGTATGTTTCTCCTTCTTATTGTATTTGTAATATGTATTTTTGCACTTCTTATCTACCTTATGTAATTTACTCACAGTGGTTGTCTGGAAGAAATCGCTCTAAAGCGATAAGGCCGCCAGTTACTTTTCATTAAATTATGTTTAATATTTTTTTTCCTTTTATGTAATGCAACGAAGTGTTAATAAATAAATAAATAAATGCAAAAAATGTTTCTTCCATAAGATTCCTTAGATTATTAATAACCTAATGTGTTAACTGATGTTTCATTTGATTTGTTTATAAGCGTTATTTCTTAAAATAGATATTTCCGCTACTCATTTCAGTTCCATTCATAATATATACTGTTTGACGAAGCTGTAATACCTTAATAAAAATCTTAATAATCTTATGAACGTCAAAAAAAGCAAATTAAATTAATTGTAAATTTACATTTACAACCATTTGCAATGGTTTAATTGACTGCCCTGACTTGTTATCGCTTTTACTTTTTAAGACCCCTTCATGACCCAATACAAGGCAAATCCAATTATTCGAAATTCCTCGTTCTAAGACCAACTATTTACGAAACTCGGTTATGTATCGCATACCTACAGATTACAACATAAATTACCAGCAAATCGATATTATATCTAACGTGACTAAAAAAATCTTAAAAAAAATGTTAAAAAAACTCAGGTATCTTTTACTAATAATGGCTTTGTTTGTTCCTTCATATTAAATATATATTTTAATATACCAATCAATAACTCTTACAACTTTGTAAAACTGTGCTTTATGTTTCTGTTTCAATGTGTATTCCGTTTTGGCTTTTGTGTGTAATATAATTGTTTGGATATTGTTTAGTGATTAGCTGTAGGAATACTTAAATAAATAAAATAAAAAATAAAATAAACCAGTTTGCAAGTCAAGGGCGTAGAGCGGGTAAGAATAACTGGCAAGAAACTTTCCGCCACTCTTTTCAATCACCAAGTTTTTCATACAAATAGTTTGAACTGGAGCAAATCAATCCCAAAGATTAGGATCATTTAAGTATTCGTCACATTTATAAAAGGCTTTATTAATTAATTTACTTTTAACAAGGGCTTTGAATTTATTTAGTGAGAGTTCTGTAATTTCGCTTGGGAGTTTGTTGTAAAAACGAATACTATTTCCATATAAGGAGTGGTTTATCTTCTGGAGCCTGGTTGGTCGCACACTCAAATTAGTTCTATTACGCGTATTAAACTGGTGACCTTAAATTTTCAATTTCAATGGTCGAATTTCTTATTCGTAGTCAAATCGTATCAGTCCAGTGTTGGTTATTTCAAAAAGTCTCGCTTATATTATATTAAATATCCATCCAATTCAATCTAAACGATATAGTTATAGTTATTTAATCAAAAGTAAAATTCGCATTTAAAACCCTATGAAAGCCAGTGAGTTTATAAATTCTGAAAAACTTTAAAACGACTTATATCAAGGACGTTTAATGAAGCTATATTTTTATTAAAAATATTAAAATTAATAACCATTAACGAAATGAAAACTCGTGGATACAAGAGTACTTGTATAAAGCTATCTCGTGTTGAACCAATTCCATTAAATCGCAGAAAATCCGGAATAAAAATTATGCAATTTAAAACAGATTATTTTTTAACACGCTTAAATGCACAAGTCACACAATAGAAACAATTAGGCGCTACATCGTTTTTAAGTCTAGGACTCAGATTGCTGAATCTGTTTTATAGGCAAGTATAGTCTAAGTCGGTTTCCTCACGATGTCTTTCTTCGCCTTTCGAGCGAAAGTTAAATATTAGATAGAAATTCCATTGGCGCACATTGGATCGAACCTACGACCTCAGAGATAAGAGTCGCACGTGGAATCCACTAGGCTCTCATAACTAATATTAAAAGGATATATTTATATTTTGAGCAGTGTTGGCCTAGTGGCTTCAGCGTGCGACTCTCATACCTGAGGTCGTAGGTTCGATCCCGGGCTGTGCACCAATGGACTTTCTTTCTATGTGCGCATTTAACATTTGCTCGAACGGTGAAGGAAAACATCGTGAGGAAACCGACATGTCTTAGACCCAAAAAGTCGACGACGTGTGTCAGGCACTGGAGGCTGATCACCTACTTGCCTATTAGATTGAAAAATTGATCATGAAACAGATTCAGAAATCTGAGGCCAAGACCTAAAGAGGTTGTAATGCCACTGATTTTGTTTTTTTATTTATATTTATCCGTCCGATGGGCCGATTTCAAAATTACGTATATATGGGTGACAAGTTTAATCACTGTCTCCTGAATAAACATCTTTGGGTTTTTATAAGAAAAATAGCTGCCCCCGCAAACTTCGTTACTCCTTAATGCCTAAATCCTTCACTATCAAATGAAAAATAGGGCTTAATTGTAAAGGGTTGTATGTATTTACTACTGCTGTATCATAAAAATAAAAAAAAATCTAAAATTGAAAAAAAAAAATTAGGGGTAATCCCTTAACATTTAGGGGGATGAAAAATAGATGTTATCCGATTCTCAGACCTACCGAATATGCACACAAAATTTCATGAGAATCGAGAAAGCCGTTTCGGAGGAGTTTAACCACAAACACCGCGACACGAGAATGTTATATATAAGACTATATTTTATTTTAATTAGCACAAAATATAATTAAACACACTTGTAATTCCTATTACAGTATTTACACGTTTCAAATCACTGTTCGTCAGCGCTGTCAAAACTGCAAAACTTCAAATGTTTAGATTCTCTTCGGTTTAGATTCACTGTAGTATTAACTGCACATTTGCATATTAATAACTGCAATTTACTTTAATCAAAGATAGCGTCGTTAGTAATCGTTCGAGTGTACGATATGAGAATAAACGACGTAAGACTAAGTTCGTTCCTTCCGACAGCGCATTAGTCAGTCCCTATCTGATGTCTCCGCTAATTGTCTAGAAATACAGATACTATTTTTATGCTTCTATAAATTTTCAATCGGTCTAGAATATTTTATTGGATAAGAGACCGCTAATAGCTCTTAAGCTGAAAGGGCCTGGGACTCATGCAAGGTAGTCTACTTCTAATTAAATTGCTATATTTGTTTTGAAAAAAGTATTTTTTGATGATTTGCTTTTCTAAAAGAGTTTTTTATGCCGGCTTTTTCTCTCACCCTCTGTCTTCTTTGTCGATGAGTAGGGATGCCTACAGGTTCAAATTTAATGACGTGAATAAGTGATACCTTGATGATCCAAAATAAACGTATTTTTTTTTTATAACTTAATTCATAGTTGGGAGAACTGTTATTCTGCACTTGTTAAGAATGTGTTTAAAGCTGAAATGTTTTGATTGATTTTATTTTTGTCTAATAAAATAAATAATAATAAACAGTGGAGCTATAATTTTAGCCCTGAGCCTTAGAATGCGTATTTCATGATTCAATCTAATTAAATAGGTGATCAGATACACGCTGTCGACTTTTTGGGTCTAAGGCAAGCCGCACGATGTTTCCCTTTATCGAGCGAATGTTAAATGCGCACATAGAAAGAATCAATTCAATTGGTGCACAGGTGGGAACGAACCTACGACGTGAGTTATGAGAGCCCCGTGCTGGCCATCACTGCACACTATTCATGTAATACTTTATTGAAATCGGTTATCTAAATGTCTAAATTTTCGCTATAACATTTCTGTTTATTTGTAGTTTTTGGTAGATATGTTAAACATATGTTTGAAGGGTCACAGGTCAAATGAAACATAACTTAATTTATACCTTTATTACATTGATTTGGATTGTAGAAGATGCGTAACATTCTCATATAACATCTTAAAAGCATATTTAAATTAAACAACTCTTATAAATTGGAGTAAAACAAGATAGTATCGAAAGGCAAATTTCATTTATGGTCCAACGTATACTAAATGAACGGACCCAATGTAAAAATTTCGCATTACATTCTTACATATTATACAATATTTACAAAGACGTACAATATTGAACACCGTGGGCGGCTAACTGTTGGCAAGGAAAGCTATCATGGCGATAATGATGGCCAGAGAATGTTCGAATGAGTCGCCCAGTGGACTCGCCCCTGCTGCAGCACGGGCGCGCGCGCTCCCCGTTCCCTCGCCACGGCATACAGCTCCCGCGGCGCTAGACAAACTACGCCCGCGCACCTTCAACGGAGATATACACAAATTCTCCTCAGCAAAGTCAGGCGTTAGAGCCAACGCATTCGCCAGAGGGTCACGCCCACACTCACACGGCAGATGATTCCCGCGTATTATTAAATTATCTACTTCGAGAATCACAGATTCTGGTGCTTCGAGCATATGATTGCCTGTCATTTTAAAAGTTTGGACGCTATTATTATGGATCAAAGACAGCTCTTCCACACCGTCAATTTTGTTGTTGCAAATCTCCAAAACCTCTACGTGCCTTAAACCTTCGAAAGCCCCGACGCGCATAACCCCAAGATCAGATTCACGTAAAGCCAGCCGACCGACACGAGTTAATCCAAAAAACGTATCGGGCAGCAGCGCTGGTAAATCCATGTAAGCCAGCTCTAAAACACCCACGCCCTCTAGCCCGAAGAAAGCCTTCGGCTCGATTGACTTAACTCCAGACGGTAATTCTATTTGAGTTACATCGTTGAGACCGGAAAATGCATGCGCTAGTATTCGTTTTATAGGGTTATTCTTAAGTGAAATGAGCTTTATAAAATTGGTTCCAGCGAATGCGTAGCCCTCAATTTGCGCTATTCGATTATGCGATAAAACAATTGACGATATATTCTGGAGCGCGGCGAATGCGAACGCATCGACTGTAGCCAGCGGCGTGTGTTGTATGTAGAGTTCATCCAGGCGTGGCAGACCTCGGAAGGCAAAAGGACGTATGCGCGTTAGGTTACAGGCGTCGAGAGACAGCCGCCGCAGTTGGCGGAGATGAGAGAATGCATCAGAGCGTAGGACCCGAAGATCTGCACGCGACAAAGATAACTGCATTACATTTGGACTCAATGCTGACGGAACGCCGCGTAAACTTGCACTGTTGCACACAACCTGCAAACAAGGGAATTCATTTGAATACATTGGAAACTTTATATAAAACGTATGAAAATAAACTCGCAACAATTTACATGTGAACTCTTATAAATGGTTCAAAGTAAACTATATGTGTATGTAAAATACATGTTATCCTTTATGTTACATATCCATTGCTCTCTCTTTGCCCCGTATAAGCAATATCTCTACCCTCTGACACACCGCCATTATAAAAGGAATCGGACAACAGATACCAAGATATACCAAGATTTTCTCACAACAGACCGATCGTACACGTCATATCAGGCCGATTAAATAGTTATATTTAGTTAAATCACTTGCGGGGAGCAGGGGTCCATGCGTTTAAAAGAAGGGATGATGACCCATCCCTCCTAGTACTGGACCCGATCGCCCCTATTTGTAAATAATAATAATAATATTTTTTTTTGTCCCATATAACATTTACAACAATAAATAAGATTTAAATGCGTATGGCCCGGTCTGTAAAAGATGCTTGCTGTGTCAAGCATCTTCACAAACCAACAATAGGCGTGAATCCGCCGCATCGCATGTCTGCAAGCGGATAAGGCTCTGCTGTTACCGCATCCCGCATCAGGCGATTGTTGGTTGCGCCTTGGGGTTTTAGTAAGTATGCACAATAGCGAGTCCCACATAACCCTTCCGCACCAAGCAGTCGCGCCGCGGAAGGTGTTGTGCAATGCATTTTCCCCAGTAAAAAAAGTCAATTACTGTAGTAGTAATTAGTTAAAGTAATTTATATTTTGTTTTTTGAAGTAAAAATTTCTTTAGGCGCATGAAGACTTACAGCGTTTTTTGTCGAAGCGATTGTTGAGAGCGATTACGACCGATTGAGTGAGAGAGAGAAAGTGAGATTGAGAAGAAATACACGCTATTGGTTGTATTCGTTTAGTAGTTATATACTGCTCAAAACAATTAAGGGAACAAAACTTTAAAGTAGAACTAAACTTTTTACTTAAGGTTTTAATTATTACTGGCCACTAGATAATGTTAAGGCATTGTCGAAGAAAATAAAAAACAAAAGAGCATCGGCGTTTTGGTTAGTAGTCCTATAATAAAGTGGCAGTGTGTCTAGAAACACCTAAAAACAAAATGACGTCTTTGAATTTTCGTTACTTTCTAATCACAGAAAACACATTTTAAGTAATTTTTTTCAATCTTTTGAGTATTAATAGAAATTGAAGTGGGCCTTTTGAGTATTGTTATTCATTGAAGCGAGTGATTTTAGGTCATAATGAATCAATCTAACTGAATTGCATGTCTCCCGAGCTATCGCTTTGCTTGAAGAGGGTCGAACTATGCGTTATGTAGGAAATGATCTAGGAGTAGCCCCTTCTGTTATCTACAGACTTTGGAAGCGATACCCTGAGACGGGAGAATACTCACGAAGGTGTGGTCAAGGTCGAAAGAGAAAAACTACACGTTTGCAAGATCGCTACATCGTCAACTGTGCTTTACGTAACCGCACCACAACTGCAAGAGATCTACAAAATACACTAAGGACGGCTACTGGTGTAGAAATTTCCGACCAGACGGTAAGAAATAGGTTGTTGGAAGCCAATTTGAGATCACGCCGACCAGTTCGGGCTGTGCGTCTAACAATTCAACATGGACAAGCTCGCCGACAGTTCGCGCAAAATCACGCTAATTGGCAACTTCGACATTGGAGGCCAGTGCTTTTTACTGACGAATCACGATTCCGTCTAACACGTTGCGATGGTCATCTCCGTGTTTACAGACGCCCAGGCGAGCGATACAGTCCAGCAGTCCAAATGACAAATTTGGATGTGGCTCTGTGATGGTTTGGGGAGGAGTTAGTTTGGACGAGCGCACAGATCTCGTCGTTGTTCCCGGGCGCTTGTGTGCTCAAACTTACATTGAAAATGTGCTCGAAGATCATGTTTGGCCCGCAGCATATGGTATGGGCCCAGATTTTCTTTTAATGCAAGATAATGCCAGGCCGCATACTGCAGCCATTACGTCAGATTACTTACGACAGCAGGAAATCCGTGTAATGGATTGGCCTTTCATGAGCCCTGACCTAAATCCAATTGAACACATTTGGGACTTGCTTGACAGGCGCATCCGGAAGCGTCCGATTGCACCTCAAACACTGCAGCAGCTCACTGAAGCGTTGATTGAAGAATGGGAGCGCATTCCACAAGAAGATATTCGGAGGATCATACGAAGAATGCCGCGTCGTTGTCAAGCCGTGATTAGGGCTCATGGAGGTCACACACGTTACTGAAACTCACTAAAGACGAATATTCAAACGATATAAGAATATTTCTTTGATGAACCTTTTTTATCACCAATTAGTTTTTCGTCTATAATGCACATTTTAATTTATTTTTTTTTAAATACAAATTGAATTTTTTTATTAATTGTAGTAATTAACAAATTAACAGAAATAAAAAAAATAGCGTACAAGTTAATTTAAATCTAATTTTACTTTAAGCAATAGAAAGGAGAAAAATCTTGTTCCGCTAATTGTTTTGAGCAGTATATATTAGATATTATCGCATACATACAGTCGCATAACGTCTTGTTCAGTGAACGCAGAGTTTTTATTTATTTATATAATCATTAGCACGTAAACAGTGCGTATACAGTGTGAATATAGTATACAAATACATGGAGCTATCATATACTGGTAAATCATTATCAATTGGGACTTTTACCTTTAATAATAAATGTACAAAGAAGTTTCACTGACATGTGTACTTAGTACGCACGCACTCTTTATTTTGCAATTCACCGCTGGTCCTCAATTACTAAAACATTATTTTTCCAGTAAAGTTTACTTTGTAACTGGCCAGATGTTTAACCTGATGTTATGAGAGATATAGGAGGACACGCCTATGGGTGCTGTTTAGGAAATGAACACGTCAAATTATCCATATTTTTTATAGATAGATTATAGATTTATAGATAGATTTTCCAAGTCAATTCTCAACTATAGGGAAGACAGACATCCAAAAGGAGTTAAACTTAGCAGTTGTAAAGTTTTTATCGATTTTCATAATTAATTGATGTACGGTTTTTTTGTACAGCAAAAAGCTACGATATTTTTCCAGATCTCCCATCTTTTTACACATATATTACGGAGGGAACAAATTCGCGGAAATAGCTGTATAATCTATCCAGGAAATAACAAATCCATTCGTGAACGGTTATCGATGATAATGATTTTGCGTCACTGTTTGTTTTGTCAATAAAATTAATCCCCTCCACGCACACAGGCTCATGCCCATATTGTGATTGAATTGTTTCAAAATTAATCTTTACAAATAACCAACACCAAAATCGAAATCGATATTCAGGTTCCATCCATTGAATTGCTCATACATCTATACTAATATTAGCTGACCCGGCCGTTTTGCTGTAAAAAGAAATTTCCAGTACTAAAATCGCTATTGAAAAATGGGGTTTGTGGAGCACACCCGTTGTGGTGTGTGGGCACCTGATAATCGTGGAGTACTAAGGAATATAGTAATAACAAAATTGATTTATTTGTTCAAGCGGGCAATTATAATTACGATACTGTCTTAAATATTATATTAGTAGGATAACTTTACAGTTATTCGTACATTCAATCATATAAACGGGGCATATGCAGTCCCTTTCAATTACCCATGAAACAATCCATGCCTTCCGCTGTTATCAGTATGCTGTTAGAGCCGCCCCTTACTAGAGATACAGATCGCTTTCGCATCGTGGCGTAAAATAGTACACACCTGCACAAAAATTGTAGACTCGCTGCAGTAGCGAGCGAGCCCCATCAGTGTGTATAGTATACACAAAAACTTTTTGAAAATCTGGTACGAACTTTACAAACGGATAGCATGAGTAGTATATGTATGTCGGAGCCAACTAGGTTAATTTGCCGTTCAATTAAGAGCCTAGCCTTTTAACTAAACGGCGGCGTTTAACAAGAGGCCTCAAAGATGTTAATCCGTAGCGTTTAAAAAAAATAAAAATAAAAAGTCTTGATTCATTTGTTTCTTTATTCGTTTGTTACAACATTTGATAAACTGGCTGGCTAATGCTTAGGTCATTCGTACGATAGAGTCATTATTAGGCAGAGATAAAAAAGATGAAACATATGATATACAAAAATATTCGTTTTAAAATTAAATAGCTAGAGTTTTAATTCTCCTTATTATTGTCACTACACACTTCTATTGTACTTGTTGTTTTTCATGAAACTTTGGAAAACACCATTAAAGTTGTGGTTTGCCGACGCTATATTGACAGTTTGAAGAGTTTCGTTTCGAGTTTGAGAGTGGCAGAAAGTGGAATTAAATTCAAATAAAAAGTGCATAAGGCATGTATCGAAACGTCATCGATCAAAGTCATCTGCCTAGCGGTTTGATCAACTGGCTGAACATCTTTCAGGCCGCTAGTTAAACGGTGCCATTTAGTTAAGCACCTAGGCTGTTAATTGAATGGCTAATTAAGCTAGTTGACTGCGAGATATGTAAAGATTATAAAAAACGAAATGTATGTTACGAATAACCACACAAACTTCTAATAAAAGTCAGGCTCGACTAAGAATTTCGTTTAGCAAATTTTTGGGAATTTTCCGGGTTTTGATCACAATACCATATGATTTCTAGTCGAGAGTGTTAAGGATGTATCATTACGTTTAATACGCGAAGCATTTAGTTTCCATTGTTCCTATTTATTCACTAACTTGCCCGGAAATTATTCGGGTTACAGCGCCTTTTGCGCATCAGTAGGTGTTTCTATTAAAATTATACGGTAATGGAGTGCTGGATACTCCTATTATTTTTGGTTGGGCGCTCATAAAGAAAATGTGTCAGAAAATTAACGTCATTTAGTAAGGGTCTGTAAAATGGGCTCGTTCTCGTAGGGACGCTTTTATTTCAATTGCCGGACACCAGGTGCTCCGATCCATTATACAAATTTAAGATAATATTTAGAAGAAAAATTTCAGTCGCACGCGAAGAGAGTCTTGTTCTCTCTTATGTTCGCATAGGAAACGTTTATCCTCATTTCAAAATAACTGTATAACAGAGACGTTTCATATAACAACGCTGGATTTAATATGGTTTATATATGATTGTTGGACACCAACGAGCTAAGTCTAAAAATCTTGACGTTATATGGAGCAAATCGTTATATTTAAAGCATGTGTCAACTTAAATATTTGTGCCTAGATAACGCTCAGCAACCGGGCCAACATAAAAGGACTGTTTTAAAAGGACAATTTTTTTGTTTTTTAATTTTATTATTTTGTTTTTTTTTTTAATGTAAAATTGCCTTTTAATGCGCTTGCTTGTTTTCTGTTTTTTTATACATATTTTGTTAATCTATGTAATCTGTTTTGGCTTTCTGTATTGTATTAGTATTTTGTATAATAATATGTATTAAGGAAAATTGTTTTTAAACAAAGTCAGAAATATTGTGCGGTTCCTGGGTCATCGGGTGCTGTATTATTCAAAGAATTAAATAATACAGCATTTTAGTTTTACTCTATATTCACCAAGTGTACAACAATAGAGTACCTATAAGCGAAATTATTAAGCAAAAAATATTAATTGCTATGTAACGAATGAATGCGATATATTTTGTTTTGTATAACAGTGTATATTATATTTAGAATGTAATGTTTGAGGCAAATAAAGTAAATTTTTATATTATTTATTTATTTTATTAGTGCCTACGTTTGACTATACTCTCAAGCCCTTTCTCCACTGCTCCGTCGGAAGCCGGAATGACTCATGAGAAAAATATCGAAATGCCCGATTGCTCTTCTCCACTATATCCGTTCCGACACAAATCGATCAGTGAAATAAGTCACTCCGTCGCAAAGGACGTAACGCAAATCTCTTTCATACATTATTTAGCCATTATTCGTTCGGATTAAATTATTAATATTTTTCGATATTTAAGCTGTAGCCAGGCTTGGATTATATTTGGTTCAGTTTGTTGATTGCGTTCGAAGCTTAACATAGTT
This sequence comes from Pieris mannii, assembly GCA_028984075.1. Lineage (NCBI taxonomy): Eukaryota > Metazoa > Arthropoda > Insecta > Lepidoptera > Pieridae > Pieris > Pieris mannii. The sequence continues at coordinate 5,681,202 of CM054797.1, forward strand.
TGTTTAGAATCAAAATTCCCCTAAATAAATGTACCCCATGAAAAAACCGTTGGACATCCTGTTTACCCCTATACTTGTAAAAGTTGACATCACTGTCGATCACTTCGGACCGATTAAACACCGCGTTCCGATCTAGCAAGTTATCGGATCGTTAAAAACCGGATGCCGGAGTAGTGGAGAAGCACATAAGTACTGTTGTGAGTTTCTAAATCGGATCGGTAATAAACATTTGCCGGACCGGAGCAGTAGACAAAGGGCGTAAGTTCGACGATTTAGGAAATCGCATCGCTTATAAAACTAAGAAAGAGCTAGAGTATTGGCTACAATTTAATATTAAGTCAAAATGCAAGTGACAAGAAGGGAGTCCAATTCCTTAACGATTAAATAACGTACGTCGTTGGCAACACCAATAGCTATTTTCATTTTTATAGTTACAAAATTATTCGTTTTACGCGACGCGATTTTACTACAGTAATTACAGAGCTCGACAATGCCTTTTAACAATCTTAATGCGCCGGACTGACTCATAAAATCGTTTCGTTATACAAAAAGGTGCTTTTATATATTTGGATTAACAATTTTAATATAAATCATTCAGTTTCTATTAATTTATTAATACCAGAAGATACTTACTACGTCTTTGAAATAGATCTATATATAAATAAATAGTTCCCTCCCCCAGGCGCAAATAATATGTTCAGCATTATAAGCAAAGCATTTTTAGTAATAAATTAATTAGCATAAATATTACTTTGACATACGCCAGTGGTATATAGAGCGAAAATAGTAAAAATTCGAGCCTTTTGGGCAAGATTTAGCGAGAACTGTCACTCCCAAATCACTAAATCCATTTTTGACGTACGGAAGTTAGACTCGGCGCTAAGTCGCGTTTCTGAAACTGGCCCTTACCTTTATTTGGTAGTATTGTTAATACTTTAGTGAGATAATGATAAGCAGCGCACGATTTCTCTATTATTTTGTATAGGTATGTACATGAAGGGTATATTAAACGGATCATATATCGTTCGTGCTTCGGGTCTGAAACTGAAATTTTGTTTAAAGGTTAACTTATTAAAACTGGTTTCTAAATATAAAAAAATATTTACCTGTGATTGTGATAGGCAGATGCATTGCGTGGGACAAGTTGGAACGAGTGTTGGTGTGAGTTGATTGTTGACCGGGATAAAGAGGAACCACGCCAACACCGATGTGAATTGCACCACCCACCTGCTAAATAATAAATAAATCAGTGGCGCTACAACCGTTACTCCACTACTTTAGGCGTTGACCTCAGATTTCTGAATCTGTTTCATGATCATTTTTTAATCTAATAGGCAAGTAGGTGATCAGTCTCCAGTGCCTGACACACGTCATCGACTATTTGAGTCTAAGACATTTCGGTTTCCTCACGATGTTTTCCTTCACCGTTCGAGCAAATGTTAAATGCGCACATAGAAAGAAACTCCATTGGTGCACAGCCGGGGATCAAACCTACGACCTCAGGTATGAGAGTCGAACGCTGTGCCACTAGGCCAACACTGCTCTAATTAGAGTGTAATATAATAAGCTGTAAAGTTATAGAATTACTCATAGTCAAATATATTACTATATATGTATTTGACAATTATACTAAATTGGGGATGAATTTAAAACATCAACTAATGACTATTAATGGCGCCAAAATACGGATACCACAGAGCAGAGTATGTTGTTTAAAAAATGACATAGGTTTTATTTATTATGATATTCTGTTTTCGTTTTTTAAAACTATAGTTTTGTCTTCTAAATTCGAATATTACGATCAGATAAATGTTTTTTTTACATTTCGTTGCAAGAAAAACGGTAAAAAATTAAATAAAAAGGGCATCTGGCGGTATTATTGCTTTCGAGCGATCGTTTCCAGACAACTGTGCGGAAAAAACTACATAAGATATACAAATGTATTTCTTAGAATACTTAGACTTAGACTTAATCGAACGAATCACAGTAATTCAAACATATTATGTAGACAATTTAAAAACTTCGAGGCTCAGTGGGTGACATTCAGCACAGACGGCCTGGTTTCGATTCTAAGCGAAACAATATTTGTTTCAAGTTGACCCACAGAACCTTACTTAAAATATAAATGTGACTTTTCATATAAGTTTTAAATTTAATTGAAACGACGAAAACAACGCCTACATAAAATTAATCTCGCTTCGTGGAAATAAGTTTAATAACCTTCAAAGCGAAAGATTTTTATAAAGATAGTTCTCGCTTATTTAAAAAAAACTTGTACTAACCTGCTGTAGAACAGATCCTATTAAATATTTATTACCGAAAGCAATTTAATTCGTTTGGAAAACGTTTAAAAATGCATAAGATCGACACTAGAAATCGTTTTATCAGTAAAATACGGAATTAGAATCGTTTTCAAAATTTACTTACAAATGATACGTTCAAAAACAATACGATTCGTGTTTTTAACAAGAAAATAAAACGTTACAGACTTCACAAAATACACATTTTTACAAATTTTAAAATTAGAATATCAAAATTACGCTAGGAAAAACAGACCAATGTTTAAAAATCAAACTTGGTTTGGACCAGTATCATAATTATCATCATCATCATCATCACCATTTCTCCTCTTCTTTTTACAGTAGGACCTGCACAGTCCTCTCTCCTTGACGATGTCCACGATACAATACGAAGCAAGACGACAACATGATGTGATTGGTGAATCGGGAAGATGCATCACGTCACGTCCCACGTGTACCAGGACTAATGGTGATATTCTAACTAACTGTCATAATTCTGTTGTAGTTTCTTTGTGTAACGTATATTTTTTCCACACATATTACATAGCCTTGGGTTTATTAACCCAAGGCTATTGTTAAACTTACCTGACACATAACGTGGGTGCCATGGGCGGGCGCAGGCCGAGCGCGGCGCCCGCCTTGCGGCCTCACCTACGCACTGCCATTACCCATCCCACGAAGGCCTGCCGAGAAAATATTTATCACTTACTTATTTCACTTAAATCACCCAATTTAGGAAACAAGAGGGTAGTTTACCCGATGCATACAATAATTCTAAATACATAATGATACACAAGATTAGTAACTTTTTTCAAGTTAAAGCAACTAATGGTCTAGAACTCAGTATATTAATGTTCTTTTTAAAGCTCGTTTCAGGCCTCTCGTCTTAATCATCTAGTTCTTCACTTTGCCAATTTGCGAAATCAGCACTACGCATATGAAAGGACTACATTGAGCTTGGATCCAAAAAACGTCGGATTCAGTATCACATAAGTTAGAGAGCATGTAGACGACCACTTGTTTTACGTGTCTTGTATCTAGAAAATACAACAATCTTGAGAGACCTAAATATTTAGCAAATTTTCATTCTATGGAAAGCGTTTCAATGTTTTGATTATGGATTTTTTTAAATTTAGAATGTGCTGTCAAAAATTAAACTGAAACCTAACTATGGAGGTTTATTTCTATTCAAGTTGCCAGTGCACAAAAAAGTTATTGACCTGTAAATGTCAAATGACTCTATAGTCTATAGCGTCATTGCGCTTTATGTTGATACGATTTATTAGATAAGACGATGAGATAGATAAGATTTATTAGAAAAAAGCGTAGTGTTACGACCCTATTGGGTGTAGGGCAGACACACAGATATTTGTTTCTTTAAGTTGAGCCATTTTTTTTTTCAGAAATTACCATTTCTTCGCCGTATTACTCTTCACTGTACCAACACCTGTACAAAGAAAGCAATATTCCTTCCATCCGGAAAACGCTCAAGCGTTCCAAAGTCAAATATTTAAATACGCTAATAGAAAAGTTCATCATCTTAAAAGTAGTAAGACACGAAAACTCATTTAATAATTTTCCTATATAATTCCCCTTATAATTTTCCTAATACCCAAACTTATGAATTTTTCATAACAATTACAAAACAAAATTGATCAAGCCTACAGGAAAACCTTTTGAAAAACGGGAAAAAAGTGTAATATAAACTGGACTGGTTTCGATTTAAGTCTTCCAGAAAAAAAGACGGAATGACTCTGTTCCAATTAAGCATAGTAATTTAAAAGGGAATTGAATATGAGGTACCCAATTTTACACGTGCTCATCTAGAAACAGCTTGTTTAGTTATTAGCAAGTTCGCCTGCAAATCAAGGGGTCCCTCCCAGGTTCGATTTCATATGAAAATTGACTATTTTTAATACGTATCATTTATACATTGACAAAATTTTAACAGCCGAAGGTGCGTATGTATGTGTGAATAGGTGTAACTATTAATTAATATACTATTATATAACAATAAAACAGATTTGTATATCTGTCTTATTCATGTCTCGCTTCCTTTCAATGTGGTGAAGAATCCTTCAAGCTCTTAATTATCGTGGTGGATTATCTCAATTATTAATTATTGTTAATCCCACCACCAGATAGTTTCAAATACTAGACCTAATATGGCATAAGAGCATTATCAGAGCAATGATGGCTTAGTGGTTCTAGCGTGCGACTCTCATCCATGAGATCACAGGTTCGATACCCAGCTGTGCACCAATGGACTTTCTCTCTGTGCGCATTTAACATTCACTCGAACGGTAAAGGAAAACATCGTTAGGAAATCGACATGACTTTGACCAAAAAGTCGACAGTGTGTGTCTGGCACAGGAGGCTGATCACCTACTTGCCTATAAAATTGATAAATGATCATGAAACAGATACATAAATCTGAGGCCACGACCTAAAAAAAGGTAGTAGCGCGACTGATTAATTTTGTTGGATCATTAGTATTGTTATGTTGTAAGTGATGTTTTTTGTTTCGTTATAAACCAGTCCTATTTTGACACATGTTAAATGTCACCATGACAGATAATACAGAAAAGTATAACAATATATTACCAACAATTTTTAATCGTTGTCGTTATAACAACTGTCAAATTTGCACTCAAATATTCAACCGTAAGATTAAAAACAACGTAGACAAAATGGCGACTTTATTAAAAGGGGTATAATAGAAGCCATATAAATAATGGGACAGTCGCCGCGGTTTGAAATACAAAACAACGCTTTGAATAAATACGGAGTCGGATGCCAAAAACTTAAAATTGCAGGAGTACGTTTATGTTAAGGATTCCCTTGTGTCCCGGGGGAGGCATTACAGACGGCCTACCACATGCTTTTAACATAAGTTATTATGAACTAGCTGTTAGAAGGGAGTATGTATAACCTCAAAATGAAGGCTTATTTAAAAACATGCTTAAAAGAATCTAATTCTGACAGATTTTTTTTTATAGAACAGGGGGCAAACGGGCAGGAGGCTCACCTGATATTAAGTGATACCGCCGCCCATGGACACTCTCAATGCCAGAGGGCTCGCGAGTGCGTGCCGGCCTTTTAAAAATTGGTACGCTCTTTTCTTGAAGGACCCTGAGGCAAATTGGTTCGGAAATACTTCAATATTTTTAACAACCTCTAAAAATTCAGTAATAACGTATGAAATATTTTTTTATATTTATTGATGTGAAACATCTATAGCCGCACGTAAAACCGATTTCTGGCGTGGCGACGCATGCCGTGGCGACGCATCGCCACGCTATATGATGGTATATACATACAATCTATATGCAGTAGTAATTTTTTTATTTAATGAAACTAAATGTTTATTCAATAAATAGTCATCGTAATATTTTATTTTATCATTATGACATATTTAGTTCCTATCACAATCTGTTCTTTTCTGCATATTACTTCACAAAATAATTTCGATGTTTCACATCTGCCAGGCGTCCCGTGACGGCTCACATTTTTTTATTTATTAAGAGGCCAAACAGATACATCTCTATATAATAAAAAAATAAAAGATAAACATAAAATACATTGGACCTATCCACAAAAAGTCTCACTGATAAAAAATATATAATAATACAAAGCAAAACAAAACATGACAAAACAAATTTATAATTTAGGAGAACGACAAACGTACTTGTATAATAAAGAAGAATACAAGGCTTAGGACATTTATTGTTTTAAATGAAGCAGTAAGCGAAAAAGGGTGATATTAGTAGCAGAATCCAAAGTAGAACACATCCTGTGAAGAGGCTCACGGGACCCTATGTTGATTCTGGGAGTCGGAAGTAAATTAAAAATTGCTTTTGTGAGCTGTAGTTGGCGTATCGCATGTTTAGCTGTTAAAATTTGGAACAAACAGCGTAGCTCGAACTCGGCCGATCGTCACATTTGATTTGCTTGATTTTTGTTTTGCTTGAGTCAAGCTTGAATTTGATTTCAGTTTTTCCAATTATATTTTTAAGTTACGCCCTCAATATTATAATTTCTCTGTGTTTGTGCGTATTGTGAACTGTTTGAAGGCAAAGTGTTAGTGATTATATTATCAGTCTAAGTTGTCTTATTGTTCCCATACTAATTTATTCTACTTATCCTTACGACATGTTTTTTTTTTTTTTTATTGGAGCTGCGAACCCACCCCTGACTTTTGCTTATCAGGGTCCTTTTTTTGCTGTATTTATTTTGTTCATTCATTTTTTTTTATATTTTTTTTTTTATATTGTTATGTTATATTATATTGTGTTTCTTACAGCAGCTTTATGCATTCACATTTACTTAACATTTTACATTTCCTAGTTTAGTGTAGTAGTTTTCTTTATTTAAATTGTATATTTATTTTCTTTGTTTATTTATATTCACTTTACATACTTTCATAAAAATTTAACATTTTGGTCATTTTGAATTAATTACAGGGTTTAACAATATTCCGGGCGCCGTTGAATATTCCCGTCCGCCCCAGAATCCGCTCGTAGAATTTTTCCAGGGCCGTCCTGTGCCCCGCAAGGATGTCGGGCAGCACATTGCGTGTCATCCGCATCCCCACGGTCTGCTCCAGATCGTGCCTTTGAATGGCGAATATGGGGCACTCCACTAGGAGATGCTCCTTACGACATGTTAAGAATATATCGAAACAAGGTATGTACTCAGGACTTATTATTTTAAGGTAAATTAATAAATAATAAATATATATAGGTTAGGCCAACAAACCGCTCTTTGCCGTATTTTTTTTTTAATTTTAACAAAAGCTTGATAAATTTATGTTCAAAGCGCACACTAGTGATCGCATAATGACGTCACCTCTCAATTTACATTTTTACTCGTGCTTTAGCATATAGGGTATATCATCATCGTCGCATATATTTATGAACAATAATTCATTATTGTTAAAGTCAATTACATTCCAGGAAATATTTTTGACGTATTTTAATTTTTTTTTTAATTTACAAATATATTGGAAACCAAAATCTTGTTATATTAAATAACATCCTTCACTTTTATTATATATTTCGGTAAATATTATTTGTTACTGTTTATATTTTTAGTTGGAAACCCTATGCAGAGAATATATAGACCACAGACTACAAATAGTGTTTCGAATGGAGTTACAAATTACGTTTAATTATAATTTTCTACACGCTTAACGTTTTATTTGCTAATAACTAATGCCGAACACATTGCAGCTTCCTGTTTGCTGAGTTGCCAATTAATCTTGGTGAATTTTACAACATTCAGCGTACTGGACAACTTTAATTGGTTCCACAGAATAATCAATCATCGAACCGACACTGTTTCTTTGGGACATATTTAACCGTGAAATATGTTCGATCTTTGAATTTTGACATTTTATCACAGATAATATTTTATTTTCCTATACAGAATACATAGGTATATATGTATTTGGAACACATTCAATGATTCTAAATTATCACTTCGTTACATTATCAATGATATGCGAAAAATCCCTCTAAAGACTGCCTGTCCTAGGCATTACTCTTCTTTGTTGTATAAAAAGTTCGCGACTTAAATTTTGAGTTTTTGTAGCACGCAAGGTTGCACCATCGCCGCTACAGATGTTAAGAGAACTACATCGAACTTGCATATAAAAACCTCGGTATCGCTATTGCAAGTTCCAGAGTACAGCTGCTGAATAAATATTCCAAGACTTTATATAATTGCTGATGAGACAATACATGAGCAGCGATTTACTTGTAATTAATATTGAGTTGTAAGGTAATAATGACCCACAAAGGACAGCTTATTTTATTTTAAAGCAAACAAATTGGTCCATTTCGTTTTCAGAAAAACTTTAATAGCAAGCAATGTTTCTTATACATTTACAAATAAATCAGTGGTACTTCTGCATTTTAGGCCTGGGCCTCATATTTATGTACCTTTTTCATGCTCAGCATCCTGTGCCTGACACACGCTGTTGACTTTTTGAGTTTAAGGCAAGACGGACTCCTTAAGATTCCTTCGCCGACGAATGTTAAATGCGCACATGGAAAAAAAGTCCATCAGTCTTCAGGGATGACAAACCCATGCTAAAGCTTTGGCCAATAATAAAATAAACAGTTTTTTGTAATGAAACCTTTGAAGTCCAAATATGTCCACGTCTGTATATTATCTGAAACATCTCAATATAACATTGTAGATGTGTTGTATGTTCACATTAGTTCTGTCTCCTTTCAAGTCTGCAGTAATGGTCTCCGTTAATCAATTTCATACACGACATTGTGTGTCATTTATTTGTGTCTATGAACACATGAAGCAGGTTTATTACTTAATCTCTCAGTCCTGATTGCGTTCTAAACCGCTACCAACAGATGGTGATATACGTTGGTCACACCATGATGAAAAACATCGCAAGGAAACCGGTATGATAGAAAAAAGTCGACCTCGTTGGTGCGTATAACTTAAATAGAATGGATACGTCCAAATGATCCAGATGATCAAATCAACGTAGCAAACGACAATTTAAAAGCCGGCCAATTATAATAATATTAGTCAATGACAGATTAGGGTCAAAAACTGTCTTCGCCGAGGAAGGCATGGGCCTTCCTTATATGGAAATTGTATTTGTTTTTACAACAAACTCCCAAGCGAAATTAGAGAACTATCACTGAATAAATTCAAAGCCCTTGTTTAAAGTAAATTAATTAATAAAGTCTTTTATAAATGTGACGAATACTTAAATGATCCTAATCCTTGGGATTGATTTGCTCCAGTTCAAACAATTTGTATTAAAAACTTGGCGATTGAAATGAGTGGCGGAAAGGTTCTTGCCAGTTCTTCTTACCCGCTCTACGCCCTTGACTTGCGAACTGGTTGTAAATGTAAATTTACAATTAATTTAATTTGTTTTTATTTTACTTTCATAAGTGTACATGTTTACCTATATGAATAAATATATTTTTGATTTGATTTGATTTGATTCGTGCTTCGCTCACTCCAGTGAGCTGCCGTCCTGCTCAAGTCTCACACCCCCTTGTGCTAGTCGCAGTGCGGGATTAGCCACGTAGCAAGAGTAACTGCTACGGGCCCCGCAAGTTTGGCGACCCCGCGCTCTAACCCTTAATAAAACCCTTAACCGTAATAAAAAGATATTAATTTCACAAAATCTAAACTCGATTTCCTCACGTTAAATTGTAGAAATTAATTAGGAATTTGCAAACTTTGTTGTATATATATCATATTAAATCCAAAAATAAGTTGTAACTGTTTCGTTTTATTAAAACCCTAAACTTGAGAACCCCTTGATAGAATTCGCTACTGACCCCACGCTGACATAATCCGGCAGTGGGTAGTCGCGGGAAAAAAACCCCTATCCCTATTAGAAAAAAAACAAATGATCACGAAACAGATGTAGAAAAACTAAGACCAAGGACTGTAGCATTAATACTTTATTAAATATAAAAGGAATCCTTTACATAATTCAAATAGGGTCCTTCAAGAAAAGAGCGTACAAATTCTTAAAAGGCCGGAAACGCACTCGTGAGCTCTCGAGCATCGAGAGTGTCCATGGGTGGCGGTATCACTTTACATCAGGTGAGCCTCCTGCCCGTTTGTTGTTCTATAAAAAAAAAATATATATTTTAGTTGGGTAAGATAAACTCAAGACTCAAGATGTCATATGGAACATGGCCTAATGTTTGCAACTCCTTACAAACATTGTGTAAAAAAAACTTGGCGATTAAAAAGAGTAGCGGTGAGTTTATTGCCAGTACTTCTCTTCCGTTCTACGCCCTTGATTTAAGAACTGGCAGTAAACATAAAATTAGAAGCATTCAATATATATTTCTTTTTTGACGTTCATTAATGTTTACATTATGTTACCTATATGAATAAATGATTTTTGAATTTTGAATTTAGAATAACCTTTGACATCATTCAATTATATATCAAAAAGGTTAGATATATAACAAAATTCAACAGTAATAACCCCTGTACTATTTACATGCCCTAACATAGATAATATGAAGAAAACATTTATTTATTGGACAGACAGACTAACTGAGGCCAAAAGGATCCAACAGGGTTGTGGGTGCCGACGTACGCATTCTAACTATTTAATCACCTTCCCAGAAGTACAGAACTGCTTAATCATCGTTTCAAGACGATCGTTCAAGAGGTCAATGTAGGTTTACTATCTTGACATCGTAATGCTTTATTGTGTGTTAATTAATGTATTTAATTGTCACGTTTCGCGTTGTAATTCGACATGGTTGATAAGCTGTTATAAAAATACATATGGATATGGAATGGATTTATTTATTGTGTAGGTAAATTATTGTAATAAACAAAATTTAAATAGTAATTACGAAATACGTGCCTCTGCCTGAGACTGTTTGAGTTTATCAGAACCTATTTATATATGTATATAAAAATGAATTGCTGTTCGTTTGTCTCGTTAAAACGCAATACTCGCTGGAACGATTTGGCTATATGATGTTAAAATATTTGTGAACGTCCTGGAAAGGTTTAAATGTTGGAAAACATAATAAATGAACAAAAATACTAAAAGCGACATTAAAACTTTTCCAGTAAAAACTGTTTGTATCTGCGAAATATTTGATATTTTTTTTGTCTAGAGTCCTCCAGAAATGTGTGTACTGTAAGCTTGATCTCTTTGGTATATTTAAAAAAATGTATTAATTTTTGACACGAACATATATTGTTACGGAGTTCATCCGCTCAACTACATAGTTTAAATTTAGGGCCGAATACAGATTTTCACAGAAGTATATACACTCTCTTTTAGTTTCGATTCGGGATAACAGGAAGTAATTTCATTCCATACTACTACAAACTCAAACAGATGTGGGGATTATTCCTATACTGTACAACTAAATTTATATATTTGTCTGCGATTACTTCCGATACAATGACAGTGCGATATATTTTACACAGCATTAGAACAGGCTGGCACAACAAGATTAGTTAACTTTGGAAAGTTAGGCCGAAGTGGTTCGCCCAGTTAATTTATGATCATACCCGCAGTTGGCAATGTATAAGTACGTTTAAAATATATTTACTATGAAGGCATTTTAGAACGCTGGTATGATGTCCCCTAATTAAGGTTTTTAATAATTGTTTTGTTTAACTAACTAACTAAAACTACAACCTATTTAGGTCTCAGATTTATATATCTGTTTCATGGTAATAGGCAAGTATGTGATTAGCTTATGTCAGTGATTATATGGATATAATCTGAAATAATTATATAATAAAAAAAAAATTTGAGCCGTCACGGGACGTCTGGTAGATGTGAAACATCGAAATTATTTTGTGAAGTAATATGCAAAAAAGAACAGTTTGTGATAGGAACTAAATATTTCATAATGATAAAATAAAATATTACGATTTTGTTTTCCAGATAACGATGACTATTTATTGAATAAACATTCATTTTCATTAAATACAAAAATTTACTACTGCATATAGATTGTATGTATATACCATCATATAGCGTGGCGATGCGTCGCCACGGAATGCGTCGCCACGCCAGAAATCGGTTTTACGTGCGGCTATAGATGTTTCACATCAAAAATCAAATACACAACTACACGCAATACTCGTCGAGCGAGGTTGCTTATCTTACCGAAGACGTGTACAAATTATGTAAAGACTATTAGGTATGAGTATCCATCTAAAATTTGCAATATTGGTGCGTTTGACAAATTCAAAAAGGTATTAAAGATGCATGTTAAAGTGAACATGGTTGACTAAATTTGGGACGGCTAATGGCGACGTGTATCTTGCTCGTATATATTTAGTTAACATATTAAGTTTCTTATGTAACTGAAATACATTCTTGTAATAAGAAATATGCATGCTCCTTTCCTTGAATGGAAATGCATGCTAAACATTAAAAAGTCCGACAGAGTTAAAGAAATCGTCATTAGGAACAAAACAAAAACTACCGATGAAATAAGCAAAATCAAGAGACTCAAATGACGATGGGCTGGTCACCTGGTAAGAGGACTGACGGAATGGAGCAAAAGGGTGACATGGTGGTACCCAAGGCAAGGCGAGCGGAAAAGAGGCCGACCACAGAAAAGGTGGGACGATGATGTTAGACAAGTGGCAGGAGTCACATGGAACAGAGTGGATCAAGAAAGAAAGGAATGGAAAAGGTTGGAGGAGGCCTTTGCCGACTGGAAAACAAATCTAGGAAAGATAACCAAATAACAAATATTACACTAAATTTAAGCATAATCTATAAAGCTTTAGAATTTAATGTTAGCTTAACAAATCCATGAACCTAATTGATCTGAATAAATGGCTATTATTATTATGATTAATGAGAAATAAAGTTCTTTTAACAAAAAAAATTAAGTTATTATTATTATAACTTATTTATACATATATTGTCTCACATACTTATAATAAATAAGACTTATAACACTATAAGTCTTATAAGTCGGTATTTCCAAATACTTTAACATAAGAATGAATCAGACAAATTAATTTTCTTCGCTGAAAATCGTGTGTGCAAACGCGTCGTCAAAATACGTTATAATTTTAGAAATGTTTTTGGACGTCTCAAAATCTATAAGAAACAGATATTTAAGAGCGGAAAAACTGAAATTTCCCGTGAGGAAATGCACTAAGAAATGAGGGACTAGTTGCTTCGAATTTATATTATGAAAGCCAATATGCAAATTCCACTTGTTAAAACTTCCGTTTCCTTATATTTTATATGGATAAAATATTCTCAGCCTTTCAAAATGTAGAATATAAATTTTGCGTTGCGGCTTATTTCGAGCAACTATTTTGTAAAAAATCAATAACAATTCTTCGCGATCCTACCCGAGAGCCCTAATTAAACACAGTATGTGGAACCGCTGCCCACGGAAGTATTTCCAACCAATTCGACTCAGATTGTGGACTAATTATTGGGTTCGGGCGTAAGGGTCCTTACGTGTACCGATAGTTAAAAGAACTTGCGAGCCTTCTGGGGTAATGCGAGTGTCCATGGGCGACAGTATCGCTTAACATCGGGGGCATCAGAAGAGCCTTTTTACACATTTAAAGATAACGCTTTTTTAACGGATTAAAACAGACGACAGCGTGAGTCATTTGTGTGAAAACCCTTCATCTATTAGGTATCAACTCCGGGGAAATAAAAACACATAACATAACTTTTTCTACAGCTGTGATACCTTTTGACATTGAACACCTTTAAAAATTTTAAATAATTATAAGTTTATAAATACATAGCTTCGATCCGCTAAAAAATTGTTTTCTTTAAACGACTGCTGTGGAGTGTGATTCCCACTCTATTTCACTCTCTCTCTCTTTCTCACTTGCTTACTCTCGCTTCATGGCTATTTCCATCATTCAATCGCTCTCACTTTTCTCCGACAAAAACCCTGCATATCTTCGTGACGCTATTATTATTGCGTTTCACCGTATTACCCTCATGCGCTTAAAGAAGTTGCACTTCAATAAATAAACAACATAATTAAACAACAATGAATGTATTATTTGCTATAACAAATTTAAAATAAACGTTTAAAACATTTCGTTCTTTCACTGACATTCGCACAAATCCTCTCCCTCCGAAATGTCTGACAAGACGTCGCACGACGACCTATTACCGTCCGCGAAAACCTTTTAAAACATTTCCTAATTTTATTAAAGCCGGTAAATCTTTTCTCAATTTTTAACTTCGCCACGTCAAGCGTAAAATTCAGTTTCTTCGCATTTTCATCCAAAGTAAATAATTGTAAAATTGCAGTTATTAATTCTTAGACTTTGTTTTATAGGAGGTGTGCTAGGAGTAATACTAATGTAGTTTTATACAAATTTAAATAAAAAAAGACATTAACAATAAGTAATAAAATGATAAATTGTATTTATATTGAATCCCCACCAATCCTTCACCAATTCCACAGTTTCCTATTTTTTTATATCTCCAGCCTTCTCTCCCCGCGGCATCATCTCAATTTCGTCTGTCCATCTGGCATAAGGCCGGTCTCCTTGTGCCTAGGGGCAGCACCCGGAATTATATCACTATTTGATCCCTTAGTATATTGGTTTAAATATTAAAACACCGTACAACGTACTGAAAACAAACCAACCGCGGGTTAACATTTCGCATATCTATTTGTATAAATAAAGTAAAAAAAGTCAGTCTTAAATCATTTATTTATGTATAACACACATGAACGTCAAAAAAGAAATATACATTGAATGCTACTAATTTTACATTTACTGCCAGTTCTTAAATCAAGGACGTAGAACGGAAGAGAAGAACTGGCAATAAACTCTCCGCCACTCTTTTTAATCACCAAGTTTTTTTCTTTTACACAATGCTTGTAAGAAGCTGCAACCATTACACCGTGTTCCACGTGACATCTTAAGTAATAAATAAATTAAAAATTAAAAGCAAAGATTTGTCCTGTATCAGCAGTAGGCATGGTGACTAACTCTGTTCAGCGGATATATTTCATGTTTTATCTAAGTCTATTTGTGGAGTAAGGAAGCTCTTCCTCAGACCTAAAGAATCCTCAACCAGCACTCTGACTTTCATAGGCATTGGATCATCCCGACCTGTTAGATTGTTTCGGGGCCTCCTACGGGCCTTTCTCGTCGGGAAGGACTTAGTTTCTATAGTAAAAATTTATATATATGTATACTTAACGGCCGAAATGACTTCGCTAGCGTGTTTCGAGGTATCGGTATGACGCCATCGCTGTGATTTTCAAGCGCAGCGCGACTACAGAGTAAATAAAAAGTTTTTTTTAATAAGTGTGTGAAAATATTGTATATGTCATTGAGTATAAAACAGATAATAAAAAGGATGTAAGATCTGTATACTTAGCACAGAATATGCATTATAATTTATTTACCGCGATCCCTATTCTTTTACGTCTTCGGAGTTATTTTACCTGTCAACCCGTGGCGCGAAAAACGTCCTGTGTGAATGTTAAATCTTATTTATGATCCTCTAAATTCCATACATTGTTAGCGTATTTACAGAAAGTTTATAATAAAAAGTGCGTCCGTACGAAGTAGGGAAGTCCGAAGTAAAATTTCTTTGTAAATTAATTTTTACTAACGTAAAAGCCCCAATCATGTACCAGTATATGATCACTCCATGTATTTGTGTATCTATATGCACAATGCTTACACACTGTATGCGTGATAATGAGAATAAATAAATAAAAAATATGTTATGTTATTCTTCTCGATCTCCCGTTCTCACTCTCTCTCAATAGTCGACGTTTTTTTTTGTAAAAAAAACGTCGACATAATAAAAAAAACATGTCAGTTTCTTCACGATGGTTTCCGTCACCGTTCAAGCGAATGTTATATGCCCACATAGACTGAAAGTCCATTGATGCACAGCCGGGTATCGAACCTAGGATTAGAGTCGCACGCTACAGCCACTAGGCCAACACTGCTCCCGGATAAATCATGGTTTATTTATTTCGTAATCCTACAGCTAACATAAATTATATATAATTACAAACTAATACACTGATAATATAGCCAAAGATGGAATAAATCATACATTTTACTACAATTCAATGATTAACAAAAGGGAATGAACAAACAAAAAGTATTCAATACATTTAACTAAGTCGTACCTAATTTGGCTTTGTTGTGTGATGGTGTAAAAGTGAGGGTATGTAAGTGATGGTGTGTGTGTGGTATGTGCTCATGATGCTGGTGATTATGCGCTATGGATATTCTTAATACACTTTTTAGCCACATTCCGCGATAGCCTAAACAAGACTTTTTTAGGTTTCCCAAATCATATTTAATAATAATAACTTTAATAACTAAATATCGTTGTGACAATGTTATAACGATATAAATCGCAGTATTCGAATTTTGAAATACAATAATTGTTCAACATTCTATATTTCATATTATAATTGCTTCGCATGTAAATCAAGCCGATTTCAACACACTCTTATATTAAACTTAAAAATTATTTTGTATTAATATAAAGTAAACTTTAAATAAATTATTGTCACGACAGAGGCACTGACTAACAACCAAACATTTTGTGATATATGTATATACAATATAATAGTCTAGTTGCTACCCTGCACTAAACTGGCAATAAATGTATTGTTTACAAAATAAAGCTACCTATATATTTTGGTTTTGTACTTACCTAGCAATCCTCTTGCCTCTTACCAACAGAAATCAGTGTTAACCAAAAACCTTAAGTCATTTTTCATCACAGCGTAAATAAAACAAAAACAGACTAAATAGTGTACATAATGTTCGTGAAATCACAATTTCGTTCCTTATATAAACATATAATGACGTTAATCCAATTTATTCATCCGTAGTGAGTAATAAAGCAATAATATAATATGTTGTTTTATCGTTTCGCATTTTCATAAAACGCCCGTAGCAATCATTTATCAGGTGTACCGTTGGGAGAAAACATTTTACAAAACATTTATTTGTTTCGCCTGCAGAGATTTACATGTGGGCGACGAACATTAATCGCGTTCTTAGCTGACTCCAGTGCAGAATTCAAGTAATGTATACTCCGCATTTCGTGGCGCACTCATTAAGCGAGATAGAAAAATTCTTCCGTTCATAATTTTAGAACTGAATGGAGGTCGGATTTGCACGCGTAAAAGCTGTGGATTTAGAAAATTCATTCAATTCTTTAAGCGCTTTTTTGCATATTTTTTTGCTGTATTTTCACTCAAGCTAAATTCTATATTATACAAGCAGCCCCCGCGAATTTCGTTTCTCCTTGATGACTAAATCCTTAACTATCAAATAAAAATAGGGGTTAATTATAGAGGGGTGAAAATTTAGGGTTGTTTGTATTTTTGAAGCTGTATCATAAAAAATAAAAAATATATATATTTAGGGGTGGACTACCCTTAATATTTAGGGAGATGAAAAATAGATGTTGTCCGATTCTCAGGATTACTGAATATGCATAAAAATTTTATGAGAATCGGTCAAACCGTTTCGGAGGAGTATGGGAACGAACATTGTGAACGAACGTTGAGGTATAATGTTGAAGTATTTCTACGAAAACAATTTTATCCGTTTTTGAAAGAACTAGCGAACCTCCCTAGAACACAGTTACATCTCTCATCGTTAGGACAAGAACCACTTTCGTTCGACCGTTTTTTCTTTGCAAATGTAATTTCCACGAAAAAGACTTTATTTGGATATATAACTCTCACATATATTATTGGCTCTCTATCAGTTACAAAATTTACAAATTCCGCTTACTAGATCCTGAGATTATCCTCTACAAGCTCGCAAACTCTTATATATGTCGCAGCCAACTAGCTTAATTAGCCGTTCTATTAACAGCCTAGTCTTTTAACTTAACGGCGCCGTTTAACTAGCGGTCTGAAAGATATTCAGCCGTAATGTCTGTTACAACATTTAAAAACTGGCTGACGGGCCCAGGCCATGCTTATGATAGTAACATTATTTGGTAGAAATAAAAAAGATTTTTTTGTTATTACGTGGACAGTAACTATTCACTTTTTTACCCATATTACCCACGCAGTCTATGTTTTAAAACGAAATGCATTTTCGGGGATTCCAACAGAAAATTATAACGTTTATGAACTATTTTTGAGAGCTTCGCTTGCTTTTGCTGACAAGAGGTGGGGGGATCAATTGCAGTATATCTTCTTACGTCATACTTGAACGGCCCCACATTATTAAAAAATATAAATTTTATGTTTCACACAAATAATTGAATGAATCAGTGGCGCTACAACCTCTTTTTATGTCTTGGCTTCAGATTTCTGAATCTGTTTCATGATCATTTCTGTTTCATGATTTAATCTAATAGGCAAGTAGGTGATCAGTCTCCAGTGCCTGACACACGTCGTTGACTTTTTGGGTCTAAGACATGTCGGTTTCCTCACGATGTTTTCCTTCACCGTTCGAGAAAACGTTAAATACGCACGTAGAAATAAACTCCGGGGTTCGAACCTACGACCTCAGGATGAGAGTCATACGCTGAAGCCACTAGTCCAACACGCTCTGCTCACACAAATAATTAATAATAGAATAACATTTTTTTCAAAGGTACATTAAGCCGATTATTTTTGGTATAATATTGTTGACTCGTTTTATTGTGTGACAGCATATCTCTACATAAAAACAGTTAATTTTCCCTTACAAAAAAGCGACGCTTCTAAACTATTAAAACTGAGAAAACTGTCACCTTATCTGTGTCTATAAAAATGCCTTAAAACAGATAATAATTTCTAATCTAGACGAGATTTAAACTTCGCTATTTATGTGTCTACGCTGGAATTATTCTATTTAAACTGGAGCATAGAGCCTTGCGGCTTCGGAGTACGGCTCAAGGATTTCAGTTCATAGGTTCGATCTGAATTAAAACAACTTTATTTCTCATTACAAAAATGCATTTTATTTACATGAGAAACTTAATATGTATATACGAGCCGCCATTAGCCGTCCCAATTTCAATTTGCTATGTTCACACTTACCTGGGTGTCTAGTCAAGACGGCTTAACAGTAGTGTATGTATAAAGTCGAAAACTAAATTTGTATGAAAATGACCATTCGATGCGAAATTTTTCCTAGATGGTTTATGGCTATTTATTTTTCGAATTCTAACGTTCCTGCATTTTTTTATTGCTGTTTTACTTTTATGAACATTTATCCCGCTAATTGCAAGTGTTTTCTCTTGATTCTTTTGTTTTCATGGATTTCAACGGAGTTTACTAAACGGATAATGTTCTTTTACATTCAGCTAAGAATCTACTTACAAACTTCCACGCATCCACCCACCAACTCCCACGCACCCCTGCACACCCACTCTCATTTTTTGATGCCGTATCGATGATCGAGTATCACTTGAGAACGGCTGGACCGATTGGGTTAATTTTTTTTTATTGTCGTCAGAATTGTCAGGAGAATGTTTATATGTAAGAAAATTTTAAAAAAGTCTGCTAAAACGTTAAAAATTTCGATGATAATCGAAGTATTCCAATTTCTATAGTTACTCATCACGAAATCTCGGGAACTATAGGACTTAAAAATGTGAAACTTGGTAGGAATATTACTTTCGTTATGTAGAAGTCAACTTAAAAGGAAACGGATTTTAAGAAATTCATCCCCCAAAGGGGATTGCGGGGGCGTTAACAATGAACAATTCCCGTTAGCTCCTATAAATTCCAAATTTGGTAGGAATCTTCTGTAAGAGATGTAGAAATAGTCTATGAACGAATTTTACGGTAGCTCACCCCACAGGGGGTTGCGGGGGTGGTTTAACAATGAAAATTTTTATTTTTTAAGCCGTAGCTCCTACAGACTCCAAATTTAGCTAGAGTCGTCTATATGTGATGCAGAAATGATTTAAGAGCGGATTTTACAACAACCCACCGCCGAAAAAGATTGCGGTAGTGGGTGTTAAAATGTGAAATTTCTATTTCCAAACTGTAACCTCTATAGACTTTAAATTTGGTAGTAATCTTTTATTTGTCATGCAGAAATCATCTCAAATAGGATTTTACGAAATTCTATTTCCAATAGGGATTGCGGGGGTGGGTGTGAGAATGTTAAATTTATGTTTCCAAACTGTAACTTCTACAGACTCCAAATGATTATTTTTTTACTGTTTAAATAGAAAAGGTTAAAGTCAATTGTTTTTTTTTTATTTAATTAATTTCATTTGTTTTTATATAACCTAATTAATTTTATGATAAAACGTCAGTTCATAAGCGGTTGAGAAGTGAAATAAAAATGTCAGACAGAGAAAGTATTGAAAGTTTATGTTTGTGTGCTGACTATGTGTTTGGTTCTAAAAACTGGTCTCATGAGATAAATCTTATATATAAAATTCTCGTGTCGCGGTGTTTGTGGTTAAACTCCTACGAAACGGCTTTCCCGATTCTCATGAAATTTTGTGTGCATATTGGGTAGGTCTGAAAATCGGACAACATCTATTTTTCATCCCCCTAAATGTTAAGGGTAATCCACCCCGAAATTATTTTTTTCAATTTTAGATATTTTTTTTTATTTTTTTATGATACAGCATTAGTAAATACATATAACCCTGAATTTTCAACCCTTTACAATCAACCCCCTATTTTAATTTGATTTCTTTGATTCTTTATTTTTGATATTTAGATAACTAGCAAGAATTGTAATTTAAAATATATTCTCTACATTAATAAATATTAATTTATTACCCTACATAAATCATTCTTTTGAACACTTATAGTAGATAATTATTTTTATTGACCTATAAAAATGTTTCTTACAAATAATATACATGGCAAAACAACGTTTGCCGGGTCAGCTAGTTTATTCATATAGGTATACACTTATGACCGTCAAAAAAAAGAATTATACATTTTTATACGAGTAAAGCACCAGCTCTGGGGCCACTGGTACTACCAGCCGCCAATTTAAATCTTAATTAGCGCCTGTTCCCCCGGCCCAAGAGATAATACATAAGTAGCATATAAGAAAATTTAAAAATAATTTTTGAAATTAGAACATATATCTTGTCTAGTTCATCTACTGTTCATTTTTTTACGTAATTATTTTATTATCCATCATACTTTAGAAGACATCACCGGTAGTTCCATTTCCTTAAGCTGGGTCCACATTTGTAGCATTTCGGTGTATCGTATCTCCGTTGCGTGGCTTCGGCGCGTATCATGCTCGCTAGTTTGGACGCATAATGATACTCGTTAATGATACATGCCGTATCTGATACGGCCGATACGCGTATCACGATCGCTGGTATGGACGTATTTTGATACTGTATCGCGATACGATACATGATACACGGCGAACCATCCATTGTCGGTTTTTTCGCGATCATCAAAGGGAATACATGTCGTATTGAACAAGTTTGAACGTAAATGCAGTGAAATAAACATTGTTTAACGAAGTGTAGTAGTTGTTAGTCGCAGTAAAAAAGGAACAAGATCAGCTGGGTTAACGAAAGTGTTATAAAACTTATCAAGTTGGTATAACAGGGGCAAGTCACCGCCAAATTGTGAGCAATTGCTGACATGGCTAAACCTTTTGAGAACGAAGACATTACTGAACCGTACGAGAAGGGAAAGGCACACTGAAAGACACGCGCCTCAGGAAAAGATACGTCGGAAGAAAAATGAGCGTCTATGTTTGTAAAGCAAAAGTCGATACACTGACATGACACAGTATTTGATATGTATGGACGCGTCTTTTACAAGATACGCCTTAAAAATACGAGATGGACAAAATTAGCGTCCATATTTATGATACAAATAGTAGATACGATACGACTGATCGTGATACGTCAACATGCTACAAATGTGGACCCGGCTTTAAGTTTTACTTCTAGCTTTAAATTTGTTCTCTGGTTGCATTCAGCTTCTTCTGATTGTCTTCAGTTATTCTTATGGGTAAGTGTGACTTGTACGTCATAAAGCTATTGATTATTTAAATACTTAAGTCTCTATTCTGAATCATACCACATTTTTTTTGACCCTATTACATCTACATCACTTAGTGAACAAATACATGAGACACTAATTGATGATTGAATATGGAAACCAAGGTGAGGCGACTATTTTGTTATACTTTATCACTGTATACACATTTGTTTACAGTGATTTTTGAAACGTTAACTAAATACCGTACCGTATTTTACGATTATTTATTTCCGTTCGTAATTCATTGTATTTGAACTGGAACTAGGATCTGATTTAACACAAAAAATAAACAGCAGTTTTAAAAATACATATACACATATATTTGTTAAACAAATGAAACAAACATATAAAATAATTGCTAACAAAATGTTATTGTTTCACATGTTTATTTAAAACTAGATGACCCGGTGAACTTTGAACTTCGTATGTGCAAAATTTTTGTGTCAAAACGTAATACAAACTTTTTAAAATAGTCCAAAAATATGACTGGAGCTATGAAACACGTATTGCTAAAGTATCCATAAAAGTATGACTACCAACAATTTTTTGTTTAAAAAAAAAGGCATCAATAATTCCCGTCTAGGAACAGTTTTATTGGAAAATTCAATGAAATTTGTACCTATTATTTATGTTTTCCACCCTTTAAACCTTACCTGATCTTCCACAAATATTTCAAGATCATAATTAGGCAAGTCGGTCCAACCATTATCGTGTGTTAGCATGATATATTTCTTCATTTATAGTTAAATTATAAACGTCAGTTCCTAAATTAATCTATATAAAATACTCAAGTGTGTGTGTTGATTAAACAAATGTTTAAGTATCGATTTTTAGTTTAAGGAAACAGAAATCTAAATTAAAACTCCATTAAAATTTAAG
Source organism: Pieris mannii (assembly GCA_028984075.1). Classification (NCBI taxonomy): domain Eukaryota; kingdom Metazoa; phylum Arthropoda; class Insecta; order Lepidoptera; family Pieridae; genus Pieris; species Pieris mannii. The sequence goes on from CM054797.1 coordinate 5,703,847, forward strand.
TGACTTGGTAAGTATAATCAATATTCTCCATGCAAAGTGCTTATACAAGTTCTTGTGAATAAAGTGCCTTTATGAATAAAATATTCAAATTGAACCTAAAATCACTTCTTAAAGGTGCTAATTTAAGTTTATTAACAGATAAACATCTGATTGTTTGTAAAAAAAGAAACCAATTAACTTACGATTAATTTATTTAAACTTCCGCCACATTTATGTTAGTTTCTCTGTAAGGCAATAAAATCTTAATAGATTATAAAAACCCCAGTGAAACTGTATAAAATAAAACACGATTACCTACATTCTCCCGGTAACATCCTGGATATAAATCGTGCTTTCAATTTCATTGTAATATGAAATAAGAATTGAAATAAGTTACTCGTGGAAGTCCGCCTTTCAACGAGGCTACGTGCAGAGCTTTTATTTTGTATTGTTACAAGAGCAGCTTGGACTCACCGTCTGCTCTGAATGTTAATCTTGCGAATCTATCAACGATTCCTAGCATGAAAGGACCTTAATATTGTGTAACGCTTCAAGATCTTCGTGAACCTCATAGTCATACAATGAACGGCATACAGCTGAGGAGGATGTCCATTCCAGAATGTTCTCCTTTTTATACGCTCATTTTACTGGGGTCGGCTTTTCTAGTATTAGATTGTTAACAATAGTCTATCTGAGAAAAGATTCCTTTCTTTCTTTTCAACTTTAACCAAAAATCGTTGATACTTCAGCTGGGTCCCATTATTACTCATCAATTTCGTACTATTTCTAAAGGAGATGTATGGGTACTAACATGTATAAAGGACAAATAAAGAAAGTGTAGGATCGGCGTCGGGTAGGCCTTACGTTCCTGGGCCAAATCCAGGACTTACTAGAGAAGAGACAGGAACATGCATGGTGAATAAAAGTGGATGCAGCGAGGGAGGTATGCCAGGACCATAACAATGAGATGGACGTGGTCTCTGGCTACCCGTTCGGTTATGACGGCCTTGACGGACGTCATTTCAGAATTGGCCATTTAAGACAGCTTTAGCAGCACATTTAGAAACAAGCTGCCCACAAATGTAGTATCGAACCAAATACACTTAGGGTTAGAAAAAAAGAGCATACAAATTCTTAGAGCAACCCACTCGCGACCCTTCTGGCATATATATAAAGAGCGAGAGAATTTAATAATGACTTCTTGTAGTAGATCATTTCCTTTATCTCCGAAGACTTCTAAGTTCTAATTTAATTATTTGAGTGGGGTAATATTAATTTGAGTAACATTTAAGAGGGCGACAATCGCAGGCAATGAAAGGGCGGTTCGCATAAGTCACTGTCAGTTTCCGCGCGACAAAACCTTTTTATTATCTCTGTCTGTAAATACTCTAATGATGTTGAATAATATAAATTTGATAGGGTGGATAGTGGCTATATCAATTAAATTAAACGTTAGTAATACTTGTAACATTGTGTTTACTTTTATAAGTGATTGTATGAATGAATAAATTACACCGCACATCAAAAGTGAAGAAAACATAAACCAAATTCAAACGTAGTGCATCATAGACAATTATATGTGGACAGCACCAACAACATTAAAATATACCAAAAAAAATATTATATAAAATCCTCTTCATTAAACTCTTATAAAAAGTCTCTTCATTAAACTTTCCAACTCCTTCTGTCAAATAATATTTATGCTATGATGAAAAGAGACAGATATTAACACAAAACCGTGCAATTGAACATAATGGTAGCTGTATACACTCGGCGAGACACCCCGAGACAGGCCGAGGGCGAGAGTGTACAGAAGAGCTCTCGTCTCGCCTCGCTTCCTCGCAGTCGGTCTCGCCTCTCTCGGTCGCCTGTCGGTTTTTTGCGCACGAGTCAAAGGGTCTCGCGAGTAAAACGAGAGCGACCTGTACACACTCGTTCAATCACTTGCTCGATGACTGTGTTTGTGACGGTTTCCATGTCCATTATTAACGGTGTTTTAAATACAAATAACGTAACGAGTGTGTACAGGCTGCGCTCTTCTCTCGGTCCTCTCGGTCGAGACTCTCGGCGAGAGGCTCTCGTCGAGTGTGTACAGCCACCATAAAATTTCAAAAAGCTATTGCCAAGTTGCATATTAAATATTTATTAAAAAATAATTAATGAATATTAGTTAACTTACATTTTTCTATATAATACGATTAAAGATACCCGAAACGTTATCCTTTTTTTCCCTTTCTTGGCCTTGGATTGTGAAAAACGTAATCTTACCCGACAAAATCAAAGGTATCGGATACTTTCTAGTAATTTCGACAGATATGGGGGGGGGGGGGTAAGTCAAGATGGCTTATCAGTAGTGTATGTAGAAAGTCAATAACTAAATTTGTATGAAAATTTGTCTACACGTTTGAGTTTCCAAGTTTATAAAGATTCAGCATTTATGCATTGGAAGTGACATATAAAACATAATTGAAAAGTTGAAATAACCTACAGAATTGTTATTTTACGGCCACTATTTCAATAACTTTAATTTTATTTTCGAAAAAACTGTTCCTCTGTATGAAATTAACAGACGTATATTATTTTATTAGGCTTATTACATAAAATCAAAAATATAGCAAAATTACAAGAGTTTTTTTTTAAAGTGAAACTTCTTTATCGACGTATGGGAGAAATTTTGTAAGAAAACGTCACGTTTTTCGGTTACGCGCCATGTTGCTTTTATCTTTTATTCTTTTATCGAAGTTTAGTATAGTGACGTAAAGAATATAATGTAATATATGATAATAATAACAACAATATATTAGTTTTGAAGTTTGGTTTGAAATAAGAATAACAATATATTAATTTGAAAGTGATAAAATAAAAAGACTTGTTCAAATTTAAGTGAATTTACAAGAAAAGTGAGAGTGATTATACATTTCGTTTTATAAATTCAACACGTATGAGCATGATTTTAATATTTATTTGAGGTTAACCTCACTTTTTGATTGTAAGTATCAGTGAATGTATATAAATCTGTTAAAATTAGCAAGTATTAATAAATATGACTTAAAAAATTGTTTTTCTTAAGGCTTAAGCCTTATCTACCCCATTTTCGTGAAGTTGCAAATAGTAGAAAAATGATATGTCGTAAAGAAGTTTCACTTCTTACCTGTGTACTCTGGTACACACACATATTTTTTTTCTTAAACGAATCTCTCTGTTGGCCTTAAAGGCCTTTACAGCATAGCTCGGATTGTTTGGGCGAGCGTAGCTCAGACTGAATAGGATTATAGACATGTGATGTATTACTATAAATATAGATTCCATAGACTAAACATTATAAAGACAAGACATAGATTTGAAATACATATTGTATTTAAAAAACAAACATCTCAATTCGTTTTAAAGATTCTGATTTGTTCAATCATAATCGAAAAATACGAAACGTTACTTTTTTTTACTTTCCTTTTTATGAGCAGTCGTGAAAATTTATCGGCAAGTTTTACAATCTAATGATTCAATATGAATCTCTGGCTACGTCGATTTTACAAAGAATATTAAGTTACCGACATCCTAACGAATCCTACGTAACTTTTTAATTAGTTCTTAGAATAATTTAAAAATTTATATTCTATATTGTATCAAAAATAATAGAGCATATACGGTGTCTTTGGTAATTTGAGAATCGTCTTATCTTAGGAGTATGACGTCTGTTTTTTTGTTGGCTCTGTTTTTCCTTATTTGCTTTAATATGTTGTTGGTATTTTAAACAAAATTCTCCTCTCTATATTGTGGAAGTTTTGTTTTCTGTGTGAAATGTTTAAGGTAATGTAACATTAATACTTCAATCACATGTTTTATACTTGTATAACCAACTCACAGATAAAGTAAAATTAATTATTCAACGCAAAAGTAATTGCTGTTTTATAGATTATAAAAGTTTAAGTTTAATTTACCTTAAAGCCGAGATATAACTTAGAAATACTTTAAAGATATTAAAAATGTATTATGAATCCATAATTATTTGCTGCCATTAATTTTATTAAGAACCCCTCTGACGAACGCGACAAGATATTCACAATTTACCCATGTACGAGACACGAATTATCTGCGTAATTCGTCTATGTTTCGGGTTTAAGCTAACTACATTACAATAAATATGAAGATGTAGACATTTTCCACCTTACCAGATAGGATGTGAGGAAAAATTTTAGGAAGCGAGAAAACAATGACGATTTTTTAATAGTAGTAACAATTTCTTTTTTTCTTTTATATAATTATTTAATTTCAGTTTTCTGTTTTTATTCTATAAAATATACTTCATTGATTTATGTTTTCTGTTTCTTTCTTACCGGTTTTGCTTTTGTATATAATGTACTAAGTGTTCTTCTTCATAATATATATTTGTGTGTGTGTGTGAAATTACTTATAAATACATAAAAACGACCTAGTTATTTTGTTATTCCATTTAACTGTTTCACTAAAGAGTTAGCAATAATGTATTATTCTAAATTATCATAGTCCTTTGAGCTTCTCAAAATTTAGTTCTGAAATAATTTCGTTGTAACTCTATGGCCGAGGTCTGCCATAGACAGCAGACTACTTCTGACAGTTTGCGGTCATTGTAGGACATGCAAAATCTGTTCACTTAACTACCAAACTAATGTCTGTTGAATTTAATTTCGTCAATCTGTTTTTTGTCAATGCCTTAAAACTTTTTTTATCATAATTTTTTTAATTTTGAATGCGTTACTCAACAGTAGTAATTAATATGTAAATTGTAAAGAATACATTAGATTTATATTTACATTTTGTAGGTAAAATTAAATAACAAAGAGAAAACTAAACCATTTCGTCTAACAGCCTTTTAGATAAGATTAAATGAATATGTTAAAATGAAGAAAATATAGCTTATGAAAAGCGGTTATAGGTACCATTAATTAGTCCAAAGCTGTAGAGATAATAAACAAAAATTTTATAAATACAACTGATAATTTTTCGACCAACTGATAATTTTTCGGCCAGTACGTAATGCAGTCTACATTACGTACTGGTAATTTTCTTCTTATTTTATATCTATCTGATATTTATTACATTCCTTTTCTTTCTTTCCTATGCGACTGAGGCGCAAACTAGCTGCTGTGGTCTCTGGCAGATTGACCAGCGCTGTGGAACATTCTGCTCCTCAGCATAATGCTGAGCCAGAACCAATTACAGCCACAGCACACACGCATTACTCATTTGAAACGAGCTGCATGAGAAAAGAAATTTATTTTTCTTTGATTATTGTTATTTTGGTGTGGTTATATGTGTGTGTTTTGTTTGTAATAAATGCTATGTCTGCTGTCTGTATGTACCTATTCATTCAGATATTTTTCTTTATTTTTCTTATCCCCTACGAATCTTACTTACAGCCCCCTCTGCCTATGGTATTCAAGAAGACTGTATTATAATTGTTGTATTAATACACGCCTCTAAATGTTTTTAAATAGTCCGAAGGCCAAAAGCGTGCTCCTACACTCAAAAAAAACCCCAAATCTAACACTACAAAAAGTAAAAATCCCTCAAATAAAACTAAAGCGAAGTTTCAAAAAACTTTGATTATCACATACCAAAACTTCGAATTCCAACTTTGAATTTTCCCGCATATAAACATTACGAGAACATAATTCATATACTCCTAAGCTGCACTTATCACTTAGTTTGTCACTGCAGCGATCTCACAACACAGATTATGGAAGGACGTGCTTCGTTCTACAGCAGGCGGTTGACTGATACAGGACGGCCCAGACACGAGTCGTGTTTTGTTCCACCGCGCAGTCGCGACATTAGACTCATCTATCTCAGAGCTCTATTAAGTCGACTGCTCCAATAACTTCCACACATTACCAACATACAGTAGAAGGTTTTGGTTAATCACTGCCTAAATATGTGATAGTAATATTGATGAGAGTAATTTTATTAAGTTTTCTAATTTGAAAATTTCACTATAGATACCATTGAAAGAAAAATGTTCTAGTTTAAATCTAATCGTATATAATTTGCAAAAAAATCCATATCTTAACTGATAACGTGCTTGTCTTTACTAACACATCCTGGAACATTACGATCTCGTCTAACTTAAGACCAATAAGTAATTTAAGGCGCGAAGACGGATTTGTGGCGGCGTCCATGCATCGGGTTGCCTCTCTCGGCCGATGGCTGGCCATGCGCCATACTCGTGAACGGGTGCTACATGTACTTGAATTCGTGTATGCGGTGATGTTAGTTGCCTCCTACTGATATAGGAAAATTATTTGTTTTTAATTTATTTTATTATTATTTATTACTTAAGATGTCACGTGGAACATAGTGTAATGGTTGCACCTTCTTACAAACGTTTTGTAATAGAAAAAACTTGGGGATTAAAAAGAGTGGAGAGTTTATTGCCAGTTCTTCTCTTTCGTTCTGCTCCCTTTAGAGAACTGGCAGTAAATTTAAAATTAGAAGCATTCATAAGTGTACATTGTGTTACCTACATTAATAAATGATTTTTGACTGTTGACTTTGACACTTAAGTCTTAGCTAATTTACTAATAAGGATTTTTACCATAAGAAAGTGTCCAATGACACTACTTACAGTTTCTTTTAAGGGGAAGCGACACTGTTTTGGTGATATATTTTTTTTACCTGCCGTTAATACACGGCACTAACTAATTCAAGGTTTTGTTCTTTTCAGTCTTCTCGTTAGGCCAGTGGTGTCAAGGACTTGAATAGCCTCGACATTTACGAGACGGTAGAGCCCAGACGGGTTCCAGCAGTCTTTTTTATCTTCGTGGCGAAGTCCTCTATGTTGGTCCTGATGACAGTCGTTATTGCGAAGGAACCAGGGTACCTTAACTATTCCCCTAAGCACTTTGTTAGTTGTAATAATTTGAAGTTTATTTAAATAAAATGTCTAACTTACAAACACTACAAAATAAATTAATAAAAGCATTATTTAGATACAATTTTTTAACATAGACTAATAAAATCTTAATTAAAAAGACTTATTTAATTTTTTTATCATTATCATTTTATCATGAAAAAAAATTAAATACACAACTACACGCAATACACGTCGAGTGAGTTTGCTTATCCTGCCGAAGCCGCGTACAAATAATTTGAAGAAGTCTATTAGGCATACGGGTGTGCAATTATTTCATCAATTACCATCTAAAATTCGCAATATTGGTGTGTTCGACAAATTCAAAAAGGCAGTAAAGATGCATGTTAGAGTGAACACAGTTGACTTAAATTGCTATGGCTAATGGCGACGTGTATCTCGGTCGTTATATACATATTAATATATCTCATGTAAATAAAATATATTTTTTGTAATGACAAATAAAAGAACTTTTCTTTAAACATAAAATTAAATCCCCAAATATTATTACATACTAAATTATAGAGCAAAAATATGCAAATGTTAATTCTTCTTATTTTAAAATTATATTTCTAGGTTAGGCTAAGTAGATTGCTACATATAAAACAATTTAATTTGGTAAGTAGATGACCACAGTCTTTCCGGGTCGAAAAACTTATAAGAAACTTTTCTTCTAAGTGTTTTAAATCTGAAACTCAACTTTAGACTTTTAGAGAAAGCTCTCGAGGCCGCGAGTGGACTTTGCAAGATGGAATCAGTATTATATTGGATTTTCGAAGTGGGTACACGTAACAACGTCAGACGTTTCAATTTAATAACGAAATATTGAGTTTTCATCGAAATACTTGGAATGCATAGTTTGTTTACCATACCATTGGCAATGACATTCTTTTATGGTAAATTATTGTATATTTTCCTTCTTATAATGTGGTTGTTTCCTATAATTTGAATAAATAAATACTACGTTTTATTGATAGGGTACACCTTATACGATTTGACTTCTAAAAAATCACGTTTCTATACCTTATTTAATATTGTAATTGTTTAAATAATTCTTTGACGGATATAAACACGGATTTTTTACAAAACTCCAAGTTTTAGGTTTGCTAAAGACAGCACAAGTGTCGTACTAAAGTTATCGTCGTAATATTTTCAATACGACATTAAAAAATTAAATTCCATGTCTGACCTTTATTAAAATTATTGCACATACACTCCTAACCTAAATAAAATGAATTTAAAGAAAAATGGCATCTAAAGAGTGCAATTACTCTAAATACTTTTGCTATTGTAACAGGCGTGTTTATCATCATAACAACTCTATCATAACTTCGATTCGATCTAACCGGAAAGAGAAACTAGAAGACACATCCCTGCATGAACGTCATTTGTGAAATGACAATTGACGTGCGGGTGCACGAGGTCTGATAGCTCGAAATTTTCTGGTCATACTTCACAGGCAATTGGCAAATGACATTTGGCACTTCGCATTTCGCAAGTTATACGCAAACCGCAATCCGTATACCGCAAATTTAAAAAAGTTCACATTAAAGTTATTATTTGTTTTTTAAAATTAAATCGATTTTTATGTGCACAGCACGTCTTTTATATTTTATAAATATTGTACTGGTAAAAAATTATGTATACTATAAACTTGTTTCTATTAATATAAATTATAAAATATTATTCGTATTGTATTTTTTTAGTAAAACTTGTGAAAATCCTTGTACGTGGGACGTGTACGGAATAATGAAGGCAAGAAACGGACTTACCAGATTTTTCAATTGTTACATTCTACGTGAGAGTCAGATTATTAAGGAAGAATTATGGATTCGAGATGGTAAAATTGTAAATCCCGAAAAAGTATTTTATGTTGAGCAAGTTGAGGCCGATACTTCGGTAGATTGTGGTGGCCTACTTATCGCGCCTGGCTTCATTGATATACAAATAAACGGTATGTGCTATTTATTGTTTTAAAAATATATTCAAACAGCGTAATGTTCTTCATTTCAGGAAAATATGTTCCATCTTTTATATTTACAAATATTTGTATGTGTGTGTGTGTGTTTTGTCTTTTAATTAAACTTATTTAAATTTTATCAAATTACTTAAAAGATAAAAGAATTAGAGTTTAGCACAAAAGTAAATATAATTAAATTAAGTTTTGTAATTAGAAAGTGGTAATTTTCCGTTTTGTTAATAGGAGGATGGGGTGTTGACTTTTCATATGATTCAGAGAATGTTGAAGAGGGAATTCAAAAAGTTGCAAAAGAACTTTTAAGTCATGGTGTTACATCTTTCTGCCCTACTATGGTCACTTCAGATAAAGATAAATACTCTAAAATTTTGCCTAAAATACAAAAAAAGCAAGGTAACAAAAGTGGTGCCACAGTTCTTGGTGTCCATCTTGAAGGTCCATTTATTTGTTTGGCAAGAAAGGGTGCACATACACCAGAACTCATAAGAAATCCAGAAAAGGTATATATAATTATTAACTTTATATTAAGCTGTAACTATTTTGTATAAACTGCAAGAAAGTGGAATAATTTTTTTATACAGAAACAGTTATAGCAAAAGAATGTTTTTTGATTTTAAACTATACACTAGAAACACTATTAAAGTGGTATGCACTGCATTTTAGTTACCAGATAAATACATATTAGTAACTTCAAAACATATAATAAGTAGTATATTATTGAGGTGATAGTTTTATTAGTATAATTACAAAGGCCATTCTGATTGATTTAGCTGTGTTGTATCTTATGATATTATTTACATATTCTATGTACTGAAGAATAAATTGTTTGTTGTATAATGCTAGAAATTACAGAAGATAGTCTAAAACAATACAGATAAGAAAAAACAAGTGCTATTTGTTATCAATGGCCTACTTATGCAATTAGGTTATTGTACTCTTATCAAATGAAGTTAATGATGTTATTATTATGCTTTATTATGTTCACTCCTACATAGGACTTCTTATTGCCTGTGGGTCAATTGGTGATGTGCTTGGTCCATACTCAAATGTAATAAATTATAATTTTCCAGGGCTTTGATTCCCTTATAGAGATGTATGGGTCCCTAGATAATGTGGTTATAGTGACACTAGCTCCAGAACTACCAGGTGCATTGAATGCCATAAAACTGTTATCAGAAAGAGGAATAAAAGTTGCTCTTGGTCATTCTGAAGCTGATCTCTCACAGGCTGAGGAAGGTGTCAGACAGGGAGCAAATTTAATTACACATTTATTTAATGCAATGCTTCCGGTAAGTGCAAGAATACTTTGATTAAAGTCAAAAATTACAAGTCTAATTTTACATGCTATTATGCCAAAGATATAGACAGCAGTGGCTAGTTAATATCATACCATTATAAGTTACTGAAACAATAATTGTATCAAGTACAAAGGCAATGCACTCGCGAGCCCTGTGGCATTGAGTGTCCATGGGCGGTGGTATCACTTAACATCAGTTGACTCTGCCCATTTGCCCCATTCTATAAAATAAAAAAGTACATGTTATAAAAATTATTAATTATAAGCATGGATAGCCAAAAAAAAGACTAATGTAAATCATACTTACAGTTTCATCACCGTGACCCAGGCCTTGTAGGTTTATTAGCATCTACAACAGAAAAGCAAGTATATTTTGGAATAATATCAGACGGTATCCACACTCACCCAGCTGCTTTAAGAATAGCATGTCGAACAAATCGTGAAGGTTCGTAGCACATTTGACAGTTAACAAAAAAAAGTCACATTAGCATATTATATGTTGTTATTTTGTTATTTAATTATTAAACTGAATGAAATAATAATAACCAATTATGCAGCTAGACAATTTTACCCCTATGCCAGTATTAAGTCCGCCTGGGTCTGGGACACCGTTTTCTGTATTTTTTGGGTGATTTTTTTTTCTTAATATGTCTTCAGTCATCTTTTCATGAGTCATGTCCATTTTTATATGTCGAAGGCCAAAAGAAATTACAGTGAATCAAAACGTGAGGAAATTTTTCCTACTGGCAACATTAATTTCACGTACAGAAAGTCCTTTGTTGTCGTTATTCGAACGCACGACCTCAGAACTGGGTGGCGTATACCCAGGCCACTAAGCCAACACGATATAATAGTCCAAATTCTATATAATTAAATTAATGTCAAGCAATTGTACAAAGTATGTCCCTAAACTCCACTATTATTTTTTTTCTCAGTGGATATAATTTAAATTGGCGGCCTAGAATATCTATATTAAGGATGCATTCGATAAATCGGCGATACTTTAGGTTTGCCGATATATCGGTATCGACGATATTTTCATTGCCGATAAAATGATACTTTTCAAATTGCGCGCTTTAAAAAATTAATGTAAGCGCGCAACATGTTTGATCTGTCTCTCTCACCTGCTTTGTCCCCGCGTATTCCACTTCGCTACACACTTTAGTTGGCTTTTAACTACTACAGTGCGTAGTATTTTTTCGATACCAAATAAAATAAAATATAGTACAAAATTGGTATTAATGTTAATTTTATTAATTAATAGTTATTTATTTTATTTTAATTTAATTATTACTCTTAAATCTGAATTTAATAGAAAAGCCGTTAATCTTACTAAAAGATTATGTTTATATTTTATAACAAAAATGAAAAACTTAAAACCTAACTTGATATATTTTACCTTAAATTAATTCAATAAGAGTTGGATCGGTATCGGCGATATTTCTATTAGAGTATCGGCATCGGTATTGTAAAGGCAAAAAGGCGTATGCGTCCCTAATGATGATGCATCCCTAATTATAATAAAATTTTCAGGTCTTATCCTAATAAGTGACGCAGTTGCAGCTCAGGGCTTACCAGATGGTGCATACCGTATTGGCCCACAAGCAGTCTCTGTTGAAAATGGTTGGGCATACATTGCTGGTACTAAAACATTGTGTGGGAGTACCATGGCATTGGACCGATGTGTCAAGACGTTCAAGGAAGCTACAGGTGATAAAAAATATTCAATGATTATAATGGAAATTATAACTTAAAAATTAATAGCAGCAGAGAATTTGATATTGGTAAATCAATACATATAAATTAAATAATTGAAAGATATTGAATTTCTTAGGGATATAAAAAATTAGGACAGTACCTTAGTCAAAAAGAATTCACAACTTTTCTGTAAAATATTTGAAAGACATAATATCTACTAGAAACAAAAGATCAAATTTCACAACCGCCTTTCAAGTTAGCCAAAGTAAAAACATTTTTTATGGGGTACTGTGTTAAATGTGTCAACAAAATACCTTGTGACATACAGGGTGTCCCAAAAGTCGACGTCAAGTCGAAAAGTTCTCATAGGTAATGCCACTAGTTATCAGAAAAATTAAAAAAAAAATTAAGTCATGTATTTTTGAAGTTATGGAAATTTTACTTTTATTCCAGAAAATGTACACCATGTGACAGTTTTTTCATTCCTGTTGTTACAAATATTTACTTTTTGCCAATTTTTTTTCTCTTACATCATCCCGAATAGTGCTTTATGTAACATATGATCCTAAACCCTATGCCGATCACTCCAACTTGTAGGAAAATGTCATTTTATACCGTACCAAGTTTTCAAAATTAATTTTTCGCACTAGTTCAACTGATCGTCCTGAAAAAAATGTACCACTCCAGTTTGGCAAGCAGCTTTAATAGTTCGCACATTTAATAAGGATTCTAACGTGGTATAACACTTACTTCATTATTTCTTAGATCGGCCATAAAAAAAAATTTTGTTAAACAAAGTCTGTTTTTAAAAATTTCTCTGGAATTAGAAAAAACGATTCTAGCGAACCCAAAACGTTCCTAATGACCATAGCGTGGTTTAAATTTTTTTTTTTTAATTTTAAAGGAATTTACAAGCTCTTAGTTCTTCACGATCACAGCAAAATAATAACAAATGAAATTGTCATGGCGGAGTCGACATGTTAACAATTTCACCAAAGACCACAATTTGAAACAAAATACCACTTTGCTAAAATACTATACTTTTAGATCAGATCAGCTGTTGTCGTGACCGCCATCTTGTTTTAAATTATTAATAAACACGCTGGTATTCGGTCAGACAGATAAAAAATAATAGTATTCATTCATTTTAAGTACATTTGTATTCCTATGTGTAAGATTTGGAAACCCTTTTAAGTAAAAAAATACCTGTATCAGGGTTCTCTACTCTTCCATAAACAAACTTAATTCCTTAAAATAATTACATTCTTTTACCTTATTTTATTTATTTTTCAAGTGTTATCAACACGCCTGAATGCATGAATATATAGATAGATACTTAACGTTTTCGACCCTGCCTTATTTAAATCAAAATTAACTAAAAAAACTACTTTACTGAAACATCTACATTATAATTTAGTTATCAGCTGCATTATTTTTTATGCAACTATTGTTTTTTTGAATGGACAACTAGTCATTTCTTTTTTCATAATGTTTTATAGTAATTTTGACTTTGATAACAGGAAACAAATTCGACAAACTTTAGATAGATATTTTGTTAGTAAATACTTAGTGTTTACCATAATTTTAAGACGATTCGTTTTATCGATTTATAAAGATGTTTGAGACATATTCAATATCAAATAGTTTTATTTTTCAAATGCAGCCGTTAAGATCGATTATTATACAAGTAAAGAACTTAATAATAAATGCTGCTAAAACAAAACTGTTTGGTACAAACACTAAAAACTGTCTTTCTCTATCAAAAATACAAGAGTGAGTTTGAATGTTTGTTTTTTCACTTTACACTGTTTTATCAGTGGCGATTAAACCAATTAAATATCATGTGTAACGTATCGAATGATGTGGAATAAGTGATACCATGATGATCTTATGCTCCAAAATAAACGTATTTTATTTTATTTTAAGCACTATATGGGACTCTGAATTTGTTATTTGGTGATTACGTGAACAGTAATATTATATATAAACTTCTCGTGTCATAATGTTAGTTACCATACTCCTCCGAAACGGCTTGACCGATTTTTATTAAATTTTATATGCATATTCAGTCTGAGAATCGGCTACTAATTTGCATACCCCTAAGCGATTTTTTTTATATTTTTGACGAATTTATTGTTTTTATTTTTTTATGATACAACATATAAAAATACATACAACCCTTAATTTTCAGCCCTCTACAATTAACCCTTATTTTTTATTTGATAGTTAAGGGCTTTGAAGTATGTCACTAGGGTAGCGTAGCAAAATGTTCCATGTTAGTGTATTAATAGCCAAACTAGTCATTAAGGAGAAACGAAGTTCGCGCGGGCAGCTATTTATTATTTTACACATATTATCCACTCATAGTCTATGCTTGAAAACAAAACGCACTTTCGAGGATTCTATTAGTTAGGCTTCAGTACCTGATACGCCGCACTTTTGGCACTAAGGCATGCCGGTTTCTTCACGATGTTTTCCTACAGCGGGCAAGCGAGTATTAAATGGGTTCATAGGCCATTGTTGCACAGCTGTGGTTCGATCGAAGGATGAATTGCACATTGAGGTCTGCCTTGTGTGATATATATGTATCTTATTAGTCATAATTTGGCAGAGTGGATTAACGCCCAAACCCTAGCTCAATCCATTTTTGACTATCTGAGATAGATATCTTAATCCAAATATTGATAAGCGTGCGATAAGCAGTCGATGGATTGTAATAGCCCTCTGTCGATACAAGCTATCCATGGTAGGTAGGATCAGTGATGTTGATAGACCTTTGAAGTGACAGTTCAACTGTGCCATTATCCTATTTTAAAATTTTAACTTACACCAGTTTTTAAAATAATTAAAAAGCTATTTGATATGTTTTAAACATAGTAGATCGATCGACTGTCACGGTCTGAATTTAAATACAATCTGAGATTATGAATTAATTATTGGGTTCGGGCATAATACTAATTTAGTTTTAATGCGAAAATGTTTTAGTTTGGTGCGCTTTGTTATATCAAACTTTTTAATGTTTTCAGAATGTACCCTTGAGTATGCTTTGGAAACTGCGTCGTTGCATCCCGCCCGAGCTCTGGGAATAGACAATAAGAAAGGAAAACTAAATTATGGCTTCGATGCAGACTTTGTATTATTAGACCGCAAAACACTGAAAGTTATGTCGTCTTGGATTGCAGGCGAATGTGTCTTCAGACACACTTAACCATAAAAAAAATTGTAATAACATGTGATATTTTTTAGTCAAATCTGAAATTTTTATATACATTTTATTAAATATTTTGATAAAATATTTTTTTTTAATTAGACTGCTCGATTTTAACCACACCTTCCACATAGGGTTTTAATTGGGATAAATTATGCATACAAGAGATATGTTCGCTATTAAATAAAACCCCTCAATAGTGGCATGGAAAATCTTTATTGAAGTAAATATATTTATAAAGTCAGTACAATTTAAGTTCAATAGTTTCCAAAAATATTAAAGTGCAGGTTGCTGATCACCTGGCAATGTTAAATATGATTATTTCTTAATTAAAATACAAGCTATTATTGAGAAAACTGTAATATGTGAATAACATGTATATACCTAAATAAAATCATGACAAAAATATATTTTAGGCAGGCTCTGAATTACACTGCTCTGTGCTGTTGTCCTGGCCACAGTTCACGAATAATAAACTTAATAATAAAAGCCGCAGTCACATGAAAATTTGTACTCGCCAAAAGGGTGCGAGCTCAACAACGCCAAATTCTCAAGTAACATCGCGGCGAAAAGTGTCAAAGTAAGACGATCAACTAGTTGAAAAAAAACACGAAAACTCGATTGCTTACATTAAAATCGATCAATTCCTGCGATCCCAATCGGCGATGTAAAACCAGTTGCGCATCTTATTTTTACATTTTAAATCAATTTACAAACTACGCAATGTATATTCATGTATACAATATTACTAAGTGTATGAATGTATAATGTAAATACAATTTCATGACAAAACAAAATAATATCATGGAATATTCAAAGAGCCAAAATATTTGAGATTATCTCTACCTCAATACGATTAACATCTAAGATCTAGGCACGACGCTGCAGAAAATTCTGTATGTAATATTATAACAATACTTTCGTTGACTGTGGGGCCGATTTGTTCAGCTAACACCGCCGCGGCGCTGAAGGCATTATCAACTGCCAACCAGATCGTAATATAAAAAGATATGTGCACACGTGGATAATATTGCTTTGAGAAGCAGTCACAATGGCACCAGAGCCTGGCGCGTGTCGCTGGCGCCCCGCAACTTGCGCCGATGCTAGGCGTCAAGGCAAAACAACTACCTAATAATAAAATTTAACGTTTCATGTTTCAAATGTTTCCGGAGGGTATTGTCGGTAGATATTATGTACGCGATAGTCCACGGCCAATACACTCCATGGACTAACACCTATGTTAAAATACTTTAAACGTAATAAAACCATTGAGCAATATTCTTACGAGAATACAGTAGACATTTGCTCGGTTGCACCAACGCTACGGAATTGTGTGATTCTAATATCAAATGCCAATGCACACTCCACAAATGTCGTTTTATAAATAAAATTAAACTATAAGCATTAAAAAGAAATCTTTGGATCAAAAATAAAATATGCATTTGGAACATGCACCATTCATACAAACAAATTTAATCGTTATAATAAAAATGACGAGAAACATTACATTGTAACTTAGGATACACTTATAGCTAACTGAAATAAAACAAAAGAAATTAAACCGTAAAATTAAAGAAAACATACAGGTGTTACTACTAAGATAAAAATACAATCCCACATTACGGAAAATGTATGCAACATTTATTATATCAAGCCGTCGTAGGGAGCAATGTATTGATTGCTATATGTTTCCGTAATTAATTGCCAATACACGTTACGTAATGCGAGAAGCAAATTTCAAGTGATATGTTTGTTACCGAATAATTTTCAAGTTGTAACTGGCCGCTTGAGTGAAAAAAATTATGCTTATAGTTAAACGAATTAAAAGAAAAAAAAATTAGACACTACATAGATAAATACCAAGAATTCTATATTAAAATATTTGTACTTTTACTGACTAAAGGAAAAAACATTGGCAACTGCTAATAATCCTACGTTGTAAAAAAAATAACTTGTATAATGTAGATTGAAAATGGTCATTTCAAATTCGTTCACTCTATGTGGAATGCAATTAGAATTCATTAACAATATTAAAAGGTATAATAATATATTAAATTTTTATAATCAGCTCAACAATGTATATAATCTATAATAATTTAAAAGCCTAGACCCAAACTGTGATATTTATTGCACAAGCACTCCTGTGGCTTATAATTCCAACGAGAATTCAGCTCACAACCTTATTTTTATTGGTTTTTGAACAGTGGAAAGACCAAACTAATATGGCGGTGGTAAGGTGAAAATTTTCAATGTCTAAATGCGTTAATACTACTGACACAATAAAATCGATTCCACGAGTTAGCAACACGGCCCCGGGGGGTCGATTAGGATATAGGATCACGGAATCGTAGTGAAGCAGGTGATCAGCCGTCGGTGTCCCAAACTGAACGCACGTCTCATCCGAACCCTACTCACGGTCAATTAGCACGGTCCTAAGAATCACAAACTCCACGGGAATATCGAGCTGTGCTTGGTGCCACAACATAGGCAATACGCCCACCTCCAATAGGGAGTGTAACATGAGCTCACATTGTGCGCTGCGAACCCTAATACCACACCGTTTGCCAATAAACGTGCGGGTCCCGCCGAACGGCCGAGCGACCGTTCGCTCACCGAGCTCACAACGTCAATGCCAAACGGCGTAACTACATCTACCGAATTTATTGCTGGATACATAAGGGAATATAGAAGAGAAATACATGTACCAAAAATCGCTTTACGTGTATATAGGTAACTTTAAGATTTCCAAGAAAGGCTACTGTAATGTACTCTAATGATACAATTATTATCGTGTAACGTCAATGGACAAAAGATACCATTTGACCTGCCATTAACCCCATGACAGTGCTTATTCAGAACAGCATAAATATACAGCCAAATAGACGCAGCGAATACCCGCCAGCCTTCTAACTACCGACTCTAAATAACACCGTGGCGCCCACAACTCTGTATACATCAATAATTGAAAAATTCTAACTCCTACAAAACCTCTACTTCGACACCTACATAAGATACATGGCAAGAACAAAAGGAAACTCTGTCTTGTTTAAAACAAATAATATTAAATGTATTCTAAAATAATACTCCCAAACATACGGTCGAATAAATGTCGATGCCGTTGTGTTATTGGTAATGCGTACTTTAAATTTATCAATATTGAAATTCACACATAAAATAGTATAATTTGTAAAATTATCCAAAACTTATCACACCACTTTTTTAATAATTTTATGCAACTCTAAGCAATATTATTAATAGCGTCAAACGCTCCCTTTGTATTTCTGTAAAATTTTACGTCACTAACACACAAAAATTTCGACCAATGGACAACAAATAAAATATTGAACATTATAATAATATTAAAACCCTGAATATTAAAACAAAAAAAAATTGGCAACAACTATTAACTAATTTATACAAATACCTATACATTAAAATAATAATTATGTGCATGCACAAATACAGTAAGAAAACAATTTGGCAGTAAAAATTCGTAACGATAAGGCCTTACGCGCCGGCCAAAAATACTATTCAAATATAGGCCCAAGGATAATTGAAACAATACAGTAATAAAATTAATAAAATACGAGTATTCACACATTAAAACCCGCAACGCTCGCAGACTTATTCATTTGCTTAGCTCAAATAAAAAAAAAGAAAATAAAATTCCCTAATACTATCGGGACAAAAAATCCTGAAACAAATAACTTAAAAACAATACGAAAAAAAAAACCCAAAAGCTAAATAAATAAATCAAAGCGTCAACGATGTGGTCACGTGACGTCACGCTGACACGCCGACTCGTGTTGGTACTAGACGGTTTTCCATTATTGCTCATATCACATTAAATGTCTCTAATTGAACCCATATACTGTTCCGATACAAACAAATATTACCGACTAATTAAGTACAATATACTTAGGATATAATATGTGAACGGCTACGTTATAAATGTATGGCTCAGCAATATTTAAAAAGATTCGGCTCATAGTATTTGCACTGGGCTGAAGGAACTCAAAAAAATTAAGCCAAAAATGAGGTTCATAATTGCAAATCTAACGGGGCTAGAGAGCATAATATAAAATAATATATCAACAAAATATCACACTCAAATATAGGTGGTTTGTAAGTACTTATCAATTTAGATAGGATTCGCTGAAATAATGACCCCCGACTCGACGATTCCATCTTCCATGTTAAACTTGGTTCAAATAAATTCTAATAAAATATTTCAATGCCCAAATTGGAAGAACACGAAGGGTTATTATTCCAAAACAATATACAGCAGGATATTTGTGGTGACGATTAATATTAATCACCTACGAACGTTAAGAATCAACTTTCCAGAAATTTCTAACTTGGATCGCTATAAATATATACTTTGGCGAACAATTTTGATGATAACTAGTACAAATAAATTAAGTTTATGATGGCACATTCATGGATATATTCCGAACGATAGTTCAGTGGCCTATTTGTTCAATATATAAGCGTTGAAACCCGCTTATCAACTTTGTGACTTAACTAATGCTATGAGGGGAGTAACAGTCGATATATCGATAAGTTGCATGAAAATGCCACATAAACTACTAGATACCACTCAATGTATATAATGTATTTACAGTGGCCAAATTCAAGTACCAAAGAAAGTGTTCCTTAACAGCCTACCCACGAAAAAATGTTCAAATATAGGCTCTCAAAACAAGAGTACATGGAAAAACATTTTGTATAGACACAAGAATTTCTGTAAAAGGTAAATATACTTTAACGGACAATATATAATATTGTATAAGCGATTAAACCTAAACTAGATGGCACGTTTTAGTGTCGCCTCCTTTGGTCAAAGACTAAAAAAGATTAAATGATTTGTGCGCAAACGCATGGCGTTCATCAAAATGAGACTACAAGCAATAATGTTCGATTCGTCTGCGAGGCGACACCCCATCAGAACCTAATTGACATTACTTCACTCGAACTAGGAACCATAGCTGCTAATTTAGATAAAAAAATCCAGTCACTTGTCTATGGTCTCTAACTGAACCACTTGACGGAACATCGCCCAAACCAAGTACGGAGCGACCGGATGCAAAAACAAATATTAAATTAGCCTAAACTTTGGATTTTCTGTTACTAAAACTAAATGCGAAACAAAATATTCAGTTCTTATGCAGTGAGGGCGAAAACTTTCACTGCGAACGGTTCAGTGAATTTAACAATTAAAAAAAAAATAACAATTTGTCAAATACTGTTAAGCAATGTAAAATCAGCAATCAAATTATAAAATAGGGAATAAATGTGAGATCGTGTACGACTTACAGCCATTGAGTTATTCCTCAGACAATATAAAGGGTGTTGAGGACTAGAACGTGGTGATTGTTCTTCGCCAGGGTGACGATGTAGCCTTCAGACGTTATCTTCAGACCGCAGCAGCGGGACACCTGAAACAGAGTATACGTTAGCATTCTCCTACATCTGTTTTAATTTAAAAAACACATTGGCGCTAAAAAAAATTTAGGTCTAGGCCTCAGATTTCTGAATGTTTTAAGATTATTAATCATAATCAGTGGCGCTACAACCTCTTTAGGTCTTGGCCTCAGAATTCTGAATCAGTTTCGTGATCATTTTTAAATCTAAGGAAGTAGGTGATTAGCCTCCAGTGCCTGGCACACGTCGGCTTTTTGGGTCTAAGACATGTCGGTTTCCTCACGATGTTTTCCTTCACCGTTCGAGCAAATGTTAAATGCGCACAAAAAAAAAATGAAAGTCCATTGGTGCACAGCCGGGGATCGAACCTACGACCTCAGGTATGAGAGTCGCACGCTGAAGCCTCTAGGCCATCAATTTTTCAATGAGTTGACCTTAAACTGTTACAATTTATATTTGAAGTGAAATTAGAAGTAACACTCAAATTTAAAAACATTTAAATCTTAATTTCACATAATCCAAACTGTCCTAAATCCCACCTTGACATAGGGGCATTCAAACTCAGTGACCAAAACCCCGTCCCGGGAAAACACGGCCACGTGGAACTTATTTCCGTGCGAGTCGCCAATCAGTACGTCGCCAGCGTCCGAGACATCGATCCCGTTGGGGAAATTGGTGACGTTCTCGCAGCCGATGCGACGAAGGAACCGGCCTTCATCATCGAACACAACCACACAGTGACCTTTGAAGTCGCATACGTAGAATTCTTTGCCTGAAATATAATATTATATATACAGTTCGGATATTAGTCTATTAGAATATTTAAAAAAAATTAATGGAGCATGTATTACGTCACGCCTCCCCCCCCCCAATGTAACGCGCCGTAACATTTTTCTGTACTCAACAGGAAAAATGTTTCGTTACCACCCCAGTGTTACACTTGAAAGTTACGAAAATTATATTAACATAAACGCACAATTCAAGCCCCGCCTCGCATCGAAACGTTTTACCCTAAATCCCCCCCCCAAATGAGGTACTTAATACATAAACGCTCCCTTATGATTATAATTTATTTCTGATCTTTGATGGATGGAGGTAAACAAAAGTAGTGGTTAGAAAGTATTATTATATTAAAATCCAAAATAATATTCGATTAAGCGTTAACAAGGTTAATTTCATAGTGAGTCAACATTTAAAATTAAATTTTAAAACTTAATTTATACTCAATATTCAAAATAAATTTTATACTAATCAAAATAAAGATGGACTATTTAAATTATGATTTAAGTTTCGACAATATATTTTTTATTTAAGTGTATAAAAAAATGTATATACAGAAAAAATTTTTTTTTTTTCAAGAAAGTATTATTGACGTAATATTAGCTCACCGCTTATAGCAATGTCGGAAGGCTCCCGCATGCACTCACTACAGTCGAACCAACTCATGAGGTCACCTTCCTCAGACAGTATAAATACAGTTGGAGTCACACTATCCACTGCCACTATTAGACCTTCGGCTGTCACTGCCAGGCCAGCTACTATGTCGATGAACCGCACCTGTACCACACGGTAAAATATATACCAATGAATCTTAATGTGTACTCCAATTTCACCATGCCTTGATGATAGAGAATCTTTGTTTTTTATTAATTACTTAAGATGCCATTTGGAACATGGTGTAATGCGTGCAGCTCCTTACAAACATTGTGTAAAAGAAAAAAATTTGATTGAATTGAAGTGACGGAGAGTTTATTGCCAGTTCTCCTCTTCCGTTCGACCTTGAATTGGGAACAGCAAATGTAAAATAAGAATCATTTAGTTTTGCTTGACGTTCTTGTTAAGTTATGGTCTTACCTAAATGAATTTTATTTGATATTTGTTTAAATCAAGAACTGAATGATTTTAATTTAATTGGGATAGTAAATTAATCAATAACATAGGAGCATGGGTAATAAGTATAATTCATATACAAATAAATACACAAGTAAAACTTTTGCAATATTTTATATATTTTGAGTTAAGCTTGGGAGATCAGAAAAAGAACATTCATGTTTGAATCCGAGGCGAATAGCTTTTATAGATTTTTGGTATTTTAATGTTATATAATTCTGATGGAAGAGTTGCTCATTGAAATATAACCACATACACACCATCACGTACATACCCTCACTTTTACACCATCACACAACACGGCCAAATTAGGAACCACTTAGTTAAATGTATTGAATACTTTTTGTTTGTTTGTTTGTTCCCTTGTGTAAATCTTTGAACCTTTTTGTAGTAAAATATATGTTTTTGACTTTGGCTTTATTTTCAGCGTATTTGTTTATTTTTTATATATAATTTATGTTAGCTGTAGGATTACGATATAAATAAGGATTTTCCTTTTTTATGAAAAGCAAAAGAATCAAGCACCAGTGCTTATTTAGATTTAATAAGCAATATATAATTAATATCAAAGCTATTTGTGTTCCGCTGAAGCCTTCACGTATTTAGATCAATTAGGCAAATGCTAAAGCTAATCCTATATTTCATATAACTAATTGTAAAATTATAAATCTTATAGCTATTATAAGATTACTTATAATGCTTAATAACTGGATGATCGAGTTTTGCTCGGTTTTTTTACAAATTCTGATTTTTGGAAATTATATTTAAGTACGAATTACGTACTAATAGAATGAAATATTAATAATATTTTTTGATCTTACCGGCAGAATAATAAATAAATAAAACACGAATAAAATTACATTTTCTAGAAATGATCCCTAGCTAGACTAATTTATCGCCCCCGAAACCCCCCGTATACTAAATTTCATGAAAATCATTGGAGTCGATTCCGAGATTCCAATTATATATATTTTTCATCCCCCTAAATGTTAAGGGTAATCCACCCCTAAATTATTTTGTTTTCAATCTTAATTTTTTTTATGATACAGCATTAGTAAATTTTAGTTTCTCGTACAAGGAATCAGTAGAAACTGCGTTTTCACACAATCCTGATACAATTTTAACAAAACCTTGTTTAGTTATTTGTCTTATAATCGTTATAACAGTTATAAATTATATTACGTAGTTATGTAAATAGATTATCTATGTTAAGAATATTGTAAAAAAGTGACAATAATTTTAAATAAATTATTTGTTAAGCTTTGTTCGCAGCAACTTCCTACCAAAAATATAATATATAATTAGCCGCTAGCACACAGAAACAGCAATAAGAATATCTCTTAAATTGTAAAAGTCATTAATAAAGGAGTCCTTTCACTTTATTTACTAATAATTTTAAATGTCAGTTTCAGTTTAAATTGTCTTATGTTAATATTAAAAAAATAAAAAATAATATTAAATACATATAACCCTGAATTTTCAACAATTTACAATCAACCCCTATTTTTTATTTCATTGTTGTGTGAGTCAAAACAAAAATGTGAGATAATAAATAAATCAGTGGCGCTACAACCTCTTTAGGTCTTGGCCTCAGATTTCTGAATCTTTTTCATGATTTTTATAGTGTGCAAGTAGGTGATCAGCCTCCAGTGCCTGTGGCAAAAATGTGAGCTACTTACGGCAATTTTCTTCAAAAAGTGCCCATTCTTTGTAAATATCTGCATTCGGGACCTCTCGTTGCCACGATCACAGACCACAAACTTTCCAGTGGCTCTGACCACAGCCACTTTACGAGGGTACCACAACTGGCCCTCTTCTTTACCTGCTACACCGAAATTGAACTTGTGATTGCCGGCTTTGTCGAACACCTGAAATATACACGTATTATAAACAAACAAACAAAAATATCAAAATTCATAAAGGTAAAAAAGTACACTTATAAACGCAAAAAAACAATTAATTGTCAATTTACATTTACTCCCAAATATTTTGTTATTTAAATCAGGATTCGATATTGAATAAAAATTTAAAAATATTTTAAAAGTGATGGAGTTTATAATATAAGCCTTTTGTTAAATTTTATCTAATTTAACATTTAACCAATTTCTGTAAAGTGGTATAGTAGATCATTTTTTGAAAAAAAAAATATGTTTTTAATTAATTACCTCATATTTAATTTTAATCTCAAAGCTAAGTTTATTTATAGTTATCAAAACACTATATTTTTTTGTTTATATAGAAAATACTTACAGTAATCCGGTGATTATTGGTATCCGCAACAATGATGTCTTCATCATTTCCAAGGCAGAACCCATGGGGGGAATTGAACTGGCCCTTACCACCTCCAAGTTGGCCAAATTTAAATCTAATATGCATGGGCGTGGCCTTCGTAGCCCGAACGAGAGGGGCAGGTGGCGCGACTAATGCTGCTTCTTCGGCTGCTGTTAAAAGCGGACGACCGGGGGACACGCCCCGGGGGCCGACTGAGCTAATGGAGCTCACACCCCCGACACCACCATAGCCATTGACTTCTGAAAAGTTTAGGAAAATTAAAATAATATTAATTCCATTAATTATTAAGTTGGGTTAAGGCATTTTTTAAGAAAAATTGACTACCTGTATTCAATCCAAGTTTGGCTAAAGCTTGTAAGTTGTTGTATGCATGTGGAGAGTTCAAGTCGCCAGCCAATAATTCCGCTAATGTGAATGATGGAGCAGGAGAAGCATGCGGGGGTGGCGGTACGTCCTTTTCGGCAATACTTGCCAACTGCTGCAAGTTGTATTCGACCATAGACGGCAGTGCTGGAACACCTGTAACTCCAGGTACTGCGCCTACTCCAGCTACATTGTTAACGCTCACGACACCCGGCAGTACCCCACTGCTTGGCACTGGCCCGGAGCCTACACCCATTGAGGGCACTCCCACCATTCCTGCTCCAGAAACGCCAGTCACGCGACGAACGTTCCCAAGAGGAAAGTCATCGAACACCGGCGCATTGGTCACCGAGACTGCTGGAGAGTGAGCGTTCGACGCAACGGACACGATCGCAGAGGATTCGCTTAGCCGTTTCCTTTCCTCCGCCATAGTTGCTTCAGTCCGGAAAGCTCCAAAGGTCTCTTCAGTTATAGAGTCGAATTTATCCGTCTTTGTCACGAATTCCAAAGAGAAATCGACATCAAACTCCGGAGCCCCCTCTAACAGGCGTGCAAATTGGGAAGCCACGGTTTTCTTAAGCATCACAATTTCAGTGCCGTCGCCGCGTCTCAACAGCCGTGTGGTAAACTTGCAAGCGCAATCAATACGTTGAACGGTCTTGTCCACGCGGTCGAATAGATCCATGACCTTCAGTTCTCTCTCTTTGTGTAAGCGCTCGAGTTCTTCTAGAACTGTCTCACGGCGCCTTTCTAAAGCAGCTTTATAGGCATGGAAAGCCTCATTAATGAGGTTCTCGGCTTCGTCGCGTTGGCGTTGTAGGTCTCCCAGGGCATCGTCTAGCCGGGCTGAAGCTCCTCCGGCGGCTACAGCACGCGCGTTTGCTTCTACTATGTAGTTACGCAATTCCGCTCTGAGATTCGGTTCAGCGTCGACTATACGCTCACAACGATGTTCACCAACTTTGTGATCTACTGTCAGACACTCGGTGCAAGCACCAACTTCGCAGTCACAGCAGTACAGTTTAAGGCTCTCACCAACATGGCGGCTGCAGAATATTGGTTTATGAACAGCAGACTTTTCCTTTGACGACCGAAGCGCATCAAATGGGACAACTCTATGGTTTTCAAAACAGCGCATGAACTCATGTGCAGAATTACAGTTTGAGCATAGAAAGTGAGAACAATCAGTGCACCGAGCGACAGCTGGTTCTTTACTCTTGCAGCAGGTGCAAACAACAGACTGATCCATTGAAGACACATCCAAAATGTTTGTAATCACATAATCAGAAGGTAATGATCCTGCTCCCCCAACAGGAATCTAAAATACAAATTATATGATATAATGCTTCTGTTGAATGAACAATGGTTTGGTCAAAGCACCAAGTCATTGTTCAGTAGCGCGGCATCCAAAATTAAAATAGCCATTATTATTGCCAACCAAATAAGAAGAAGAATGCTTCTGTTACTTATAGTATATGGTTTACGGATAACAAAACTTTGAAATATTCTTACCTTGGTTTCTTGTTTGCATAGTGGACATTCAACAGCTAAATCAAATTTCAAAGTATCACCCGCTTCGTTTACCATCAGCTTATCTATACATGTTTCACAGAATACATGTAGGCATGACAACACCCTGGGACTGCACAGCTTATTGCTAAAATAAAGGTAATATATGATTGGGAAAAATAATATCTTGTGAAAAAATATTCTAATACTCACTATTAGTACACTTACTCGCAAATTGTGCAACTTTGGTCCTGCTTCCCACTATCGGTAGATTCCAATGACCCTTCATCCCCGAGACTCACGAGACCATCCCCATAAAGATCCCCATTCAACTCCTCCATTTTTCCTTACAAATAACCCTTGTATATTATAATGTATATCTTTTTCTTCAAACAACAAGAATCTATAACAACAAAATACATTTACAATACTATATGTAACTATGTTAAAAATTATATGAAAACCATTCTGAGAGTCATACCTTGCACAATGTCACAACTCAAAATTACTCTGATGAATTTGATTTAGGAAATGCACTAATTTAGTATAAGTATAAGCTGAGATTGATATCAATAAATATGCTAAGCATTAAAGTCAGCAAAGGTTTTGTTAGAGTGAAGTCCAAATTCACTACACAGATATCCATCAGAATAAATTTTTATACTGCACAAATAAATGTCTTGAAATACAATGTATATTTTGAAACAATAACGTATTAGCAGTCTATGAACAACAATGGTAAATAATAAACCACAATCAATCAAACTACTAACAATAGAAATACAATTAATTCTTTCATCAACACAAAACATTTGTAAGATAGAAACTAGAAATGATTTAATATAAGGGATTTTTAAGGATCTTTATAATGCAACATTATTCATTTATAAGTACAAGATTAAAAATAAAATTTAAATCTTTCCAGTCCTTTAAATACAATTTATTATATTCAAATGGTACAAGAGCATAATGAATCTGGATAGCTACATTTTATATGAGGATCAACTAGGAAAAATAAAGAATTCCATTTGTGATACTTATAGAATAATTTAAAATCAACTATAATTTTAGGTAAATATTTAAATAATATGATACAATGATAACATTTTGGTATCAGTTTCAATTTAAGGAAAATAATCTATTGAGGTTAAATTAAAATACGATTTTGGTTATTTTTTTTCCAGAAATTCCTACAGTACAACTTGTATCTCTTTGGTTTAATTCTTACAGGATTTGTAAAGCAATCTTAATTGGTATTAAGATTTAATTTGCTAAAATTTATTATATCACAAGCAAATGCTTACAATATCAAAAAAATCTAATAAGAACTCTTGTAAGAACAAAAGATGAGGTTGTATAATACAATTTGGCATTTTGTTCACAATATATTAATTCTAAAATAATAGCTAACACAGACCTATAACGTGCACTTCGTTTCTTCTTAATCATTTAAAAGCTCAATAAATAAGAAGTCGTTACACATGTATACATTTAAAATCATCCTTTTAGGTGTGTATTGAAAACGCAATGCACCATGCATGCAGTAGACAATGGCGAAAATTGTCAGAGTGCTTAAATAGTAATGTTTTGAGCAAAGACGCAATTTGAAAAGACTATATATAATGTAAAATAACTACTAACCTTTAACAGTTAATATTTTGCATTAAAATAGACGATCAACGCAGAATGTTCTACCACGCCGTAACTATGAAAATATTCATCACTATGTAAATAAATAATAAATGAGCATCAAGCTTCAACAGACTTTATAATTAAAATAGTATTTTCGATGAATAAAAACTAAAGTTTTGTCACGTTCTCATTTTAAAAAGACCAATGAATACATCACTGCAATAGTATTGATTTTATTCGATCCCCTGTAATAGGTATGTAGACCGCCGACGTCCGTTGCGCGCTCTATGGTGCGCTAGGTCTAGTGTTGCCAAGGTAAACTAATAATATGTGTTTGTAACATTTTTAAATATTAATTGATTTTTAGGTGTAAGGTTCATTGACAGCACATATTTTATATAAACTACGTGCTTATAATTTAAACGATAAATTAAAAATCTTGACAAACATAAATAACGTTGTCTGTGGAGAAAACATCGTATTCTGAATAGCATTTGCTAGGTATCAACTGTCAAGTGTCACCGCTAATTTATTAACTTTCAACATTTCAGGAGGCACTAGGCAAGTGGAAATTGCAAGCTTGATTCGATTTTGTGAATCACAATTCACAATCGATCAAAAATCGAAAGGTCTCTATTGCAAACATTCCCAAATGTTAACCTAAAAAATTAAGTACGTTAATGCATCATTCTAAAAACACGCAAAATTAATATCAGTTTAAGCAGTTTTGAAAATATTTTCTTAAAACTAAGTTCAATCATCTGCATTAATCGAAATCTGACATTTGAAAAGTAGAACCTAGTGAATCGATCATATTTTTGCGGTAATCGATGTATCCAATTTTTGATTGTTAGTTGTTAACTTGTTACATCCCTAGTTCCAAGCGAATATAAACTATTAAGATTTTTCTCAATACAATATACTTAAAAATTAATAAAAATAGTAAAACTAGTGGTATAAATTAATCATTTTACATTTTCTGGACGAAGAAGTTGAAGAATTTCATTAGTTTATGCATTCTATAGTACATTAAAAATGACGTTCATACCGAATTGGGAGGAATTTGAGAAATCTGCTGAATTGTTGTATTTACGTGATCCAATAAACACACGTTATACAATTAAATATTGCCATTTAAAAGGAGCTTTTGTAGTTAAAATAACTGACAATAAGAAGGTAGGCTATATTGGTTCTTAAATATTAAACAAATATTGATGTGGCATATACACAGTATGTCAAAATAGGTTATCTCCAGAAATAGCAAAGGAATAATTATAATATTAGTATGAAAGAAATAACTTCATACATATATATCTTATCTTTTGATTTACCAAAAGTGTATTATAATATTATATTAGTAACTCTTATAACCTATCTTGTTGTGCTTAAAGGCCTTATAAACTGCTATTCAATATGAGTCCTATTTAATATTTTATTACTGTTTCAGTGTCTCCAATATAAAACTGAAATTCAGCAAGATGTTAGAAAAATTGATAGTTTCATAACTAATCTAATAAGACATATGGCGTCTAATGAGGTTTAAATAAATATTTTTTGTTATGGATGTTTTATTTAGTTTTTAAAATTCTCTTCAGCCAAATGGACGTAAGACCCAAAAGTCTACATTATCAATTAGGCACCAAAGGCCTTGAATACCTTCTTGCCTATTAATTATTATTATTAATAAATATACTATTTTTATGAATACAAGAGCATGTGATTATGTAGGCCTCACTTTGTTAACTATCTTAGTTAGACATACTGTAATCAATGTATCAAGATTTTTGCAGATACAGGTGTAGTCATCAAATTATTTATTGTATATAAAACTCTAATGTTGTCTTGATAGTAATCAATTCACACTAAATTATAAAAGTATTACTTACTTTTTTCATTTTTATAAAAGCTGTAACTATCAAATCAAATATCAAATGCTCTGTATTTACATTAGTATGACTTTACCAGTGTCTTTGATAAGGACCGTATCCTCTAACTCATAAAAGGTGCTTTAAAAAAAAAAAGTGTGCTTGTAAATAATAAATAAATAAAGTATTTAAGTTTCATTGTTTGAGATCAAAAGACCAACTCGCAAATCGGAATTGTATACTAAAACCAAGGTTTTAGTATACAATTCCTTGATTCAAATAAAAATTGTGAGTACTGAGTAACCCGTTTTTGTAGGGATCATAAATTTATTCTGATAGTTAATACACGAACGCTAAACGCTTGCTAACTCTCCAGAGCACAGATAATATTAATGTCTTATCAATGTACATTGTCTACTAAGTAGACGCAGAGTCTTTGCGTTAAAGTATTTTACAGACTATTTCGTCTTAACCCCAAATGGCATTTCTCTAAAATACCTATCGATTTAACTAACTTCGCGCAGTCACGGAATATTTATAGAATATCAAGTAACCCGCTAGGTTACGTTGAATAAGACAAGTCTCACTTTGAGTTACACAAGCATACCTGTTTCACAATATAACTTATATTTCCACACATTTATAACTTATATTTCAGAAGTATATATTATGTTTTTACATAAATTCTATATTGTATGCTCTATGTCACCACAGTATAATACTCAGCTTTTGTTAATGTCTTGTGGGTTTGACATAGACAAAATAATATGTGCTTAATGTCAATTATTAACAACAATTTTGACGTTTCATTGGACATGTTATTTTACTGTCATGCTGTGTGAAACATAAATAAAGCGTATTAATTTTATTAAATCATGACTTAATACTCAATTATAAATTGTTAAAATGAAATAATTCACGTAGAAAATCAACTAGAAGTAACATATTTTGTTTTAATTAATGACATTATGGATGGTTTAATTCACGCGGCATTGGAAGCAGAGGTAAGTACTAGCGCCTACATAATTTTTAATTTGTTTTTCATTAGGTCATGTATTTTTTCACTTTTAACTTACTAATTTACTAGTAAAAATTATTTAAATTTCAGGTAATACTTAATCGTGCCAAACATGTGAATTCAAACATAACGCATTTTGACAGTGGTGTCGCAGACCATAAAATGACTTGGACCCATGAAAAAATGCATTTAGCAGAAACGGTTGATGATACCAGGATGAAATTTCAACGAAGTGGAAATAGTTCTACGACTAAATCGAGCGAAAAGTTTGATTTATTTAAAAAGTTACATGAACTTTACAATGATTTAAGTAGGGATGAATTATCCCAAGCGAGCTATGTGAGTGTTTCCCTAGATTTTATTATGGCATTCTGATGACTTTATATTTAATTTTTACATTGTGTCTTATTAATGCTCTTGATATTATTTTATGAATATTTTGTTTATTATTTGTTTGGAAGTATTTTCAGTAGAAAATCACATCTTGCCATTATATTAATAGATAATTATTGTAGATACTTACAATTATTATAAACGACTGCGTGAAATTTAAAAATATATTCAAAATGTGTGTTTCATTACAGCAAGGACTCAAAACAACTTCATATTTGCTGGAAAAGCTCTTAGCTACATATAATCTTAACACATTAATTATCAACTTGTATCCTGGAAATAAAGGCTATTCACTTTCTCTCAAAGTTAACGGAAATACACAGCTATTAACACCACCACCAGATGGAAGTGTAAGTTAACATTCTTTTATTTCTGATGAAACTATTTATAAACTATCTATTTCAATTTATATAAATCAACTAAATATATTTGTGTCTTCCTTTAAACTTAAGCATTAGTAATCATTTTTTTGCATTGTTAATAGAAAAACCAGTCCATGCAATAACTAATTTAACATCATCTCTTATATCTCCATCACTAAAAATGAGTTTAATAACTCATATTAATATAAGGGTAATAAAAAGGTATATAATGTCATATATGTAACTAGTTAGTATTATTCATTAATCATGCTTTTAGAAATTTATCTCAACTCAGATGAGCCAAATACTTGATTCTAACAGCACTGCTACTCGCACCAGTATGACTTTTATATATACTTGGCAATTCTAGTCCTATAGAGATGAGTTAGTCACTTGTAGATTTCAGATTCCTTGGATAACAAAATGTTGCTTAATTTTTTATGGGAAAAAGTAGAGTGAACAAGAATATAGAATATTTTCAAGGAATTTATTAAATTTTTCAGTTACTTAAGAACAATTTTAGTTTTAATTTGTATTACATATAGTTAACTAGTGACCCGCTCCAGCTTCGCACGGGTGCAATGCTGATGAAAAGCAGGTTTTTATTATGTATTGTTATTTCGTTAGATTGCTGCTAAATAAGCTGTAATGGGCTGTATAGATCTATATTAAATGAACAATGTATTCAAGGTATTTAATTGGTTAAGGATTAATGCTGTGTTGGTTAAAATCGCTTCGAAAATTAGCCATTATTTGTCGTAAAAAGTAAATGACAAAAAAAAGTTACTGTGGGTTATCCATAAGAGATAGACATATACCATCACGGATTTTTCTGTAGACCTTTTCATTGTGTACAATATTTAGTACATTATTTTGATAAAACTCGTAGGGTTCAGCCTGCGTTTGCAATGTAAGCGGAAAAAATTTAATTATTTACGACATCACATTAGAAACCTCAAAAATAACAGTATGTACTTCTCCCCTATTTAATGGATGTAATTATACACAGAAACCTTCCTTCCTTGAATCACTCTATCTATTTAAAAAAAACTGCATCAAAATCCGTTGCGTAGTTTCAAAGATTTAAGCATACAAAGGGACAGAGAAAGCGACTTTGTTTTATACTATGTAGTGATATCCATAATACATAGAAAGCTCTTTTTGAGGCTTGCAGAATAATAATATTATGTTTTTTATATACTGATAATCTTTAAATTGTACCTAATACAGATAAAACAGGCAATATTAAGTATCTTTAATGCTCATTCAATATTTGAGCATCTCTTCCATCTGATACATCTCTTTTTGTATAAGTATGAGAGAATACAATAAGTTCAATTAACTTTTCATATTAAGAATTATATGCGGGATGGATTTATTAACACCACCTAGATCATTTAGATCCATTTTTTGTGGTGGATACCAGCAAAATTAAATTCAAACAAAATATTATTTAAAAAAAAAAGACAACTTTAGAGACACATGCCTGTTTTGAAATTTTTTTTAAATGGATGAACTTAATTCTTTCATTAAGAAATAAATAAATAGCATTCAATGAATCGTAAAGGTAATTTTATTAAACATTAAATGAAATTATATTTCAATTAAACTACATAAATTTGCTATAGTATTTTTTATATATTAACTAATTAATGTATAATATAATATAATAAAAAATCTTATTAATCTTTTTCTGTATTAAAGTATTTTTCCAATGTTTTAGACATCTGCAAATCAGGATGAGACCTTGATAGAAACTCCCAGGTGGCCATATGAAGAGGAAGAACTTCTAAGTTACCTAGACAATGAAGAGCTACCGGTGGTGTTATTAGATCTACTGGAATCTGAACATTCATGTTTATTTTACTCTGGGTGCATTATTGCTCAAGTCAGAGATTATAGACAAGCGTATCCTAGTTTCATGTGCGATACACATCATGTTCTTTTGAGGCCTACAAACCAGGTAATTTTTGGCATGAACATAATTATTAATTTAAACCAGATTTAATGTTTCAATTTTTGTCAAAAGATTGAGGTAAATAGGTTTTTGAAACTTACTAACTTATAATAAAAATATTTTGCTGCTAGTCCCCTCATTGATACATAATTCCTGACTGAGAAAGGTTGGTAATTAAAATAAAAAATAGTTTGTGTACTTATGTACACATGTTATAAGTTATACTTCTTTGGAGTATAAAAAATAACTAAAATGCAGTAGTGATTAACGATAAATATTAAAATTAATCAAAAAGATTGTATATAAATATAGATTATATTATACATTACCTGATAGAAAATACTATCATCGTCATGATTTAAAAACACCAAACTAATATTTATTAATGCACACTGTTTAATTGTACTGCTACGAAACACATGCTCCAAATATAAAAATACTAGAATATACAACTTGAACATAGTTATCGATTTCCATGCCACCTAGACCTAACTTTACGATGTCTAATTTAGGTGTTGGTGTGCGCGCGCATCGTAAACACTCATATCATTTTTCTCCATCGCGCCAAAAGGAGTATAACTACAATAACTGATTTTGTTTGCGATTTTTCATTTTAAAAATCCCCATATTTGCCCCATTTACAATTCTAATGTACCTACTGCAGTTTCATTCACATCTTTGAATATACGTGAAAATACAACGTCTATTATATATGTATAACCTAAAGGAGTAGCGTTTCTTGTCTTTGCTGATAATAAATATTGTCGCTATAATCCTTGATCTTAGCCTCAGATTTCTGTATGTATTCCTTGATATTATTCTATATAGTTGAGGTGTGTCTGACATACTGGATGTAAGGATAAGAATCAGAGTCCCGGGGGTCAGGCTTGGGTATTTAGTGGCCCGAAACCGCAGGTCATAATTGAGTTCTATGGCAGATATAAGCCCCTTGGGTAGAACACCTGGCGCACCCCGAGGGCAGATATTAACGGCGTCAGGACAGGTGTTTAGTGGGTGGGGTCTGGCTACCCCTTTAAATAGCAAAGAGCTTTGAGTGTAAAGCCAGCGCCAACAGTCCTCGCGCATTTTCCCCTTAATTAAAAAAACATAGTGCGTGGAGTCCCTTCGCGCGGAAGAAGTGAAACTTCATAATGTGGAGATGAAAATAGGAAGGGGTTGAAAATGATTTTTAATGAATTCATATTGTTTCTCTATGACGAACTCTATTAGCATTGCTTATAATTCACAATTGGTCGTGTCTTTGTAAATGAAATGATGAATGCATATGTTGGCGATTCTGGGATCTACCGACTTATTCTCTCTTACTTTCTACCTTTGTGTATCTTTTTTTCTCCCTCCCTCCTTGGAATTTTGGACGCTCCTCGTTGCTAACGCTGGCGCTGGCCTGTAACAGGTATATTACGCGCATGTGTTCGAGTGCCAAGCATTTATTTACTGTCGCTCCGTCTCTTTATATTCCCCCTCCCCAGGTGCGTTGAACGTTTAACGTAACAGTGCTTTCATATCCGCACCATGGTAGCGTTAAACGTTTAACGCAACATAGGAAGTCGCATTAGATGTTTCACTTCGTCCAAAATGGATTTTAGTTTCTACCATAATATCTTTCTGACTGTACAAGCACGCGGAAAATATCGCGACGCACCTCAGTTCTCACAGCCTATGTATATGTATATGTATGTGTACGTCGTAATTTTAGAGCATAATAACGGACGCAATGTGCATTGGAAGTAGATGTGGATGGCTTGGTGAAGAGCGTAGTGCAATAGAGGCAGTGGAGGCCGCTTTGGTTCACGCGTCGGCGCCACCACTCTGCCTAGAGCCAAGGCCGGCGGTTGGGTTACTAGCTGCTAAATTACATGCTGCTCCAAGATTGTTCAATACGCCAAGAGTAAGGCGGCAAGCGAGGCGGTTTTCTCAGGTAATTTTTTTTTAACAATGTAGACAAAACTGTTAAAAAAGGAACAGTTTCAAATAAAATCTTTTACTTTTAAGAGAAACAAAATAGATTTTTTTAAATGGAGATTTTTTCTCTCTCGACTGTAATACAAACAAACAAACAAAAAAAAATTTTTTCATATAGGTAGACTTTTGAACGTCAAAAAAAGAAAAGAAATATACATAAAATGATTCTAATTTTACATTTACTGCCAGTTCTCAAATCGAGGGCGTAGAACGGAAGAGAAGAACTGGCAATAAACTCTCCGCCACTCTTTTTAATCGCCAAGTTTTTTTTTTACACAATGTTTGTAAGGAGCTGCAACCATTACACCATGTTCCATATGACATATCGAGTAATAAAGAATAATAAAATAAATTAAAACAAAGATTTGTCCTCTATCAGCAGGAGGCATGGTGAAATAGGAGCACGCACTTACATACTCGTTATTAGCATTGGGCATTTTTACTTTGGGTTAATATTTTATTTATTGTACAGGATGTGTAAATAGCAATTATCAAAATTAATATATACATACGTCAAAAATGTATTGGATTTAGATACAAAATCACTTCTGCATTTCATGCTAATATATAAATTATGCTCTATATCTCTTTTTAAAATAAATTTATTTAAGAAATTAAATTCAAAATCATTTACTGGTTTAGCTAACTTTATGTTACCTAAATGAGTATTGTCACTTATGTCAAAAAAAGAAAGAAAATATTAAAAGGTACATTAAGATGATTGTAGTAAGACTGATTTTAACATTTTAAAATAAATAAAATACGTTTTTTTTGGAACATAAGATCATCAAGGTATCACTTATTCCACGTCATTAAATTTGAACCTGTAGGCATCCCTACTCATCGGCAAAAAACACAGAGGGTGTAGGCCGAGAGAAAAAGCTGGCGTAAAAAACCTCTCGGTACTATTATCATTAAAAAAAGCAAATCATCAAACAATACTACAATATTTAAAACAAATATTGCAAATTATTTAGAAGTTTTGTTAATTTCTAGGTTGCTGTGAATAGGAAGAGGAAATTGGACCAGTTCACACACTATCATGGCTTGGAGCTTCTAGAGCTCATACATAGACAAAGGGCGAAAAATAGTAGACAATCCGTTCCTCATACAAGACTCACTTCTAAATTTCCTAAGAAGCCACCAGAGGTATTTAATACTTACATGTTTTTTTTATTTTTTTTTTTATTAATATTTTCTACAAAATTCCCCGACTATATAGTCGTCGGAGGCATTAAGTATCTATATTGTATTGTATTGTAATACTTACATGTTCTAGCTAAAGCTTTATTTGAATTTTAACTCTGTTAAATATTTTTGTGTTTATTTTTTAATTAGGATCGTATTAATTAAAAATAATAACTCGGTCTGAAAATATGTCTTAATACGCTGGTATTTTTTATTCAATTAAATATTTTCGTTAATAAATAATTAATTTTGAAGCTATATTTCTTTTTTGTGATATTTAAATAAACTTTTCAAGTTATTTAATAATAATAAAAAGTCTTTATTCATTTTAAGTACATTTTCTTTTCAAAGTGTAAGATTTGGAAATTTTAAGTAAAAAATACCTGTGTTAGGGTTCCCAGCTCTTTCATAACAAACTTAATTACTTAAAATAATGACATCATTTAACCTATTTTTTTTGTACCGTTATCATCACACCTGAGTGCATGAGTAAGTGTGTGGGTGTAAATGTGTGATAGAGTGAATGAATGAGTGAGTGAGTGAGTGAGTGAGTGAATGAGAAAAGTGTATTTACATCGTGGGTCTCAAAAGCAGTAAATAGAAAAAAAAGGTATTTAATACATTTAAAGTTTTAAATAATGCGTTTTAATAAAAAACTTTAAATGTATTAAATAACTTTTTTTCTATTGTACATACTAAGTACACTTGCGTTTTTTATTTTGGTAATTTTAATAGTTTATTGTATCGTCACACAATTCATGCAATTTCAATATATTTAACATATATGTTAATCAGATGCGTTTATCGTTTATATGTGAGATGAAGTATTTCCGAACCATTCGGAGTTATGGTCCCCTTTTTAAACTACGAGGTTTCTGGCAATGTGACTGTCTATAGGCGGCGGTAATACTAAATCTGATGAGCCTCCTGGCCGATTGCCCCCTGATATACTAAAAATCATAAGAAAGTTACCAGTAATAACAGAAAGTTACAGTAGTTTTTGCTAGTCTTCCGGCAATGTGACTGTCCAAAGGTGGCGGTAATACTTTCATCAGAGCCTCCTGCCCGTATGTCCCCTAAAAAAAATACGATTTAAAGTATTATTTTACGAATATATTATGTAATTTCAGGTGTTCAAACCAATTGAGCCACCGAAAATGGAGCCATTACCTCTAGCCCTACCATCAGAGCCTAGCGGGCCGCTTCGAGTTGCGAGAGCGTACGAACGACCGCGCCCAACACCCGATTGTCAGCCACAATTAGTTGAAGAATATATATTGGAAACTGAAAAGACATCACCGCACGCTGGTGCTGGATTTTTCCATATAAAACTCAGTATACTGCAGAGGCCATCAGACCAGGAGTTCCTTGGGGAGCTTTATGTTGATAGAGATCATGTAGAGGGGGAGAAGAATGGTGCGGCGTGTCGGTTTACGCTTGGTATGAAAGATTAACTTTATACTGAATTATGTAAAATACTTTAGTGTTCTCACGATTTAAAAGTAGTGGTTTTTACGGTTCTTCATTAATATTACCACTACCACTACTACTGGTATACCACTGGGAATTCGTATGCAACGAAGTGTTGTTAAATAAATAAAGATATAATAAAAATATATTAATTTTCTTAGCTAACGTTGACGTCCATAAAAAAACTAAGTCTTCATTTGGTAATTAATAAGTCAATACCTTTGCGCTCCTCTCCCCTATAAATATATATATTTATGTAATTTTAGGTTCACGCCTCCAAGCGAACAAGTACATACAACAGTTCACGGAGATATTTACCGAAGAAGGGCGTAAATCTGTGAGAATAAAACACATTGTACCTGGACAACTGCCTAGAGTCTCGTTCACTGGTGGCATGAGGGAAATTGTAAGTAATTTTCAATAGTAGTTTTAACTTCTCCATCTTCACCACTGGGGCTTCCTGGCTAGTCTTGAGGAACCAAAGATCTTCCTTTAAAAATCAACTTTTCTGATTGTCTAAAAGAGGTGATATTGCATTAAATTCTTTAAAACTTTATGTGTGAATTCCAGCAACAAGGACAGCAACAGTTGCTACTTCAGCAGCGGTCTGCGGCAGCGAGTAACGCCACGGTACAAACCACTACGGTCCCTGTTGTGTAAGTAGACTGAGTAAAAAGCTTGGGATGAAAGTTAGTTTGTCTTAAGGTGGTGCGTATACGTGGGACGTATACGTGTTATGTGTACGTCGTACGTGTTCGTAAAACTTTAGGTATTACAGAAATGTATTGTATAATGTGTAAATTTGAGAAGCCTTTTGTATAAAATACTTTAATAATAAATATAATAGGTCATTCTACAGGAAAAATGTTTCAGTTACATTTTTTTTAAGCTCTTCAAATTTCTGCCTATATTTTTAGGACATCGGCTATATCAACGCCAGCCGTTCATCCAAATACCAGACAACTACCGATTTTGGTAAGTTAAATACATTTTTATTAATATTATTTTAATCGGATTAAATTTTGCATTTATTAATTCTTAATTTTTCTTAATTTAAATATAATGTTATCGTTTTGAATTTCTGTCTACTTTATTAAATATGCAAATTGTTGAAATGTCGTCCACATAATATATACAGTATATAAAAACAAACTATCGTCGACGTATTTTTAACTGATTGTTCAGACAATAAATTTCACTGACAGTAGGGTTGCGTGCACATTACGCAATGCAACCCGTTTTCGATACTTGCGCACGCCAGTCGATACACGCTTGGTCGTTACGAGTAAGGGGTATTTTTTTTTATAAATACAAGGTTTTTTTTTTTATAAATACAAGGTTTTTTTTTTATAAATACAAGGTTTTTTGTTATGACACCCCTTACTTACACTTCGTTACATTATACGTATAATGGAGAATTTATTTCTAACGTGGTTTTGAAGAAATTAAATCCCGTTATCGATATGCACCTTTACAATTCTCACGTACACCTGTAATTGCGAGCGAGATAAGATAAATAAGATTTATGACCGTCATAATGCGTATATAGTTTTTGATTGACTTAAATTCATTAGCAGGCGCAACTTCAGCAAGTCGCTGCTGTTGGCAATGTTGGAAACGTGGCCACTGTTGGCACCGTTGTCGGGACTGTGGGTAACGTTGGCAACGTTGGCGCTGTCGGCACTGTCGTTGGCAGTGTGGGCAGTGTTGGCACCGTCGTCGGCACTGTGGGCAATGTTGCCACTGTGGTTGGCACCGTGGGTAACGTGACGACTGTGCCGGCGGTGGCCAGTGTACCGCCAGTGGCTGGAGTGGCAGTTGAAACGGCGCTCAAGCAGCAGCCATCTCCAACGCCGAGATTGTCACCGCAAGTGAGTATAGAAATCTCAATACCCATTAATCAGATAATTATTTAAAGTTTATACAATGGCTTCCTATCTCACTTTCTCTCAGGTTAAATCTTATGAATTATGTGTCTGTCTCTTTTTATTGTTTTTTTGTTTCGACTTTCAATTCACAACTAGACTAAAGAAGTTTTCACTTGAAAAATATCAAAGGGCCCACATAGGACTGGTTTAGATCTATTTTTTTTTGTTATAATTATAATTAGCCTTTATTTACATATACTATACAGAAATAAATATATATACTATTTTATTTCTCTAATATGCGGCCCTTGACCGGGAGAAAGCGTCCTTCAACTTTCCATTCTGTTTTTCCTCCCCCAATGGGGAGGAATCTGCCCTAACTTTTTTGTCCTTTTGGGTCAAACATCTGTCCTCTGTATAACGGGCTACGTACCCTGCGCATCTCCATTTAAGTTGTAGGACCCAGCATCTATCACTTTTCTGTTTTTTTTATTTACTGGCAATAGGTTTATCTTACTGCCAATTTTAAGTAAAAACTTTTATATTGGTATAATTCCAAAAATACTTATTTCCGTAACACGTTGATGCGTTCGTTAGTAGTTCGTTAAAGTTTGTGCTATCATATGTAATGGCTGGCAGCAAACGCCACAACCTTTTCTATGTATATTGATGATGATATTAAATTGTCTATACATACCTTTAAAAAACATAAATAATTTTCTTTTAGTTTCAACATTAATTACAATATTTTAGGTCCATGACATTCATTCAACACAGGCGTCAACTAACCAGTTGCTGGCTCAGCAATTAACGAATCCGCCTCAACCGCTCAATCCGCAGAAGATGCAGTCCGCTATTATCCACATACAGCATCCTTTGATGTCTTCTACTGGAACATCACAGGTAATGTATTTAAAATCACATTTTATTACCAAGATTTTAATATATATAATTACTTAAATGTCATGTGGGAAATGGTGTAATGGTTGCAGCTGCTTACAAATAAATAAAAAAACTTGCCGATTAAAAAGAATGGCGGAGAGTTTATTGCCAGTTTTTCTCTTCAAGGGATTCGCTTATTCCAATAGTTCCACGTTAGGGAGCGTTCAAGTCACACAGTTTTTGGAGATTCTCGACCCACCCCCCCCATGTAACGCGCCGTAACGTTTTTATGACTCAATAGTAAAACGTTTCGTTACAATAACGCATAATTCAATCCCCGCCCCGCATAACGTTTATTTAAACCCCCCCCCCCCTTTGCATTACATAATACTGGAAGTCTTCAGGCAATTTGCAAGTTAAATTCGTTTTCAAGTGTCGCAGTAAAAAGCTTTGGAGGGACGGTATCTCTCTATCTTACGTCTGTCTCTAAGCTTATGTAATACAAATAATTAGGTTTTACCTACTGCGTAGTTGATAAAACATCATTTTGATCTGCCCCTTCCAGGTGCAAACAATACAGTACACAACGGCGACGACGGCTCAACAAAAAGCAACCGTCACAAAGCCGAGGTCAACGAATCCCGCCATCAATGCTCTAGTCACGAGTCTCATGAACTCCGCGCAGCAGTTCCAACAAGGTATACTAGAATTTCAAAGGAAGGGAAGATTCAGGGAGTTTTAAAGTATGTGTGTGACATTGCTTGATAGGATAAGCATTATGTGAGCAGTGTAGGTTAGAAGAGGACAAGGATAAGAAAGAAAAGGATGATAGAGGCGGCTTACAAGTTGGTTCTTTAAGGTATTCGTGATTGGTGAGGTCAGGTCGAGTAGGGCGTACGTACCTGGACGTACTAGAAGGGAAAAGTACGTGTCCCCGACGAGCGTGCGGTGAATATGAATGACAGTGGATGAAGCGAGAGAGGTCAGGACTGTGGGTAGAGATCAGTGGTCTGACCTAACGTGTAAAAGGCGTGTATAAATAAAAAGAAGATTCAGAAACGAGGGTAGGCGCGAAGCGATTTTGACTTACTTAAGTTATGTTTTTATAATGCAGTATAAATATTCACGACGAAGTAGGTATAGATACCAATATGGGGCCCGATTTTAACGGAAGCAGATTTACTGGTTTTACCTCCCCCCCTTCTCTTGTCAGCAACAGTATACAAAACTCTAAAAGTAATAGTAATAATGCATTCAAGCATAGACAATGTTTGGGTAATTTGTAATAAAAAAGGGAATGTGTGTGAAAGTGAAAGACTGTTGAAGTAATCACAAAATCAGAAAATCATAGCCTCCCCCCTACTATAGGGTACGTAATACTAGGAGTCCCTAATTTGCCGGCTGATGTATGGTAATGTGCAATATTGTATGCGTTTTAAGTGGTTTAATCCGATTTGCTAATTTCCTTCGAAAATACCTGTTTAAAAATAGGTATACGCATATCCCATGCGTACTCTGATACGTACGTATATTGATTTGCAATATGTACCCAAGCATAGATTGTACGAATATGAAACAGCTTAGTATGACGAGAAATTCTGGGCAATATAATTTATTATAGATATAATATTTTGTCCTGTAAATTTTCCAGCTGCAAATCAAAACGCTGCAAAATCGGTGGCGAGCACTGCAAGTAGTAACGCCACGATACTGAATCTGCTGAACAGCGCTCCGGCGGCCATGACACATGTGACGTCATCGGCCGATAACTCCCTTGAGCACAAGCTGTTGACACGAACGGTGTCCATTGCGGGGGGCAGGCTCATAGCCACAACGACGACCGCGCATACGCTGCCTACGTACTCGCATCAGGTGAGGGTATGGAAATTATTGTCTACTATGCTGTTATATGATTTGTTTTGCTTACCTTTTTAGTTGATATGCCGTAGCCAACTTAATTAGCCGTTCAATTAACAGCTGGCTGCGAATGCTATGCTGCCACATAGATATCGTTTTTCTTTTATAAAATCGAAAAAAAGCAATAAACAAAAAAATTACCTGAATTCGTCCAGCTGTCTTAGATTTTTTTTGCTTTTCATATATAATAATATCAATGGCGCTACAACCTCTTTAGGTCTTGGCCTCAGATTTCTGAATCTGTTTCATGATGATAAATCTAATAAGCAAGTAAGTAAGATCAGCCTCCAGTGTCTGACACACGTCGTCGACTTTTTGGGTGTAAGACATGTCGATTTCCTCACGATGTTTTCTTTCACCGTTCGAGCAAATGTTAAGCGCACATAGAAAGAAACTCCATTGCACGCTGAAGCCACTAGGCCAACATTGTTATATAAATATAATTATTATAATGCAAGTAAGGGTTGAATTCAGAGTTGAGCGCCTACTATGAATTAAAAAAAAAATTGTCTGTTGTCTGGTATGTCAAAACCCACTTTTTAACATAAACATTGGCGAATTTATTTTTTTATTTATTTATTT
This sequence comes from Pieris mannii, assembly GCA_028984075.1. NCBI lineage: Eukaryota > Metazoa > Arthropoda > Insecta > Lepidoptera > Pieridae > Pieris > Pieris mannii. The sequence goes on from CM054797.1 coordinate 5,747,488, forward strand.
CAAACATACACATTATAAAGAATTGTATCAAACTAAGTATATTGTTATTTAATTTTTAATTCGGTCTGTTATTATCTATGCTATTATATGTACTGTACAATAGCATATCATAGACTGTAGAGTCGTGTTCGCTTAGTATCGGCGTGCGACTCTCATCTCTGAGGTCGTGTGTGACTTTTTATGTGCGCATGCGACCCTCGTTCGTACAGTGAAGGAACCGGCATGGTTTAAACTAAACAGGGAGTGGCATGAAAGACTGATTATCGACTAGCCTATTAGGAAAAATAATTAATTTTTAAAAATCCCAAAACTCCCTTTTATCTTCAAAATTAATTCAAATCCTCAGGATGGGGTTACGCTCCTCTAATAGATGCTTTTTGGAAATAGCACAGCTCCTTTTTAGGCAATTCGTTTAGGATCTCTGTCATTAAGTTTTTGGTTAACATCTTTTAAAACTCTTCTGTATAAACATTTCTTCCATATCCTGCTCAATCTTGTCTTTTGTAATTCTTAATGTTGGTTCCGGGAGCCGGAAGCTTAAAGGTTAAAGTAAAGATAGTCGTAACAGCCGATGACGGTGATTAAAAACCCAATATAATAGAATTCAGCCAGGACCTTTGATTTTTTAAAAGAGTACCGAGAGTTTTTTACTCCGGCTTTTTCTCTCGGCCTACACCCTCTGTCTTCTTTGCCGATGAGTAGGGTTGACTACAGATTCAAATTTAATGACTTGGAATAAGTGATACCATGACGATCTTACGTTCCAAAATAAAAGTATTTTATTTTTTGGTCAATGTCATTGGTATGTTAAACGATGTGGTCGTAAATGGTATGACTGTAATAGCCATTTTAAAGATAACCAATTTTTTGGTTGAGGAGATCGGGAGGTGAGGGGCGTTTTTCTCCGAGCGCCAGCTACGTACCGTCGACGGTTCATTGTAGTGTGCGTGTGTACCGATTACACATTGACGAAAGCTTGCACACATATACAAGAAGCGGTGATGGAATAGTGGGGCGCGTCTACGTGGATTGCACTATCAATACCTACAATATATACAATTTTTTTATATAATATTTAGGTGATGAGCGGCTATACACGCGACAGTGAGTCGACGAATGTGTCGAGCAGCGAGAGCGCGTTGTTGGAGAGGCTGATGGGAGACGACTCGCAGACTCACACGCCCCAACAGCCCCAGCAGACGCAACCCGTTTGTCATTTGCAGGTGATGTACCCTTAATCCTTCGAGTATTCGACAATAATCTATGGTCTCTCTCTGTCTAAATGTGTTTACGATGTGAACACACGGGTTCCCAAATCACACATTATAATGAATTTTTTGCTTTATTATGTCATCCGTTTTTTTTTAATTGAATTTTTATTATTTCAGGGCGTTAGTCTCGCCTCTCTTCAGACTTTACAAAGTCTGCCAGGTCTGGCGGGGCTTCAGGGCGTGCAGAACGTTCAAGTCCAGATCCCAGGTCTGTCAGCGCCCATCTCCCTTTCACTGAACGTGTCCGGCGCTTCCAGTGGGTTACTGGTTTCGGTCCCACCAACCACGTCAGTGGTGCTGGCTAACCAACCCTCGGTGCTAAGTTTGCCTATAGGTAAGTATATACGTATTAATATCGTGTGAGAATATTTTTCTCTTGAAAATTTATAGTTATATAAAAAAATTCAGATTTTCACACTAAAGTCTAAAGTGTGATTGTCAACTATTTAAATCTTTTAGAAAACAAACCTACAAAATTTTTATGTGTGTTAGATTGGTCATGAAAAACAAGTCAAAGATCTTAAATCAATAAAAGTAATTCCATTCATGTGTCCGTAAATTTTGCGTACGTTCGCCATATTTTAATGCAAATTAAATTTATACCATTGACGCTACAACTCTTACTTGATATCAGATTTCTGTTTCGTAATTTTTGTGTATTAGGACATCTGTGCCTGACCCACGCCGTTATCTCAATATTAAGCATCGCTGAGTCTTAATTACATAGAAAAGTCCATTGGTGCACGTGATTCGAACGTACGAACTCGGTCCGAAACTTATTACTCTATAGTCTAGTTTTCTTTTTTATACATTCTGTATAACTAAATCTGTTGTCTCTTGATGCATTTCACAATTTATAAACGTGTCGTAATTCCAGCTCAGCTTATGGCGTCAGGCGTAAAGGCAGGTGTAAGAGGCGGCACAGTTCAAGTGGTGCGAGGGGCGCGCCCAGCCCGGCTTGCGCGACCCGTCACGAGGCCGACATTACAGCCCGCGGGTAAGGCAGTGGTTAAAGAATGTTAACAGAATGGAATGATTGAGTGAAGTGATATAGTAAAGAAATGTACAAATAAATGGTCCATGTAGTGACGTCGATATTTTTTTTTTAATGCCTCACCTGGGGGTGTACAAAAATACCCCATGTATGTTCAGCCCTTTTTTGTAGTTTTCGAGTTATATTTTTTTTATGTTTTCTGCCACCGAGGTTTTATATTCGTATCTTTTTTTTTTGTAGAAGTTTGCCGATTTTTTTAAAATTATTGTCTTACATTTTGTTTAAATAAAATAATCTCAGCTGCCTAAAATTAGTTATAGCTACTTAAAAAAGATTTTAAAGTTTAGTTTAGTTTCGCAGGCTTCTAAACTACTGAGTTTAGGTGTGTATAATGCATGGCTGTTATTGAAAATATTCTCTAAATACATTCTCTAATTATGATATCAGCCCGGACAGACAAGGACCAATAAGCCTTCACTGGTTTAAGCTAAGCCAAAATCACCTGCGTCATGAGCTTACCCCCACATACACATCTTCACATGAGGGTGTGTATGCACATACCCTCACTTTTGCCAATCACACAAAACCAAATTAGGTACACGTATTCCATCTTTGCCTATATTTTTAGTGTAATTGTTTTATATAATTAATTATTATTATTAATTTCAGGAACAGCTCAATTCATCACCCAACCGCAGACGCAGACGCTGAACGTACACCAAGTGCGACGGAAATCGAACCCTGACAGCTCATAGTAAAAACTTTTCATACACCACACTGCCATTAGCTAATTGTAAATATGTATATATATCTGTAGGACAGTGATGCGTGTAATGTGCAATATATAATTGTGTTATATATTAGAAATGTGGATGGCGAAGGTTTTTATTTAACATTTATAGTCCAGTAAATTTGTTCAAGCATTTGTGCTTCAGAGTGCGACTCATCCCCGAGGTCGTAGGTTCGATCGTCGGCTGCACCAATGGACACAGAAATCTGAGGCCCAGAATTAAAAAGGTTTTAGCGCCACTTTTGTATAAATTAGTTTAAGCGCGTTTTGGAAATAGCTGGGCTATATATTTTAACTCCATATTTCTTTAAAAAAATCACCGCAAGAGACTGACAAATTAATTTTGCTATTTTTATAAGCTCATTGACACTAATGCTGTCAAGACATTTGGTAGCAGTTTGGAGTCCCAAGTTTGATACTTACATACTAAGGAAAATAATGATTGGGTCATTTAAATTCGATATAAAAATAATGTTGGACTTGCTTGTAGCAGGTACAGTTATGGACGTGGACTACAGATAGAACCGTGCTTTGTTGCCATGGTTACGATGTTTTCATAGAAGATAACAAAGGTAACAAACAGTACTCTTTAGTCCACGTTTTACAAAAGCGTATTTGTCTTCGGTTTCATTTTTGGGTTTACAAAACACGGACTAAAGATAGTACCGAGTTGGTTGCCATAGTAACGATTTAATTGTAACCATAGTAACAAATAATCTTTATTCCTGTTTTATAGAAGCGTAATTGTCTTTGTTTTCATTTTTGGTTTATAAAACACAGACTAAAGATAGTACCCATTTTCTTACCATAGTAAAGATGTAAAGTACTCGGTACTACCATGTTTCATAAAAGAAATGGTAACCAAGGCAACAAACAGTACAATATTTAGTCCACGTTTTATAAAAGCGTTATTGCCTTCGGTTTCATTTTTGGGTTTAAAAAACACGGACTATAGACAGGAACTAGTTTGTTACCATAGTAAAAATGTAACCATGGTAACATATTTGGTAATACCACGTTTTCATGTAATAGCCAACAAACAGTATGTTTAGTCCACGTTTTATAGTGAAGCTTTGGGTTGACACTCGAATAGTCTATTAAAAGTATTTTATATTTTTGACGTCACAAAGTTATAATCTAATATTTAACTATGATATTTAAACATTGTTAAATATATCTAAAGAAATACATACATAATACATAAAAATCACTTGTCACGTTGTTTGTCCGCTATGGACTCCTAAACTACCGAACCGGTATTAATCAAATTTGCACACCGTGTGCAATTTGATTTAACTTAAAAGATAGGATAAATCTCAATTGATACCCGCAATTTTATTTTATTGCAAATATTTGTTTATTATTTGATCGATTCTAACAGATGGCGCTGTGTTAAAAGTACCAACGTTTCACATAAGTTCTCCTACAGTTTCCCTTGAATAGTTTACTACTATGTAATAACAACAACCTTAGCCACACCAACGCTTGGCCGAGTCTGCTAGTTAACTCTCTAAATTGTTGTTTCTTTTTCGTAATATCAAAAATCAAAATGGCGGCACACATATTTCGATTAAGTTTTCTTCAAAATTACAAACAGCAAGATACGTCATCGTAAATTCCACCGATCCTGATCGCTTTTAATTACATTTTTCATTTTATTAATTAATGATTAATAAGTAAAATTATGTTTTACAATGTTTAAATTACAAAATTAAATAGCATTTTCTTCCCTTTTAGTCCGGTCAAATTAGGTCAATAAACAAGTGCGAGGCTACCATAATTACCATCAAGCTGAAACTGTGTAAAATTGTTCAAAACAATTAAAAATAACCTAAAATCACCCATTGCTTTGTTGACCCATGGAAAAAAAATACTCAAGGTCAAAGGTAAAAAAATGGGTTATTCGCAATTTTTTTCAAAATGGCAGGTTTTATCATAAAAACACCTCCGACAAAAAATTTAGATCATAAAATTATCTATAAAACAGATATCAATAATATTTATTTAAACCTAACATTGAGAGCTTTCTTTTCTCTGTAGCTGTAATATACGTAAAAATGTTTCTATCTGTGATTTTAACTTAATTTTGAATATATAATAAGTAGTAGTAATATATAATTTTATGATCTACATTTTTTGTTAGGTAATTTTACGGTAAAACTTTCAGTTTTGAAAGTTCCATTTTCCATACTTCCATTTTTTTACCTTTGACCTTGAGTAAATGTTTTTCCATAGCTCGTAACAGTGGGGAAATAAAAAGTCGTTTTTAATTGGTTTTGAACATGTTTACTCAGTTTCAGCTTGATGGTTATTATGGTAGCTTGAAATGTGTAGATTAACAGGACTATTTAAAGTTTCTCGTAAAACACTAAACCCTAGTTGAAATTAAATTTACGTATTGATAGATATAGATAAAAATCTATATTTTTATTCAAAAGTTTAATATTTTTATTTAAATATTTAATGAAAAATAAACTTTTCCAATGTGAAACGGTTTGCTTAGAAATAGCTTGAAAATTGTGTTTTAATCCAGTGAAAGTGTATTTAAATGCTCTCGTAATAAAACTAACATCTAGGCATGTATTAAATTAAAATAATATCTGCGATCCGTTGCAAATACGGATTGTAATGCGTTAACAATGTACCATATCTGTTACCATGGTATAAAACAATGGTAACCATGTTAACGAATTCTTTCCCCCACGTTTTATAAATCCTCAAATAGCCATTGAATACTTAATACTAATTAAATGTTATTCAACTGATTTAGGCTTATATTACGTTAAAACGTATGTAAAGTCAATTATATGTTGTTTTTGTAAATATATATTCACGGCTGAATCAGTATTATAAGCCAATTGTAAATAGAACAATAAAGTACAATGATGTATACAAGTAGAATTTCAATGAAATAAATGCGATGTTTATTAAAAAAAATTTAATTTGAATTTCGAACATTTCGTGATTGGCTAAAATATCGACCAATCACGAATGAAGTCAATTCAAATATCGAATGACAGGTGTTTGACAAAATAAAAACCGAAATTTGTATGTGACTTCTTATAACGCCTTCGATGTGATACTTAAGAACTTGCAAACAAATATTTGTAGTACATTGTCAAAATCAGGGTCCTAGATATATCTACTGTATTCACAATATAGCAGTTCCCGGCGATACTCCACATCGACCATTGGAAAGAGACGATCGGTTAATTTCGGCATGGTATAGCGTTGTCTCTGTCGCACACACTGCCATGTTAGACGTTTTTATTTAAAAAGGAACTTAGTTATAGTCCAAAATAGTTCAATGAAGTATAGTACTGAAAATATTAACGATAAATCTAATAATTGTTTTTTTTTTAAACACGTGACTAATTTTGGTTATTTTTAGTTGATGAAGCTTATAAAATTTATAAGCCGCCATAATTGACGGTGACTCTCTTGCACAAAGTGCATTTTAATCAAGATCTTTAAGTTTTAAGTAGTACTTAAATATGAAATTTTAAAAATACAAAAATTGATTTTATTGCATATGACAGCTATCATTGAATGGCCGTCTTATATAATTATTTATAACCGATATTAAAATAATACGTAAATGACAACCATCCAAATATGTTAAACTTCACTGCCTAAGAACTCCCAACTTCAAACCTCTTATTTTGGCCGGTTTCTATATCTGACGAATCGTAATAACGAGTGGGTTATGAAAACGTTTGACATTTCTATTCATATAGAAACGTCAAATGCGTTTTCATATAAAATTCCCGCCAATTTGGTTGGATATACAACCCGTTCGATTTTTAAAATGATTCATAATTTATAAAGAATTTTAGTATTTTGAGATCAAATGTTTTACGCACAATTTTTAATGTTTGCTTTTTACGGCGAGAATATTTTTCCATAATGCGTTCTATTTTTAAATACAATAATTATATTTTTACAAGTAGTTTAATCGTGCGGATTGATCTCATTATCACGTAGCTCAATGTAGAGAAATTATGTAAATTAACTCGGAATAACATTTTAATTTTTAAATGGAGATATTTTGTAAGTTTCCAATGTTATGTTGTAAATATGTGCGTTTGAACGCTTAACGAATGTGTATAAGATTTTTATGAATGTGTTAATGAAATTGTGTATAAATTGATATTGTAAAGTAGTTTAAGTTGTTCTGAAAGTAATGTTTCGAGCAAATAAATAAGTTTTTCACAGTCCTTGTTTTATTTAGGCATAGGATATATTCACAAGTACATACATGGCCCTCGAAAATGGAAAATGTCTTTTTGACGTGAATACTTTTACATTGTTGTGATTTGAAAGTAGATGAAACGGTAAAGCGACATTAAAAAGAGACGGACACAGTCATAAGTTCTAAAGTGGGAGAAAATGATATAGGAATATCAAATAAAGTATATTAGAATATATGTATAAACTTTAAATACGTGTATTTGATGATTTTCTGAATCATGAATAAAAAAAATAAAGAACTAGAATTAACGAGTTTAATTTAATTCAATAAAAAAATTAGACGAAGCTTAACAATTTTATTTTTATTATATGTGTTACTGTAAAATCTCGAACTACGGTTAATCTTAAGATTTCAGTATACCTAAGTCTTTAGGATTTACTGACATGAGTTGGCAAATGTAAGTATTTTTAACTTTTACCATTCGAATTCAGTTTATGCTAACTTTTACTGCTGTCAGCTGGTAGTTGTTGGTTTAAGGAATAAAACAATGAGTAATTCAATTTAACTTTTACAGCTGACAGCAGTAAAAGTTAGCATAAACTGAATCTAAATGGTAAAAGCTTGAAATAATCATCGTATTTTCAGAAATTAGAAATATATAAATAGAATGCAATAATTAGAAAAACTTGAAGTGAAATGTATTTTTTATAATGGTCAAGTATTTCGCCGTATCCACCATGTGGTATAGTGTCGATAATAATTAAATATCCGTAGGTACTTCTAAATCGACTTTATCGAATCTATTTTATACTAAAAGTATTCAGTTAATATTTAGATTCTACTAGAAATGTTTTTCACCAGCATTATTATTGCAATTCAATTGTCTAACAAATTCACTTTCAAGGAGCTTCAGGAGCTGCGGTGCTGATGACCCAACAAATCTTTGGACTCGCAACTTGTATAATAGTGTCGGAGTATATTTGAGTCAACAATTTTTTTAAATATAATCTATGTTATTTAGTAGGTAAAAATATAATACTGTGGTTAAGTTTATGAGGCGTTTGTTTAAGGCAAATAAAAATAACAAAAAAGTAATAAATAAAACATCGTTTTGGTTAAAAAAGTATGCCTTTTTATTATTCTTTCAAATAGTCTTCATCTAAATTTATAAGAACATTGGACACGATCGAAGCATTTTTTACCGATAAATAAGTATAAATAATTTCATATTCACATAAATCTTATCTATACATACAATACATTTATTTCAATATCAGTCCTCTCAAAAGGTCCATCCTTCCCTGCAAATAAAATTCCATATTTACACAGCGATAGGGATTCGCGTCTACCGTACATACATCAACAATTAACAATTAATAGATACTATTTACAAAATATATTATCACGCACGCGTCTCTCTCACACTAGACATTCACACGATTTGGCATTCGACGTCTCGTCACTAGCAGAGTTCTTCCCAGGCGAGCCACCAAGGGGAGGGGCACTCGGAGCGCTTCCGGCGACGACGCTCGCTGCGGTCCGAACGCCGCTTGACAAAGCGAACGTTGTAAGGGTCTTCGGCCAGCTCCGGGTACCGCGCCACGTCGTGAACGTATTCCCCTTCGTAGCCGGCCGCGGAACCCGCCTTTTGGATCTCTTCCAACTCGGCAGCCGACCAATCCAACGATCCGCCCATTCCGGCCCGAAGGATCTCGCGCTCTCGGTGCCACGCTTTTCTGATTGCGGACGCTTTGGCGTGGTGGAGGAGTCTCTGCTTCTCTCTCTCCGTGCTGGTTCCGTATCGAAGGTTAACGATACTCGTTTGGCCGTGTATCTTCACGTCGGCGTAGGACCGGCCGCCTTCTGTTACTTCGTGGAACGTCACGTTCAGTTTGCCCTGCATCCTCTTTAACTGTTGTTTGTCGTCCGCGGCACGCCAGGTCTCCTCTTTGACGAAGTAGAAGACGTCCTGCTGGTCTCCGTGGACAACGAAGGAGAATGGCAGCAAATGAGATCTATTGAATACTGACGTGTAGACGTCACGGTAGATGGCGTTGGCGGAAGGCACGGTGGTGACTACGGCTCTTCCACGGGAGTTTCGGGAAACGAGTATTCCACGTCCGAAGGGCGGTTCTGAGTCCGAGCCGATTCTTTTTGGAGTGAGGTCGAGAGCGTCCGCTTTGAGAGCGGACATCGCCGGGATGGAGAGGCTTCTGAAGTCGGCGATTCTCTTGTTGGACATGTGTGACAGGAAGCCTGATTCTATGATGACGCTCGGAAGTAGGGATGTCGCGTATGGGAGACTGGGGCCGCTGGAGTCTGGTGCCATTCCCCATAAAGGTCGGCCGCGAGGGATCCTTGGCAAAACTGAGCCTCCAGGCAGCTCGTCTGGGTACAGCTGTGGGGCGAGGCTCTTGGTGTCATAACCCAGCAGTTCGAGCCATGATAAGTGGTCTGAAAAAGATTATTATAAAGGTTTATCCAAGTATGTATAATCGTGTTGGTATTCGGTAAATTATTTAGCAGTCCAAGGCAGATCCGAGGCAAGGTTGCCATCTTTCGAAAATTTCGAAATAAATGTTTTTTTTTTTGCTAAATATCGTGTTAAACCAAAAATGGTTTGAAAATTTGAAAACTTCTATTTTGAATTGAATTTCTGTAGAAAAATGGCATCCGGCATGAGTTTTACTTTCTGCCCTGGTCTGGCAAGAAATTTAGGAAAATTTGTCACTCGTCTCTTCTACCACAAATAATGAATTCCTTAGAAATTGGCCTATGAATTATAATAAAAGTCAGTGGCGCTACAACCATTTTAGGTCGGGGCCTCAGATTTCAGTATTCCTGTGCCTGACTCACGCCGTCGAACTTGGTCTAAGGCAAGCCGATTTCCTAACGATGTTTTTCCATCACCGTTCGACCCAATGTGTAATGCGCATATAGACAATCCATTGGAGATCGAATCACCGACCTCAGGCATGAAGCCTAGTTCTTTTTTTTTTTAAATGGTTTTAAATTTCGAACGAAAAACTTTAACACCTAAAAAGGGGGGTTAAGAAGAGAATGAATGACAAATCCACTCACCAGTTGGCTTCTTATTCTGCGGCCTGACATTAATAGGATCGTTCCCGTTAAATCTATATAAATGCAAATGGGTTGGATCATGGATTCTCTCCATCAGACTCTCCCACAATGGCGACATCCATTGACCAATGAGAGGGTCGTAGACTTTTCCGTTCGACATGTGGACCAATGACGTCACCTGGTCTAAGAGACCACCGCAGTAGTCCACGGGTAGATAGAGGTAGGGGTTGGAGTCGTAGACTATGTGCCCATATGGGGACCTCATCATCTCTCTGATGCCTTCGCCATATTGATTGAAGACCATCACTGGAGTTCCACATTGGTCAGTGGCGATGTAATATTTGTGACGAGCCACCTTAAAATAATGTCATTTGTTGTAATTTATGGGAGGTAGCATACCCAAAATATATTTTATTTTTAACAAACAAATATATAGTATTTACAACATTCTTAATCGACATAGTAACAATATTATACAAAATTAAAACAATTTTAAAAGAGTAATTTTTTTTCTTAATTTCTTGGAAGTCGCAAAGACTACCTTCATTTGAGGGTAGACTGCATTTTTGTATTATAATAGAATTTTTCGATACTAACTCAAACTTAGCATCTATAATCACTTTGTTAAATCTTATTTCGGTTCAGTCCTTTATTAGTAAAAGTTTATAATTTACCTGCATATAAATGATATGGCCGCGGTCATCATACACCAATGTTATAAATCTATTCTCTCTGGGTGAGTAAATGTGACTAACTTCGTGAGGTTTAGCTTTATTTGTGTAAAAGAATTGTGTTACATTCCCAAAGTTATCCTTTCTCGTGGACAAACTGTAAAAAAAAACATAAAATTAATTAATTTATCTAATGTAATACAGTTAAAAAGGCGCCCTAATTTTTTCTCTTTTAAATATTTTGCAATAAAGGCTAAAAGTGTTTATTTACACTACAAAAACATACATATAAAAAAGGAGGTTACAAAAGTAATTGGGCAACGGGCGGCCATAGCGCTAACGAGCGATTTATTCCAGACAAGCATTGTATGGAACAATAAAAAGAAAACACCTACAGTGGATAAAGTACAAAAAGTAAATTATGTAAAATCTAAAAATAATATAAACAAAAATGTAAAAAATAATCAAGTCACAACAAATATATACTAATTACAAGGCAGAAGATAAATTGAAAATTTTAAATTAATAATACACTGAAGGAGGAGTTATATAGTACATGTTTATGAGTTTAAGAATTATAAGGAGATTTAAGAATTTGATGCAAATCAAAACTACTGCTAGTATAGTATATAAGTATTGTGTCCATAATTTAGTCCTTAATTTTATATTTCATTAATATAATCCAAGACTATTAAATAATACCTATTTCTAACTGTATATTTACCTTAATAGGCTTTCTCTGATACTAATACATATAAAATAACTTAACATAAAGAATTAACAATAATAAATTTGAAAGTACTCACCGATCTAGATGATCGTAGTAATATCTAACATCAAATCTTCCACGCTTCGTCGCCCTTATAAGTAAACCTTTGGCATTATACTGGAATTTCTCTTCTCTAGCGTTCTGCCAAACGAGCCCTCGACTATCGTATCTATACTGTCCTTCCCCAAACTTAATTATCCTATCCATATCATTGTATCCCATGGGAATGGTGTTTTCCCGATACGTCATTGACAGCATATTCCCGTTGTCATCGTATCTGAAGCCCCAGGGCTCCTGTGCCTCTACGCCAGTCAACTGTCCGTCACAATCCCACGTGTAGTTCTTCACATTTGTGTACGTATTCACGCCCACGTTACGCGTATGCGTTCGTGTTTGGGAGATCCTTCCGTGTTTATCGTAGAAGAACTCCATCCTGAACACTTCCATCCTATGGATGTTCACTGTTATCTCTCGCTCCAGGAATTGATCAGTCAGAGTTCGGGAAAACATCGCAATACCGTCGTACACGGACGTCTCGTTCCACTTTTGGTTGGAAACCGTGAACTGACCCAGCAGCTCTGGCGCTCCAGTCTTGCTGTTGTAGACGATGTGGTATGGGATTAGAGTTTGCCCGCCGATCCGCCCCTGAACTGCCACTGTTCGGTAATTGCTGTCGTATTCGTAGATGATCTTAGCGTTACTGAGGCCGGTTTTGGCGCCGTAATCCAGCCTCTCTTCAACGAGCAATCCCCCGACGTACGTCGACTCCCAGCGGTAGTCAACTTCGCGGTCCACGTGCAGTATTTCAGACGGCAACCCACTGTTTTCTGCGTAATGTATTTGCGTCTGACCGTCCCCGTGAACGACCTCAGATATCTTATTTGTCGTGAAGTATCGGTAGATGATTCTCGCGCCATCCCCGGGGAAAACGGTCTGGAGTAGTTCACCCGAATGTGAATAATGCTGAAGATACTTCTTGGAAGAGCCGGGTGGTGTGTACGTGACGCGTATGAATCCGATCGACGGTTGCACGCTGAACGAGTGGTTCGTACCGGACGGTAAAATGACGTGCGTCAAACCGCCATCTTTGTCGTACTTGTATGTGAAACTCCTTTGACTAGCTAAGGATATTTTGGAGACGAGGTTTCCTTCGTTGTAATAAATGAACTTTGTTCCGTCCTGGGGACTCGTTATTTCTGAGAGCATGCCGTGCGGGTCGTAGCTGTACGATTCCTCAGTCACACCCCACTTCCAACCGTTTATCCTATAGAAGCGATCATAGGAGATATTCAAAGGAACGCCCGCACCGTGCGGTGTGAAAGATAGCGGTAATCCGGCGACGTCATAGGAGATTGTGAAAAGTGGATTTCTATCAGCGTTGAAGAATGTCTCTCTGCTCTTGAACTGGTCGAATTCGATAATTAGAACTCGCGAATCATTCACCCATATCTCACGGTTAAGTGTCTGCTGCGGATTCCTGACATCACCAACCAAGGTGTACAAAGAGTACATATTGTTTACGAGAGCATCCCCGAATGTTGTCGTTTGGTGTGACCACATTCTCAGCATTTCCGCCTCAATGGGCAAAGCGGCTTCCAGCAGGGGATGCTTCGCAGCGGCGATACTCTCAAACTTGCCGGACCAGGGCGTGTCCAGTACCAAAGTGTTGTTCGTGTATATTTTGCCTTCGGTTATTTGTTTTCCGTTATTGATTGTGATTTGCTTGAACGATTGCCCATGTAAAACATATTCGCATTTCTTGGCTACTCCAACTGGTATGGTGCTGGCGGGATTGGACACGGTAACGGCGAGGCCATAATTTTTAGCCAATCCCGACGCAATGTTGACTTGTTCGCCTGACGGCATTATTATTTTCGTCACTCGACCCAGCTCGTCGTAGACGTAAATCACGGTGTCACTAGCCTGTATAAAAAGTTTTATATGAATTTTATTATTAAACTCTTCTATGCTGAACTTTGAAAATTCTGCTACTCTTTTTTTTAAAGAACACGCAGGAGGCTCACCTGATGTTAAGTAATACCACTCAATGCCAGAGGGTTCGCCGGCCTCTTAAGAATTGATACGCACTTTTCTTGAAGGGCCTTAAGTCGAATTCGTCTCTTGGTGCTCTTATCGCATCAGCTCATAGTAAGACGGTTTATTTAAGGAGTTGTTATTAATGCCCCGGTTCGATAATTCATTTAGAATATTTTATAATATTAATAAAAACTAATTTTTTGACTCCATAATACTGGCCATGATTAAATTAAAACAAAATTAGATATTAGTTAGGAAGAGACTTTCGCCTATTTTCATTGTTTAATTTTTTTTTTGGTTTGTGTTTTTAATGCCAATATTAAATACTTAGATAAGTCAAATCTACTATGAGCTATTTTTATTAGTGTAGCTTTTATTATTATTATTTTGTGTATTTCTGTGTGTTTCGTTAGTAATAAATGTGTTGCTAAGCCCAAATTGTACTCACCCCCGATCGACTATTAAGCAATCCGGAATTAGCGTCATAATCAAACTCCAATTCCGAAGATCCCTTCTCCGTAATTCTTGTCAAATATCCGATTCCAGAGATTTTCAGTTCCAATTTGTGATCTTGTGTATTTTCTATTGAACTGACAATGTTACTGTAATCTCTCAAAAGTTGTATTTTGTTTCCAGACGCATCTGTGACCGTTGACAATTTACCAAAACTGGTGTTTTTGGAATATAGGAAGGAGTATCTTGTTTTCCCTGATGTTAGGTCTTTGGTTGTGATGTGTTGGCCGTATCGGTTGAAGACGTATACTTCAGATGTCGGTGGGTAGGGGATTCTGAATTCGCCGTTTTCGTCGTGTGAGGGTAGGTAATGCTTGAGAGCCAGAATATGAAGAGAGCCTAAAATAAAATAAAAAATCATGAGGGTATATCATTTTTTAATAATATGCGGGTAGTATGTAAAAACTTACATAACCTAAATAAAAACACACAGGAAGTTTTCTGGTATATATATATCTATATATTTTTACTATTTTTACTCTAGAGACAGCGTCGTTACCATGGATACCATCAAGGCTAATATTTCCAGGTCTATATAATTATTGAAAAAAGCAAATAGCCTGATAAGGTTCTGGGAAATCTATCTCCTGCTCTTTATGGCACATGGTTTGTAACTAAGCAAATTGTATTTCTATACTTAAGTATAGTCTAAAACTTACCTTGGTCAACTACATTGAGTACACCATCGGGTGTGACAGCAAGAGCCGAGATCGTCTGGAACTTAGCATTAGAAGATAACAGCGTCTCCGTATTCGTCGGCGGCTCATCCCCAACAACCACACTCAGCCTGCAAGGGCATCCAGCCTCATCTCTCGGATTTACCGGAATAACGGTAGACGAGTTGCATTCACAGCTCAGTTCCTTCAAATTCTCCTGCAATTTCCCAGCAAAATGCAGTATTTTCCCCGACGGGTCTATTGTTTTTATCGTGTTCGTCTTCTTGGAGTCCGATTCTGCGACGTATAAAATACCGCTCGGGGCGAACGCGATCGCCAGAATAGTCCCCAGATTCGAGTCTTCTCTGAAATCGGTCGTTTTGTTCGACTTCGCTATCGGCTTCCCGTCATTTCCGAGTCGACAGTGCGACGGCTGGCCAGCGACCACTTTTATCTTCATGTCGACTGTGAGTTTGAGGATAACTCTATCGTCTATGAAGTATAGGGAGCCATCTAGCGGCGACAGGGCCACGCCGGTGGGCCATTGAAGTTGGGCTTCGTAGGGGGCAATAGCGCCGTGGCAGGGCACGGGTGACCAATGGTTGTGATGGCCATGGTGGCCCACGAGGGTATGGATGATTCCGCTGGGGTCAACTGCTCGGATGTTCGTTCCGTCTGCGATGTACATGGTTCTATCTGCTGCTATAGCCAGACCTGAAGATAAATGCGTAATGAAAACTGTTGCATTTATAAGAGCATTTAGTTTTATTAACAATTTTATATTTTATTAATGTTTGTTGTTAAATGAGAAATGGTCAGACATTAAGAAGCTTATGAATGAATTTAATTTTTTATATTTATTTTAATTATAACAGACTGAGGTCCTAGGTTCGATCCCTGGCTGTGCACTAATGGACTTTCTATGTATGATAACAAAAGTGTGTCAGGCGCAGGAGGCTGATCACCTACTTGTCTATTGGATTGACAAATGATCATTAAACAGATACGGAAATCTGAGGTCTAGACCTAAAAAGGTAGCGCCAATGATTGATTTATTTATTTATATAAAAAATAGAAATTTCAAGTTTTAATATGATATGATATTTTAATTTAATAAATAATAGGTAAAATAAAAATTAAAATAAATTAATAAATCACCCATTTAAGTTTCATTTACTTAATAAAAAATTAAATCACTTGTTTAACAACGAACCTTTAGGGTGGGCCAACTTGGCTTTAATAGCAGGTCCTTCATCACCGCAGTTAGAGTCATCACCTGGGACGCACCGATCACCACTCCCAACCACTGGTTCAGAATTGGTGGTTGGGTCTCTTACTTTGTCCAGCACTATCACTCTTCTGACCTGGTGCCTCTCGGAGTCTGATATGTACAAGTAGCCATCGGCTGGTGATATGCAGATGTAGTACTGGTATGCCATTTGAGTAGTCCTGAAAATTATTAAAGATTATATATAAATATATAAAATTTGTTTGGACCCCATATCTAATGAAACTGATGAACTGATTTTGATGGATTAAGCACTGTTCTGTAATTTGAATCAAAGAAACACATCTCAGAAAGGATAAGCGTTTAATATGTGAACAAATATACATATAAAAATAACTTTTTTCATCTCGATAACGCTTATTGTGTGCGAGTTAATAAATTAAACTTCTCCTAGCTAGACCAATTTTGATAAGATTTTCTGTGTGAGTTCAAGTGGATTCGTAAATTTTTGTGTATTTAGGACTTTATTGTATTGTATTAATACTTACTGTAGTTGAAGAACAGTAGTTACGACACCTTCGGGTGTGATACGTCGAACAAAATTAAAGTCTCCAACGTAAAGAGAACCATCTGGACCGGACGTTAAAGCTGTCGGGGTGAGAAGTCTGGAGTCAGCGGCCTTCCCGTTGCAATGATCGGGACAGTCTAAGCTTCTTTGGAGACCAGTTCCCATTACCACCTGGAAATGTTAATGGCTTATCTATCTAGCTTTACTGCTCTTAAAAGCTAGATAGATTTAGACAAGGACAATTTAAAATATTAAAAAAAATGGGATTTTAAGCATATATATATATTTGTTGTTTCAAAATTAGGTAAAAGAACAAAAATAAAATCAAAACAGTATGGAAAGATGGCAGAGAAGTAAAAAGATTTTTACTTTAACAAAATATTAAAATAAAGATGAGAGGCAGAAGATAGGTATATGATATGACGAAGACTTGAGAAATCTCCGCGTTGTATGTAGCATCCGTTTTACTATTTGAGACCTGTGTTTCTCAACTTGGGGCCCACGCCCCACAGGGGGGCAATACGATTCGAATTATCTCATATTCTATGGGATTGTCAAACAAAAGTTATCTACCATCTCCTTTCTTTTGTTTCATTTTGAAAAAATCTTCTTATAAAACAGGGGGGTAGAATGATTTCGCCTCGTATGGGAACTCAATGCCAGTAGTCTCGCGAGTGCGTTACCGGCTTTTTAAGAATTAGTACTCTCTTTTCTTGAATATAGTCAAATAGCGTAGTAAATACTTCAGTGGGCAACTGGTTCCACATAGTGGCGGTGCCTTAGATACGCTCAGTTGTGAACGACGACGGCGAAAACATACCTGTACCGTCCTAGGATAATTCTTCAAATGCAATAAAGCGCCATCTCCCTTCTGCAAGATGCCCTCGTGGAAGTTGTAATGATGGTGGATGTCCAGACCCCATCCCCCGATGTCAGATATGTCGACGTCGAAGCCCGCTAACGTCGCCGTCTGCGTCTCCCAGACGATTGACGAACATGACGTGTATTCGTATCCTATTGAGATCTTCGCTTGAGCCTGGCCGTAAACCTGGAGATGGGATGTAGATAAATTAAACTAAAGGATACTTTCACAGTTATGTCGTACGGTATTCTACTGTGGGTTGCTGCTGCAGAGGTTCAATAAAGTCAAAGCCCTCGTTCGAAGTAAATTAATCAATAAAGCTTTTTATAAATGTCACGAATACTTAAATGATCCCAATCCTTGGGACTGA
Organism: Pieris mannii; assembly: GCA_028984075.1. Taxonomy (NCBI): domain Eukaryota; kingdom Metazoa; phylum Arthropoda; class Insecta; order Lepidoptera; family Pieridae; genus Pieris; species Pieris mannii. Next base: position 5,765,490 of record CM054797.1, read on the forward strand.
TTTGCTCAAGTTCAATTTTTTTTTATTAAAAACATAGCGATTATAAGAGTGGCGGAAAGTTTTTTGCCAGATCTTCTTGCCCGCTCTACACCCTTGACTTGCGAACACGTGCACGTGCACGTGCGCTCGATAACGCTGTCTAATATGTACTTACTACCGCCGCCTACAAGGCATTAGAATATTTTTTTTAACAAAAATATAAATAAACTTGGTTTTTACACACTTTTACTGGAAAACTATTTATAGGAAAGAAAGCAAACGGGCTCGACCATCGGTGAGCCGGGAGGAGCATGCTATACTATTATGGAGAGAATTCTTTTAAAATATAAAAAAAAATTTCAATGCAAGATATACAAATGTTAAACTGTTAAAAACTGTTTTAAAAAAGATAGCACTGCGAAACTAGTAGAAGTGAAGAGTTAATTTCAGAGGAAATTTAATTTTTACTTAGATTAGGACATTTTAAGTACTAAACTGTTCGATATATTTAGCCCAAAGTATAACCGATCATAAACAAACACGTACTCATAGTCGCAGATTCAACGCAATTAATAATTACGAAATTGGCGACAATACCGTTGGCCCGAAATTATTACTTAATATTTAAACACAGTCCAGGCGCCGATCGGAAAGCAACCTACTCACCGACTACTGACAAATTGACTTTGACAATTGACATATTGCCATTTTACAACCTGTAAGATGTCTATGATATTGCGTGGTGTTGCCATTCTAATAAAACAAATGAAATCGTGTTCTATTATAACATAATCTCTGACATATAAATATAATAAAATTGTATTATATTTTTATTAATAAAAATAATTAAAAATTAATGAAAAGAAAAACGGTTGCAATCTGACCATTATAGAGCCACTGGATTATATTTCCTTACATTTCTGATCATAATCATAAAAACCTCACCTTCTGCTTATAAACATTCCTCTTATTCCACGCAAACACATGTGTCAGGTCTGGGTCCGCCTCGTATGTGTGTGTGTGTAGTGAGCCCTCTATTTCCACCCTTACATGAACCCTGGTCAGGGCAGCTGGTATTATCTTCCTGGTCAGTTGTATATGCACGCAGGAGAGATAACCGGCAGCTTGCGACGAACGATACGTTAATTTAACTGAGGAACCGGGTATGGCTATTGATTCGCTGACGATCTGTAAAATATATTATTTATAATTAAATTATTTGTTGGAGATGGAAGCGGAGAAAAATTAACTTAACTACTTCTAAGAATGTATATCGCGCAGCCAAATAGTTTAAATAGCCGGTTAATTAACAGCCTAGCCTTTTAACTAAAAAGTGCAGTTTAACTAGCGGCCTGAAAGACAGGGCCAGTTGATCAAACAGCTAGGCAAATGACTTGGATTGATGATATTTCATTACTTGCCTAGTCTGACTATTAATTTAAATTAAGTTCCACTCTTAAACTCTTCAAGAAATAAAACTCTTCATACTGTCAATATGGCGTCGGCAAACCGCAACTTTGATGGTGTTTTCCAAAGTTTCATTATAATATTGATAAATTGACTCAAGCAACTTAATATTTTTTTTAAATATGTCAGGTGTGTCATCTGTTTTATTTCTGTCACATGGTTCCTATGAAATGGCATTAGCATTCTCCAGCCAGTTAATTTAATGTCGTTACAAACGCTACTGGATATCTTTCAGGCCGCTAGTTAAACGGCGCTGTTTAGTTAAAAGGCTAGGCAATTAATTGAACGGCTTATAAGTTTGTTGGCTGCCACATATACAAAATATTTTATATATAGAATATATACGTCGGATTAATCACGTTCGTTCAGCTCTCAATGTCTATCATGTTAGTGGCACCTGGGTTTGTCATACCTATAGACACAGAAACACACCCAGAAGGCTCTCGCGTTGCCGGCTTTTTAAGAATATGTCCGGTATCCTTGAAGGACACTAAGAAACAGTCAGTAGTGGAATGCATCTAATAAAACCCTATTTACAAATATCAAAATCAAATCAAAATAGCCTTTATATATAACATCTTTACATTACATTACATTATAGTTCTATCTCTCTTGTACTTAATAATTTTCAATATATTACAATGCCTTTCATATTTATTTTAATACAATCAGTTTTATGCACATTTAGCAGTTTCATTTTTATTTCAATTATGATAAGATTACATACACTTTTAATCATTAATAATAATATTTACTTAAATAATATAAATATAAATTAGATTCATTTTAATTTTCGACATCAGTAACTTTATTATCAGTTTGCCTTTTGGCATAGGCCTCCCCTAGGCTTTTCCATCTATCTCTATTTGTGGCTTCTCTTTGCCATGTTGATATTCCAGTTCTTGTAAAGATTCGTCTGTTCTTAGAGTCCTGGTGTTAAGCGTTGCTATGTAAATACTATTTCTCTTAACTTTTATGACATTTATTTCTTTTCCGTTGTTTTCGTGTGTATTGTCTTGTTTCTGTATGTTGTGTTTTTGGGAGGGGGCTTGGGGATTTACAAATATACATAAAGATATATAAAAGGATATTACCTGAGCTTCTGGGTATATAACAGTGGTGGTAGTAGGTGATGGAGCAGCGGGTGCAGCCAACGCCGGCATGGCCACCACCTCTGGTCTTAAGCGCTCGTGGTCATGGACTCCACACGGAGGCGTGTTGGATTCCCACCATTGCGGCATTGGGGACCAGCCCAAAAGTGGGGGGGCTCTGTAACATTTATTATAAACCGATAAAATCTTAAACTGTTAAGTTCTTTTTACATATTATGTTTACGCTAAGGGGCAAATAATATATTTTTTAAAGGTACTTTTGACATTAGAGTACGATTATTTTTTGATTTGACTAACCTTGGTGTTGGTACTTTAACGCTTTCATCGCTCAACTCCATTTGAACCGGTGGAAGTACGACGATCTGATTCCATGGCACGAAGACTGTCTTTCGTAATGGTTTGAATGGTGACCTCTGGAACTGCAACGTGACGGCTCCACCTCCGTTGACCAGTACGTCGAACCTGTAGTTTCATGATTGGTTTACATTATTAAAAGTATCACGATTTAATTTGTTGTTCGATTAGATTGTTTAGTAATGGTATGAAAGATTGTGATTTAAGAACGTTAATTGACCGGCCAGTTTATATCTGAATAGTTTGACTAAATCAGAATCCATAGATTGCGAAATCTCATATATATATAAATCCCCTGTCACGATGTTTGTCCGCGATGGACTCCTAAACTACTTAACCGAATTTAAATTAAATTGGCATACCGTGAGCAGTCTGGTCCAACTAAGAGATAGGATCGCTTATATCTTTAATTATAGTCGAAATTTATTTTATTGCAAATTATTTGTCTATAATTAATAAAATTGACAATCACAATTATCTGTTTTTTTTACAGATTCTAACAGATATCGATACTTTCCAACTTAATTGAGTAAGTAATGCACCAATAGATGGCACTGCTATGGTAAAATGACTAACGTGTCATATAAGCTAGAATTAACTTAAGTATAAATTAAATTTATTTTGTGAAACGAAGAGGAAAATAAGGAGAAACGAAGGTCGCAGGGGCAGCTAAGTTATATTATAATTTCTAAAATATTTATAATATTTTTACAATTCTATTTTAACAAGATTATGCCCAAGATTGTTTTTTTTTTTTAATTTTTTGTTGACCTTCCTTTGACACCGTTTTCAATAATAATTTGAATTGTGCTAATATTGAATTTTACTTGAACTAAATGGGCTTTTATGACTTCTAAGGTTATAAGCCTACATATTATATGTGATAGAAGAGAGTGTATGGGATATTGCTTTCTTATTTAAATCAGGGAATTATTAAGTTTTATTAAAATCAGTTGAATAGTTTTTAAAACATGTGTTGTCTGGAAGAAACTAGCGTTTACGATACAGGCTAGGCTATCTATGAGCACTAGTTTAAACACTAGTGCTAGTGTTATTTTTTAGGTAGTGATATTTTTTATTATTTTATTATTAAATGTATTTTTGTACAGAACTGGACTGACGTCTGGCAGGAATTTCATCAATATCAGACGTGGAAATGCCTCCTCGCATATCCAACCCATAGGAGATTCAAACCACACCAGAATCCATGGGGGAATATAAATTTGGACCAGTATTCGAAATTGGTTTAATTTTTCTTAACTTTATTTGAAGTCGGTAAAAACAAACACTGCTATCGTCATAAAATGCAGTCCACCTTAATTCGTAAGTTGAACGCACGGAAATAATGGTATTTCTTAAACCAATAAAATCGTTAATTGTAAATATAGAAACATCAAAGCGTGGTTCGGTAATGGCCGATCGTTTCCGTTAAACGTAATACGTGTAAAGTATTTGTAATAACCGTGTCCGAAAATTAATAATAACCAAATTACATGGCAGCTCTCGTGTTTGTTAATATTTTCATGGATCACGCGATGTGAAATGATATTTGAAGAATTTTGTCGCTTGTGTATTTTTACATTGTTTTTAAACAATATTTAAATAAACTTTTACCGATAAATCACCAGTTTTCTAACGCGACCATGGACCGTATTGCTTATTAAGGATTTTATAGTTTAATGAATTTAAAATGAGATAAATAAAATAAATCTCTGAATCTGTTTTATTTGTCAATGTAATAGGCAAGAAGTCATTCTCCTTTGAGTCACATCGACTTTTTGGGTCTAAGACAAGCCGGTTTCCTCACGATGTTTTTCTTCACCGTTCGAGCGAATGTTCAATGCGCATATAGAAAGAAATCTTATTGGTGATCGAACCCACGAGCTCAGAGCTGAGAGTCGCACGCTGAATTTACTAGGCCAACACAGCTCTTCCTTTTTCTTTCATTCTTTCTTCTCTGATCTTATATCTTTAAACGAGCAAATCTAGTATATATGTATATATTAATTGGAATCTCGGAATCGGCTCCAACGATTTTCATGAAATTTAGGGGTGTTTCGGGGGCCATAAATCGATCTAGCTAGGAATCATTTCTAGAAAATGTAATTTTATTCGTGTTTTATTAACTTAGACATAGAATTGCTCGTTTTAAGATGTCAGTCAAATAAAAACTTAAATATGAATATAATTATCTTTATTCGATAATTATATTAATATTTATGTAATTAATAATAATTACATAAATATGTAATTCGTACTGAAATTATAATTTCCAAAAAACACAATTTATAAAAATAAATAAATACCGAGCAAAGCTCGGGCATCCAGGTACTTATGTATAATATGTGGAATAATATTTTTACTAACACAATAATAACAAATGATTGTCTGCGTTAATAAATAACTTATTATTATTATGACTTGAAGACGAAAGGTTTTTTTGTAATTTTATTTATAATATATATGTATATTTACATTTAGTTGTCAAAGTCAGACAAAGTGTTAGTGAGAAGGGGACGACATGGTGCAATATGTTCATTAATTTCCAAAATTCCGTTAAAATTGGCGAACAAAATAAGGGTCAATAAACAACACTATTTATTTGTAGCATAATCTTTTTTTTATTTTTCTCATGAACGCCACTTTCTAGTTGGCAGAGTTACTGAAGCGTCTGACATATAGAGGTTTATAAAAATACGATTATAGCTATATTTAGTTGAAAACATCTGTTTGTTTATTTTCTGATTCTTTATTGCGAAGTTTTTCATAGCTCATTCTAGTACAATGCTTTTTTACAGTAGGGGGGGCAACCCATAAGGGGCAGACATCGCAGCCCATGTGCGCCCATTCTTAGTACGTGCGTTGCCGGGCTTAGAAAAACTATAGATAACAGACGCGCATTTGGTTTGATATTTACTTTTACTGTCGCTTATAGAGGTATCACATTTATATTGTGTTCACGCGTAAAGAATGACTATTACTTTTCGTTTCTCGCTTATAGAAATTTTAGGGGGGAAAAATGACAGGACCCGGTAAATACTCTCATTAATAGAGTTTTCTCGCTTACGAAGTTGTTTCTTACACTTTTGACTGTAAAAGCAATTGAAACCGGGATTTGTTCGGTTTGTAGCTACAAACCGAATGGACTAGTCTAGTGTTAATTGCCCCTCTGTGAGGCCCACGCCCCACAGAGGGGCAATTGTTATGGGGGCTATTTCAAAATGTATTAAAACTATTTGGAATTTGATTTTCACTTTTTCTATATGTTTTGTTCATTAATATGTTTTTCATAAAACCTCTCATTTAAGTTTCAATTATTTTAATAGCAACAATTAAATTGTTTGTATAAAAATATTTATGTTGAATGGGGGGGAATGTTAGTATCGTAAGAGCACAAAAAAGGTTAGTAACTGCGTAAAACTTGTTCTAAATTTAAAAACCATATAGTTCCATTTATAATCTATAGCTAATGGTGCTATGGCTTCGCTGGGTTATCACTAGAATGTAACAAAGAAACAATGGTTCATTGAACTCGTTCGAACCAATTAAATACACCATTAGCTTCAGGACTATGTCGGCTTGAATCGAGTGTAATTGAGGTGCCCACTTACTTTGAATAGCTCCCATTTGGACAGATAAATTCTATTTACTAAAAGATTCTATAAAATTGTCTGGTTCTAAGATGGCAGTTAATTTACTGTAATGTTTACGATTTTCATTCCCTTTACCCTGACAAGCGATAAAAAAAAATTAATTTGAAAATTAAGGGGAAAACGATGTATATTGTATGTATGTAAATAAAATTACTTACGTATGCGATTGGGAGTCTAAAGTTATTAAACTGTTAATGATATTTAATAAATTGTAAAAACTGACACCAAATAGGTTTGACACGATTAATGATTCAGAATTTTCTGGCCCTAATTTCGGTTACAAATTTAAACATCTGAAGATTGACGGAAGTCAATTGTTTACTTTATAAATTATATCTCAATTATAAACAAGTGCAAAATTTGCGAAAATGTTGTAATAAATTCCAATATTAAATGTTTATGATTACCCTTTAAACTTTAATTAATACCTCAAAGATATTTGAATTTTAGCGCCAGTTATCGGACGCTAATAATTTTGAAACGCTTGGTACGTATTAAATATATTAGTTAATTAGTTAATACGTAATTAATACAAATTTTGATACATACAATTTTAATATATATGCAATATATATAAAAATTGTATTTTTTAATCAGTAATATTCCAAAAAAAATCATACCACCGGACATGAACATTTTTGTTGCAGAAATAAGAATATCGAGTATGATAAATGCCTGGAAGAGATCGCTTGTTAGCAATAATGCCGCCCGTTGCATCCCTTGAAATTTTTATGTATTGTGTTATTTGTGTTTCTTTGCGACGAAGTGTTAATAAATAAAATAAATGTTTTACTATTACTATATTTCTATCTTTAAAATACTATTACTTTTTGTAAGAATTATTTAGTTCTCGCCAAAATAAGAACAACATAATATGACTTTATTAAAACGAAGTAAAATGGCGCCAAAACCTCGGACAGCATTGCGCATGCGTAAAAGCGGGCGTTTCCACTGATAAAATTTGAATAGAGCGCATTTGAATTGGGCGCTGTAATAAGTGTACCTTAAAAAATACGATAATTCATTGCATTTTAATTATATATAATAATATCTAATACTAATTATTATATCACCTCAAAATTCGTATTTTTTATGTAAATCCAATATTCTGTTAACTTTTTAATAGGAATTTACCGCGAAAGAGTTTATGAACATGGCGTCGATTGTCTTATGACGTCACAACGTGCAATAGAACCAAAATTCAAGCATTGTAAGTATTGTTTGTTTAATTATGGTAAGTGTTTATTTTAATAATTACTATACATTTTTTTAAATTATACGTATTACTTTAATTTATTTATTTACTATTAATTAATTACTCAGTATACGTTAATCTCAATTTTAAGTTAAAAGTTAAAACGTAGAACACGTAAGGTTTTGAGCACGCGATTCATTGAGGTTAGATTCAAATAATAACTAAAATTCTTTACTCAAATAGAACTTTTCAGCTAAAATACTTCAATATCTTTTAACAGCAAATTTTTAATTAGTCTGTGAATCATCAAAAATATGTATACGTTTTTATGATGAAATTTATAATAAAACTGGGATTTTAAATATTTTATCGTATTAACAAGTAGTCATCTCTTTTCATAACAGCGTGAAATTTATTTCACAGTAAGAGACGGAAAGAGACATATCCGTTTATAAAATATAATATAAAAAAATATATAAGCGTTTAAATGTTTTAAGAAGTATTGTTTTCAAAATTATGCATGACATTCTTTGCAGTGCAGTTTGATCTGATGATCTTCTGAAAATCGTCTGTCGGGTGCGCTAGTGAAATACATCTCTCTGTTGCCCGTAAATCCGTTATTTTGTCAATTTATCAAATCAATTTAATGAGAAGATTTTCAATTAGACGTGTATTTTTTTTCAAACGTAAGAATACACAAGTTCGTTTATTAATTTTAAAGAATAATAACGTGTTTTAACACGCATTAAATTTTGAGAATGACTGATGGACCGATCCGACACTGTACCGATGTGGCTAATTTTGATCTTAAAATATTTGTGGAAGCTCAGAAACATGTTTAACATATTCGTTGTATGTACTGTATGAAAATATCTTTACGTTGTCGATTCGAGAATCGATGAAATTTTTTTAATTTTTATTTAAGTAAGTACAGGGCAACGTCTGTCAGCTAGTCCTTAATTGAACCGGATATTCTTATGTAAAGAAGGAATTTTGCATACAAAGGGTGTGTTTACCCTATAAGGAAGTCGCGGGTAGGCTAAAAATAACTCCCGGCCATCGTCGCACGTGTCCTCGCCTGTCGGCTGTCTCCACCGGGCCTGTTTCCAATTAACAAGCGAATAATTTGCGAACTACACTCCACCCGAGCGCGTTCTTTTATAAGCTTCTGTAATTTATGGTAGTTGTATTTTTTATAGCTATATATAAGGAATGGAATTCACGTCTAATACGTTATAGTCTATGGTGATCAAATACTACAAGAAACCGATTTTTAACTGTTAACATGGAAGCGTTTATTTAGCGTATTTGTTGGCGGGGCTTTAGGTTTAATTAGTAATATTTTGGATTTTTTTATACGATAGCCCTATGGTATAAAAGGGGGGGGGGGGGGTAAATGCTAAGCCTTCGAGACGGCCAAAATGGATATTGTTCTTCCGGCTGAGCTAAGCTCGCCAAAACAGCCCGTGCTGAGCTGTAAAGGCCCTTAAGGCCAACAGCGAGATTCCATTCAAAAAAAAAAGCCATTGTAAGAACATTTTGGATTTTAAAGTATTTAAATTAAAGTAATTGCTGTAATAGTATATTATATTTATATATTACAATTTTGAAAATGCAAACTGTTTCCAAATTTAATTATGTACTTATATAGTTTTTTATTTTAGCTTCAAAACTTTTCCGCCCGCCTAATACTTCTGCATTGTGTAAGATTTGGGAATAGCTATAAAATACCTGTTCCCAGCTTATTTGTGTTAATTCGTGAATTACAATGCAATTGTAATCCTTGAGATTAGGTTATAGTTATTAATATTATTTCTTTCCTACTTCCTATAATTAATACAACAAAGTATACATAAAAAATACATATATAACATTTTAAATTAAATTTTCAAATATTTGAGAGAATTTGAGAAAGAGATTTTTTTTAAATTAACAATCATCATTTTCTTCTTATACTTCAAAGTTATTACGTATAAGACATTTAACTAATATATGTTCAGATATTTACTGTTTTCGATCTTAATTTTACAGAATAATAATCTTAATCATAGTATACTAAAACTGATGTGGTTTGTATTATATAAATAACATTCAGGAAAAATGCATATAAAAATAATTGTATTAGTTTTTATGGTCCAGTAGGCAAACGGGCAGGAGGCTAGACACCAGAAGGCTTGCAAACGCACCGCCGGCCTTTTAAGAATTGGTACGATCTTTTCTTGAAGGACCCTGTCGAATTGGTTCGGAAATACTTCAGTGGGTAGCAGGTTCCACATAGTGGTGGTGCATGGCAAAGTTTAACGTTATCTTATAACTGAGCGGTAGTCCATATATTTCGACGCGGTATTAAATACTGCAACGTCCTCTAGCCATAGAGGTTTTTCTTCTTTCTTACTCATGCTTTTTATATCATCCCGAAAGAAGTGTTGAATGTATTCGCAATACGATTGTATATTTTCATTTATATTCAATATTTGTAATAATAATAATAATAATTTATTCATTGCACGAATATGGTACAAAAATGTCAAGGTGGTACAATTGTCAGTCGTTCGCATATTCTGCCACACACAGTGGCGCGCAAATTTATCTTAGTTTAGATTTTACATTATTAGTCAGATTCATATCAATTAAGTCAATTATCATACATAATTAAATTTGTATAAATTACCATGTCTCACACAAATAATCGTTTATTGAGTAGTACGTTTTTTCTAAAGTAATACACTAAGTCGCTTTTTAAAGACTCTTGTCGGAAGATCTTTAAGTTCTTTCGGTAATCTATTGTAAATTTTAATTGCCATACAGAAGGCGTTTTTCCGAAACAATTCTAAATTTATTTTTGGCACAGCCAATTTCTCCCCATGTCTACTACTTACTACATTCGATTTAAAAATATGTATATTTCTGTGTACGAACAGGGACATTTCTAATATATAAATACATGGAAGAGATAACACTTTGAGTCTCTTAAATAGAGGCACGCAACTATCAATGCAATTTGCTCCACAAATTGCTCTAATACATTTTTTTTGGGCCTTAAATACCCTATTCACTTCGACTGAATTTCCCCAAATTATAATTCCATATCTAATTATAGATGCAATATATGCATGATAAGCAGCTAATACCGCAGCATGGTTAACAGTTTCAGACGACAGACGATGCAATTTTGGGATTGTGCACCTCCCTATATTGTAGCATTTAGGGATATTAAGAGACCATGACTTCTGTATGTCAAAATTAACTGTCGACATATACTTACTAAGCGCTATGTCTAATTCATACGTTTACGGCCAATTGATGCAAAGTTTTTTTTTTCTTATTTCATACAATATTTTAATAGACAAAGATATATTTTTAATAATAAAAAATATCAGTACCACGACATATCGAGCATTTCATTTGTCTTATTTTGATTATATTTTTAATTTATTTATTCCATATTTGTAAAGGGGGTACATATTTTTAAGGTTACCCGGAAAAGGCTGCCCGATATTATTCTAATAACTATAATTTGTACCGATTTTCGCAACAGAATTAAATAAATATACAAAACACACAAACACATCTTTTTAATTAAACGCATCGAATTTTAAATCGAAATAATTTATTCTCAAATGGCGGACAATGTTTTTGTATGCTCCTCTAATGTTAAGTGCGTTGCCGGCCTTTTAGGACTTGGAAGGACAATAAGTATATATGCTTTTTTAAGTCCGTGAAATCAATAAATTTCGCGCTTAAACGCACAATGGCGAAAATAAATAAATCTATTATTTGTTCCGCTATTCTTAAGTTAACTTTATATACCGGACGCGCGTTTGAGCCCCGTTTATGCATAGGTATATAACAAACAACACTTTCGTACGGTGAAGGAAAACATCGTGGGAAATACGTGATTCGCCTATATATAGAAGAACAGACTATAGATAGAAGATCCAGTCATCGAGAATACTTTGTACATATGACCAAAAATACTGTAAAAGCTTAATTAAATACGTACCATCCACCTTGTCTTGTAAGCGTGAAGCCGAAGCGAGCCTCTCTATCCACGGAGACTCTGATGCCGATTATACCAAGCCCCTGGGGAGACACAACCTGGCCCCGCATCACCGACACACGGCTGCACATACCAGGCCTCATCAGATCGGGCCCAGATATAACGCAGAGCACAGTATGATACGATTCACAAGTATTAAAAAAATCTTTATATTTCAAAATTTGCTAGTATGTTTTAAATCCTTTAACTGAACATATACTGAAAGCCCTCGTTAAATTGTGTACATAATTCGTATTAATATTTTTCGTAAATATTTTATTTAATGTATATTTTAAAATTATACCGCAAATATACTTTGTTTATCACCAGATTAATGTGAATTCCCAAATATATATTTAAAATATGACAAAACAATGTTGAATGTATAGAAATTTAAATTATAAAACTATAAACAATACATTTTTTTCTTTACTCATAGTGGTTGCCTGGAAGAGATCGCTCGAAAGCGATTATGCTGCCAGTTAACAGATAAGTTCCTTCCATAGTCCTTTTTATTTAATAATGTTCTATTTTTATATTGTTATGTAACGAAGTGTTAATAAATAAATAAAAACAATGTTAAGACTGTCCGGTTATACTTTGGATAAATAATAAAACGTCTGTCTTTAAATGAGAATCTACATCTATTTAAAGTAAATACAAAGTTTGTTTCTCGATTGTGGAATGAAAGCTAAAAAAAATTCGAAATAATTTTATTGAAAGGTCGACCTAAAAAGTTTCAGACTATTAAATATACTCAAGTTGGCATCTCCGGCGTACTTCGGATAGGTCAAGTGCGGGACCGAACACGTTCTATGAAATTATTTTTATTGCCAATCGTCTGCAGGCGATTTTACCAATTAAATTCAGTTGAAATAAAATAAGCAAAATTGTAGTAAAACTGTACATTTTTTTTACAAACATTGAATAGATAAAATGGAGATATTTGATTGATGTCTCAAAATTATAAAAGCAATTGACTAAATTATGAAAATATTTGTTTATTCTGTAAACATAATTATTGTCTATGTCTCAATAGAACATTGTAATCTCATATCATTTGTATCTGTGGTATTCAAACTATTTGGTAGTCTGTGTTGCTTGCTAGAAAAATATATAAAATATTTATTTATTTTTAATCTATAAAGTTTGTTGTTGTCTATGTAAGTCTTTTGTGTTGTCAACTATTATTTTTAGTAGTCTGTGATACAAACTATTTGGTAGCCTGTGTTAGCTAGGATAATACATAGTTATAATTCAGTATGGAGAACCTTGTGAATCGTTTCATTGATTGCAGCTTCACAAATTGTGGAACTGTGCTCGCACGTTTTATCAGTTTCTAAAAACACTGTGAAAGTGAAGTATGAAAATAAAAATTGAAAAATAAAAGAAGTTATTAGCATCGCACATTCTCTTCAGGATCAGCTAAATATAGGGCAAATTCCAGTTGACATTGCGAATTTAATATCAAACATTTACAAATAATGTAAACTGAAATCTTCCTAGGAACGTAGGTTATATGCATGTAACAGCTGCCACATAGACCATAATAGTAATTTGTTGACATTATACAAGTATGTCAATTGTCAATGTTCAATACCGCTGGGACACTTGAAATTGGTGCAAGAAAATATTCTATGTACTGCAAAACAATTTTAAAAGCATGAAATGTTATTATCCTTTTATAATCAAAACATTACCGTCATCCGTCTTCTTCATTGAATTAAAATTTGCTAAACCAGGAGAGCTGAAACTTACCAAAGAAAGAGTTACCATTAACTATCATAGAGAATATAATTCAGTTCTAAAAGTTCTAAATTTAAACACAACTTTATGGTATAGACAAAACAGCTGTTTTCGCAGACAATATTCTACGAAATTAGAAACATTTATATATGTACAGATGGTAAAAGATAACCACTATATACTTAAGACTAAACAGATTATAAAATATTTTATTTGCACCAATTTCGAAGTGCTAATTAAGTATTATCAATGACCGTGTGTAATGTAAGCAATGATTGTATAGTACAAGTCGACGTACTACCGTCTTGCTGTGAAGTAGCCGAGAACATTCAAAAGTTATATTTGGTTAGTTACGAGGGTAGGATCTAAACACATAGAGCTTGGGCAGAGGGTAAGGGTTTGGTTAACAGATGAAAGACGCAGACAAAGGGTAAGGAACACATAAAGGGGTAAGTTCATTTGAAGCTAATTTAGCGTGTTCGCTGAATTTTGCTCGATTCAACTTATACGATTCGCGTCTCACTTTTGTACATTTAGAACCTAATGTGTTACTAACGTCTTGCGTGAAAGCGTAATGATTTTCCTAATTTTCACATTGTCTAACAAAAATATACCATAGTATATGTGAGCTATAATATAAGCACAGTAGACGAGAACAATAAACATTACAAAAACATTGCGGCGGCGACAAGTGCATGAGAAAATTCCAATTACAGTACAAGATAGCGAACGCACTGATTTACGGATCAATTTGTTAAACTTGTCGCCACCACAAAGAACATACAAGACAGACATACAGATGTTACATACACAGAGAGTAAACAAATACAAAGGAGTTAACGAAATATAAAAAGCTTAAGTACCGCCTTTCGCGTGCCGGTCGGGCATGCGGAGGGCTGGGCATCACACATATATGCAGGAGTAGCAACAAAAGGGAAGAGGTCAACAGATACAGAACACTGAGGGGCGAGGGCGGGCTGACTGACACTTACCATGGTGTAAAGGAATTCCAGAACTCGCTAGGAGTGGCGGACACACGGCGGCACAGGGACACAGAAAGACAGGACAGATTACTACACAGATACCTACAACCCTCAGTGCAACCCCACCCCGACACCAATCGACGCGAACGATTGCGTCCGTCTACCCCGGTTACCTTGCGTTTTAACACTTGTTTTAGTATGATTAATAATATTAGAATTTCGTCACATGTTCAGATTCAAAAAAGCCCGTTTGCATTAGAACAAAACCACCACTATTATCGTTTAATATAAATTTCATATCAATTAAAGTATACGTATTTAAAAGGTTGCACCAAGATAATGGTTCTATTTAAACATGAAGTGATAGACATGCTGGATGGTGAATAAACGAAGGTCCGTCAAGTGTTATGTTATTCACATCTAAAGAAACAAATGCCAGAACGCAATATAACCCTTCCAGACTCCTCAACACAAATAAAATAGTGAAGCGGCTTGTGTTTTAATGCAAACAAACTTTTGAGGCGCTTTTGCATATAAAGCGAGGTGGGTTTACTACTTTATTTTCTCAGTTTTGCTTTGTCTTGTTCGTTATTGTTCGGATTTCTTCTGATCGTTTTATTCTGTCTTTGTCTTTTTGGAAAATGAATGGTTTTCCTCTATTGTTATTTTTAAGGACGCTCGACTCCGATCATGAGAGAAACCTGACATTTATTGAAACATAATTTTGAACTGTTTTGAATGAAGGCGTCTGTCATGATTCGAGTCTATAAATCGAGAATTTTCGAAATTGTGTTTACGTACCAAATAAAGACAAACAAAACTGCTTTAAAGCTGAGCACTGTTATAATCCTGATAAATAAGTTAATCGTATTAGACGCTTTGTTTTAGACAAACAGGTAGGGTAAGACACACACAAAGGATTAACATTAGACAATACACAACACATCGGATCTGGTGTGAAAACATAAGATGAAAAAATGCACACTTTATTAAAATTACAAAAAAAAAATCATCCATGCCAGGACATCAAAACTTCCGTAAAGAATAGGAAAATCAAAAAACTTCCACCAGATGAAACAAAAATCATAATGTAAGTTAAAATAAAAGAAACACACCAAATCCTTGGAGGGGTTAAGGAAGATGAGTGGGATATGGTCAGGTGCTAATTCCTACATCATGTTTTTATGATTTCTATCCAATATGATACACTAGATCATCATGATCACTAACATTTTGCTGTGCAAATTGTAACTTATCCAGTAAACGGCCTACTTCATTTTTACATGGTGTTGAATCCTACAAACTAGATGACTTACCTTTCAGAGTATTCATCCATATGCGCGTAACTCTGGACAGAGTTCTCTTCTATGAGGAACTTGACTCGTTGGTAGAAGGAAGCGGTAACTGATGGTGGTTGTTTACGAAGCAGAACCTCGACGGGGTCATTGGAGGCCAAACACATGATGTGTTCTGTGCATTCAGGGCGACTGCAGCATTCGGAATCCGAGCAGTCCGTCATGCCATCTTCAAAATTCGGTAGATTCGTTTTACAAACGTTTAGCTATATGTTACGGAACTGTTCTGAACATGTGTTCCTAATTAATGTATAAGAAACATAATGGTTATTCAAAACCTTTTTTTGTTTTTAACAAGTTTAATAATTTAGGTTAGAATTGTTAAGTCCTCCATAATGTCGTGTAAATGATTTGATTAATGTTTGATTTTGTAGTTTTAAATAAAGTATAAAATCGGGTTTATTTCATTATTATTAGTTATTTATTTAAAATGATTAGACAACTTTTTTATCTTTTTAACGCGTCAAAAGATTCTATAAAAATCGATACAGCGACGTTACGTATTTCAAATATTTACTTTACCTTCGTCGTTGTCCTCGTTGTCGCTGCAAGAAAGTTCAAGAGCAATGGAGCAGTCAGTTCCAGCCCAGCCATCAGCGCAGGAACAACGATATACACCGTCTTCTAGGAGGCACTGTCCGTGACGCGAGCACCCATTGGGACAACCAGCTAGACAATTTGATAATCAGTAATTATAGAAAAGAGTGTTAAAATCAAATGTATTGCCAACAATCGAACCTAGAATTTTCATGCTACGCATTGGATACCAGACCTCAGCTCTGAGAACGCTATATAATACTCTTTACTATAATATATATTTATAATTAAATATTTGTGAAGAATTGCTTTTGGCCTTTATAGCTTGGGCAAGTATTTAGATCATAAGTTTGACACTAATTCTAAATAACGTATGACATTAATGTGTTTATTATATGACATAAAAATGACATTTGCATGCCTATTTATTTATGCCTGATTGTACGAATTTTTATCATTAATCTATCTAATTGTATCACTATCTTAGCAAATAAACGGTTTCATTTAATTTAATTTTCATTTCATTAAGAGGGGGCAAACGGGCAGGATCAGGACACACACATTGTCAGAAGGCTCGCTAGTATATTACTGGCGTATTTTTGGTACGCTCTGAAGGTCTCTAACTCGAATTTGTTCGGAAATATTACAGTGAACTTGTTAAGTTATAAGTCTAAAAATCTAATGCATAGAATTATGTCAATATGTTGGCATTTAGTAAAATGCTTGTATTAAAAAAAAACATAAGATCGAAGAATTCGTTCTATTATCTTGAATGTCAAAGTCTGAGACCGAAGCTTCACGCTTTGGTTGACATAGACATTCATAATGTTAATATACTTAAAGCTTTGGACAAAAGTAATCATTTGTTCTTTACTACATATATTGAAAATAACGAATCAGTAGTTAATGTAAGGTTCTATGAATGGAAGAAATTGCTTTCAGCAGTAAGACCTGTCCCGTGTTATTGTGATGTAATTGATGCAATGAACTTCATAGCGAACCATGACGATATTATTTACTTGGTGTGTCGTTAGGAAAATTATTATTAATTACGAATCTACCTTATTATAATATTTCTAATTTAAATAAATTATTTGTGACATTTATGACAAACGAGTCAACGGGACTCCCAAACAGGTGAGTCAACGCAGCAGGTTGCGTTGCCGGCCTTTCAGGTAGCCGGCTCTTAAACAATTGGAGGTAGATATTTCAGGGAAAACGCTCACTGAGAGGCGACTCCACAGTAAATTTTGCATAAGCCCATATAGGAGGTACTTACGTATGGTACAATGTCGTCCATTCCAACCCTGTGTACAAACACAGGTGCCATTCTTACATTGCCCGTGTTCATGACACCGAGTATCGCAAGGTCTTTGATCACACACCGATCCTGTCCATCCATCGTCACAGCGACATACACCTTCCGCGCAAACTCCGTGCGGCCCACAATCCAGTGAACATACCACTGCGGGTAATTTCATTACTTTAATTATAAATTTGGATATACTCATGAAATTTTTAAAACATATTATTCTTATCTTTACTTATATAAAGATTCTTGTAATAAATATTAATTGTCGTTTGTCAACAATTCAACATTTATTTATACCTAATATTATTTAACCTTCTAACCTACTTAAAATAACCATATTAGTAAATTTTATTAATTAACGTATTTACACTTTTTTTATCCTACAAAGTAATCTATTATTAATAATAAGATAATAAAAAAAAATTATGGCAGCATTTCCTTGCAGTCTAGTAATGTATATATACATGTTTTCTATTTAATATATGAATTTTGTTTATCAATGTAACTTGTTTTGGCTTATATTTTCTACGTGTTAATATGGGTGTGTGTTAGCTATAAGATTGCTAATAAATAAATAAATTTGTATGTTAAACACCTAAAAAGTAACATTAATTTTCATAATAATTTAAAATTTAAAAAGTAATTTTCTCACCGAATTTCAATATTACCATTACAAGTTTATTATAGTAAGAATATTATAAATACTGCATATTGGTGTGTTGGAAATAAAATAATATATATTTTCGTAATATATATTATAATGATCGGATCGCCAGTCTTTAACCCGTCCTTACCTTGAGAGCAGTCATCGCCGGTATACAGTGGATCACAAACGCATCTCCCAGCATCAAGATCATAGATGCCTCTCTGAGAGCAAGCTGGGAGGCATCGTTGGACCCTGGCGTCACGGTCGGTGCATGCTGCGCCTCTCCATCCCGCGCGACAAACACACCTTCCACGAACGCAGGAGCCGTGACCGCCGCACGTAGGATCCAGACAATCCTCTGCATTATAGAATTAATTATACGCTCGTTTTGGGAATGATAAGGTGGTTTTTGGATCTTTTATAATAAAAAAATGTTGAGCGCGTGTTCACTTCAAGAGTCTTTTGTTAAAATAATTGAAGTCTTTACGCAGTTATAATATGCATGAGTGTTCCGAATAAAAAAAAAACAATATATGTTATTAAATAAGTGAGGATATCTCTATAATATCTTTCCAAGTCTCTGGTTGCTCACCAGATGGAATGATGATAGCGCGGATGAATTGGAAAATTGTGGAATGAATTTGTGAAGACAAGGGGAAGAATTTGAAAGTCTTCTTAAGTTCTCTTCGTCAAGTACTAAGGTTAACGATAATACAAAAATAACATTTACTAAATGTAATCTATAATAGTACTTAAATAAAGGCTATTTTACTATTTAAGTTTCAAAGAATGTTTAACGTATTAAATATTCATTCATTACATATTTCAGTTCTCATAGCTCTTTGTTAACGACGGCAATAGCGAACTATCAAACAGTTGTTTCCTAAGTAATTAAAGTGAAAATACCTTCGTCACATTTAACTCCTTTCCATCCAGGCTTACAATGACATTGTCCCGCAATACACCGTCCCCTTCCCGAACAATCAGCGGGCTCACAATCGTGGGCCGGCACGTCGCATTCAGCTCCTTTCCAACCTTCTGAGCAATGACAAATTCCACCCGCGTAAGCACCATGACCGGAACAAAGTACGGGGCACACGCCTAAAATAACAATAAACATTTTTCTTTCATGTTCTTCATACACAAAACACAAAACCATTCATTACTTACTTTTCGAGCAATCATGGCCTTCAAAACCGTCCGAACAATCGCATTTTCCTAGATAACAGGATCCATGACCTGAACAGTCGTCTGGGCAGGAGTTAGTTACACCTTCCGCTTCAGTTACTATCATTTCAACTCTGTGCGGTTGAAGTTCGTCATTGTAAATTGATATGAACCATCTTCCTGTATCCAGATACTGTAGAATGCTGACGTTCACTCTCATGTCAGTAGACCGCCTTGATATTGTATGGTTCCATCTTTGGTGGGATTTAGGAGAGATGAATAATGATTCGAAATCGTTAAAATTGTGGTCAGTAATGTCTCGCGAGAGGGTACTTCTTTTTCGTCTAAGTCTGTGATCAACCCTTCCACCACGAATGAACTCCACAAAGTCGTACTGGGTGACACTTGGTGCCACGTTTCTTCTCCCATAAACTGCGAAATTTGCACCCCAGGGCACTGTGAAGTTTAGACTGACGAACGCTGGCTGTTTATTTCTAAACTCCGAGCTCCAGAATTGGTAAGCCGGTATGGTTGCACTATGTAGTTGGTCAAATTCTCTAACTTCTAAGGCGGGTGACCAAGGCGGTGGTGCTGCTTGTTGGGCTTGCTGTGGTATCACTGCTGATTCTATAGCCGCTTCAGCTGTCGTTGACCATCCTAAAGACGACGTAGATATCGATTCTGGAATAGAAGTAGAATAGATTAATTTACGAATATGTTCACGAAAATCAACACAATTCATGAAAACATTCGTACCATCAGAAGGCGAAGATGTTGATAATGCATCTCTTATCCCATGAGAATGTGTAACAGCCTTAACATCTTGAACCAGTATGCAATTAGAATTGTCTATATTACTTTTAATTGACGATAATGCTGAAACAAAAGAATGAAATAGAGAATAAAGGCGACACAAGTCAGGCGTATCTTATAAGAGAGATTAATAAAGTTATTGTCCCTGAAGATTGAACAGCATCTTCCGCGGAGACAGAGCAACTAAAGGCTGGAACTACCTCCCACCTCCAATCCACGTCATACAAATTACGTCTTTTGAAAATAATATATAAAAGTTATTTTTTGGAATATCAGTCGGCTGGGTAGAGTGTTCAGTTGCATTGTCTCTATTTTTTGTGTTTGTGTTTTGATGATTTTTATTCTTTTTTTAAATATTTTTTTTGATTGTTAATATTTTGTTTTTGTTCAGCGTATATAGCTGCCAGATAGTTTGGGTCCAGTGAAAATCAGTGTTGCTGGTGACAGTAACTTAGGGCCCATTTGTGATTAAAGTGTTCGTATTTCTTTTATATGTGTGTGTTCTTTAATGAAATAAACGTTTCTTTCTTCCTCTTTCTTTATAATTAATACAATACATTTGGGATAATATTTGATTTATTTGTTACGGACAGCTTTTCATCGCTGTAACTGATATTTGTCAGAAACCTATGGGTCACTGAAAATCAGTGTTACAGGTGACAGCAATGTAGGGTCCATTCTTAATTAAAATGTTTGTATTTATTTTATATGTGTGTGTCCAATCAAAGGTTTCTCATCTTTATTTCTAAATCCAATACATGCACATGTGATTGATTCGTTACGGACGCCAGCTATAGCCGTATGTTAAATTGATGTCAATTGCGACACATCTAACGTCACAATACAAAATCGGGTTCATAAAGAGATGTCACTGGAGAATGTGACGTTTGAGAGCATGCATGAGTAGGGTGTCGTCCCGTCGAGCTTTAATTAACCGACGCATTGCGCAGCGCATTTCGTACAACTATGACGGAACAATTGGATTCGGTCTAAGCGTCTTTCGTTCGTTTCTTGCTATACCGATAACCAATCTATAGTATCAGCACCGTGCTACGTAATTTAATAGGGTAATTCTTCACGGTTCTAAGCTTAAACACGACAAGCTTTCGTCAGTTTTTTATCAAACCGTGAATTTACAACTTTTTATAAAGCTAACACAAAGAAAAGTACAGAGTCTTCGCCCTTAGAGAGACTGTAAGTTAATACTTATGTTAAATATCAATAGTAAATTTGTCATTTATTGACATAACTTTTACACATTTAAAGAAAAACACTTTTTTAACGGATTGAAGTTATGTATTAATTAAAAAAGTGATTTTCTGTAATAGTAAATTTGGTAATTTAAAATTTTTACTACTCCTAAGTCAAACTCAAAATATCTTTATTCATATAGGTAAACAAGTAAACTTATGAACGTCAAAAAAAAAATTGTAATTTACATTTACTACCAGTTCCTAAGTTAGACTAGATAATGTTATATAATATCTCAGTCAAGACATTAAAAAATTATGTACAAAATTGTATCGATTATAACACTATGCATAATGTACAATTTTAACGTTACCAAATATGTGTTTGTGTTATGACTCGTTTTAAATATATATTCGGTAGTGGGTTGATAAATTAAAAAAATATTGCTTAGTGCCAATACCTAAGTTAATTTGCTTGTACGGAATGAAATTTCTGTTAAGAATAATCAAAGAATTACTAGTAAAAGCTAAAATTGTTTACCATCATTGTCACGTATTTCAGAATGGATAGCTTGAAACATATACTGTAAAAGCATTATAAATGTTGTGGTGAACTTTAATAAAAAAAAAACACTATTGCTACAATCTTTTTTAGGTCTGTCGCACTCGACTTTTTGGGTCTAAGGCAAGCCGGTCTCCGCACGATGTTTTCTTTACCGTTCGTGCGAATGTCAATTGGTGCACAACCAGGTATCGAACCTACGACCTCAGAGATAAGGTGACACGCTGAAGCCAATACAACACTGCTCGTCCTGCTCACTGCTAGTGAACTTTAATAAATAATAAAAAATATATATATATGTAATTCTAGGCATTATTTTAGAAGTCTTTAATCCTAAGCCCGATTTAAATATATTACCATGCGATTAGTTTTAACGATACTACCAATAAATAGTCCATCCAATTTAAATGAGAAGTGATTTTTATTAATGTAATTTATGAGTATGGAGCGTGCGTCGCAGCAATTATGTTATCAATGGTCGTCGGGCCATCTATCCCTAGATTTGGTGATAAGAATCTCGATGCGTTGACGCCATTTGGCTTGCACTCTGAATTGGGTAATTTACGTTAACTGAAGGGTCGATAATAACTTTTATCTCCCGATCTGTAGTTAAATTGGTAATTTATTCATGGTATTATTAAAGCCGAGCAGTGTCGGCCTAGTGGCTTCAGCTTGCGACTCTCATACCTGAGGTCGTAGCACTTTCTTTCTATGAGCGCATCGGGAGGAAACCGACATGTCTTGCTTAGACCCAAAAAGTCAACGACGTGTGTCAGGCACTGGAGGCTGATCACCAACTTGCCTATTAGATTTAAAAATGATCATGTAACAGATTCAGAAATCTGAGGCCAGGAACTAAAGAGGTTGTAGCGCCACTGATTTTTTTATTGAATAAGCACCATAGATGACATCTTGAGTCATAATGTACCCATTAAAATTGGTTATGATATAGGATTGATAAAAAATATCATCAAAAATATTTACATTAAGGCTTAGGCCCATCTGATGTTCCATCTGATGCTCAGTGATACCCATAGACATACAACAAACTTGGAAAATAGTAGCGAAGATGAGAGACATGAAAGATTTAGGAGATCTTCAAGTTAGAGATCGTGCATATTAAATACAATAATCTTGTTATAATCCTTATTATAGTACTCGAATTATTATTATTATATTTATACTTACGTCATAACGTAAAGCGACAAAGAACTTCTATAATTAATTTTAGTTCTAACGGTCGTAAACAAGAGAGAAGTACGGGCGAACGAGCGTAAATGACGCAATTTCCGCCCACAAAAATGATAAATTGCAATGTGGTATCGCGACTTTTAGATGATCCCTCGTAAAATCTATAAATTTACGGAAAGAGGGTAACATGAATACGTCTCAGATCACGGAACGAT
This sequence comes from Pieris mannii, assembly GCA_028984075.1. NCBI lineage: Eukaryota > Metazoa > Arthropoda > Insecta > Lepidoptera > Pieridae > Pieris > Pieris mannii. The sequence continues at coordinate 5,789,006 of CM054797.1, forward strand.
TGTGTGCAGATGGACTATGTTTGCTGATACATAAATCTATACTAATATAAAGAGGAAAGATTTTTATGTAAGTATGTTTGCAAGGAATTGGCTCAAAAGCACTGGACCGATTTTAAAGATTCTTTCACCCATATATTATCTCTGATAGACTATTTTAATTAAATGAAAAATAAGGTACCCAACTAAAACTACAATAATGTTACCCAATGTGTAAAAAATGCCTATAAAATATCTTCATCGCATGCACTGTAAAAACTATTAATGATAGAACCAAAAAAATGTTTCACAATATTAAAGAACATATCGATTTCTACACAGATGTAAAAAAAATTCCACCCGTGCGTTTGTTTGTAATACTATATTATTCATTGTTGTTGTTTTTTTGTATTCTAATATTCTGTATTGTTATCAAATAAGTATTCTGTTTCTTGCTTGCTTTTCTACTTTACTATTGTCATATACAATAATTAATAATGTATGAGTATATATTCTGATGTGTTCTCAGTGTGGGCGTAGTGGCTTCAACGTGCTTCTCTTATCTCTGAGGTCGCAGGTTCGATCCCTAGCTGTGCACCAAAGGACTATCAATGCGTGCATTTAACATTTACTCAAACGGTGAAGGAAACCCTCGCGAGGAAGCCGACTGGCCTTAGATTGAAAAAGTTGGCGAGTACAGAAATCTGAGTCCTAGATTTAACAAGCTTGTGAGCCACTGTAACTTCTCATGTAACATACAATGTTCTTCAGAAGTTAAAGGAAGTGCACAAAATAATTTAACTCAAAGTTGTGGACACACGAAGTATTTTTCGAGTTAATACAATTTATTGTAATACGATTCAGCATAGATTGCATCTGAGATGGGGGAGCAAAACTCGTTTGAGTCCCGAGGGAAGGCAGACTCGGTATTAGTCACGTGATAAATCTTCACTCTATCTCCCTTTTTCAACATGAGACGGTAATCACATCTCTTTCTTTATAAATATGATAAGGGTCCGCGCGCCATATCGCGAACATACTGAAATATCCATTTCAAAGTGACAATGTGACGTAATAAATCTTCGTTATTAATTGCTTTTCAGTGTTGATAAGATTTTAAATCGATAGATAATGTAATTAAGATTAAGAATCGGCTGTTAGAAAAGTATTTTTATGGGTATAATTGGAACTGTATGGCGTTATTGTCACATTTCACCTCAATTTGTTAGTATTGACAAATGGGTTTATTAATTATTTACATTATCCTTGTACTTTTAGGTTAATATGCAAATATTAAGGTACCTTTATATAGAAATGTCATAACGTATAAAACATTGTATTTTATTAAAATATAGGTGACTCCATTTTGTTCCAGATATACGTTAGTCAACTGCACTAAAAAGTTCTTATATTAAAAATGTTGCCAACACAAAAATAACAATAGTAATTGTACATTATAGAGATAAACATTATTGTTTATACATTATATATATTGCTTACGAATTTTTTACACTATTTATTTATTTTTATTTAAGTAGCCAACAGCTTTTATAAAAATTACAAAACCAAATGTGCAAAGAATTAGCATGAACAACCCCAGTAATATTACTAAAATATATAGATATATGTTAGTGTTTGTGTATAAATATTTTTTTATACGCTCGTGAAGTGCATGAGTGTGTGGGTGCACGTGAGAGAGTGAGTGAATGCGTAACTATATGTTAGGTCTTCGAAACGAATTTTTTTACGTACAACCAGTTATGTTTTTACTTTCAAACTATTTACTCATTATATAACAAAGCAACACACATATCGCCCTTGCATTAAATTTGTAGAAAGCTTTAATAAAACATTTGGGGTCCAAAATTTCAATTACATTAAAAAGTTGCAATGTACGTGATCTAATGAAGGGTGCAACAGATGTTCTAAACCAGTAAGATTAGGATTAATGTCGGCTAATATCGCTTTTTATTCACATCCGGAATAGGCGTAGGTACTCGATATTTCTGTGTTCTATATTGTTCTGCGTAAATTTATTATTAATTTTTTTTTATAGAACAGGGGGCAAACGGGCAGGAGGCTCATCTATTTATCACGAAAATTGATCATGAAACAAGAATTTGTAAGAAATCTGAGGCCCAGACCTGGAGAGAAAGGTCTCAATTTATTTATTATATAGTTATAAAGGGGGCGTTTAAATATTACGTAATCAGATTTACTGCAATTTATTCCCTCCCCTCCCTCTTGTCAGAATAAGTAAGAAAAGCTTTCAAAAATACATGGACAATTTGTGGGCTATAAGTGTAAAAAAGTGAATATTAACTGTTGACGTATTTACAAAATAAGTAAGTTAACTTAAGTTATATATTCGTACTAATAATGTTCAAATTTGCCGTGCCTTAAAGTTTAAATTTTATTAAACCAAATTGACATTTGACTCGCCGATATCCGATACCAAAAATACTGTCACCGTTGTTTGAAGTGTAGTCTGTGCCCTACCCCAATTTTATTCGATCACAACTCCCTCGGGCTATAACATAGAACTTCGCATAATTACATTAGAAGTTTTACTCCGTATTTATTCAAAAGTATCGATTCAACTATAACTTATGTAATAGGAAAACTTTCAACTGTAATTATATAACTAATTATACTTAAGACTTTGATGTGACGTTAAAATATTCGAATTTAGAACAAAATTGTCGGCGTGTTATGCTTATCTGTGAGACGGTGCGGCGTATCTGTGGAATCTAAAGCGGTGATATGGAGGCGTATAAGTCATTCAATTAGAAATTCGTGTATCCAACATCAGTATGCAGGGTGCTTATAGCTTATCTCTTTCCATAATTTAATAGATTTCTAAATGAAAGATCCGATACGATATATCCGTCGGAATATCGAGCTGTTGATATTACTCTATTGCTATACAAATTAAGGGAAATATAATTTAAATTATCGTTTCTATTGAAATTTTTTAAGGATTTTTTTATTGAGTGAGTTCAATGACCTAGACGTAGATATGTTATCTTTCAGTCGGTTTTGATTAGTAAAAATAAAGTCAATAATTTAAAAAAATATTCATAACCCATTAAGAAAATTTAAAAGTTTACAAAAATCTTAACGTGGGCAGAAATTGTTATGTGACCAGACCTCGCTTTTAAAGTAGATGAGTATTTCATAATTAATACATTGCCGATTGTAAAAAAAGGTTAATTGTAAATCTTTATTCTTTATTAAAGGGGGACAAAAATGGTTGCTGGCTGGGCTATTTTTGTTGTGTTCGCTTTGTCAGGCGGTTTTTATGTAAAATTTAAGGAAGTTGAACGAAACCCTAGAAAACTAAAGAAAAAATATCGACAACTAGATTGTGTCAAACCAACATATAATTGTGTCAAAACGTAATACATACAACATTTTAAAACAGATATACCAAATACAACCTCAAACTACAGCCGTGGAACACACATTTCTGAAGGCATCTTTAAATATAATATGACAACCAAGTGACACATCTTTATTTCTAAAAAGGCGTAAGAACTCACAATTGAACATTCGTTTTCAGTAAATTTATATTTTAATAAGTAACTGCCCTCTTAATAATTGCGAGATAGAAATCTTAAGAGGACAAAGTTAATTCCGAATGGAACACTAGAATATTTAAGAAAACGTAACTCAATATTAAATTTACACACCTAGCTGTCACTTGTTTAAAATAACTGTCAGCGAATGACAGCGCGCAAATATAGTTTACACAGATCATAGCAATAATGAAGAATTTTGTAAACTCCAAATTCAAATTCGATATGTACAGTTAAAATATTATAATTATTTAAAGAGTTTTTATCCAATGTTATCTGTTCCTTTACATAATTACGAGATATAAATCTTAAGAGGGTGAAGTTAATTCGGGATGTTAAAATTAATTAAGCCGCTAAAAATGTTTGAAATGGGCTTTCGCTGGATCGATTTAAGTCGAATGTAGGTCAGTAGTTATCAGTCGTACGCGGCATCTTTTTGATGCTATTTTTGCGCTTTCTTAAATGTGTCTGCGGTTTCAGCTGTGTGAGGTCGAAGTAGTCTTTAATTAATTTTTATGTTCCATTTTCAAATATTCGAGATAGTAATAAAATGCAATTAATTATTTCTTAAACGTAATTATTTATTTATTTGAAATAACACATTACGTAAGATTTTTTTTAATTTACGCTAATAGTATATTATTATTATTATAAAATCTTATTGAGTTTGTCACGCAACAGAATGCCGCTAAAAGTCACACAATGTGAAATATAAATTAGGTTTCGTTCCTGCAATACAATTCTTAGTATTTTCTTTAATAAGGGTTACCTGGAAGAGATCGCTTAATAGCGATAAGGCCACCCTTTACATGATTAATTAGAAATGTATTGTTAATTAATTTAATTAAAATCAAAAGCTGGATAGAACATATTGGAGCATTAGCAGGAAGCTTATGGAGAAAGAATGCCATGGAGGCCTTTACACGTGAAGAGGTTCCGATTAATAGTAGGTACACAACGTAGATAAAAAAATAAATATACAGAAAAAAATGCACAAATCTAGACTGTATATATATTCAAAAATATTATTAAATATGTGTATGTATGTAATTGTATTTTAATATGTTAATGGTGGTAAGGAGAATTAAGCTTATTATGGTTGATTTGTTAATTACATGTCTCAACTTAGAACATATGATTCAGGCTTACATAGATAATACGTCCATGTGTTCCATTTTCAAATACTTCTATCAACGTAAGAAAATTTCAGGCCATAAAGTTTTCAAAAAAAAAAAACAAAATTAAAATATTTGAATAAAGAATATTCATTTGGCGCCATTTCTAAAGCGCTGCCAATTGTCATTGTCAATGAACTGATATCGAAAATAATTAAATACATGTTTTAGCTTTGGAAGTTGAGATTGCAATTTTATATTCGCAGTAAAATTACAAGGGACGGGGATATAATTTATAACCTCGATAAAACAGAAGCGAAGGGCTTGAGGCAACGCATTGCCGCGGGTTAGACGAATGATTTATTTTTTTCTGTTTACCTTGTTATTAACCGTGTTCAATGTGTGCCTGTATACATGTAAACTTGCGAGAATGTATAAAATATGTATGTAACTACATACAGTAAAGGAAAACATCGCATGTACCGGGAATGCTTAGCCAAAATCGACGGTTTGCAGGCACAGATGGGCATGCCTATTAAGAAAAATTATCACGAAACAGATACCATAGATACAAAAATTAAAAAAGAAATACCAAAGATAATATATTTAATATTATTATTATTATTGTGAACCCTAACTTATTTTACGAGACCCTGTACTCTACTGTGTGTACTCTTGAGAATTAAACAAACAAAGAATATTTGATTTCAAACATTTGTTTGATCAAACAATTTTGATGTCAAACTTATCGATTTTCTTCATTAGCATTGGTTATCACGTCAAAATATCTCTGATTCATAAACTTTTTTATGTAATAGGAGGCACACGGGCAGGAGGTTGTGATAAGTAAAACCGCCGCCCATGGGCATACACATTGCCAGAAGGTTCACAAGCAAGTTGCCGACATGTAAGAATTGGTGCGCTCTTTTCTTGACCATAAGTCGAATGGGTTCAAAAATTCTAACGTATAAACCTTAATATTTAGCTAAACTAGGCTTAGAGTACATTTAAGCCTTACCAGTAAATATTAACACATGATAATTCGCCTTTAACCATTATATAACCTCCTCATAAAAAAATAAAGTGCGCTGCGGATGGCTGTCTGTATGAACGCGATTTACTCAAATACTAGACAGCATATTTTCGTAGGGTACCAAAAGATGTAGTGGTTTGTGAGGAAGGTATATATATGTATGGTTTTATATGAAAGCCTGATTAATAACGATTATTTTTGCGGAGCTTGAAAATCTTTTGCCAAAATACATAAAATAGTGGTTGCCTGGAAGAGATCGCTCGAAAGCGATAAGGCCGCCAGTTGCCCGCCTTTTTATTTAATTATGTTCAATTTTTATATTGTAAAAATTTTATATTGTAATAATAAAACGTAGTGTTAGTAAATAATTAAAATAAGCTACTAGGTTCTTAGGTCTGGGATTCAAATATCTGTATATTATGTTTCATGATATTATATCACTACATAGTATAAAACAAAGTCGCTTTCTCTGTCCCTAAAGAGACCTTTGTATGCTTAAATCTTCGAAACTACGCAACGGATTTTGATGCGGTGATTTTTTTAATAGATAGAGTGTTTCAAGAGGAAGGTTTATATGTATAATAACATCCATTAAATAGTGAAGTACTGTTATTTTTGAGGTTTATAATGTGATGTCGTAAATAATTACATTTTTTCCGCTTACATTGCAAACGCAGGCTGAACCTTACGAGTTTATCAAAATAATGTACTAAGTATTGTACACATTGAAAAGATGATGGTATATGTCAATATGGTATATGTCGCGTATATTATCGGAGCTTTCCATCGACAGAAATAACAATACATAATAAAAACCTGCTTTTCATCAGCATTGCACCCGTGCGAAGCTGGGGCGGGTCACTAGTTTGTCATATAGGCAAGTAGGTGAACCTCTCTGACACACTCGACTTTTGGGTCTAATGCGAGCTAGTTTCCTCACGATGTTTTCCTTCACCGTTCGATTGTTAAATGCGCATATAGAAAGAAAGTATATTGATAGACAGCCAGGGGTCACATCTCAGAGAAGAGAGAAGAAAGTGGCATGCTGAAGCCACTAGAAGTATAGTGCTTTAGTTAAAATATGCTTGGAAAGTGATGAAAAAGTAAGGAATGACGTTCTATTTCATCCAATACCCTTATAAGTACTTATTTTTATTCCCTCAGGCGAAAACCTGCATGTTTCTAATTTGCCGACAGCCCGCAGCGATGGATTTTCTCCAATAGGGGCGACTCTAATATTTTCTGATTAGAAAATGCTTCGAGTAATCTTTAAATTATTTCCGCCTTTCATCGGTGGAAGCTTAACGCCATTTTTAATTTTCTTTTTGATTTAACCACTATAGTTCTAGAATTATCAACATTATATAGAAATCTATACTAATATTACAAAGAGGAAGGATTGAGATATATAAGTATGTTTGTATCGAATTGGCTCAAAAAGCACTGCACCGATTTTAACAACTCTTTCACAATTTGACTCCTACATTAACACGGATTAATATGTTCTAAAAAAATATGCGCTTTTGATAAGCCACGTAATATCGTGTGACATAATTTTTTAACCTTAAAACACACTAGATAATTTTTTTAGTCAATTTTACCAAACAAATTATCAATCGAACGACTTACATTGCAAACAAATTTAGCCTGACAAAATTAGCTTCAAAAATCGCTGACATCGCAAAGGGGCAGTAATCGCAGCCCATATACGGGTGTACAACGGTAAAAATGGGTATGTTAGTGGGTGCGTAGCCGGCCTTTGAGGGAGTTACCTGCCAGGGAAGAGTCCAATCCAAAGTTCGCTATCTCGCAAAAAAAATGTGTTGTGATGAGGACTGTGGAAGATGTCCAGCAATAACCTTCAAATTTGGAGATACTACAGAACACTCACCACTTTGCATGCATATGCATACGCATAGAAATGTCTCTGAGTGAGAAACAAAGCAATCAGTAATACTTTGTAGATTGGGATATTCAATAAGGATTAAAGAAATTCATAAGAATATAATATAGATAGATAATAATTAATCAGGACGAGGTTTCCTTCCCGTCAATCCAAAGAACACATCTATTCCCGTTTTTCAAAGTAAACACACTAATGCAGTAGAAAATATTTATATTGGAAACAATCTAATCTGTATTCGAAATGAGTAAATAAAACGCCGGCTTAATGAACGGACAGCCATCCCGCTGTGATTAACTAAACAACGTTATTTATATTACATTTTGTTTTAACATTTCCTAGCCATAAAAAGAGAATGCTTTTTTTACGTTTAAAATGTGATTTATTTTCTAAGCAGAGATGATTTTATACAAAACATTGGGTTTTTAAACACGGCTTGTTGGGCGAGACTTGCGTCTTTGTTATTATCCCTAGAAACATAAGGAAGCCTTTAGAATCAAAAAGTCGACGTTCGACCAAACTTATTAAAATATCACAAAACAGATGCAGAAATTAGAGATTTGGGTTTGAGAAATAAAAGATTTAGACCTGAGAAATACATTTTTTTTTAATGGAGCTTATGTATTAGTTATGTATTTTAAAGGGGGTTAGGATCACGTCTTTAATATATCAGAATGGTACTCTAAACAAATCGATACTAAGGCGAAATGCATGAGTCCATAAATGAGTATATATGGATTGATGAGTATACATGAGTATATATATATTATGATGATCCTAATCCTTGGGATTGATTTGCTCCAGTTCAAACAATTTGTATTAAAAACTTGGCGATTGAAAAGAGTGGCGGAAAGTTTCTTGCCAGTTCTTCTTGCCCGCTCTACGCCCTTGACTTGCGAACTGGTAGTAAATGTAAATTTACAATTCATTTAATTTTTTTGACGTTCATAAGTGTACTTGTTTATCTATATGAATAAAGATATTTTGTTGTTGTTGTTGTTATTCCGACATAACTCATGACTTGTTTAGGCTTTGAATGTCTTATTTCTGCTTTTAACGTTTAAATTTTATTTTACAGAAATATTTCCGAACCAATTCGACTTAGAATACGTCAAGAATGCGTACCAATTCTTAAAAGGCTTGCTTGCTCTAACTCAAACATTAGGTATGCTCGTAGTTTTATAAAATTTTATTAAATTGTTTTTTATTCCAAAATCTCAACAATGACCTCCTACATGTTTGGAATCGTTTATACAGAGCACACACTCATTTCACATCACGAAACACGGCGGAATTACATATTAATGTATTTAATAATTTTCATTAAGTTTTTCCTTCGTAAATGTTTGAAACTTTTTTTATCTAATGTATCCCATTTTTTTTATAGAACAGGGGGCAAACGGGCAGGAGGCTCACCTGATGTTAAGTGATACCGCCGCCCATGGACACTCTCCATGCTAGAGGGCTCGCGAGTGCGTTGCCGGCCTTTTAAGAATTTGTACGCTCTTTACTTGAAGGACCCTAAGTCGAATTGGTTCGGAAATACTTCAGGAGGCAGCTGGTTCCACAAAGCGGTGGTGCGCGGCAAAAACTGCCTTGAAAAACGCTCAGTTGTATGTATCTCATCTGTAGTATGATTGTTTTTTGTTATATATAATTAATAATGTTAGCTGTTAAGAATTTTTTTTTAGTAATAACCTTTTCATGTTTTTAAAACTCCTTTGATAGATTAACTTAATTCCCCTGTCCCCTCAATTCTAGTTCTAATGTATTAAGGTTCGGTATTTTTTAATATGGGCACCCCTAACGCCCTTGGCTATACGAGATTTTAAAAATATTTGATATTGTCGGTTTAGTGAGACATTTTTTTTCTCCTTTTTCGTAAGTTATATACTGTCTGTAACATTAAGATTTCATTAATAGTATCATATGTATGTAAATTTTCACTCTACACTTCATCACAATTATTTTTTTAATGTTTTTCTTAATGTTCATATATTTTTTTAATTTACTATCAGGTACTATTTTTCTGTATCTATGGGATATGTGCAATGGTGAAGGCCTAGGTTGTTGCCGGTATCAAGAACCAGAACCAGTCTCCCGTGAACAAAGACACCTACCGAATACTATAGACATTGTGTATATTATGTGTTTAATACTACTTCATTATATTTATTTTTTTCTGGCCACTATCATATTGGCATGGTAAGTATTTCTGTAAATAGGTACAAAATAGTGTACAGATTTGTTTGTATGTCTTTTTTTACGAATTTAACTTAACTACTAATTAATTTGATAAACTAAACTTACCTATAAAATAGGCGAGCATCGCTGCTAGTATTACGCACAGACATATCATCGCTATGGCTAAGCACTTCCACGTGCATCGGTGCTGACATCTCTTGTCTATGTGAAACCGTGAGGGGGAGTACACTGGAACGGGGCTCGGTTGACTAGTTCGAGGTGGGAAGACTGGCATCACCAGCGGCTGATTCGCCAGTTGGCAGTGGCCGCCGAGGGTGCCTCCCATTCCACTCGACATACCCGTGCCAGCGATTCTGTGAACAAATGTTTCTGGTTATATTTCTATGTAAATCAACGGCATCATACAAGTAGAGATTGGTGGAGTGTGGTAACATTGGACTTTTAATGTGCGCAATTAACTTGATAAAGAAAAACTTCATGGGGATACCCGTATGCCTTAGCTAGCGTGTTACGGTAGGCTCATTCTAGGATTAGGATACAGAGTCCTGTAACAATACCTAAGACTTACGAAATTGTAAAGTTAAAAATAAAATAAACACATTAAAGTTACTCAAATAATTGTTATATATATTTTATTTTAATATTATCTTATAGCTCCGATATTCAGTTCTCAATTAAGGTGGCCTTTATTTACCGCATCTAACTTATAACCTGAGAAAATACCTATAACCTGAGAAAATAACTATAACCTGAGAAAATACTTATAGCATGAGAAAATACCTTTAACCTGAGAAAATACCTATAGGTTATAGATCTTTTCTCACAGTTCTGTATCGGTTTGATTAAAGAAAGTGGATTTTAAAGGTTATATGTTGCAAAAATATTTATTATATAGAAGACAAGAACAGTAATTTTCCTTTAATAGAGACTGTAAGTAGTGTCATTGAACACTTATGTTAAATATTATTTTTAGTGAATTAGGTTAGACTTAAATTATAATATACTGATATCTCAGTAAAGACAGATGTATTTTAAAAATGATAAAAGATATTTCTTACGAACTGCGTATCGATTTCTCTATACATTTTTTATATAAATATCACGGCCAGGATACACAGGTATCTCAGGTAAGGGATAATTTGACAACTGTTGCGTAAAGACCATATGGTCATTTTTAATACAATCCGAAGGTATTATTAGCCGAGATTACAAAAAAGTATTTAAGGTCGCTCTGAGAACCCATTAATCAATTACTGACGTCTGGCACCAAAGATTTACCATATGGCGTGTGTCAGCCACCTGACGTTTGTATATTTTAAAATAAAAGGTTAATTGAGACAGTTTAATACAGACAAAGACGGTTGCGTGAATTGAAATGAGTTGAAAAAGTACTAAATGTTACAAAACCTAAAATGTAATAGTTGAAATATTAGTAAGTCATAACAGTATTTATTTCCAACACACATGTATACACTTTATACTACAAAGTAATAATAATAGAAAATTAAAAAAAAATTGGTCTCTGTGGCAGTGTACACCTAAGTACATTTAATTGTTTACCTACATTAAAAGGGTACATACATAAGACAAAGAACAGAAAAATGGAACTTAACATCAAAATATAACGTAATCGTGAATAAAAAAATAAATGCTTCTAAATTTAAATTTACTGCCATTTTCAAATTAAGACCGTAACAAACTCTTTTAAATCGCTGTTTAAAGATATTGCTTTATAAGGCACTTCAATTGCACAATGCACATATTATTGAATAACGTTGAAAACAGAACTAATACGAAAACTACTTGTTGGAGGAAGAGCAAAATCGCCTTCCCGATTTTTAAATTTCGAATCGAATATAATAGAAACTCACAACCAAAACAAGTTATAACATAACAGTACATGAAATTGATTTTGTGGCGTCGATCTTTTTGTAATATTGACGCTGAACATTACGTCTAGTGCACATCATTTACGTGCTTTATCGAGATAACTTAGATTTGTTTTATTATGATTGACTTGGGTAATAAACCGATGTTGCTTAACAAAATTGAATATCGAGAACGTACTTGCATACACATTATGGATCCAGTGTTGAATTAAAATAATCTATATAAAGCTGTTACATACATTTCTTAGTTGAAATAAGCGTCGTCAAAAAATATAGGTGGCTTTGACAAGCATGACAAGCATAATAATAAATAACCGTTCACTGATAGAAGTTAAGTATTATAAATATTAATTTAAAATTAGCATGTAATCGATGTAGCTAATAAAGGATTTTTATTATTAAATATTTTTTTTAATCGTTATTTTTTTTTATTATTGGATTTGCGTTCCCTTGTTGCCACCATTTTTCATTAAATCTGATAAAAGCTTGATTGCAGGTGGATTTATAAAAATAAAAAAAAATAAAATTTATCTACTTCGAAAGAAAACCAGTCACTTTTAGGAGTATACATTGTAATTTAAATACAATTAATTACCATTGCGCCTTATTGATTTTGTTTAAAAAAAAACAATATTTGTTTTATTATTAGTCTTGCTATGGCAGTCGTAGTACCAGGGCGCTATAAAGGCAACGGAAGTTTCATAGTTTAGTTTTCGACTTGATTTTGGCATATTATTGAATAAGTACTATTAAAGGAAACACTTTTTTACCGGATTGAAACTAACACCTTTTGTCTTCAGTGACCGTTACCATGCACGCTGTAAAGTACGCGAAACGACGGAAAAATTTAATCTATGTAAAATAATTATAAGTTAATAATACATAGCTTCAATCCGGTAAAAAAAAATGTGTAAAAGTTATGTTATGTTATGTATGTTAAGTACTGTTAAATGAAAGAAAATCAATTAAAATCAGCAACCGTGAGAACAAAATAGTTAAGTAAGAAAAGAATCTCGTTCACTCTTAATCGCAAAGTCGGTGCAATCATATTAGTAGTGTAGCGGTCCTCCACAATCCGTACACCTATATTTAAGAATTCAATGCAATAAAAGCAGTCCGGTCCAGTCTCGACCGTACAAGATAAATGGTGAAGACGCGTTCTCACGGCCCGTGCCTGCAATGCTCTTTTTGTTTCTGGTTTCCGAGTTAGAGGTCGGGCGCTTCGGAGCTAGTGACCGCTGCACGCGCGATTATAACGATAAAAACTATGTGACCACGCCACGGATGTCTAACAAGTTTCTACCTGCTGTGAAAATGGCAACGTGTTGTTTTACTATGAATATTTTTTCTTATTTACGGTACTTTTAATGTGAAGTGAAGAGAATAAAATGTACTGTTTGCAATAGAAAATACGATTTGATATTATCTATTTGTTCAATCTGTGATTATTGTTTCTGTATAAAGTCTTAAGTATTAGAATATGTACAGTAGTGTTCTCTTCAGGCACCTAGTTTAACCCCATGAGATTTTTGTTACAATTTTTTTACAACAAAAAGACTTATAAATTTAAGTTTTGGCATATATCTATGGATAATATAGTAAACTAGATTTATGTCAAACACAAATACAGTATTTAATCTTTAAACTTACATAGTGATTTAAATTTAAAAAGATGGTGTAGCAGTGTCTCTTTCCTTTGATCTTTCCTTTTTTTTCTGTTACAGGAGGCAGACGGGCAGGAGGCTCGCCTGATGGTTGGACACTCGCACTGTCAGAAGGTTTTCAAGCGCGCAGCCGGCCTTTTAAGAATCGGTACGCTTTTTTCTTGAAGGTTTTCCTCGCTGTATTGCGATACTTATTCGTTAAGAAAAGCACCGGCTCCGGGATCACCGGTACTATCTACTATCAACTTAAACCTTTTATTAGCGCCTGTGAACACACAAGCCAAGAGTCTCTACTCCAAAGGGGCCAAATCGAAGTTGTAGGATTCTTATATGGTAAATAATTATAAAACACGAGCTAAAATGTCGGCTTGTGTGCATAAAATAAGCACTCTTGCGTTAATTAGTGCGAGCTCGTGCAACACAACACCTCGCCTCATTATTCACCGGTTCATTAAGAGATGCTGTCAAAATCTTACTTTCCCGCCAACTTAAAATATCTATCCTGCCGACAATAGCCTCTGTCGTCGCACTCATTCATTGTTATTTGAGACGCGACATTTTTGTCGTTAGTTTATCGTATTACATTCAGTATTGAGAATTTAATTAAAACGAAAATTAAAGCTGACGCCATTGCAGTGGATCTGCGTGTATTTTTTTATCGCAAACAATTATTGTCTGTGGTAGACGCGGGTGTGCCAGCGACCAATATATACACACAGAAGTATTTCCGAATCAATTCGACTACCGCCCGAACCCAATAATTTATCTACAATTGCTTACAATCTGAGATCACACCGTGACAGTAGATCGATCTCCTATCTGCATCCCAATAACCAAACCCTATGAAGACAATCATTTTTTGGCGAAGGATAGAATGCAATCTCTTCGCTCTTTACTCGCATATTTGATCATCAATATAAACCAAATAAACTAAATAAAACCGTACAAATAATATTAAAATGTACATGTTTTAGACATATAAAATTTCTTCTTAATTATTTTAAAAACTGGTGTAAGTTAAAATCTTAAGATAGGATATTAGCACAGTTGAAATGTTATTTTCATACAAAGATCTAATCACATACACATCCGACCTACCGTGGATAGCTTGTTTCGACAGATGGCTATTATAATCCGTCGATTGGTTATTGGCACACTTTTATCAATATTTGCTTTAACATGTCTTTCTCAGATGGTCAAAAATAGAATGAGATAGGTTATTGGGTTTGGGCGTTAGGGTCCTTTCAGAAAAGAGCGTACCAATTTTGAAAAGGCAGGCAACGCACTTGTGACCCTTCTGGAAGTGTGAGTATTCATGGGCTCATTTATCAGCAGGTGAGACGCCAGCCGGTCTATTTTATAAATAAAAATCATGTGACACGCAGAAAACTTCATTATTATTTCATATTTAAATGATACTTCAGGTCTACGTATAACAGTTACCAAACTAACCGTTACTGGTGGGAAAAACCCATGTATAACTCAGAAACAAGATTTACATATTCGAGTTCTGAAGAGTTCCTTAGGCATCCAGGGGTCAGTGCTAAATGTAATGATCGACTATAAATTATAGTAGAGATATGGCTTCATGCTCTTGTTTCTAAATCTCAGGCTATAATTGATATAAATAAACTAAATCATATAAAAAAAAGTGAGGCACTCGTGGACTACCGCGGTAATGCAGCAGTAGGTTCTGTTCGTTTCGGTAGCAGTATGCGTTCTGTTCCACTCTAACGCGTAGGTGCGGCCACCTATTATTCATTACGTCATCGTGTATTAGGTTTTTATTTTCGTTACGGAAGTTCTTGAATTCGGCCACCGCGCTGAAAGCACGCGATAAAATCTATGCAATTGCTAAAAATATTCGAGTACAGTAATCATTTTTTTAACCATCTGCTATCAGCCTCTTGGCTTTTATCAGATTTTATGACATGATTTATTGTTAGACAATTAGGGAATGCAAATCCAATATTTTTTTTGTTGTAATTTGCAAACTATCAAAGAGAGACGAGTCTGGCCCTTCTCAGCCGAAACACGCAGTCAGTCCACCTTCTATCTCCTTTATAACGTCTTCCCAGGGTGGACCACTTCCTTTTTATCTTCTCCAGTGGGAAAAGCACTTTAACTTTTTTGATTGTGGTACGACTGTTGCTTATAAGACGGATTACTGAATTTAAATTGAATTTCAACTAAAGAATAGATATATCAGTACTAATTTAAGACAACAATACAACAGATAGTCCGTATAATTAACGATGCATTCAAATTCTCAACTTAATTGCATCGACTGAATGAAACACATTCATAATTGTACTGTCGGGCGAAAGGTTCAATGATTACTCTGTTGATTGTTCAATTTGTCCATTGTTTAAGTAACCAGCTATTTATTTATTTCGTACTCTACAACTCACAAAAAATATATATAAAAACAGACATTAAATATATATACAAAGATGGAATACATAATTTTACAAAACGATCAAACATTTACAAAATGGAAAAAAACTTTAAATTATTCAATACATTTGACTAAGTAGTAGTATTGTGTGATGTTGTTAAAGTGAGGGTATGTAGGTTAAGGTGTAAATGTGGGGTATGCTCATACTTTAATAATGAAACGATAAAAGTTTAATGCCTTATATATCTGTTATCGTAGTTTAATCAAAAATATTGTGACACGTCTACTGGATATCAGAAACATTAGTCACTAGGCTTCCAAACTACATTGTCTTACCAAACTAGTAACAGCAATTGTATACTGACGTTTGCGAACTATTTAATAGCCTGTGTTTAGTAAAAGTAACTAACTATTGACATTTTTAATTGACGTTTCTGTGCTATATGTCTGACAATAAATTTGTATGTTTATGTTAAGTTCTTATTAATTTTTTTTTAATTCTTATTAAATTTTGTGCATGTTATCAAATGAATTTTTCTAATATATATATCCTGTTTTGATGTCTATTTTAAAAATAGCTCGCTTATATTTCTTTCACTTGAATGTTCTTAAATTTGAACATATTATATTCCATCCTTATAAAATAATTGTATTGGGAGGAGCCATACGTTTACAAGCACACCCATAACTATAAATAAAATTTAAACCATTTATCTGTCAGACGTTAATCTAACATTTAATTAACTGACGCAAATCAAATCAAATAAAAAGATGATTCTAGTTGCTCTTTACAAAAGGTAGTTTCGTGTAGAGAAGAATGGGCAAGAAACTCCACACTTACTCTTTTAAAATAGAATTTACAATATATGTATACTTAGTTAATTCAAATCAAATCAAATCAAAATATCTTTATTCATATAGGTAAACATGTACACTTATGAACGTCAAGAAAAACAAATTAAAGAAACTGTAAATTTACATTTACAACCAGTTCGCAAGTCAAGGGCGTAGAGCGGGTAAGAAAGCGGTAATTAATTGCATCTGTAGACAGTGTACTCCTAAAACTACTATACTAGTCTATTATTAGTAGTATTTTTAAGACGTTGTTGACAAGAATTTCTTCATTCTTATATAGTACATTATGTAAGTCTAAAAATTTTAACACAGAGATGACGTAAAGGAACAGAAAATTATGAAATACTTATTGTGACAGACAGTGGAAGAGACCAGTCAAGGCCTTAGATCTTACTAGGATCCGAACCAATTCAAAAAAAGACGTTGAAATTTTATCAAGGCCGGCTACACAATCGCCTTCTGCCATTGAGTAACCATGAGCTGAAATATTACATATAGGCGATCCTCCTGCTAATTTGCCTCTGCTCTAAGTAAAACGAACTTTACGAATATAGAGCGCATTGAAAAAGAAAAGAAAAACCCAATCATTTAATACAAATTGAAAATAAATAATCACTCAGTCTCAATGGATCTTGGCCTTAATGCATCCGTTCCTTTGATCATCATCATACACAAATAGTCTGACTGTTCATTGATTTTTTGGGAATCTGCCTTCGCCGTAGGAGCAAGTGTTAATACTGACCTCAGCGTTCGCACGACTAGTCCTACGAAGCTGTATATATTATTTAAAATTAAAGTTCTAATTTCAAATGTAGTTTAAGGAATTGCTCGCTCACAATAATCGGTCTCAGTCACTCACTCAAATATTTATAAAACTTTTTTTTAATTCTTACTGGCCTAACCAGAGATAAAAAAATCATTTTAGTCGTCGTTCGATAGTGATCATTCATTATTTATTACGTTTTCAGCTGTACATTTGCAATTCAACATCGGGATTGAAATAGAGTGGAAATCATTGAACTCGCCACAATTATTAATAACTTTAGGCGTGTTTGTTTTATACGGAGTTAGGTAACATTCATGAATGGAAGCTACGCAAGCTCCAGCGTTCCAGATTCAGTAGATTTACTGTTATTTACCTGTCCTGTATTGAAATACAGTAGTGTGATACATTTAAAATAATATTATTACTAACATTCAGGATACGTCATATGAAATAATCATTTTATAATTGTTTTTTTCTAGTTCAAGTTATAATGTTTTTTTAATAAACCTAAATCGCCGTAATTTTGACAAATGTACCTTTTTGTTTTAATAAATTAATAACTACATAATTATTATTATTATTATAATTTCGTGTCAGCGTTGACTATTGGATAAAAAAATCCTTTTTCAAACACTTATGTATTCGAAATTTTAATTTCGAGTCAAGTCTATATGACGCATTCCATATTTGAATTTAGTTCATATTTAACGTTGTTCCTAAAAACGCTCTTTGGCATACAGGCATGGTTTGAGGGTAAAGAAACTAACACTAAACATAGAATCGTTCGAAATTTAAATGAACTAGAATTATTATGGAACGTTCGACACATTCGAAATTTGAATTATAATTGTGGTGGTTCAAATGCATTTTGCGAACCAGCAATAGATTTAAATTGAAAAGAAAAAAAAATGTTATATTTACAAAACCTTAGAACATTCGAAATATAATTTAAATTAAGCTAAAATGGTAATTGGAATTATTTTTGGTAAATTATACAGATTCTAAATTTGAATGTAGTTTTATACAAATGTGGTGTTTGTGCATGTGCATTTCGCGATAGTTTTTTTAAGAGGAAATGAGATAAAATAAACATTGCATTTATCTCATATAATTTTTAAAACGTTCGAAATTTAAATGTTGATTCGACTGGAATTCTAATTGTTATTTTTGGAGCATTCGAAATTTGAATATAATTTTATTTAATTATAGCGTTTCTATTAACTATACTTTCAATTTAGGTACAAGCTAATTACGATCGTAATATAACCTGAAAAGGTTTATAATAAATCAATGAACGAGATAGTTACGTTAAAACTCATAAGCAATACGCAAACCGCGGTATATTTAGCAAAATTCCTTTTCCCAGAAATGTCAAGCGACGGAAGTTCTAATAAATAATTACCTACCTCTTTATTTACGAGTGGCATCTACTGTAGTTCCGATAATAATTTTAAATTAATTCCTACTTTGTCCTAAATATATATATACATTCGGACAATATTTTTTTCATATAATTTAACTTCCGTGTTTAGATATAAAGGACAGTATTTAAATTAAAAAATTAATTAAATTATAAAATATTTTTTTACAATTTTTTAAGATAAAACTTCATATTAAGTACTTGCGTAAAATCAATGTTTTAAAAAGTCTTACAATAGGTACTTTAATTAATATTTTGTAGCGACATCTCGAAATTAATCTAAAAATTATATTTACTACTTTAATTATTACTATTCTTAACCCACGGCTCAAATCACTTCGATGACGTCATATCCTGAAGCTCGCTAATAAAATTATTTCGACCGTCATATATCCTTTATTCACTCTCAATTAGCCATTACGGTCTTCTGTCACTGTGACTGGTCATCTCTCAAGGTTGGATCCATACCTCCTCCATAGCTAATACATTCAAAAGACCTGATAGTTACAAAAACATACCATGGACAGTTTTCTAGAAATTTATATTGATATATAATCTATATTTCTAAACTAAGCATTTGCACTTTATTGAAAATACCTAATCCGGAATATCGCGTGAATAAATGCTGTTGATACAGAATAAACGACCAAATACCGTCCACCACAGCAGCGCATCTAATCGTGCTCCTGCGCATAAATCAACACAGTTTTCTATTAGATACTAATTAAATACTATAAAATTTAACATTATTTTTATACCAAAAATAACCTGCAAACTTTCTGTCTAAACATTTAAGTTTCTAGAACAGGATTAGATTATACTTTATGCGGGTACTTAAAAATAAAATTATGAAAATTTTGACATTCTTTGTACCTACAAAAATACACGTGATTTTTGGTGGACGGTTGGGGAGGTAGGCTTAAACCTCACCACGTATCGGGGAGGGAGGGGTTCAAAAATGTTAAAAAACATCACGTTATACGAACAGCCCCTAACGTGTGGAAAGCAATGAAATGAAAATCGCAATCGAGACCCTGGAGAACAAATATTGGCGCTATAACCCTTACTAAAGCTAAGGAATGGTATTAATTATAAAGTAATAAGCCGGTTTCTTTACCGTATCAAAGTGTTTAAGTTCTATTTATATTTCTACATTATTATTACATTTACTCTAATGTACCCAACATTATTTGTATTGGGGATGGTGGGGTACAACAAATTGGAAACCAGACGGGACTTACAGTTGGCCTTACTACGTACTGAAAGTCTAGAGGGGGATGGTGTGTAACCCGAGTGTACTCCAGGAAGTGGGCTTTTTAGTACCTATGGGATATGTGCGACGGCGAAGGCCTCGGTTATTTGCGATACCAAAGGCAAGAACCAGTCTGTTGCACAGATCCCCGTTATCCAGGACGTTGCACCTACTAAATGCTGTCTCCGATACTATCGACATTTTCGCAGAGTGAATTCACAGTAGCGATATTGTGTAAATTATGTGTCTAATTTTTATGTACATTATTATATTTTTATTAAATGTGTCTCCACATTGTCGTATTGGCATAGGCTGTAAAGATAATGTGTGTATGTCTGAAATAAATTTATATTGCATGTTAAAATTCTACGTAACAGATATCAAAGGCTAAAATAAGAATAATGATTGTAGGCTGTCTTTCACGATGATCGTTCAGTGATACGGAAAATGGTTTTACAGAAACCCCTAGTTCGTATTGTCACCGTTCAATATTATTTCGTAAGACACAAAGAAACGGAAGGCCCGTGCCGGTTCGCCTCGGGCGTAGTAATATTATCCCCACAGATTCAAGTTACACGGTCAATACTTTTTGGTGGATTGAAAAATGTTATCACTTTCCATCCCCTTCTAATGATATTGATACTATTTATACAGCTTGTGTTTAAGCAGTATTGGCTTGGTGGCTTACTATTACTATCTAGGTCGTAAATTCCACCATACTCCATTCCATACTCGAACGATGAAGGAATCTGGCTAGGATTAAACCTAAGTATCTGTGGCCAGATCAGGAGGCCCCCGACGGCCCAATCCGAGGTTCGAGTCTCACAAGAGAAGCCCTTGCGCGAGTCGCGGGAACCCCACACTTTCAGGCTGAGCTAAGCTCGCCAAAACAGCCCGTGCTGAGCTGTAAAGGCCCTTAAGGCCAACAGCGAGATTCCATTCTCAAAAAAAAAAACAGATCAGGAGGCTGATCACCTACTTGTTGTTGTTAAACTTATGCTACTTGGTATTTCTGATTTTGATAAAATCGCAAATTTGCTGTGGACCCACACCGTCCAACGCTTCGCCGGCTGGTTTAGGAAGCTCATCTGACGTTAAGTGATATCCCCGCCCATGAATATTCTTAATGTCAAAGGGCTCGCGAGTGCGTTGCCGGAGTTTTTAACTAGCTATGTCGGTTCAGTTCTTTTACGGATCACTAACTCTCTCATTTATAATCCGATCGCGTAGATAAATACTAAGCGAAGACTCCGTAGCAAATTGTATAGAAATATTTTTTTTACCTATGTAATGTTATTGAGTCTTGAAGTGGGCCTATTTTATAAGTCGTAGTTCATCAGATGTTAAGTGAAATCGTCGCCCATGACGACTTTTAATGAGGGCTCGCAAGTGCATATAGCTACGGATACTATAAAAAAGTGCGTGCGTAAAAAGTACTCATGTCAGAAGTGAAACTTCTTTGTATATTAATTATTACTATAGATGATCCCAATAGATGATCATGTACCAGTATAATAATCCATGTATTTGTACATCTATATTCACACTCTTCACACACTGTATACCTGCTATTATAAAAAAATAAAAAGTTCTAATATGTAACTACTAAACGAATACATCAACCAATAGCGTGTATTTTTCTCGATCCTCCTTTCTCATTCTCTCTCAATCGCTCTCTCCCTTTCGACAAAAACGCTGCACATCTCCGTGACGTTTCATCCGTAATAATTTTACCCTCATGCACCAAGAGTTTCACTTCAATATAGAATGTTTATATATCCATTAAGAAAACTGTCATAGACACTGTCATAGACTGCCTCGTAATATCTCTGATTATTTGTACTACCACACATGTTAGCTTGTAAACAAGCACCGCTGGTAATAAAAAATTATAGTCCTAAGATAATGACTTTGACATACAAAATCGAAAGGGCTATAAATGTTCCAAGTAATAAATATGATGATCGATGAAATCGTTCAACGATGGCTCTGTACGAGTGCAAGTGTTGTGTAAATTTAAATTTAGAATACCAAATGCAGAGTGGTCTTGTGTTTATCTGTTTATACATATTTATAATCTATAATCAATATTTTATAGCGCGAGTAATGTGTTTTTTTTATAACTGTAAATCACAGACCATAAATAGTCTTTTTACAGACAAAAAATATTTTAACTCTTCATTGGCAAAATCAGTATGACAACATAAAAAAGGGTGGCCTTATCACTGTCAAGCGATCTCTATATTAATACATATAATAATAACATTCCTAGCAACGTCCGTGTTAAGAAGTCTTTACCTTGTAACCATTTTATTTTGTTTAACTTCTATTTATCCATTTTTAATTAATATGATTATTACTAAACAGGTGCCCAAAGTACAGGAGTGTTCAGTAAATTTAAATTTAGAATACCAAATGCAAAGTGGTTTTATGTTTATCTGTGTACATCTACTCGTATAATCAATATTTTATGGCGCGGTATTACGTGTTTTTTTAAATAACTGAAAATAACACGTCACAGACCATAAAAATCTACTTTTGAGTCGTTATTACAAATCCAGTATGAAAATATAAAAAAGGTTGGTTGTGGCAATGTCAAGCGACCTCTTTATTAATTAAATTATAAAATTACTAGCATTTTTTTTTAAACATTGAAACTATTTTTTTTTGTTTGCATGTTCTATTTATCAATTTTTCATTCATATTATTATCCCTTATCTGGTGCCCAAAAGACAATAAACGAGGAAGACAATTTAGTATGTAGTAACAGAGAGTGGCCCAGTGCAGCGGAATGGCGGGATTTGGAGGCCTTTGCCATAAAAGGGACACACAATGATATAATATTTAAATTTAAAAAATATCTGAATAAAAGGTTTTTTTATTATTATTACGATGCAGGTAAAGAATATTATAAATACTGTTTATTTCTGTCATAGAAATTACTTAAGATTTAGACATGTGCAATTTGTATAATATCAAATCAATAATTACGAGGATTTTTATGGGTTTAAATTTTCTGTTAGGGCGCGGAAAAAATGAGTTTCATTTGCAATGGTTTGTCAAACAATTGGTCTTACCAAGGGGCGTTCATCGCTGCACAACCCTACAATTGAATCTCAATGTGCCTCATCTCCATTTTTATCCCATACTCTGTTTATGGACCATGAAATTTATTAACTATATTTTATAAATTAAACACGGTCGGTTTGAATTACGTCGCGCCATTTGAGGAACCCGCAATTTATTTTGGGGACACTGTAAATTTTGTATAGCAGAATATTGCTTATGCTGTAGTAATGGAAAAATTTAAAAAACTTAATCAAAAGCAGCGTTGGCCTAGTACAAATCTCATTAATGAGATCGTAGGTTCGATTCCTGGCTGTGTACTAAACAACCGCGAACGGTAGAGGAAAACATCGCGAGGAAACCGATTTGCCTTGGACACAAAATCTACTTGCACATTAGATTGACAAATTATCCCTCTACGCTATATCTTACCCGCTCTACGCCCTTGACTTGCGAACTGGTTGTAAATGTAAATTTACAGTTAATTTAATTTGTTTTTCTTAACGTTCATAAGTGTACATGTTTACCTAAATGAATAAAGATATTTTGATTTGATTTGATTTGATTATCATTAACTTTGCCTACAGTCCTATAATAAAAGTAGAACGGACGAGGAGAACTGGCAATAAACTCTTCTTCCCGCCGTAACTCAAGTCACCAAAATGTTTGGAGGCACCATTACATCGTGCTCATCCCATGTTGAAGCACTTAGTGATAAATGTACAAAAAAACTTAAACGATTTCAAAACAAATGGTGACTTACACCAGTATAATACGCGTAATACAACTAATTTGAGTGTGCGACCAACCATGCTCCAGAAGATAAACCACTCCTTATATGGAAATTGTATTCGTTTTTAAAACAAACTCCCAAGCGAAATTAGAGAACTGTCACTAAATAAATTCAAAGCCCTTGTTAAAAGTAAATTAATTAATAAAGCCTTTTATAAATGTGACGAATACTTAAATGATCCTAATCCTTGGGATTGATCTGCTCCAGTTCAAACAATTTGTATTAAAAACTTGGCGATTGAAAAGAGTGGCGGAAAGTTTCTTGCCAGTTCTTCTTACCCGCTCTACGCCCTTGACTTGCGAACTGGTTGTAAATGTGAATTTACAGTTAATTTAATTTGTTTTTCTTGACGTTCATAAGTGTACATATTTACCTATATGAATAAAGATATTTTTGATTTGATTTGAAACAAATACTTAAATGACAAATAATCCAATCTCATATCTAATCAAATAATAAAATGCTAAAAACGAACTATTAACTTATAAAACTCTCTTTCAGACAGCGGAAGCATTCGCGTTTTTAAAAGTCATAAATTCAATCAAGTATTTTATTTCAATTCAATTTATCGTAGCGTAAACAAAAATCAAAACATTTTAAATCGAGCACTATTGTTAACGATCAATTATATAGCTTAAAATACCCAGTCTCCGGGAAGCTGTGTAAATATTAATTAAATTCAAGCAGGTCACGAAAACAAATCGATTGTTCGAGCGCTGTTATTGTAGTCGTTAGTTTCAAGTGGAGGGCGAGCCAGTAAAACTTAACTCGCGCGGAGCTTCACGGTTGACCGAAGCAAATAAATGATAAGAGTATCGGGTCATTGGTTTTGCTTCGTGGCACTTGAATTGCTATTACTTGTCTTACTGGACCATTAAATGTTAACATACGTTTGTAAGGATGTAGAATTTTGCATAGTTCATATGAAACAATAGAAGAAAAATAAAATAAAATAAATGTAGTAATCAATAAAAGTAAGCTCCATGAATAATTTAAAATATAATATAAACTTAAAACTCAACTACTTAATACAATTGTGACAATGGTTTATTTGTTGTTTCGAATAAACGCGATCTCATGGTAGGTACGTCTAAAATGTCTGAAGTAAAACAAATGTCTATATCTTTTTTTTGTTACTACCCTAAAAATAAATACTATACTCCATCTTTTAATTAGTAATACATAATAAGGCAGACATAACGTAATTTATACGTACTTTGAAGTTCGAAATTTAAAAACATCTAAGTTGACAATGTATAAGTCATTAACATGAAAAAATCATGCAAAATAAGTTCAGTTAAAATCCAGGATGTTGAAAGGGCTCCCTCGCTATTGCAGTGCTTACAATGTTTGCTTGTGCAGGTGTGGACTGTTTACACCATGATGCGCAAGCGATCTGTATCTCTGGTGCAGTGCCCTAACATGTGGACTAACTGCATGTGGACATGGTGACTGTGTGTGTGGTTTCGTTGCGGATGTGTGTGCGTGCGCGGGGCGGGGTTAATATAATTAATTTAATATACTTAAGCTACTAATATAATATTAAGGCCAATATTAACTGACATTAATAACCACGTGTACCTATGATTGTCTGCTTTAATAAATAATTGGATGCCTGCATATTACCGTGGCTAATATACGCATGTCAGACCTGGTCACTCACTGATAGACAAAAAAACAAACTAAGAGTATGTCAGGATAGTATCGAAAGGAGTGTTCTAGGTCTGAAATTCAAAGAGAGAGTAAATCTAGAAGAAATAAATGTCATGACAAAGTCTAGAGATGCTGATAGTACGTAAAATATTGAAATGACAGGACACATTATGAGATAAGATAACTTGACGAAGAAAGTGACTGAATGGCTTCCTCGTGGAGTGAGTGAGGAGTGGAAGCCCTTAGAGGAGGCCTTTATCCAAGGACAAGCTGTACAACATAAATGAACCAGCTTGCCGATTAATTATTACTATTTATTTTTCTGTGTAATTTTTTTAGTACCTTTTATGTACCTAATATATACATACAGCAATAAAGGCTATTATTATTATCAATCTCCAGCTTTTTATAGCAGCAAAGGGTTCAGTTAGTAAGATTCATAACGCATACAAAATGTGTGACACGCCAGCGATCGTAATCCCGTCCAATGGATGCTAGTCGAGTGATATTGGTGTCTCCTAATTACGTTCATAGCTCGGTTAGAGTTATGGTAATGTTCGGGAACCTCCGTAGATATCTCGCCAGTGTCTCTGATACTTACGACTCGGCATTAAGGCTCTGTAGGGCGAACCATTCGTTAGTCACGGCCGGTGACATGTACCTTGGACAACCAAAACTATTATTAGAGATTTCATCTGTTAAATTTCGTCACACATTTCGCAGCGATTCCCTTGTATAAACGAAACTGTAGCAACGGATCTTAGCGGTAAATGCATGATCCGGTCGCAAACAAAGCACTAGACACGCAAAGGTACCACGAAGTAAAGGGTAAAAGGAACGTAAAAAATGAGTTACGGGCTTTGTTTGTGGAGAGTTAAGTGCAGTCGACTGCCGAGAGCTCGCAGTCGTTTGTTATCTCATGAGTCCTCAGCTTGGACAAATGGAGGCTTCCTGTGTGGTCCCTTTTAGCCTAACAATCTATCGAAATACATTTCAATAAAAACCTATGATAATCTAACTGAAGTTTATGTATATATGGAGTTCAGACACGTTCGATTTTTTCGCGATTGTAACGGATTAAACAGTACTTGTAGCTGTAAGCATAAGTGGCTGTTTTGCTGGATTTTTTTACGATTATTTTTATTAAAAAAAAATACGTTTATTTTGGAACATAGAATCATAAGAGTATCACTTATTCCACGTCATTAAATTCGAGCCTGTTGGCATCCCTACTCATCGGCAAAGAAGACAGAAGGTGTTGGCCGAGAGAAAAAGCCGGCGTAAAAAACTCTCGGTAATCTTTTTAAAAAAAAGCAAATCATCAAACAATTCTACAATATTTAAAACAAATATAGCATATTAATTAGAAGTAGCCTGCCCAGCACTAGTCCCAGGCCCTTTTATCAACATTTCTTATATATTTACCTATAACATTTGTCAATATATACATTTATTAAAACTGTAATGACTTCATACAGAAATTGGTAAGATTTCTCGATATGATTATTAGTTGTGTTAGTTTAAGTTGTAAAAATTTAAGTTTTTTGCATCTATAATTGTATTGGAAAAAAAGCCGTCTCCATATTTTCCTATTCTTTTTCCCTTTCTCAATGCGTTGTTCAGATCTAATTATCTTGTTTTGATGACCTTACGTTCATATGTATATAACCGCTTTCCATACGGGGACCATCTTATACACATACGTATGATGCGGTAAACCTAAATAAACCGATGCAGCCGTCTGTAGATTCCAGATTCCATTCTGGGAAATGTTATGTAAATTTTAATTTAAAAATACACCCCATGACTTAAATCTTTTATAATAAACTTTTATTATTTATGACTTTGGGAACTTCCGAATTATAAATATTCAAATAAGGGTCCTAAATAAATCTAAACTATATGTAAACATTGCAAATAGTCTATTTATTATGGAAATTTATAGTTGACAGTATAAGGTTAAACGAGTTTGAGCAGGAATTATATTCACTAAAACCTATTGTAAAGATTAATAGCTAACCATTGCAGGTCGTATGGTGAAGGAGAAAGCTTGAGAAATCACCTACGTGCCTGTTAAAACACAAATGACTATAAGGAACCAGCACCCCACTGAAATATTTCCGAACCAATTCGAATTAGGGTCCTTCAAGAAATGAGCGAAATGACTTAAAAGGCCGGCAAATCGGGCCCTTTGGCATTGAGAGTGTCCATGGAACGACCGACTGATCAATTCCATTTAACATCAGATGAGACTCCCGCCAATTTGGCCATCACTACATAGTATAAAACAAAGTCGCTTTCTCTGTCCCTATGTCCCTTTGTATGCTTAAATCTTTGAAACTACGAAACGGATTTTGATGCGGTTTTTTTTAATTGATAGAGTGATTCAAGAGGAAGGTTTATATGTATAATAACATCCATTAAATAGTGGAGAAGTACTGTTATTTTTGAGGTTTCTAATGTGATGTCGTAAATAATTACATTTTTTCCGCTTACATTGCAAACGCAGGCTGAACCCTACGAGTTTTCAAAATAATGTACTAAGTATTCTACACATTGAAAAGGTCTCCAGAAAAGTACATGATGGTATATGTCTATATGGTATATGTCGCGTATATTATCGGAGCTTTCCAGCGACGGAAATAACAATACATAATAAAAACCTGCTTTTCATCAGCATTGCACCCGTGCGAAGCTGGGGCGGGTCACTAGTGTTCTATAAAAATAAATTGAGTACGCGTGCTGATACCAGGGTGCAATTGATAATCTCAGTCCTCAGTTTTAACCCTTTTCAATTAACTACGATGTGTTTTACAAATATTAGATTTCTATAGTAAATCAATAATCTGTCAATTCTCTTCAGCTGCCCACTGAAGTATTTCCGAACCAATTCGACTTAAAGTCCTTCAAGAAAAGAGCGTACCAATTCTTAAAAGGCCGGTAACGCACTCGCGAGCCCTCTGGCATTGAGTGTACATGGGCGGCGATATCACTTATAATCAGGTAATCATACTGCCTGTTTGCCCCCTGTTCTATTAAAAAAAAATCACTGATACATTTTTAACGTCTACAGCTAACTTAATGTAACACAAAACAATTGAAGTAATGGTTGTGATACTTCTCTTTACAACCGAATTAAATGATACAGTTAAAAATATAAACTTATTGATTTATTAATAACATATCACTGACGTTCCCAGCAATGATAGGTGTGTCATATTGATCCGACGTCAGACTAAAATTAGAAATTCATTATACGTGAAAATGTGTTACTGTCGAAAGCTTTTCTTAAATTATTAAAAAGATTTTAAATCAATGCTGCGTTTTTAAATTTAACTTTTTTTTATAAAGAAACGGGCAGGAGGCTCACCTGATGTTAAGCGATACCGCCACCCATGGACACTCTCAATGCCAGAGGGCTCGCGAGTGCGTTGCCGGCTTTTTATGAATTGGTACGCTCTTTTCTTGAAGGACCCTAAGTCGAATTGGTTCGGAAATACTTCAGTTTTTATTAACTTATTGAATCTAAAATTATTTCGCTTTTTAAAAAGCATACAGTATTACTTAGATTTTTAATTAGGGAGAAACTATCCTACGGATGCCCGAAACCCAATTTCGGTCACAAGCTAGATAAGTATACCTGTCTCAGTCCATCCAAACATTAATAAGATTAGACAGAAAGAGACGGATGAGTTATGGCGTAATACAACTGATTTTATGTATTTATGGTTATCTTTTTGAATATTTAAAATTTCAGTCCGTTTCAAATAACATAATGTAAGTGATTTAAATATCACACAACACCAAATTACTTAGTTAAATGAAATTAATATTTTTAATGATTTTTTCCTGTCGTAAATGGTTGAACTTTTTTGTATATTATGTATTGCATCTTTGGCTATACATATGTAAGTATTTTTTGTTATGGTGTAATTGATATTGTTTTAGTACAGAAAATCAATATTAGTATAACATTCACATCGCCGATTATTTTAAAAGGGTTAAAACTGAGGACGGTTATTATCAATTGCACCCTGCTATCAGCACGCGTACTCTGTAATTTCCAATGTTATAGAAAAAACAAACGGGCATAAGAGTTACGTGTTAACGTTGCCTTAAATAAAACCGCCAATGGGCAGTCTCAATGCCAAAGGACTCGCGAGTGCGTTGCCGTTTTGTATGCAAGTTAGATGAAGTTCCTATCCGTAGCGCTAATGTGAGATCGGGACCGCTGTCGGTTGTCAGGCGCTTCCTGACTTCGCAAGTTTTTATTTAGAAATGTTAATTAGGTGTGCAGTGGTGAAAGATTTACACAGTAGGTAGGTACAGTATTTTTAAAGTAAAATATGTTATACTCTATTTGGATGAATGATCTTGGTAATGATGATAATATAATAATTAATAAATAATTAGAAATACATTACTCTCATATTCTTGGAATTGTGTTGTTTATTTTAAAAGGATTAGAACTGTCGAATGATAAGAGCAGACCAACTGGAATATATCTTATAGATTTTACTGATAGGGTCGCGTCAGATGTCAGTTTGACGTGACAAAATATTACTAACTAAAAATAGATGTTCATTATAACTGAAGAATGCGGTCACTGAACTTTTAGTAATCACTGCAACGGACATTTAAAACGATGTTGTAAAGTTTGTGGAAATAAAAGTTAATAGACAACTAATTTTTTTTATTTTTACATTTTGGTACAGAAAAAGAAAACAGATTGATTATCTACATTTAGTTATTTAAGTCCACTGAAGACCAATTACATGTACACAGAATTCTAGTGGCATCTTCATGCTGGTTCACTAAATATTAACCATTACATACACGTATACAATATAAGTACATATATTAAACCTAATGATAAAAAAATAGTAACCTATATTATACATCCCACTAAATCGATGGAACGATGTTTGTTAGGAAAGAAAATAAGGGACAAAAGAAAGAATACAGCTTTAAGAAAAAATTGTGTGTGTCAGCTCCGACGCACGACTGGAGTTTACTCCTTAAGTACGATTGTCTAAACATACGCAAAAAGAGTTTATCCAACTGTAAATAAGATTAATACCATATGAAAGGGTAAATTAACAAATTAATGAAAATAATATACATAATATATAAATATATATTATTCATTTTATATACATTTAAATATAACTAATCGGCGAAATATTTTACATTAAACTTTTCACAATAGTCAATTTCAGATGTGCACAAATATTTCATTAGGAATGTTGATAAATTATGTAATTATTATTATCTGACAATTATCATTTATTTTTTAAAATAATCCAACCAAATTATAAAGTTGCGCACCAAAAAGTAACGAAGTCATTCATCAGTAAATTTTACCTATCATATTTTTCTCATACCGGGCGCCTTATATATGAAAATCGATTCTTAAGGAGTAAACTCCAAAAGCAACTTTGGTAACAGTAAACAGACGTTAGAATAAAAATAAAGTAGAAATGGGCACCCGGCAAGAGAGAGAAAAGTGGAGCAAAAAAGGACTAAACTCATGCCCAAGGTTCAGCAAACTAAAAACAGAGAGTTTTTAATTTGCTGAAGGAGAGGGAAACATGTGGCACAAGAATGCAGAGGAATGGCGGGATTTGGAGGAGGCCTTTGCCAAGCAGCACACAGATACCCAAAAGAAGATTGAAATAGAAACGGGTTTAAATATAAATGTATCTGAATTATAGGCTATTACTATTATTGATATAATATGTATCAAAAACTGCACGATTTAAATGTAACTACTAAAATAAACTTTAATGATACATTATTAACAAACATACTTTTCCTAAGTTTGGATACATAGTTACAACAAAACCACTAAATATAACTTGTTAAGCTTGATAAATTTACAGGCAATTATAATCTTATACGTTATAACTGAATGAATATAAGTTAAAAGGATTATCTCAACTCTTAGAGGTTTAAAGCGAAGATTGCAGACAAATCGATCTTATGCATTTGTTCCAAGAACCAATGGGAATACACAATGTTGAATAGAACATAAACCCAGCAATCTATACAAACTCAATCAATACCGTGTAGACAATAGACAACTCTTATTGAAAACGGAAACTATTACGAACACATCATTGTATTCAAAGCCTCGCCTTAGTAGATTATTCAAAAACTTGTTTACCACGACATTCAGTCAGAATAATAATAATAATGTCGATTTTACATTCATATTCCTTATTTTTATTTCTTCCTTTCTCAATTTCATACGGTAAAGTAAACGCCTTCTCCAAGCCTTTTCAGTCTTTGCCAATAGTCCGCCATTCTTTTCGTGCTAATTCTATCAGTCATTACCCCTTCCCTTCCCCTTCACTTCTCCTTCCCTTCCCTTCCCCTTCCCTTCCCTTCCCTTCCCCTTCCCCTTCCCTTCCCCTTCCCTTCCATGGTGTTGTATATGTCTGTTATCTGTTATCTAAATATCGTGTTACATGACCAGCGCATTGCCATTTTAATTTCGTAAACAATGCGTTTAAAAATTAACCAATATTTTTCAATTGAAATATAATTGTTAAATAGTGATCATTGTCTTGTTCACTTTTTCAGGCTATCTTAAATCAATTGCGCGCTTCAGCCACAAGGGGTTTTTAAGGAAAAAAAATAATCGAGTGATCTATGACGTCATACAGCGCCCGCACGCATAGCGCATAAGTTAAAAATCTCAGAATTAGAAGTTGACGCATCGATTTTTTTACAAAGACGACAAACGATGTCAATAACAATTTTTTTGTTTTTTTTTGTAATAGATAAATAATAAGTATATAAGTAGGTGATCAGCC
This sequence comes from Pieris mannii, assembly GCA_028984075.1. Taxonomy (NCBI): domain Eukaryota; kingdom Metazoa; phylum Arthropoda; class Insecta; order Lepidoptera; family Pieridae; genus Pieris; species Pieris mannii. The sequence goes on from CM054797.1 coordinate 5,821,390, forward strand.
TTCTGTGCCTGACACGCCATCGAGTGTTAGGGTCTAATGTTTCCTCAAGATAGTTTCCTTTACTAGCGAGTTAAATTGTAACACTTAAGTAAAAAGCGTTCTTAAAATGTTTATATTCTGTCGTCTCTTTGAAATGTCTAATGTAGACATGTTAACTGTCATTTATAGTGTCTATGGGTATAGATTGTTTTGGTGGCGCGTTTGATAACTTAAGAATGCAAGCTGTTGATGCCTTGAAGGATTTACGATCAGTGTTGTCATGGAATTGTTGCCGTAATCCCAGATTATCCTTTGTCTCCATACATCGTTGATAAGATTTATGTCTTTGGGAATGGGATTTTTATACTGAGTTTAAGCTTATACAAACCTGTGTAAAGTGTCTGCGTAGCGAATATACTTAACTTAATTATCGTAACCAAAATTTACTCCACAGATTACAGAATTCACAGTCCTGATAGTAGACTGACTCACGTATAAATAATAATAAAACTTTATTACTGAAATATGTGACAAAATTGATCTAACGCTAGTCCCTAGGTATACTAGGGTGCTCGTACTGTTAGTGAAATTATACCGTGGTATGCAAGTTTGAATCAATTTCTTAAAGAAAACTAGTCTTACTGTACTGTGCGTTTGTATTTGACAGTGTGGGTAAGAGTTATAAGCTGTCTGTCTTTGTTGGAACCTCAAAGTCGTCCCAAAATATGTAGATATGTCAGTGAATTTTTCTTCTGTATTGCATGGATCTAATTAAGGTGTTCACTTAAGAAGCAGACGGACAACACAGACGATTCGACGATAACAACCCTAATGAAATGATTGTATCGATATTATTACAGAATAAGTAGGTAATTGAATTTCCTGCGAGTATACGATTTGAAGTGCGCCGACTGTTCACGTGTTCGCCCCTCTACGTTTTATTAAACGCTTCCTATAATTATTATACACTTAAGATGCTAAAACAGTTCTCAAGCACTCGAATCTGAAGTGAAACAGAACAGCGTTGGGAATGTAAATAACTTATACGTATCTAATGTTTGGCGCTCGCGATGATTGTTTTTTTAAGTAATACCGCATTTTTTAAAGTAATTATCTTGAGTGATACCGCCGCCAGTGTCATCTGATTTTAAATGTCCGCTCATGGACATTCCCAATTTCAGAGGACTCACGTGTGCGTGAGGAGTGCGTTACCGGCCTTTTAAGAATTGGTACTCTTTTTTCCTGAAGAACTCTAAGTTGAATTTCGGAAATCAGTGGGCAGCTTGTTGTATGTATGTTTCCGCACTTATACTCTCAATAGGTCCGTTGTACGTGAAGTCCTGGCTAACTAAGCCAGCCTTCCAAAGCCTTCCTTCCAAAAGCACAGAAGCTTCCTATGCTTTTCAAGGCTTCACAGAGCAACCTCACTGTTCCGAGGATTTCTGTACGTTGTTTAGCCACAGCCTCGCAATCCAGGACTACGTGGGTGACTGATTCCTCTGCGCTGAAACAGCCTCGGGCAGCTAGTTATATAGATGGTAATTAATTCATCTAGTTATGTATATAAAACAATTAAAATTCCGTTCTCTCGAGTTTATCCCAATAAATCTGTCCCGCATAGTAGACTTTTCTTGGAAAAGTATCGAATTTCAATAGATAGGCAAATCGGTCGGGAATAATTACTTGCTTGGACGATTTTCATCCATCTGACCAAATATTTGATAGGACCTCTTAGAATCGTGTCTTTGAAGATCAATAAGATATTCGTCGATGCGTAATTCTTGTAACTGATTACTTAGAAAATTTATTTCCACTTGCAATTACCGTCAACTGTGATTTATGTTTTGGAACTTTTAATGGTTTCTGAAATTATTACATGATATTCGTGATAAATCATAAAATAAAATTGAAATGTTAATAAATAATATAGATTAATTATTTTATTTGATGGAACATGCAGTTGAGATTTTAAAAGACGTAGTTTGTGAGTTTGTAAAGGATATATACTAAACCGATTTTGAAAATTCCTTTACCAATAGCAAGGCACGTTATTAGCGTGTGTCACATGTCAAAATTATACGATTAATACAAAGGCTTTCTCATTTTAATAGAATTTGCGAAGTCGGTGGAACAAAATCGTTTAATTAATCGCCGCTAATATAGATACTGCCTAAAAATAATTGAGTGCTTTTTAGGCCTGAGCCTCAGATTTCTGTATCTGTTTCATCATATGTAATAATAGCAAGGTGATCAGCCTCCTGTGCCTGACACACGTCATCGACTTTTCTGGATAGCCGGTTTCCTCACGATGTTTTCGAGCTACTAACTAATAAACTAGGTAACTTTATTAAAATACAATTAAAACATCTATTTTGCCGCGTTTGTTTGTCAGTTCGCGATTAACTCGAAAACTACTGCACGGTATTTATTGCGATTTACACCAATTTATAGTGTTTCTCTAGAAAGGTTTTATATTTTTTTAGATTCACGGGTCACAGGAGATAAAAAAATAGAAATAACGGCTTTGGCATTAAAATTTAATTTATACGAATTAGACGCGCCCCACTACAGCTAATATACAAGTATATTGTAAAACTAATATTCTACGCTTCACAGGATTTCCATTTTCAACGCTAATTTTTTATAACGATTTCTTAAGGTCGAGCTCCCCTCGATGTTATCTGTCCGCCATTGCGTGCACTTAACCGACACTGTTCAAACCTTGTTAACACATTCTAAGGATATTACATTTTTACTGGGAACATTTCGTCGATTTCCGTTATCAATCATCACTCTACCGTGACCAATTGTTGTCATTAGTCTTGTCCATATAAATACGTTGGAAGAGTGGTTGAATTTTGTATCACGCTTCGACTTCCTCAATTTTATGACTCCCGTATGTCAGAAACATGTTTTTGACTTATACGATTATAGTTTACCTTACCCTATGTGAGATATTTAATACGATACATATGAAAATATGTTGATCATATAGTTGCTCGCTTCCAGTTCACATATTCTATCGTTTTGTCTATGTTTTGACTATCGTCTATTTAACATGTACAAGAGCATAGTGAAATAAAGTATTATATTATCTATAGATTTTTACCGACAATATTATACCAATATTTAAAAAAAGAACTGTATAGTTGTTGACTATTTGCTTTCCCATTTTCAAGTTAATTTGATGCACCCCAAGATATCAAAGTATTGTTGTAATGGGTTATTTATTCAAAACAAATTCTACATAATACATCTAATTTGTTGTTACTATTCTCTAATTCATAATAAAATCACGATACATAAACATCTGTGTGTTAGTTTTTTAACAAGTGCGGTAAACTATTTCGGTTGACAATAATTGTGACGCGCCCTCTTTGTCGACAGTTGCCACAGATGGTACTAACTGCTTTCGAAATTCGAAGTTTACTATTGCGTTTGTATTCTATGATTTATGATTGTCTGTGCATCCGTTCCTCTATTTCCACCGCAATCATTAATGTCAAAGCGTCTGACATCCTCAATACATTGTAGACATATAACATTAATTCATGCGATTGCAATTTATTGAAAGATGTACAAAAATGTTTAAAGAACTTAATTTCTCATTACAAAAAAAATATTTTATTTACATGAGAAACTTAATATTAATATGTATATATACGAGCGAGATACACATCGCCATAAGTCGTCTTAACTTTAGTCAACTGTGTTCATTATAACATGCATCTTTACTGCCTTTTTGAATTTGTCAAACACTCCAATATTACGAATTTGAGATGGTAATTGATTATAATTGCACACCCTCATACCTAATAGATTTCTTCAAATAATTTGTACGCGGCAAATTTTAATGATTTGAAGCCTTCATTAATTGACTGAAAGAACTGACTTGACATGACATAATAATAGGAGTAGAAGGAAAGGAAAAAGTTTATTCGTATCCGGTTCCTACGTTGTCACGAACGACGCCGTTTCGTTTTGTTTAATCTACCCGCGGTTTAAATGCCTGGTGCTGTAGCAAGTAGTAATAGTTTATTTTTTTATTTTTTTTTTACAGAACAGGGGGCAAACGGGCAGGAGGCTCACCTGAAGTTAAGTGATACCGCCGCCCATGGACACTCTCGATGCCAGAGGGCTCGCGAGTGCGTTGATGGCCTTTTAAGAATTTGTAGAGTAGCAAAGTGCTTAGGGGGCGCATACCCCTTCCGTTTTACGAGGCATTCTTTTCCACTTCAATAAATTATATATTTAAATAAAATTTATTAAATTGTTGAACGGTATTTCCTTTAGTATCTACTCACCATAAGCCTATAAGTATTTAGATGCTTACACACAGGCAACATCCTACTAGTCAGAGGTCACAGTAACACGACAAAAATTATCTTCAACAGAAACACCTCATAACCAATTGCTCAATCTTGTCTTTTGTATGTCATGAAGCAATTATGTAGTTTTAAGTATATATTTATTGTTTTTTTAGATTAATTTTTATTTTTTTTGTTAAATAGATTTTGCACTTGCAAGTAGTATTTTTCCTTATCGCTTGTTAGCGATACGACCCTTGCATCATTAATAATTTATATAACTTGTTTGTACTTAATGCAACGTATAAATAAATAACAATCCCGTAAAACAGTTAAGTACTAATAAGCAATAATAAAGTCACGTCAGTATAAGATTATTCAACTAATATACAAAAACAAAAGCTAACCAATCCAATTGGGTTCAAGAAAATCGGAAGTAAACATTATTTTGTATTTGTTTGTAAGCCCAAGAATGCTATTTTCCAAGCCCCAAAGGATATCTCGAATTCGCTAAATTAGTTTCGCGTACCTTTAATAATGCTATGGTCTATAGAGAGTTGTGGGGTTTCCGCATGTTATAGTCGATATGAAGTGTTTTTTTGGCTTCAGGGAGTTTATTACTTTAGCTGTATTGTGGGGGAGATGGGGTTGTAATAATTTCACTATAAATATAAAGTTTTCTTTTTGTAAGGTTTCCAGGAAGTTGTTGGAAATTTTAGACATTAATTTGTGGTTAAGTTTTCGTCTCAAGCTTGAGGACAGAAATGTTTCAGGGGCAGTTCAAGAATTATACGCAGATTCACTGCAATTATGCCTCTTCTTGACAGCAAAAGTAAATCTCAAAAATAATAGTACATAAAACGTATTAATTATTTGTTGGAATGCGAAAATTTGCATTTCGTTTTCAAACATAGACAATGTGAATAATTACGACGTAATCACCAATTAAGAACTTCAGTCTCAAATTCAGACATCGACATGTGTCAAATAGAAGGTTGATCTACTTGTCTATGAAATAAAGAAAAAAGATTCAATATGAGGTCAGGATAGGCATGTGGCGCCACGATTATTATTATTCATTCATTATTAATAGTAATCAATTATAATTAGGCCACATTTATTCTTTGAAAAATTTACAAAATATACACACATACTTTTTATTATTATTGATAGGCCTTCTCCAATTGGCTCCATCTCTCTCTCTATGTTTCTCTCAATCATCGCATCCATTATTAGTGGACGAAAATGTAGTTGATATTAGTACTCTCCTAATCAATTTTTTGTATTGTTTTAAGTATGCATAAAAACACGTATTTATTGTAAAATAACTATCCCGTATGTATGGTGTTTATTTAAATTCTTCTCCCGAACTGTAGTAGAATATACCCAAATAAGGAACAAAGTACGATAAATAATCAGAAACAAGACTTAGTGATTGGCTCCTGTATTAAAAACGTTATGAATTTAATATACGGGATTAAAAAAAATACTACTTGAGTTCAATCACGTATTTTTCGGAGTATATCATTCCCTGTTTGATACAGACGTAACATAATCCACAAAGGTCTCATCGATTTTGGGTTATAACTTATACAGAGAGATAATGGGGCTAGCGTAATACAAACCGAAAATTTCCTAGTGAATATTTCGGGAATTTTCCTTTCTTTCAAAAGTTTTGTTAGACAATTTTCCTAGTTCCAATTCTAGGTTTTATGGTCTAAAATTGAGTGTCCTATAGTATTGAAATATGTATGGGTTAGATTAAGAGTCGAATGCGCGAATTAAATCGCGTGTCATCTAATACAATCGACTCGATAATTTGAAACTCAAGGGACCAGAGATAAATTTCAAATAAATTTTAAATAATGAGGAGGGGAAACTCGAGTAAAGTTTAATCTAAATTCGTGATATATTATTATATTATATATGTATATACGTGATTATGTATATAACCAATACAATTATTCACAAAAGGTTCGTTATCTATTTGTAAGCGTCTTCGGTCTATAGTCCAAAATGAATAGTGAGAAAAAATAATAGTGTAGTGAAGCCTAACCTTCAAATTATCACATGTTGGCTAGCTACTTATATGGCTATATATGGCTGTATTTATACATATATCCTTCAAGTCACCGATGGAACTTAAAATTATTCAATTTATCGAGTATTTTCAAGGGAAACTTAGAAATGATTGAAAGTCGGCGGTATTTGTGACGGACGAGAGTCATACTTAGCGAATTAATCGAAAGATTGGTCTTATGTTGCTTTAATACTTATAATGGAAATAAAAAGCTCTACTTAATCTATGCTTACCTCGGATCCACGAACGGTTCTGCATAAATGTTCCTAACTGGCTGTCGCCTTGGCAGCGGTGGAGGCACAGGACTAAAGCCATCCATCATATCATCCCGTTCACTGTACTTCAGTGATTTCATCGTCATCTTGGCTTAGTTCACTTCACAACTAAGGCTTAATAGCCTATTCACAATCTTATCACTTACATCACGACACTTTAACGTTCCTTAACATTTTTATTAATTCGTATACATCGATTCTGTAACGAGATTTGTTTATAAAAATACTGAACGACCTCCCCTCGTGAGATTACGCGACGGACTGAGGTCGACGCATGAACTAGTCGTAGGGTTCACCCGAATTACAGTAGATACGTTGAAATTCAGTAGATTTAAGTTAATGAATTATGGAATTGTGTTTAAGAGATTTTGAAGATTAGAAGGCTATCAGTGTGACCCATTTGACACCTCATATATCTTTCTTTGAAATGATTTTTACTTCGTAATTTTTAAGTATTCGCACATTTTTTTATTATTGGTGGTTGGAAATTATTGGTTATTGTTGGTGAAGGAAAACATGAGGAAACTGGCCTGCCGTAGAACCAAAAAGTCGATGGCATTTATAAGGCACCTCCTGTGCCTGCTGATCACCTGCTTGCCATTTAGATTGATTAATCATGAATAAGATACAGGAATCTGAGACCCAGACCTAAAAATATTGTAGCACCACTGATTTATTTATCTATTTATTATAAGTTTTAGTGTTCATACTCTCCTCTACTAAATCTACCGTATATACTGAACTTAGAGATATAATTGTATCTACTGTAATAGCGACTAACACTAGCGATTCAGCCCGCTCGACCCTCGCTTTAGCTTTTTGCGCCCGCGCCGAGGTGCCATAAAAGCTTGTCGATTAGATGATGGACAAAAAATTTAAACCATACGACGAATGGACTGGATGCAACGTAAAGAATAGGTTTTCGGCATGACGTGATGCGGTTAAATTTATTACAAAGAACATGCATTGTGTGAAGTGCGAACAAAGTGCCTTTTTTCTTATAATTTTTGAGCGGCAATTCCTTTAAGGGGAAGTAACGTTGGTGCATGTGGGTTAGATATTAGTTTTATTCTCCAGTAATAATTGATATATAAATATTTAAATCATTCAATATGTACTGACATTTTTGTAATAACAATAATTCTTTGTATAAACAAATTTTCTTTACTTCTAAAATTTGATATCAGAGATACTCCGCGATCGAGGGTAAGGTTCGAAATTTAAAATTGACTCAGTGTTCTTTTTTCAAATCGAATCGATCGTCTCGAATACAATTCGACGTTTAGGCAACTGTATTTAAAAAAAATAACAAATCACTTTGCTAAAGCTGTTCTTTTTTCAAAATGTTAGAGCGACTTTGAATTTAGCCATAAAGTGATGTTCATAACCAAATAATATTATTCCTAATTCGAATTTGACTTTTCTGAAACAGTTCTTTTTTTAAATCATAGTGCAGATGTAAATTTAGGCATAGGTTTTTTTTTTATTCATGGCCCGCAGGTTTGTGCAGACATAGGTAACGTTGATAATATAATTCGAAATTTAATTTAACTTTACTAAAACGATTCTTTTTTCAAATTATAGGAGCAACTTGGATGTACTTTCAAATCATTAATGCAAGTTTTAAATTTAGGCATAGACAGAACAAATCTGTGTCGTTGTGAAAAGCAAAAGATTTCAAGTTCTCCGATAAGCTAAAGTGCTCGCGAGTAAAGGAAAATTCACAATTAACAAATGAATTATTCATTATCGAAGCTTCGAGTGTTCACCAGCTACCTATAACAGAGGGTTACAAGTTCGAATAAACGAAAACTATCAAGTTTATCGAAATATGAATGGATAATCAAATGTGTACGCTTTCTCCTAGAATTACGGTTTGAATTCGCATGTAAAACTGGAGATATTTAAAATACGACCTTGCAACAATGCAATAAGGTTTATTTCGCTAAAAACGCGACTTCTTGCTATGAATCCCTCATCAGACTGCTTGATCTCGACGCTTTGCATGTCAAACAATTACCCTTATACATGACAAATGCAACGGGCGTGCTTGTTACCCTACAAATGCTTTTGAATCATTAAAAATAACCGATTTGTTTGTCCCTATGGCCCATAAAAGGGTTGGTGAAATGCAAAACCTCGCATTTCCATAGATTTATGAGGATAAGAATATTATGTTTCTAAAATAACAAACGGATAAAAGAAAAGTATTCCAAAGTACTTTCGGAAACTAGTTTCCCTCATAGGCCGGCAACGCTAATAAAATGGGTGACCACGGGCTGGGACTACATCTTTTGGGCGTAGGTACGGTCGGCTCATTTGCCTTTTTGCGATACATTTTTTGTAATACTTCAGACTTCAAGAGAATGATCGCTGGACAGAAATCAAAACTGAAGCCTATTTTAAGGCTAAAGACAAAATGTTATCGAAAATTTGTATAGTATAATCGTTGCATCGAATGCATTAAATAATAAATGAAATTCTTAAAAGAAATTTGTTTTCTATGTTAGCTTACGAACTTTATAGCCCACAGATTCAAATATTTCATTAAAACATAAAAGTGTTCTTTATTCAAATTTCGTTACGTACAGCAAGTATCAATGTATTCCCATGCAACATTTGTATTGTAAATTCTTCTTGTATAAACTCGTTCAACGGTTATTTGCTTAGCATATATGGCGCTAAAGAAACGGTCGACATGCTTCAACGTTTTCCCATAACATTGATTTATTCCTGACCTAATGTGTGGGGTCTGTTATGAACTTATGTTCAATCATATAGACGTTCGTTCATTCGGCCTAATGACGCTTGTAAGTGACTTAATTATCAATAACATACAAATGAGCGATCATATATTTTAGTATGTGAAATAAATGTTTTATGACAGCCTAAATTTGACAGAAAGAGAACTGTGGTTACTCTGCGGTCACTCTGAACGAATGAACCCAGTGACAAGTCTTGGTTGTTCACATTTCTGTAGACTTACTAAAACAAGCATCCCTCTTCATAACAGCCTAAAAAAATTGACAGAAAGAGACAAAAAAGAGCTGTTGTTCATAGAGTGGTTTAAATTAATATGGAGTTAGATTCTTGCGGTCACTACATTCCTTAATATTAGTATTAGTTATGTTAGTATAAGTTTGAAAGAAAATTTAAGTTAGATTTATTTTTTAGTAGTCTAGTTTTTGTATGGCCCTATTAAGGGTAAAGAAAATTGGTTGAATGTTGAGCAAGACAAAGAGAAATGGAAAATAAATATGAAGGAGGCTTTTACCCCGTCTATTTTTATGATAGACTAAAAAAATGGCAGAAACAGGGAAAAGTTAACCGTTGTTAAAAGAGTAAGTTTTATTTGAATATAAAATTGCTGCGGTCTCGCTCGACTAATACTAACTCTATTTACATTAGCATTAACAAGAAACACGGCTAAAACCAACTGAATCCTGATCCAAATTTCGGCTTCCGCCACGAAGCGCCACAAAAAATTACCAAACTATTTTAATTGGCGTGGATGTCTGAGATTTCTGAACATTAAAATGTCAATGGTTTCACAAATGACATCTGCGAGTCATTTTACAATATTAGGAGTGTTTTAATTTGTTCAAGTTTTTAAAACATTCCGAACTGATATAAAAACACCACTCGTAAGATTCAGTTTAATAATGAGTCGAACGTCAAAGATGTAATATATTATTATTGTTATATTGAAGTTAATTTAAATAACACTAATTCTTAATGGATTTTAGGAATTATAACACATCAGAAATCCTTTGGCGTTGCGTAGAGATGTGAGGGGTCTCTCGGCATCTTCTAGCGCATTTATTGAAGAGAGTTCATCATTAGACGTAATATGAAATTCCATCCGTATCACCTCGACGTCAGTCGTTCCACAACTGAGCGTTTTAAACACAGTTTTTGCCGCACTGTGGAACTAATTCGACTAAAGGTCCTTCAAGAAAAGAGCGTACCAATTCTTAAAAGGTAACTTTCACGAGCTTTCTTGGAATATGAGTGTCCATGGACGGCGGTATCTTAACATCAATGCCTTCTGGATATTTGCCCCATTTTATAAATACCCATTTATTATTTTTTAGTATATTTTAGCAATCGTGTTGTTAAGTAATTCTTACACGTTATAAGGATACATATTTGAGAAAAGAATGTGATTTATGTGTATTATTCTTGTTCCAGACTTTAATTAGAGATGTTATGTCACGTGTCGTGAATAAAATGTATTAATTAAAGTCGCACCCTTCGTGTGAGTAAGTAAAATAAAAGATATTGATTTCGTGACGAACTGAGCGCGGGAAACGATTCCTGTTATACATGCCCTGCGGAGTCACTTCAACAGTCTTTGTTCATCTAAAAGCAAGCGTGACAGAGGGATTTTAATTTAAGGCTACGTTAAATGAGTCATTGGTCCCGTGGTTCGTCACAAATGCGGGTAGATGTCGAAAAAAATAAAAATATGTCTTTTTAAGAAAAAAGTCTTAAGCTATTTTGAGAGTTAAAAAAACAGTCAATATGTATAATTAATATTAATTAAGGATTTTCATATGAATATGCTGGCCCTCATTGTATAGAGATCCGCCGGGGTTAATTTATAATTGGGAAACCCTTACCCCGGATGAACAGGTACAACTATCCTCCTCCGCCTTCCTCATTCTCTTATCGTGTCAATTATCCCATTACAGTAAGCCCCTTTCATTATACATTTGTAAGGAAATTATATTTCTTAATTCATTTAGGAAAAATAATTTCCTTAATTAGATAATTAATTATCTATTTTGTGTTTACAAATGTTTAATTAGTTGTGTTTATTAGTCTGTGGAAAAGACACTAGTTTCGTTTATCTATGTATGCAGTATGTGCCAGTCATTTTTAATTTGAATATTTTTGCAAAACATTTGAATTTAACTCCCTTAAATTCTACGTGTACAGGTACTACTATCGCCCAACCTCAATAACCTATCTCAATCGATTTTGGACCATCTGAGATAGAAGTCTTAATCCAAATATTAATATATTAATAACCAATCGACGGATTGTAATAGCCATCTGTCGATACAAGCTATCCATGGTAGGTCGGATCGGCCTATGTGAAGTGTGTGTGGTGTGTGTGTGGTGTATGTATATGTACCTTAGTATAAAAATAACAGTTCATTTGTGCCGATATCCTAACTTAAGATTTTACTTACACAAGTTTTTAAAATAATTTAAAACCTATTTGATATGTTTTAAATATATATGTGTATATTTATATTATTTGTACCTTTTTATTTACTTTATTTGGTTTATATTGATTATCAAATATGAGTGTAAAGAGCGAAGCGATTGCATTCAATCCGTCGCCAAAAATGGATTATCTTCGTAGGGTTTGGTTATTGGGATGCAGATAGGAGATCGATTGACTGTCACGGTCTGATAACAGATTGTTTTCAATATAAATAGTGGATTAATTATTGGGTTCGGGCATTAGATATTAGACGCCGAATCAGTCCGTGAATTACATAAGCTTTAAGCTTCAAAAGTACCGTAAAGGATGTTTATTAACACCGTTAGTGGTTCTTAGCTGTGCACCGTATGATTTCTGTTTACAAGTATAATTAGTTTTTTTTTTTTTTTTTTTATATAATAGGGGGCAAACGGGCAGGAGGCTCACCTGATGTTAAGTGATACCGCCGCCCATGGACACTCTCGATGCTAGAGGGCTCGCGAGTGCGTTGCCGGCCTTTTAAGAATTTGTACGCTCTTTTCTTGAAGGACCCTAAGTCGAATTGGTTCGGAAATACTTCAGTGGGCAACTGGTTCCACAAAGTGGTGGTGCGCGGCAAAAACTGCCTTGAAAATCGCGCAGTTGTGGAACGGCGGACGTCGAGGTGATACGGATGGAATTTCGTATTCTGCCTCGACGTCCGATGATGAAACTCAGTAAAGGGCATAGAACGGGTTGCTTATACCCAGTTTAGAAGAGGCTGGCCGCAGGACTCGGCCGCATTCCCGACGGGTAATTACGCACTCAGGGCTCGTTCCCAAGCTCCTCTAACATTTTATGCCTTATTTCGGAGTGTGTGATTTGCTCACATTATTTAATGTAATTGTCGTGGGAGCGGTTTGCACTCGCGATTTTTATTTATTGTTGAAATTTTTTGTCGGTTTATAACGTCGTCACGGGTGTGTATGATTCCAAATTTAAAATAGGGTACCTTTTTTTAGATTAAATTTTAGAATGTTTTTGGCTAATAATGAACTCTCTAACGTCATTAAGGACCTGTACAAAGACGTCTTTTGTTGAGACAGTAAGCCGACCCATGGACCACCGGTTACAAGAGGTTTACAAGTACGTTAAGCCTATAAGGTATTGGCTTCTCCTCTCTCCTAGATACCGTTTGGGGATACCTAGAATTGTAGTTGGTTCAATAAAGTGATGGTGGGCGGCAAGAAATATCACATTTAATTATTTCCGTATCTGAATATACATTCGTGTGCATGTGTGAGTGACATGTAACTTTTGACTAAATTGCAACACAGACACAATTTCACACAACGGAATTGGTATAAAAGAGTCTACTAATTTGACAAATGAAGAGTTTTATAAGAGCAGATCAAACGGATCGCCACATCCGCCTTTTATAAAGGGGCCGTGCGTTACACTTCGTTTAACAAACAAACGCGGACTTCGCAAAATATCCGAGATAAAAGTACTCGACGCTTTTATTTTAAGAGTTTTTGTTCGAGTTTCAAAGACATTAAACGCTTAATTTGTCATTAGCCCTGCATCTGTCAGCAACTGAACTTTTGACTTCTTGATACTGTCTTAAAAGATTTAATGGAATGTTTTTTTGTTTAGAATTCTTGGTAATGTCTATTATTTAAGTCCTAGTAACCTCGGAAGTATTAAGTTTTCTAGTAGATTTAGAGAAAGCATTGTTGGGTGCCTTTCTCGAACCTAATTTGCTTTGCTGATGATTTTTTTTCTGCTTTAAGTACCAAAAATGTCTGGTAATTTTATTTAATTGTGTGCTTATTAAGATAAGCTAACTTCCTCTATATGTTTTACTGTTTTTTTTTAATTTCTTTTTTTTTGTAAAACTTATACTTTTTTTTTGTATATATTTTGTAAAATAATCAGTGGACTTTGTACTTTACTTAGCGCTTGTGCACTTAAACCCCATGGCCCAAGAGTATCTACTCCAAAAGAAACAAACACCGTACAGTCCACGTGTTTTTATTTATACTTGGTTTCATTTAAAGAAAAACGAATAACATAAAAATTATAAGAGATGCAACGGGCGGCCTTATCGCTAACAAGCGATCTCTCCCAGGCAAGTCTAGTAAGGAAGAATCTAAAACATATATATTAAGGTACAATTTATAAGACCGTAAGTGTTCGTAAAGGTGGCATGATAATGGTTTGGGAATTGTTTCTAGTAATGGCGAGGGGCGAGGCCGGAAATTGTCTCTTGTCCTCGCATTAGCCGCGTACATTAGTCCAAACAATACTTCTGTATGACATTTATATGAAAAGGGGTATAAAATCAAGCATTCACCGCAGCGGATGGTCAGAAAATTTTATCATTAATTTTAATTGATTTTAACCGCAGCTTTTAAAATATTTATCCGATGCATTGTTCTTTCAATAAAATAGTTTGTGCCAAATGAGCCTTCAATTAAATGAAAATATATTTTCGTGAGCGAACAAAGGTTAATTCATTCGTTTTTCAAACTTTTTGTTTTTCGTTTAGGAATTTCGAGTGTATAAGTGACACCCTAAGTGTATAAGGTGTTAATTGGACTAAGTAGGTGAATTTCAATACATATATTTGATTTTAGAATTTCCAAAGTCACCTATGTACCGATTCGACAAAACAAATTCAAATCAATAATTTGAATTTTGAATTTCCTAGGTCTAGTTATTTTTATATGTTAAAACAGAAGTATTTTTGTACCGTTTATACTTGAATTGAAGTATTCTTAAACGAGACGGTTTCTATACTTGAAATTATTAATTTGAATTTCGAATCCTCAGACAACAAGTATTTATGTCGTAAACATCGTTACATCAATAATATTAATTGAAGCTGGTGTCTATATTTAAATTTAATGATTTGAATATCGAATTACGCTACAATAGTATCCTTCGTACCGATAAAAACAAAATCATAATTTGAACTATAGTAATTGGAGAACTATTTAATCTTAAACGTGTCATATTTCAAACAAAACTATTTTTGTACCGTTTGTTCTTGAATTGAAGTATTCTTAAACGAGACGGGTTCTATATTTAAAATATTAATTTGAATTAAGAATAATCAAATAACAAGTATGTATATCCTTTTATATCGTAAGCTTGATTGACGCGGTGTCTAAATTTAAACTTAATAATTTGAATTTCGAATTACGCTACAATATTGTTCTTCGTAGGCAATAGCTTAAAACAAAATTGTAATACAAGCTGTTTATGTGAACTTGAAGAAATTGAAGAAGTTTTTAGTGATAAAATTTATTTTCGAATCCAGTTAATTTCATATGTCACAACAAAAGCTCTTACCGTGTGAATCTCATCATATCACGGTGAAGTATTAGCTATTAACTATCGAATTTTCCAGCAATTTGGTTTGAGCATATAATTGCTGGAATGAGTCAAAATTAATTGCCTGGGTTCAGGTTCAACTTGCCGTTAATATCGCAAACAGGTTCTTGTTTACGTTACGGAATAGACATAACAATTTGATTAGTTTCATGCCCGTTCTAGGCGTAGATTTGAAGTAACCTTTTTTAAACTTAGCTTTTGGAAAATTCTCTTAAATATGGAGTCGGGTATAAGAAAACAGTCGGGTAATTCACACACACATGTGTTCCTTTTATGTCGTAAATTTTTAAACATATAAAACGTAGTTGCCTGGAAGAGATCGCTTGAATGCGATAAGGATGCCTTTTTATGTAATTATTATATTTTTTTTTATGTTACAGGAGGAAGACGAGCAGGAGGCTCACCTGATGTTAAGTGACACCGCCGCCCATGGAAACTCGCATTGCCAGAAGGCTCGCAAGCGCGATGCCGGCCTTTTAAGAATCGGCACGCTCTTTTTTTGAAGGACCCTAAGTCGAATTGGTTCGAAAATACTTTAGTGGGCTATAAATTATACTATATTTCTGTATTTGCAACAAGTTACAATAAATAAATAAAAAGATTATGACAGGTACGGATGAGGCGTCACATGATTCCCGAATGAAAAATGATAATCCCTAAAGTTTTGAGATTCCGATTTGTGAGTTAAGCTACGAATAATACTAAATTGTCGACTGTTAACGTCCATAAGTTGTCTTGGTTATATGAATAAAGTTATTTTGAGTTTAAGTTTTAACTAAAACTGAGCGCTAAGAAAATGATAACCTAACCAATAAATAGGAATGTCATAATTCATAGCGGTGTTGCTAGATTAATTCACTCAAACTATTTCTGAGCAATGTTTCTCGCAGGAAATGGCAAATTATTCAAATGCGCTAAGTTTCTGTGTTTATGTCTACGTCAAGATTATGCTAGAAATTAATTTATCCAAATTCTTAAGCTTTATATTGGATTACTGTGTTAATTAAATCCATTACAAAATGTGTTTGAATTACAAAGATTAAGTTTTTTTTAGAACACGGCAAACACGCAGAAGGCAATCGATGGTGTTACATGGACACTCAATACCAGAGCGCTCGCGAGTGCGTTGCCGGTATTGCTACCGTACTACTTTAAACTGTACTGTGTACTAAAATCTGCGCTTACAAATTACTGCGATGACGTCTTCAAATAAAAGTTTTAAAGCAGTGTTGGCCTAGTGACTTCAGCGACGTCTCTCATCCCTGAGGTCGTAGGTTCGTTATCCAGCTGTGCACTAATGAACGTTCTATGCGCATTTGAAATTCCTTCGAACGGTGAAGGAAGAGGAAGCCGAGGAGATGATAGACTAAAAACGTGGTCGGCGTGATCACTTACTTGCCTATTGACAAATAATCGTGAGACAGATTCAGTAATCTGAGGCCCAGACTTAAAAAGTTTGTAGTGCCAGATATTAATTTGTTTGTTCTTTAAATACATCGAATTTCCGTTTATGTTGGATAAATAATTGTTATGCTTTAAATAGTTTTGTTCGTCTTTGACGCAAGTTCAAACAGTAGTTTGGTTCGGCGTTATAGGCACCGCGTTGTAGGAGAACGCTCGCATAGAGGCTTGTATGACAACTATATAACGCGTTATGATCAAATGATTTACGATTAACTTTTCTCAATACAGTCATTAAATGGAATAT
The DNA here is from genome assembly GCA_028984075.1 of Pieris mannii. NCBI lineage: Eukaryota > Metazoa > Arthropoda > Insecta > Lepidoptera > Pieridae > Pieris > Pieris mannii. The sequence continues at coordinate 5,838,332 of CM054797.1, forward strand.
TAAGAAAAACTATTACGAACAAATTATTATAAATGTCACAGTGTACAGAACACTTCTGTCCACACATCCAATAACAGTTTAAATACATTTGAATACCAGTTTTATGCGTTATAAATGGCCTGTTTTATAGCGTTCATACGTATTGTATTAAATATTAATTAAATATTGCATTAAACTTGATTCCCACGTATGATATGATAGATGTCAACGTCAACTAATGCTTTGACTTCATTTGTTACTGCTCGATCAATGAATGGAATTACAAACGCCACTGAACCCGTCACGTTCGATTTTCAAAATCCTACTTTGCAAAAACAAGCTTTGCAGAAGATATTTCCTGTAGAAATCCCATACAGAGCAACAGTTTCCAACTATTAAATTTGATTGACTGCGCTCGCATACCTTAGTCTGTGGAGTTGAAGCGAGTATTTGTGTTCGTGTAAACAAAGTACCATTTCAGTATTATCTTTTTCGTAAAAGTCGTAAAAAGAACATCCTTTTCTGACTTTATGTTTCCGCAGACTTCAAAATAGCTTTCTGGTTGAACGAGCTTTGAGCGTGATCGTAGTCTGTGGTAAAAGCGAAATATTTGATGAGGCAACACAGATTAAAAGGTTCTTTGAAAATATAGATTAAATATTTCTATGAAACTTTAATTAAATGCTACGACTAATATGCTGTTTTGGTTTTACTTTAGTATATAATGTTTTATTATATATTATGTTATATATATTTTTATCGCGAACATTTGTTTTTGTAGATGTCTTCTATAAAAATGTAGTACATCATTTTGCTCTATTATCAATAGTTTCCGCAAAACGCGGTGTAGGAATTTTTATTGGTTCTCCACTTTTTGGTCAACATTATCGAAGTTTTCTTACGGATCCCTAACATTTTTGGTAACATTTTATAGCCTATTTTCATGAGTGATGATTTAGGTTTCTAACGGTGAAGGAATTTTGCTGCACAAAAATCCAAATAATAAAATCTTGCCTCTTTGTTGTAGGAAATTCTATTAATTGTTGGTCGATTTATAAAAAAAAATATTTATAGGCATTTCAACTGTAAAAAGTAAACTCTAAATCTTGCACCGTATTACATATAGCTCAATAAAAGTGTATGTTTAGAATTAAATCTAAATTGTCATAATCGTATTACTAAACTTACGCAGACTTGTAGTTTTAACACGGGCGTTACAATTAAATATATCATAGTAATATTCTCACCTAACATCTAATCGTATAATTTTGTCATCAAACCTAATCGATTCCACCATAAAAGGATCTGATTTATCGTCGAAACCAGCTTGATAATTTCGTGGCTATAATAACTCTGTGTGCCACGTTTATTTGTATTAAAAAAACGAAACGGCCCATGGAAGAGCGATTAGACTATCTTTACTTTCGATCAGCGTGCAACCCGTCGGTGCATTCTTTTTTCCATTTTTAAACGTTTAAAAAGATATAAGAGTTATCCTCGGAAATAATCAGATTTGAATTTAGAATCTTTTCTACTTGAGTCATGAGTTTCAGTATCAAACACGTCTTTCCCGTGAATATGGTTAAGATTTTTGTGTTTTAAGAATATGTTTATAATTTCATATACTATTAAAAATACAGAAATGTATTTTATCAGTAAAATAAATTGTTTGTTCATCAACTTAAATTATGTAATAGCCTTTCCGATTGGCTTACAATTGTAATTATAACTTGTACAAATGTCACAGCTTAACGATTTAAACCGTGCAATGTCTTTAGGATTTCCTATACTTGCACCATAGGATCATCGCATAAGCTTCCGAGTCATTCATGTGAGAATTAGGTCAGTTAGGTCAAAACTCACGCGTTGCCGATATCTACCGCAAACTTTACACACACGTATTGACGTGAACACCGAAAACAATCAACACCAATTGCAATAAAAAAACAAATTAAGATACACGATTAGGGCGACTTATTCCAAAGTATCACGCTATAAGTTAATGCCGAGCTGTGCCGCCCAAGCCAGGGCGGAGGTCGAGCGATCGCCGTATCGGTCAGTGACCGCTGCAGGTCTCACCAAGCCTCTTACTGAGGTGTACCGATATGCCGTGAGGCTGAGAAAAACACGCGCGGACCGGTCGCTCTTTCGTAGCGATTTGAGGCCCTCTTCACGACGCCACTGCGCGCGCACATTATGCGTCGAGATAATGACGTCCTATATATGTCGAAGTTCTGATCCTTAGGAATTTGTTATTTGAAAATATTAAGTAGTATAAATCGAACGTGTACAAGCTCTAACTTTGGGAACAAAGACGATTCATCAAATGGCGATACAAGCTATTGCATATCAGGAAATATATTAAAATACAGGTAGAAACCTTCTTACAATAGCATAGACTACCTATTCTTTTATTTAAAGAAAATATGCTTATATATGTATATACTCTAATTTAACAAATCGGAAATAATTCCATTAAATCGTCGGCGTTAATTGTTGAAAATTTTATTTATCGACATTGAACATCCCTAAAGAGATTATAATTGGAGCATGCGTGGTACTGGGGTTGTCGGGGGTAGATTGAGGCAACGGGGGTGAGGCAGGGAGGAGGTGGGTAAAAGGCGCGTGACACCCGCGGCGGCGGTGCTACGCCGACGTGATCTTGACACCACGTATGCAAAGCCTGTACCCAAATAAATATATAAAATTATTTAAAATAATTGTTTTTATTTAGATTGCAAGATATAATTAGTGCATGTATAGTTCACACGATTTGTATAACTAGTTAACTAAAGCCTTACAGAATATAGACTACTTTCTCTAATCACTTAAATTTGAATTGAAGCTAATTAAGCTGTAAGTTTCACGTAACGAAAGCGCCAAACGCCCATTACGGGCGCGGCTAACGGATATGTAAAATTGTAACATTCCACAGACTATAAATTTCGCAGCCCATAGCAAAACTAATAACTCTTTGGTGGTATAAACTTCGTGGTATTGACATTTGACCTGTATCGTCTAAAACATTGTTTACATTAAGCAAGAATAATGGTTTTTAAAATTTCGTTAACATAAAAACGTTCTTAATTTGAATATTACGATTTAAGATTACGCGGATCTTGTCTATGGATGCTTTGCCTTTTATTAGGCAGTCATGTAATATATTCAGAAATACGATTAAACGGACTTTGAGCCTACTGTATTGACCTAAACTGAGGCTAAACAATTAATTATTTCCATTATTTGATGACCTTGACATCATCCCTCTGATTCTCTTCCATAAGGAAAATAAATGACACAAACGTGCCCGGTCCAAGTAAGGCGACCTTGTGCAATAAAGCCGGGGAAAATATTTTTCAGACCGTTCCTAAAGAGCCATACTTTATTATGTAAAGAGATTCTTCGTAAATGAAACGCTGTTACACAAAAAACTCATACGTGCCGTTTTACGGCCTGGGAATACTCTCAATTCATGTTTCTAAAATATTTTTTGGCTGGTTAAGCCTTATTTATCCAGAAGCTTAGACTTCTTGAAGACACCACGGGTCCAACGGGCAATGTAATAGGATATTATGGAAGACCTTTTGAAGACCACCAATGGAATCCAAAAATAATTTTCTAAGATGACACGCTCTCCCCTCCATAGCGCAACTTAATTCCTTTGTCCCTTTACAATTGTTGACTTTGACTTAACTTGACTTGCGCGTATAACAGTAGCTTAAAACATGTCTGCTGGTAACGTACTAATAAAGAATCTAAACTGAAGAAAGCAACGAAATTCTCACCAGATAAATTGATTACTTGACTCTTAGTGACAGAAGGCACGCGAGCACATTGCCAGACTTTTAAAATTAGCTCTTTTCTTGAAGGACCCTAATTCGAATTGTGGGTTTTACATAGTATTGGTGCTCGGCAAAAACTGCCTTAAGAATAGCTCAATTGTGGAACGATGGACGTCGAGGTGATACGGAATTCTGCCTCGATGTCCGATGATAAAACTCAGCTGCAGTTAATCCGAACAACTCCTCATTGAGCAATAACTGAGCTTTTTCGCTTCCGATTGGGGCTAACTATCTAAAAGAAAACCAATATTTTTTTATATTGTAATACAACATACATAATGGGTCCCCTGATGTTAAGTTATAACACCCATAGTTTGTTTAAAAATCTTTGTTTTATTTTATTTATTTTTATTTATTTAATTATAAGTAATCTAACAGCTTACTAATTAATACATATTATTATACAAAATACTAATACAATACAAAAAGCCAAAACAGATTACATAGATTAACAAATTATGTATAAAAAGCAGAAAACAAGTAAAGCGCATTAAAAGAAAATTTTACATGAAAAAAAATAATAATAATAAAATAAAATAATAATATTTTTTTTTAATTTATTCTATATACTCAAGATGTCATAATATGGAACATGGTGTAATGGTTGCAGCTCCTTACATACATTAAAAAAACTTGGCGATTAAAAAGAATGGCGGAGAGTTTATTGCCAGTTCTTCTCTTCCGTTCTACGCCCTTGATTTGAGAACTGGCAGTAAATGTAAAATTAGAATCATTTAATGTATTTTTATTTTTTTCTGACGTTCATAAGTGTACATTATGTTACCTATATGAATAAATGATTTTTGATTTGATTTGACACTTAATGCCAGAGAGGCGAGTGACTTTTAACTTAATTGCAATTGAGCAAAACAAATGACAATCGGTAAATCTCTGTATGTAAAGCTCGTACACAAATTAATGCCCAATTTATTTGACAGTTTGACGGCCGACGCCGTGATTGCTTCAATATTATGCATATATTAAAATTACCTAATTTTCATATTCCTCATAGCCTACAGGCATTGTTGCGTGGGCGATACAGCGATTTGCATTTTATAAACATTTCAATAAATTTAAAGATATTATTTATCAATATGTTATCAATTTAGTTATTCGTCTATAAATTATTTTAAATTTTGTATATTCTGACTAACGTTCAACAACGAAGGTTTTCGAATAAAGGTACATTTTTGGTTGTATACTTAGTTAATATGACATGTATTTCGGGGATGCCTGATAATATTTCTGTCGAAAAAGTGCTTGGAAATTCATAGATGGCTGATCATCCAGATACCAGCAGGTTTCGGTACTTAATAGACAAAAAACACGGCTATTATAGCATAGTTGTAACATTTATTATCAAATTCCAATTTATTCATTTATATAGGTAACACAATGTACATTTATTAACGTCAAAAACAGAAATGTATATGAAACTTCTCACTTCTCAAATCAAGAACGTAGAACGGAAGAGACGAACTGGCAATAAATTCTTTTGTTTTTTTTATAGAACAAGGGGCAAACGGGCAGGAGGCTCACCTGATGTTAAGTGATTCGCCGCGCAAGGACACTCTCGATGCTAGAGGGCTCGCGAGTGCGTTGCCGGCCTTTTAAGAATTTGTACGCTTGTAGGACCCTAACTTGAATTGGTTCGGAAATTTTGTTTATCATAACGTCTGTTTGCAACCGTCCACATGCGATCTATCAATCGCATGTCGCTAATAAAATATAAACAGATAAATGTTTAATTCTATATAGTAGTTAACCCCCAGTGATTAGCCCCACTCATAGCACTTAGGATAAAGGTCAAGAATGTTTATCAAGCGTGATTAGTACGTTCTTCAATTCACGAAACTTATATTTATCCTCTAAAACATCAAACAATTGTTTAATGAACTTCAATGTATATATTATCTATTATTTGATGTGACAGATAATAAGTGTCCAAAAGTAGATACTGTGAGAATTAACATAATGTACTTTGATGACATCATTTGTATTTAATGACATTCGCCGATTAAAGTAGTCACTTTAATTCGTGTTTAAAATGGATTTTAAATTGTCGTAATGTGAACCAACTGAGAATATGTATGTTTCGTTATTGTGAGAAATACGAACGAACTTTTGGTAGTAACAGTTAATTGATTTATAACGGCAGGCGACTTGGAGTTAGGTTCTCCTGGATTTGGTCCAGGTCAAGGTTTTCCCGTAATAAAAGTTATGAAAGAGATAAGTCAGGGCCGTAGTAAGTGGAGAAGAGTGTCGGTTTAAGTAGTAATTTGAAATGTAATATTTATTGATTCAAATGTTACATTACATTTTTTTGTTTTTTTTTTAAGTATTTTTGTCTACTAATGTACCTATTTTCTGATTCATAAATATTGTTTTCTATGTAATCCGTTTTGGCTTTCTGTATTGTCTTAGTGTTTTGTTGTATAATAAGCTGTAAGATTACTAATAATTAATGAAATAAATAAGTAAATCTGCCTGCCCATTTGGTAAAAGGACGTAAGCCTATAGGTAATTATTATAATAACCTATAAATATTAAAATAAATATTGTTAGCACCCAAATAAGGTTTGCCTTGTTAATGGTTTTATTATATCTTATATATTTAAACGAGCAATTCTTGTATATATATACATATATATATAATTGGAATCTCGGAATCTAACTCCTCCAACGATTCTCATGAAATTTAGTATACGGGGGGTTGAATCATTTCTAGGAAATGCAATTTTATTCGTGTTTTATCAACTTAAACATAGAATTGCTCGTTTAAAGATGTCCATCAAATAAAAACTTAAATATGAATATAATTATCTTTATTCGATAATTATATTCATATTTTTTTAGTATGTAATTCGTACTTAAATATAATTTCCAAAAAACACAACTTATAAAAAATTAATCCCGAGCAAGGCTCGGTCATCCAGATACTTTAATTTATTAAAAGAGCAAGTGGCGTATCCGTTTCGTGATCATTTATTTTTGTTAAATAGGTAAATAGATGATGCCTAGTATGCCTGACACACGCCATCGTCTTTTTTTATCACGATTTTACCATACGAGTGAGAGTACGCACCTAGAACGTTCATTGGTGCACAACCAGGGTACGAAACTGCGACCTCTGTCATGAGAGTCGCACTGTAAACCACTAAACCACTGCCTAATGAAATTTATTATTTAATTCCAATTCAATTAGCGACAACAATTGTTCTAGTTTATAAACTATGAAAAACTAAGCTTAAAAAATCCGTCTACTTGTAATCTAAAGTACACATCCGTCTCTTTTGTCGAAGCTTAAACACAATGTGACAGAAAGAGACGAAAACGAACTTTAAATCAAGTGCAATTAGACTTATTTTTAATCAGACGGCTATTGTTAGACTTAGTCAGCTTGCGATTCGTATACCAAAAGTCATGTGTTCAAAGTAATTGCACCAATACATTTTACTGTGTCTCTTGATTAACAATTAATTGAACGAAAGAAAAAGGTCGAGAAGTAATAGGGTATCGTTTTTTGTATATAAATGTGAATTTTGGTTAAAATAATTATTTCTGTCAGGTAGTGACGGCGTATAACAACCTAGACAATAATATTTTTTTTCTTAATATTTGAGTTATTGTGTCATCTATGTTTTTCTTACCTTATGCCTGGCTGACTGGGATAGATTCCTTTAAATCGATAAAGCACGTTGTCCTCCTAATTAAATTATCAATTATAAATCTAACAGATATATGTACATTTCCCTTAAATTATTTTTATCATTCGTAAGCTCATAAAAGCTCGCGTTTATAGAATGTAATGACAGAGGTCCTGTTCAAGGAGGTTACATACCAAAAAGTCGATGGAGCTTGAAAGAGAGTCACGCGCGGAGGTTTTGTGCCCACGTCTCGAACGGTTTATTTGATCGTTTTAAAGTTACACGGTCGCTTGTACCAAACGGATGACCTGTGCTATTCAACTAGTTTTACAGTATAATATTACAAGCCACAGCCCTTTGTATTTATATACTATAAAGTACTTAGTAAAATTTAATATAAAATCACTACATAGTATAAAATAAAGTCGCTTTCTCTGTCCCTATGTCCATTTGTATGCTTAAATCTTTGAAACTACGCAACGGAATTTCATGCGTTTTTTTTAATAGATAGAGTGATTCAAGAGGAAGGTTTATATGTATAATAACATCCATTAAATAGTAGAGAAGTACTGTTATTTTTGAGGTTTCTAATGTGATGTCGTAAATAATTACATTTTTTCCGCTTACATTGCAAACGCAGGCTGAACCCTACGAGTTTTATCAAAATAATGTACTAAGTATTGTACACATTGAAAAGGTCTACAGAAAATTCCGTGATGGTATATGTCTATATGGTATATGTCGCGTATATTATCGGAGCTTTCCAGCGACGGAAATAACAATACGTAATAAAAACCTGCTTTTCATCAGCATTGCACCCGTGCGAAACTGGGGCGGGTCACTAGTAGTTTAATAAATACATCGTTTGAAACCATCTTTCTGTCTGCTTTAAGACGAACGAAATCAAGTTTTAATGCGGAATTAATTGAAGATTTTTCATCAGTTTCGGACATTTTCATATCTTTTTTCACAAATAGTGATATGTGCCTACTATAATCTTTCTTTACTTCAAAACTATGGTTTCACTGGGCGATAATCGATAATTGTTCAATAAAAGGTATTAATGTAGGCTATACAGCGAAAGAACTTTACACTAATACTAATTCATGTTAATCGATAACCTACAATATGTTGCCACGCACTTGCTTAGTCCAGTCATTACGTCGGAAAAATCGGGTTAGAAATAAAAATGCACCGAGAAAACCAATGGATACGTGGGGGTGGCTAGAATAGCTTAAGTTAAAATTGTCGACCAAAATAACCTAGTGCAATTTCCGCCATCTTGAAGAAAAGGTTAAATTCAGTTTTTTCATTATAACTTGGTTCCCCGTTGAGATACGAATTTTTTTGTGGAATACTCTTTTGTTGATCTTTGCACGATCTATAATTAAGGTCCTATAATTAAGATATTTTTCACGTATCGATCATCGTTATCGACATATCGATAAAAACATAACAATAAATTTTGGGAAAAAAATGTTTTTTCTCGTCAAAGATATCGAAAAATATCCGAAACGAAACTTCTAGAACGTGTTCAGACCTACAATCGTATTTTTATTTTTCATTTTCGACAAGAATTACGACCTCTATGGCCTTCTAACAATGAAAATCACTTAATAACTTAAAAGCCTTGTTCGTCTGTTCTATTATAAAATAGTATCAAGAGAAATACTACAATTGGATGTTTTGATATTTTCTACTTATTTATTAAAGACTAACGTAAACCAAAGAGCCAAGGAGAGGAGAGGAAAGAAGAATTATAAAGAAAATTAGAATTGACAAAATAAGTAACAATTATTGAAGAGACGAAACAGGGTTTGCTGACGTTACATATTATAATAACAACTGAAATGGAAATGGGCTGGACTGCATAAGAAAAGCAGATTGAGCAAAATTGTAACACTATGGCAATAGAAGAAACAAAGATAGGTGATTTAAAGGGTGAAGGAATGAAATCATGAAGATAGCTGGAAAGACCTGGAAGAAATTGGTATATAATAAGGATAAAATGGAGGACAATGGGACCCGCACACAGAGTAGGTTATCGCTAATTCTCTCTCTGTTTAATCGGCTCATGTTTGAGCATCGTGGTCAGCAATGAAACATCTAGCGCGGACTATCTGCTTCCACCGGTTTCTGTCCAGCGCTTCTCTTATGAGATTGTATAGCTTTGAAGACGATGAGTCTTTCATCGGTCCATCTGGTTGGTGAATCCACGTGATCTTTTGCCTTCTGTGTTACCAACCACGAACAGTTTCTCCAAGTTCTCATCGCCTTTGCGCATTGTTTGGCCGAAATACGATACGATTCGCTGTTTGCATACGGTAGACAAGCGAGTTCGTATGCGAAGTTGGGTCAGGATTGATGTGTTGGTGCGCTTCGCAGTCCACGGTATTCTGAGCATTCGTCGCCAGCACCACATCTCAAAGACATCGATCCTTTGTCGTTCTCGAGCCAGGATGGTCCACATTTCTACTCCATCCAGGAGATTCCTACTCCTGTATCGCTAATTACGAGAACTATAATGTGTATATTTTGTAATCTGATTCCAATTCTAATTCTGATCTATTAATTCCGATAAAACAATCCTGCTAATTGACGTCTATCAAATTTCGAGTGTTGTATTAGTTATTAGTTGTTTAATTTCGATATATGTAGGGTATCCACCCTTGCCTCCCCACTTGTTTTCTTTACAAACAGCCATGAAGGTGCTGTTAACGACTCCACGAACAAATACGAAATTCGATCGTATTACGCGGAATAGATCCCCAAGAATATTCGGTAGGGTTATCATAAACCAGTAATAGCGAAGCTTTTTTTTTATAGAACAGGGGGCAAACGGGCAGGATTAAACACAGGGCTATTTGCTGGATCGTTATATCTTGCATGTACTCATTTATTTAGTACTCCTACAGCTAACATAAATTATATAATATAATTGCAAACTATACTGAGAATATAGCCACAGATGGAATACATGATAAATTTTACAACAAAAAGATTTATAAAAGGGAACCTGATGTTAAGTGATACCGCCGCCCTTGGACACTCTCGATGCAAGAGCGGCGTTGCCGGCCTTTTAAGAATTTGTACTATCTTTTCTTGAAGGAACCTAAGTCGAATTGGTTCGGAAATACAAGATCCGCATGTATATAAAATAACTTCTATTAACACAAGTATAATTTATGATTTTGGTTTCAGATTTCAGTGTGCCGTAATCTTTTCTAATAGTTTAGATTACAAACACCGTTGACTCTAAGATTGTATGAGCAAGTTTTAAATGTGTACGTAGTCAGAATGTCCATGGCACAGCCGGGGATCGAACGCACCTTAGGATAAGAGTCGCCCTCTGAAGGCACTAGGCCAACACGTCCTAATATATATTTGCGATAAATATGTATTTTTAATTCCAAAGAACGAAAATGTTAATCCCGAATGCCCCTTTGACTTTCATATTTGAAATTTGTTTTGACGTGTCGTAAAAGCTCTTTTATAAGAAAAATGTAGGTACTCGTTGGATATACAAAATAGAGTCAGAAGTCGAAATAAATATTACATATATCATAACTATTTTCTTAAGCTTAGATATGTGTCGAGTCGACAAAATTCTTCCCTCAATCTTTTTTATAACAATGAGAATTTCTCTGAACTTGTTTTACAGTATTAAGAATAGAGATTCATAGCTTTTTATGATTATATAGACAATCCTTACAATCCTACTTACTCGTTAGAAGGTCTAAAACATGGCTATTTGCTGGATCGTTATAACCATGTCTTGCTTGTGAGTACTTATTTATTTATTTAGTACTCCTACAGCTAACATAAATTATATATATGTAATTGTAAACAAATACACTGAGAATATAACCACAGATGGAATACATGATAAATTTTACAGCAAAAAGATTTATAAAAGGGAACAAACAAACAAAGTATTTAATACAATTAACTAACTGTGATTAAATTTAATTAATTAAGCCTAAATTGGTTGTGTTGTGTAATGGTGTAAAAGTGTGGGTGTGTACGTGATGGTGTGTATGTGGGGTGTGCTTATGATGTAGGTGATTTTGCTTGTACTAATAAAATCTTTACTAAATGACATTTAAAACGGACTTCACCAATAGAGCGACAAATTTTTAAAAGGTCGGCAACGCACTCTTGAGAGTATTGTAGTAGTAGAGAGAGAGAGGGCATTCAGAGCGTCCATTAGCGGCGGTCACTTAACATCATGTGAGCCTGCCAGTTTGCCCCCTGTTCTATAAAAAAAAATACAAACTTTTATCATTAAAATAAACTTGTCAGAAGTGACAAAACAAACAAAGTATATTAACCGTCCAATCGTATCAGATCTATTGACCGAGCATGACGTTGCACAAAACCTACCTTGGAACATTGTTTGTCACGTATTGAACGACTTCTGACAGTGTCAGGATAACCTTATTTAATTCTGTCCGAAACGGGGACCTTATTTAAAATGAAGTGAGGACCAAGAGTATATTGTTAAAACAGGCTACATAGTCCATATAATAATATGTATTTTAATAATAAACTAATTTAGTAAAAAACTACTTTATTTAATACTAGCTGACCCGGCGAATATCGTTCCGCCTAACTGTCGCATAATATCGTGTTAACTGTAGTTTAACTTTAAGGATTTGATTAAGGTAATAACATTAATACAATACAGAAATGTTTTATTGCCATTGCGAAAGAAGAATGGCAAGCCTAACCTCTTCTCTCTAGCGTCAATATTGCGATACTGCTTGTGAAAGCACTTTCTGATAAAAAAAATTTTTGTTTTTTTATCCAGCGTATGAACAAATAATACTGATGGTTTCCCAACACACCATGCCACAATTGACAACGAGAAAAACATGCATGTTCTAGATGATTTACTCCGAAGTCATCAGGAAATCATAGCAACGAACACTCCACCTCCTCACAAAAATCCACAAAAATATATAAAAAGAACCTACCAAAATACATGAAAGGTATATACGTTTTTCAATTTCACATTCAAAATAATTTATTCATGTAGGTAACATAATGTACACTTATGAACGTCAAAAAAAGAAATATATTAAATGCTTCTAATTTTACATTTACTGCCAGTTCTCAAATCAAGAGCGTAGAACGGAAGAGAAGAACTGGCAATAAACTCTCCGCCACTCTTTTTAATCGCCAAGTTTTTTCTTTTTCACAACGTTTGTAAGGAGCTGCAACCATTATACCATGTTCCATATAACATCTTGAGTAATAAACAATAAAACAAAAAATTAAAAACAAAGATTTGTCCTGTATAAAATATATGAAATAAATACACAGCATACACGAATTCAAGTACGACCAGTCACCACAAGTAGCACCCGTTCACAATATTAGCAATATCATTGTACCACACAAAACAAGCAATAACAGAAGTAATGATAGAAAATAATCATCTTTATATAATGTTGGACCACTATTATTTATTTTATTTTATTTATTTATTTAATTATAAGTAATCTAACAGCTTACTAATTAATACATATTATTATACAAAATACTAATATAATACAAAAAGCCAAAACAGATTACATAGATTAACAAATTGTGTATAAAAAGCAGAAAACAAGTAAAGCGCATTAAAAGAAAATTTTACATTAAAAAAATAATAATAATAATAATAAAATTAAAAAACTGAAATTTGACATTTAAAAGCAACAAATAATACTAAGAATTTAAAACTACTACTTAAAAAAATCATATGAAAAAATATTTGAAATAGAGAGAGCGTTAGAAGATATAATAGGTATTTCGGAGGTCCAATGCCTCGAAAATACAATAGATGTATATGAAAAATTAATTCTCTGCTTTACTGGACAAACTTCGGTCCTATATGGGCTTCGTAATAAAATAAAAATGGCTGGGACTGGAACTGCAAAAATATATTTACTAACACATAGGATAGTTAAGATTAGTTACAGTTTATACCGAATAAGTATATAATATATACTAGTAATAATAATAGCCATTTTACATTATATATTTTATATACATTTAAACAAATTTCCATTTTAATCCAATTCTGGTGCATCTGTGTGCCCTTTTTTGGCAAAGGCCTCCTCCAAATCCCGCCATTCCTCTCGGCACTGTGCAACTCTCTGCAATGTAATGGCATGGTGCCCAAGGTACAGCAAACGCAAAAGAGGAAGAAAACTGAGAAGGTGGATTGACCACATTAAAGAAACGGCAGGTGGTACATGGCAGAGAATATATACTAGTAATAGTTTATAAATACAGGCTCAAAACAAAAAAAGAACTCCGTCGTTGACAAACAGACTGTAATCAATCTTCGTCTAGGTACACATAAGTAATACCAATATGATGAAGTGTCGATACAACCTTCGGGTCTCCATATTGAAGGGCATCATTCATACTTTTATTTATATGAAGAACGGAACAACCCAACAAACAAAATATGAGTCTCATACATAGGTCGTGAATTCGATCCCCAGCTGTGCACCAAATCTTTCTATGAGCGCATTTGATGCTTGAAGGAAAACATCGTGAAGATTCCCGTATATCTTAGATCCACGAGTCGACGGCGTGGGTCAAGCAAAGATCAATTGAAGACTGCCACTGACTGATTAAAAAAAAGCTTAGAAAAGATTGTCATTGGTTCCAAGATTAGAGAAGAAAGAAGTTAATTTATATTAAAATTTCATAACTTCACTTTAACACCATGTACAGGTTGTATGGAAGTTAAAAACATTTATAACCGAATGTGTTAGCGAGACTAAAGTTTGTATAAGTTTACTGTGCAAACAGAACGTGTGAACAAAACTCAGCTGAACAAGGAAGATGACGAATTTCTTATGCTTTATTCCGCGGAACTGTATGTTGCCACTTGCCACACAGGTGTAAATTGTATTCGCAAATGTATTCTACCAAATGCTATAATAAATCCTATCTAAGTTTATAAATCTCTTACATGCAAGCTGGTGCCCATTTGTTTGCATACTACTATGATGTATGTGATGTTCTGTATGGATATGATCACGTGACCAAGCGTGAAGGATGATTAATTATTTTGACCTAAAGGTCACGCTAAAACGTGCGACTCTAATCCTCGAGGTAGTAGGTTCGGTCGCCGTTGTTCAAGAATAATTGAAGTGAAACTTCTTTATCGACGTATGGGAGAAATTTTGTAAGAAAACGTCACGTTTTTCGGTTACGCGCCATGTTGCTTTTTTATCGAAGTTTAGTATAGTGACGTAAAGAATATAATGTAATATATGATAATAATAACAACAATATATTAGTTTTGAAGTTTGGTTTGAAATAAGAATAACAATATATTAATTTGAAAGTGATAAAATAAAAAGACTTGTTCAAATTTAAGTGAATTTACAAGAAAAGTGAGGGTGATTATACATTTCGTTCAAATTCAACACGTATGAGCATGATTTTAATGTTTATTTGAGGTTAACCTCACTTTTTGATTGTAAATATCTGTGAATGTATATAAATCTGTTAAAATTAGCAAGTATTAATAAATATGACTGAAAAAAATGTTTTTCTTAAGGCTTAAGCCTTATCTACCCCATTTTCGTGAAGTTGCAAATAGTAGAAAAATGATATGTCGTAAAGAAGTTTCACTTCTTACCTGTGTACTCTGGTACACACACATATTTTTTTCTTTTATATTCGCCTTTAATACTCGCGAAAAAAGAAAAAGTCTACGGCCTGTGTGTGCGGTCACTTATTTGGCTGTTAGACCGATTTAGAAATTTGAGTCCCAAACCTAAATAGGTTGTAGCTTTTTTTAAAGTTTTTGTTAGTATTTCCGCATATTAGATATTTATTGAAATAAAATGTAGGTAGTTGATCTACACTCTACAGACATAACTATATATTACTAGATATTATATACATCACGAAGATGTACCACCCAAAAGATCGGAGGACGAACTGAAACTTACAGCAGGCTACAACTCAAGAAGAGTCGCAAAAGATAGAGAACGGTGGAAAAGTTAAGACTCACTTAACATCAGATGAGCCTCCTGACCGTTTGCCCTCTGTTCTATAAAAAAAAAGGTTAGAGGAGAAAGTTTGCCAAAAGGCACACCGAACTCCGAAATATACTGGAGTGAAATATACATATATATAAAGTGACTGAGTTTCGGAATTAAAAGGCTATATTATTATTATTATATACATCACTTTTATATTACGATAGCAGTGTACGCCTGTCTCAAAGTGTTTTTGTCTAAGACCCATGGGCATTGGTTTGATTGAAATAATATGAAGGTAGTTGATCTACTGATTATTTATGGCTATAAATATGGTCACGTGACAAACCGTGACGTAACTTAAAAAATTGTAAATTATGATAGCAGTGTACGCCTATCGCAAAGCCTTATCTAAGGCCGGGTACAAAGTATAAATCTTTCATTGCCTGTTTGCTTCCAAAAATTGTAATCTATATACAGTTTTAAACAAGTAGACTCAGGATAAAGCATCTTTTTTGTGTTGGTTGTTCTTTTATACAGTAGTATTTCGTGTAACATAAAAGCAATCGTCGTAAAAAACCGATTCAAATCTTGAATTTCAACAGATCTTAAATCCTATTGAATACAATGTATGGGGAAATGTAGACGGCTTTTTGTAAGCCGATATTTTAGTAATCGGCAAAGTATAAAAGCGAGTGGCTTTTTAAATGTTTTATATTTAAAATAAACTGTTTTTTCCCAATAGGTCTGTAGTTTTGTAACTAGTAAACGACCTTTTTGTGTTAATTTTTTAAAATTATAAAACTTAGTATTGTCTTTTATTAACATAGCTTTTACACATTTAAAGAAAACACTTTTTACCGGATTGAAGCTATGTACGATTCGCGTGCTTTACAGCGTGCGTGGTCACGGTGACGACGAAACGTCGGATACATTTAAAATTATGTTAAATAATTATAAGTTTACAATAATATATAGCTTCAATCTGGTAAAAAGTGTTTTATTTGAAGTATAAAACTTTCACTAGAAATACAGAAATTTGGATGAAAAACGTTGATATCGAGCCGTATTTTTGCAATATACCTACACACATTTTGGAATTAATTGAGCCAATAAATGACAATGATTTTTGTGAAGTTAAAAGTTGCCGAGCGTTTTATCAATCAACACGTTTTAAAGTTTATATTTTTACAACCAATATCCACATCGAACATTGTGTGGAACTTTTGTATGAATAATTTATTTATAATATTCGTAGCGTGCTCTTATTAGAATTACTGAATATTGGATCGATTCATTCCTCATAAGTTAAGTTATTTATTTTGGAAGGCTCACTAACGAAACACTTACAGATAACTCTTGACATATAGAAACTCAATACATGCATGTGTATGAATGACAAGTGTGCACAACATTAAGCGGAAAACATAACAATGATAAAGAGGAAATAAGTTAAACATTAAAGTTAAAAGACAAACTAGATAATAAAATACAAATCAGCAATAATTATAGAATTGTAATATATTTCTTTTTTTTACAATATTGTCACCATCGGTCACGGATCAACAGCGGCTGCAGCATCTTACGTCTGAAGACATGGAGACTATCCTAGAATGGACATGCTTCTCATAAACTCCAACCGTAGTTTATAGCAGATAGAGATCTGTTTAGTGGAGAATTACAATCGACTTTGGTTTCACTGCTTGAACGTAAAAAGGACTGAAAGTTCTCTTGATTTAAAGCATTTAATAAATCTACCAAGTTATTTAAAATTTTGTAAACAAATACTTAAAAGACATACGTCGAAAAAGTGTCTGAGTTTCATTATAGGACGTCAAGGCATTCAAAATACCGTACGTAATATCTTGACGTTCGTCGTTCCACACGGTTTTTAAGGCAGTTTTTGCCGCGCATCACACTAACGCGGTGTCCTGCGTAAGCGACGAATACGACGCGACGCGACGCAACACGACGCGACGTAATGCGACGCGATGCTACACGCGACAAATGTCCTACGTAATTTGGTCATTACTTCTCGATCATGGAGAAGTACAGTACAATTTTGCTCTAAAGTTCATACTTAAAATATAGACTTTTAAAAAAATATCATAAAAACACAGAAAAAAAAACAAATATAAAGAAGAACGAACGTTTACAAAGAAACACATTTGGCGAGTTCCATCATTTATATCCAAAATTAAGAAACGATTCTAAAATGTTTAAACAGTATTGTGGAGTGTTACCGTCTACTTTCGATTACATTATTGCTGATATTATGTCTGAATTTCAATTAAAAACAACAACTTTTCACTAATAAACGATTCCTATAATGTTTATGTTTTTTGTCCCACAACAATCTTTGCTCACGCACTGCGGCGATCAATGCTTTCGAATCAACCATTTCGTAGTTCGTGGTGTCGCGTCTGGTCGCCCTCAAAACAAATCCGCGTGACGTCGCGTCTCGAAAGCGAAAGCGAAGAGCTAAGAAAGCGTACCAATTCTTGAAAGGCAAAGCACTTGCGAACATCGTGGGAATGTGTCTCTTACTAAATAAAAAAATGATGTGGTGTAGTGGGACACCAGGTAGGAAGTTGGAGAAGTTGCCTAATGTAGAATCGACACAAATTGCAAAATAAACGTGGCTACTCACGAGCAAAATGTATCTTCAATGTGAGTATTCGCCACGTGCTTGTCCATGAATTCATGAGTATATACTACGCACTGCCGGCGTGGGGTGGTAATAGAAAGAGAAGGGATGAGAGAACGAAAAGAAAGAGGGAGAAAGAGAAAGGTATACACTACTCGCTTGTGTATGTGACTGTCGCGCCTGCGCACGTCTCATTTAACGGTTTTATTCCAAGGATTTTTTCTTACGGTTTTACTATCACATTTTTTTCAGTTCGGTCGCGCAGCAAAATCCCTATCCCCTCCAAGCAAGGAACTTCGTTACAAAAAAGAATAAAAGGAAGTCTTAGTAATTCGATGAGTAATAAATGAAAATGTATAATGTCTGTTATGCGCGGGGTTGGGTTAAGTAGTGTTCAGCCGAAGCAAATGAAATAAGCATACGTTGGCGTACGATTTATGGGGCATTGGACTATTGTGCCGACACTGATTACCTTTTATGGAGATTTGGCGTCTAACGCGCCCTACCATCGAGTTGTATGGACGTAAAACTTTTATGATTCCACAGCGTTTTACAGCAAAGTATTATTATTTAGTGAAAGCGACGGTGATGTAATAAATCTCCACTCCTGCGTGAACCTTCGCCTCTTATCTCGGTAAAGGAATACAACTTTCTGGCTTCTAGACAAAGTGTTTGGCTTTATGAAATCGCGGGTCACTGAAGACTTTTGAGGAATTAATGAGATTTTTTCGCCACGTCAGCCTCGAAACTCAGTTTATTGTGATACGTTTATGATTTTTTTTGTCGCCCGTACTCGTTTATATTAAATTTCTTTATTCATTAGTGGTTAAAAGCACTCGACATTTCATGTTAAATTATAATGCAGCCCGGACATACAATGACCACTATTTAAGCCTTGACTTGGTTATCGCGGAATGTGGTTAAAAGTGTAATAAGAATATCCATATCGCAAAATCACCTACATCGTGAGCACACCCCACATACACACCATCACGTACATACCCACACTATTACACAACACAACCAAATTAGGCTTAGTTAAATAAATTAAATCACTATTAGTTAAATGTATTAAATACTTTTTGTTTGTTTGTTCCCTTTTGTAAATCTTTTTGTAGTAAATGTATCATGTATTCCATCTTTGGCTATATTCTCAGTGTATTTGTTTGTAATTATATATAATTTATGTTAGCTGTAGGATTACGGAATAAATAAATAAATATTTATTTGTGGTGCGACCGTAGAGCAGACGCAAAATCTAAGTAAGTCTTTACTGCAACTATGATTTTGTTTGCTTTGGAGTAGACTGTGGCCGTGGCATTCATGTTCACAGGCGTTTATAAAAGATTTAAGTTGGCGCCTAGTAGAGGTTTTCGTTTTCCAAACGAAAAAGTTTCGCAATAGCAATTCTGCTATTTATCAATTTTTAATTATTATTAGAAGGTAAAGAATATTGTGAAAAGTAATATTGGTTTTGTATTTATTGAAAAACGCGCGTTTTTCTAGGCAGTTTTTGCCGCGCACCACCTCTTTGTGAAATCAGCTGCCCCACTGAAGTATTTCCGAACCAAATCGACTTAGGGTCCTTCAAGAAACGAGCGTACCAATTCTTAAAAGGCCGGCAAATCACTCGCGAGCATTTTGGCATTGAGAGTGTCCATGGACGACTGTATCACCTAAACATTTAAATTAAAAGGTGAGCCTCCTGCACGTTGGCCCCCCTGTTCTATATTAAAAAAACTAAGTTAAGAGGCGAGAAACGAAACAAAAGATCACGTGGTCGTTAATCGACCAGATGGATCGATTAAGTGGACTTATCATCCCCAAAACTGTACACTGTAATAAGAGAGGATGAGTATATTATTGATCCATGTAGTTATATATCCATTCTTTACGTGCTAGTTATATAAATAAATAAAAAATCTGCTTCTACTGTACAAGAGTTTATGCGACAGAATTTCCATCTAAATTTCTAATATGCAGCAATACAAGAAATCAACCAGTATCATGTATTTTCTCGATCTCCCTTTCTCACTCACTCTCAATCGGTCTCAATAGCTTTCTCCCTTTTCTTCGAAAAAAAAAACGCTGCACAAGTTCGTGACGTTTCATCCGTAAAAAATATCATCATGCGCCGTAATAAGTTTCATTTAAATAAAAAATTATAATTCAAATCGATTAAGAAACAAATCGAGCATGTTTTCTATCACTAATTCATTAATCTTGTATTAAATAGGTTTTGTGTGGGCACCGTGACAGGCTACATGTTTCTAATTAAATTACGGCTAGCGTCGAACGGACCTCTTTAAATCATATCCCGGATTATCTAAAAGGTCGTCCAATACAAAATAGTTATGTTAATAAATACCTAACGCAAACAATTGTATAAATTTTAGTTAATATTTATGTGAAAGGTTTTTAACAATAAGCATCTTCTAGAATTGTTTATCAGTCACCTAAACTGTTACCGTGGCTCAAATCAAGACTTACCTTAGACACTGACGCCCGAACCCAATAATTAATCAACAATCTCAGATTGAAAACAATCAGACCGTGACAGTTGATCGATCTCCTATCTGCATCCCAATAACCAAATCCTACGAAGACAATCCATTTTTGCAATGCACCATATTTGATAATCAATATAAACCAAATAAACTAAATGAAACCGTACAAATAATATTAAAATATACATGTCTATGTTTAAAAAATATTAAATAGCTTTTTAATTATTTTAAAAACTGGTCTAAGTTAGAATCTTGAGATAGGATATTGGCACAGTAGAACTGTCATTTTCATACAGGTCTATCCACATACACCGATCCGACCTACAATGGATATATTGTATCGACAAATGGCTATTACTGGCACATTTTTACCAATATTTGGATTAAGATGTATTTCTCAGACGGTCTAAAATGGATTAAGATTGGTTATTGGGTTTCGGCATTAATTACATAGCTGTCGAGTCGACTCAAAGTTCCACATGTCGAAACTAGAAATATTATTGAGAATTTATTTACGAAGTATGACAGCTGAATCGGACATAGGGCGCCACAAGGGCATCATATAATTAAACAGATAACATTAAATTTACGAAGTCAGCTCGTAAATATGTTTATTTTATTATCTGTAAATGTCACTGATTAATTAATTGAATAATGATTAAGTCTATTGCGATGCCTGACCGCGGCCATCATAAAATGCTCTAACTAGGAGCCCATTAAATTTGTATAACTCGAAACTTATTTAATGGCTAATCAAAATTAGTATAGCAGTTATAAAAAATGCGGGTATTTATATGTTCTATACATATGTTTAGAGCAGTGTTGGCCTAGTCACTAGTGGCTTCAGAGTGGAACTCTCATTCCAGAGGTCGTAGGTTTCATCCCCGGCCGGCGCTAAAGACTTTTTTATACGTGTTTAACATTTGCTCGAACGGCGAAGGATCATCGTGAGAAAACCGGGTTGCCTTCAAAATTTTGACGCCATATTTGGCACAGGAGGCTGTTCATCTATAGATATTTTTTATATACACATAACAGTAGTCGTTTGCATCTATTTCGTTGTTTAATAATAATAATTTCACAAGATAGTAACGTATTAAAAATACTGTCTTCGCTGGGCTAAGGTCGGTGTGCAACTTTGTATCAGCATTGAATTATTCTGTCCTGAGCTAATGTAGCAGTTATCAAACAAATAATTTTGAATATTCAGTTTAGATTTGTTATATTATTATTTTTTATTGTTATGTACTCGATCTCTAGATTGAGACACCTTCATAGATAAAGGCTTCCATCAGCTTGTTTTGAATCTTCCATCTTCTTTTGTATCTACCATCCACCTAGGCCCCTCACTTTTTGTTCACCTTGTCCTTTCCATATATCTTTAAACTCCACCTTTTAGCTTTGCTTATTGCTATGCCCCGCCGATTGCCACTTCCTTCGCTGTTTACCATACCGAAATAATGATTTGTAAATGATCCCAAGAATCAAAATCATTTATGAACGTCAAATTAGAAGTATATATTAAATGATTCTAATTTTAAACTGCCAGTTCTCAAATCAAGGGCGTAGAACTTAAGAGAAGAACTCTCCGCCACTCTTTTGAATCGCCAAGTATTACACAATTTTTGGAGCTTCCACCATTACACCATGTTCCACATGACATCTTAAGTAATTAATAGTTAACTTATCATAGTAAAATAAATTAAAAAGCTCCTCTAATAGCAGGAGGCATTCTCCTAGCATTAACTTACATTCTCGGGGAACACCGCAAATATAGGCGATACTAGTGTTTTTGGAACAACATGTCATAATGCGTCTAGTAAAGACATAATTGTTTCCAAGGAAGACACAATATCTAATCTAACAAAATAATACCTACTAGACATGACAAATAGAACACAGGACTTCTAGATTTAAATCACATATAAGGTATTAACAAAAGACAGCAGTACAGCGTGGAGACTGTATTCTGTTTAGTATTAAAATTAAGTCAACGTGCCCGTTAATGCACCGTACAGTAGATAAGCTAACAAGGCTATTAGCCGAACAAGTTGAACAATAAGGACTTAGTATCATGAAATATAGCGGAGACGAGGCGAGATAACTCAGGCCTTCTTTTCCCCTAATTAGCCATTCAATTCTCGTAATCTTGTTTACCCTGCCCAGGTGCGATAATGGCGATATTTGCATGCCGCCATATTGTTTTCCATGGCTGCCAGGATCCGAGCGACGAACCCCCGTTGTTTTGGTCTGGCTTATTGGATCCGCTATTACCTTGTATTGATCGGGCGTCCATTATCTATATTCGTTTATTTTTCGTGTAATGAAGCTCGATTCCAATGAGCTTGTAAATTTGTAGTCGATATGACTTTATGATTTCATTGCAATGAAAACCTTGTCAGATTTTATTACAGATTTATTTCCAACTCGCAAATATACAGTATTCACAATGTTCTTAACATACCTAGTAATTATAATAATTAGAAATTGATCAATAGAAACTATATTGTATTGGAGTGTTGGCAGTGGCTTCCTGTGAGTCTCATCCCTAGACTGGTTCGATCCCTGGCTGTGCACCAATGGACGTCCTAAGCGGCGAAGGAAACTGTGGGGAAACTGGCTTGACTCAGTTCCAAAAAGCAGACGGCGTGTGTCAGGCACAGGACAATTGATCATGAAGCAGATCAGAGAGAACAGACAGAAATCTGAGGTTAGGCCTAAAAAGGGTTGTAGCCCGATTTACCGTTATTCTGATTGGTTTGGATGATTGGTATTTATTTATTTAATTATAAGTAATCTAACAGCTTACTAATTAATACATATTATTATACAAAATACTAATATAATACAAAAAGCCAAAACAGATTACATAGATTAACAAATTGTGCATAAAAAGCAGAAAACAAGTAAAGCGCATTAAAAGAAAATTTTACATTAAAAAAAAATAATAATAATAATAAAATTAAAAAACTGAAATTTTACATTTAAAAGCAACAAATAATACTAAGAATTTAAAACTACTACTTAAAAAAACTACTACTTAAAAAAAAATCAGAGTCTTCCCGCTTCTCCAAGTACTTCTTGACATCTCTCTTTTTGTGGTAGAAAAGATCAATGTCTTTTGTTTGATTTTGAGAAATTGTATGATGAGAAAATAACAAAATTTTTGAAATTAATTATTTTTTTATTTATTTATTTAACCGCGTTAGAGACAGGATTTAATCCAAAATTATAAAACATTTTAACGCGGTGTATGGAACTTTATCCCTCCGCAATTTCCTTTCAATTCTATTAAGACACCGAGCCATGGACGTTCAGTTTTAGGATGGCCATTTTTTAAAACAGTAATAGGGTTCGATAATAGCTTTCCCGGGGTAAACGTCTGTGTTATGTCGTAGGGATTTGGCGAGCTCAAGCGATATGCTAAACTTGTGGCTTGGTCGCTGACGCGGCGTCTGGCTCGACCTCGAAAGATGTGATTATTTAACGACAGGATCCTTGTGGGCTGGGGGCGCATTTTATAATTTAAACAGTGAATTTTTTGAAGCACTTGCGATTCGGGGTAAATGAATTGTTATGTATGGCGACTAATGTATACGTAGCGTAAATTTTTAGGGCGTTCTCCTAGTTAGTTATTTATTAGTTATTTTAGTTATATTTCGTATCTTTCACACGTTTCGTATCTGACACTCTCAATGCCAGAAGGCTCGCGAGTGAGTTGCCGGCTTTTTAAGAATTGATACGCTCTTTTCATGAACTAAGTTGAATTGGTTCGGAAATACTTCAGGGTAAAGAGTTTGATATGTAAAAAATCATCAAATTGAGATCTGATGATTTTTAACATATCTCTATGTCCATGGTTACAGGAACCATTATGAAACATTACAATAGTACTTAGGGTCAAAATATGACTATTTATAGAATAGCGACCAAACGGGTAGAAGGCTCATCTAATATCAAGTGATACTGCCGTCTATACACTCAATGCTGAAGCGCTCGCGACTGCGTTGGCCTCTTAGGAAATGGAACGCTCTTTCCTTAGAAGGCCCCTAAGCTGAATCAGTTCGGAAATACTTCTTTGTTCCACATAATGGTCGTGCGCGGCAAAAATTGCCCTAAAAACTATCAGTTGTGGAACTTATAAAACTACCTTTTCGATTGAATTTAAAAAAAAATGTACGGAAAAATATTAAATTGGGATCTACACAATGTTATTTGTCAGAATACGAGTTTGATGAGAAATTAGATGCAATTAACGTAATGGCATAGGTATTAAAATTCGTGAGCTTTTAAATTCGCAATAAGCGTTAATTGCCCGCCGCTAATCTCATACTATCAGCAGGGCTGTATAATTAGGGGCGACAATGCCTCGCAGCAAACAATACTGCATAAACCACATGTCAATTTAATTTGACCCTCCAATCCAAGATGGCGGCGCTCCCTTATTCAGGAGTACTGAGTAGGCATTACCTGAGGCAAAACAGCTTAATAACAAATGTGTTGTAGTAAAAACCGTTGGATAATTTTTGAAAAAGATTATGTTATGCAATTAGGATCTTGATTGTGCCTTGACCTAAAGCGGTAGGCGATTGGTCTTGCGATATTCCACAAGCGAGTGGGGTTTTAGAATAGTCAGAGTGTTGCATCTGTCACACATACACATATTGACAATATTATTATTAATTATTTATGACAGAAATACATACATTATCCTTACAGACTATGCCAATACGACAATGTCGAAAACGATATATACACAATATCGCTACTGTGAATTCACGCTGCGAACATATAAACATGTCTTTGATAACAGCATGCGAATATATATCTTATATTACGATGTAATTATTAATAATCTGTGCCTAACACGAGCCTTATCTACCTGAGATGTCAATTGTTTATTGCCAGTTACCGCGAAATGTTTTGTTTATAATTGCGCACAAAAAAAAAGAAATTTCTTTTCATATATTCTTTATAAATGGCCAGTACCAATAGAGATAATAACCTAGATAAAATCCTCTTTTTCATCAATTCAAATTCCCCCCGAATCTTACGAGTCACAGAGTGCGCCTAATTGACGCGTTTTGGATAAAATATTAGCAGTCGCCCACGATATAATTTACTTCAAGAAATACTTCTATAAATACCCCTTTCGTCCTACACACCATTGTATGTAAATTATGTGTTGTAAGCGGCTTCAGGTTGAATTTATTGATATAAAGGTAACGGCAAATTATTACCACATTGAATTTAATTCTATTTAAAAAGCTATATATAAGCCTTCGACCTAGAAGCTAATCTCAATCTTCTAAATAAATGTAAATAAAACTTAAGACTAGATATTTTGCCCAATGCCCAAAGCAAGTCGCAGTCAGAGAGTGTGATTTATTAATTAATTTAATTCTAAAATTATATTATTAATTTAAGTTAAAACAAATAATTAATATATTTGTAAAATTACATATCCTTACACAGAACATACATTATCATAGTTTAATGTGTGTCTAAAGAATTGTTAACAAAGACATATAAACAGAAATGTGTCATCCATTGTCGGTACTTTAAAGATTAGTACCAAAGTTCTATTTCTAACAATGTTTATTATATTTACTTTGACAGAAATTTAACCTATTTAAAAAAATTATTATATAATTTCATTGCCTTAAACAGAAGATATACACGATCACAAAAATAGAATACTTCAATATTTTTAACTTCCTGAATTTATTAAGTTGCACACGTGTCCTTCATGGAATAACGAATAAAAAACTGTAAATAATTACAGGAATAAACTTCAGTCGTTTCATTTAATAGGCCATAACTCTGTCACCAATGTGGCAATTATGACGAAATGTCTATTTCGTAAAATTAAAGTTATATTCCAAGAACTCTATCTACCTTTAAAAACATTACAGTGATTTAGATAATCCATCTCCTTTCATTGAATCGAAAATACAAAGGTAGAAAGAGAGGTATATGTTTTTAGCTTGTTATATTATAAAGACTGTTGACTGAATAGACATTGAACTGAGTAGAAATTGTAGTGAAGTGAAACACTAGACCGATTTAAATAAATCTACTCCATTACTGCTATATAATCCTTCTGTATTATTTTTTTTAGAATATATGGCACACGTACACTCTCAATGCCAGAACGCTCTTGAAGGCATAATAGGCCTTTTAATATTAAGTTGAATTGGTTCGGTAATACTTCAGTGGTTAGCGACTTTCACAATAGCAGTGGTTTCAGATTTGTTCTGGATTTAAACCAATAAAGTAGTATGTCATTGTTTTATACAGAACAGCACGGTAAGATGGAAGGTGTTGGAGTTGGAGTCATGGAGTTTCACAACGCTGTTTTCACAAGAAACGACAATCCAAATCGTGATCTCTCTTTCTCTTTAGTAGCTCATTTTTGAGCGTCGTGGGTAGCTAGGATACATCTCACAATCTGTTTCCACCAGTTTCTGTCAGGCATGTCCAAATCATGATATCGTGTTATAGTAAACAGACTAGTAGATAAAAGCGAATAGCCGGTTATGATGCGCATGAGACGTTTTCGCAATAGCAATACAAAGGCGTCTATTTTCAAATTAAGAACGCGGGAGCTATTCAATGGGCGCGAATGATATAAATTGGTTAAATGAGCTTGGCTGTGCATCACCGGGAGATGTCATCTCGTCCCTTATGGTAACCATATCCTTTTTTAAGAATGTTTCTGTATTTCAATGGGAGCGGTGGACTATTGTGAATTAATTATGTTGGCTTCAGAGAACTTTCATTGGGTCCAATTACAATTGGCGAACGCATTTTGAAGGTGCTAATTATAGATCGTAGGATTGTGCGTTTTTATGTTTAGTGAATATTTAATTAAAATTATGTGTGTTGGCTTTAACGCGTGACTCTCATCCTTGATGTCGAAGGTTCGATCCCCGGTTGAGCACCAATGAACTTGTATGTGCGTATTTTACATTCTCTGCATCGGTGAGGGAAAACATTCTTAAACAACAGACCCAAAAAGTCGACGGCGTGTCACAGGAAGCTGTTCACCTACTTGGCTATCAGATTGACAAATCATAAAAACAGAAACATCCCAGGCATATTATTTTAAAATTCTGTAGTTTTAATGTTAATTTTTGCATCTTCTAACAAATTATAAAATATGTTTTCCAAATGTGTATAATACTTTAAAGAGCTGTTTAATATTTGACACTTTTGGCTAGTCAACTAAAATGCCTATTTGTGTGATTATTTCTACTTTGATACGTCCATAACATTTTCAATGCAAGTACCAGTGAAATAATATTTAGTTCGTACACAAGGTCGGTGTTTAAATATAATGTTCTTGAATATCACAAATGCAGGAACAGACCGAGTTTAATGTGCTACAAAGGGTGTTCCAATATAATTGAGTTAATTAAAATTTATTTACAAAAATTAATTTTTAACTTAAGATTTGTATAATGTTTATATGTCGAACTAAAATGTGTACGCAAATATGACGCAAATGTTTTATCAACCCGATAGCTCTCAAATAAGTTTTAACTGAAAAAAAAAAGTTAAATTTCCATTTACTCAATTTCATAATTGTATATGCCCCATGCCCCCTATGACGGGATTTTACATATTACAATCTCATGATTCTTATTACTTGTATGTCTATCAAAGTGATGAATCTGTGCTAAGAACTCTATCAATCAATAAGATTGAAAGCCGATAAATACTTACTATGCGTATCAAATACAAACAAAAAATAATATCAGTGATAAAAATATTTTTAAAAGAATTTATAATTAATATAATTTTTTTTTAAAAACATAGTACATCTATCTCTTTACCGTAGGCCTCATGTGTATGTCGAAAAGGGCCAGGCGAGACTCTCAACCCTAAGGTCGTCATTTCTAATCTCGTCTGTGATTTTTCGTTACTATATTCGTAATATAACAGGCTAACGGCCAAAACGTAAGGAATATAATACGAAAGTTAGATGCACTGGCATATTAAGAAAAAAGTCACCAGAAACAATAATCTGAATCACAATGGTTGTAAAAGTTTTTATTATTAAATTAGCTTGGCCATGTAAAGCTTCTACTAAGTCATTAAAATTAAATAATGTGGAGAAAAGTGTATGAAATTTGTGGAGTATGATGAAACGCTAAATCCGGTGCGATTACAATACAGACGGTAAACGAATTCTTGATATTTCAGCGAGCTTTGGTTAAAATATTGTGTCTTGATTTTAGTAAAAAAACCTGTTTACTAATTATATGGACTGCTTTATTGGTCTGAATTAGAACATACGTCACAATAGGAAAAGAGCGTACAAATTCTTATAAGGCCGGCAACGCACTCGCGAGCCCTCTGGCATCGAGAGTGTCTATGGGCAGCAGTATCACTTAATATTTTGGCATTCTATCGAATTAGTAGTAACTGTTAAGGTAGAATAATTTAGTGGATATAAATAAATAAAAAAATATCAGATGAGCCTCCTGCCCGTTTGTCCCCTGTTCTATAAAAAAAATATATATTATTTTAATTTTGAATAATGCTAAACTGATTTGTCTACATCAGTAAACAGTTTTAAATATATAGAACCGTCGCCAAATGACACAGAAAATTATTTATAATATTTTCTTATTTCGATTGAATACTGTTAGATTTATATATATGGTATCAGGACACTTTGCTTAATAAACATCTATTGTTGCCGACAGACAGTCCCTGATGCAGAGGAATAAGTTACCCACGTTTTCTGGAAGGCGTGGCTGTGGCTTCCCAACGAACAGAAATCCTTGGAGTGTGGTCGCTCCGTGAAGCCTGAAACTTTGAAATGCCCAAGAAACTTTTGAACTTCTGGGAGGTGCTAGGCTGGCTAAGTTAGCCAGGTTCACAACAGACTAAATGGGCGTCAAGTGGGGAAACTGAATTCACACTATATTATATTGTGTCCACCCGTATCACCTCGACGTCCACAACTGCGCGTTTCTCAAGGCAGTTTTTGTCACGCACCACCACTTTGTGAAACCAGCTGCCCACTGAAGCCACAACCAAATCGACTTAGGGTCCTTCAAGAAAAAAGCGAGCCCTCTGGCATCGAGACGGTCCATGGGCGGCGGTATCACTTAACATCAGATGAGCCGACTGCCCGTTTGCCCCCTGTTCTTTAAAAAAAAGTATAATCTTTGAAAAATTGGTCCACGGATAGGGGAGCTGTGCTTTAACAAATACAAGAAAACTAAATAACACATCAAATTCATCTATCCTTTGGTTTTTTTAAACTCACTAAAAACACAATGCAAATGTTATCGTTTTTATACGCCTTTAGTTATACGATGTAAAACGATACGATTAGCGAAGAATCGAGATTGGATGCTATAATTACTTGATTGACTGGGTGTGGCAGTGATTAATGCGTCTTTTGTTAATAATCGAATTGCAGCATTTCTTTCGGAGACTTTATTAAAAAATAAGCTGTGCAGTTGTTTGCTGTTTCGTTGAAAAGTGGAAAGTTGACGTGGAAACGAGAAGTTCCATTGAAAGTCAATTTTCGAAGTTCGAGGAACGCGGACCGAATGCAAAGTTGTATTGCGCCCTTTGCATACTACGCAATGTCGCACGTGATGCCAACATTTCTCGAGAACATTCTTCCTGATATTTTTTTTAATAGGGTTAGTACTTATGATCGAAAACTGGCTGACAAATGTATGTTTTTTTAATTGAACTTTGAAACGCTTGTGTTAGAGGTAATGGACTATGAACAGCCATCCAGCCATACACAAATGTGGGTTTAATAATCTACTATACTTTCTTGCTTATTTCTTTTTTAAATAATTCGTTTAGAATGCATGTAGCTACAGAATAGGTTTGATAACCTACGTCATAAGAACTAATTGTTAAATAGCTTATGTCAAAAGCAATAATTAACACACCGATGATATACGAAAAAATAAAGACAACTTTTGAAAATGGAATACAATACACGACTTTGTATTGTAGTACCCACATACAGTAACATCAATTTTATATTTAACCGTGAATTGTAAATTTTCCCCTTTCTCCATATGTTCGTTATTTGTCGAAACGCTGTGTAACACTTATAAGGTTTATTGAGGAAGTACATACAGATGGCCGGCGCGTGCGCATCCGTTTCCGCGTACTAGCCGATGCCCGAAGACAGGTGGTCTGTATTTGAATATTGAGCGATATAAGGTGTTTGATGAGAATGTTAATTATCTAAGAACAATATGGTAGACATGCTGGCTTCTATTCACGCTCGATTAAGAAGCTGTTACCCATATGCAATTTTATGTTAATTTAACGAGTGAACTACAATGTTTTATTTGTATAGATTCTATCAGAAAAAAATAATATTGAAAGATTTTCTTTAAAAAGTCAAATCAAAATTGATTAAAAAAAGTTTATTTAATTTAAATGTTTATAGTTAGGTCTGTCTCGGTACTAAGCAAGTAATCAGCGCTGCAGCAGCGGGCCTGACACTGGGTGTCGCTTTTATTTGCCGCAGGAAGTTTAGTTTGTCTTCATTGTAAAGAATGGATTGGCACTGCCGGGGCTGAATGCTTCTTGGAGTCACTCTCACCAATACCGCTTCATATTTAAGCAATGTTATCAGCTATTTAATTAATGTGACATCTTCTATTCTTGCAGGAATTTCATATTATAAACGTCTGTAACAAGGTGGGGTGCTTTTTCGATATAATTTCAAAATGAGGGGAAAAAAGAAAATTTCAAATCAAATAAATTAAAAATTTAGGATTTTAGGAATTTTTTTTGTAAAAGATAAAAATAAAAAACCATAAAAAATTGTTTATTTTTTTATTTTTACATAAATTTTGAGGTTACAGGAAAAAAGTGTTTTTACAAATGTTTTTGATTATTTAATATTTTACTGAAATTTTCCATTTTACTTTTTTCATAGGATTTGTAGTTTTGACGAAAATTATCTTTCCTTTCATTTTTTCTAATATTCTACTCTTTTTCCAATGGTTTTTATCCTACTTTTTTTAGGGTTCAAAAATATCGTCCTCTAATCCTATCCTGGTCTATACAACGCATGACTCATGGGATAATGCGAGACTCAAGCTTTATTTACACCCAAAACCTGCCGTTTGCCTCAGCTCTCCAATCCAGAACAACAATTCAAGAGACGGTTGCAACTGTTTATTATTGCAATTTCTGAGATTCCTATTATTGTGGAGTCAGGAATGAAAAGACGAACAATAGAGCTTGGTGAGTGGTCATCGTTATAGCGGGATTGCTGAACTGCACTTTTGTTTTGACTGTACTTAAACATGAATGGAAATGTCATTTGAAGACACTTATTTTTAAAAAATTTAAATCTTTTCTTAGCTAAATAAATAATTTTAAATATAAAGTGTAGTTTTTTACCTGATGTGAGAGGGAGTGAGAGATTTTGTGCTCTTTTCTTGTCCTTCAAAGTTGATTTAGTTCGTAAATACTATTCGTTTCGTGTAATGAATGACTTAATTATGGAATTGACTACTCAAATTTAAGTATATATACCTCAAAATATTTCGTATGTACTATGTAACTTAAGGATAATAACTCGAATGGTAAATAATTGTTTAATTTGCATTGATTTATAGTTAGTAGCATCATAGTCATATAAAATATACTATTCTCAGTTCTCATTCCAGTTTTGTTCCGCCTTAATATGATTACACGTAAAAATTTGTTCATTTATTTCTTGCTATGCTTAGACTTAACATCGAGCAGGGTTGGCCTACTGGCTTCAGCGTGCGACTCTCATACCTGAGGTCGTAGGTTCGATCCCCGGCTGTGCACCAATGGACTTTCTTTCTATGTGCGCATTTAACATTTTGCTCGAACGGTGAAGTGATCGTGAGGGAACCGACATGTCTTAGACCGAAAAAGTCGACGATGTGTGTCAGCGCCATTTAGAAATGATCATGAAACAGATTCAGAAATCAGAAGCCGAGACCTAAGGAGGTTGTAGCGCCACTGATTTATAATTTATTTATTTTATGCATGACTTAAAAACTACTGATCAACTTAATAAATGTATTATTACTTAAGATGTCATGTGGAATATATTGTAAGGTTTGCGGAGAGTTTATTGCCAGTTCTCTTCCGTTCTACACCCTTGATTTGAGAACTGGCAGTAAATGTAAAATAAGAAGCATTAAATGTACGTTTCTTTTTTTGACGTTCATGAACACATTGTACATATATTCATATAGATAACAAAAGAACAAACGGCCATGTTTTGTTTCGCCTTAATATGATTTGCTTAGCTCTCCTATTTCGTGGTTACATTCTAAAATATGAAACATTTTGCTATACATCTAGGCAGTTCACGTTTACTTGCATTTTTAAAATTTTTCTTCATAAATTCTTTCCTTTCTTGATCTCTAAAATGAAAACAGAACTTTTATTTGTGCCTGGACCAAGTCTTTAAGTTTTGCGCTTTGCAACATATGTTGCAATGTTTTTTATTTAAATAGATAATTTACTACTATTATTTTTTACTATTTACAGTGTTGGCCTCGTGGCTCCATCGTGCGACTCTCATACCTGAGGTCGTAAGTTCGATCCCCGGATGTGCACCAAGGACTTTCTTTCTATGTGCGCATTTAGCATTTGCTCGAACGGTGAAGGAAAACATCGTGAGGAAACCGACATGTCTTATACCCAAAAAGTCGAAGACGTGTGTCAGGCACTGGATGCTGATCACCTACTCACCTATTAGATTTAAAATTGGTCAGATTAAAAAATCTGAGGCCAAGACCTAAAGAGGTTGTGGTGCTACTGATTTATTTTATTTTTTTAATTTACTACTATTACACTACACTCATTTTTATTAAATGATAATGCTGTCTTTGGTACGCATGTAAATTTATTTTTCTTGAAAGAAAGAATGATAAATCTTTATTATACAAAATATAGTTAAAACAAGCACAACATAATTAAAAGAGAAAGTGCACCCCACGCTGGGATATCCTGTATCGCGGGCAGGTTCTTACATTTGATATATTAATTATTTTAGATACTAGACTCAATAAATTCTACATAACACATAATTTTATAATAAAAAGACTGTTGCATAAGTAGAACACTTTCTATCTCAGCCTAGTTTAGCTTTGCCTTGTGTTGTAGAAAAGATGGTCGGCAGTGACCAATGCAGTCCGCATTCTATACCTCGACACTGCCGACCATCC
Source organism: Pieris mannii (assembly GCA_028984075.1). NCBI lineage: Eukaryota > Metazoa > Arthropoda > Insecta > Lepidoptera > Pieridae > Pieris > Pieris mannii. The sequence goes on from CM054797.1 coordinate 5,872,165, forward strand.
GTTCTCCTTCTGTGAGCATGTAATGCAACAGAAGGAGAACGGGATAGCGCTTTAGGACGAATCCTAGGGAAAGAAGACGGGGAGTAAATAGGAGAAGACATGCCCATCTATACTTCTATGTAGTGTATACTGCAACGGAGGTTTTTGAGTTTAACATGCCGTTGAGAACTTCTTGAGATGGTTTTAGTGGGTTTTGTTCACCCAGTCTCTGAATAGCAGAGGTTTTATAGTAATGGGGTCGAATCCCACATAACCCTGCAACTGTTTAGGGTGATAGATGCGCAAATGCATTACCACCTCGGATATAAAAAAAAAGTGCGTGCGTACAAAGTACACATGTCAGAAGTGAATCTTCTTTGTGAATTAATAATTACTAAGATAATCCGTTGGCAAGCTTTTTTATCAATAAATAAATAAAAAAAGGTAAAAGTCCTAATACTCAATGTATGTATTTGTATATCTCTATTCACTGTACGTATAAGTGTTAATAATAATATATATAAATAAATTAACTAGTAAACGAATACACAAACCAATATAGCATGTATTATTTCTCAATATCCCTTATTCTCTCTCTCGTTCAATCTTTCTCACTATAGCTCTCTCCCACCTCTCGCTCCATGGCACTGTGCCTGATACGACAATCGCTCTATCTCACTTTTTCTCTCGATCTTTCTCACTTGCTTGCTCCCTACTCTCACTCCATCGCTAGTTGCTTCATGCTACGTTCGCCCTGTCTCAATCGGTCTCGATCGCTCTCTCTCTCTTTTTCGACACTTCCGTTGCATACTTGCGTGACGTTACGTTTGTAAAAAATTTACCCTCATGCGCCTAAAGAAGTTTCACTTCAAAAAGCTTCGGTTGAAAAGATATTGCTAAATGAAAGTGAATGTATAAAGTTTTTAATCGATAGTAAAAGTTTTTAAAAAGTAATTAAAGATGAGAGGGCTTCTAAAAGGCGTTGGAGGTATAGGATTATAAATGTATCTTTGTATTTATCTCCAGCGAGGACGGAGTCACAACTATTCATAAATTATTATGAAAAAAAACTTTCACTTCATTCTTAAGAACATTCCGGAATATACTGACGTGAAGCGGTTTTTAAACTGGCGAGTCATCATTCAAGTACTGACCTCTGAACCAAAGAGACGTGTATTATAATATTAACTTGCACTGCCTGTCTGTTTAATATCTAGGCTAATTCGTATCTAAAGTCTTGAGTGCTGTCAAAAATAGTTTGACAGCTCTTGATTTAGGTTTGACGATTCTAGATTGACTAGTATTATAGAATGTCTGGCATACGATTTTGAGGGATTCAGAAAAGAGGCTGAACTTTTTTATGACTAGGATAGTTCGTTTGATACTTAGTCTCAGTGAGTAGTTATTTAGTGAGTAAACTTAAAAGTTCACTAAATACCATCACAGCTTAAAACGATTGTCTTAATGCGAGTGTAGTTTTTTCGGTTATCTTTATCAAAAAATACGCAATCATAATGCAGGATGCACACGTGCACAATTCAATACGTGACTAGTGTGTTATTGCATCAAAGAAACGCTGCCGTTGGTATTTCGTAATAGAAAAATATTTGTATAGAAGGTGCGAGAAATAACAAAAGGCCGGCAACGCACTTGCGAGTCTTTTGCCATAAATAGGCGGTATCACTTTAAATCGGATGGGCCTTCTCCCCCCGTTTGCCTCCAATTACATAAAATAATAAATAAATAAAATACATATAGAGAAAAGATGTGAAGTTAATCTTGAAAAATATTAGCGTGATTATTTTAAAAAGATTTTTGAATAAAGTTTATAGTTTTAGAACTTGAATTTGAGTATTTTTTTAATATAACCAATAAAAATAATAACCAATAAAATATATTATATATTTTTTTTAATTTTATTCATTAACAATATTTCTACTTAAGTAGAAACATGTAAGTATGTTGTAAGTATGTTTATTAGATTTTCAATTGGTTATACATATATTAACTAGTATTTCTTATCGTAAATATATAATATGATTACGATATTTTTGCATATATTTAGCCTTAAAATGAACTAAACAGATGTTTCATTCGTAGCAATTACTAGTAGTAAAAACCCGGTATAAAACGAATTCAAATGTTAATATACTTATTTTAATATATATTTTTATAAACTGAAAAATAGCTTACGCCAAGACTGTATTATAACATAGTCGAAAGTATTAAATTATTTTACGTAAATACTCAATTAATACCAATGATAATAATAACCCATATATTAATTCATAAAACCAGTAAACCAGAGCAGAGATTTATCTGTAAAGCAATGAATGCTTGCTTCCTCCATACATTTCATATTCAGCTCTTTCTCTCGCATAATTATTTTTACGTGCTAACATTGAATTAAATATTATATAAAATCTGTTATTAGTTAAATTACTACATGTTTAGTTTGATTGTTCAAATACTTCTTTGATAATTGACTTAAGCACTAAGTCTTTAATAAGGTATAAAGTTAGCGGAGTTGCCAGTTCTTCTCCCTTCAATGTCCGTAATTTAAGAACTTGCACTGATTAAGTACTAAGTCTTGAATATTACATGAACTACATTTGGCGGAGAGTTTCCCGTTCTCCGTTCAATGCCCGTATTGACGTTGAAAAGTGTAAATTTCGTAGCCTGTGTAAATAAATAATATTTTTTTGGATGATGTTTTGTTCTGTCTCTTCGCGTAATCATTAACAAGTACAAAGGTGACTTTCAAGTGGATACTAAAAATGGCATAAAACATGGACTAAAAAACCTGTTTCCATGGAAACAGACACGAGTCAATAGTCTTTTAGTTAAGCCAAATGCGCTTAAAACTAAACGATATTAAATTTATCTCTCCACATTTCTGTATAAGTTTTTTCATAAAAGGCTCCGTTAAAATATGTCGTTGCAGGAAAACATGTTCTGCAGAGTTCCGCTTGGTTCTAATAACATTCCGGAACGATATTTCACGCACTCGATAGCAGCGTACATCACTTAACCCGACACCGCGCAACACGGGCGATTTATTGCCTACAACTTGTTGTGATAAAACGTAGACAATGGGGTATCGGATCGTGGCGATCGGCGGCTACACGTGTATGCTTTTAGCCCTAGACCTCACATGACACCCAATTAGGTGGCTCTCCATATATCAACATTATTACGCAACATCACCCGGGGTAACGGAATTCGGGACAATTAAGGATAAGATTACGGAACAAAAAGGAAAGTGACACGGAGTGAATTTAAAAGACCATTAATGCCAGTAATGGAGATGTAAAAGTCTTAAGTCTTACGTTTAACTTGGGATTTTATTATCTTTAATCTCGGAACAAAACAGTTCTTTTGATTTTGAAGCACAATTTAGGGGGCAATGAAATAATTAATTCAATTTAATTGTAAAGCGTTCCGTAAGTGACAAAAACTTAATAGGCACTTGTCAGGTCGAGTGGAGGGTGAGGGTTAATTGTATGAAAAAAATCATAAGAGCTATAAAACTCGCGTTTTGACATAAAAGGTGAAGTTGAAATAATAAAACGGGGTGGAAGACTCCCCCAACTGCGGTGAGATATCGACGATGTCATTAAAAGACACGCGCGCTACCTCCATTTTTCACACATCGCTTGATACGCCCAGAAATCTACGTCATTTTCCTCATATATACCAAGATTTTTCTGCGGTTGCTTTTCAAAAAGCATTTATGCCTTTTATAAAGACTAAGGCTTTCCACATTTGCTAATAATATCCATTAAGCATTCCTAGCGGAACTTTTTTAAATGTTTCAAATTTTAAATAGTGGGTTAAATTAAACTAGACTAACTAAGCTCAGGCACTTTTTCAGCGAATTTAAAACGTGAGCTGAGTTTTGCAAAAATAATTCCTGCAGGAATTCATTTATAAGTTTGTATATCGTTATTCAAATTACGCTACCCGTATCGTAACCGTAGACTGACAAGAAGCAATCAATTCTGTATTGTATAAAAATAATAGTCGACCGCCGGTCCCTGGTGACAAACATGGAAGCCGCATCGTGTATCACACTGATACACATCAGTACTCGTCGGAAGGTGCTGTTAAAGTGATTTTTATTGCATTCGATTCGGTTGCTTTGTCACATGTCTTCCACAGGGTGAAATACGATAACCGACTTTGTTCCGTCGCTATCGTGTGTTCATTAATTATTTTGTATAACAGTTGAATATAACTGCTATTATGATTTAATAAAATAAAATAAGTGGTGCAACCTTTTTTAGGACTGCGACCCAGACTTCTGTATCTATTTGTCTATCTAAAACGCAAGTAGGTGATGAGATGTCTGTGCCTGACATACGCCGACTTTTTGGGTCTAAAGCAAGTCGGTTTCTTCACGATGTTTTCTTACACCATTCGAGCGAATGTTAAATGGGCACATAGCACATATAACTCCATTGGTGCACAGCCGGGGGTTGTTAAAAAAATAAAAACTATTGGAACTTTTTATTTATTTATAAAAACACCCCTGCTTTAACAGGCGACTCTAAATTAAGCAGAATGCACAATAAAATTTACAGACGAAACAAAAAAAAAAAAACCGAAAAATTAATCATTTCAAATACAAGAAATTAACTAACTACTATAGGCAATAAATACTAGAGCTTTTGACAGTTTACTCAACGGACAGTGAAAAAGGTCTATCTGTGTAAATCGAATACTAAATAAATACACCTCTGGCATTGAGGCTGTCCATGGGCGGCGGTATCACTTGACATCAGATGAGCCTCTAGCCCATTTGCCCCCTGTTCTATAAAAAAAATTGAAGCTAAGGTACTGAAGTACTGCCGAATTACTGTTCTTGCCATGTCACAATTTGATGAAGTTGTAGCGGGTAGACTATTTGAATGTATGGTGGACAGGTGGGTGAAATTTAAGCTTATTTCGTGTTTATGGTTTCATTTTAAGTAGCCTTATGACGTGCGTGCACGCGACCGCAAAGGCTTCAGTCTTGACTTGTGGTTATGATTTTAGTGAACCATAACATATCACCGGGATTTAAGATATATGAGTAATGTTCCTGTGTACTTAATAATATTTATTTGTAGCACTGACAAGACTGAATAAACATCGAATTGTAATTGTTTATTATTATTAATTAAACAGAGACATTACAACATGAGGATAAAACAAAAGAAACAATTAATAACTGATTTATTAAATAGATTAATTGAATTAAGTTAATGAAGAAAAAAAGTATCGAAACCGCAATATTAATTAATTGAAATCTAACTAAAGTTATGTTATTAATATAATTAACAACAATATGAATCTTTTAATTATCAACCAGCTCCATGCGTTCTTTATCCAGTTAGTTTTTTTTAGTTTAGTTAGTTATCCAGCGTTGGAACAGCAATACTCCAAAACATTCCTTTCACTGTTTTTATACATATATATCATTGGACATTGGATAGTTGCTATACTAGCATTTCGTTACTATAAAGAAGTATATTTCATACTAAACTTAAAATCAACGAATACATTCATTATAAATCATGTCTGCCGACTTGTAGGATATCGATTGTGCTGGAGTCGCAACTCGTCCCAACTCGGCTAAGGATTAAAACGAGCTTTATTATCCTCCCGTTGACCGTGTTTCCGTGTCTTACCTTTCCGTATATTAACATACATTTATGTTCCTTTATGTTTCCTTTAGGTCTCAAATACCTTTAACAAGGCACACTTTCGTGCCTTTTTTTTGTTTGATCTTCTTAAGGAATGTTGGTTAACAGATGCTTTATTTATTTGTTCATTTATTCATGTTTTAACACATAAATACCAAGTTCATACTTAAATTGTACATAATGACAAGGTAGTGCTTAAAATGTTATTTAGTGATTCAGTTACAGTCAAAATCTGTTATAACGATATCGAAGGGACTACTCATATTTGGTCGTAATAACCGATAGTTGTAACAGTCGATGACGTTGTCGGGAGCCGGGACCTTTGATTTTGGTCAATATAACCGGTATGTTGTTTTAACGATGTCGTTAACGGTTTTGACTGTAATAGAAAAATATTAATGAAAAAAGAAAAAGTAAATATATTGAATCGTTTGTCCATTTCTATTATTGAGATAATACTTTAAATAATATTGTTTCGTCAGAAATCTAATTTTTTAATATGTTTTCTGTGTATGTTTTATTTGTAAAAATACTCAAAAACTATTGGATCGATATTATTATTTTCCATTATCATACAGGTAAATAAAAAGTACCTGCCTACAACCCTTCGTCTTCAGTTGTCTGTATATGTTTCGTCATAATTTTATCCAGAAATGTTATAGAAAAGTATTTCCAAAATATATTAAAAATAATTGTCAAGCCTGATTAAGTTGAATAATTCAAAATTCAAATTTTATTTATTCATGTAGGTAACAATGTACACTTATGAACGTCAAAAAAAAGAAATATTAAATGAATTTAATTTTACATTTACTGCCAGTTCTCAAATCAAGGGCGTAGAACGGAAGAGAAGAACTGGCAATAAACTCTCCGCCACTCTTTTTAATCGCCAAGTTTTTTTTTTACACAATGCTTGTAAGGAGCTGCAGCCACTACACCATGTTCCATATGACATATTGATTAATAAAGAATAAAAAAATACATTAAAAACAAAGATTTGTCCTCTATCAGCAGGAGGCATGGTGAAATAGGAGCACGCACTTACACACTCGTGAGAACAACACGCAAATACGTAGTATAAACAACATATAATGTTTGTAACAACATATAATGTATCGCTTATTCTGTATACAAAAGTATAAACAAAGTTTTTATCATAACTTTTTTTTCTTATGTTACAAGAGGCAGACGGGCAGGAGGCTCACCTGATGTTAAGTGACACCGCCGCCCATGGACACTCGCACTGCCAGAAGGCTCCCAAGCGCGCTGCCGGATCAAGGAATCGGTACGCTCTTTTCTTGATGGACCCTGAGGGTCTGTTTCACAATGTCCGGATAAGTTCCAAATAAGCTATTTATTACTTATTGGTAGGATAAACAGTATATTTGGGTTTCACGACTGTCAGATAGCGCTTTTCGTCTTGAAATGCTAAGTATGTATTTTATTCGGAACTTTTATCTTTCGAATAATTTATGTGTTGCATAGCTATTTGGTACTTTATCCATACAATGTGAAACAAACATATAACATAAAAACGTGCTACTAGTAGGCACAAATATAATCTTCAACAGATGCTATTTTTATAAAGATATCTCCACGTTTTTGATAGCAAGTCGAGAGATCAAAGCGCCCTATGCATTATATTAAAGTTTCAACCGAGTCCGTAATTTCCTTTTCAATTACGTGTACTTGAAAAAATACAAATTTTATTTGTGCTGTGGTAATTAAAAAGGGATTCTGTAATGAAAAGGTATACAGTTCCGAGCCTCTCAATTTCGCATCCGTTTGTTTGAGTGCCACGCCTTCCGGGATTAAAGGGTGGCTGTCATCTGTGTTATGTTGCGCCCTATATTTTACACAATTAGTATGCAAATCACTATCAACTTTCGTGTAGTGCAAAATACTCTTATACCCTCCAATAATGCTTTGAGATACATAATTTAAAAATGGAATCCGTTTACTAAACTATTAAATTTTTCGTTCTGTATTCCATAATTGTTAATTTTATTTTATAGAACAGGGGGCAAACGGGCCCGGGAACGATGCCAGAAGGCTCGCGAGTGCGTTGCCGGCCTTTTAAAATTTATGTTTATTCTTAATATATAATAATAATATAATAAAAATAAAACTTAAATTATTAATTTGAACTTAATTTAAGTTTGCTTTATTCTAGAAATATACAACAAACTCAATGTATTTTATTTACTATTAACTTCTTATATATCTAGATAACATGCAGATAATTGAATTAAACAAATATTATATAATATAGTTAAATTCCATACAAAGATACGATACAATACGTCTAGAATTCAACGCTAATTGCGTCCCATACTTGCAATAAACGTCCAAGCATTTCGCAATATTTACTATGGAAGCATCCTGCAATTTGCCAGTGAAGACGTCAATACCTAATCACTTATAGTTCCAAGTTGCAAATAGAGATTGGAGACGCCGAAGTTCCTGGGGCACGGATGTGCGACCGATTGGATCTGGCTCGAAGTTCCGTCGCCTCAAGAACTAAATCTATTTCTTGCTAATTTACTAATTAGATTGTGAAAAATGCATTTATAATGAATAAAAAATGCGATAAATGGTTAATATGCGATTAATGGTTGGTAATAGTGTTCTTTTTTTGTCTGTGTGTACTGGTACTTTAACAGAAATAAATATACACTTTATTTATATTTGTTTTATTAACCTGTTTTGTTATTAGATTTTACGAATACACTTAATTAAAAGTAATGTTTAAAGAACTTTATTTCTCATTACAAAAAAAAAGTATTTTCTTTACATGAAAACTTAATATTAATATGTATATATACTTAATTTTACAGTTATATTTATATTGAAGTATTTGAACAAATATGATCTGTGGACTAATCGCTTGAGAGTTACTGTATATATCTGTTAGTATATTTTATATAAACTTTTATCATAATATTTGAAATTTACAGCGCATTAACTCTAGTCTATACACTTTTGAATATTATGAAGAGATAATATCCTCGAAGCGCCAGCGACCCTTTTAAAATATTCTGAGAAATTTGCGATTCAAATGTGCTAAGCCGTTTTAAACGCCTAACAAATTAAAGGCGGGCTCGTTATAATCATTAATTACATTGTTATTTAATATAGATTATGTTTTGTATATAGAACTGGGAGCTAGTGGACAGAAAGCTCATATGATTACACTGCCTCTGAACTTGCGTTGTCAGCTTACGATGTTACGGGTATTATGTTATTTAAAATTTAAAAAACAATATACTCTTAAAGTGATTCGCAGAAAATCGAATATTATTGACGCTGAGCAATATGCCCTAAAACTTAAATGGAGATGGGCAGGCCACGTTATACAGATGACAGATGGTCGAAAGCAGTAACCGAATGGTGGTGCAAAATGAACAAGAAAAACAAAGGAAGACCAATAGAGATGGAAGAAATTGGATGATGATGGCACAAAATAAATTAAAATTTTCTTTTGAGAAATACATCACTATTTTCTTATGACGTCAGTAACCGACTTTACAGAAAACCGTTTTTTTTATTCTGCGCTTTTATCGGATAGGTAGTATTGTAAGGATAAAATATACCGACAATGCATGGGAGATAATATAGACACAAAGCGAAATATCCTTTACAGTGATTGCATACGAGAAACTAGCATTGTAGTCTGCGATGAGCAGGATTTCATGTTTTAATATTTTACCAGGCTCAACGTGAATCGTCGAATAGGCAAACAAAGCCTTACCTTAATAACTATGACGTAGGTTCCGCCAGAACGGAACAACGCGGTCTTATTATTAATAGCAAGAGTGCAAATCGCAACTGTTCTGCCATAATCGCTTGTGAACGTTGCAGGTCTCAGGTGAACTCTTTAAGAAATGTTTTTAGGACTATGCTTCGAAAATATGTTTCATTTAATACTCGTCTTACATGTGTTTGTATGATTAATTTAGGAAAACCTAGTACCGTGCATAATAAAATGGAGTTTGTATTAAGTCTCTCGTGTCTTAGTCTTGATATGTGCTAGATATTTTACTGTGTCTAGTATTTAAAAGAAAGTAGGCGTACAGATTGTCCATGGACCTACACGAAAGAATTATTATTTATCTACAACCGCTAATTTGTATGTTATTACTTGAATATAAATATTTTTATTCGACAATAAACTGTCACCCAATCAGGTGTTCGTATCACCTCGACGTCCGTTGTCACATCTGGAACCAGTCAATGAAGTGGGAAATCCCAACCAAATAAACTTAGGCTCCTTAATGAAATGACTGATTCTTAAAGGACCGGCAACGCACTCGCGAGCCCCCTGACATTGAGAATGGCCATGGACGGTGGTATATTTTAACCTTGATGAGCCTGCTTGTTTGCCTCCTGTTGGTCTTCCCCCGTCCCCCTCGTAGTTTGCATTCTGTTAAGAAGCTTGATTAGTAGTCAATGCGATTGCAAGATAATATAATCGTGCGTCCGCATTCATAATAACCCCACCCAGGTAAAAGCTCTCATAATCCGCATCGCACTTTTTAGCGAAACGGACTAAAAACTCACTCTTTGTAAAGATTAGCGATAAGCATACTTGTCGTCTTTGGTTTTAGATTTTCAAACAGTTATAGACGCCATTTTTATTTATAATAACTTATAGAGTTAGTAGCGACTTTAGTAGTGCGCTTAAAATTGTAAAAAAATTCAATTACCTTGGGCGGAAACAGCAAGTTTATTTAATTTAGTTCGTAGTTCAAGTAGTCTCCGTACCTGACACACCAATTATGCGGCCATTAACATGCGGATAATGTTTTCTTCCCCAAGCACTTTACAGAAAAATCCACTGGTTTACAGCCAGGCTCAACCGCACTACTACACGATTAGCCAAAAAAAATTGGTTTTTTTTGAGGCAAACAGGAATGAGGAGGGGAGGACAGCGTATTGTAGTCCCATTTTTATCCACATCTATTTAACAAATCGTGGAAATATCGTGTACTCAGATATGCCAGTGTAAATCTACGTTAATCTGTGACCATTTCTGTTTAAATACGAGCCGTGGTGTTATCGGACAGTAGATACCTATTTACCGAGCCGAGGCGCCCGCCTGCTCGTAACTTCCCTTGTTTGCAAACTCGGATTGGATTCTATCTACTTTTCTTATGAACATCCGCAATTTACTTTTATGACTTTAAAATGTTGTTGTCACCATTTAAAATAGCGTCCAAATGGATTCAAAGATTAAGTTGTTATCAATTAAATCCGGCCTTCGAATTTAATTGGGGTCAAAATCGTCTGTGTATCTTGTGTACGTTATGATAAATAAATGTATTAATAGAAATGATGAAAATTAAGAATAAAAATAATAAGTGTATTAACTTATATTATTGTGTGTAAAGTGAGGACGTAATGACAAGGATACGAAAGGGAATGCTAAGTGTTTTTTTATTCTAAGTGGCGTTATAAGCTAAATAATGTTACACGGTAGAAGACAGAGGCAAGGAAGAAGTGGCTATTCGCTATTTTCGTTCCTTACATCTTTCTTTCATGAACAAAAGTTCTTAATTTTAAATTGTTATTACACAAGTTTTTAATTATATAAAGCACGTGATGACATTAATTAATCAAATGCTTTCCAATAAAAGTCAATCAGAATAAGAAAGATTGATTAGATGGTTTGGCCATGTAGAATGGATGAATAAGATACCTGGAAGAGATCGCTTGTTAGCGATAAGGCCGCCCGTTGCATCCCTTGTAATTTATATGTATTGTGTCATTTGTGTTTCTTTCTAGCAACGAAGTGTTAATAAATAAATAAGAAGCGGTTAACAAATAGCATATACAAGGCATCCCGTTGATGATGAGATCGCGTATTGCCGTGTTGTACAAACCTGGACATCCAGGAGGTACTAGAGAAGGGAAAATAACCATAACCGAGCATGCATCGTGAATATCCGGGCTGTAGCAAGTGGAGATCAGTGGTCTTTGCCTACCATTTTGGAAGAAGACGTTAATAAATGTTTTGTTAACAAAGGAGTAATTTCTAACCAATTTTAGTACGTACGGAATTGAATTCCTTAAATGCAGTACTAGTGACCCCAAAGCCGGTGCGTTTCTTTCATAGCGTTTTAGCAACGCAATAAAACAGGCCAGAATTGAGGGTAGTCTGCGCGGTCTGTTTTATATGTATTGTATTTAATGTATATTTTAATTTACATTATGCTTTGGTTAAGACTGTCACATATTAAATTATTGCTATTCTATACTAATCGAGTATAACAAAAACATTACTAAAAGCGTCGTTTTTTTATGTTTGGCCAAGGTGGGTACTAGCTACTTACTAAAACTAGAAATGTGTGAATATTATTTAAAAAATCTCCCATTAATGGCACTTCAAATTGACCTAAAAATATGGACGGAACCAGTAGGAGTACGAAATTGACAATATCCCGACATTACAAACTTCAATCTAGGCTTAAATCGTTATTGGAGTAACCTTTGAGGTAAGCTTAACCTAACAAAGTCAAAATATCACTTAATCCGTGGACTAAGCAACAACTAATATTCCATAACTTACATTGGGGTATGGAACTGCGTTTGTTTTATGATAATTTTAAGTTGGTATATGTACCTTCAATAAATTTATTGATTTTTTTTCAGATTTCTTAGTTTCTTAGTTTTAGTATTTTAATTTCAGAAAAATTTGCTCTTGCTTGCTTTGGAAAAGTAAATGTTACGATTTAATTTATAATGTATTAATATTATCTAACGTATTTTATTATTATTTATTTATTTATTATTTATTATCAGCATGCGAATCTCATCCCTAACGTCGTTGGTTCGAACTCCGGCTGTGCACTTAGGAAAACATGAGGACATGTCTCAGTCCCAAATAGCGCGTCATATAAAAGTCTAATAAAAACAAATGAACACCAAACAAAATACAGAAACCTAAGGCCCAGACTTAGAAGGCGTAAAATGCACTGTGCAAGGTAAAAAGAAACGTAATTTTTTATATGTTTCGTAATAGAATGATTAATGGCATTTCTCTATTGTGACGGCTTGAGGCGGTTGGTATTGGTAATCGCTCAGTGGGGAACCACGACAAAGATGGCGAAACTACGCGTGGCAAATTCAAATACTGACCAATTCTAACGATAGTGATAAATTCACCTGCCACAACTTTAGGGTATTTGATCTTCTTAATAATCATTTATTAAGAGATCTATAATACATAAAATCAGTTCAGCCTCTTAATTAATACTCTTAATTTTATTTATGAGTTGAACTGCGACTATATGTATAACATAGTGTTTTAAACTACTTCAATAAATATTAGATACAATATTCAGAGCATACAATTTTAATAGGCTGCCAATGCTCAGTAACCTTATATTAGTGTGACATAGTTAAAAACAACTAATAAATGTATATTTACAGTATATCGGTACTTTAGCTTTTTTAATTGGAATGTATATACCCAGAAGATTCAACAGCGGAAGAATTCATAATATTTATTAAATTTGGATTTTATGTCGAATTTTTTTGTTTTAAATTGGCATTGAGGGAGTCCATGGGGACAGTATGACTTAACATTCGGTAAGCCTCTTGCCCCCCACTGTTTTATAAACACCAAGTGTGAGTAAAAACACGAATTGGAAGTTATACTTTTTGGCGTAACAAGATAAAAATCTTTTCAAAAATGTTCTTACACTAACAATAGAAAAAAGGTATTTAGTACATTTAATTTTTTATTATAAATATCTAGAAAAATTTATTATAATATCACAAAAAATTATTTCTACATAATTACATAAATATAATGTAAAATGTATCAGAATAAAGGCTATTATTATTATTATTACATAAATGGGCCGTTACTACGTCCGTTTTGTGTGACGGTGTGCGCGCGCATCGTAAAAAAATTTCTCTCATCATTTTTCCCTAACGCGTCAAAAATATAACTTAAAAAATTTGGTAAACGACTTAATTACGCTTTATTTGAACGCAATATATATAAAACCGCAAGTCACGTTTGCATCTACAAAAAAATGTGACTTATTTATCTCTTGAAAGATGTGATAAACACACGTGCAGACATATGCGGGCAACAAGTGCATTGGCGCCGAGAGTTGGGGGCCGAAGTCTTGACAAGCCTTTGTTTAGATCATAAAGTTATACAGCCTCAATAAATTCTTTGTTTACATAATGGACTGTACTACCGGCATCACGTGTATTGAAGATGATAGCAAGAGACAATACAGCACTTAATTTTATGCGATCGGTCTAAAAATATCAAAATTTTGTTTATATAAAATTTACCATCGAATTTGAAATCAGTTGAAAGAGGCCTAAGAAATAATAATAATATTTATTTATTTTATCACAAAAACTTACAAAACTTCATACATGATAAGTTACAATAATGTATCTAAATAATTGTCATTCTTCTTTGGAGTAATTGTCTCGAACATCTAACAAAAAAATTAAGTCATTTGAAAGTGAACTTTTGTATGGCTTCGATTCTCTACGTTGATACAGTAATTATTAACCATTTTTTAAATTAATAATTAAGTATTATTAATTTTTATAGAAGTAACACACATAATCGTCATATAATTATAGTAAATTCTTATATAATTTGTAGTGGTTTTTTCCTTTACTCACAGTGGTTGTCTGGAAGAAATCGCTCTAAAGCGATAAGGCCGCCAGTTGCTTTTCATTAAATTATGTTTAATATATATATATATATATATTTTACCTTTTATGTAATGCAACGAAGTGTTAATAAATAAATATTTTTTTTTCAAAGTAGTAGACATTAAACAGATTTTTAAAAACTGTACTTGGAAGATCTTTTAATGTTTGGGTAAATTATTACAAACCTTGATTGCCATACAAAAGGTGTTTTTCCTATATCATTTGCAATTCATAACCTATCGGTTTTTTTTTATTACAATATAGTTCATAAGAAAGGCTAGCCTTTTTATACTATAGTAGTAGCTTGTAGTTATACAATCTTTGCGTATTTAAAATATCTTTTAGTTTTGTTAGTAAAATAAAAATAAATAAATAAATCAGTGGCGCTACAACCTCTTTAGGTCTTGGCCTCAGATTTTTGAATCTGATAGGCAAGTGATCAGCTTCCAGTGCCTGACACACGTCGTCGACTTTTAGGTCTAAGACATGTCGGTTTCCTCACGATGTTTTCCTTCACCGTTCGAGCAAATGCTAAATGCGCACATAGAAAGAAAGTCCTTGGTGCACATCCGGGGATCGAACTTACGACCTCAAGTATGAGAGTCGCAGGATGGAGCCATGAGGCCAACACTAAAAATAATAGTAGTAAATTATCTATTTAAATAAAAAACATTGCAAAATATGTTGCAAAGCGCAAAACTTAAAGACTTGGTCCAGGCACAAATAAAAGTTCTGTTTTCATTTTAGAGATAAAGAAAGGAAAGATTTTAAGAAGAAAATTTTTAAAAATGCAAGTTAACGTGAACTGTCTGGATGTATAGCAAAATGTTTCATATTTTAGAATGTAACCACGAAATAGGAGGGCTAAGCAAATCATATTCAGGGGAAACAAAACATGGCCATTTGTTCTTTTGTTATCTATATGAATATATGTACAATGTGTTCATGAACGTCAAAAAAAGAAACATACATTAAATGCTTCTTGTTTTACATTTACTGCCAGTTCTCAAATCAAGGGAACGGAACAGAAGAACTGGCAATAAACTCTCCGCCAGTTGTTTTTTTGTTTTATACAACGTATGTAAGGAGCTGCGAACCTTACACCATATTCCACATGACATCTTAAGTAATATCTTTTAGTTTTGTTAGTAAAATAAAAATAAATAAATAAATCAGTGGGACTACAACCTCTTTAGGTCTTGACCTCAGATTTTTGAATCTGATGGGCAAGTGATCAGCTTCCAGTGCCTGACACACGTCGTCGACTTTTAGGTCTAAGACATGTCGGTTTCCTCACGATGTTTTCTTTCACCGTTCGAGCAAATGTTAAATTCGCACATATAAAGAAACTCCATTGTGTACACCGGGAATCGAACCTACGACCTCAGGTATGAGAGTCGCACGCTGAAGCCACTAGGCCAACACTGCAGTTTTGTCAGTAAGTTCTAAAATCATGGTTACTTTTGTTAGTGTTCTTGAATTTGTATGGCCCCTTTCAGGTTAAAGGCACACATTTTTCCATTTTTCTTTATCTTGAGCAACATTCATCCAGTTTTCGCCGTTAGTCGTCGCAAGCCATCGTTTTTTTTGTCGTCCTATATCATCTCCTTTCATCAAGTCCAGACGAATTTGTTGTGTTCATTTTTTATTCGTGCTCTACATACATGAATTGCCTATTTTCATTTAAGCCCCCTGTTCTATAAAAAAAAGAACCACTTAACAAAAATTAGACTCTACTTGCACTACACACCTGCACTATACTTATACACTATACCTGGTCAAATTCATCAACTTGCGTGTAAAATTCAGACAATTAATGTACGTAAGATTTAATATTTGGTTCGTTAAAGTATGATTTTATAAACAAATAACTTATATAATAATTTGTTTAGTCTATGGACTGGTAGAGAAAGCTACAACGTACGCCATCTGTTGAGAAGTAATACGAAACTGATAATAATGATCAACGACAATAAATCAGTTAACATTCTCAGTATTGCGTCCGCCATTTTTAAATCTTTACATACGCTTCGTGTATTATCTACAGTTGACGCATGCGTTCAAGACTTTTTTATAAGTACTCCTTACTTAAAAGCCCGTTTATCTAAACAATGGTTTGCCTCGGTTGACAAAATACACAGATTAATCCCTAAACAAACACTCGACTTCACAAGGTCAAAGAACAACTCTTTAAGAATACTCCATTGTTATACTTAAGACACAATAGGGCAGATGTCACCGCGTAAACGAAACGAATAAAAAATGTGGGATTAATTATGTACGGTAACAATCAATGACACGAATGAAATGCCGCGTATTATGTCCCAGCAACAATGACGTATTGTGCGAAGAATTTGGGATCGCACTGTTTGCAGCTAGTTTATATTTTTTCGAATAGACAAGAATGACGGCTTCGCTACAATTTGTATGTATTGTCTTTTTAGTAATAAATATAATATATTGTTTTGTTATATGATTTATTTATTACCGCAACGTGGTAGAAGTATGCGTCGAACGAGCTAAAATACGCACAGACTACGGCAAAACATTATTTACATACGAAGGCGCACAGCTGTGTAATGAACTGTCCACAAATATAAAAAATATTACTTCTTACAATACATTTAAATCGAAGCTATGTGAATGTTAGACAAAATTACTTTTAACTTCATTGCTTATAATTAATTTTAAGTCATGTCTTTTACTTTACTTTTAAGTTTATTGCATGTACGGCGCTATCGTTTTATTGTGATTATTTAGGGAACGACTACACTGTAATGTTTACTTAAAGTATTATTCTCATATAAGTGACATTTTTCAAGGAATCTTTTGAGGAATAAAGTCTTTTGACCTAAACCTATTCATAAAATCTTGCCAACGCTCAGCACACTATAACAAGAAAAAGAAAAAAAACACTTAGACTTGCTATTTTTACACGCTATTCCTTATGGGAGGATAGATAGCCCCTATTTGCTATCGTTAATTTCTTTTAAAATCCCTCCTGCGTATGCGACAAGATACTCAAAATTGTTCAGTGTGCCTCGTACGAAGTCGAATTACCTGCGTAATTCTCCAATGTTTCGGGTTTTATCGAACTATGACAACCATTGGCAAGACATTGATCTTTTCTACCACAAAAAGAGAGATGTCAAGAAGTACTTGGAGAAGCGGGAAGACTCTGATTTTGTTTAATTAGTGGTGTTAAATTCTAAGTATTGTTGTTTCTAAATGTTAAATTTCAGTTTACTTAGTTTTTTTTTGTTTTTTTTTTTAATGTATCTTTATCTATTAATGCACTTGCTTGTTTTCTGTTTTATATACATAAATTTATTATCTATGTAATCTGTATTATAATATGTATAAGTATAAGCTGTTAGAATACTTATAATTAAATAAATAAATAAACATTGGTTCAAGAAAAAAAATATTGTGACAATGCAAACATAACCAATACATAAAGCAATTATATTATAAAAACTTATTTCAAAGTATGAGGGGAGCAATGGATATCCAGACCTAGCTCCTTTATCAGAATGCTCTCTGGATATCGATGAGTAGTGGCCAAAACGCGTTCTTCTGATTCAAACGAATCTTTTAAATTATATTTACTAAAAGAAATAGAATGTCTTTGATAAAAACCGATACGGGCCATGGAAACGCTTTGGCTTACGT
Source organism: Pieris mannii (assembly GCA_028984075.1). NCBI lineage: Eukaryota > Metazoa > Arthropoda > Insecta > Lepidoptera > Pieridae > Pieris > Pieris mannii. The sequence goes on from CM054797.1 coordinate 5,890,194, forward strand.
GTGAATCACAAGCGACAACAAAATATGCCCAAGTCTACGAATGTATTTATAATAAATTTTATGTATTTGACCATCAAAATTTAACATGAAAAGGAATATATCATATATGTTTTTTTTATTTTCTCTAGATTAAGGTTTTATAGATTAATATAAAAATATTTTGTTTTTTTTATAACTTCTGGTTATGCACTTCTTGCACTCATCATTTTTTATTTATTGTTTTCTTTACTAGAGTTGCCTGGAAGAGATCGCTTGTTAGCGATAAGGCCGCCCGTTGCATCCCTTGTAATTTATATGTATTGTGTTATTTGTGTTTCTTTCTAGCAACGAAGTGTGAATAAATAAATAAATAAATATAAGCAAAGCACTTTCGTGTCTCATCTAAAAATATCCCTAATACCTTTGAGTACAATCGATACCTGAACATCCCAAGCAAACACGTATCAGAGGATTACTCGACCTGTTTTTTATAAATTCAAATTGTGTTCCCAAATCCTTTTACTTTACCGGATGTACAATCACAATAATAAGACACTTATCTGTATATTGTATAGAATTGTGCAAAAAAAAGAATTAAGACTGAATGCTGAATCTTCTTTAAATCTTTCAGCCTGTATTCACTTTGATTAGTGCGAGTGCAAGTGATTAGTAATTGATGACGACTAGTGCAGGTGTGTAGTGCAAGTAGAGTTTTGTTAAGTGGTTATTTTCTTTTTTTTATAGAACAAGGGGCAAACGGGCAGGAATCTCAACTCATGTTACGTGATACCGCCGCCCATGGAGACTCTCACGGGACGTGGCTACTCGCAGTACAAACAATTATAATTACCTGCACTAATCAGTCGCTGTCCACAGTAATCAATGTGAATACAGGCCTTTAAGTATTTTTTAAATCAACAAGGGCTCCATCAATAGTCTAATCTTTTGTATTTGTCAACTGGCGAGCTGTGAAACCGACTTTAGTCCTTCCTGGAAAATACTACCTCCAAGGTTTTAAAAAGAGATTCCTCCTCTCTTAAAGGCTTGCATCACCATTAACATGGTTTCTATGTATATGTCACGACTGAGGCATTCGTCTTTTGCGCATACTCTGTAGGTACAACATATATATGTTTAATATATTATTAACACTGGCCGTGTCCATCTGGCAAACGATAATGGATAACTGTAGTAAACTGATTCCAGTATAATTTGTTGGTTGGAATGGAAGAGCATAATTTTTTTACAATGTTTGAAGTTGATTTTATGCTACCATTTTCCATCTAAATAAAATAGATATGTAAATGCGTTATGTAAAGGGTTCATCTCATTTATTCCGTATATTATTTACGATTCTGGCAATAGGATAAGATCGAATGTCGATACACCCAATATTGTCTCGCATTACTATTGTTGGAGAATAATACAAAAATTGCTCGCAAGCCTGGCGGTGTTTTGTTCAATCGAGACATGTGAAGAGTCAACAGACAATAAACAAATTTGAACTTTATCCTTAATATATAAGGTTTACTTTTATTTTAGCATTATTATTTATATCACAAAGGAATTACGGATAATCTCAATTCTTAAAAATTTATTGCAATCAACCAGCGATGTGTTTAGGATATATTCAATCAATTTTTTTTCGTATTGTAGTTTCAATGTACTTAGATATGGAACCAAATTGTTCCTAATTGCCTCATAGTTAATTCAAACTAGATTTTTGTACGATGAATCGTAAGAAAAGTAAGTTATTATAAATCGGCTAAAGTTTCATTCAACAAAATTGTATAATATTTTAATTTGAATAAGGGCGTACCTACTTCTATATTATGTGTTCCATTAACACTTTTAAAACAAGAAAATATTTAACCTCCTAGACATAAACTGCGGTCATGGTTGTACACTGAACTTTAAACTTCAAAAAACACGACACCAAGAACAATTAATATTAATCTCAACGTATAAATCCTAAAAATGTATTAATAAACAACAAATCTTGTTGAAAGACGTTTATAAGTAAAGGGGTGCAAATAACTCAAAGTTAATCACTGAAGGGCATGGATACAGTTTAAACACAAATATTAATTAATGCGGCTATTCCGGGTTACTTAATTCCAGAAGTTGGTCGTATCTGAATAAACAATCAAACTTCGAATGTCCCAACTCCAATGTTTGTTCAAGAGCAATTGGGTCTCATCTCGATAGGACTATAGTCCCTACAGTACACGAATTATTAATATCTAGCTACCAGTTTCTCTAACGGTCGGTGCAATGATAGCGTGTTTTAACATGTGTGCAGCGCCATCTTGTTTAGGTGTGTTTTACGCAAATACCAAACTTTTAAATTATTTATATAACTCGACTTTTCGAGTGGCTTACAGCGACTCGCTAACAAGGACTATTGTAAGCATTAATGAATTGAAATATTTTAGTTTATTTTCAAACAAGTTTTTCGAATTACACCTATGCAAACGTCTGAAGAAAACAGAGGGATGTCAACTCTATGACATCAAGCCATCACAGACTAATTGAAATTGTGTCATGAATAACTTTTGCTTTTGGAACGCATTCGCACACCTCTATGGTATAGCATTATTTATCTGTAGCAATGTCCGCGTCAGCGCGTGTTTGAGGATAAGTTAGGTTTTGGCGCCATCCACAATTTTTGTACTAATTAATTTTATTTTTATGTCTGACAGTTGTGAATATGCAATACACGTACTTTATTAACACAATTTAGTTAAATATTAAATATAAACCTTTATTTTGTATCATATCAGCATACGCTCTCTTGAGAGAGCACACTTTATTCGTAATATTTAGACTTTCAAATTTCGACAAATGGGATTTATAACTAAGTCTCAACTTAACCCTGTGTTCTAGTTAAGTTAATCTAATAGAATGGTACTTGATTCGGGGCCTTAATTAATGTAGTTATCGGTCAGTACCAACCAGCATGTGTTTGACGAACCATACAGAATGATAATTAAGCGATTATCAACATAATGTAAATTTCATCAGAAGCATTCATTTGTTTCAATTTATTTATCCATCAAACAATTACAGCCATTTTTTTACAATATTGGGACGTACAGAGACAAATATTTTGAATTCTAGCAAATATGTCAGGATCATTACAATGTCGACGGAGTCAGCAAGACTTATTACTTTGGCACGATATTCTTAATGTATAGATGGCCTATTATTTATCGTCGTTAATATCTCTAAGAATTCACCGCATGCGACAAGATATTCCCCATTGTTCCATGTGCCTCGTACGAACACGAAGTACCAGCAATTCGCCAATGTGTCGGGTTTTATCTATCTATGACACTAATTACGAGGATTGATATTTTCCACCTAACCAAAGACGACGTGAGGTAACATTAGAAGAGGCTGACAAGACTTTGACAAAAACAAAAATTCAGTTTTTTGTTTGAAATATTAAGTTTTTATTGTCGTTTGTTTAAGTTAAACTAGTTTTTTTGTCTGTTAATGAACTTATGTTTTCTGTATCCTATATATAGTATCTATGTAATATGTTTTGGCTTTGTATAATGTCTAAGTATTTTGTTTTATTATCTGTATTATTACTAATATTGAAATAGATATAAAAAAGGTTCGACACGTTAAAAAATGGAATTGATTAACAATTTTAAAATTAGAATTACGTTTCGTGTAAATACAAATACAGAGCCCTGATCATACTAACAATAATAATTCATGGAGTAGAAAAAATATGCAGCAAACGATTCCTAAGAAAGGAAAACATTGATTGAATAGCAAACATCCTCTGTAACTCACATTATCGTATAACGTATACGAATACTTGAGAACTATCGTAAAGATTGTACTAAGGGCCTATTGGAGAGTCTGCGTAGACGAGCAGACAGTAGTACGTAGGTAACTACATCGAGACGACACCGAGCGAACATTTCATACAAAATTTAACTCTATTGTAAATGTATGCTTTTGTGAAACATGTGTGATTATAGGATTTTATGAATAACGTAGGAATGTTTAAAATGCTTCATACTATGAATATTCATAAAAGAAAGGTGACAAGTCGGCAACGCACTCGCGAGCCCTCTGGTAAGAGTTGTCACTTAACATCAGGTGAGCCTCCTTTGTTATTAATATATAACGAAAGAGGCTCGATAACTATTTAGCCATACTTAAAATAAATACACACATACATAATTATATATATACATGTATGTGAATCGAAACTTTTATAAACAACGAAAAAAGGTTTAAATTCCTAAGAGGTTACCAAGATTCTTAAAAGGCTGGCAACGTACTCGCGACCTCTCTGGCATAGAGTGGTCGCGAGTAAGTTAAAAATATAAGTGAGCCATATATTTATAATATTTTGCCATCTTAAAAATAAATGTGAATAAAGTAATTTATTAGCTCCCAAAGTTCAATCTAAAAACGTCTAATATCTCTAAAAAAGGCAACATAATTTAGAAGTCATTCGAAGAAATTCTCAGCCAAAATGTGGATGTGGTACGAAAATACACTAAAGAATCGTTTATGTAGTAAGCCTGCTGGCTAGTTCGTAACAAGTATTAATTTATAATTAGCTACTGAGCACTCTTGTGAATACAAAGCCACTTTTTTATGTCTCGAGGCTCACTCTAGTTCATTTATTAAATTAACCGAGAATTTAATTCAGTTTTAATTAATTTTGCAATGAAGTGTGATGAGAGTATAAAAGTTCAAGTCAGAGGTAGGATTTCTTATTTGACTTAAAAAAATATAATACATAGTATATTTAACAGTATACTTAAATACAGGCCACCGAAATTATATTTAATAATTTTTTTGACAGTTTTCAAGATTTCATTTTAATTCCTACCGTTTGTTGCCTGGCCATATATGGGTCTAACCCTTAGGTTGCGTCTCATATGTATACTTGACACCTGTTTGCCTGTATACAGGCCTGTACAACGTCAACTCGAATGCAACTAAATATATAAAATGTCATCAAAATCGGTAAACAGTTTACGAGGAGTTTAATTACAAACGCACAGAAGATATACAAAAACGGATGGTGATCAGCGTACTCTGCCTGGTGTGTCAATGTTTTTAAAACATGACGGTTTTTCTGACATGTTTTTACCGAATGAGCAAGTGTTGTATGTATGTGTTTAAGACATCAAATCATGCAGGTTAAATATTTTTTTTCTAAAAGTCGAAACGGATAGAGGACTGCTTCTAGAGGACAAATCTTTGTTTTTAATTCATTTCATTATTCTTTATTACTCAAGATGTCACATGGAACATGGTGTAATGGTTGCAGCTCCTTAGAAACATTGCGTAAAAAAAAACTTGGCGATTAAAAAGAGTGGCGGAGAGTTTATTGCCAATTCTCCTCTTCCGTTCTACGCCCTTGATTTGAGAACTGGCAGTAAATGTAAAATTAGATTAATTTATTGTACATTTCTCTTTTTTGACGTGAATAACTGTACATTATGTTACCTATATGAATAAATTATTTTTGACTTTGACTTTTATATTTTGAGATATAATGACAAATATAATTACTCAGTATGATCCTGGTGTTATATTGTATTTGATTGGTAACTTAAAACTGCTACTCTGTAAAAGTCTTGCAAATTACTTCTAGTCTTAGTCTAGCGCAGTTCAATAAATAAAATCTATTCATTATAATGCTATACTTGATGATTAGAAGAATGGGGGAGACATTCTTGTCACTTTTTCACGTTCTACGTCCTTAAGTAACTAGAAAGTGCAAATAGCAAATAGTCATACATGATTTTTCTATAAGTAAAAGCTACATTAGTGTAACAGGGGGCAAACGGGCAGGAGACTAATGACAAGTAATACCACTGCCCGTAGATGCTCATTATCAGAGGTACGCACTTTTCTTGAAGGAACCTAAGGCCTAACCTAACCTAAGGTTTACCTAAGGGAGTAACTCGACGACACAACTGAGCGATTTTACACCAGTTTCTGCCGCGCCGCACAACAATGTGAAACCCACCAATGTATTTCCGAACCAATGCAATTGAGGGTCCTTCAATAAAAGAGTGTCCCAATTCTTCAAACCAAGGAACTTCAACAAGGTTGAACCTTGGTTTGAAGAACCACTCTAAAACCAAGGTATTTATGCATTAGAAACTTCAAAAGGGTTCTGACTTCCTAAGATAAAGGCAAGATTCAGAGTAAGACTGACACTCGTGATTCTTTGACATCGCGAATCATACTTAGCGCTTAGTCCGGACTGAGAATCTTACGCTAACATTCCGCCAATTATTTTATTCTTGGAAGTGAATCATTTAATAATAAATTCCTATTTTCGTTCGGAAAGTTCTAACCATTAAAATACGTTAGTGCATCTGTTTATTCATAATTTATCTTATCCAAACGTTATCAATCAACTGTAGGATTACCAACTCAGGTCGAAGTTCAGAATAAGGTAAATATACAACGCGTGTTCGTAAAACGCGATATCCGTTCCCCATGTGACGCGGTATTTCCCCCACATTATCACAGATTTTCAAGTTATATTTCAGTTGTGTGAGATTTATAATGATTGTCATATCTATGATTAGATTTGCGTCTGCACCTGTTTAAATTGTTATGTTATAAAGTTATTATTATTATTAGCCTGCTGCTGACATCCAGTATAATGTATTAACACTAATTTATGGTAGATATTTAAAAAAAATCTAATACATAAATAAAACTTAATCTTATACAGCACTTGACCCGTTTTGGGTAATCAGCGTGTCCTGTGACACATAGGCCTCTTCCAGCTGCTTCCGTTCTTCCCTAATGTTAGCTCTTCTTGTCCAAGTTGTACTTCTTATTCTATTTATTTATATCGTCTGCCCATCTTTTGTTCTGTCTTCCTTTTTCCTTTTCCATCGCGTGGTTTCCATTCCGTAATTATTTTTGTCAATTTCATCTCTCGTCATGTGCCCGATCCAGCGCCATTTTGATTGCCTTTTTTTCTTCATAATGTCCTCTACTTTGGTAGCTGATTTTATCTCTTCTGCTCTTATTCGATGTCTTAGTGTTACACCCACCATGCTTCTTTCCATTCCTCTTTGGCATGTTCTCAACTATAGAAGATATTTTTGAGATAATGCCCAAGTCTGGCAGCCATATGTGACATGGTAGGATACATTAATTAAACACCTTTTTTTAGTAGTTAAAGGTGAACTATATTAAATTCGTATTACTGGTTTTTACGCTAATACTCTAATGGGATTTCCTATAACGCGGTCCGGGCTATAAGGGGATCTTTTATTTACTGTATATACATATTATATCTTGTATATATTCCTATAGAAATCTGTAATTATAAATTTTTATATTTAATGAAATACAAAAAAAGTATATTAAATTCTAATTTAGTATATTATTTTTGCTGTAGTTTCTTTAGAGCTGTTTGTGATATTTGAATGCTGGTTGCGCAGTCACATTTTAGCGTCTGTGTTGTGACATGGCGAAGAGGCCGAACGAATAATAGAATTAAAAGGGGACTCATAACATCCCAGGTGGGCGTGGCGCAGACATCAATATTGCGTCGAGTTGAAAACTCGGGGTTTTGTAATTTATATGTTAAAATCTATTCCATAGAGATAGTTCAACATTTTAGTCATCGACTAAAACATCTGAAGTCTGATTGAACGTTTCTCTCAGGAAACTTTCGTATTTACTGAAATGTTCTTTGAGGTTGGTACGGGGTTAGTGATGACAGATGAAAGAAAAAAAATCTTACTTAGAATTGCCTGTGGGATGAAAAAGATGGAGATATCTGGGAATTTTTTTTTTAAGTAATAGGAGGCAAATGCGCAGAATGCCTCATGTTAAGTGAGCCCATGGACACTCGCATTGCCAAGAGGCTCGCAAGTGCGTTGCGGGCCTTTTAAGAATTGGGACTCTTTTGTTGAAGGACCCTAAGTTGCAATGGTTTGGAAATACATGAGTGGGTAGCTGGTTTCACATAGTCAAAGTCAAAGTCAACATTTATTTATTCATATAGGTAACATAATGTACACTTATGAACGTCAAAAAAAAAGAGAAATATACACTTAATGAATCTAATTTTACATTTACTGCCAGTTCTCAAATCAAGGGCGTAGAACGGAAGAGAAGAACTGGCAATAGACTCTCCGCCACTGTTTTTAATCGCCAAGTTTCACTTAGTGGTAGGACGCGGCAAAAACTGATGTAAATGACTGACTGATCCTTCAAGAAAATTGCGTACCTCTGACAATGAGCGTCTACGGGCAGCGGTATTACTTATCATCAGATGAGTCTCCTGCCCGTTTGACCCTGATACATATGTGTAACCTTTGCAATTAGAAACTTAATCTATCTAAATTTGCAATATCTAGTTAAGGGAGTAGAACGTGAGCGTAGGAAAACCCTTTTGAAGGTTGCAAGTTTCAACAAGGTTACGTTTAACGTTTAACGCTACCGTGGTATGAAAGCACTGTTGCGTTAAATGTTGAAACAATTGAACTGAAACATTCATCTCTTACTTTAGTTATTACAATCCCATTCTAAAGGAGATTTGGATATAGAATCTATATTTGGATAGTGGAGGACACAAGCAATGTAAAACAAATTTGTCTGAAAGAAACAATAACCACACGCCGTGGTAAATGATCGCGTAGTACGCGAGGCATTGCCAGAACTTGCGATACATGTGCAACCCAAAAACCCCTTACACCCCAATATCCCATAAACCCAATCCGCTCTTTTGCTGGTAATTTTTGAATTTATACTTCTTTTGGCGCGTTATTGAAAAACGATGAGAAGAAAAAAAATTACCATGCGGGCGCAAATCGTTACAAAAAACCGACACCCTCAAGTTAGCTTTAGACTGTAGTCAATATTTTAGTCCTTTTTCTATTGTTACTGTTGTCTTTTCTACAAATTTTTTATCTTGTTACGCCAAGGAAGTAGAACTTCTAACGCCTGTAAAAATGTATCTGTACTTAACACACATTTTTTGTGCTTAGCATTTGTGGTATTATTTTATTTCGTATATTTTGTAATTGTGTTTACTAATTCTTTTTGTAATGTGTATGTTAACCTGAAAAATCAAACATTTTAGACGAAAGAGTTTTTGCAACATATATCGTAGATTATGATGTGGGATACTTTCATAAATATTTTTATTTCTTTCTCTTTCTTCTTAAACATCAGACCAGGATAGATAATCGATGATCATGATGCAGAAAGAGTCTGCCAAGAGGAAGTCATTCGTAATTTGTAACATTCTAACACAGCAATTAGGATTTTCTCTATAAATGAATCACTTTATAGAATAATTAAAAATATGATAAATGTTTTGGATCCTTGAAAAGCCAGTCGAGTGAGGTCGGGAGGGCGTACAGTGGTTATGAAGTGTCTCTTCTAACACATTGTATTGTCATTGTCTGTGACTCTACAACGCTTAACTTTTTATTTACACCCTAAGAGCCGAATTACGCTTCTTCACTGAATATCAACCCTACAATCTCTCTCTCCTTTCATGTTCACCTTGAATTACAAGGCTTTGTTGGAAACGACGATTATTTTTCTATACTAGACAAATAACAGCTAGTTTTATATTTATAATCAATATGTAAAAGAAGCCTGTGGGTGGGGGACGGTTCCGAGAGTCTTAACCACTGACGAAACCTTTATGACTATCACGCTGTTGGCCTGACGAGCTGAGAGCTCAGTTCGGGTGGTTTCAGCGAGCGCAGCTTGGTTTGAATTTCACTTAGAAGCCAATCACTTGACGGGAAGCACAGAAGCTAACTGAGAGAAGACTCGACTTAGTGGTTAAGTTTGAGAACTTGATATGTCTTAGTGAAAACACTTCGATAGCGCGTTTCTGGGTATGACGTCATCGCAGTGATTGAAGCCATCTTGTAACACTATGCATTGATTTGAGGAACTTTAGATTAGTGGTGAAAGGGAACGTATCGTGTGATTAGTGTTGAGCTGCTGTTGACCAATTAGATTCAAATAGGCGCTTCGTTAGACAGATAAAAACGTAATTCACATATGTCAAGATAATTTTCCATTTAAAGTAATTAAAACAGCGGGACAAATTTCCCTCAGAGCAATATTACACTTTTACATAAATCAAAACAAAACCTCATATGGGAAACATTGAGTACGCCATGTTTGCCTGGGAAAGTCATACAACCACTATCCTTGAAGGTTCCAAGTAAGCGCTGGCTTGGCAATATGACTTTCCTCCTTTCGGATTATATGATATATATCCATTTCCATTTACGTCACTTGATCTGCTAATCGAACTTCGAGATAATGAAGATGCAGCATACGGCGAAACAGTGGTTGGAAAAGACCTGGAGTCGGTGCGAGATGTCTTTGATCTATCTGTGCTGCTCTTTGGGTGTGTGCGATATACACAAACAATAAAACATGTAACTTCAATCAGATTATTTTGATGAATGTGGTTTTTTTGTCATTGTTAGCCCATAAATATATTCTTAATCAGTGTAATGAAAGAGACTTGGTTGATTTTAAATTAAAAACTCTTGTTTAATTACAGTGTTTAAACGGTATTCATTTATATTTAAATTCGTCATTCAAATTCACACGGATATTGTTCCATATATAATTGTCGGTGTCAAACAAAATGATCCGGTAAATGTGTGTCATTATACAAATAGCTGTTATTTATAATTCAAAACCTCATTTATTACTAATAACAAAGCGTTGTGTTGATGTTAAAAATGTCCTAAAATTTGTCGCATTCAAATAATTCAGATTTATAATAATATTGTATAGGTGCACTTGAAAACTTAACAAAATAACATGCTTCGAAATTTGCATGACCAGTTAATCAAGGGCGCTGAACGGAGAACTGGCAGTTAACTCGGAAGTCTTTCAAATAGCCAAGTTTTTCCATAAGTAAAAACAGTTGTGGAGCGGTTAAACGCCTCATGCATTTCAGGACATCTTAAAGCAATTATAAGAATGAAAAATAACATGTAATACGGCGGCGTTGTTCATCAGTGATCTAGTTAAGACTGGCCTAATTTCTGCACAATGCAGGATTCTTTTATTGCAATTGAAACCTATCACTTCGTTCAGGGATATCACTGACAATCGTGATCTAAGGCATACAGGTATGCATACTTATGTTTAATCACTTATTACAATTTGTATTACACTGTTACATATTCTTAAAAAAAGTATATACAAGGTTAGCGAACAGTTGACAGTTTGTAACAAAACACACAGATACACCTATGAACTAGATTATAAATTTATAATAATTATTCAATAAAAAATTAAAGATGAGCCGTTACGGGACGCCTGGCAGATGTGAAACATCGAAATTATTCTGTGAAGTAATATGCAGTAAAGAACAGATTGTGATAGGAACTAAATATGTCATAATGATAAAATAAAATATTACGATTTTGTTTTCCAGATAACGATGACTATTTATTGAACAAACATTTATTTTCAATAAATACAAAAATTTACTACTGCATATAGATTGTATGTATATACCATCATTTAGCTTGGCGATGCGTCGCCACGGCATGCGTCGCCACGCCAGAAATCGGTTTTACGTGCGGCTATAGATGTTTCACATCAAAAATGCCTATAATACGATATTGATTGGGCAGGAATCTGGCGGAATTGAAAGAAAATAGCCGTCACGAAATGGCGGCCATCACTGAGTCCACCTGCCGAGCCGTCATAAGTTTATTGTTCGATTAAATCAGTGCCGCGAACGCGAGGAACCTGGATGGTATTATTTTTAAGAAATAAATTTCCAAAATGTGTTCTTTAAGAATGAATAAACACTTTTTTGATACACGACATACTTTTTTTAAATCGTTTAACTAAATATGAACTTTGTTTGATACACCTGTTATAAAAATAACTTGGGAGCGTTGGCCGTGTGGCTTAAGCGTGCGTTCTCGATTCTGTGGTTTTGTGTTCGACTCACGGCTGTGTACCAAATTGATATACAATTAAAAATGTTACAAAATAAATCAACTGCTATCTTTGGAAACTTGTCTTGAATTATCAAAAATCTTTACACAAAAAACATCTGACTAAAGTCTTGGTAATGTTTAAATAAATTAATTAATTACATACGATTATTTACAACAATATTTATTTATATATAAAGACTCATTACTAGTCGTACTAATATTATAAATAGATAGTAAGTATGTATGGATTTTCTTATCCAATATCTCTCTAATACGCTTTCAGGTAAAAACTACTGAATTGATTGTACTGAAACATTACAATAATATAGCTTGTACATCCAAATAACACATAGGCTACAATTTTTAAATATATTGTGCGAATTGTCAAAAATATCTAGTAGGTAAAATCAAATCTACCGTTTGCTAGTTATTCAGGCGTGCGCTGCCTAACCGCTAGTTACACATCTGTATGATGAAATGTTTATCTTAAATAATCAATATCTTTAGTAGTTTTATATCTACGCCATGCTTATAAAAGCTAATAAGCGAAATATTAATCAGACAAAGTCACGGTCACCAGCTATAATTGTGTATTTGGGTTGCTCTCAAATTATAATACATTTTTATTATAGCCATATCAATCCACAGATTTTTAGAATACCTAGTGTATTCTAAAAATCTGTGGATCAAAGTCGCACAGAATCGACATCGCAAGTATTAATTATATCACGAATATTAAACTAATCAAACGTAGCCGTAATCTCTCTCTTCAGTCATTGGTTGATGTCAGTGTCCTGGTCAGCAAGGAAATGACTGAGCGGACAATCTGTTTCCATCTGTTTCTGTCCAGTGCCTCTCTTATATAATATATTTTGAGGATGAAGAGTCCTTGTCTTTTTCGGTCCATCTGATAGGTGAACGGCAACGTTATTATTTTTCTAAATTGCGGTCGGCATTTGGTAGCAGACATATAAAGACTTAATCAAAGTTCTTAACACTTATATTATATAAATAGAAAATAACATTACGTCAACAATTTCATTGCAATTTGTCAGTAACAAAATATCGCTCCGTTTGTAAGATAGTTCACGGAAATCGTGACACTAAAGAAATATAGAGAAGGATATAGTTTTGAGAGAAAGTAGGGTTGGCACTGTTCCAAGCTCATCAAACTCGTCTAAATATATTAATTCTAATTTGTGAAAGGAAATTTCAGGTGATAATTAACATTTTTGTCAGCGAACGGATTACGTCCCTTTCAATTAATTGACACATTTATTATTTTAAGACATACATAAATCGATTAACGTGTTTAATTAGTTAATCATTTAAAATAGAATTAAAATGGATTGTCAGTATTTTATTATAGCAATAAATATAATATTTAAGGTTTTTATTGTGATACGTTTATCAAGTTTCTTAATTTGTTATTATCCTATCACGCGTATACTTTAAGGCGGTTTAAATTTAATTTTTGTTCTTAATTATTGTTGAGTTTTTCCAGTTAAAATGTATTTAATAGTGAACATTTTAAAATTATATTTATTAAGTTTCGTGAGTTTTACAGCAACTATTTTATAATTTTAACTTTTGTTATAGATCATGGTATATTGGTAATATTTAAGAAATAAATAGATAGATTGAAGATACGGAAGATGGGATATGATGGGATAGTGTAGTTATTATGTATCTTGTCTTAATAATACAACAGACTTCCTTCATTGACATATTTATCAAAAAATATGATTAAGTAATTATTAATTGTTAGTATTTAAGGCAAAAGGATTTTGCCAGCAATCGCCACCATGTGGAACCAGCTACCCACTGAAGTATTTCCGATCGAATTCCACTCCAAAAAAGGCCGATAAAGCAGTCCGAAGCCCTCTGGCATTGTGGAATCTCTTAACATCTGGTGAGCCCGCAACTGTACTATAAAAAAAAATATTCGTACAATCCTATATGATATTAAAAAAATAAACAGCTACGGTTTTCTAACCCATGTTTAGAGAGTAAATTGGGAAATTCGCATTTCCATTTCCATTATTGCTTTAATTAAAATTCAAAGCACACACATGGATGTGTCGATGTTTAAACAAATTTGTTTGTTTTTCCGTGAAGCGGGATGCGGCTCGAGAAATGTCAACACGCTCACTCACTAACAACGGTACACCTGGTTTTTTCGGGGTATTCTAGTTTTAAAACAAAATTCATGTATCTAGCAAGATACCGCGTACTTAAAGGCTTAATTCACTTTGATTAGTGATTAGTGCAGGTAATTAGTTGGCTGCCTAGTAAACTGATTAGAAGCGTGTTCTATTTTTTGCGAGTAGTGACAGCGCGTGCCCTTTCCCCCTCCAGACTATATGACAACTGAATTGACTTAACAGAGCCACTAAACAATAATTGGACACTACTTGTACTATACGCCTGCACTAATAAATGTCAATCACTAATCACTACACTCGCACTAATCAAAGTGAATGCAGGCCTTAACACTTAATTGCACAAACAATAATTTTGAAAACAATTACGTGTATTCTAGGGAAATTAAAAAAAAAACAGTTTTTTTTAGGTTTGAAGGTTAGAAAATGATCCATCCAAAACTTCTGAAGATGGCTGTCAAAAATGTAACCAATGTTAAAGTAGAGTGTCAAAGAGTTTAGTGTCACACCAAGCAAAATTAAAATTATAAACAAACCCTCGTTTAACAGATATTGATCCCGATTAATTATATATTTCTTAAACATACTTCAAAGTTTGTGGTCTGCAAGTCATTACACAGTCAAGTACTTCAAATCTTAGTATATATAAATCACCTGTCACGATGGACTACTTAAGCGATTTTAAATTTAATTGGCACACCGTGAGCAGTCTGGTCCAACTTAAGAGATAGAATAGATCTTTAATTATAGTCGCAATTTTAATTTATTGCAAATTATTTGTTTATGATAGAACTCTAACAGATGGCGCTGTATTAAAAGTACCAACGTTTCAGATTAGTTCTCCTACCGTTTCCCTTGAATAGTTTACTACTATGTAATATAACAAAAATCTTAGCCACAGCAACGCTTAGCCGAGTCTGCTAGTGAGATTATTTAATGTCAATAACAATCTATTAACTATTCATAACAATTGATACCAAAGAATCACATTTAATCAGAAGCGATAGCTCGAAAGAGATTCTAATAACATCCGAAACTCGGTTTAATTACGCACAGGCGACGACCGGCATCACAATTTACGTTTTTTAAGCATAAAGGACGATTAAAAAAGTTCGTAATGAGAATCGCCCGCTAGAAGTGAAGGGTGAAAATGCGATCGCTTCCGAAATCTACCCGTGACAAAGGCGTTTTGAAATTCAGAATTAATTTAATAGGCGCGTTTTTCCTGTTTATAATTAAGGGGAGTCTAGCCAGTTTGAAGTTTATATAGTATAGACAATATAATAGAATTGAATATAGATAATTTGTTATTTTATGTTACAGGAGGCACACTGGCAGAAGGCTCATCTAATGCTAAGTGACACCGCCGCCCATGGACACTCACACTGCCACAAGACTCGCAAGCGCGCTGGCGGCCTTTTAGAATTGGTACGCTCTTTTCTTGATGCACCCTAAGTTTTATTTTTTATAGAACAGGGGGCTAACGGGCAGGAGGCTCACCTGATGTTAAGTGATACCGCCGCCCATGGACACTCTCGATGCTAGAGCGAATTGAATTGATTCGGAAATACTTCAGTGGGCAGCTGGTTCCACATAGTGGTGGTGCGCAGCAGAAATTGCCTAAAGAATCGCTTAGTTGTGGAACGACTCTAGACATATGAAGTCGCTCGGAAAGGGATTGGTCGTCGACGGTTTGAACCACTCTTCGTTGAATACGATCAAGTGGAAGGAGCTAGTACTGGGAAGCTCCCAGAGGTGAAAACAGTACTCCATGTGTCGTGTGTGTGAAGTACTTGCTGAGCACACTAAGGTTAAGTTTTGGAGGCTAATTTTTATACCTCTTTTGTTATTAATCTTTTCTAATTAAATAGTATATCGTGTAATTACGAATGTGCATGACAACACAACTTGATCTTTGGAATCTCTGACTTCGAGTTGCCTGAGTATTTTGTTTATTACCACTTCGTAGCATTATATTACATAGGTACTTTCACTAACAAACTTCTAAGCAATGCTAAGAAAGCAGAAATACAATGGTTCAACAAGTAATTAACTTTAATATAGATGTTGAGGAAGACAGCTTTAAGCCTATATTCGTCGTATTTACAATTATTGAATTTTTGATAAATAAATATTAAAGAAAGCGTTTTTTAAGGCAGATGCCGCACACCACCACTATGTAGAACCAGCTGTCAGCTGAAGTATGTCCGAATCAATTCGCCTTCGAGAGCATACCGTAAAAGCCGGCAACGCACTTGCGAGACCTTTGGCATTGAGAGTATCCATCCATTAGGTCGGCGTTAACCGGCGGTATCAATTAATAAAAGAGTCTTTCCCACAAATTTGATTCTGTTACCTTTGGAGTTAGACTCTTGGGCCATGGGGTTCAAGTGTACAGGCGTGACTTAAAGATATGCCTGGAGATAGTACCAGTGACCCTGAAGCTGGCGCTTTCCCAAACGAAGAAGTATCGTATTACAGTGAGGAAAATTAAAGATACACTGCCACAGAGATGAAACTTATTACATTTTTTTTTTTTGGGAAAAGGGATACTCTTCTTTAAGAAAAACCCAGAGGCTCTTTTATCTCTGCCTTTTATTAAATTTAAGAAATGTATTTAAACGAAAGCTATGTGAAAAGGCTTACTATACAGTTAGTGATTATCTAGTTGATAAAAGGGCCTGGGACTAGAGCTGGGCATGCTACTTCTAATTAATAGTTTTAAATATTGTAGAATTGTTTGTTGATTTGCTTTTTTTTTAAAGAGTAGCGAGAGTATTTTACGCCGGCCATTTCTCTCGGCCAACACCCTCTGTCTTCTTTGCCGATGAGTAGGGATGCCAACAGACTCGAATTTAATGACGTGGAATAGGTGATAGATGATCTTATGTTCCAAAATAAACGTATTGTTGTTTTATTTTTTATTTTATCTAGGTAAAGAATATTCGAAGTACTTACTCTGTTTTTATTTATTAAATAATATTAATTAAGATTATAATTAATGGAGGCTGCATCGAATGTTGAAACTTACCTGTTATTTGCAAATACAATTGTGGAGCATACCTGAAACAAAATTGAAATAAAATTTTAAAGTGGGTGGCGCTAATGGAATTTAAAATGTAACGACGTGGTAATTATACTTTAACTGAGCTCTCAGCAACGCCTTTCATAGGAGTTAAACTTTTTCATATAAAATATTTTAAACCTTTGTTGTGTCAAATTCAATTCAAGAGTAATACAATTTACGACACCGGATTTTGCTAGTGTAACGGAATTTGTGTTAATAGAGGCATTGACATCTGTAGATTACCTGTCTCAACCGAAAATAAACTTTTAAGTTTTTTAAGTAGTTCAATTTGAAGAAGCTGGTACTGGGGAGCTCTCACCCAGAGGTGAGAACAGTACTCCATGTGTCATGTGTGTACTGTATATGTGTTCTTGTGTCCCAAAAGCTCGGTATACTCAGCAAGGAAAGATCATTGCTGAGTATACCGAGCTTTTGTGAGACTTTTAAGAGGATTTTCATTTATTTTGTTATCTATCGCTTTTAATAAAGTAAGTGGTTCGATATAGAAGAAAGTACATTTACTTGCATTAATTTTTTTTAATTTAGAAATGTTTTTTTCTTATATATAGAAAGACAATAAATAATCCATGTTACTTATCATATGTTCGTCTCGCTTGTGCAATGGTTCAAATCGACCACAGCTCTTTTTTGAAGTTATGTATACCAATTTGACTATAAGTCCTTCAAGATCAGAAGGCATAAAAAGGCTAGCAACGCACTTGTGAGACCGCTGTATGTGTGTAGTGTCACTTAAAAACAGATCAAAAGATCTCGGTGTGACTTTAAAAAGGTCAAGGTTAAGTCACTTTTAAGTGTTAAAACATATTAGTTTAAAAGCAAAACTGTTAAATTGAATTGGACATAGAATTGGTTAGATACAAATAGAAGCTCGTTATATTAAGTAAACTTACAACTTGAACTTCGTTTCGAGTTGATATAATTTTTAATATGCCGAACTTTTTAGTTACGTAACAATCAGTACATGGAACATTTTGCTATGTACATAGAAACTGTTTGCTTTTTGGTAATAAAAACCACAAAAAAATATAAGTATAAGTACTAATAATTTTTTATGTTTTCCAAATTTCTCTTCCATTAAAACAATCAAGGAATAAAATATGGTGCATTTGTCTTCGAGTTGTGCGCTTAGCAACAATTCATGTTCAATATATGTTTGTTTATATACATTATACAGAGACATCTAGGAGATAGTTTCAGACATCAGAACCAATTTGACTAAAGGTCGTTCAAGAACAGAGCATACCAATTCTTAAAAGACCGGCGACGGATTTGCGAGGCTTTAGATGTTTGTTTGTCCATGGGCGCTGGCATTACTTAACATGTAATCCTCCTGCCGTTTGCCTCTTATTACTCAAATGTCATTGCTTGTGGTGGCGTCCATGCGTCGGGTTGTCTCTCCCCCTAAAATATGGCGAGGGGGCCGATGGCTGGCCATGCGTCTTACTCGTGAACGGGTGCTACTTGTGGTGACTGGTCGTACTTGAATTCGTGTAAGCGGTGATATTAGTTGTTTATACTACGTATTTGCGTGTTGCTCTCACGAGTATGTAAGTGCGTGCTAGTATTTCATCATGCCTCCTGCTGATAGACGACAAATCTTTGTTTTAAATTTAATTTATTATTCTTTATTACTCAAGATGTCATATGGAACATGGTGTAATTGTTACAGCTCCTTACAAACATTGTGTAAAAAAAAATTGGCGATTAAAAAGAGTGGCGGAGAGTTTATTGCCAGTTCTTCTCTTCCGTTCTACGCCCTTGATTTGAGAACTGGCAGTAAATGTAAAATAACATTCATTTAATATTTCTTTTTTTTGACGTTCATAAGTGTACATTATGTTACCTAAATGAATAAATGAATTTTGACTTGACTTGACTAAAAACAATCTTTTTTTAACCTCATATCACCAACCCAGATTCTATAACAGTATATACATATATATATATATATATATATATATATATATATATATATAATACCAATGAAACCACAAAAAACTCTCAAAATCACATTTAAGTAATAACTAGCTGTATAGTTGAAATTCCGTTAATATGTGCGTAGGCGCAGTCACGACAGAAGCCTTTCGACCCATAATTCCGACGAATGTTCTCATCCTTATCTGATTATCGTGACAATGCAGTTACAATTTATTTTATTCCCTGCGTGGCATGATATGAAATGTCTCTCAACGTTATTTACTAAATATTAATCCTAGCAGACTTGGCCAAGCGTTTCTGTGGCTAAGGTTTTTGTTATATTACATACTTAGTAGTAAACTATTCAAGGGAAAGGGTAGGAGAACATATGTGAAAGGTAGATAGCTTATATGAAACGTTGATACTTTTAACACAGCGCCATCTGTTAGAATTGTATAATAAACAAATATTTGCAATAAAATAATATTGCCACAACTACACATCCAGGAGAGTAATCCCGCAATATATTGATATCAAAGTAGGGATTGCAATCGCTATCGCTGTTGAAAGCTACATCGTTGCAGGTGAGCCTGAATCCCGTTTAACACGTAAAAGAAACTATTGAATAAAATTTCACAATCCTCTTTACTATTGAAGCGACTTTTAATGCAATTTCCTTAACAAGATGATGTTTCATTTCTTCGAATTAGGATCATTGTTCTATTTTCATTATAAATTGTACTAACCTTATTTTCCACATACTTCTTACAACTAGGGCAGAATATTATTAGGCACCGAATATGTTTAAGAATGCCCCCTTTTAATAGTATTTTTTGTAATAATTAAAAAAATAAAGAACTACAACATTAACTGTTAAGATATTCGGTTTACGGACGATAGTTAAACGAGACCACGTCATCAGAAAATACTGATGGAATGGTTGCATTTTTCAAAAGAAAATTTAAATTTTAACTTATTACATTACTATTTACATTATTGTACTCTTTCATTAAAAGCGGGAACGTTCACTTAAAATGAGTGTTCATAGGCTTTTTTTTTTGAATGGTATCTCGCTGTTGGCCTTAAGGGCCTTTACAGCTCAGTAGGGGCTGTTTTGGCGAGCTTAGCTCAGCCTGACAGGGACTGACCGGACTGTGAGACTCGAACCTCGGCTTGGGCCGTCGCTGGTGGGTCAATCGCCTGAAGGGCAGGACGGAAGCTCACTGGAGTGAGCGAAGTACAAAGTAAAGGTCCTCGCCTTCCCCGATGAAGGCGGTTTTTTACCCTAGTCTCATATTTATTGCTACTGTTTATTATTTTTGACCGCGTGGGCGGCTGTATAACTGCCCTTTTTATGCATTCGAAGGCTCATTTTCCTATAATATAAAAAAAAATTGCGGCGAATATTTATTTCGAAATTTACAAAATCTTGTAACGACGAGGTTAATAAAAGATTCACAGAGCGCTTAATATATGCTCCTCCTACGTCAGTTTAAAATTTCACGAGAATAGCGCCCATTCATTCCTTTCTATCAGACAATAGTGCCAAAAACTGCAGGTGCAGAATGGAAGCGGGAACACGCCATCCGTTACTTGCTAATCAACTAGTCGAAATTCGCGCAAATTCACCAAAAGATGCGAACTTAAATGTACCGTACAAAACGTACATTAGTGGTTGTTTTATCATTAACGTATCTATAACGTATTATGGGAAGCTCTATCTTGTTATAATGAATGGCAATTAACAAATGATAATTTGTTCATTCTAAAATGTGTCAATTAAAGTAATAATAAGTTTTACAAAAAATAGAAATTAAAATACATATAAGAGCAGACAATAAAATAAAATTACCAGAAATTTTTTGGTACTTACAATGATATGACCTTCAATACATATAAATTTTAAACACACATTCCATTGGCTAGCAAGCTGAGTAATAATTAATAAAAATTTTACTCCTAACTAATTTCTGTGTCGTATTATTCGCTTGTTCACACCTTACCCTAAGAACACGCACTTAACAGCTTAGCTTCACGTTGCTAACATATTAATTTCCCTTTTAAACTCTTTCAAAAAATATTCCAGAGTTGCTCCCCTCACACTTTAAAATCGATTTTAGTTTAGTTTTTTGTAATTGTTTCTTTTTGTAATGTTTGTTTTGTTTAAAAATTGTTTCGATTGATATTTGTATGTGCTCTAAATGAATGTCATGTTTGCCTCTAAGTGCTTGTCACATTAAAAATTGTATTTTGTGTTTGTTTTTACCAATGTATCAGTGTGCCGAGCGTTGGCAAACTGTATCAATAAAAAAAAAAACAAAGTAAATCAACCGTACAAACAATATTATACATGTCTATGTTTAAAACATATCAATTTTTTTTAATTATTTTATAAACTGGTGTCAGTTAAAATCTTAAGATAGGATATTGTAACAGTTGAACTGTCATTTTCATACAATTCTTCATACGTTCTATCTGCATACACCGATCCGACCTACGATGGATAGCTTGTATCGACAGATGGCTATTACAATCCGTCGATTGCGTATTGGCACATTTTTATCAATTTAGTTAACCATAATCACAACCAGATCTGTGTATACCTACCTTATACCCGAAACTATATCAACAATTAATCTTAAAAATCCTGAGCAAAACTTTGCAAGCGACACTAATTAAATTTTCAGATTTAGCGAAACTCTGGAATTCCGCTCGCAACAAAATGGCATAAATTATAAAATTACAGACTGGAAACTCGTTGGAGTAAAGTAAAAAATCGCCAAACGAAACTTTAGAGCACCATCGTATAAACAGGAGGGCGGCAATTTGGTCTGTATTCAGAGTCGCGCCACTGTAAAAGCTTGCCCTATCTAATTATTGTCGGGTAACAGTAGCCGTAGAATGCCTTTAGTGTACCCTCTCCTCTTACAATCTATTTAACGTATTTTTAATCCAGTATCTTAAACTAACGACGTTTAGTTGCCGATATTATTACTTATTCCTACAATAAAACAAAAGAGAACGCGTCTTACACGAATTATGTACTTACAATCTAAAGTAGTATATAATATGTCGACTTAATTTCTTACAATGTCTTAAAAATAAAATAAATCAGTGGCGCTACAACGTCTTTAGGTCTTGGCCTCAGATTTCTGAATCTATTTCATGATCATGTTTAAATCTAATAGGCAAGTAGGTGATCAGTCTCCAGTGCCTGACACACGTCGTCGACTTTTTGGTAAGACATGTCGGTTTCCTCACGATGTTTTCCTTCACCGTTCGAGCAAATGTTAAATACGCACATACAAAGAAACTCCATTGGTGCACAGCCGAGGATCGAACCTACGACCTCAGGTATGAGAGGCGCACGCTGTAGCCACTAGGCCAACACTGCTCAATGTCTTAGTGTTCTATAATGTTTTGAGCGTATGTTTATGTGTAAGATACCAAACTTGATCATATATTCAATACTTTAGGTGTATTTAGTTCTCTTTAGGCGTCTTATTCTTGTTGTTTCAAGTTCGATTGCCTCAGCATTTACATACTTATTGTGAGCTAAGACAAACTGTTTCATCGTATCCTGTATCAGCATTAAGATCCTTATGGATACTTCCATTTTTAATATATCATGGTACATTGACAATGTGCCGAAGAACTTTGATCTGAAACCGTTGTATTTATCTTTTAAAATTGATATTTCGACTGTGCCATGTTTGGAATCAATATTTATTTAGGAAAACCTTACTGACTTATCTATTATACAAAGTAATTTCTAAACGGTTTAAGGTTTATTGACTAATATCAACAATCTTAGATTAAAAATAATCTGAGATCAGACCGTGACAGTCGATCGATCTTTTATCTGCATCCCAATGACCAAAGGACAAGGACAATCCATTTTTGGCGACGGATAGAATACAATCTCTAAGCTCGTTACACTCATTTTTCATCAATATAAACCAAATAAAGTAAATAAAGCCGTACAAATGATATTGAAATATACATGTTTAAAACATATCAAATAGCTTTTTAATTATTAAAAAAACTGGTGTAAGTTAAAATCTTAAGATAGGATATTGGCACAGTTGAATTGTCATTTTCATACAAAGGTCTATCCACATACACCGATAAGACCTATGGATAGCTTGTATCGACATATGGCTATTACAATCGTTCGATTGCGTTTTGGCACACTTTTATTAATATTTGTATTAAGTTGTATATCTCAGATGGTAAAAAATGGATTGAGACAGGTTATTCGGTTTGGGCGTTAGCTATAATATAAGAAAGCGTGCATGGTGGGGGTGTATTTGTGTGTCTTTAAGTGACTATAAAATTGGCCTGATTTGGTGACAATAAATGTGTGATAATCTTTTAAGAATATTTTTTTAATGAGTTTAAAAGGGAAATTAATATGTTAGCAATGTGTAGCTAAGTTGTTTAGTGCGTGTTCTTAGGGTAAGGTTTGAACTGTATCACTAATTTTTATTCAATGTGCGCATAACACTTGCTTACGAAGGAAAATTTAAACAAGGTAGGCTATGGCTAGCGATAGTTAGCTTGACTCTCAACTATGTATGTATTTCTGTAGTAAATAAATCATTCAGACAAATTACTTTTATTTTATTTTTGATTTTACATATGGTGATCCCAAGGCCCAAATGTCGACGTGTGTACGACACGTGACACGGACACGTAAACGTATCTGTTGTTTGCCACATAAGAGGTTATGAGACTGAAATCATACACATCTTTGTGTATATATCTCTCCAAACTGTGCTAATCGATTGATGCATGGCTGATGGATTTATGGAGTTAACAACTGAACGGTACTTGCAATACCAACTTCAGTATTCTCATTGTAAATATGATTTCCAAATAATTAATAGCTTAGAAAAATATATATCCAAGTATATGAAAGATTGTTTAAAATGATGTAATTTTAGTACATAAGTTTTAAGTTCAGATATTTCGTTTTTTTTTATAGAACAGGGGGCAAACTGGCAGGAGGCTCACCTGATCTAAGGTAATAGCCGAGGGCTCGCGAGTGCGTTGCCGGCCTTTTAAGAATTGGTACGCTCTTTTCTTGAAGGACCCTAAGTCGAATTTATTCGAAAATACTTCAGTGAGCAGCTGGTTCCACAAAGTGGTGGTGTGCGGCAAAAACTACCTTGAAAAACGCGCAGTAAAAAAAAACATTAAACTATTTTTTATATTTCGTATAAAAAATAGTTAAATGTGATTTCGCTTGAATTTTCCAACTTGTACTACGCTAGAATAAAAAAAGTCTCGCCGCTAACGGAGTTTGCCGAGGTTTTTAAAGCTTTTTGCAGACTGTCTCAGAGTTAATAAGGCTAACTCTGCGTGTCAGGGTAGAGGCGAAGGCCCACCTGCTGCCCAATCCATTTATCAAGAGTTGCAAGGTAAAATCGTTAAATAATTTTCACAACGAACGGATAATGCTAGAGGGACCCTCGTTTGAGTTTTGTGCTAAATATTGACTTCATGTTTTAATCACAGTAAGTCTTACAAATGGGTTTTTATAAAAACTGTAATGAGGTAACCCATGATGGGATTTAGTATCAGATTATTGATGAATTTTTTTTATTATATATTATATATTTTACTATATATAATATATTATAGTTAGAGATCCGTTTTCCGTGCCACACGTAAAGTTTTCACTCTAATACCAGTAACTATTAGTTTCTTTTTGGCTTCTAAATGACTACTGGCTTTGACCTAACTTTCTTTCCAGGTCTTTGAGTTACGCCCTTTGATAAACTCGTCTTATTTAACTGTAACACAAAGATGCTTAAACAAAGAATATAAAGTAATAGCAGGTACCCAAAACTTTTAATGGCGAATTTTAATTAAATATGAATATTTGAAAATATTTATGAATGTAAAAAAAACATTTTTTCGCATCCGAGTGGCCCACATACAGCGCATTGGGTGCCAAATACTCGAATCCGAGATCTAGGGATGGCAATGGTGTAAATGAAACAAACGCACGGATCCGAGTGGGCGGCACCGCTACCATAACCCCGCTTCACTCGGATCCGAGTAGAGAGGACTGTGTTAAATCTTGTGAATAGTCAACAAGGATCGTACAATGGAGCATAATTTAAGAATCACAAGTCCTAGTAGTTGAACAAGCAGAAAATTTAGCATGTGAAAATTCAAGATGCAATTTTGCATAAAATATTTACTCGGCCATATTTCACGCTGATATGATCTAATTAGGTAACCGGGCGGAACGAAAGCGTCATATGAACTGAAAATTTTATTTCGCGCTCCTCGCAGCGATTCTATATATTCAGATTCAATTATTGCGGATGTAAAATACTTTAGCGCTGGAGTGTTCCAATCAATCACTCTTCACCAATTTAGTGTGAGCGTCATTTGGCAAATTCGATTGCGTCTCCCATTGATGGCGTTAGTGAGAATAAAACAGAGCGACGGCTGCCATTGACGGTTCTGACGGAACGCGGCGAGCGTCCGGCTTTGGTTTAATTAATCTCTTAAACTAAATTTAAATGTGTTCAAGCTAATTTTAGCTAAGCGTTTGATAGGGTAAATCATACCGAGAGCATTGCAATATGTTTGTTATTTATGATTAAAAAATTAGTTCACGTATATAACGTTTTACGAATTACGATATTTTAAACAAAAACAACACAACAATATTTTCTATAGATTTTCTCTATCTCAGTATATTCATTAACTCTATTCGAGAAGGCCCAGGATGTCTTGGGTATAGTTTTGATGGTTTTAGATTGATTGAAATATTTGTAAGAAAATCAAAGAGAAGCGTTGGTGAGCAGTACCTCCAACCCAAAGAGGATTCTCGATCTATCTAATAATTGTCTGCCCCCAAGTCAGTGTTCGAGTTGTATATATCAGCGAAATAACTTCATAACCGTGTTTCAGGGTATGACGTCATCGCATCATCACATGTTAACGAAGACTATAAAATAACCCAGAATAATCGAGTTATCCTAGTATAATGCTTGTATGTCGGGGCGCACATTTAAGCCCACAAAATTGTCACGGCTCACTTGCCGTAACGCGCGAACGCCTTCAGCCGCTCTCATTACTCCGACCCCTCATTTCAGCCGTTATTGATCACCGATATATGGAATACTTCAACTATAGTACGTAAATATTAATTAAGCCTCCCGAAGGCTTCAGTATTGGAATGATTTTAAAGTTTAGCGTGGTTCACGTGGCTTAGTATGTATATAGTGTTGAGTCAGTTTCCGCACTAAGACGCTCTTGTGGTCTGGAAAGCCATGCTAGCTGTTTCCAGAAGTTTAGAAATTTCCTGGGCTCCAAGGAATTCAGTTCGCATTCGCGTTCTACAGCCACGCATTCCAGGAGTACGTGGGTGACTGATTCCTCTGTGGTGAAACAACTACTATACTGGGGATACTATACGGGACTGTCTGTCGCGCCTAGGAGAGCTATGTTTTCTAGGTTTTTTTTTTTAATATAATAGGGGGCAAACGGGCAGGAGGCTCACCTGATGTTAAGTGATACCGCCGCCCATGGACACTCTCGATGCTAGAGGGCTCGCGAGTGCGTTGCCGGCCTTTTAAGAATTTGTACGCTCCTTTCTTGAAGGACCCTAAGTCGAATTGGTTCGGAAATACTTCAGAGGGTTCAGAGGTTTTAAATTCAATTGCAAGTTGTATTTGTTTAGTGAATGCAAAGGTAAGGTGTCTGTATTCCCTACAATATTTCTCTATTTTTCTTTGTAAAATACTGATAATTTTGATTAGTAGACAATTAAAATTTTTGGTATTATTTTGTCTATATTGAGGCTTAAACAAAAACAAGAATCAGCGAATTAGAATTCGAATTTCAAATTTCGAAACAATAAATTAATTTAAATACAGAATTGTCTTATTATACATTTCGTATGAATCGTGTGACTTGATTAACCCGATACATACTACAAATATTGAACGCTGGATATTAAGGTAAGTAAGTTAAACTCTGTACCAAACATACAAACAAAATCCCAAACCCAGGAAACCCAGCAACACAATAAATTGAAATTTACTAAACGATAATTTTGCTTAACAGAAACAAGAAACATAATAGAATTCGAAATTCAAATTTCGGAACAATACTTTAATTCAAATATGGAATTGTCTTAATGCATACATTTCATATGAAGTTAGTGATTCGTGAATGTGCTACTTGATTAACCCGATACTACAATATGCGGCAATATTGAACGCTGGCTTGCAGTGCGCCTTTGATTTCCGACCCAGCTTCGTTTGTGTTGGATACTCGGATATTATAATGAACATGCCATTTCAAATAATATAGAATCGAAACAAAAGACACATGTCAGTTGCGTTACAATATTGAAATCTATATTGCTGGCTGCAGACGAGCGTGTAACTGGAATGAAATCTATACTGTTTAGACCGTGTTAAAGTAATTTTCTTTGATTGTACATTTGTTTCACTTGATATGGAACTAATAACGATGATTTGTTTATTAACTAAACAACCGCCAGGTAATAGCCTAAGCGATAGTTGTGTAACTCAATTACTGTAAATTATATTTAACGCATAATATCTATTAATAATATAAAAATATATATATCAAAAAAAAAATAAAAAAAAATTATATAATAAATAAAAATATCGGAGTACTAAGCACTCGCCTGGGCAAACCCTAGTCTCAAATAGCCGATATAATGTTTAATATTCATTACGACCATGTTTATTGGTCGTAAAATTAATTTAGTAACAGAAATTAACAACAATATAACAAGTGGGTTATCTGGATCACCGTATACAAATATAAAAGTTAGGTATTGTAAATTTTTCATTAAAAAAAATACGTTTATTTTGGAACATACGATCATAATGGTATCACTTATTCCACGTTATTAAATTTGAAACTGTAGGCATTGTGATGAGTAGGGACTCATCGGCAAAGAAGACAGATGGTGTAGGCCGAGAGAAAAAGCAGGCGTAAAAAACTCTCGGTACTCTTTTAAAAAAGCAAATCATCTAACAATACTACAATATTCAACATCATAGATATTCTTCTTAAGGAGTCAATTCGTGACTCATGAACATGTAGATATAATGTCATGAGGCTTGGAAAAAAACATGGCATCGAAGATATCCCGGGACCCACGATGACGGAACGAAAAATTGGTTGAAGCCGGTAGCTAAATGGATTCACAAGGACATCAAATTACTAAAGGAACATATGATGTGTTCTGTGTAAATTTGTATAATAAGTTTCTATATGAATAATATAAAAATATCATAAGCTTACAATGTTACGCAGTGTTTTATTTGTGAATATTTGCTTTAAATATTTATCAGGCGTAGCGGACTGAATTTTATTTGCCTCAGTTATCTTTGAAAATTAGGTACATTGTTACATCCAAGAGCTGACTGGATTGACTATTCAAAACTATTTTTTGGATTTTCATGTCAAAATTAACATTTAAATCACATTGCTTTGTATCTTATATAATATTATTGTTCATATATTTTTATTCTCAGTCAAATATACAGTATTTGCAATATTATTAAACTACAGCTATAAATAGAAAAATTAAAAATAATAATTAATTTAATTATTGAATTTTTAAGTTAATTATTGAGTCCATATCTACAATTAAAGTGTAGCATTAGCCAGAAATGTTGTTACGGCATAAATTATTCTACTGAGGGAAAATACTACGCCCTGCTGGACCAGAGACTAGAGAATTATTTAGCTTGAGCTTCAAGGACATTCATCACGACACTATATGCAGTGACCATAGACGAGGACTCTTAACGTTAGAAATAGTAATAGCACACAACTAGTAATTAAAATAACATATTAATTTTAATTATAAATCTAAATAAGGGCGCAACATAAGTAGAAAATCGATTTGCTCATTGAAATGAGTAGCTCGTTATTTGAAATTCTGGCGCACCGGCTACCTTTCCTGGTAGAAACGGCGGTGTATGATGTTACTTTAGGCCGCTGGTTGAAATATATATTTATTTATACATCATGTTTTTTTTGTACGTCGATTTTAGAAAACGATCCAACATTTTAAAATTGTATTGGAATTTGGTGCCATAACAGAACCTCAATCAATCAAGGTAAGTGAGACAGAACTGAAAGCTGGAATTGAGCCTTCAATATTTTAAGGAATAGAATTTAGACATTGAAATTTTCCCAGAAGTCACTTTGCCATCGCATACAGTGCGAGTGAAAATTCAAAAAGTACGAGCATTTTATGGAGTAAAAGAACAATTTCGTTAGGTGAAAATTCGCTGACTTCAAAGGGCATTACAACAGAGGATTCCCTTTGTTGACCTTTATGAAAGTGTTTAAAACAAAAATTTTATTCAAGTAGGAGATATTTGAGAGGGGTTGATTCTATTTCGGCTTTTTTTATAGAACAGGGGGCAATCGGGCAGGAGGTTCGCCTGATGTTAAGTGATACCGCCGCCCATGGATACTCTCAATGCCAGAAGAAGAAGAAGAAGGCTTGCGAGTGCGTTGCCGGCCTTTTAAGAATTGGTACGCTCTTTCCTATTGGATTTTGTGCTTTATGCCGTTTCAAACTCAAAATATCTTTATTCATATAGGTAACACTTATGAACGTCGAAAAATTAAATTAATTGTAAATTTACATTTACCACCAGTTCGCAAGTCAGCGGGCAAGAAGAACTGGTAAGAAACTTTCTGATATTTTTTGTAATCGCTAAGTTTTTCATACAAATTTTTTGAACTGGAGCAAATCAATCCCAAGGATTAGGAACATTTAAGTATTCGTCACATTTATTAAAATATTTATTGTTTACTTCACTTTTAACGTTTGTATGTGTCATTAGAATATTTTGAAGAGATAATTGTGTGTGTGATTAAAACCTTAAAATTAACGGAATGTGTACGACTCGTCCCCCCTGTTGGATGATTAGGCTCAATAGCGGATGCACACCTGGGTGTACACCGCGTGAATTACCCGCTTCATGATGCATAGGTTTCCCCTTTAATGGTGCTTAGTAACTTGTATTAAAAAAAAAGCTAAATAGCCAAGAAACTCATGTAAATATTTTATGGTATTAGATTATAGTAAAAAATATTTTAACATTCGAAATTTGAAAATTGGGTCATACACAAAACACCTTATACAGGTACAAAGTACTTGAAATTTTGAAAAAGGAACAAGAATTCGTGATATTTTTTTCCTTCAACAAAGGGTGCTATGAATTCGGAAATATCGTGTAAACAGTCACGAAAACATTTTTGTACGGTATTTATTGGGTAAAAACTTTAAATTGCTTCCTACCCACTTTGAGTGGCTATTGAACCAATTTGCCAGTTCCTTCTAACTCCATCACGATAATCTGCTTCGATTTGTTGAACTTTGGCTGCTGTAATATTTATTTTTAACTGTATCGTTTCCCGGATTTCATTGGATTTTTTTTACCAAAAGAGGTTATCATAACCCACCTGCATGTTTCGTTTGTAGGAATGATGGCGTAGTTATGCTCTTTTGTGAATTATGTAAACGATTTTGACATTCATAAGTATGCCTTAAGACGCATCTAAACTGAATAAACGAATTTTGATTTGATTTGACTTGATGAGTTGTAATCTGATCTGCGTTGTTTCCTCACAACCCCTTTTCGTGTACAGGCATTTGGTAATTGCCCACCTACACTGAAATACCTAAAAGTACCTAACTGGGGTTCAAACACACGACCTCAGCATTGAGAATACCATACAGAAGGATGCTATAACATGCTACATTCGTGTATACGTTGTAGTAAGTCTAAGATTTCATCGAGCTATTAAAATGGCTTCCACAGGAAGGTCTCTTCTACTCCTGGGAGATACGACCTTCAAACTGAAAAACCTAACCCCGCTCTAAAAGGCAGGCAACAGTCCCACTAACATTGCCTGCAGTGGTTGCCGTAAATTGACTCGTTTGCCCCGGCGTGTATGTGTTAATAATCAAAACACATCCACTTGGTCATTTGACATTTATATGAACGATAAAAATAAGTGTCCCTAAAAAGAAATATTATTTTATATCACACGAAATTGCTTATAAAAGAGAGTTGGTAACAAGATCATTTATCAAAAATCAGATTACACCAGCTTCTGTCGCGATGACAAACCGTCGAATAAATATAACGCGTATCTTAACCCCTTCAGAATCAGATATTGAAACTTTTGGGTATCGTTTCTTCGCTATTCGAAAAGACAATTCTTTTGGCCTTTTGGCCTCTTATAAAGCTTTCGATGGGACTTACGATTGGCCCTAGGTTCTCCTAATGTACTAATTTTACTTTTCAGTTTGATATGTTGTTTTATAAAATGAGGGTAAAGGGAGAACATTACCATGATTTTGGCCTGTTGGACTCTTGTAAAGCATTCGATGAGACTTATGATTGAACCTAGGTTATCCTAAAGTACCTATCTTATCTTTCAGTTTGATATCTTTTTTAGAAAATCGAGGCAAATGGTAATCTGAAGGTAATTGATCCCCATAGACATTCACATCGTGCTTTTGGTCTTTTGGCCTCGATGAATGTATCATACGACTTAGATTATGATTGGACTTAGGTTATCCTAAAGTTCTTATCCTACCTTTCAGTTTGATATCTTTTTTATAGAGAATCGTGGCATAACTACAGATATATCTTACTAATCAATAATTTCTAGTACATTTGTTTTTAACAAGTAATTTCCTTATAAAGCCGTAATGGCTTTGACAGAATTCACGGAAGAAGTAAAAATTGAATTGATGGTTTGTGTATGACGATGTTTGGTCAATAGACCAACAAAGTGAAAAGTGTTTTAATACAATTACAGTGCCACATACTTTTCTTGGCAAGAGCTGTTATGGATATTAGTATTGCCAGAAAATAAAAATTAACCAAATAATATAATTATTAGAAGTTATGTATAACTTAATCATTTATTGAAATGTCTAATAATAATGTATAGTATCTAGAAAATACAGTTCTGGGCTTAAATAACACCAATTTAGGAACATGTGATATTATGATAGGTTTTGTTACCTCTCCTATTAATATATCTTTTAAGTTACCTAGCAACCTGAACCGATAATTAAAACTTTGCTATTGTAATTAATAATACAAGGAATATTAATAAATAAAATTTAGTTGCATTTTTATTAGATATTGGTAGATAGTACTTTTACGTACTTTTTTTTTGTACGCACCAAAAAATTTTCAAATACCAAGAAAAGTTAGCCAAAATTGACATATTTTTTGTACGTTTAAAATTGTCAGTAATAATGTTTTATTATAAATATAAGTCGAATTCAACGTACATCGAACTATGACCCTAACTAATTAGACAAACTCAGAATCGCTTTTGACGTTAACGCTTTGAGAACCCGTCGCCATTTCCTCAAAGATATTACTCCTTGTCTATACCACGACGTGGTTTACCCCTTTTAAACTGAGAACGCACTGCAACGAAACTGCCGCGTTTTACCGACTCATAATGAGGTAGAATATAATATGCTCACGTGCTACAGCTATATTATTTTCAGGAAAATACAATTACGTAGACAAATAATTTGAGAGGTTCTTATTAAGACTAGCGGAATCCAGAGAAACTTTTTCCAAAATCATTTATTCATATAGGTAACATAATATACACTTATGAACGTGAAAACGTACGCCCTTGATTTGAGAACTGGCAGTAAATGTTAAATTAGAAGCATTTAATGTATGTATATTTCTTTTTTTGACGTTCACAAGTGTACATTATGTTACCTACATGAATAAATGATTTTTGAATTTGGAATTTTTTGAATTTTGAAAAAAAGAAATAAATAATAAATGCATCTAATTTTACATTCACTGCCAGTTCAAATCAAGGGCATAGAACGGGAGAGAATAACTGGCAATAAACGCTCCGCCAAAGTAATCAATAAATAGAACGCATATACGTTATGATTTAAAAAACGCTTAAGCGGACAAAAATCGCGCGCGGATAAAATCGCGCGCGGATAATATCGCGCGCGGATAAACTCGCAGTGCGGCCACCATCTTCTGTGTTTTTCGTTAATACCCCTTCGAAAATGATAAGATGATGGCTTTACAAGCGCGCAGTAATTACGGCCGTCCAATTACCGCCCGTCAAGGAAGCGAGTCATTGAACGCTTGTGTTTACCAAATCAGAGCTTACTCATCGGTATCTATAGAAAGTGCATGTTTCAAAATATTAACAAAATTTACGTCAAAACTGTAAAAACTTCGACGCGTGTGAATTGTTAGTGATTGTATAAAAAATGTATTCTTATTTGATTATCAAGGAAACGTAATTTAGAGATCTGAGGCCTAAACCTATGATGATTATCGAGGCTTTCGCGGTTTGTAACCAATGCCTGCTCAATAATTCATAGCAAATTATAGCCTATGCCTAGTTTACTGGTGCCAAAAAAATCTTTTGTAACTTAGTAATATCATTTTTTTGTGTCCTTACTAAGACATCATGGAAAATAAAAGTCAAAACAACTTTACTCATATAGGTTAATTAAAACCAAAGCGGTCTTCTAATGTAACATATTGTAATATTATTTTGTAAAAAAAAAAGGTTAACAAGTACACTTAAGAACGTCACAGAATAAATAAATCCTAAATTTACATTTATTACCAGTTTGCAAGGCAAGGGCGTAGAGCAGAGAAGAAGAACTGGTAAGAAGCATTTCGTCCCTCTTTTTAATCGGTAAGTTTTAAAACGAATAAAATATCCATAAAAGGAGTGGTTTGTTGTTTGATCTTCTGGGGCCTGGTTGGTCGTACACTTAAATTTATTCCGTTTCGAGTATTATACTGGTGAAAGTCACCATTTATTTTGAAATCGTCTATATTAATTTGTACATACAAAAAGGCTTCAAGAATATATTGACCAGTGTCATCATATTTAATTCCTTACTTATTCCTGACCGACTTGGGGAAACACAACAAATACCCAGACCAGGCCTCTTATACAGCATAAACCTCTATAGGTCTCACAAGATATAACTAATACTAAGTGAATTAATTAAAACCTAATTTACTAATAATTATTTCAATTAATATAAAAATTCGGTTGTCTGTAAAGTCGGTTTACTGACGATAGTTGAACGAGACAACGCCATAAGAAAATACTGATGGAATTTAAAGAAAAACACTTTTTTACGGATTATAGTTATGTATTATTGTATTTAAACTTATAATTATTTAGACATAATTTTAAATTTATGTCCGATTGTGACTCTTTATCGCTCGTTCCGCGCTCTCACTTGCACTTCAAGCCTTAAATGGAAAGCCTCAGAGCGAGGTAACGCCGCATGCGTCAAGAGCGAGGTGATGTCGCACGCGTTATGTTTTCGTGCGTGCAGCCGGCTCCATCGAATTAAAAAACATCACGTAAAAAAATAACATACAAATAACACAACTACATAATGAAGCATAAATATAAACATTCTAAATTAAGATTAATCGCATTCACAAGATATAACGCTACCCTGCAATTTCCTCCGCAAACTAATTTGTCATTCGGATATCAAATTACGAGCCATTGGTCGTAACAGTAGCCCACGGTTTAAAATAAAATTGAATTCGGTGTCTGGTCGCAATAGCGTAATTGTACCGACTGTTTCTGTCAACTATGAACGCGGTAATTGGCGTGTAAATGTGGGCTCGTGTTTTGTAAATAATGTTAATTATTCCATTTTGTTTATTTATTAAAGCTTACAACATCATACACAGCACTAAATCTACGGCATATTTTACAAACTCTCCATCTAAAGTGTATGACAATTTACGTTAACATAACACAAACTTAAAAAAAATTAAATCAAAATATATTCAAGATATGCATACAATAAAAAATTATATCAAAATTATTGGTACAGCAAACAAAAATATCAGTAAAACAGCTAGTTATCTTAGATATGCTTTCTCTCTCGATCAGCCCACTACTGAATATATCCAGCTCCGAAAAAGAACTATTCAGTCTGTTGAAAATCGGTAAGAATTCGAAAGAGAGTCTCAACTCATAGGTTGGTTTTGAAGAAGGAATTTAGAACATTTTGTGATAAACATTTGTAGATGTACCGAGCCTAACGTTTAGTTACTAAACACTCGTTTATAAGTAGACGTATCCTGACTAGACGTAGCCGTTAGTTAGTGTACGACAAATATCCGTAGAATCTTAATATTAAATATACTAAACGAATTCTATTTACCTTATTTATTTGATAAACAATTACATTTTTAATACAGCCACACTCTTTTTAATTCTAAATCGCTTAACCTCTGTTACA
The DNA here is from genome assembly GCA_028984075.1 of Pieris mannii. Lineage (NCBI taxonomy): Eukaryota > Metazoa > Arthropoda > Insecta > Lepidoptera > Pieridae > Pieris > Pieris mannii. The sequence continues at coordinate 5,925,639 of CM054797.1, forward strand.
GTAACCTGTAAACATGATACCAACTCATCATCGTAATTGCAGAATACTTCTGATTAGATCCGCAATGTTTGGTTCTGAGGTTTGGTCCTTCAAAAAAGAGCGTACCACTTCTTAAAAGGCCGGCAACGCACTCGCGACCCCTCTAGCATCGAGAGTCCATGGGTGGCGGTATCACTTAACATCAGTTGAGCCTCCTGCCCGTTTGCCCCCCGTTCTATAAAAAATGTGTATGTGTTTACCCAGACATCTCTCTCACCTATCTTTATCTTCAACAAACTCAATATCAAATATTTATTTATTTATTTATTTTGTACTCCTACAGCTAACACAAAATACATATAATAGCAAACAAATACACCGAGAACATAGCCACAGATGGAATACATGATAAATTATATAACAAAAAGATTTACAAAAGTGAACAAACAAACAAACAAACAAACAATATTAGGGGAGATATTTCGCTACACTGGCTGCACTTAGGTACTTAAGACCTTCCGGTTCTCAATAAAATGGCTCAAGAAAACGACATCTAATTAATAACATATATCATATGAGTGCCGGAGGGAGAGGGCTTAGTATAAGAGGATTTCGCATGGACTCAAGATTTGTCCTAAGATCATTAGTGGGTGATATTTGCTCTTATGACTGGGGTAATTACGATCGATGCGTTGGCATATAATAATTTATTTCGTACCGTTTAATACTGTTTGCAAACCACTAAGTTTTTTTTCCCATTACAATTAAAATATGGTCATCTAATGAAAAATTTAAAATTATTCTATCTTTTATACTATGTTTTTTTAATAGGAGCAAATGAGCAGGAGGCTCATCTGATGTTAAGTGATACCGCCGCGCGAAGCACTCACATGGCTCGCAAGTGTGTAGCCGACTTTTCAATCTTTTCTTAAAGGTCAACCCTTTAGTCGATACCCTAAGTCAAATTGGTTTCTGAATCCTTCAGTCAAATTCAAATGATTACGAAAGCAGAAAAAAATTGTTCAGATTGAAATATTTTCTGTCCAGTCTTCGTCTGTTTAATGTTGGTTACGAAAGTCCAATATTTTGTGACATTTTCGAAATTAACGAAACATTTCACCACACCCTATTTGACTTATCATTCCCTCGATAAGTGTGTTTGTGATGCAAAATAATTTTAATTGCAACACAAATTTACATTCAGCTGGCCACCGTAATAATATTTGCGATACAAAAGGCTGATAATTAGTGACACAGCGAAACATCACTTCGCATCAGCGTACTTGACATGTTTCCTGTTAATTGGATAGTGGACAATAGTCTGACTACCCGCATATTATTGTACTGTTATAATGAAAGGTAACTGCAGAGTTTTTAGCTTGACCATAACCGCTTATATCAACCAAAAAAAAAATTATAGTGGGCATTATACGATAGTAAATGTGGTACAGTGAAAACCAACTTCATAGATTGTAGTACTCTTTTATTTGTGAATAGGTCTACTAGAGACGATAGAGCCTTTATATTTATAGAATTTTATATTTTTATTTAAAATTAAGATGTTTCGTTTATTAGAACCTAAATATAACTTATTATTACAACGCACGTTGTAAAGCACGCGAAACGTCGGGAAATATTTAAAATTACGTAAAATCTTATATCTTTAAACGAGCAATTCTTATTATATATAATTGGAATCTCGGAATCGGCTCCAACAACTATTTTCATGAAATTTAGTATTAGGGGGGTTTCGGGGGCCATAAATCGATCTAGCTAGGAATCATTTCTAGAAAATGTAATTTTATTCGTGTTTTATTAACTTAGACATAGAATTGCTCGTTTTAACAGTCAGTCAAATAAAAACTTAAATATGAATATAATTATCTTTATTCGATAATTATATTCATATTTCATCATTTTTTTACTATGTAATTCGTACTGAAATATAATTTGCAAAAAACACAATTTATAAAAATAAATAAATACCGAGCAAGGCTCGGGCATCCAGGTACTATGTAATTATAAGTTGACAATAATACTTAGCTTCAATCCGTTAATAAATTGTTTTCTTTAAACGTATAAAAGTTATTTTAATAAAATACATAACTTACTACTAATGTTTACCTGAATCAAATAACAATCTGTTAAAGGACTTCAATCATAGTTTAAATGTTTAACGATTGATACTAACCACGCCCATTTTTGCCAGATTAATTAAATATACCTTAAAAATTTTATATGCTATTTCGCCACTAACTTTGGCCTCTGTATTCCGTAGCATTGACATATTGTTCCATTGAAACAAACGAGTTAAACTAAATCTGCCGAAACCGGTGCACAGAATAAATCCTGCTATAGTCAGCCAAATGGCCGCCATATTTATAGCGATTACTGCGTTTATTGACAGTAAGAGTCAGTTCCATAAGTAAGTGGAGGATATATTGCCGTATTGGCTGCATTCCCTCGTAACAGTGTAATAAATAGGTTACATTGAACTTGGGAAGATTTGGGAGTTAATATTTAACAAACTAGTTCTCAATTTTTTTTATAAATATCTTTAGCTGTTTTTTTATTAGAAGAAGCCTAAACGAAGGAAAGTGTCTTTTTGTCATGGAAAGATACTTAATTAACTTATGTGGTGTAGCCAATAAAAAAGTATATTAGTAAGTACGTAATAAGATTAAAGATAGATGTAAGAAGATTTTGTAACTGTTCAAAATGAACTAAAAAAACGAACTATAAAAAAAGGGCAGGAGGCTAACCTGATGTTAAATGATTCTCAAGTGTGTTGCCGGCCTTTCAAGAATTGGTACGCTCTTTTCTGAAGGACCCGAAGTGGAATTCGTTCGGAAATACCTCAGTGGGCAGCTGGTTCCACATACTGGTGGTGCGCGACGAACAAAGACGCACAGTTGTGAGCGACAGACGGAAACTTCCTATTACTAATGTTCCCTTCACTTTTAATTAGTTTTCTATCTTTTTGGTCGTAAATTTCCCCAAATAGATATTTTTTCAAACTCCTCATCAATTTTCAAAAAGTTAGCGGCTCAACTGATTAGTAATTAGGATTTTATCAGGGATATCCAATTAATTTTATAATAGTTTTTATTTTTACTTTCTTAAAAAAAATTTTAGTGTACAAGTATCATATAATCAGAATGTTTTATGCGCCTATAATAATTATTGGGGTAGTACTTGGCTTGTGTTTGTGTTACATGCATGTATCAGTGACTAGTTTGTTGGTGCAATACTGTTGGCGACTCATAAATAGAAATATAAATAAATTATAAGATAGGTTAGAAAATTGTAACTCTATAAATAGAAATTAAGTATGAGTGTTACGAGTTATAAGTTAGACAAAATATTTACACATAATGTAAGTGAGAAATATTGGTAAATTATGAATGTAAATTTATTAAATAAATAAATATAATGCTTCGCCGAATAAAAGGGTCACACAGCTCTCGTCGCGGTATACCGGCGCAAATATATGTAAGCGTAGCTCTCGTCGCGGTATACTTGTGTAGTACTTAAGCTCGGCGAGATCTACGCTCGGAAGTCTCGGCAGTCTCGGCAGTTTCGGGAGTCTCGGCAGTCTCGGCAGTTTCGGGAGTCTCGGCAGTCTAGGCAGTCTCGGGAGTCTCGGTCCAGTCTCGGTTCAGACTTGACACGGTGCAGACACGCGTAGAGACTCGGGCTCTTTCCTCTATCCCGTGACAACGAGCTGTGATCCACGAAGAATCGGCGAAGCAAGAAACAAGAACAAGGCGCAGTTTCACTTCAAGACAACACCTACAATTACGCACTAGCAGGGGTGCGTGGGTCGAGGCGGTACCAGCGTTAGGTCGAGCCGTCTTGACAAAAGTGTACGAAGTCAAACCCCACCGGTATACAAAGCCGCACCGAGGTTACTTTGGTTACCGCACGGGTGTTATCAAACGAACACGCTTAAACGTACTATACCGTGCAGGCCTGAGTATATCTGAGGTGTCGTGGGGGTTGGCGCAATCAATAGTGGTCCTTCGAAAGCCGGATCCTGCAAAAATAGTGGAGTGAATCAAGAAGTGAATATTGCGAGAAGAAAATGCCAGTCACAAGATCACAGAACGGGATGCAGCGAGGGGAATCGACGTTGACTGTTACCTCCGCCACTACGTCCGAAGTCCGGACTACAGGCGAAGAGATAACGATCGAGCAGTCCACGTCGACGAACGCAGCCAGCCACTCAGAGCAAGCATTGACTCTGACACCAGCGGGTTATACCCGGCGGGCCGCATCTAGAGCCGTATCAAAAGCCAGCTCAAGAAGACTAGCCGAGGCCAGAGAAGAGTTGGCTCGCTGCGAACTGCGGGAAGCGCAGGCAGCAGCACGCCTGGCCAGATTACGATTAGAAGCAGAAACGGAAGAGGAAGACTCCGTTACAGAAACCGTCAACGATGACCATGAAGAAAAGGTAGCAAACTGGATGCGCTCATCGGCACAAAAGCCAGAAGAAATTGAAACAAAAAGCGACATTCGAGCAATAGCCGACGCAATAAAGGAAGTCATGACGAACCATGTAGCGCCGCAACCGAAATACATTCAAGAGCTGCCGATATTTGAAGGGGACAGCTCCGAATGGACGGCGTTCCGGGTCGTATACGAAGATACATCTCCGATGTTCTCTGACATTCAGAATATGGCGCGGCTACGTAAAGCGATTAAAGGCACGGCAAGAGAGAGTATTAAGAGCCTCTTGTACTCAGAAGCGACGCCGGAAGAAGTAATTAACGCTTTACGCCGAAGATTTGGTAGACCCGACGCATTGGTGCTAGCCGAACTGGAGAAATTAAAGGCGCTTCACAGAACGACGGAAAATCCCAGGGACATATGCGTTTTTGCGAGCCAAATAAACAACAGTGTGGCCGCCATAAAAGGATTGAAGAGACCGCAATACCTCTACTCACCTGAAATCGTGAAAATTATCATAGAGAAGATGCCTCCAATTCTAAGGTTCAGATGGTACGATTACACGGCTGCGAGGGAAGAGGAATCGTTCTCTGATATTCAAACAATAAGCAACTTCCTCAATTTAGAAGCGGATAAATGCGGTGCATTCGCGGTACTCGAAGACAGCAAAAGGGTGTCGACGACCGAACGACCGAGCGCAACGATAAAAAGACCGGTGAAGCAAGCTACTTTTAGTATTGCTGAAAAGAGTAGACTAGAAGAAATCAATTGCCCAGACTGTGAAGGCAACCATAAGCTCAAAGACTGCCAAAGATTTCTTAATGCGGCAGTTAACGAGAGATGGGAAACAGTTAAGAGACTTAAGGTCTGCTTCAAGTGTCTCACTGGGAAACACCGGAAAGAAAAATGCCGAAGACCTCCGTGCAAGTTGTGTCGAAGATGGCATCATAGCTTATTACATGTGACATCTGAGAGCGAACAATGTCACGAAGAGGCAGCGACCGAGACAGCGACGGTCAATACAATTAGCACACCGAAAGCTATACTTAAGATGCTCAAGGTGGAGATATACGGACCGGCTGGGAGCAAACAGATACTGGCGCTGCTAGATGAAGGCTCAACGGTGACACTGCTCGACGAAAATGTGGCTTCAAGCATCGGCATAAAGGGTCCTCGCGAAACCTTAAACATAGAAACTATCGGCGGCGGGCAAATGAAAAGTTACGACTCGATGATTTTAGACATCGAAGTGAAAGGGATCAAGCAAGATCGGAAGAGCACACTGAAGCGAGTTAGAACTATCAAGGAGCTCAAATTAACCCCACAACTCGTCGATAAAACCCGACTTAAGAAGTGTCATCACTTGCGGGGTTTACTGCAAGACGTGTGCTACAAAGCTGAGGCGCCGAAACTGCTCATTGGCCAAGACAATTGGGAACACATTGTCTCGTTAAAAATACGACGTGGAAAGCCAGGGCAGCCGGTGGCGTCAAGAACAAAGTTAGGGTGGGTTATCCATGGCTCCGATAGCAGCGGCGTGTCACCGATCAATTATGTGAACACATGTGCACACGTAAGCGTCGTCGAAGACAAAATAAATCAACCAGTGAGGGAACTTCTCAATATTGAGTCTTTGGGGGTTCAGCCGAAGAAGCCTACAACGGATACAGAACAGCAAGCACTAGAAATATTGGAAAGAAATAGTCAACAATTGGAGGATGACAGATCCGAGGTCGGACTGTTGTCGAAAAGGAAAGACATACAACTTTCAAACAATTTCTCAGCAGCCTTCAACAGATTTCAAGGAATAGAAAAGAAACTGTGTGAGGACACTAAGTTTAAAAATGAATATAGCACGCAAATAGATCTGTTGAAAAGCAACTACGCTGAAGAAGTAACAGCCGACTGCACATCGAACAAAAAGTGGTACCTGCCTCACTTCCCAGTGAGGAAAAAGCTAAGTATTGTCTTCGACGGTGCAGCCAATCACAACGCAGTTAGCCTCAACGACGTTCTGCTGTCCGGACCGGACTTACTACATTCAACATTTGGAGTGTTACTGCGAGTACGTCAAGGTCTCGTATCGATAGCGGCCGATATAAAAGAAATGTTTCTGCATGCGAAAATATGTGAAGAAGACAGAAACAGTCTCAGTTTCCTTTGGCGAAAAGACAAGGAAGCGCTAGTGAAGGATAACAGAATGTTATTAGTGATTTTTGGAACCGCATCGTCGCCTTGCACCGCGATTTATATAAAAAACAAGAACGCAAAGGCCTTCTTTCATAAATACACCGAAGCTCGGAAAAGCTACCTAGAGCATATCGGTAGAATAAAAGACAATCGGCTGCCGCGATGTATGTCACTATTCTGCACTGAGGGGGAGCTGCATACTGTCGCAGACGCAAGTGAGTCAGCGTATGCAGCCGCAACTGGAGGTAATGGAAAATACTCAGTAAACCTCGTGGATGCCAAGTCGAGAGTAAAGTCTCGGAAATCAATATCTACGCCGAGACTTGAACTGCAGGCAACCTTGTTGGGGACAGAACACATAGACAATTCTAGACCAATAACGAACCTAGCTGACAATTCGGAAGAGGAGGCGCTAAAACCAAACTACTTTCTCATTGGACGATCCAGTGGAGCTGCGCGCATACGACATTTTCCTGATGCAAAGCTGGTGAGCAGAAAAGATTTGAAGTCCGTCCAACGACCCTCTGATCACTTTCGGAAGAGATTGCTACGGGAGTACTTGCCTAAACTACTGTCCAGGAAAACGACTAGACTACAGAAAGGCGAGCAGCTGCAACCAGGCGACGTGGTTTTTATCGTAAAACGCACGCTACCACGATGCACTTGGCCGAGGGGAATGATCGAAACTACATACCCCGGGCCCGACGGAATAACCAGAATCGTGGACGTCGCAACCAAAGGGGGAGTGTTACGAAGACCATCGTCGAGGATCCTGATCTTGGTGCCTGCGGAGTCGCCGTGCAGGAACGACGGTGCTACGCACGAGGGGGAGAATGTTGGCGACTCATAAATAGAAATATAAATAAATTATAAGATAGGTTAGAAAATTGTAACTCTATAAATAGAAATTAAGTATGAGTGTTACGAGTTATAAGTTAGACAAAATATTTACACATAATGTAAGTGAGAAATATTGGTAAATTATGAATGTAAATTTATTAAATAAATAAATATAATGCTTCGCCGAATAAAAGGGTCACACAGCTCTCGTCGCGGTATACCGGCGCAAATATATGTAAGCGTAGCTCTCGTCGCGGTATACTTGTGTAGTACTTAAGCTCGGCGAGATCTACGCTCGGAAGTCTCGGCAGTCTCGGCAGTTTCGGGAGTCTCGGCAGTCTCGGCAGTTTCGGGAGTCTCGGCAGTCTAGGCAGTCTCGGGAGTCTCGGTCCAGTCTCGGTTCAGACTTGACACGGTGCAGACACGCGTAGAGACTCGGGCTCTTTCCTCTATCCCGTGACAACGAGCTGTGATCCACGAAGAATCGGCGAAGCAAGAAACAAGAACAAGGCGCAGTTTCACTTCAAGACAACACCTACAATTACGCACTAGCAGGGGTGCGTGGGTCGAGGCGGTACCAGCGTTACGTCGAGCCGTCTTGACAAAAGTGTACGAAGTCAAACCCCACCGGTATACAAAGCCGCACCGAGGTTACTTTGGTTACCGCACGGGTGTTATCAAACGAACACGCTTAAACGTACTATACCGTGCAGGCCTGAGTATATCTGAGGTGTCGTGGGGGTTGGCGCAATCAATAAATACAATAAATAAAAAATCTATATATAAGAAAAAGTTCAATTTACATTCGAATTTCGAATCTATAAGCCTTATTTCCCGTAAGTAAATGGCTCAGACAGAACCTTAATTTAATAGTATTAACGTGAAATTGTCCGCTGTAAAACCACTCAGCTGAAAGATTTAATTCGATAACTGTACATGGTCACACGCACTTTGGGCTTTAAAAGCTAAAGCTATAAAAGCAATTAAAAGTTTAACATTGGACCCTCTCTTTTCGCGCTTTAATTTCAACAATCCATTTATAGGTTTTTAGCGGGTTTCTGTTATATTTTCGTTTGATATGTATACGTTTTTAAAGCAAACTCCCAAGCGATTAGAGAATTATCACTGGATTCAAACCTCTCGTTAACACTAAATTCATCAATAAAGCTCATTATGAATTTGACGATTATTTAAATGATCCCAATCCTAAATTGAATCACTCCAGTTCACACAATTTGTATGATTCAAAACTTAGCGATTCAAAAGAGTGGAGTGTGTTTCTTGCCAGTTCTTCTTGCCTGTTCTGCCCTTGACTTGCTGGACTGATAATAAATGTGAATTAAGAATTAATTTAACATCTCTTAACGTCATTCATAAGTGTACTTGTTTACCTATATGAAAGTTTAGAGTGTTAGAGTTTACACCTACCTAGTACCTAGTTTATAGGTTTATAGTTTAAGTGACTGAAGTCTGAAGTCGTGAGTTTCATTCTCAACTGTGCTTCTCTTCTTTGTACCAAAAAATATCGCTGCATGTCTTTGAAATCGGCGAGGTGTTTTATTGTTCACTTGTTTATTAGATATGACAACATATAAGTGTTCTATATGTTATATTAGTCGCGGTATGCATTAGAAAACACGATATCTAAATAAGCGGTCGTAAAGTGCAAAGTATAGTTTAGATAATAAGATTACAATGTCATTTTCTAAGTTAACATTAATTAAATTCTTCTTTTGTCGTGATCAACGAGTCTGTATACTTCATTGTTCTTAATAAAAAAATAATAAAAAGTACCTGAATCTAGATGGGTGAGTGCAAAAAATCTACATCCAAATTGGTTGCATTATAACTCATTACATTACATTTAGTGTGCTTTTAGGAATATCGCTTACCACAAGAAAACGATCGATTGTATCGATCAAGTTTTCTAACGATAACTGTTACAATAGTGGATTTACTTTTGGGTAATAAAAGTTATCTAGTACAACAAACTGACTTTTATTATGTCACAGAGCAGAGAGAGATGTTACAACAGTCATAGAAAGGCGCAAAATTTACCATACAATATACAGGATAAAGTACATACAACTTATATTTTTAACAATAACAATATCAAAAAACTTATTCTTTCAAAATAACCAATGAAAAATTATCGTCCATTTCGTAATTCAGGCGTTACGCTGTTTACAAAGTTTAAGTTTACGAGTTTTACGATTTTATGACAGACAATTTGTCTGAAGTGACTCTGGCTGAGTCAAAGATAATTTATCTGTCTCAGGCGCCTTATTTATTACGCGTTCCCATCTTGGTTGAGCCCTTAAAGTTCGTGGTTAATGGCGCTTCTTTAACGTCACTCACTTTCGTGAAGGTTCGAGGGGATGTCCGTTGTGTGGTCGAGGATTACTTTATTTTGTCCTTTGAATGACGGGTTGATAGGGAACTGCTTTAGATAACTATTAGCTAAAGAATTTATACGGTCAGCAAATTGTATGACCCCTGTAACGTAGGGTGCCTCGTGTTTCAATGGCACTACACAATTTTTATCTTTTGTAAAACAGTATTTTTGATGACTGAGCCAAACGGATTAATATTAATAGTTTGTCGATTCATTTGGTACATATATATAAATGGTGACAGAGGCAGGTTTAAACACTGCATCAGGACAGAATCTTTGATGAATACAGAAGTTAAAATGTTTATCAAGTCTATGTTGAAACAATATTAATTTCATGTTTCCGATGAAGCAAGATCCAGGTCTCTAGGGTCTGTCTGTCGGTCTGTCACTTCCCCTAGATTAGCCCCTAAATGGCGATTTTTTAAGTAGATTCTATACTAAACTGCTAATACGATATTGGAAGCAGTTTAGTATATCATTAGATATGGTGGATAGTAAAACTGTCTACAGTTTGTGTTTCTACCACACCAACTTAGTTCTATTTTAGATAATGTATACAATAAATATATATGACACATTGGGGTACGAACTGCTGTTATTACAATTGTTAAAATCTCATCATAAATGAAGCGCTCTGATCCAAAAATTTCTGATCTATCTATTAAAGATTATTGGTCATAAAATCTACGTACACCATTTAGGTATCATTACAATTACTTTAATTAGTAACTAAGATAGTTTAATTTGTCCAAACAGCTTCTCATTAGAAGTAAAGTAAATAAAATTATTACCCCTGTGGGGTTTAGGTGAGAGGGGCAATTATGATTAATGATAGGATATGATTCGATACCACTTAACACTCCAAAGGGGTAATTTCATTGCCTCCATGTTTCTGTTAACCAATGACTCACGGGTTTTCATTAATACGTTGAACTAATACAAGTTTTAATAAAGTTAAGTCAAATCATGTATTACATAGACCATTTCCTTACATAGATCCTTACAAACATTGTGTAAAAAAACTTGGCGATTAAAAAGAGTGGCGGAGAGTTTATTGCCAGTTCTTCTCTTCCGTTCTACGCCCTTGATTTGAGAACTGGCAGTAAATGTAAAATTAGAATCATTTAAAGTATATTTTGACGTTCATAAGTACATAGTGTACATTATTTTACCTATATGAATAAATGATTTTATTTATTTATTTTATTTATTTATCTAAAATGGAACTTTTGAACGTCACCCGTATGACCTCGACCTTCACTTCTCAACTTAGAACGCTGGAAAATAAACTTAGGCCTCAAGAAACGTCTTAATTTAGTTAGTAGTAGCTTAGTAGTTAGCAGTTTATGTCAACCACTATGTGGAACCAGCTGCACAGCTGTTTTTGCGAACCAATTCGACTTACGGTCCTTTATAGGTGCGCGTGAGGCGGGCACCATATAATAATAGTTTCTAGGCTAGGCAGTAAGGAAACAAAGGAAACTTAAGTCAGGTCTTAAGTATGTATATTAAAGTTTACACCGAAGAAACAAAGTTCATAAACGAAGAGAGTTAATAAGAAAAGAAAGCGTTTAGAGAAGAATTAATTAATCACAATTAACAAAGGGAGAATTCGTAATTCGCGCGCACAGGTTTTACTTTTGAGAATTCTAAACTCACCGTCCGCTGGTCACGCTGCTACTAGCTGCAGGCTCCACCCACCGTGCCGGTGTCGTCACACACAGCGGTAAATTCACCGACGCGGTGGTAAAGAGTATTAATTGGTCGCCACACAATCCGTAAGAAAGTATTCCTCAAACGTTCGCAATGCACTTGCGAGCTTGGCAATGTGAGTTTTCGTGGGCTGTATCAATTAACATCAGATAAGCCTCCGACCGCTTAAAAAATGATTAATCGGCTCGACAGCTTTCCAAGAATCAAAGACATTGCTTATCTATAAGCGGTAAAAGAATTTTGCAGTCCAGACGAATGTTTCAACTCCAATCGATATTTAAATCTCTTTTAATTTTAAATTACAGAGAATTTAAGTATTTTACAATTCCCATTCGCGTAGATCATATAAAATCTACTTTGATTTAACGAGTGATAAAATTTTATAACCTGAACCTGAAACTTCTTAAGTTTTTTCAACTCTTAAAAGTCTGCTAAAACGAATTCCATTCAGAGGGGAATCCACAGAAAAACAAAAACTAAATGGTGGATTTAATTTAATGTTTTTAATAAAGGAAATTGGATGTTGATTTGTTTGTACTTTTAAATATGAGATTTTTTTAATACCTTGTCGTACAACACAATTGAAGCTGTCAGTCCAGGTATTTCAAACTCAAAATAACTTTATTCATATAGGTAACCAACTAAACTTATGAACATCAAGAGATATATTAAATTGATAAACATAGGTACCTACCAGTTCGCAAATCACCCACATAGAACAGTCAAGATTTCCGATCTGTTACGACTTAGGGTCCTTTAATGAAAGAGCGTAGCTTAAAGGCCGGCAACGCACTTGCTAACTTGTGGTCGGTGTTACACTACTTGTGAAGAGACCCAACCAAGTTGGATTTATAGAATTTACCTCGTTATTAATCAAACATATCTTTCATTACAAAATCTTATTATTTTATAGAACAGGTGGCAAGAGGGCAAGAGGCTCAACTAATGTTATGTGATACCACCCATGGACACTCGCGAGTGCGTCTCCGGCTTTTTAAGACGACCGCAAGTCGAATTGCTTCGAAAATATAATACTTCAGTCTGGTTCCACATAGAAATAAAGCTCAGTTGTTGAACGAGCACAGTGATACATATTATACAGATCAAAGCTGATAAACTACTATACAATAGTAAGATTATAAAAATACTTCACAGAAATTTGTTCAAAAATAAAATTGCCATCTACGAATACAATTTTTGGATCATGTATTATTTAAGTTCAATTTAAAAGCTAAGGGTAAGGTTGGGATGAGCCAGCATAACTGGTCTACCCTATAACTTATTAATGTATGTCCATCCCGAGATACGATATGAAATTCTCATTAATATTTTGCTTACATCACGTTTACAGTCATATTATTGAGGGGTCATTTCAATTAATTCACACCATGTGTGTATCAATTTTAATTAAATATTTTCTATATTTCCATATCTATGGATACTATTAAAAAACAGATGGAAAATGCATTTCGAGTTTGCAGCGTATAGAGAAAATAATATTTTTGAAGTTTTTTAGTCGCGTTAGGGAAAGATGATGAGAGTAAATTTTTACGACGCGCGCGCGCCGTCACCAAAAACCGACACCTCACTAGTTAGCTATAGCTAACTACGAAAGCTAATTTCAGGATTTAGCTATTGTCAACATTTTAGATTTTTCTAAGGCAAAGGATAACATTTTTGAAAAATTGTGTTATCTTGTTACGCCAAACAATATAGTATAACTTCTCAATTTTAATGTAAAAATATTTTTATAAGCGTCACGTGTTCTACGTGTACTATATTATGTAGTTATTAGACACCTTTGACATACAAACCTCCACATACTTATACTCACTTCGCATATCGCCAAAAGAAGAACTTCAAAACATTTAGTAAAAGCAGGATAACTAGTGAAACATTTGAAACTTTTTTTGTGATTCATTTATGTGTACATCGAACTGTCATCATCAGAAACTAACTTTTTGGATCAAAAACTCAGTCAGTCCAGTCCAGTCCACAGAGTACACAAAGAAATATAATCAATGTAATATCAATTCATATTCTGTTAATAGACAAAATTGTTATTAACAGCAGGAACATTCCAAACACCAAAATAAATTTGTATCGGTATCAAATTTGCAGGTACAGGATTTTGATACTTAAGTACATCTAAACACTGTAAAACGTAAAAATTTTGCATTAATATTTTTCACGGCACGAATTGTGGTTAAGCGGTTTTTATAAAATAGTTTCAGTAAAGCATTCTCGTGTCTGGCGAGCGAAATGAGCACTTAAATTTCTTATATCAGACAAATAGATTTGCTTTTTTTTTAACCTTATTTCTACTAATGTATGTTCTCGACTACGACGCCTTATCTCTTTTGAGACTTGATTGTATGCAGGCCATGCTATGCATGTGCATGACAAGAGTAAGACTAATCCATACATTGCATACTACGATGGGATGTCACTGTTAAGAGACTATCTAAATTTGTTTGTAGAAAAAACAGATCCAAATTTAAATGTGTAAGTTATACACATTTATTCAGAACGAACTCGCTAAATAGAATTTCTGTTTAAGCAATGTATTTGTGTCTAACATGTTTTAAATATAACAGCAGGATCACCCGAAGTTAATTGAGGATCTATGGACTCACATTGCCAGAAGGCTCGCAAGTGCGATGCCGGCCTTTCAAGATTTTTAAAATGTAATATTTATAAATTAAATGTTTTATGTGAAATTCACGAACTCGATATCATTTTGTATATTATTAATAAAAAAACTAAATTTGGAAAAAAATAAATCCGCCAATATATTCTATTTTTCCAACACACAACTGAGGAATAAAATATGAGATGCATAAAGATTTGCATGGCTAAAGCAGGATAACAGATGTGACATGTACAGGGATTATAGTGACGAGAACTTAAGAAACTTTCCTGTTGCATTTTTTATATCAATAATACTATCGCGAGCAATACACAAAAAAAAGAGTGTGTGTACTTATGTACACGCGTTAGAAGTTATACTTCTTTGGCGTATGGAAAAAAAATAACTAAAATGCAGTAAGTAGTAAGATAAATATTAAAATTAATCAAAAAGATTTTATTTAAATAAAAAAGGTTTTATTAACTTAAAAATATGACAACACAGTAAAAATATACAATCATTTATCATTAAGGCAATGAATCAAATATATTAAAAGTATTTTTTGTCGAAAGTTATCACGCTAGCGTGGGAACCGAGCGAGACACAACATATGCCTATCGTAGCTTGACACAGTCTGACGTCAAATTCTTTTTAAACGAGCCGGGCGCCGAGCGTGCGTGAGCGAGATGGGAATAAGACAATCTACAAGTAAAAAGAAATAGAATATGCGTGAAGTTAGCTGCTATCTAGAACTAACTTCATGCTGTAGGTGTCGGTGTGCGCGCGCATCATAAAAATTCACTCTCATAATTTTTCTCCATCGCGCCAAAAGAAGTATAACTTATGAAATCAATAAAGTATAAAATCTAACAGTAAAAAGTTGTTAATATACATTAGAAATTCATGATCACAACATGAAATTCAATTAGCTACCAAAAACAACGATTCCATTTCTCTTTGATGCGAACTTAAAATTTGCTCTTTTCTAAAATAAATGGAAAAGCGCAGAACACGCAATCCTTTGGATTCAGTTCTCACATTCAATGCATTTTATAATAACGAATTTTTATTTCAGTAGATTTTTTCATAATGGTACAAGTTTTTTAACTTATGTATGTAACTGTTATTTTTTCAATCAAACTGTTTTAATCGTTTGAAATAATAAAAACAATTTATTTACATCGCAATAACCCAAAATAGGAGAAAAATTAAATTAAATAAATGAATACACGGTGTAAATTGGCAGTCTTACTGCTAAAGGCAGTTTCTCCCAGACAACCCAAACATAAGTACAGTACCGAATTTCAGACTTTACCAAACTATTCATTAAAAAAATATAGTAACAAAGTAACAATATGTGAGTCGGTATATAATTGTTTTGGTCACAGGGTAAATTTTATTTAAATATTTTTCATATTTTACGCTTTATTAAACTGATTTTAATTTGCGAATCGAACATCAATTTCAGAGATTACTATTTGATATAATAAGTGTGTAATATATCAGTAGTATCTGTATCAGCGCCATCTATTGACGAGAAAAGAAGGTTTTATTTAAACATTTGATCTCCAATTGTAATAACAAAAGAGGATCGAAGTATCTTGATTTTTCAAACCCAGATATTGCTACAAATTGTCAAAGCTATCTAAAATGAATTTGAGTCGATATTCATACCAGTTCAGTCCATAGAGTCCTACTAGTCTATAGATCTGGATCATGATGATTTATTGGTACAATACATGGGGCAGACACATTACAACTTTCATTTCATTGATTTGTGTTCCGCGAAATGAATCCAGGAAACCATGCCATGTATGCATCCCTCAAACGGTGCCAAAAATTATATCAAATAGAAAAGTTATTAACGTTTGAATTATAAAAATACGTCTGGCTCAATAGATGGACGGAATTCCAAATATTAGCTTGCGATGCTGGAATAAGATTAATTTCGGAGGGTTCGGGCTCAAAGGAAACTTTAACATAAGCATTAATAAACTTTATCTCTAGAGGCTCTAACGTCCAAAGCTATGTATTGTAATATTTTTATCGAACGAAAACACATTTAGGATATGTCGAAAATCGCTAGCATGTGTCGCGCGAATAGTATTTCGAAACAGAAAATACTTTTTTTTTTTAAATTTTTTTAATATTTTGTCTACTCCCCTGCCATCGTGTTCAGGGACTTTATATATATCAAAATTTTTTTTTTCAACATACAAAAAATACACTTCACTGCTACTATTTGTGAAATAGTGTATTGGAAGTGTTACGCGTCGGGAATGACGCCCCGACTACATCGGTAATATTTTTACTAACAATATTCATGGGCGAGCCGGGCGCAATTCCTCGCGAGATCCGCTCTTTCTGTCTTATTTGCCGCCTTTATAGATACAATGATTTTTTCACAGAACCGTTCCAGGCACGGTCTGTGCTTTATAAACAGTAGGCCGTTACGGTCTACAGTCATCTGCAACAGAAAAAAATTACTAGGAGTACATTTAAACATGGCTTAGTTATAAGCCCGTCACTTGGACTCTGTATTTTAATGTATGTACGGTTCCTGTGTTAATGATATATTTTAAATAGAGATGAATATTTTCATCCTATATGCCTCGCGCAGTGTTGGCCTAGCGTCTTTATCGCATTTCATCCCTGAGGTCGTAGATCCGATCCCAGGCTGTGCGGTGTGCACCAATGGACTTTCATGGACATTTATTGTTCGCTTGATGAAGGAAAACATCGTGAGGAAACCAGCTTAGATCCATTAGTCGACGGCGTGTAGCGGGCACTGGAGGCTGATCACCTACTTGGCTAGATTAACAAAAATCATTAAGAAACAGGTACAAAAATCTGAGGTCCAGTCCTACAAAGGTTGAGTGCCATTTATTTATTTTTGTATGCCACACGCGTACCTATAAGAAAATTCTAATTAATTAAAAGATATTAAAGCTATGAAACGTTTATAATGACGAGTCTGCGTCTGGCTATACTCTCGAGGGTATTCTGAATTTAGGTAATCGCTATGCTTATAAAATTAAGAAACCTGAGTAAGAAAAATAAAGCCCTAACGTATACAACGTATGAGTTTAATTATGGTTGCTATTGTAACTGTACGGTCATCGGGTACTTTAAGTAATAGAAGATTTTTGTCTTACTTTATATTAACCACGCCCGTGTATCAAAAGAATAGAATGTTAATTCCTATGTAACGAAGAGAGTGCCTTCGTCTGGCTACGCTCTCAGGGTGTTACGATTTAGGAAATCGTCACGCTTATAAGCAATCAAAATGTACAGCCAGGGCACGTACATACAGAGGAAATCATCATGCCTATAAAACTAAGAAATCCTGAGTAAGCAAACAGGCTCGTAACCGTGTTGAAAAACAGGATCCACAAAAAAATTAAAAATATTTGCGCAGACTTTGCTTTAACAATAACAAATTTAAGTCAGAATTAAATATTAAAATATATCTAGCTGGGATTAAATCACAGTATTGTTTACGATATACTTATTCAATAAACAGCTTAGGTATAAGAAAATATTTATTTCGGATACAAAAATTCATACAAAGTTAACAGGAGTTAGCATTTAATATATGGGAATTAAAAAAATAAAACCCATTCATACATTACACTCACTCTTTAACACACACACCCACACTCACTAATGCACTCACGCGTATCAGACATCGCGTAATCCTGTTATAAAAAGAAGAATAAGTTTAGAAATTGTTGTAAATAGTTAAAAAAAATATAATTTTAAGAAATAATATGAACTATGCTGTGGAAAATATTAGACCCCAGAGGTGATGCTTTCCACGCCCAACGAATAAATATCACAATACAGCGATGCCACCGCTGGCATCATTTTAATCGCCAATCTTTTGAAATTTGTATCGATCTTCTTCTTAATAATCTTATTATTACTTTAAACCCATTCTTGAAGTGAAACTTCTTTAGGCGCATGAGGGTAAAATTTTTACGGAACGTCACGTCCGTAAAAAGCATGCGTGCAGCCGTTTTGTCAAAGATAAGAGAGAGAGCGGTTAAGACCGATTGAGGGAGTGAGATAAGGAGATCGAGAAATAAACACGCTATTGGTTGATATATTTGTTTAGCAGTTACATATTTGAACTTTATTTTTTCTAATTCTGTAGCATAGCGTCTTGTGCAGTACGCATTTTTTTAAATTTATTTATGAATATAGAAATACAAATACATTGAGTGATCTTATACTGGTACATGATCATCTATTGCGGCTTTTACCTTAGTAATAGTTAATTTTAATAGTTAATTTGTACGCACGCACTTTGTTATTATTACAAGAACTATTTTTACTTCATAAAGAAAATACTCATCCAGTGTTGCCCGATTCCCAAATTTTTTAAATTCGCCAATCATAGGACAGTTTGAAGCCGATATTTTTATAAGGCCTAGTCCTAGTAGTGCGTTCTGTAGTCCTAGACGTTGTTAGAATATTACTTAGTAGTCCATACATCTAAGTTTGTAATCCCTACCTGTGATGGCTGGAGCTGGAGTGACCCGTAGTTGAGGTAGACAAAGGTGACCTTGCCGGGTAGTTACCAGCGTGACCTCCCTCGGAAAGCACGAATTCTGTAATAAGAAAACATCATCACATCTATAGAATAAATGTTTCTACAAATATTGTACAATTAGTTAATTTAAATTAGATTACTGAAACACAGCGGTGAAGTCCTTCTCCAGCGACAATTTTAAACTTGATTGGGCAAGCCAGTGGGCAACAGCAATATTCTTAGTTAGTCCCTACTTGTCACACGTCAATACAATTAAAACTTTTTTAACGATAAACATTGTATAGTGGTACCGTGCGTTTAACAGGAGTTAAGTACAATAGTAACATTCAGAATTGAGACAACTATGCCAGTCTTCCTTATGTCACACCCAATAAGTTTGTTAAATTAACGGAAAGATTATTGAGTTGAGGTACATCGGATATGAGCTCTGGTCTCTAGGTTCGAATGCCTTGGCAATCCCCGAGTCCCTCTTAAGGGCGTGTGGAGGACAGAGGTGTTTTTAGGGGGTAGGGTTTCACTACCCCTTTGAAAAGCAGAAGGCTTTGAGAGTAGACCCAGCCCCATATCCCCATCCCTGGCGTGGGCGTAAGCACATTTTCACCTTTAAAACACTAAAGTTGTGCAGGTATTTATTTGAAGAGCTCTGAACACTAGTAACGATTGTAAATACATTCCATACGTAATAAAATACAGCCTAAATATATTTCGCCAAGATTTCATCAGGAAAAAAC
This sequence comes from Pieris mannii, assembly GCA_028984075.1. NCBI lineage: Eukaryota > Metazoa > Arthropoda > Insecta > Lepidoptera > Pieridae > Pieris > Pieris mannii. The sequence continues at coordinate 5,945,120 of CM054797.1, forward strand.
CAAGTTGGTTCGTTCGCTTCATCCATCATGATCACTGGCTGCAGATTGATCACTGTAGCCGCTCACAGCGACGTAAATATAGTAAGAACGGAAACACTGAGACAAAAATTGTGGGAACAAACAAATGCGGTGTCGATAGTGACAGAAGGATTGATAGTAGACCGCACTATCGGGATATTGTATCTACGTATAAGTAAGATAAACCTGTATTCTTTAGATTCAATCGTATATAGGAAATACTATATTCAGTATGTAGTACAACAAAGTCTTAGGTTTATATAATTTCCTGTCCTTTATATTTAATTATTTAATTAAGGAATCCGTTTTTTTTTTTATTTGCAGGAGACTCATCTGATGTTTTATAATACCGTCCATGGATACATTGCCAGTAACATCGCAAGTGCGTTGCCAGTATTTAAGTCAAGTATTGGTAAGTAAAAATCTTTGGGTTTAGAGTGTTAATTACAGGAATTAGATTAAGTTTTTAATTTATGTGTTTGAAGATAAAAAAAATTTTTTTTCGATATTCCATTTGGTAATTATATAGTGCAGTTAGGCTAAAAATCTAAAGATTTCATTGTGCCACAAGTACTGTTATATTCAGGTTTGCTTGGCTTGGATTCAACGTGCGACACTCATTCCTGTAGAAGTATGCCCCAATGGATTTTCAGTCAATATACACATTACCAACCCCACGAACGGTGAAAGAAAACATCGTGAGGAAACCGGCATTAGACCTAAAAAGTCGATGGTGTGTGTCAGGCACAGGAGGGTGATTTCCTATTAGGAAAAAACAAATGATCACGAAACAGATGCACAAATCTGAGGCACAAATAACGGAATGTCGCGCCACATATAAAAAAAGTTTTTTTTCTTTCGTGGTACTCGTAAAATGAATTACACGGATTTGAATTAAGAATTAACTTAAAATATAATACTGCTAATGTATCCAAAAAATCTTAATTAAATCTATGTTCATTGGTTATCTATGGTAGAAGCATGTGCCAAAGCTTATGATGATAGTAGTCTGTGCATTCGTGTGCTCCAGACACGAATGATAAAGATTCACTAACAGCCGAGAGTGCTTTTCCTCTGAGTTCCTTACAATAATAATGTAAATAGTAATTGCAAAAGTTATTTCCCAATATAATTTATTTGATTTTCTTGTGAAATCTAAAAACATAATTATTAAGACAGTTTTGTATAATTAATTAATGGTTTGACAGCTCTCACAACTAGATTTGTGTTTGATTTATGTTTAAAAAAGTCATGATTCATTGTAGATCGAATTGATAAACTTAAATTATACTTTTTTTAATGGCTCGAAGCAGACATATTACTGTTGTTTGTTGAATCTAAAACGACTTGTATGTGTCTTGTAAAGCAGGGTTGGCCTAGTGGTTCAGCGTGCGACTCTCATCCCTCAGGTCGAAGGTTTGATCCCCCGCATTGCACCAATGGACTTTCTTGCTATGTGCACATTTGACATTCGCTCGAACGGTGAAGGAAAACATCGTGAGGAAACCGATTTGCCTTAGACACAAAAACCTTAGACACAAGAACCTTAGAACATTAACAAATTATCATGAAAAGATAAAAGTGTATGTAGGATGTATTTGCCATTGATTTTTTTAAGCGACCTTTGTGGAAACTGGAAATCAACTCAACCGAGTTATCCAGTAAACCACAAATACTAAAATACGAAGTATAAGAGAACATATTTTTTATTTAGAATATAATCGTATTGACTTTTATATAATATTAATAATTCTATAATTAAAACAAACAAATGATAAGTCAGGACCGTTCAAAATAAGCACTAATCGTTTTTGACAATCCATAAAAGTATAATTTACCCTGTCACAATATATATTCAATTTTTAATAAGCTTTCACAGGAACTGTCAAAACAACAGTGGTGTATCATTTATTTATATAAAGCAATTTTTTACCGTGTAAAAATCCAACTATTGATTCGAAACTATAATTTAAGCGGTGATTTATGCGTTCTTAATAAGACATAACAGGCGCTGTCAAAACAAGCGGTAGTTAAAATATTTCATAATTTTTGACAAACATTCGTGTACATCCAATGTGACGTGCCGCTCCCCTGATATACCGCTCGAAACTCTAAAATATAACTTCCCGCATTTCGTTTTGTTTATCATCTTGTGCATGTATTACGAAGGTCTTCCGTAATATGTAAATAAGCGGAAAGCGGAAGGAACGAAAACAAATCTAGCGGGTCCTTATTCCACGTTGATGGAAAGTTATAAATAAATGAAATTCCATTTTTGAATTATTACGTTTTCAATGTAAATTGATTCATGACAAATGAATACTTTAGAACAACTTCTTTTGATTGCTACACTCCTGGTACCACGAGATATATTATATTGGTGATAATAAAGATAATAAATAATAACTAACACAGGTAAGTGAAATTTACATATGAATTACAATCAAACATCTATTTATGCCTCACAAGCATTATAGGTAAAAATATTACCAACATATATATAATTATATATATATATCATAATATAATTGATTAGGTGAAATTCCATTTTTGAATTATTACGTTTTCAATGTAAATTGATTCATGACAAATGAATACTTTAGAACAACTTCTTTTGATTGCTACACTCCTGGTACCACGAGATATATTATATTGGTGATAGTAAAGATAATAAATAATAACTAACACAGGTAAGTGAAATTTACATATGAATTACAATCAAACATCTATTTATGCCTCACAAGCATTATAGGTAAAAATATTACCAACATATATATAATTATATATATATCATAATATAATTGATTAGGTGAAAATCCATTTTTGAATTATTACGTTTTCAATGTAAATTGATTCATGACAAATGAATACTTTAGAACAACTTCTTTTGATTGCTACACTCCTGGTACCACGAGATATATTATATTGGTGATGATAATAAAGATAATAAATAAATAATAACTAACACAGGTAAGTGAAATTTACATATGAATTACAATCAAACATCTATTTATGCCTCACAAGCATTATAGGTAAAAATATTACCAACATATATATAATTATATATATATCATAATATAATTGATTAGGTGAAATTCCATAAAAGTACATTGTTTCTTTCCATTTTTCGTCATCGTTTCTTGAGTAGGGCGAATGGAAAAAATATATAGTGGAGTTGATTAGTTTATGTATTCATTTTGAAAGATCAATCCACGGTATAAATATAACTTACGCTCTATAAAAAATCCATACTTTGACACTTTGAATTCATTTTATGACGAAATTGTTTATGGAACACGATTTTCAAATTCACCCGATGTATTGTATCGCAAGTTGAGTAATCCATTTCAGAAAAAAATGATAAAATTACATTAATTTAATGTTCAACATAACTAATTGTTATTACGGGCCGGCGCGCCTCAGTGCTCCAGTAGGCATTGCAGTCCACCCCGAGACAGTGACACAGAAATTCGTGCTGCGATAAGGCCTTAAGGTGAAGCTGTTCAAGCTGTTTGGAGAGGGTTTTTGAGCCACCAAAATGATGCTCGACACTACAATACCTTGGAAGCTTCACTAGGATGTATGCATCATTATAATGCACCCTTATACTGGTGTTTTGCTTGTATATTATCCATAGGTGAAATGTGTAGAAATTTGAATCTGCAAATAAAGAAGTCTTCACACCAGTATCTGCCTAGATACCACCAGCCACCAGCTCTGGATAGAAAATTGTATTGATGATAAAATAAACAATTTAACTGTGTAATATCACTACATAGTATAAAACAAAGTCGCTTTCTCTGTCCCTATGTCCCTTTGTATGCTTAAATCTTGGAAACTACGCAACGGATTTTGATGCAGTTTTTTTAATAGATAGAGCGATTCAAGAGAAAAGTTTATATGAATAATAACATCCATTAAATAGTGGAGAAGTACTGTTATTTTTAAGGTTTCTAATGTGATGTCGTAAATAATTACATTTTTTCCGCTTACATTGCTAACGCAGGCTGAACCCTACGAGTTTTATCAAAATAATGTAGTATTGTACGCATTGAAAAGGTCAACAGAAAAGTCCGTGATGGTATATGTCTATCTCATATGGATAACCCACCATAACTTTTTTTTGTCATTTACTTTTTACGACAAATAATGGCTAATTTTCGAAGCGATTTTAACCAATACAGCATTAATCCTTAACCAATTAAAAACCTTGAATACATTGTTCATTTAATATAGATCTATACAGCCCATTACAGCTTATTTAGCAGCGATCGAACGCGTATATTATCGGAGCTTTCCAGCGACGGAAATAACAATACATAATAAAAACCTGCTTTTCATCAGCATTGCACCCGTGCGAAGCTGGGGCGGGTCACTAGTTCTTATTAAAATAAACATAGGATAAGGATAGTTGCAATATATGGTTTGCATTTCAAGTAAACGAAATTTACAAAGCTTAAAGTAATACACTCAAGTTCATAGAATATATTTTATGTATGTACGCAACTTTCCGGCAGTCACAAGAAGAGCCTGCCAGCTCGCAGTTGTTCACTAAACTTTTAAATTATGCTAATATAACATTTGTGCAAGATACGGCGGGCGTAGCAATATTTATAATTACTTTGAGCGATCGCACTACGGGTTTCTGCGACGAGAAAACGTTCAAGATTACTTAGATTCAATCATATTCTTTGATTAAATCTATACGACATCATAGCATACTAAGATTAACCCAACCGATGATGTTAAAGTTAAACATTAGTTCAAAGTCACTAAAACAGTCAAAAGCTGTAATCTGTGATTACAATTAACTTTTAGATTGTAAAAATAAATCAGTGGCGCGTTTTTAGGCCTGGGCCTCAGATTTCAGTATCAGTTTTATGATCATTTGTCAATGTATGTCCCCGTCGACTCGTTGAGTCTAAGGCAAGCCATTTTCATCACATTTTCCTTCACCGTTCGAGTTAATGTTAAATGCGCACATATCATTGGTGCACAGTCGCGGATTGAACTTTGTCTCTGCGATAAGAGACTGATCTATTTTAAGTTAACAAATTAAATAACAGTGCTGGTTAACCGCGTCTTTACCGTAGTGCGGTAACATCACACGGAACACTAATAGCTAAGACAACAATTTAACTGTACTTTAATTTTCTAGGAACGTGTAATCGAGAGAAAATGAAAATTGATCGTCACTAACTAAGATAACTTTGGAAAGTTAAGCGCTCTGCGACGAAGGGAGGCAAAAATGTTAATAACAGTATAGTTTACGAGTTGTTATGTAATTTCTTGTTTACCTTAAGATTATCCCTTGTTATAAACGGCGAGCATTTTCATGCTCCCTTTTTACTACTAGCAATACTATTTTATTTACAGTAACAACGGGCATTCGTGTTCATTAATAAATAAATAAAATAGGCTTTATTTCGGACAACATCATTTTCCTGAGAAAATAAAAAAATATCTAAGTTTATTAAATATATAACCCAGGTTTCCCAAATATTTATTTATATCCATTAGATAGTCTGTTTTGAACCACATTAGTACCTGATTGACTTTGGCCTGATTGATGATTGATTGGCTGGCTATCTGTCACTCAGGTCTCCTGTTACAGAGACCAGTCTCTCACATACACTTTCAAATGTTATCATCTTAGTTTTAATCATTGTAACCTTGTATGTATATGTGAGAGAAGAAATAAAGATTATTATTATTATTATTGAATATTTTAATTTCAGTACTGATTGTAAGGTTAGGATTACAATTGAGCCTTCGGTATATTTATCATTACTAGCTGTCATAGCCAAAAATAACGGGCTGTCAAAAATATTAACAAATGAGTTGTCAAAATACGTAAACCACAGAACACAGTGCAGGCTTTTATGAATACCGTATGAGGCACCGATTTTACATAAAAAATCATGGTAGAACCAAAGCCCGCATGTCATCCTACCTTAATTTTGCTGAAACGCCTACTGAGTACTAACGGAAGGGCCATCGCATTGTCCCAATGTTTACGATCTTTTCATACATATTTTCCGAGTGCTTGCGCCAAAATATCATATTATGTAATGACAATATCGCTAGCGTAACTTTTGGGTGCCAATAAATCAAGTTTTTATAAAGCAGATACGTTTTAGCATATTATGGGATTAGACGGATAATGTAGCCACAGCAAGTGCATGTATAAAGCCGCATGTACGCATACTTTCAATCCGTTTTTGTGATAAGCGTTTTTGTAATAAGTGAGAGCTTTAATAAAAACTTTGAGTGAACCTACTAAATTACAATCATTTTTTTATGTTTTCATAGGCATGTTTTGATCTTCTGTTACACAGTCAAAAGTCGAATGCTGCATATTAGCTTTATGCATATTAGCTTTTTGACTAAGATAATTAGATATAAACAAAATACCATCCGTATCAGCTCGGTATCCGTTTCTCCACAAATGATCGATTTCTAAAGCGGTTTTTGCCGCGCAACACCGCTATGTGGAATTTGACTTAGGGTCCTTGAAGAAAAGATCGTACTAGACTTCTGTAGCTGTTTCATGATCATTTTTCGATCTAATAAGCAAGTAATCAGCGTCCTAAGCCGTTTACTTCGGTCAAAGGCACGTTGTCTTCCTTTATAAATGTGACAAATACTTAAATGATCCTAATCCTTGGGATTGATTTGCTCCAGTTCAAACAATTTGTATTAAAAACTTGGCGATTGAAAAGAGTGGCGGAAAGTTTCTAGCCCGCTCTACGCCCTTGACTTGCGAACTTGTAGTAAATGTAAATTTACAATTAATTAAATTTTTTTGACGTTCATAAGTGTACTTGTTTACCTAGATGAATAAAGATATTTTGTTTGTTTGTTTACCGTTCAAGCGAATGTTAAATGCGTACATAGTAATATTGTCTGTTGGTGCACACGGGATCGAACCTACGAACTCAGGGATGACTCATGAAAGTCACACGCTGAAGAACAGTTTTAAATTAATTTTATTTTTACATACAAAAAACAAAAATATAATTTCTAAACAAAATACTATGGAATAAGCTGCCTGAGTCTATACGATTGGCTTCCTCCCTATTGTCTTTTAAAACTCTTCTATATAAATATTTCCTAACCTTATCATATCCTGATCAATCGTGACCTGTGTAATTCTTGTATCTCCTCTTCTTTTTGTATATTATGTAATCCACTATTTGCTGTTCATGAATCTGTAAGATTAGCTTTTTAGTTTTATTTAGTTATTAATATTGTTTTTTTTTTTTCTCTAGATTAAGGTTTTACAGATTAATATATATATTTTGTTTTTTATATAACTTCTGGTTATGCACTTCTTGCACTCATCATTTTTTATTTATTGTTTTCTTTCTTACTAGGGTTGCCTGGAAGTGATCGCTTGTTAGCGATAAGGCCGCCCGTTGCATCCCTTGTAATTTATATGTATTGTGTTATTTGTGTTTCTTTCTAGCAACGAAGTGTTAATAAATAAAATAAATAAATAAAACAAAATACTCATGGGGCCGATATTCCGATTCGAACAATTTTGCTTATTTCTAAATTACTTGATCTCATTTACGTGCCTTTGAAGTACCGAGTTCAGAAAGTTCGTGTGTAATTTATTGTTTACCGTCACTCTTCTGTTTATTTAATGCGAGTTAACTATGTAAGACGCTCGGGATTGTTTTTACAATTTGTTGAGGAAACTTTGTTGATTTATTAAGAAATTTATTCTTTAGTCTCCTTTAGCTTAGCGTAAACCAAAGAAATTGTTGTCTGTTAAGTCGGTTTATGGACGATAGTTTAATGTGCTAAATTTAAAACAAAACGTTGATGAAATGATGGTAAACTTTTATGAATAAAATTAAATCATGTTTATTGAATTATCGCGATTATGTGTGGATACAAATTAGGAGTGTATCCTCCGACGTAGGGCTAATCGATAGAGAGATAGCTACAAGCATTAAATAAGCGTAACGGTACAATGAGCGTATCGGGACAATGAATCATGTTTTTCCCTAATTGTAGCTGGCGGTCACGTCAAAATGTAATCATCAATAAAATTCCCTTTAGATTAACGCCCAAACCTTATAACCTATCTCAATCCCTATTTGACTATCTGAGATTGACATCTTAATCCAAATATTGATAAACGTGTGCCAATAACCAATCAACGGATTGTAATAGCCATCTTTCGATACAAGCTATTCATGGTAGGTCGGATCGGTGTATGTGGATAGACCTTTGTATGAAAATGACAGTTCAACTGTGAATCTTAAGATTTTAAAACAATTAAAAAGCTATGTGATATGTTTTAAACCTAGACATGCATATATTTTGTTTATATTGATTATCAAATATGAGTGTAAAGAGCGATGAGATTGCATTATATATTACGACCACAAAGCGATTACCAACATCCTACGACTTACACAATTTTATAAACATGTATAATATTTTTTTTACTTCATAGGTACTTTTATAAATAATGTATATGTTTTGATATTATAAGATAGTATGATGTAAGTAAATAGGTACTATCAGTGTATGTGTTGAGATCCACTATCGTGGACTCCCATTTTCATTTCATACAATTTCATTCCAAATTTTTTTTTCGCTGACGTAGACCCCTTGTAGGTTGTCATAGACCCCTAGAGGTCGATAAAGACCACTTTGGGAATCACTGCTTTATTGTAATAACTAAATTTAATATAATAGTTAAAACTTCTAGCCTAGGGTGACAACTGTTAAAAAGTGTGCAGTTTATAAAAAAGGGCTGGCTAAAAATATCACCGCTCCTTTCTAGTTAATATTTAATCGCGAACAAAGCGTAAGCGTACCAAGAGCTTTTTTTCTTTGTTTATTTCACTATCTACTGGTTTTATAGGTTAATATCGTCAGAAGTGTTCAATCAAGCCTTGCGATGGCTAATTGTCATTGTAGTGGAAACTGTGAAAAAAGCTCCGAAAAGCACTCGAGGGCTAATTAAAAGTTTTAAAACAAATTTTTTATTGCTAGGTCACTGTAAGCATTCCTGTTCTATAGTCAAAGATATGATTTACTGACGGATAAACCGGAATATTACTTAACAGCTAAACACAGACAACATACATTTAGGACATCATACAATAATGAAATTTTTTTCAAACAAACAAAAATCATTTATTCATATAGGTAACATAATGTACACTTATGAACGTCAAAAAAAAAAGAAATATTCATTAAATGATTCTAATTTTACATTTACTGCCAGTTCTCAAATCAAGGGCGTAGAACGGAAGAGAAGAACTGGCAATAAACTCTCCGCCACTCATTTTTTTACATAATGTTTGTAAGGAGCTGCAACCAATACACCATGTTCCATATGACATCTTGAGTAATTCAGAATAATAAAATAAATTAAAAACAAAGATTTGTCCTCTATCAGCAGTAGGCATGGTGAAATAGGAGCTTACATACTCGTGAGAACAACACGCAAATACGTAGTAAAAACAACTAATATCACCGCATTCACGAATTCAAGTACGACCAGTCACCACAAGTAGCACCCGTTCACGAGTATGATGTATTGAGTTTAGATGTATTGTTTCTTTGCCTCTTTTTATACTTCATATACATGATAGCCCTAATAATAAAACTCGGTAATTACCTAAAGGCTGAAGGCACGCATAGCCTTATCGCACACAAGTGTTCCACAGTGTTTCACAGAGGAGAGCAAAATAAAATTATAAAATATAAAAACTCTTTAAGTAAAGTAGTGAGAGTGTTCTTATTATATATGAATACTAAATAGTTTGACAACCATTAACTGAACAAAATAAAACCTTTTCAGTTCGCCACTTCAGCAGACAGCAACTGCAGCAAGTAAAGTACCCAATTTGTATCTACAGAATTATGCTCGGCCAACAGCATTCAATTTCATTTAGTAAAATAAACTTTCGTCCAATATAAAAGGCGCATGGAACATACATATTTCGACTATAATATTTTTGAGATAAGTAGATTATCAGTATATGAGATTAAGATTTTTGAGAATATTGGGACATGTGCACCTTATTAAACTCGCAATCTGGTGGCAAGAGAAAACTCGAACGACCGAGTGGCTGCGTTAGTGGGGTGGAGTTGTCAAGAACATTAAAATTAGGGGATCGAAGTTGGACGCAAGAATGACGATATCGATGAAGATTGCATTGGCAAAAAATACTTGAGGTACTCAAGGGCTGTATAGCTGATGCTGATGATGAAACAGGTAAAACCTTAGTAAAATCCGATTTTCACCGTATTTGTGTTATCGCCACATATGCAGACAATTTTTTTTTCCCCTTATAACTTTCTTGATACTCGGAAAACGAAACGATGATATTTTATAGGACCTTTTAAATGTATTGAGTTGATTGATTTTTCTATGTAAGCAGACCACTTGTCAGCAAAAGTAAGTAAGTAAGCTCTCAAATATAATAGTAAATTAACGTATTAGTTTTTTTTTTGTAGGAATCCTTGAAAATGCGTTTCGTTTTTTAGCATAGACAATGTGTGGGTAATATGTGTAAAAAAATAAATAATTACTGTTGACGTAATCACAATCAAATAAGAAAATTAAAGACCTCTCCCTTCCCCCTATAGTGCTTACGTTATACTTGACGATCCTTAATGACCAACTTTTTTTTTTCAAATTTCAAGTAATCCGACCCAACCGACTCAACGTAATTATACTTGAAACGATAATGTATAAGATAGGTGTCATCTATATTGAATTTATTTAAAAGGTTCTAACCATATCTTTTCGATGACTAAATGTTTCATTAAAAAAGTCAGTGGCACTACAGCCTCTTTAGGCCTCAGATTTCTGAATCAGTTTCATAATCAATTTTTGAATCTAATAGGCAAGTAGGTGATCAGCCTCCAGTGCCTGACACACGTCGTCGACTTTTGGGTGTAAGACATGTCGATTTCCCACGATATTTTCCTTCACCGTTCGCAAAAATGTTAAATGCGCACATAGAAAGTCCATTGGTGCACAGCCGGGAATCGAACCTACGACCTCAGGCATGAGAGTTGCACGCTGGAGCCACAAGGCCAACAGTGCTCGAATCTGCTTAATGCTCTGCTAAGGCTGGCAGCATACGTACAGTTTCCTCATTAGGTTCCCTGATCGGGAATTCAGATTAGGATTTCCGTGAGCCTAGCGCAGAGGTTAGGTTTTTTGTAATCGGAATTTATGCCATAGATTCGAACCGTACCTTAGGTTTTTTCCGTCCGAAAAATTTAAGAACGTTTGCGCCGAGTAGAATATTTTGTATGTAAGATATGCATTGGTATCTCCGAATCGGAATTTTGGATCAGGAAACCTAATGAGGAAACAGTACGTATGCTGCCAGCCTTAGGGCCTGTTTCACAATGTCCGGATAAGTTCCAAATAAGCTATTTATTACTTATTGGTAGGATAAATAGTAATTTTGCGTTTCACGACTGTCAGATAGCGCTATACGTCAGGAAATCCGAAGTATCTTATTTGGAACTTTTATCTTTCGAATACTTTATGTGTTGCATAGCTATTTGGCACTTTATCCATACATTGTGAAACAGGCCCTTAATGTTTCATACTTTACGAAAATCTACCAATAAATAGCTCTTACTCAACACAAATATTTGAGAACAGTATGGTGATAAAATGCGACATTTTAGGATTTATAGCTGTATACTCTCGCACCTTCGATCGAATCTTTACGATGTCATTAAACAAACCTATTTTTATGAGGCATGTGTATAAGGGTGTGGTTTTATTGCCAAGTCATATACTAAGGTTATATTCATTAATATTTCAATTACCTAATATCGTTTATTCTTAAATATAATGAACACAGAACTGTTAAAACGGATACGAAAATCTTTGCATTTCTATGTTAATGTTTTTGATGTTAATAATTTTTTATTCTTAATATTTACAATTTATTTATTTTAAAATGTATTATGATTACGGTGAACATAAACAACGCAAAAAAATATTTATTTATTCCACGACATTATTCAACCTTAACATTTAGTACGAATTCGATAGAACGCCAAAATAATACCCACACCAATTATCTTACATATAAAACATAATAGTTTCATCATCGGACGTCGAGGCAGAATACGAAATTCCACTTGTATCACCTCGACGTCCGCCATCCCACAACTGCGCGATTTTCAAGGCAGTTTTTGCCGCGCACCACCACTTTGTGGAACCAGCTGCCCACTGAAGTATTTCCGAACCAATTCGACTAAGGGTCCTTCAAGAAAAGAGCGTACAAATTCTTAAAAGGCCGGCAACGCACTCGCGAGCCCTCTAGCATCGAGAGTGTCCATGGGCGGCGGTATCACTTAACATCAGGTGAGCCTCCTGTCCGTTTGCGTTATTATATATAAAAAATAAATAAAAAATATGCATCTTATAACTAACAATATAGCAAACAACTCTTGTGAACTCAGCCTGTATACAAACAAATAGGTCTTCCTCAATAGAAATTTTGTTAATTATTTGTATTGCTCGCTAAATACACTGATACAGCTAGCTCTCTTCTGAGGCGTAGCTGGTCGTAACCCATGGTGGGTCGTTACCCTGAAAATAGTGGGGAACATAAGCGGATACAAGGGATACACTCCACACAGTCTCTGAGACTGTATTTAGCCTCATATGGGGCCCTTACCATTGCGTTGTACTCTGTGTCTTCCCTTAAATTTTGTTGCACTGATATTCGTGAAGCCTAGCTTATACTTAGGTATATGAACCCCAGATTTCTGTAAGCCTTTGTGCATGTCTTATGAACATGGAGCGCAAAATCAAGATTCACAATAAAATAAAAATGTCACGACACTTCCAACTACAAATGATAGATTTAACTAGCATTTACTAACTTAAAATACTTATTCGCATTCGGAATACAGTTTAGGTAGTAGTCCACTAATGAAAGTATCAAGATCTGAAAAAGCAGCATCCATTCTGTAGAATTGGCATTAATTTTTAGTCGGAATTTCTAAGATTCTGCTGATTTTTAACAGTATACAATTCAGCGTTTTAAATTTCACAAAAGAAAACTACGTCCAATAAACACTAATTATTAAAAAGCCAAACAAATTCCGGACCAAAGTAATTTCTTAAATTGAAGTGGCATTTGATTGTGAACAAACAAGATTATAAATTGCCAGTTTGTCGCGAAACTCGTGCACTAATTGAGTTAGCTCCGAAGCGAAGAACTGCCGATGCTAGTATTGAAGTTTTGCCACTCCGAATTTGTAACACATTACCTGTATAATTAGCTGGCGTTTTCTTTAGCTGTAAAAGAATGTTTGCTTTTTTAATTTATAACATACACGCAGTGATTTCACAAATGTACTCAAAACAAAATACATACAAGAATTTTTATTTTTTATTATCGAAGCCTTCATACGCTATGATTATGCTAAGTTGGCATAGGCACGATTTCTTACCAGTTGGGGGGGCGGTCATGGCGACAAATCACGTGTTTGGTGCGAGAAATTGGAAGATGGTTGCTGCAGCAGCCAGTCACGGGGTCTCTTGGTAGAATGCTTACGCGACCCCAAGTTACCCCAACAGTGACCTGATTGCTGGGAGGGGTTTAGTGGGTAGGGCTTTTAGAGCGAGTCCCACACTCTGTTCGGAAATGCATTCCTCTCAATAATAATAATGAATAAAGGTGGGCCGGTATCGTGCGCAGGAATTAAAATAAATGCTCTTATATTTTTTCAATGGTCGTCCAAAGTACTACTGATCTTACAAAAAAGTACTACTGATCTAAAAAAATCTTAAACATTTATCTAGGTAACATAATGTACACTTATGAACGTCAAAATATACTTTAAATGACTCTCATTTTACATTTACTGTCAGTTCTCAAATCAAGGGCGTAGAACGGAAGAGAAGAACTGGCAATAAACTCTCCGCCATTCTTTTTAATCGCCAAATTTTTTTACACAATGTTTGTAAGGAGCTGCAACCATTACACCATGTTCCATATGACATATTGAGTAATAAAGAATAATTAAATAAATTAAAAACCAAGATTTGTCCTCTACCAGCAGGAGGCATGGTGAAAGAGGAGCACGCACTTACATACTCGTGAGAAAAACACGCAAATAAATTCAAGTACGACCAGTCACCACAAGTAGCACCCGTTCACGAGTATGACGCATGGCCAGCCATCGGCACCTTCGCCATATTTTAGGGAGAGAGACAACCCGACGTATGGACGCCGCCACAAGCAATGACGTTTGTAATGAATTGGCAAATAGTGGATCGATTTAAAAAAAATCAACATTTGTATGCCGCATTATCGCTATTAATATAATTAATAGGTATATCGAAAAATAAGGATATATATTCTAAACCTCAGTGAAATATTTTTTTAAATAACTCGTTAATGTCATTTATTACGTAACCATTTTGTTTTCATCAAGTCTAGTACTCAAAGGGAGCCAGCGATACACTATTGCTAAATACATTATTATTTAGGTATATTCGCATTTACTGTACGTTTTGCCCATCCGTGCGAAGTCGGGACGAGCCACTTGTATTATATATTTGTGTGTTGAAATGAAGAAAGTGTATATTATATAAAAGAAATTGTTGTAGGGTACGGACGTATTCAGAGAAATGAAATGAGATTCATCCATTAATCATTTAGAGAACAATGGCTCGGAAGGGTTGATTTGAAGATGGTATTTTAAAATAAGTTTTTAATTATTAAAAACATGATTTCAGCCTAACAAATTTAACGTACATATTGTAATAAACATTAATATATTGGTAAAATAGTTCATTATAAAGGCTTATCATGTTAATTAAAACCTACATAGGCTTAATTAAATTATGCCAGTGTTATCCCAAATTCTAACAATACTTAGAAAGAAAATGTGTCTAGTTAATGAATGCTAATTAAGTACCTTGTAAGCCTTCAAAAACAAAACTTGTAGAAAAAACTTGTCTCGAGTTATATAACCTAATATATATATATATATATATATATATATATATCTTAGTCATACCGCCGCCCATGGACACTCAATGGCAGAGGGGTCGCGATTGTGTTGCCGGCCTTTAATAAAATATAAATTGATCCGGGGGCAAACGGGCAGGAGGCTTACCTGATGTTTAGTAATACTGGACACTCTGAGCCCATGGACACTCAATACCAGAGGGCTCGCGAGTGCGTTGCCAGCCTTTTAATAAATATAAATTGAACCGAAATCAAGCGTCAATAAAGGAAAATAAAAAGCCTTATTAGCGAATTCACACCGGCTTAAGTAGTTAAGGTTTGCACTGAAACAATGGCGGCCACTAATGTGTTCTCCGAAAGACTTCGCACTGGAATTGGCCGCTTAAGTACATTCGAAACTTGGCACCCATTAGTTACTTTAGAACACATTGTACTTTTGTTCTTTGCTTACGTAAAACGAATAGGTTAGTGGGTGCTATTAACTTATTACTTCGAACTTCGTAATTTAATTTTCCTTAGACATGTATTTCGTATTCGTAGTCGCATCGGATTTCTTTTACTAACCATTCTCAATCTGAAACTTCGTTGATGTTTGGGTCATATAGTGCATATTGCGCTTTCACATACGGGAGTTGTAGTTATAAAGAGGATTGTAATTGTATCGTCGAGGCAGAATCAGACCTCAGAAAGAATGTACCAATCCTTAAAAGGCCGGGACGCAGTTGCGATCTCTCTCGCGTTGTGTATGTCTATGCGTGTATCACTTAATATTATGTGATCCTACCCGTTATCTCCATGTTATTTAAAAATAAATTGTTTGGCGACTCAATAAGATATGATAAGTTTTCATATGTGATTGAAGTATGAATTTTATCTAAATCTTTGCCAATTTTTTTGGCAAAAATTGATAAATATGAACAACATTTAAAGTGAATTAAATATTATGTGTAATTTCTTGATTTGAAGATAAAAAAATTGGCATGTTTTTGCATCAATTTAAATTTTTGTATGATAGTGATCTTGCTGGATATTTATGCTGCTAATTCATGATAATATCCTTGACTAAGTATTAATTGTTAAAGAGTCCATCTCAGGAATGAGTACCGCTCATAATATTCCTCTTAGTACACCTTACATGGCTGTAAAGGTAGGTGAGCCGTGTCAACAGCCAAAAGGTTTCAGCTAAATAACTTGGAGTCCTGCACTCTACTCGATTGGATCGAAGGTGGACGTTCATCGCCACTTATAAAAAAGTCTTACAACTTTTCTTGTCCTTTTACTTGATTACCATGCCAAGTGGGGCAATGCTATGAATATGTAAACCCTTTCTCGACACAGCCTTCGTAAAAAACATATCGTGTGCCAACTTTGCTATTGTTAGGATAAACCGAATCATTGACTCTGCCGAAAATTTATTTTGGTTCTGATAAAATAACGTTTCATAGAAGATGTTAATTTAAGTTCAAATTGCTGTCTTACGAATGTAATGTAAATTTAACAATATTTTTTTCTGAACCACTGTTTATATGTTTTCAGTGCCGGCAGCGTACTTGCGAGCCCTCTGGCAATATGAGCGTCTATTACAAAAAAAACAGTACGATTTTCTTTCTTAACCATTCAAAGGTTGCCTAATTTTGGATACTATTGGTCCACCAAGTCGTTGTTCAGAATCCAATTTTTCTTTATCTTTAACAACTTCCAAATTCTATCCTATCCGTACACAGTGTTCCGCGACTGGAATATCGTTTAACTTCTAAGCTACCAATATGAATATTAACCTATGTAAATAATCTTTATTTAGTTCTAATTCATAAGGCTTCATAGAGGACATAACTTCAAAGGGGAATGCACATAAATTACATTTTCAACATAGAAAATGTAATTACGAGCTGAAAACATGCAAACGTTGAACCTAATAGTTTTCTTTAAAATAAGCGAGTTCTAAATCTAACTTTTAAATAGGGTTAGTTTATGCTTTTATCACGTAATTTTGTGTTTAGAATCTAAGGAAAATCTAACAGTTATTTATGTGCAACTGACATGTGTGGAGAAAATATTTCAAAGAAAGCGGCATGTCTTGATAATGACGACATGTGTGTGAGTAATTATTTAATTAATTATTATATATCACTTTTTATTCCTTACTGTAAATGATTAATTATTATATTGTTAGTAAGACTAGCTTAAACTTGACATAAGATCCCATGACCCTGGTCCGGTCCTGGCGGTCCAGGATGATTCGGGAATCCGGAGTGGTCCACCAGATCCTACCCAGATTGCTAAGAGGCTGCTCTTGGGTTTTGATCCAGGTCATTCTAACTTCAATCGCTCCTATTATGATGCTTTGTTGCCAGGTCAGTTAGACCTTGGACATAAAACCTATTTGAACCTATGGATTTCTCTCACACACTTCCATTTTTATCATTTCATCATATGGCACCTCATTGCAAAGCCTTCATAGTTGTAAATAGATATATTGTCAATATTCAATTTTCTAATTAATTCCAGAGGTTAAGCATTCAAACAAACACGTTTCAGGTTTTTATATTAGTTATATTTTAAGAAAATTTAATAAAGTATGAAAGTACCGACTTCAGCGCCATCTGTCGGGCTGATTTAACATCTAAACTATCCAGGGCGCCATCCAAATGTATACCAAAAATTCATTCTAATTGCTCCAGCCGTTTAAGAGTTAAGTGACACTCACAGTAGAATTATATATAAAGATCTTTCAATCGCTTGAACACAATACAAATGTGAGTCGTCATTTCGAGAGGCATCAAATAGAAAATATATCCGCAGATAGAGAGAGAGTGGTAATAAAATGTATAAAACGGGTATTATTCGCATGATCACATCTCCTAATAAGTTGGATCGCACAACGGGTTCAATGTGGCGAAAACTAATACCCGCTAGATACTCCCCGTCACTCCTTCGCCCCGATAAACAATTATGGTATTGCTATTATACTTTTCATTTTCTTCCATTTATCAAAATGCATTCAATATGTCTGTTCCTGAAAGATATTCCAGTCATGCGTTACCCATTTCAAGCACTATGGTAATTAATGTTCTCTTTACAATGAATTTAAAAGTCAATATATTATCGGGATACTAATAATAAAACTATCATAAGCGTAAGAATGATTATATATTTTAATTTCTACTTATATTCTTTGTGTAAAAGTGTAATTTATGCCTGAAGAATGTTGTCAATCAATTTAAAAAAAAATTGTCAATTTTTAAATCACATACATGAATTACGCCATAGATAAAATAAAAATCTCAGAGTTGAGAGACGAAAACATTAAATTCAATAAATTATGTAAATTCCATGCTTATGTGTAGGTAAATATCTCCTGTTGTTATTTATAAATTACACTCTACAAATTGTACAGATAAACAAACATTCCAGAACATTATTTGTCATTTTGTCAAAATGCTGACCTGTCAAGACTTCCAAAAAGTCAATTGTCAGATAGGCTTGTCGTAGTTTAGGCAGCAAGTTGTGAGTAATAAATAATGATATTTATCATGCGACAGTTATCTTTTCGTATTATAAAAATAGTATAAAAAGAAAATTATACCTGATTAAGGACGCGTACGCGTTATATATAACAATTATACAGTTATTTTTTTGCTAATTAGTTGCATTGTGGTTAAATTATCGTATCTGTTACCATAGTAACGATATGAAACAATACAATGTAACCATGGTAACGGATAGTAATATAAATATTTTTAGTGAAGCGTTGCTTGATGTCATTTTTGATAGAATATTGACATAGGCGTGCAGAATCCATCGCCTAATGTCACTTTGACTTGACGCGGTGCGTGCTGACTACCTCATCTGCTTTCTTTTCCGTTCGGATGCTTGTTGGATGCTTGATCATTTTTCTATGAATTTGTTTTATAGCATTTTGTTTCCAAGGTTTTAAAGAGAAGAAATAGTTCACGAATGCGTAATTAGTAAAATAATAGGATCTAAAAATATGAAGAGACGAACTGATACAACGCCTACGACGCATTAAACGAACACTTGATAGTAATTTATTTATTAAAACTTCATTGCAGTTACAAAGAAATACATTATATATTAGGGATAAGATGTGGACAGGTAATTGCTTCACAGATAATGTACAGAACGTTGCCGGAACGATAGAAGTTCAATTCTAATTTCTATCTATTTAGCGAGCAAGTAGGTGATCAGCCTGCCATCAGAGACGCACACTGTCTATGAAATATCGCGTGCATTTTCCTTCACCTAACAACAAAGTGTTAAGTGCACATAAAGTTTATTAGAGCTGCCTTGATTCGAACACACGACCACAAGGCTGTGCCGCACTCAAGCCAACACTGTATCTAATACAAATAATAAAACTATGACGATGCGGTTTCGTTGTGCATAAAATTACGTCGCGTGTCATTCGTCACGGATTTTGGAGCGTGAAACGACATTTTGTCACTTAGCGGCCTGCGGCGGGGCGTGGCCGAGACTGCTGCGGTTACAAATACCATTGTTAGACTAAAATCAATTACCGGTTTATATTGCTAATTAATCATGCAACTGATACGGAACGAAATTTAATTACGCGACCGTAATTACGTTACTCATATTAAAACATATCCACTATACCTAATATCAATAATCTATAATTATCAGAATTGAAACCATTCGAAATTTGAATTGTAGTAAAAACTTATTTATAGCATTTACATGTTCTTTGTCACCTGTAATAGTCATAGACCATAGTAAAGATTTTTTATTTATGGGAAAATTACCACAGATGACGTTCGAAATTAAATATTTTTTTAAATTTGGAATTATCATTTGATCGTCTTAATACAGAAACGAACTTGGTAAATAATTCGAAGGGTGAACGTAAAAAATGTATTTTATTAATGACAAGAAGACGATTTACATCGGACATGAATACAAAATGTCCATTTCCGTCCACGCGAGCCTCGCATTAAGCTTGTCAGTCAAGAAAGCACCGGCCATTGACAAGGACATGGTACGTTCAATTACTACGCACAGGTGAATTGGAGTTCGGACAATTGTTCAGTGGGTTGTTCTATTTTGTACAACAAATAATTTAATAAAACATAACAATTGTATGTAAATTTACTGTTATCTCGTAATTAAGGAGAAAGGTGAAAATTTTTCTGTCATAACGTATTTTATGCACAGAACATCGATCAAATAAATTATGTTTATACAAATAATTTTTGATCCAGTCTGTGAACTTTCTACCAAGAAGTTTATTATCTTAAGCGTGCAATACAGTCTGTGGCATATTACAATTCTACTTATCTGTGGGCGCGCCTGCTTAGCGCGTTTGGCGTCACGCTTATATTTTAGTATAGAATAGACTTTTCTTAATACACCCTCAATTTATGGAATAAGCTATAACAGTAGAACTGTACTATATATAATATACAAAAGCTGTGGAAAATATACAACAAAAGTTTATTAATTTTTTTTTTTGTTTTAAAAAATATCAATCGTTTCGGTAGTTATGCAGGATCTTGCTTATATTTTAATTTAGACACATTAAAATATCAGCAAGACTTGCTATTTTTACACGCTATTCTTATTGGGCGGATATATAGCCCCTATTTGCTATCGTTAATTTCATTAAAATCCCTCTTCCTTATGCGACAAAATACACAAAATTATTCCATGAGCCTCGTACGACCCAAATTACCTGCATAATTCGCCAATGTTTCGGGTTTTATCGAACTATGACCCGAATTATCAGGATATTTATATTTTCCACCTCAACAAAAAAGATGTCAAGAAGTACTTGAAGAGTCGGGAAGACTCTGATTTTGTTTAACAAGTAATTTTAAGTATTTTTTGTTGTTTCAAATGTTAAATTTCAGTTCTCTTTAGTATTTTTAATGTATCTTTGTCTATTAATGTACTTGCTTGTTTTCTGTTTCATATACATATATTGTTTATCTTTGAATCTGTTTTGGCTTTCTGTTTTGTCTTAGTGTTTTGTCTTATAATATCTATAAGTGTAAGCTGTAAGATTACTTATAATTTAATAAATAAATAAGTATATAAGTAACTGAATCAGGTAATTTTATTAATAACCTCTCCTAACACTGTCTCTCCCGGCTCGAAACGGCTAGACATTAATTATTCCATAATTTATTCATTGATGATATAACATCGCAGACTCCAGTTTAGACTTTGTACGTAAAATTCCTTTTCGTGATCATTTGTTCTTACTATTAGGCAAGTAAGCCTAAGCCTAACACGCCGTGGACGCCCAAACCCAAATGAGTTTGGGCATATGTCAAAAATGAATAGATATAGGTAATTACCTATTTCAATCCATTTTTATCTGAGGTAGACATCTTAACCCAAATATTTACAAAAATGTGCCAATAACCAATCGGCGGATTGTAAAAGCCATCTGTCGATACATGCTCCATCGGACAGGTCCATGGTAGGTCGGACCAGTGTTGTGGGTAGACCTTTGTATGAAAATGACAGTTCAATGTGCCAATATCCTCTATCTTATATCTTCATATTTTAACTTACACCAGATTTTAAAATAATTGAACATAGACATGTATATTTTAATATTATTTGTTCGGTTTTATTTACTTTATTTAGTTTATATTGATTATCAAATATGAGAGATTGCATTCTAGCGCTCGCCAAAAATGGATTGTCATGGTAGAGATTGGTTATTTGAACGCAGATAGGAGTACGTTTAATTAGGTATAATCTCAGATTGTGCATTAATTATTCGGGCGTTATTGAGTCTAAGAGATGCCGGTTTCTTAAACTTTTTTCTTCAAAGAACGTTAAAACCAACGACCCAAGGGTGAGAGCTGGACGATGAAGCCAATAGCCCTATTGGGCTTATTTATATACGACGATATGTCCTCTATACAATATTAGTTACGTAACGCAACAGTGCTACAAAGTATTAAAATGAGGCGAGCAGACTACAAAACCTGTCGTCCGTGATGCGATTTACATAATTTGTTTTTAGATTCCGTATATACTACACATATATTGCCTATTTAGTTTGATATTCCTTTCTAGAACTGAATCAAAACTCGCAGTAGTACTCGTATAATATAGCAATAAATGTAAAGTTCGTTCATGATACTGTTTAAACTAATGTTCGCGGTAAATATTTTAAAAACATATAGCTACAAGGAATAATGAGTGAAGATGTTTTATGATTCTTTTTGATTATCTTTTACCAATTTTAATTTTACTATAGGGATATGAAGTATATTTTTCTAACAAACTAGAAAAGTTACAGGCATAAGTAGGTCCTTGCAAAAAGAAGACACTTATGCGCTTTAAAATTAAACACACAGAAAGAACTTCTATTATTAAAATTGTATGAAACCTTTTATACATTAGCTGGGTAATTTAAATGATTTTAACAGATGTAGTTGTTCAATCAGTTGAGTTAAATCATTGGAATATATCAAACGTTGGGGCGACAGAAGACTTTAATTAGAGTCTAAATAATTTGTAATCGAGTTAGAGTCTAATCTACTATTTACTTTTACGAGAAGACGGTCACTCAAAAGCCGTCAACGCACCTGCGATGTTTTCAAAGAACACAGTTTTATAAAAAATAAATTGTATAAAATAAAAATGTAACAAAATTTTTATTATAACCCATTTGCCTTATCATAAGCCGGCGTATGACTTTATCTGTCACAATTCAGGCTAATAACAGTTTTTGTGACAGTAAACACGAAAAAAGCTTTTCCCATTTAACGGTGCGTAATGTGTACTCCGTGTCGCCGGGGCTCTTAAGCAGACATTATTATAGGGGGCGCTGCTTGCTCGACGGACATGAAATTGTGCCACGATTTCCGTCACACCCTTATGTGAGTAACACAAAACGTATCCATTAAATGTTATAACGCTTTTTTTTTCTCTGCGGTAATTTGCAATCAGCCCTAAGGCTATGAGCGAATTTGTTCTGTGGTGCTGTCATGTGGTGTGACTTCCCATTGGAAACATCTACTGCATATAAGCACATACTGTCAAATGGTGAGTTGGCGAGCAAGTTCGTTCGGATGAGAGCTTAACCGCTCTTTGTATTTAGCTGCCAGTCTCCGGATTTCATCTTTGATTGTTTGTAAGTGTTCGTGAACTTCGTTGTTGGTTATGTACTACTAGCAGACTCGGCCAAGCGTTGCTGTGGCTAAGGTTTTTTTATATATTACATAGTAGTAAACTATTCAAGGCAAACTGTAGGAGAACTGATGTGAAAGGTATGTGAAACTTTGGTACTTTTAATACAGCGCCATCTGTTAGAATTGTATCAAATAATAAACAAATAATTTGCAATAAAATAAAATTGCGACTATAATTTGAGATTTAAACTATTCTATCTCTCAAGTTGGATCGAACTGCACATGGTGTGCGAATTTTATTATAATCGGTTAAGTGGTGGAGTCCATTGAGGACAAACATTGTGACACGAGATTTATATATATTAAGATAGTACTTTTGCAACTGCTCTTAGGATATTGTTTTGTTGTCGCTGGAGTATGTTGATGTTGGTATCACTTGCGCCGCCCCACAGTTGGAGGCCATATGTCCAATGACCACAGCTAAATTTTGATAGTGTCGTCGGCTTAAATAATTTAATATAAGATTCAGAAACGATACATATTCGGTGTTTATTTACAATATAAAACATATATTAAGTAACTTTAATATAATAATAAGCATCTAAAATGTATATGGGCACATGGCAAGAGGAACAGAAAAATGGAGCAAAAATCTACTAAGCTGGTGCACATAGTACAGTAAAAAGAAAAGAGGGAGACGACTTAGAAGGTGGATAGACCACTTAAAATAAACAGCAGGTGTTACATGGACACACACATAGACTAGTAGAAGATTAAAATGAAAATGTGTTTAAATGTAAAAGACAAATGTATCGGAATAAAGTTTATTATAATTATTATTTTTAATAGCTGAGCACTAGCAGGTCGTAGAATTGGATCCCAGCTGTGTACCCATGAACATTCTATGTGCGCATTTAATATTGGCTTGTACGGTGAGAGAAAACATCGTGAGGAAACCGACATTCTTTAAACCCAAATAGTCGACGACGTGTGTCAGGCAGAGGGCTAAATATATGCTTATTAGAGAAAACCAATGATTACGACACAGATATCTGAGGCCCAGATAGTTAAAAAGGTGCCACGGTGAAAAAGACTTAAATAAACAAAAACTATGCAATTATTACAAATTTTTACCATACTTAAAAGCATATAACTTAGCTTTTAAGATATTTGTGGACAATCGTAAATTAATCAATAAATTGGACGAATATTTAAATGATCCTAATACTTGCGATGGATTTGCTCCAGTTCAAACAATTTATATGTCTCAAAACTGAGTGATTAATGAGTGGCGGAAAGTTTACTGCCAGTTCTTGTTGACTAGAGAACTGGTAGTAAATGTAAATTTAGAATTATTTATATATATATATTTATTATATATTTTCTGACGTTCATAAGTATAATTGTTTATTTATATGAATAAAGTTATTTTGACTTTGAAACACGACATTAAGGTTACGTGCTTAGAATGTTGACTATTATAATTAATGAATGGAGATCAGATAACCTCCTACTTTGAAATAAGACAGTAATGTGAAGAAAATCCCACGAAACAGTTAATAAAAAACAAAGACTCCGTAGACGGTACTGTAAAAGCGTTGGAGGATTCTTTTTTAATCGTAATTAGCAATATTTGTAACGGGACAAAGGCGTCTTGCCCCGGGTCAGGCGGTTTTGACAAAGCACAAAGCTTTTGGATGTCGCCTTTCAGAAAATTTGTTTCATTAGACAAGCCTAATTTTTCTTTCCTCTTAAACTCTCATAATCAAATGCGCATCCGTTTACAAGCCTTGGACTTACAAAGGGACTTATAAATACAAGAATATTTTGTAACCTACATAGTTTAATAAATATACTATAATAATAATAATTAAAAATTTAAGTCCAGTGTATCTTCTATTGAGATACTTATTAGCTATTTTTATGTTATACCTATGAACACTCACATTGCCAGAAGGCTCGCAAGTGCATTGCCGTTAACCGAGGAAGGCACCAGCTGTGGGTTCTACCTACCAGGTGCCAACTTAAATATTTAATTTATTGAACCCATGGGCAAAAAGTCTAATAATAATAATAATAATTTATTTCATATTTGTTTCACAGGAAAAGCTTATATCTAATTGCGCTAGTTATATAAACAATATTGGTCAGGTTTATCTGACGCTGAACTAGGCGTGAACCTGTATTTCAGCATACAGCATATATCAGACAAAATCTCTAGCATCAAGTACATAACTCAATGGAAAAAGTCATACTCACATACTCCCTGTGAGTAAGAGTGTGTTAAATACTATATTACCCAAAAAGAATACTATATTATTGGTATTTCAAACATTGGAGGAAAGATACAGTCGTTTAATTATACATTAATTTTAATATATCTTTAGATTGGTTCAAGTATAATGTTTTTAGTAAAATCTCATCATTATGTATAAGTAAGTTTGTATTACTTTTGGCCTTACGCTTCTTTCGGTTACCATATTCAATTTTCCTTACAGTGGTTGTCTGGAAAAGATCGTTTGAAAACGACATGGCAGTCCATTGTTTCTCAGTTCTACTACTATGATGTGTTTGACTGCAGAATATCATCTAATAATATATGGTTTCTAAATGTAGCGTGTTAGACGAATGAAAGACAGTCTTCGGACGAACAAGTGAAGATCGTTTTATTTAAACCTCATTACTTAATCTTGACTTATGTTGACGTTTTAATTATTAGGCCTTTGTTCGTTCCCTCTCTAGGACGTATACGTAGACTAGATAACAATAACTTTGCGGCTTGGTTAAGACCTAACCGCTTCATTAAGCTTCGAACCGTAACTTAAGGTTTAATTAAAACCAGCTCAGGCCGCTTTGAACCAGATTTTTCCTTCCTTCTTGGATGCTAGACGGAAATTGTAATAAAACTCTTGGAAAATTCATAAAATCCCGTCTCAAAAATATTTTATAATTTGTACATATGCTAAAGAGCAGTGTTGGCCTAGTGGCTTCAGCGTGCGGCTCTCATACCAGAGGTCGTAGGTTCGAGTGCGCTTAACATTTGCTCGAACGGTGAAGGAAAACATCGTGAGGAATCCGACAAGTCTTAGACCCAAAGAGTCGACGACGTGTGTCAGGCACTGTAGGCTAATCACCTACTTCCTTATTAGATTTAAAAATGATCATGAAACAGATTCAGAAATCTGAAGCCAAAGACTTGAAGAGGTTGTAGCGCCATTGATTTATTTTTATTTATAAAAGTAACTGTATCTCTCTGTTCAAATTACGTTTACGCTGTGATGAAGAGACACTAATTTGACTACAGCTACTTTAGACTAATTTATTTCATAAGTTTCTACTTTGTAATGAGACAAAATACATTGTTGATTATCCAGTAAGTATAAACCCGTATCAAGTAACCTTCGTTTTTATAATATTCGTTGGGATTAGAGCTGAGCGGTTCGCTCAAGCTGAAGAAAACATAAGACTCTTAGTATAAGAACCTTATGACTGACGATGTTTCTATTTCCTTAATGAGAGACTTATTCATAGTTTCGTATATCGATATAAGGCTTTTTAGGGAAATATCAAAAAGGTTAGTCGACATCACAGGAGAAATAAGAGCTGGCAGCTACCTCGCACAAAGAATTAGTCTAGCCATTCAAAGGGGGAACGCTGCCAGTATCTTCGGAACCTTGCATAAAGGGACTTCTTTTAATAATATATTTTAATTATTAAATTTTAAGGTTAGTTATTCGGTATATTAGAATTACTATAATTATATTTTTATCTTTTAATTGTACTATCATACGTAAAATAGAAGTAGCTTTGCATTTTATATATATATATCAATGAATAACTTCTGAGTTTCATCATCGGACGTGAAGGCAGTATACGAAATTCCAGCCGTATCACCTCGACGTCCGTCGTTCCATAACTGTGCGTTATTTAGGCATGGAATTGATTGGAAGCCGCAATCCTGGCGCCGTACAGTTGCAGATGAGGAGAAGGAGAATTAAAGGGAGCCGGAAGGACCTGGAGTGAGGTGACATTCGAGACCCAATGCGACGGAGACTGGAGTCCCGTAGATGAGCAACTACTATGTGGCATCAGCTGTCTACTGAAGTATTTCCGTACCAAATCGATTTAGGGTCTTTCAAGAAAAGCGAACCAACTATTAAAAGGTAAGCGGCCGATTCGGACATTGACAGTGTCCATGAGCAGTCTTAACAACGGATGAGCTTCCTGTCTGTATACTCCCTTGTTAAAAAAATGTGTCATAAATTTTGTTCCATCGATTCAATAAATTCAAGACTACGAATTTTTTGGTCTATTTGAGTACCTATTACGTAACACAAGAAATATACTTGCATAAATATTTAAGCCTGATTAATGCAACTCAGAGTCTACGTGCCAAACTAGTAGACTAGTAGATTTTATCTGCTCTAACTAAACAATCATTCATTAGTTTTCCGTAATTTGGGATTCGTAAATGTTATCACTACATAGTATAAAACAAAGTCGCTTTCTCTGTCCCTATGTCCCTTTGTATGCTTAAATCTTTGAAACTACTGATAGAGTGATTCAAGAGGAAGGTTTATATGTATAATAACATCCATTAAATAGGATGGATCCAGATGGAGAAGTACTGTTGAGGTTTCTAATGTGATGTCGTAAACATTTTTTCCGCTTACATTACAAACGCAGGCTGAACCCTACGAGTTGTATCAAAATAATGTACTAAGTATTGTACACATTGAAAAGGTCTACAGAAAAGTCCGTGATGGTATATGTCTATATGGTATATGTCGCGTATATTATCGGAGCTTTCCAGCGACGGAAATTACAATACATTATAAAAACCTGCTTTTCATCAGCATTGCATCCGTGCGAAGCTGGGGCGGGTCACTAGTATTATTATAATTTGCTGGAATTTAATTACGTTAGCACGAAAAATTAATTTACCTGTATTACTCAAAGCATATAAGAAATATATGTAAACATAAGTTACTTAAGTAAAGAAAGAAAACGCATACTCTTATATTCACACGCAATAAATATTAGAATAGATGCAGTGATTGCGCGCAGGTGTAAGCGTGGGGAGAGACTATAACTTTCTTATATTTCCTTTCCTTGGGGAGATTATGGACCCAAGTGGGCATTTCCGCTGTCTGTCCAACTTCATACATACAACGCCACGAAAATATGGCACTGTAGGTACACACAAAAGGCTGGGTTTTGGTAATAGTATCTCTTACTATCTTTGATCTTTAATAGATTACAAAATTACAACAAGTCCAGGTATATCGACTACGCGGCAATATTGATATTGCATTGCAATTGGAAGTAGGAAATTGTTGGCCTAGAGCTTGTGTACAACTATAAGGTCGTGCGTTCGAATCCCGGCTGTGCATTAATTTATCATTCTATGTTCACACGTACGCTGATAGAAACATCGTAAGGAAACCGTTTGCTAACCAAAAAATGTTGTATAACAGAATTTACTTATTAATAAAAATAAATGATCTCGATATAAATACAGAAATCTGTGGTCCAAACCTAAAACCACTGTTTGGTACAATATCAAATAGTTATTTGTCAACGCGATGTGACAGCGTCTCGCTTGAAGAGCTCTTAAAACGTTAACTTGTAAGAATATTCAGTAGTAGGCTTCAGTTATTTAATGTATGACATATGATATCGCGGACTTTTAGAGTTGTTCGACTATTATCACTGTCCTCTATTGTGAATAGTTTGCGCAGCGTACGTAATAAATATACAGATTTTTATTCATACCTTGAAATACATTATCGTAAAAGTCAGTACAGTCGCTGAAGCCTATTCAATGGTAACAATCAAATCATTCGTCTTCATAATATTAGTGAAGATGTAACGATATATGTTTACATAGTTTTATTTAAACTGATATATAAATCAGTCGAATCAGATTTTTTTGCTTTCCCTTTTTTTATATCTTATCCAAAATCTTAAAACATATTCAAATACAAAAATTATATTGAAAGCGTTATTACTATTGTATATTTTTCTGTATGATAAAAAATATAATTTATAAGCGTCGATAAAAATGACAATTATATGTTTCCTTTCAAATGCTGTTCAACTAAAAGAACCTGAAATCATTTATATATATATATCATATATATAATAATCTATACGAAGCACAAATTCTTCAATACATATCAGAATACTGAAGTTGTTCTAAATTTATCGAAAACAGCGCTTCAAAAGCGACATACGGCTAAGTTCCAGGAACAAAATATGAATGATTGTCATACAAGTGATGCGCTCGAAACCCTACGAGGTAAGGGCGCAAGGGAGGGACCCCCTCTCGCCGCCATTATCGATTGCCCTAGATGAGAGCAGGCCGGAAGTAATGATAGAACGAGATACAACCAACTGCCCACAGATCTGGCGACTCCCAACTGTAATGCACTACACAATTATTGTGATAGCATTTCGTCATACAATATTTTAATAGCTCTCATTTTAAATTAGGAATCGATTGTATTCGAAATTTGAACTTCAATTAGACACTTGTCAAGGTAAAGTTCGACTCGTGGCGGTGACACGCTTATATCTGGGTAATGGCTTCCTCAATCTCAGCGTCAAAGTTCTCATAAGACGCTCTTAACTAAGGCGTTAAGGATGATAGTTAGAGGCCTTCAACGGGGGTTATAACTTGGCCGAAACTTGAACGATCGCTTTCTACCCATCGGACGTCAACTTGATGACATTGCGTCATTAACTTTACCCGTTCGTTATAAAACTTTACGCTTACGATATTTTTATTCTTAATTGTTGGCATCAATTATACAAAAATACATAACCACCCTACGTTTTATTTATTTATTTATTACACAGTATTCTAATGATTATTTTACAAAATATAGAAATTAAAAAAAAAACAATTTTTTTTATTATGAATTATTAAACAAAAAATAAAATAAATCAGTACCATACCATTTTAAAGTTTGGGCTTTAGATTTCTGTAATAGTTTCATGATGATTTGTCAATCAAATACGCAAGTATGTGATCGGCCTGCTATGTCTGACACGTGTTGTGTTTGGGTCTAAGGCTAGTTGGTTTACTCACGAACTTTTCCTTCACCATTTGAGCGACTGTTAGATAGAAATAAAGTCCATTTGTGCATATCCAGGTTTGCAATCAATTATTATTGTCTTTTATTAACAATTATTTCTTTAAATAAATTATTAGTTAACTAAATTAATTTAATAGCAAATTATTGTAGTGTTTCCGTTAACCCAGATAGTTTTTATTTATAAACCCCTTATAAAAGTATATACTTCCGTCATGTTCTTAAGTTAGTAACTCATAAAATACAAAGATTAGCAATAAAGTGCGAAGTTCATCATAAAGTTGAGTTCCTAAGCTTCGGCTTTGAAAGCAGTTCATCATCAGATATATTGATTTTGCGATAAAACGTCCGACAGTGGAGTAAATTGTGATAGAATCTGAGCCGACGCTCACATCCAATGATAATAAAGTGTAAAAAGAGTCGTCGTTTTAATGCTCGCTTTATGGCTGCCTCCGCTTCGTAAGGCTCTGAATGCGTTCAAATACATATAGCCTACTAAAATGCTTCATAAATTTCCGTAACGCTTTAAAATCAGTAACAACACCACAACAGTAAGATACAATGTATGATTTGCTTAGATTTATATTACACTAGTGGTATATGATGGAGCAACATACATTAACATACCTATGCAAAATAATTGTGATATATTTTAAAAATTAATTGTTCCCTCTTTTGTTTGTCCTTAGGAACTAAGCCTTTTTTTATATAATCCTTTTTACA
This sequence comes from Pieris mannii, assembly GCA_028984075.1. Classification (NCBI taxonomy): domain Eukaryota; kingdom Metazoa; phylum Arthropoda; class Insecta; order Lepidoptera; family Pieridae; genus Pieris; species Pieris mannii. The sequence continues at coordinate 5,976,080 of CM054797.1, forward strand.
ATTAATATTTGTCTAATACATAATATATAATACAAGGACTATGTGAAAGGGAATAGTATTTATGACTTCTCGCGCTTGCCTTTTATGTTTTATTCACACATTGGTTGCCTTGAAGAAATCGCTCGAAAGGCCGCCAATCGTCCTTCTTTTCTTTTAATTATGTCAACTGTAATATATTTCTGTATGCAACGAATTAATCATAACTGAATATATTTTCTTTACTTTATCTTAATTGTTTTAGTTTGTGCAAATTTGTAATTGTATTTTTGTTCATAGTATTGTCTTTTATTAACATAACTTTTACACATTTAAAGAAAAACACTTTTTTACGGATTATAGTTATGTATTATTGTATTTAAACTTATAATTATTTAGACATAATTTTAAATTTAAACCGACGAATTATAAGTTTAAATACAATAATACATAACTATAATCCGTAAAAAAGTGTTTTTCTTTAAATGTATTTTTGTTGTTGCACTTTCTCCATATTATTATTCCCTTTGTAATCATTTAAGTTGCCGTTCTATTAATAATAAGTTTTATCGCATCCACGGGGATTCACCATTATACAAACCTTAGAATGACCTTTTAAATGTCTTATTTATGACAGGTAAGCCCTCTGTAAAGTATAAGATAGTTACCTTCATAGCAGCTGCAAATATCTTACTTACTTGTAGCTCTTAAAATCTCTTTAAAAAGAAAACTTACGACTGCGTAGGTAGAAAAAACGTAGTACAATCTTTGATATATCCTTAAACCAATGAGCTAACACTGTTTCTTACTATTTAATATAGCTACTAAAACTTGATTCATTTAAGGGCAGGGCGATCCCATGGTTTTCCTTTAAGACGCACATTCTCGGAAGCTATTAAAATTTTACGAGTGAACTGGCGAAACGAATGCCAGAATTAGGTTAAGGGCCGCTGTAGGTTCGTAGGACATCTGCCTGCTTTATTGTACAATTTATTGAGATATAAACTGTAACAATACTCTTTTTACTTTCGTAAATTATATAAGTTTCATACCTTTACGATTCTGGATGTTTAAGTATGCGTTTTAATGCTTACACCTTACTCTATATAAAAATTAAATCGAATAAAAAAGTGCACCGAATAGAACTTTCGAAACACAAGTAGTATTTTGAATTAGGAACGCTATCTATGATATTTTAAAAATAGAACATCTGTTTTGAATTACGGAAAGTGTCACTACCTTTCCGCGGCTTTCTTTGAATTTTATATTCTAAGCACGCAGCCTGTTCATTCGCGTATAACAAGATATTGTGATTCCAAGCTATTACGATATACCATAATGTTATATCCGACGTATGAATAGCTAGCACGTTATAATACTTTCTTATTAAAGTACGGTTTTCGAATAATAAATGTATTGTAATGTATTGGCCTTCACATTACGTTATTACATTTCGAATGAAATATTGTCAAATGAAAGTATTGATGACAACTTTGTTGAAATGTTTATATTAATATATATAAATTACGTCTCACGTTGTTTCCGTCCGCTATGGACTCCTAAACTACCGAACCGATAACAATCAAATTTGAACACCGTGTTCAGTTTGATCTAACTTAAAAGACAGCTTACAATTTATACCCGAAATATTATTTTATTGCAAATATTTGTTTATTACTTGATACAATTCAAACAGATGGCGCTGTTTTAAAAGTACCAACGTTTCACATAAGCTATCTACCTTTCTCATAAGTTCTAGTACCGTTTCCCTTGAATAATCTACTACTCTGTAATATAAAAAAAAAACCTTAGCCACAGCAACGCTTTGCCGAGTCTGCTAGTCTTTATGTATTCATATATAATTCTACTGTACGTGTGTATGTCACTGCTCCTCTTAAACATCTGGAACGAATTGAATGAAATGCGTTTGCCTTCGATGGTTTACACAAATCAGCACGCCAGATGGCGCTGCAGCCGGTATCTAGGTTATTTATTTATACTGCAACTAAACAGCTGGTTTTTCAGGTACGAGTTACGGGTAAGCTACCCGGCAACTCTTGGCGAGTAACCAAACAATCTGGGTCCGATACGCAGTCTGATAAGTCCGAATCATTTTTCGTTTGCCGAAAGAGAAATGTTTATATTATTTTGTCTTTCTTTTCATACTTTGTTTAATATACTAATCGCTCGAAATATCATCCAGGACAACGTCTGTCGGGTCCACTAGTAGGTATATTATACATATACATATTTACAAATTCTGTTACGTTGTCGTTTATTAAATAATTATATTAATATAGTAATGTTAAATTTAGGTCATACACTTCACAACTGACATGGATTAGTGTGATATTTGAACTTAAAACTCACATTTAAAAAAAAGTTTTATTTATTGTTTATTATTACTTCTTTACATAAAATGAAATAGAACTGGCATAAATTCAGTGTAACCTCTTTATAACGTCATAGATTATAACGAAACGCATAAATGAGAATGATTCTTTATTACGAATTAGATATTCCCTATTACGATGAAATATTTTTCATAGACATCAACAACATTTAGTGTTATTGTTTTTATAATCAGCTTACAAAACTAATCTTTTAATCTTCTTCTCGGCTTTGTTATTGGTAATTATATTAACACGTGTGCCATTATTCTTAGATTACATTGCCTGTAGGAAATTCATTCTCAGTTACTAAACGCACCATCGTTATCTATCGTTATCGATATTCAATCTATTTTTATCTTGCAAAAACGTGCTGTTAGGTCAATCTATTGCTTGAAACCAGGCACTTCACTTAGAAACTTATTCAAGGAAATCAGTATTTTGACGGTACCGTCACAATATATCTACAACTGTATAGTTTTTGTGCGTAGTAATATTAGTTCTCTTTTAAAGAACAGTGACATTCACAATAGGAATACAAGAAATAAGGGAAAACTTTTCCAGCCGTCTTACAGGTTGCAGAAAATAAACACTTCATTTATAGGCCTAAGTGTACGCTGCTATAACATGATTCCTAGTGAAATATTGGAACTGCCTCTCAACAGATTCAAAACACATATTAAAAAAACCTTAATGTGTAAAGGTTACTACACAGTTAATGCTTACCTAGAAGATAAAAACGCTTGGCAATAGGTATAATTATATTGTTATAATTTGCTTTGTTCTCTTGGAAGTGTTGTGAATGTAATGTAATGTAATGGAATGTAATGTAATGGTGAATGTGGTAAATCACAGAACAGATTTTATTTTATTTTTACTTATGTAACTTAAATGACGTTGTGGTTTATGACATTTTCTTTTGAATTATTGTATGTAAAGGGAGGATAAAACTTGCTGAGTTTCTTGCCCGTTCTTCTCAGAACAAGACCTCCTGGTAGTCTTGCGAACGGATGGCGTAGTTTTGCTCTTTCGCGAATTTTGTAAATGTTTTTGACATTCATAAGCATGCGTTAAGTCGCATCTAAACTGAATAAATAAATTTTGATTTAATTTGATTTGATTATCGTGTGTAGGTATTAGTCGTAAACAAACTTCAAAACTTTCGGTGGCAAGTAAAAGAAAAGAGTTATGTGTTAAATTAAAAGTTTGTTTAAATGTGCGCCAGAAAAGGGAGAAGAAAAAAGTGATGTTGGAATACGTTTAGGCCTCAGTCCATCTACTGTTGCTACTATTTGGAAAAACAAAGAAGCGAGAAGCGGATCTGCTGGGAGTGTCCTGAAAAAAATTCAGGAAACCGAAATTCGACGACTTAGATTTTGAAATAAAATTAGAAATTATTGTAATTGTCTGGTTTTTTTCGAGGGACCCAGTCCCTTGAAATCGTTTATTTATAGAACTGCGGGCAAACTGGCAGGAGGCTCACCTGATGTTATGTGATACCGCCGCCCATGGACACTCCCAATGCCAGAGGGCTCGCGAGTGCGTTGCCGGCCCTTTAAGAATTGGTACGCTCACTCCTTGAAGGACCCTAAGTCGAATTGGTTTATTAATTAATTAAACATAATGCAGTGTTAATTAAACTGAAGAACTATTTGAGGTGTATTACAAAGAGATTGTCATACACTGTGATTAAATGCCTCCCAGGCAACCACTGTGAGAAAAAATATTAGATAAAGTAATTGCAAAAATATATAAGACATATAATTAGATAAACTAAGTAATTAAAACATATGTTAACAGTAAACGAAACAATAAAAAAAGGAAACATGAAGAAGAAAAAGTGCACACGAATCGCGATAATTTTAGATCAGTTGTGACAGTTAAGGTTATGCTAAATTTGATGTATACATTTAATGCATATAAAATTGAAATTTAAACGAAGATAGAGAAGGAATATACGTCTATTTCATTTCCGAACAGTAGCGACTTAAGTACTCGCGAGACGGACTTGAGACGAGCGAGCAAATAATAGGCCAGCAACGTACATGCCTTTGTTAAAAATATACATAGGAAACACTTAAATAATATCCTGGTAGTATCCCTCATGTCGCATATCTTATATCTTTAAACGAGCAATTCTTGTATATATACATATAATTGGAATCTCGGAATCGGCTCCAACGATTTTCATGAAATTTAGTATACGGGGGGTTTCGGGGGCGATAAATCGATCTAGCTAGGAATCATTTCTAGAAAATACAATTTTATTCGTGTTTTATTAACTTAGACATACAATTGCTCGTTTTAAGATGTCAGTCAAATAAAAACTTAAATATGATATAATATGTAATTCGTACTGAAATATAATTTCCAAAAAACACAATTTATAAAAATAAATAAATACCGAGCAAAGCTAGGGCTAATTCAGGTACTAAAAATTTAATTTAGTAACTTAAAAAAGCGATTGAATTTTTTTTTTTCGGAGAATGTTTTAATACATTACTAAAACTTTACATTAAGGGTTAATGTTACATTATAGGCCAGCAACATACATGCCTGTGTGAAAAATATATATAGGTAAAAACTTAAATAATATCCTGGTAGTTTCCGTGATGTCGCATATAAAAATTTTACTTAGCAACTAAAAAAAACGAAGGAATTTGTTTCTATCAGAGAATTTTTACTGAAACTTAAGATTTAGGGGTAATGACCTGCAACGAAGTCATTAAAATGCAAAAATAATTAATGTTAATTCCCCCATATACCTAAAGGTGTCAGACATCGCTCACTCCCAGATAGGGGTGAAATCTTATTTGAAGCTCAGATTCAAATTAAATTTCAGATATCAAACCCTGATTATTATAACATTTGTTCCGGGCACAAAAATCTATAGAACTGGTAGTAACAAATTTACTTAGAATATTAGTATGTAATATAAGTAAGTAGTTGTAATAATAGAAAAAAATATGACACAGAAACGCAAAAAATTGTTCGTCGCATTCCTATCGACAAAAAATGCAGAAAATTAAAAAACCAATTTCTATCACCCATATACACTAATATATATAATAAGGAAAAAGAACATTAGACTATCATATTCCAAACTTAATAAATTCTTAAAAGATCGGCAACGCACTCGCGAGCCCTCCGGCATCGAGAGTGTTCATGGGCGGCGGTATCACTTAACATCAGGTGAGCCCGTTTGCCCCTGTTCTATAAAAAAAACTGCTTCCAGTTGCACTTCTTACTAATATAACGAAATATTAAATTTAAATTCAAAACGTGTAACATAAATTAAATTTTGCTAATTAGACATCATCTTTGTTTAAATCTTATTTTAACATAGGAATACATCTTGTATTCGAATGAGGATTCTTGCATCGGCTATCATTGGAGCGCCAATGTTTCAATTGGTTTGTGGTGTTTTGCGTGCAATTTTGCGCCCGAATCCAATAATTAATCCACAACCTCAGATTGAAAACAATCTGAGATCAGTCCGTGTCCGATAGCCTACCTGCATCCCAATAATCAGACCCTACGAAGACAATCCATTATTGGCGACGGATAGAATACAATCTCTTCGCTCTTTACACTCATATTTGATAATCAATATAAACCAAATAAAGTTAATAAAACCTTACAAATATTATTAAAATATACATGTCCAAGTTTAAATCATTTTAAATAGCTTTTTAATTATTTTAAAAACTACTGTTCTTTAAAATCTTATGATTATGATAGAATATTGGCACAGTTGAATTGTCATTTTCATACAAAGGTCTGTCTACATACACCGTTGCTATCTGTCATGGATATTACAATCTGTCGATTGGTTGTTAGCACACTTTTTTCAATATTTGGATTAATATGTCCATCGCAGATGGTCAAAAATGAATTGAGATAGGTTATTGGGTTTGGGTGTTAATGGTTAAATGGTTATAATGTATATGTCACTTGTATGTAACTTAATTACTTTAATAACTGTGTCCAGTTTGTGTTTCCACCACACCAACTTCTCTATTTAAGATTATGTATACAATAAATAATTAAAAACTATACGAATAAGTTTACGACAGCGTTTGTAATCCATCGATAAAAATCAATCGTTATACGAGTATAAGAGGATAAAACGACAAAATCCTTAAATCGGTAATCAATACGGTAAGTAGATGTAGCGAGTGGAAACGACAACATATGGATTTACGTTTAAGATTTTTGTAATTCGGGTAATCCTTGCAAAAATGTTTTTCCACGAATTATATACATATAATAAGGGAACTCAGAAAAAGCATTTGGTCGTATATTACAATGTGTTTTTGATAGTATGAAATGTTTAAAATAAATAAATCTGTGGCGTTACAACATTTTTAGGTATGGATCACAGAATTCAGTATCTGTTTCATGATTTGTCAATCTAATAAGGAAGGTGATACTCCGAGGCTTTTTGGGTGTAAGGCAAGCCCCTCACAGTGTCTTCTTTAACCGTTCGAGCGAAAGTTAAAAAAAAGTCCATTAGTGCACAGCTGGGTATCGAACATACTGTAATGAATTTATGATTACTTATTATTATTTTACAAATTTATTATTTAAATCACGTTTATTTTTAATTAATAGTTATATTCAATTTACAAGCTACTTTATTTGAGGATTGTACTTGATTCACGATTTAACGAATTTATGATGATATGTTATTATTTTACAATTTAATTATGTTTAAAATTAATATTTATAATTTAGAGTATAGATTATTTGATGATTGCATTTGTTAAATATGTTTTACTCGATGTAAGTAAGTTGATTGATTCGATACCGACAGTTACGAACAGAATGACGAGTCGTCTTGATACGATCAAAAAAATAAGTGAAGGCATTCGGATCGATCTGCTTGACGAAGACGGTTGTTGAATTGTAAGCTGTGTGGATATTTAAGGTTTAAAAGTGTTGGAAATATACTGATATAAATATTGTAACAACGAGAGTTATTTTTACACACTGAGAATCATAATTGTCAGAATTCATCACAATACGATCTTAGGAATGAGAGTTGGACGCTGAAGTCACTTGGCCAGCAGTGTGGGCTCTTGGGTTGATCTTGTGCAGTAAACGCAGATTTTGTTGTTTATTTATTTTATTTTATTTATTAACACTTCGTTGCATTACATAAAAGGAAAAAAAAATATTAAACATAATTTAATGAAAAGCAACTGGCGGCCTTATCGCTTTAGAGCGATTTCTTCCAGACAACCACTGTGAGTAAAGGAAAAAACCACTGTGATTAAATTACATAAGGTAGGCAAGAAGTGCAAAAATACATATTACAAATACAATAAGAAGAAAAAATCATACTTAACAGAAACAAAAAGAAATAACAATAAACTAAACTGATAAAGGATACATAAAAAAAAGTAAAAATTATACAATGAGAAGCACATATACAGTGTGTAAACAGTGTGAATATAGATATACAAATACATGGAGTGATTAAATACTGGTACAGAATCATCTATTGGGGCTTTTGCCTTAGTAATAATTAACTTACAAAGAAAATTCACTTCTGACATGTGTATTTTGTACGTACGCACTTTTTTTTTAATTAAATAAGTTAAAAAATAAAACATAACCTTTACATTTACACAATGTTTAACATTAATATTTTTCCACTTGTCTCTCAACCTCGCCACTTTTTATTCCATTTTCACCGGTTTCTGTGGGCGTCATGTCATGTCATTTTTATTATTTAAGTTTTTAATAATATATGAATATTCGAAAAACAATATAAACTCATCTACGTTTTACGAATATCCAGAAAAGTTTACGACAGATAAATTCAGGTTAACTTAGTATATATATATATATATATGTATATATGTCGTCGTATACTTGCTTTACCTAATGGTACTACACATGGGGAAAAGATTCATGTAACAAAATCATTTTCCTGTAATTTTATACATAGCTTCATTGTCTAGGGGAGAGCGCCCTTTTAGCAACGTTGACTTGTTGACTTTGCTTTTATAATGTGAGAATCTAGAATTACATAGTATATGCATTGAGTATTTTCGATAATAATAGCGATTGGATTACTTAACCGTGTTCGAATTTCAAAATAATATTATTAGAATTATTTCTAATATAGACTTATCTCTGAACAAATGCTGGCCATAGATTCTATACTTGAATTAATGTATTGGTGAAATAAATATTTTTTATCTGTTTGCTAAATATTGTGAAACATTTAATATATTTTCGTGCTCGTAGTAAGTAGCGTTCAGGCAATGGTATATAATATTTAATGACTGGTGTCAACCTAACCTAACCTAACCTAACCAATAAACACCAGTCATTAAAAATCCAAATTCCTCGATCTAAGATCAACTATTTACGAAACTCGGTTATGTAAACATATATATATAAATGACTAGCAAATCGATATATTTAATGTGATTAAAAATTCTTTAAAAAATATTTTAAAAACTCAGGTATCTTTTACTAATAATGGCTTTGTTTGTTCCTTCATAGTATATATATATTAAAATCTATCAATTAATCAATCTTAGAACTGTGCTTTGTAAAACTGTGCTTTATGTTTGTTTCAATGTGTGTTCCGTTTTGGTTTTTGTGTGTAATATAATTGTTTGAATATTGTTTAGTGACTAGTTTTGAGTAGGAATACTTAAATATATATAATAAAAATATGCAATCATATACGGTCTGTCTTATAACGATAACGAATTATCTCTTATTTTGGCCATAAAATGCGCTGAGGCGATGGGAACTTATAATAAGTGATCGTCGTTCACGTGGCCATCATCGAGATTGTTGGCGACTCATAAATATAAATATAAATTATTTATAATTTAGGTTAGAATATTGTGAGCGAAATTATTAAGAGTTATAAGTTAGACAAAATATGTGTAAATGTAAGTGAAATATTGTTAAATTATAAATGTAAATTTATTAAATAAATAAATATAATGCTTCGTCGAATAAAAGGGTCACACAGCTCTCGTCGCGGTATACCGGCGCAAAGATATGTAAGCGTAGCTCTCGTCGCGGTATACTTGTGTGGTACTTAAGCCCGGCGAGATCTACGGCGTGAGTCTCGGCAGTCTCGGCAGTCTCAGTAGTCTCGGCAGTCTCGGGAGACTCGGCAGTCTCGGAAGTCTCGGCAGTCTCGGGAGTCTCGGTTCAGTCTCGGTTCAGACTTGACACGGTGCAGACACGCGTTCAGACTCGGGCTCTTTCCTCTATCCCGTGACAACGAGCTGTGACCCACGAACAATCGGCGAAGCAAGAAACAAGAACAAGGCGCAGTTTCATTTCAAGACAACACCTACAATTACGCACTAGCAGGGGTGCGTGGGTCGAGGCGGTACCAGCGTTACGTCGAGCCGTCTTGACAAAAGTGTACGAAGTCAAACCCCACCGGTATACAAAGCCGCACCGAGGTTACTTAGGTTACCGCACGGGTGTTATCAAACGAACACGCTTAAACGTACTATACCGTGCAGGCCTGAGTATATCTGAGGTGTCGTGGGGGTTGGCGCAATCAATAGTGGTCCTTCGAGCCGGATCCTGCAAAAATAGTGGAGTGAATCAAGAAGTGAATATTGCGAGAAGAAAATGCCAGTCACAAGATCACAGAACGGAATGCAGCGAGGGGAATCGACGTTGACTGTTACCTCCGCCACTACGTCCGAAGTCCGGACTACAGGCGAAGAGATAACGATCGAGCAGTCCACGTCGACGAGCGCAGCCAGCCACTCAGAGCAAGCATTGACTCTGACACCAGCGGGTTATACCCGGCGGGCCGCATCTAGAGCCGTATCAAAAGCCAGCTCAAGAAGACTAGCCGAGGCCAGAGAAGAGTTGGCTCGCTGCGAACTGCGAGAAGCGCAGGCAGCAGCACGCCTGGCCAGATTACGATTAGAAGCAGAAACGGAAGAGGAAGACTCCGTTATAGAAGACGTCAACGATGACCATGAAGAAAAGGTAGCAAACTGGATGCGCTCATCGGCACAAAAGCCAGAAGAAATTGAAACAAAAAGCGACATTCGAGCAATAGCCGACGCAATAAAGGAAGTCATGACGAACCATGTAGCGCCGCAACCGAAATACATTCAAGAGCTGCCGATATTTGAAGGGGACAGCTCCGAATGGACGGCGTTCCGGGTCGTATACGAAGATACATCTCCGATGTTCTCTGACATTCAGAATATGGCTCGGCTACGTAAAGCGATTAAAGGCACGGCGAGAGAGAGTATTAAGAGCCTCTTGTACTCAAAAGCGACGCCGGAAGAAGTAATTAACGCTTTACGCCGAAGATTTGGTAGACCCGACGCATTGGTGCTAGCCGAACTGGAGAAATTAAAGGCGCTTCACAGAACGACAGAAAATCCCAGGGACATATGCGTTTTTGCGAGCCAAATAAACAACAGTGTGGCCGCCATAAAAGGATTGAAGAGACCGCAATACCTCTACTCACCTGAAATCGTGAAAATTATCATAGAGAAGATGCCTCCAATTCTAAGGTTCAGATGGTACGATTACACGGCTGCGAGGGAAGAGGAATCGTTCTCTGATATTCAAACAATAAGCAACTTCCTCAATTTAGAAGCGGATAAATGCGGTGCATTCGCGGAACTCGAAGACAGCAAAAGGGTGTCGACGGCCGAACGACCGAGCGCAACGATAAAAAGACCTGTGAAGCAAGCTACTTTTAATATTGATGAAAGGAGTAGACCAGAAGAAATCAAGTGCCCAGACTGTGAATGCAACCATAAGCTCAAAGACTGCCAAAGATTTCTGAATGCGGCAGTTAACGAGAGATGGGAAACGGTTAAGAGACTTAAAGTCTGTTTCAAGTGTCTCACTGGGAAGCACCGGAAAGAAACATGCCGAAGACCACCGTGCAAGTTGTGTCGAAGATGGCATCATAGCTTATTACATGTGACATCGGAGAACGATCAATGTCACAGAGAAGCAGCGACCGAGACAGCGACGGTCAATACAATTAGTACACCGAAAGCTATTTTAAAGATGCTTAAGGTGGAGATATACGGACCGGCTGGGAGCAAACAGGTACTGGCGCTGCTAGATGAAGGCTCAACGGTGACACTGCTCGACGAAAATGTGGCTTCAAGCATCGGCATAAAGGGTCCTCGCGAAACCTTAAATATAGAAACTATCGGCGGCGGGCAAATGAAAAGTCACGACTCGATGATTTTAGACATCGAAGTGAAAGGGATCAAGCACGATCGGAAGAGCACACTGAAACGAGTTAGAACTATCAAGGAGCTCAAATTAACCCCACAACTTGTCGATAAAACCCGACTTAAGAAGTGTCATCATTTGCGGGGTTTACTGCAAGACGTGTGCTACAAAGCTGAGGCGCCGAAGCTGCTCATTGGCCAAGACAATTGGGAACACATTGTCTCGTTAAAAATACGACGTGGAAAGCCAGGGCAGCCGGTGGCGTCAAGAACAAAGTTAGGGTGGGTTATCCATGGCTCCGATAGCGTGTCACCGATCAATTATGTGAACACATGTGCACACGTAAGCGTTGTCGAAGACAAAATAAATCAACCAGTGAGGGAACTTCTCAATATTGAGTCTTTGGGGGTTCAGCCGAAGAAGCCTACAACGGATACAGAACAGCAAGCACTAGAAATATTGGAAAGAAATAGTCAACAATTGGAGGATGACAGATCCGAGGTCGGACTGTTGTCGAAAAGGAAAGACATACAACTTCCAAACAATTTCTCAGCAGCCTTCAACAGATTTCAAGGAATAGAAAAGAAACTGTGTGAGGACACTAAGTTTAAAAATGAATATAGCACGCAAATAGATCTGTTGAAAAGCAACTACGCTGAAGAAGTAACAGCCGACTGCACATCGAACAAAAAGTGGTACCTGCCTCACTTCCCAGTGAGGAAAAAGCTAAGTATTGTCTTCGACGGTGCAGCCAATCACAACGCAGTTAGCCTCAACGACGTTCTGCTGTCCGGACCGGACTTACTAGATTCAATATTTGGAATGTTACTGCGAGTACGTCAAGGTCTCGTATCGATAGCGGCCGATATAAAAGAAATGTTTCTGCACGTGAAAATATCTGAAGAAGACAGAAACAGTCTCAGTTTCCTTTGGCGAAAAGACAAGGAAGCGCTAGTGAAGGGTTACAGAATGTTATTAGTGATTTCATCGTCGCCTTGTACCGCGATTTATATAAAAAACAAGAACGCAAAGGCCTTCTTACATAAATACACCGAAGCTCGGAAAAGCTACATAGAGCATATCAATAGAATAAAAGACAATCGGCTGCCGCGATGTATGTCACTATTCTGCACTGAGGGGGTGCTGCATACTGTCGCAGACGCGAGTGAGTCAGCGTATGCAGCCGCAACTGGAGGTAATGGAAAATACTTAGTAAACCTCGTGGATGCCAAGTCGAGAGTAAAGTCTCGGAAATCAATATCTACGCCGAGACTTGAACTGCAGGCAACCTTGTTGGGGACAGAACACATAGACAATTCTAGACCAATGACGAACCTAGCTGACAATTCGGAAGAGGAGGCGCTAAAACCAAACTACTTTCTCATTGGACGATCCAGTGGAGCTGCGCGCATACGACATTTTCCTGATGCAAAGCTGGTGGACAGAAAAGATTTGAAGTCCGTCCAACGACCCTCTGATCACTTTCGGAAGAGATTGATACGAGAGTACTTGCCTAAACTACTGCCCAGGAAAACGACTAGACTACAGAAAGGCGAGCAGCTGCAACCAGGCGACGTGGTTTTTATCGTAAAACGCACGCTACCACGATGCACTTGGCCGAGGGGAATCATCGAAACTACATACCCCGGGCCCGACGGAATAACCAGAATCGTGGACGTCGCAACCAAAGGGGGAGTGTTACGAAGACCATCGTCGAGGATCCTGATCTTGGTGCCTGCGAAGTCGCCGTGCAGGAACGACGGTGCTACGCACGAGGGGGAGAATGTTGGCGACTCATAAATATAAATATAAATTATTTATAATTTAGGTTAGAATATTGTGAGCGAAATTATTAAGAGTTATAAGTTAGACAAAATATGTGTAAATGTAAGTGAAATATTGTTAAATTATAAATGTAAATTTATTAAATAAATAAATATAATGCTTCGTCGAATAAAAGGGTCACACAGCTCTCGTCGCGGTATACCGGCGCAAAGATATGTAAGCGTAGCTCTCGTCGCGGTATACTTGTGTGGTACTTAAGCCCGGCGAGATCTACGGCGTGAGTCTCGGCAGTCTCGGCAGTCTCAGTAGTCTCGGCAGTCTCGGGAGACTCGGCAGTCTCGGAAGTCTCGGCAGTCTCGGGAGTCTCGGTTCAGTCTCGGTTCAGACTTGACACGGTGCAGACACGCGTTCAGACTCGGGCTCTTTCCTCTATCCCGTGACAACGAGCTGTGACCCACGAACAATCGGCGAAGCAAGAAACAAGAACAAGGCGCAGTTTCATTTCAAGACAACACCTACAATTACGCACTAGCAGGGGTGCGTGGGTCGAGGCGGTACCAGCGTTACGTCGAGCCGTCTTGACAAAAGTGTACGAAGTCAAACCCCACCGGTATACAAAGCCGCACCGAGGTTACTTAGGTTACCGCACGGGTGTTATCAAACGAACACGCTTAAACGTACTATACCGTGCAGGCCTGAGTATATCTGAGGTGTCGTGGGGGTTGGCGCAATCAATAGAGATACACCGATCAATTGACACCAGACCGTTCTTGAAAAGACTGTAATAAGAGAAGCTCTGGGCATAAACCGATGGAAAGAGATTGTCAGCTCCTTTCTGACCACAACGTTCAGACGTGAGCGGAAGAAAGGCGTTTATATGTATAAGTGCATTATTAAAAATAGCCATAGCCTAGCCCATCAAAATGAATCCCAAGAATTTGACAAGGAAATTATACCTTTTTGGTCGAAAAACACAATGCAAATGTTACATTAGAAACTATTTATTTCTTTATTGACGTTCAAGTGTAAGTGTGACACCTGATTGAATAAATTAAAAATTGTAAATAACTTGCGCAACACCGCTATGTGGAACCAGCTTTGGTTCCTTCAAGAAAACAGCGCACCAATTCTCTAAATGCCGACAACATATTTGCGAGCCTTCTGGAAATTTGAGTGTCCATGGGCACTTCACTTAACATACGAAGAGGAGAATTTCTTAATGTAAATAAAATAGCTAATTTGAAATCCTCATTGCAAAACATCAGAGCCTAGATGTAAGAGATTTCTTTCATTCCCGTAACTAGGAGTAATAACTCTCAACTGGGAATATACCATTGGCAAAGTATTTTCTTTATTGAAAATTTCTTTCATATAACAAATCAAACTAATAACGTAATATCAATTTGGTTTACTCAAAACATATCTGTGTATTCTTACATATGAAGAATTTTCTTTTGAGATTTTGTTACGAAAATCTCAATGTAATGTCGTGATTTTGTCAAATATCTTGTACTTGTTCTTTTATTAAAAAAAAATTCCAAATAATTTTATTAAAAAAAATTGTATATGTATTCATATATAAATTTCTATTATAGTAAGATCCTTGCTATGCTTGCTGCACAGAGATTTGTTTCCAATTTGGTCTCAATTGCTTCTTCTGAAGTCTCCGCATCCGGCCGTCCACGGGGCGGTTTTCTGCAGGTCGAAATTTCCAGAACAAAAACGTTGGAACTAAAAACGAACTGTGTTTTCTTTTGCAACATGACCGCCATACACATCATTCACCCTTCGAGTCGTTTTCGCAGCACTAGTGCCACGGCGGAACTCGTACTCAAATAATGCGATACTTTAAGTTTTCCATTTTGTAAAATGAGTGACGCAAACAGAAAAAAACAGAAGAAAAAAACAAATGAATGACGGTCATCGAAGCACAAATACATGAGTAAATAGCTGCACAAATTTGAATTTATAATTCCTTAACAAAGAGGAGACCATCGTGATTAAAGTGGCCAGTACGAAATACGCCAATTTCATATGTAAGGACCTAATATTTACGTTCCATAGAGAAATTTTACTATGCGACTGCATTACATTTTCCTTGTCACCTCAGCGTTTCTTCGACAAACTAGTTTATCTTGAGCTCTCACGTTTTTCTTAGTACATTTTCATGTAGCAATTCCCTTGGAAACAACCTTTCAGTGTTCACCTGAAATCCCATTTCAAGCAGACCTCGAACGCTATTTTCATATATAATATAGCTTGACTCGTGCACTTTGATTCCTTATTGAGTTTTGAGGCTGCATCCATGTCTTTCTTGATTAAGGAGTACCTTCGAGCCCCTCAGAGATTTAAATCGTTGCGCACAAGGGCAGGTGGAAACAGCGCCGTAAGTATATTTGTGAGTGGCTTATTGGATTCACATTAAATTTAAAAAAGTAAAAAACTTTTTATTTATCAATCAAATATAGAGTATTTCCAATATCCTAAAACTACATAAATATAATTAAAAATGTATACATATAAAATAAGTTTTAAAAGTGTGGTCATCGACCATGGGATTCAAGCGCACTGGCGCTGATTAAAGATCCAAGTTAGCACCTGGTAGAGGGTACAGGTGTTCCTAGAGCTGGAGCAGGTGTTCCGTGAGTAACGACTAAGTATCCCAGTAGCGTGGTAATCCTTTTAAAACGCCCGCATTTTAAAAATGGGTGTAAGAACCACGCTTTTTAGATTGAGTTTATCTACTATTTATCTATCCATTTTTAATTATTATTATTTTGTAGGTTAAAATATCGAAAACACTTTATTTTCTAAATAATATATATGTGGTATTGAATACTTTTCAAAGGCTGGCAACGCACCCACTGAAAATTAGAGTCTATGGGTTGCTATGACTGTTCTTTTTCGGCGTCATAAGATACTGTCTACATGTATGTAATAATTGTATTTAAAATTATAATCATAAACAAATTATTTCTATATTGTTGTTTCTTAAGGCATTTAAGAGCGCTCCGTGGAGGCTCGATAAGCTCCATTATGAAGGTACCACTTCCTGTTTCCTGCTTTCCATTAAACAAACATTTAATGCCTTCTTTTATGTTTTGGGTGTACCGATAACTAACTTTGTTTTTTTTTAT
This sequence comes from Pieris mannii, assembly GCA_028984075.1. Lineage (NCBI taxonomy): Eukaryota > Metazoa > Arthropoda > Insecta > Lepidoptera > Pieridae > Pieris > Pieris mannii. Next base: position 5,992,581 of record CM054797.1, read on the forward strand.
AGAACAGGGCTCAAACAGGCAGGAGGCTCACCTGATGTTAAGTGATACCGCCGCCCATGGACACTCTCAATGCCAGAGGGCTCGCTAGTGCGTTGCCGGCCTTTTAAGAATTGGTATGCTCTTCTTGAAGGACCCTAAGTCGAATTGGTTCGGAAATACTGCAGTCGGCAGCTGAAATTAATTGCTTACAAAATATATCGTTATTTTAATAGCACAATTTATTAATAGTTAATATTTTTTTGGTATATATTGTCGACGTAAGGTCTTGGCGCAATATCGCAATAGACAGAAATAACAAAAATATAGTATTGTCTTAAACTTTTACAAATTTAAAGGGAACACTTTTTTAATGGATTGAAGTTACATAATTTTAAATTTTTCGTTTCGATTCGCGTGCGTACAGCGTGCGTACACGGTGCCTGAAGACAATAGGTGACAATCTGTATTTATTTGTATCGACTAAATTTAAAATTAAGTAAAATAATTACTCTCTTTGCCTTATCTGCAACTGTCAACGCCAGGTTTGCTTGGGACAGTTCCGCTTTCGTTATCTGAGTGTACCTACCCATTTCCACTTGCGTCGCTTGATGTGCTGGCTAATTGGGGTTTATGGATAGATTTTTCTAGTTGCTAGAGCGGTTGACTAGAGCCGTTGTGAGATGAGGTGACCTTTCTCGTTTCACACTCGTAGATCAACACAGATTTGACGTTGGACTCGATTATTTTAATAATCTAAAAGATATATTTATAATGCTGGTACATCTTTCTAATATTTGGCCACATTTTTATTTGCTATCTGTGCCTAAATTTCGTCGATTTTTAAGTTAGGATTTTAGGTTCGATTCAGAAACGAAAGCACGCTTTCTTTCTTAATTTCGTATTTCACACTGTCAATATAATATAATCTGCATTTCCAACGATTTCCTAACAATATTTACCGACAGCACACGAACAAGGAGCTCATAGAAAAAAATCTATCGTATTCCATGCATACAACGAGATTATCGGCTTTGTTAAATATTTTAATTATGTATTATAGTTACACTGCACTTATTGCCACGTAAATGCGCCAGCGCCGTGAGAAGTAGTCTTTTTAGTATATTTTATGTCAACATTCATTATTAATATTTTTTTCAAGTCGCGATACAAACACTGACGTAATTGGTTTCTTTCTTTATCGCTTACATTTGTTTTAAATTGTCTTTCATTTACACTGGCTATCTGTTTAATTCCTACTATATCTCTTAAATATATATATCTTATTGGTATTATATTACTAAGATAAGTTTGTTTCTGTTCAAGTAGCTCATGTTAGCTTCAAGTTTCCAAAAACGTATTCATCGAGTTTGTTAGCTGATATTCTTTTCTGATAACGTGCCTTTCTTTGACTGTCTCATAATTTCACGTAAATATAACAATATGTTCCATATTTGAATTTGAAACACAATTTTATTTAAAGGTTTGATATTAGTATTGTCTTTTATTAACATAACTTTTACACATTTAAAGAAGGACACTTTTTTAACGGATTGAAGTTATGTATTATTGTAAACTTATAATTATTTATATCATTATTTTAAACCACCTTTTAGTCACCGTGACCACGCACGCTGTAAAGCACGCGAAACGTCGGTTAAATTTAAAAATGATATAAATAATTTTAAGTTTACAATAATACATAACTTCAATCCGTTAAAAAAGCGTTTTTTCTTTAAAAGGTTTGATATTGTCAAAATACCACCGGTTGGGAAACCTATCAATATTTTTCAAGCATAACATTCTTTTTCAGGTACACCTCTGCGGATTTCTGGCACCAATATAGAAAAATGCAAACAGAAAAATCTATGAATATGCAAAAATCTGTTTAATCTTGCGGACTCGTCTGAATGGATTTTATGAACTCGCCATTGTTATAAAATTCGTGTTACATTTTAGCCAATACGTGTTCCCTAGCACGACCAATATAGACGCATTGAAATGTAAATATGGACACGTGCGAACTGAAACAACCGACTAACGAATACACCATTCGGTATTACAATGTACTGGAATTTCGAAAGAATTTATATCATGCAGATTCTACTTTGCTATCAAAGGCTAAAGGCTCAATAAAGGCTAAAGAGCATATTATGTTTATTTATTTATTGAGGTTACCTACATTCATAATATACAATAAGTCATAAGATATATTTTTTAAAATATATGTTGAATTAAATTCTTTAAATAAAATAAATTAAATTCAGTTTAAGTATATTATGTAATAAACCGTGACTTAAGCGTTTATTTTTTATCTTATTAACTTTTTTTGTTGTGTTAAGTTTAGAGTAATTTGTAAGTGACCTACTTGTAATTTTATTTTTATCAATCTGGAGAAGATTTTGGAGGAGATTTTTTTAGTGATCAGTCCACCCGTTTTTTTAATAATTTAAATTTTGAAATTTAAACAAATATATATATATTCCGTTCTTTTTGATACATGATACCGTAATTAAAACGAATGTTATTGGTAGCGTATTAAGTACTGATGAAAAGTTATCCACATAAGAAATAGATCAGTCTACAGCCGTGCTTCAAACCCATGACCGTGGGTTAGCATCACACTAGCACTGATCTGATATGAATCAAATAGAATTAAATTTGTTTTTGTGAACTATTGTTACTTTAAAACTACCCGCAATTTGTATTACTACTTCGTTGTAATACATAAGTTATGTTGTATAATCTCCCCACATATCAAGGAGCAAGCGCGGTTGCTATGTTACATTCATAAGGGTCGTTGATTATACTTCCACAAAGGCACGAATGCTCACACTTGAATGTGAGCTCCGAGACTGCCTGCAAGTGACGATATTTCAGTTATTTGTTTGAAACTTTGCTCAAATGTCTGTCACCTGCAGTCTTTGCGTTCTTGAAAGTTAGGAAGCGGTGTGCCGCAACAAAAAAATTAAATACAAAGAATATAATTTAAATCTGATATTTTTAAGCTACTATTTTATTTAAAAGTAAAAACTCTTTGGCCGTGGGGTTCAAATGCAAAGCTGCTAATTAAAGATTAGCTAGCGCTTGGTAAATAGGGACCGATAAGCTCAGAGTTTTCTTTGCTTAATACATAAGTATCACAACACACCATTTGCTGCAGCATTAATATTAACGTCGGCGACCAATCTCTCTCCGAGCGGCTTGATCCTTTGGCGTTTCGTAGAGATGTGGGGTCACTCTGCATATTCTACCGTATTTACCATGGAGAGTGTACAGAAGCGTTGTTCAGATTAATACCTGCAGCCGAGTTTCATCATCGGACGTCGAGGCAGGATACGAAATTCCACCTGTATCACCTCGACGTCCGCCATTCCACAACTACGCGTTTTTAAGGCAGTTTTTGCCGCACAACCCCATTTTGTGGAAACAGCTGCCCACTGAAGTATTTCCGAACCAATTCGACTTAGGGTATTTCAAGGAAAAAGCGTACCAATTCTTAAAAGGCCGGCAACGCACTCGCTAGCCCTCTAGCATTGAGATAGTCCATGGGCAGCGGTATCACTTAACATCAGATGAGCCGAACTGCCCGATTGTCCCCTGTTCTATAAAAATAAAACTATAATTTGAGTATTGGAAATAGATAGTAGTATTAATTTCGCATACTGTTACACCCATGATGATATGATAGCGATATTACCCATGTATTAGGAATTTAGAATAATGTCATATAATTGCATTCAATCAAATCAAATCAAAGTGCATTTATTCAATTTAGATGCGTTTTATGCTTATGAATGTCAAAAAAGTTTACAAAATTCGCGAAAGAGCAAAACTACGCCATCCGTTCGCAAGACTACCAGGAGGTCTTGTTCTGAGAAGAACGGGCAAGAAACTCAGCAAGTTTTACCCTCCCTCTACATACAATAATTCAAAGGAAAATGTCATAAACCACAACGTCATTTAAGTTATTATGTAACTTAAATGACGTTGTAAAAAAATTTTTTTTACTGTGATTTACCATATTTTCTCATTGTTTTTAGTTAAAAACTTTTTGGTGACTGAAGTAAATATAGAACGTATTGATCTCAAATTCCCTTTACGCCCAAATCAAATAACCTATCTCAATCCATTTTTGACCATCTGAGATATATATCTTAATCCAAATTGATAAAAGTGTGCCAATAACCAATCGACGGATTGTAACAGTATGTGGATAGACCTTTGCATGAAAATGACAAGTGTGTCAAATGTGACAATATCTTATCTTAAGATTTTAACTTAAACTAGTTTTTAAAATAATTAAAAAAATGGATATGTTTTAAACATAAACATGTATATTTTAATATTATTTGTAAGGTTTTATTTACTTTCTTTGGTTTATATTGATTATCAAATACCAGTGTAAAGAGCGAAGGGATTATGACATCTATCCGTCGCCAGAAATGTATTTTCTTGGTAGGGTTTGGTTATTGGGATGCAGATAGATGTCGATCGACTGTCACGGTCTGATCTCGGATTGTTATCAATCTAGGATTGTGGATACAATATTTACGTTAGACTCTATCGTCAAAGCTACACACAGTAGTGGTGTGTGGCAGCAATTGCCTTGAGAAACGCACAGTTGATCAACGACGGACGTCAAGGTAATACGGATAGTATTTTGTATTCTGCCTTGATGTCCAATGATGAAACACAGCTGCAGGTATTAAAATCTTCCCAGATTTTAATACCTTACCGGATTATTTCTTATTTATATTAAATAAAACTGACTTTAAATTATAAACGTGAAGCTAGACCAATAAACCGCCACTGGATTTAAAATTGATTGCATAAATTCATGGCTTACGAAATCACCAATAGGTGTGATGTAGGCAGGGTGATAGGTACCGCACGGTCGGCTGCTCCGTCACTATTTTACATACAAATGGGCGCATCGTAATCCATCTAACAATGGCTTTAATTTGTCTGACGCCTGGGTACATGATATATACTTGTAATATAGTATTTTGCACATCCGATAATGCTATGAATCGTAAGTTATATCGATGGAATATTATTATATTGTTGTCAGTACACTGTCTATAAAATGTGTGCCTGTACTAGTGTACACACGTAAGAAGTGTAACTTCTTTATTTCTTTCATTTTCGAAAAATGATCTACTATTTGCAACTTTATAGAAATTGGTTAAATAAAGTTAATTTAGATAAAGTTTAACAAAAGACTTTTAATACCATAGACATGAATACAAATAATACAATTATTTCATTTTACATTATTACATTATTATTTTATATTAGAATTATTACTATCATTGTTATCGTTGTTATATATTTTTGTAATTAATAACAAAAATATATAACAACGATAACGGCTTTGAGTCTCTTCGAATCAATCGTGATAGGGACAAGTAAAACATGGCGCGTAACGAACAAATGTGGCGTATACCCAAAAATGTGAAGGTATTTTTTTTAGAAGAAACAAATGAACATTTCTTTAAAAACAAATGTTGGTGATTCGGCTAATATATATATTTTATTATTTTTAGTATCTATGCATATTTCTATCTATATATATTTTATTCCTCTCTATGCCAGGTATATAATATTTTTTAGTAATAGACTAAGTCAGACAAAAAGTGCTTTTGTATATCTGCATAATGTTTGACTCCCGTGAGTCAGAAACGAACGGTGTTGTTTAGTTTAACTTAGCAAACACAGAAGTTAAATTAGTATTTCCAAATGCAAATCCTGAGGCGCGGGCACCTGTGCTGACAGTTTGGGTTATAGCACGAAACCACGAATTAATTTACAAAACTATGAACCATCTCACACAAGGAGTTTTTGACACGGCCAGTTAGTTTCAAAATCGCTGGCATATTGTTTGACGTTTACAATAAAGTTAATTAAATACGAGAGCTATGTCGTTACCAATGGAATAATTATTATGTCGCAACTCCTCCAAACTATTTAAAATAATTTTATTTCATTAGCGTTATTTATAAGAGCAGTGTTGGCCTAGGCGTTTTAGCGTGTGGCTGGATGCGGACAAGGCTAAGCTGTTACCGTGTCCTGCCTCGGGCGATTGTTGGTGGCTCCGTGGGGTTTTAGTGGGTATGCACAGTGGCGAGTCCCACATAACCCGTCACAGGCAACCGTGCCGCGGGATGGTATGCGTAACGCATTTACCCACGAAAAAAAAGCGGGTTTCATATCATACCTGAGGTCGTAGGTTCGATCCCCGGCTGTGCACCAATGGACTTTCTTTCTATGTGCGCATTTAATATTTGCTGGAATGGTGTAGGAAAACATCGTCAGGAAACCGACATGTCTTACACCCAAAAAGTCGACGACGTTTGTCAGGCAGTGGAGCCTAATCACCTACTTGCCTATTAATTTTAAAAATGATCATAAAACAGATTCAGAAATCTGAGGCCAAGACCTAAAGAGGTTGCAGCGTCACTGATTTATTTTATTTTACTAGCATTACATTAGAATTTAGTTAAGTAAATAGAGTTTGTGTGCATGTGTATACAGACACATACGTGTCAGCCAATAAAATATTGTCAAAGTTAAAAAGTCAAATCATTTATTCCATTTGACCAACTAAATTTTTTGAGTTAAATAGTTAAAGGTAACCTCTCACTAATTAAGTTTAGGTTAAATCATTTTTTTTTTTTTAAATTTAAGTAATTTTGAAAATTATTTACATCAATTAAGTAAATCAATTATAAATATTGTAAACATGAAAACAAAAATATGAATTAAAAAATGAAATCTACACTTTTTTATAACTAAAACCAAATAGAGACTATATACCACACTGTATCATTGTTTTATTCTAATTAATAACAATAATTTTTTTTTATGTATCCTATATCAGTTTAGTTTATTTTTATTTCTTTTTGTTTTTATTAAGTATGTTTTTTTTTCCTATTTTTATTATTTGTAATGTGTATTTTTGCACTTCTTGCCTACCTTATGTAATATACTCACAGTGATTTTTTCCTTTACTCACAGTGGTTGTCTGGAAGAAATCGCTCTAATTAAGCGAAAGGCCGCCAGTTGCTTTTAATTAAATTATGTTTAATATATTATTATTTTTTTAACCTTTTATGTAATGCAACGAAGTGTTAATAAATAAATACAGGCAGTCCTCGTACTTACGGCATGTTAGGTTCTCGAAATACGCTACGTAAATCGAAACGACGTAAGTCGAGACATATTTTTTCATATGTTTACATGTAAAACTCAAGGGTTAGGTTCCATACGGACTCGAAATTTAAAGAAAAAACTGCATTTAGAACAAAGGATATACATACTTTATTATCAAAAGTAAGTTCCTAACATATATATTTTTGGTATTTATGTGTTATTAATTTTAATAATAATTATAAAACTTTAATATGTAATCAAAATATGCAATGAGAAATAATAAATTAAACTTTTGGCTTAAAGAAACTATCAATTCTAGATTACTTTGCTTCTTTCTTCTTGCTATCATACAGATCTTGGTAACACTGATAGGTTGGACAAATTTTGTTGTTAACGTTAAAACTTCTCTCAAAATTAGGACCTTTTTTTTTTCAAAAAATTTCATGGCATTCTCCAAATTTGCTAAGGCTACGGACTTGCGACAAGTGAATTCTCCTATGCCGGAAATCGAAACAAATGACGTATCTTGAGGAATAGAATCAAAATATTGTTCGACGTAACTTGAAACGACGTAAGTCGAGGACTGCCTGTAAATAAATAAAACAAAACGCTCTTGAATATAGGATTGCAGCAAGAAGAGTCTGTGTGTGAGAGTGTGTCGTATGTGTGTATAAGGAGAAGTCTTTCTTTAATTTACTGCAATTTTAATAACGTTTGGTTTCAAAGAGTGACCATGACAGGGTAATATTAACTCCATTTCACAGTAACCCGGCCCTTTGAGGTGCAATTTTTGTTTGCTGTTTGTGACATTTCCCAAGTCTGCGTAAAACGATAGCTACCTTTGTAAAATTTATTTACGTTATAAATGTTTTATATTATTTTCAATTGTTTTTACTTTTAAAAATCGCTACGATATTTTTATATATTTGCTTTTATAAGTGTCTTTGAAGAAAGAAAGACAATAAGTTGGATTTTTCTGAAAGGTAAAAAGAAAATAGCCAAACACACACATTCTCTGTATCGTGGGCTGTCTCTCTGTTTTGTCATGTTAACGGTTGTTGTTAACATGAAAATAATTTCTACACAATACATTATAACTTCTAATAATAAATAATCTTGTTTAATATTTTAAATGAAAATGTATTGTGCGTAATTGGGAAGATGTTTTGGCAATTTAACACACTCTATAAAAAACTACACATTAATAATGAGTCCTGAGAATAATTTTAACGCCCAAACCCAATAATATATCTCAATCCATTTTTGACCTTCTCAGATAAGCTTATAAGAATCCAAATATTGATAAAAGTGCGCCAATAACCAAATACCATTGTAAAATCCATTTGTCGATACAAGCTATCTATGGTAGGTCGGATCGGATAGACCTTTGTATGAAAATGACAGTTCAACTGTGCCAATATCCTATCTCAAGATTTTAACTTAGAGAAGGTTTTAAAATAATTAAAAAGCTATTTAATATGTTTTAAATATAGACATGTATATTTTAATATTATTTGTACGATTTTATTTACTTTATTTTGTTTATATTGATTATCAAATATGAGTGTAAAGAGCGATGAGATTACATTCTAACCGTCACCAAAAATGGATATTCTTCGTAGGGTTTGGTTATTGGGATGCAGATAGGATCGACTGTCACGGTCTGATCTCAGATTGTTTTTAATCTGAGATTCTGGATTAATTATTGGGTTCGGGCGTAAGCCTACTTGCGCTCAAAGGAATTTAACCTGTAACCTTACATGTTTTACTGATATATTAAGGGTCTGTTTCCCAATGTATGGAAAAAGTACCAAATAGCTGTGCAACACATACATTATTTAGAAGATAAAAGATCCAAATAAGAAACTTCGCGTTTCATGACGAATAGCGCTATCTGACAGTCGTGAAACGCAACAATATTGTTTATCCTACCAATAAGTAATAAATAGCTTATTTGGAACTTATCCGGACATTGTGAAACAGACCCTAAATCTAAATGGCACGATAATTATTACAAACTTTACGCTTGTCAAAACGAAATACAGTCAAACAGAACACTTCTATCAATATCTGACTTATAACTTATAACTTGGAAATTATATAATATCAAAGCTGGGATAAGGTAAGCGATTTTGAACGCAAACAACTTTGGAACTGCCCGCCCCACAGATGTGGGTGACATCTCTTTGATGATGAAAGATAATTTTACATTTTCCTGCTAAGACATCGAATATACCTGTCATGCTCTTTAAATTAACTTGTGATTGCATGATATTAAACTTTGAGATAACACATTTTTCTTCAGAGGCTAATTTAAATTCAGATTCAAGTATTATTCGAGCAGTGGTGGCCTAGTGGCTTCAGCTCGCAGCTCAGAGGTCGTGGATTTTCTATGTGCAATACTTTTATTTTTTATTTTATAAAATAATATAATACACACATTAATAAAATCGCTGTGGATTGTATAAATGGAACCGTTTAGGAGCGCGACCAATGCATAATAGTAGTGTTTTAATTTAGAGTTCATGTTGGTTAGTGTTAGGCTATCTAGTATCTGTTTGGATAGACAATTTCTAGGAACGTTCTCCCGCCGTATACGTTGTTTGCTCTCGACGTACAGAGCCGAACTTTTACTGCTCGAGTCTGTACGTCGTGCTCCACACGTTTTTTATGTCATCTCGAAAAAAGTGCTCGACTAGAAGACTTATTAAAACATCGACGACGTATGGCAACAGGCTATACTAATAAGAAAAAACAAATGATCACGAAAAAGATCCAGAAAATAGAGGCGCATATCTTAAAGTTGATTAACAGGGGTTCCTGAGTTTCATTATCGACTGATCACTTGATACAAGAAGGCTTTGTGACTGGAGATAAGTTGCGACTGATTGATATACTTGTAATGTGGGTTACGAATGATACGGTGGTATATTCACTGATATTATTGTTACTCTTAAAAATATATACCTGTTATTAAAAAATACATAAATACCTTTGATAGTTAATAAAATTTGATAGAATCATCTCTTAACATAGTAGTGTTTTGTTTTCGTCCCGTAGAATTGTGTAATATTTTTAATTTAAAGGCAAGTAGATAAATGTGCGTATCTGGGCCACGTGTTGCGCCATGACCGCTACCACCTCCTTTAACTAAATATAATAGGTAAAATCCAGAGTAAACGAAGGGAACGTCGAAGGAAGAAGTCATGGCTTCGCAACGTTTAGAGATCAGGGAGTGGACGGGTATTGCAAATGCGGAAGAGTTGCTACATCTGGCGGAGGACGAGACGTTTTTCAGGAAACTGACGGCCAACCTCCAGTAACGGAGAGGCACTTAAAGAAGAAGAAGATAAATGTTTATATGATGTTTCTAAACAGAGCGTTTTCCGCGCAATTCCTCATCTTTCTTTTCAATTCGATACGACTTAGTTCAAGAAAGAGCGTATTTCCTTAAAGATCAGAAATCTACCATCGCTGGTGTCAAGTACTTTATTCACAATGACTTGCGTGCTTTACCTTCAGTCCCATAGTAAAAATACGAATACACTACTTTGATTGTCGTTGATATAAAATATAATTGTATCTCCGATTAAATAAATATAAGCGAAATTTTGCGAATATCTGATGCAACAATAGTACTTATAAAACTCACGACCCCTCAACAGCGATGTCTTCGGTCATCGCACCAACAAACGTTCATATAATCCCCTTATTTCTATAGAAACTTATTTTATTTAGCCACAATAGGACGACATCTGCTATTTTCAAAACGATTATACTTTATTATAGCTATATTTTTTAGGGGTTTGTGATTTCGATAGATAATGTTTAGCTTTGTACTGAGTATTCATGTAATAAAGGACTACACAGAATTATTTACTTTTATTTAGAAAACCACTAACCATCGAATATTTCATTTTAAATTTTTACACTGTTGAATATAAAACTCTTTGGTTTCGTGCTGTATCAAATTGAAAAAATGGACACCAAAATAAGCCAGCAGATCAAGCGACGCAAGTAGAATTGACACGTCGAAGAGATTTCAATTATATCCCCAAGCAGGCGCTTGATTGGAGGCCGCAAGGAAAGCGGTAGCCTGGCTATCTCAAGCCCACCTGGCGGCAGCGTACAGTAGATGAGGCAAAGGGAGCCGGAAAGACTTGGAACGAGGTGAAATATGAAGACATCGGGTCATAGGACATTAAGTCAAGTAATTTTCGAAAATGAGATAGTTGATAGCTATTCATTTTCTGTTATTTTTCGTGTAAATCCAAAAGGTTTACGCATAGGACTAGACTACTAGTTTAAGGTTTAGGCATAGGACACGGCAAAGATGAAGCCACGGCTTTGGAAGATAATCGCCATTTTAAAACCCGATATGAACTTTCATATTTGCGGTAGTTGCTACCGCGGCTAATAAATAGTCTACCCAATCACATAACGGATAGCCTAACATTAACCAACGTAATTTCTAAATTAAAAAAACTACTTTTACATGTCGCGCTCATAAACAAGACTGCTATGGTTTTTTTACTGAACAGGGGGCAAACGGACAGGAGGCTCACCTGATGTTAAGTGATACCGCCGCCCATGGACACTCTCGATGTTAGAGGGTTCGCGAGTGTAGGTCTTTTAATAATAATACAAACCACAGCGGTTTTCTAATGTAACATAATGTAATATACTATATTATTTTGTAAAACAAAGAGAGAAAATGAAAACATATATATAATATACGAATCGACTTGAATTAAGTAGAAAACAAAGAGTTGATATATTTGTTAGCTTGATGAAAAAACTTATTAAATTATTATTGTTAAATAAATTTCGATGTTTTGTTCATCAACAACCATGCAGTCTTTACGCCTTTAAACCCCAATTCGGAGTCTCATATGAAATATGACAGCTCTGAGGAGTTTGTCACTATGATTATGTCAAACACAAAAATAATCCCGTCATCTATTTGGCACGTGACGCACCCTTGCACTGCGACTTGCAAATTTAGGGAGAGCTTTACGAGTGCGAAATTAAGCAAGGGATGAAGACATTGCCTAAACAATTTAGTCTTTGGCAGTTGATGTTTGACGAGTTGATTGTTGGTTTATTTATAGTAACTAAGTATTAAAACCCTTGGACGACGTTCTATATTACTATGGCTGATATGTACGTACCAATTCTGTCCTCTCGTATAAATATCATAGAACAGAGACGAAATTCATTTCGATTCCGTTTTTAATTATAATTTGTTCTCGACGCTGAATTATGAATTATTATGAATCAAATTATAAGTAAGCAATCATTAGTCCAACAAAAAATATTACTTAATCCGGCAAGTGTAATATGATGCATGAAACTCACATGTTTTTTAATACAAAATTAAATAATAAATCTTAAATTTAAAGTTATTTTCTATAGACAAAAACAAATTGAATTAAACATCAGCTAACACATAATAGAGAAATAATTAATCTAAATCAGTGTCATTGCGCCGTTGTTATTAAGGTAATGTCTCTAGGTTTTTACAATTCAATATATCTACAAAGTTAGAAAGGGCCAAGAGAAAATATTTATTTCATCAAAGATTGCCAATTTCATTGATTTTTCTTACAATACTTTAATAAAGCGAAACCGCCCGCCATCTCATTCAATGTTTTGGTGATCAGACATCGTTAGTGATATTTTGAAAAGTTGGGGGCGAGGGATGTCGGTTGTCATGGTGATAATACCCTAACTTGGATCTACAGTCGTGATAGCAACAGGTAGAATTGTGAAGGTAGTCTAAGAATAATTGGCGTGTCTTGTCCTATCGTATACAATAAATATTTATTAGTTATGGATCACAAAAACTTATTTAAAAACAATACATACAAAAATATATTATCGTTAGTACATCGTGGTATATTTTTGTTAGTTTACCTTGTATTTTATTTGTGCAATGAAGTGTGAATTAATTAATAAAGTATAGAATTTATAAAGAACCAAATGGAATTGGTATTTTATAGACATCTTTAAGTCCCTATCGTTTTGAGAATTTTGATATATTTTACAACAATCTTCATACTTACCTTAGCTTTGTGTATGAAGTTTTAAGTTTCTATTTAGTTCATTTTCTTTTTGTTTTTTATTTTGTGGTTTCTTGTTGAATTTTTTCCTTGTTACTTTTAATTTTTATGATATAATATAATTGATGAGTCTGCGTGTAACATTTGTGATGTCATATTTTAAGTATATATTGCTGTTCTAGGGCTTATACATAAATAAATAAATTATATCATTTATAAATTATAACATTATTATTATATAATTTATAATTTGAATTGATTTATAAATTGGTTAGAAACTGGTAAAGGATACCGACAGTATTTCATAGTCTAACGAATTTTCTTTATAGTTTTTAGAATTCCTATTTATTTATAAATTCTCAATTAACTGGTCTTAGACGAGAGGCTTTTGAGTAAAAAAGCCGTAAGTTATACTGTGTGAATCGTTTTTATGTGTCTCTAGTATTTTTTCTGTGTTCTGTATTAATCCTTATCCGCTTTTAATTCTTCTGTTAATAGGCTATTACAATTTAATTACTAAAATTCATTTAAACATTTATTTATTTCACAATCTTCCTACTTGCTAACGTTTATAACTATTCAGTAAGTTTAAAATTGCGTCATTTTGCTGCCTATATTTTTTCTTTACTTTTTACTTTGTGTTGATGTGTATGTGTGTGTGTTACATCTGTTAAACAAAGAAGAAATTAGTTTAGAATGAAATTATCGATTTTCCTTTTTACCGCTAAAACCTGGACAATACAAACATCAGGAGAAAAGTAGATGCTCTGGGATTGTGGTGATGGAGGCGGATGCTTAGGATCCATGGAGCTGTCCATGGAAGGGAAAGGAGATAACAAATGAGTATAAGACGGTCACAGGTAGAAAACCTTCGACACTAACCAGCGTACCTGAGGTTTTTTGGACACGTAACATGCAGATGTAACATGTAGATTCAGACCGTTTAGAAAAACTTATCCTGACTAGCAGTTTGAAGATTTGAGGAGTTGCCGAAGACTGGGGGCAGTGGAGGAAGTTATGAGGCCAACGTGAACTTCAGAAATGAAGAGCGCGACATAAGAACTTTGTAAAGTTTGTTACGTCATGATTTCTTGTTTTTATGTTATCAATATTAATTTCTATAACAGATATCTCTCGCTTTCTCGACACTCATAGAAACGATTCTAAATATTACCGAACGATGTTAGGTTTCATACTAAAGCTTTCATCTTTCAATGAATTTTTTCAATGAGTAAATTCGCTAAGAGGACATTTAATGCTTCGTGTAGTAAAAATCTTTCATTAAAAGCCAATAAACCCGCTTTTATGTCTGACTCCGTCTGAGTTCTAAGCTCTTTATGAAATCTCTGTATCAAATATATATTAGTTTAGGCGTTTAGTTAGACTTTTTTATAAAAGGAATTCATAATTCAATGTTAAACAATCATATTTTTGGCTGTACTAAATACTTTTGCTACAATTGATTTGGCATCGAAGAGTTATGCAGTTTTTAAAAACCAAATATTTAATATAAAAGTATAAAGAAAAATAGCAAGTTATATACATGATTATTATTGAATGGTAAAATCAAATTGATAATTCGCAACTTTCTAAATACCTTATATATTTATATATACATAAGTATATATATCACAATAACTGTAACGAATAATGTTGGCAAGTTGTAAAAAATTTATCTAAGTATATATTTTTATAATAAATTTTGATTTAACAATATACGACAAACAGCATTTTTATTGGTAGGGTAGAAAGAGATCTGTCGTGGGATTTGAGGTCACTGCTGTTCTGAATTACCATTTTTATTGTCGACAGTATATGTTACATCATTATAGTTCGGCAGTAATCACCTTGATTTTTTTTATAGAACAGGGGGCAAACGGGCAGGAGGCTCAGCTGATGTTAAGTGATACCGCCGCCCATGGACACTCTCGATGCCATGTCCATGAGAGAAAAATAACATACATATATAATAAAAAATTTGTACCCCAACACACGATTTTGTAGCTTCAGAACTATAACATAAATAATCATTATTTGGCAAAGACGCCATTCACCAAATCCTCCATTAAAATCATTACAAAGAACTCTTTTGAATTTGGAACACATTTTAATCACGCCGTGACCACGCCCTACGTCTATTTAGCCGGGTTTGTATGTTAATAGCTTGAATATGGCGTGTGATGTCCTCTGACATGTGTCGTCCTCGAAAATTAAGTCCCAGTACGAAGGGTGACTGTTTGCACGCAGAACCGTCAATAACGCAGAGCAATCTTCTCTCGGTTAATATTTACTGTCGTAATACAGCTTGTCTCTTTTTGAGGTTGATGAGATAATTCAGAAGCGCATAGAAAGTTTTAATTAAAACTGTCATGTGGAACTTTCATGTAACCTTAAAAAAATAAGAACAGAAAATTAAATCTAGAATTAAAAGGACGTCGATATTAATCAAAAAAGTGTGTGTGTACTTACACGTTTGCAGTTTTACTTCTTTGGCGTATAGAAAAAAACTATCACCGTTGTGTATGAAATTGATTTAAAAATAGCAAAATAATATTTATTTATTCACACTGTTTAATTGTATTGTTACGAAACACGTGTTCTAAATATAAAAATACTAGAATATACAACCTGAACATAGTTATTGATTTCCATGCCAGCTAGACCTAACTTTACGATGTCGAATTTAGGTGTTGGTGCGCATCGTAAAAACTCACTCTCATTAATTTTCTCCATCGCGCCAAAAGAAGTATATCTGCGAAAATTGCAAAATTCAATTGTATTTTAACAATAATTGAAAAAAGACAATACCAAGTACCTGCTTAAAAGGTTGGCAACGCACTAGCGACCCGTTTGGCAGCGTATGGGGGGTAAGATTATCTAACATCAGGCCTCCAACAACAAGAACAACATCGGCTTCATTTGTTTTTTTTAAATAGCTGCGTTTCGTCTTCTTTCAATGTGTGTGTGCATTTATTTAGGTATTTAGAAAACATTTATTTTGTGTCTAGTACTATGTATCTACTATGAGGGTTCCAATGAAATTAACACTTAAACGTAGGAACGTAAAATTAGTGATGATAACTGTATATTAATTTTATTACGTCTAATTGTGTTAGAAGCGTGCTATAAGCGATTTCTGGCATGTCATTATTGTCCAAATGTCAAGCTGTCACGTGTCATGGGGAAAAACAAGGACAATGAGTAGAAAATGCTTAATTATACGTAACTGTAATTTGGTAATAAAGACAATTAGATAATGTCATCAGATTATTATAGGAAAATTAAATTTTCATAACTTGATGATGTTATTGCGCCTATGCCAATAACCTCATTATATAGTTTATAAGACAAACATTACATTTGTTACTAACAGAAAAACACAGAGAAACACACAAAATAACAATAATCAAAGAAAAAAGAATGAGAGGTAAAAATATTGTTATGTTTTTAGATTTTTCCACTACTTAGAGAACTTTTTGTATGATACGCGAGAGAGAGGGAAGATCAGAACCTTCTCGAAGCTAGACCGAGAACTCTAGAACGTCGTACGACAAGCTCGTAGCAGTGTGCGAAAGAGATAGCGAGTACGCGCGTTCTAGAATTGTGCGATCGCTCAGTAGCGCTCGCGCGTAGAAAGTTCTCGTAGAAACATCGTTCGAGACTATTCCCAGGGATATGAGCGAGCCAAAACGCGACCAATCAGTTCAGTATCGAATGCAAATCAAGCGATAAACACCGAAGAGTGAGAAAAGTGCGAATAAGTGAAGACCAGTGATAAAGTACTGTGTAATTTAAGTGATAAGTGACAGTGTTTTATTGTGTTTATGATTAGTGTGTTTCTGTGCGTAATTTCCGTTTTTTTGTGTTAACAAATTCGTAGATTTTATTGAAATAAACCCCTGAAGAAATCGACGGCGTTTTCTATCCAATCCCCTAGCTCGTAACAATATTTTTAATTTTTAAGAACAAGGCACGTTTTAAGTGTAATGCGTATGTGCTCAGTGCTGTGGCTGTAAGTGGCCCTGGCTCAGCATTATGATCAGGGGAAGACTGTTCCACAGCGCTGTCATTATGCCAGATAGTAGCAGCTAGTTTGCTTCTCAGTCGAAAAAAAATAAAATAATGTAACAATCGAAAGCAAAAACAGATGCTTGTGTATAAAGTACACGTGTCAGAAGTGAAACTTTTTTGAAAATTAATTATAACTTTGGTATTTTGTCATTTTATAACTGCGATGAAAATTTTATTTTAGTTGATTTTTCAACGGAGATAATATACCCATTCTTAGACATTGCAAAAATTACGCACTGCTAAATGTTATAACAAGAACAATAATTTATTACTAACGTACGTAATTTTGTTTAAAAAATAGGTTTCCAAATCGATGATCAGCGTGATTGACAAAAACTTTATCTGGTACCAAAATTGGCAGCCAGACACCCGGTAACATAAACAGCGTTCTGGTAATAATATTTATCTATATACAAATTCGACTGACGATCCGTCAAGAAAAGAGCGTAGCAATTCTTAAAAGGCCGGCACCGCACTGGCGATTCCTCTGGCATTGAGAGTGATCATGGGTGTCGATAATTCTTAACATTATAATAATTCGTATATAAACAGTTATAACTTACTTTGCCTTAAGGCTGTTAAGAATCAAAGTAACTTTTAACTGTTTTAAGTGCTGAAGAATACCTTTGAAGCTGCAGTTGGTATACACACATCTATTTGGGTATCATTACTTAGATTTTTTTTCGAGTTCTTGACAGATTTTTGTACCCTCGATTCTTCATTTAATTTGGATACTAAAATCTCACATCTGCTTGTAGATTCAGTTCATAGTTAATTTAGTGTTTTGTCTCAGTCTAGTTGAAATATGCAGGGGATGATGCATAGGATCTAGCGAAGACGCGATTTCAGCACGACCCTCCGCGACGACGATCGACGATCGACGCGCCCTGGGCTGCATCCTAATTAGACTAAGGGGCCTAAAACGGACAAAATGAGAAACTGTTCGCCTGAAAACTCATCTTCAACTAGCCAATCCAAGGGTTACTTAGTTTTATAGGTAAAATAAATTAAGCATTTGCCCCATCCAATAAAGGAAAAGGGAAACCGCAGTAAATTGAATGGCAATGAGAAATGTAATTCAAAAATTTTTGCGTAAAGACTGGTAATAACGCGGCCCATTGCTTTTTCACTTGGTTACTCAAATGTAGATAGATGGGTTCGGGAAAGACGCCATTGAAGACAATTGTCAGACATCGCTCAGTGTCCTCGCTAATTGAAAATTCTCGCCGGATCCTCTTAAATTGTTATTGACAAGAGAAACCACGTCTACGCAAAATCTTTTCTAATACTTATTAAAAAGCGAAAATTCACAGCGTAAGTATCCTATGCAATCATAAGCAATGATTATACATAACATTTCTTATACATTACAAAAAATGCGTATCTAAGTTTTTTAATTACAATTCACTTGTAAATAAAAATCAACTGGACAAAGTAACAAATACAAGCTTTGGGGTCTAAGGCAAGCCAGTTTCCTCACAATGCTTTCCTTCACCATTGCATATGTCAAATGCATAGTCGATTGATGTACAGTCGGAAATTGAACCAACGACCTCAGGGATAAGAGACGCACAATGGAACCACTAGACCAACATTGCCTATGGTCTTCATGGCTTAATAATCTCTGTACCAAATGGTGAATTTTTATAAATTTTATTTCTATTGACTCTTGGCTACACACGTGATATAGTACGAATAACATTGACATAGAATAGAATATCACTAAGCTGCACTATCATCGGACATCGCTGCATATTACAAAATTACACCCGTATGATTTTGTGGAACCAGCTGCCCACTGAACTAAAAGGCCGGCAACGCACTCTTGAGCCCTCTGGCGTTGAGGGTTCGTGGGCGGCGGTATCACTTAAGTTTAAATTAGCCTCCTGCCCGTTTGTCCTCTGTTCTATAAAAAAATATTTAATCATAGCGGACGGACCAGAATGTCTTAACATACCAGGAGCAGTAACAACAGCGTTTGAGGGTTTATCCCAGACGCAGGCGGCTTCCTAAAGGTTAGGTTACAATGATATAGGTCGACTTAAGCTTTGAACACAGGACCACCTATCTACCAAAATTCTAACTATGAACCAATGATATTCCATTAAAAACTCTACCCTTCTGTATACTAAGCCCGGAGGTTATAAATGCAACCGTTTAGAAATCTTTGAACGTGACTAATTAGTTTAATATCTCATTTGGCCTGAATTTAAATTAGATACTCGGGCGATTTTATCGTAATTTTAACTCAGTTTATAAGCCTAAAGCTGTATGAAAACTGATGTATTTTTTAATATTTTACTCTACCATCGCCATCGTGTCCAGGGACAACTTTTTTTTTCAACAAACAAAACATACATTTCTTTTACTACTTTTTGTGAAATAGTATATTGGAAGTGTTACGCGTCGGGAAATACTGATGTTGTATTGCAGAGACTGTCACTTGAAGTGCCCCTTTTGATACGGATCTTCATGTTTCAATGTATTTTTGATGTGAAACATCTATAGCCGCACGTAAAACCAATTTCTGGCGTGGCGACGCATGCCATGGCGACGCATCGCCACGCTATATGATGGTATATACATACAATCTATATGCAGTAGTAAATTTTTGTATTTAATGAAAATAAATGTTTATTCAATAAATAGTCATCGTAATATTTTATTTTATCATTATGACATATTTAGTTCGTATCACAATCTGTTCTTTTCTGCATATTACTTCACAAAATAATTTCGATGTTTCACATCTGCCAGGCGTCCCGTGACGGCTCACATTTTTTTTATTATTAATTTTGACCCAAAAATACTTAGATTATATTTTAATATATGGGTAAAACCAGTATATTTTCGCCTTCGAAGGAAAGGACCGTAGCTTCGGCGGTATTATCTAAAATAAATGACGGGCAAACGAAGTACAATTCAACCATTAGCGTAAATTTTTCTTGGGAGACGTGTACAATAAGCGTAATTTTTTTGATGTGAAACATCTATAGCCGCACGTAAAACCGATTTCTAGCGTGGCGACGCATGCCGTGGCGACGCATCGCCACAGTATATGATGGTATATACATACAATTTATATGCAGTAGTAAATTTTTGTATTTAATGAAAATAAATGTTTATTCAATGAATAGTCATCGTTATCTGGAAAACAAAATCGTAATATTTTATTTTATCATTATGGCATATTTAGTTCCTATCACAATCTGTTATTTTCTGCATATTACTTGAGAAAATAATTTCGATGTTTCACATCTGCCAGGCGTCCCGTGACGGCTCAATTTTTTTTTTAAAGAACAGGGGCCAAACGGGCAGGGGGCTCATCTGATGTGATGGCTCTCAATGCCAGAGGGCTCGCGAGTGCGTTGCCGGCCTTTTAAGAATTGGTACGCTCTTTTCTTGAAGGACCTAAGTCGAATTGGTAATATATTATGTTGTTATTTAAATTTACGCCTATTGTACCTACTTAACTATCGATACTCCACTTCTAATAATGTTTCACCTCCTGTGGGCGCACATGCAATATATTATTTATAGTGCATGCACACAGGGCCTTTAAAATCAACTTAAAAAAACATTATTCAATAAATGATTATTTGCGTGAGACGTGTAGTTATGATATACGTAAGATACAAATAATATACACTTTTACATCATCACACAACACAACTTTAAGCTTAGTTAAATAAATTAAATCACAATTAGTCAAATGTATTAAATAATTTTTGTTTGTTTGTTCCATTTTATAAATCTTTTTATTGTTAAATGTATCATGTATCTTTGGCTATATTCTCAGTGTATTTGTATGTAATTAAGTATAATTTATGTTAGCTGTAGGAGTACTAAATACATATATGAATTGACCAATTCGTATGACTAACAATGTAAAATTCCTTTATAGACAAATTTTTGCACCATTCTGTGGCAGAATATGAGAATTAACGATTGTACCAGCTTACACATTTTTGTACCATATTCATGCAATAAATTATTATTATTATTACACTATTATTATTATTATGCCGTTACGCCTGGGTACGTAGCGGGCTTTTTGTAGTTCATCAGTAGTCCAAGTCAAAGTCGCAACATTCTTTTTGTTCGAGGACACAATTAAACAAAGAAAACAGTGAAAAGAGTGGCGGAAAGTTTCTTGCCAGTTCTTCTTACCCGCTCTACGCCCATGACTTGCGAACTGGTTGTAAATGTAAATATACAATTAATTTAATTTATTTTTTTGACATTCATAAGTGTACATGTTTACCTATATGAATAAAGATATTTTTGAGTAAAAAAACATTGTTTAGGCGAGTTAATACCCGGACTGTATTGATACCTAATTATCTCGCTAAAAAGTTATGAATAAAAAACAGAAACTAGTGATAATCATTCAAAAAGTTTTGGAGTTTCGCTTGGTTACCTCATACCTACCTGTATTCTTGAAAACATCAAAATTTATTTTACTACAGTAAAACACGAATCTAAAAACATGTCGATCTCGTGAATAATATTTAAGTTTAATGTAAACGCTTGGCATTTATATTAGAATTTCAAATCACATATTTCACTAGCAATTAAGAGTATAGCAGTTCGAGGAAGGAAGACGGTGAAAGGGGCAGACAGTGAGTGGCAAATATATAGTATCTTCCAACCAAATTGAAGATTGTGATTTTGGCAATTTAAAAATATTCGTTACACAATATATATGATTTAACAAGTAGTTGCTTCTAGAAGACGGTGGTCTAGTATTAGAGGCAAATGGACGAACAATTGAATTTAAATTATTCCGAACCAATACGACTTAGGGTCCTTCAAGAAAAGAGGGTACCAATTCTTAAAAGGCCAGCAACGCACTCGCGAGTCCATGGGCGGCGGAATCACTTAATCAGGTGAGCATCCTGCCCGTTTGCCCCCTGTTCAAAAAAAATTAATCTATATTAAAATATTATACGTATATACAAAAGATATTGTCCCGTTTTTATTATTTTCTATTTTTATTTCATTTGTACTTGTATACAAGTGTTATTGTCTATGTTAGTCTATCCAAACTTATCAGAAATATAAAATTAAAAAACGATATTAAATTGAATTTTTAACATTTAGCGTGGCGGTGAAGCCACGGTAATGTGCACTGAATTTATTTTTTGTTAGAAATCATAAATTTATTACTTTATATGTATTTTATTTCTATAATTACTCCGATAAAAGCATTTTTTTTAAACGATATTATTTTTTCTTAAATCTCCTCTGACGATATTTGCAGCATGCATTCTGTTAATATTATGCCATAAGGTTAAAAAATGATTGAATTGTAAAATCGCTATGCACTGAAAAAAATATTGCATTCGTAACAAAAGTCAGGACTACTTAAATTGGTGGTTAAATATTATTAAATTTTCTAATTTTCCTCCCAATTTTCTTTCATAAGAACCTTCTCGTGATAATATAACACAATATTAAAGAAGTAGTGAAATCGGTTCATTCGTTCATACGTGATACCATGGGAAAATTTTAATATTTATAGATAATAGATATATGCATATATAAACATTATTTTATATCTATTGCAGATCGGCTTTCATCTTGAAGTAAATGGCAGATTTAAGAATGTTAACGGCATACCCGATTTAATCTCTGGTAAAATTAATAAAACTTTGACTACACAGACTAAATACGTACTATAATAACGATTGTTTAAGTACTTATTTTATAGTTATTTCAATACCTCAGTTACCCTACCAACGTTAGGTACAAATAATTATCAGGATACATTTATTAAATCACACAATCGAATTTTTGAATTTATGAATAATTCAATACTTTGTAAAATTCATGGCAGAGGTTAACCATCGAGATGGCCATGCATTGCGTTACTTCAAAACAGCTTGGTGACATTTGACAAATGACAGATAACACTTGACGTTGACTTTCTTAACGTAAAACGATTATCTCTTTTCAATTGTCAATTGTCAAATTAAAAAATGATGATGGTGATCCGCTACAGATAGCGTTACGTTAAGCACATACTAATACGAATAATAATAATAATTATAAATAAAAACATACCGAATAAATTGTGTTTGATTGGAAAATCGTGCACAAATATTTGTCCTTTTCAACTCAACAGTAGAAAGGCTTGAAACGAGTCGACTCGAATTAAAATATTTTAAGCAGGCCATGAATATGCGAAGACACGGCCCTCGGCGGCAGTTAACGATTTTCACGTTTTTGCTAATTGCAAATGTGAACGAACACTTACGCTAAATGTAATTGCTTTTAGCCATCCGATATTATTTTTACGTGGGTTAAATTCGGTGGCGGTTGGATGCATGTTCAAATAGATTTATTATCCAAATAATATAATATAATCACAATATGTTACATTCGAAAACCACCGTGGTTTGTAATCAATGCAGCCTTGTTATAGATTTTTTTGGTTTCTTTATTTTCCAAATAATATAATATAATCACAATATGTTACATTCAAAAACCACCGTGGTTTGTAATCAATGCAGCCTTGTTCTAGATTTTTTTACTGTCTTTATTTTCCAAATGATATAATATAATCACAATATGTTACATTCGGAAACCACCGTGGTTTGTAGTAATGTAATCATAGCAGTCTTGTTTAGGAGTGTGACAAATGCATATAGAAGATTTTTTAATTTACTGTTTATATTGTTTGGCGTTAGGTACTGTAATATCTAATTGGGAAGACGATTTATTAGCCGCGGTAGCAAAAACCTCAACGTTCTCTCGCCGTATACTTAGTTTTCTCTCACTTTGTTTGAAACTAGGTATCAATTTTCTTTAATCTTTTGACATGAGCTAAAATAAAATTAGTGGTATTCGGTTGCGACGTTAGACGAACAAAAAACTAACTTCACTTATTAGGGTTCTTAAGTAGCACATCTGTTAGCTATTTTTTTTATCCATCTGCAATCAGCCTCTTGGCTTTTATTAGATTTAATTTGAAGTAAAGGCAGTTAGGGAACGCAAATTAATTTTTTTTTTATTCCCTCCGTAAGAGCCCGTAGATTGTCAGACTGCGGCAAGTTTCGCCCTTTTTAGCCGAAAAACAGTGTCCGTCGTTTCTAAGAGGCCTATTGAGCCTAAGAGGTCTGTTACCTATGAAGAATATAAGTTTAGTTGACCAATTGGACATTAACGGAAACTAGAATGGTATATCATGTTTTATGCTCCATTCTCCTATTTTACCATGCCTCTTGATAGAGGACGAATCTTTTGTTATTATTTTATTTTTATTAATTACTTAAGATGCCTAAGGAACATGATTGCAGACGTTATATGTAAAAAAAAAATTGGCGATTAAAGAGTGTCAGAGATTTTATTGCCAATTCTTCTCTTCCGTTCTACGACCTTGATTTGAGAACTAGCAGTAAATGTAAAATTAGAAGCATTTCATATGTATTTATAGTTTGATGTTCATAACTGTATATTGTGTTACCTATACGAATAAATGATTTTTTCGAATTTATAAAAAACTTTTTTTTATAAATAAACAATTTATTTAATAATTAATACAAAATATTACATTGCGAACTGAGTTTCTAAATAGAAAGTATTATACGCTTCATCAGTGTTAATCAAAATGGGAGTGCGATTCCCTGTATAGTGCAGTTTCGACTCTTGAGAAGCTACGGTCTTTTCAAGAGCGATTAAGGTTAGATTGAGGCGGGAGCCGTATCTATTCAATTAATGAAGTTCGAGACAGGTTTGCCAGCTAATCTATACTGTATACGCGCGTAATTTTATTTACCCATACATAAATAAAATACATTTCACGTATACACTTATAAAATGAGGTGGATTGGTTGAAATAACTTTTTTTTTAATTTTTTTATAGAACAGGGGGCAAACGGGCAGGAGGCTCACCTGATGTTAAGTGATACTGCCGCCCATGGACACTCTCGATGCTAGAGGGATCGCGAGTGCGTTGCCAGCCTTTTAAGAATTTGTACGCTCTTTACTACAGCTATGAATTTATCGAAGGCAGAGAGAAGTCTTCGTGGGAGAGTCTCTCGTTCTCTTGAGCAGTGTTGGCCTGGCTATAGCGTGTGTCTCTCATCCCTGAGATTCGATCCTCAGCTGTGCACGAATGGACTTTTATTCCATGTGCGCATTAAACATTCGCTCGAACGGTGAAGGAAAACATCGTGAGGCAACCGACATGTTTTAGTCCCAAAGATTTCGGACCCAAAACAATTTCTGTGAAAATCATTACATTCTCGTTAGTTTAATGTTTAATTTCAGTTATCTTTTTAAAACCATTAATATTCCTACGACTTCGGTTTAATATATTTTACCAATTTAATCTGTTTTGTGTTTGTAATAGTCTACGTATTTTCTTTTTATATATATATATGTTTCTGTAAGATTACTTATCAGAATTTTTAAATACGAAACACCTAGTTTTCCAATAGCCCCGTTTTAAAGTTTGTGGATTAACTGTATCCAATTAATTGATATACGACTTGCACAGAGCCGGAATAGGTGCAGAAACAAAGGCAGGAAAGCCTCTAATACCGAAGTCGGTTCTGTTGCTTTGCACAGCAGAGATTACTGGATTACGGCACTGTGCCAGGGGATTCATCAGACAAGCAATAAGCGATGCCAGTCAATAAATACTAAGCTAATTGTCACTATGTTACACAAAGCCTTGAAGTTATAGCAAATGGTCGTTTAATATTTATTTCACGGCACTGTCCAATAAAATCGTGTTTATATAGGCTTATAGGTAGGTATATACTTCATTTACAAGTCAAGTACCTATTAAATTGTGTTATTTGTATAATAGAAATTAAAAATGCAATATTTTTTTCAGGTATTTAGATCGATATTTGTGTATAGAATTTGTAGTGAATGTATTTTTCTATTTCTCTTTTATTTTCTTATTTGGTGATTAAGTAAAGAATAATTATTTTCTTATTTACATATTACCCACAAATTGTCTATGCTTGAAACCGAAATTCATTTTCGAAGATTCCGACAAAAAATAATACGTTGTTATACTATTATTTTTGAGAGCTTTTCTTTTTTGTTGACAAGAGGAAGGGGGGGGGGGGTAATTAATTGCAGTAAATCTGCTTACGTAATCCTTAAACGGCCCCAATATACTAAATATCACACATACAAGAATTATATGTCAAAAATAATACGATAATAGGTAATAATGTTAATTTATTTGTTTTACACGCAATCAAAAGTCGCTACATGAAGCTAAGGCATACTAGCTTCAATCTTTAACATTTTATATAGAAATGCTAGTAAAAACTTTTTTTGTTGAGAGTTTTTTTGTTTTATTAAGTGATACCCATAGACACTCCCTCACTGCCAGAGGGAGCGCAAGTGCGTAGGTTTGCGTGCGTCTTTCCGTCTATTGTTTAGGAAATACTTCACTGGGCAGCTGGTTCAACATAGTGCTGGTGCGCGTCAATAACTGCCATATGAACAATAATGTATTTGCAATGTATTTATTTTATTTATTCACATTTCGTTGCTAGAAATAAACACAAATAACACAATACATAAAAATTACAAGGGATGCAACGGGCGGCCTTATCGCTAACAAGCGATCTCTTCCAGGCAACCCTAGAAAGAAAAGAAAACAATAAATAAAAATGATGAGTGCAAGAAGTGCATAACCAGAAGTTATATAAAAAAAATATTTATATTAATCTATACAACCTTAATCTAGCGAAATTAAAAAAACAATATTAATAATCAATTCAATCAATTTCAAAAATTCTTTATTTAATGTTCAATAACAATTAAAAGTGCTACATGTCCAGTGTACATTAATTCCTGGAATGTAACAAACTTATAACTAAACACGTTTTTTTTAAAAGCCGTATTGCTTTTTTTAAAAACTTATAAGACAAAACAGATAAAAACTAAAGTTATAATATTTCGAAGTTTACAATTAATAATGAGGTAAACTGGGACTATGCAATCTTTAGGTGAGATTTGCAATTTTATCATATCTAGATTTAACTAAATAATTAATTATAACTAACAATAAAAATAGGGTAGCACCGAGAACAAAAGAGTGGACGGCAAGCAATCATAATAGGAACAGTCACCCGCTAAGGCTAGCGCGAGCATCGATAACGCGACGCACGCGCATTCCGGCTTTATATCACTTGATAATAAGACCGGAGGTCGCGCGCGACGCGATGACCAATACTCGCGCACCTGCGCAGGCCTGTTATTCATCGCACTCAAGAAACAAGTGATGGGGTAATTTGTATCGGTTGTATTTATCGATGTAACGTAAATTTTTCTTCCGCGTTTTACAAAGGTTATTTATGTGTTTATTTTTACTATGTCGGTTGATATGTAAATAAAATTTCTTAGATAGTTCGTATATAAAATCGTGAATAGTCGGAAACTTAATATTAATTTGAAGATTTAGAAGGTTTGTTCGAAACGGGGTATTAAATGCATATTTTAATGCTTTATTTTGCACAATTTGTAAGCTGTTAAGGTTAGTAGGGCACGTACTGCTCCATACTGGGCAGGCATAGGTTATGCATGGTCGTACTAAGGTGCGATATACACTTAGCTTAGTTTTGCTACTGAGGCACGAACTTCTATTAAGGATGGGGCTTAGTGCATTCAAAGCCTTCATGCTCTTGAGCCTAATGTGTTGCGTGTTAAGGGTCCAGTTGAGTTTATTGTCCAATATGACACCCAAGTACTTAACAGAGCGACTCCATGGAATCGCATATCCTTCAATGTTGAGGGTACGAGATGGTAGCGACCTAGTCCCGGAGAACATAATTGCCTCTGTTTTAGAGGCGTTAATTTTTAATTTCCACTTCTTAAAAAAATTAGTCAATAAATCGAGTGAAAGTTGGAGGCGACTTATTATCAAATCCAGGTCTTTGGAAGAAGTAAAGGATGCCGTATCATCGGCAAAACAGGCGAGGTTGGTGCGGGTTTGTATGGGTATATCGTTAAGGTATAGTAAAAAGAGCTGTGGACCAAGAATTGATCCTTGCGGGACTCCGGCTAGGACCGATTTGGGTGAAGAGATTGTGCTATTTATGTGCACCTTAAAAGATCTATGGGTTAAGTACGATTTCATTATTTTAATTATTGCTATAGGTACGCCAATTCTTAGTAGTTTATGGATAAGGGCTTGGTGCCAGACTGTGTCAAAGGCTTTCTCAATATCAAGGAGGAACATGCCTGTCGACTCACGCAAATTGAGTCCATGAGACACAGTCTCGGCTACTCTAGCGAGCTGTTGGGTAGATGAATGACCTTCACGGAAGCCAAACTGCTCATCAATTATTATAAGCTCTGTCGCTCGGCGAAGTCGGATGCATAAAATTTTTTCAAAAAGTTTTCCTAGGCATGGTAGGAGGCTAATTGGACGATAACCTGCAGGATCAGATGGATCTTTGCCCGGCTTGCGTATTGCGATGACTTTGGCTACTTTCCAGTCTTTAGGGAAATATGCAGTCAGTAAGCAGGCATTAAATATTTTTGTTAGCAGCACAATACATTTTTGGGGTAATTGTTTGATTAAGTGATTCGAGATTTCGTCCGGTCCAGCTGCTTTACGAGTTTTGAGAGAGGATATAAATTTGGCTACTTCAGCTGGTTTAACCAGTTGAATTTGATAACCATCTTGTTGGAGGCAGTCTAGAGAGTGCCAGGAGGCATCGACAACAGACTGCTCGTCGCTGGGCCAGTTATGGGTGAGCAACATGTTGTGAGAAAAAGCATTAGCTAGAACTTCACACTGTTCCTTGATATTTGAGGTAGTGGAACCATCTTTAGTTTTAAGTGGGGCTAAAAGTGGGGTAGAAGTTGATTTCAGCCCTTTGGCAATGCGCCATAAATCGGTACAAGGATTGTCAACTTTTCTAAGTTTACGAACCCACAGGTTGTCACGGTGATTTATTAATGCAGCATTGATATCTTGTTGGAGGTATTTCACTTTACGGTTTATAAGTTTACGAGTTACAATATTCGTTTCTTTGGCGGAATAACGTCTGAGACGATTTTTGTTTCTTATTTTTCTTTTAATGCTTCTTGGCAGTGAGGTCTCCCAAGGTTTAAGGGTTGTTACCGGTATATTGAAGTTTTTTGCAGAAATTATAGAGCTATGAAGGTTTGAGATGGCGGAGTCAATATTATCGGGAGATTTAAAGGTCGTTTTGTGTAGAGATATATTTTTGTTTAAATACGAGCGGTAACCATTCCAGTCAGCCCTTGCATAATTTAGCTTTACAATTGGCTTACGACGCGCTTTAATAGCGAGACGTACAAATACTGGAAGGTGGTTAGAGGAGAGTGCATATATGGTCTCAATAGAGTCAACAGTATAAATATTTTTAGTAAGTAACAAATCAGGGTTGGTAGGTAGCCTATTTTCATTGTAATGAACTAGAGTAGGCTCACTAGGGGCATGGACAATGACTTCGTCGTCGAGCATGAGCTTGTAGATTATATTACCGTGGGCGTTGGTTGGACCAGGTGACCAATAAGGGTGCCTAGCATTGAGATCACCCATAATTAGTATTTTATTATCTGACGAAAATAGGGCGTTTAAATCACTAGGGAGCAAGGGCATATTGGGTGACTGGTAAACAGAATAAATGGTAATTTTGCCGTGGTTAAAATAAAGGGATATTCCTATGGCCTCTAGGTTAAGGGTCGGCGGAGTTGAAAGAAGTTCGTGTTCTAAATCGGCCCTAACCAAGATAGCAATACCCTGACCAGAGCCGTCGACCCGGCCATCAAGTCGATAGCAGGAAAAGCCTGGAATTTGGAGAGTAAGCCGCTTTGTTAATCTAGTTTCGTTGAGTGCGATGATGTCAACGTTAAGATCTCTTACCGCCAGTTCCGCTAGTTCCTGCTGCTTTTTGTGAATACCATCGGCATTCCAATAAAATACACGTAGTTCATTAAAGTTAAACATAATGACCAAGGTGAGACAGAATTAATATTACTTTGTCCATGAAAGAATCACACTTTATGAAGTCCTTCTTGAGGGTTTTGATAGATGAGAGAATTTGAAGCATTTCACTCGTCGTTGTGTCTTGTTGGAAGTTTGTGCAGTCCTCACTCGTTGGGGCAGTCCTTGGGGGCACTCGCGATGGCACTGGTTGAGAATCATGGCATTTAGGTGCCCCTGTTGCCTGGGCGTGAAACATTTGAGAGGGCACGCTATGCTTGGTAGCCGCGTGGGTTGGTTTCATGATGGCGTTGCGAAACGATTCTCTCTTGGACTTGATACGTTCAAGGTACTTAACCCGCTCCGTGCACTGCGAGAAATTTGCTGCGTGGTCTTGCCCACAATTGCAGCAACGAACAGTTTCTATGAAGCCCTTTTTGGGGCACTGTGAAGTAGGATGTGCCAGAGAGCATTTGACACATCTATTATTCATCATATCATATATCATCTAATATTAATAACTAACTAAAACTAAAAAGCTAATCTTAAAGATTCAAGAATAGCAAATAGTGTATTACATACACAAAAGAAGAGTATTAATGTATATAGACATCTGTGTAAAATTTATCTTTCGAGAACAGGTATAAGCTATCCGGCTAAAGTGGGCTTTTGGAAAAATTCTGAAACACTATTAAATATTCGGACATAAAATCTGAATCCGGGAAGCAATCTCGCCAAATGGGCACCGCTTAGCAGCCCATTCCGCCTTCTCGATGCATTTCCGAGTGGAAATTACAATCATTTGTCGAAAGAACGATGAACACGGTGTTAAATCTTATAAATTTATATTTAATACATATTTCGCAACCACTGTGTTATTAGAATAGATTAACTTATCGCCAGTTAAGAAAACATATACGACCTTTTTAATACACACTAGCTAAATTAATGTTTAAAAGCACTTATTTATTATATGTCTTGGGATCATTCAATCACTTAAAATAAATAAATCAATGGCGTTACAACTTGTTTATGTCTTGGCAAATCTAATAGGCAAGTAGGTGATCAGCCTCCAGTGCCTGATACACGTCGTCGACTTCTTGGGTCTAAGACATGTCGGTTTCTTCACGATGTTTTCCTTCAGCGTTCGAGCAAATGTTAAATGCGCACATAGAAAGAAAGTCCATTGGTGCACAGCCGGGGATCGAACCTACGACCACAGGTATGAGAGCCGTACGCTGAAGCCACTAGGCCAACACTGCTCTTTTCAATCATTTCGATTGTCATTCAATCACTTAGTACAGATAAAAAATATAGTGTAATAATAAATAGACCATTGCAGAAAATCAATATTTTTTTATTTAATTAAATTATTTATTATTGGAATCACAAGTAATTAAATTATCTAAAGTATAGTGTAACTCAACTATAAAATAAATAAGTGAACCATCGTAAGCTTAAGGCACGAAAATATTTTAGCTAATGATCTATTGTGAACTTATGAATAGCATATCGTTTATAAGCGACTTTAAAAGCCTTCACGACTGTTTATCTATTTTGCATATTTATGCAGTATTTTAACAGAATGTTTAAGGTTAGATTCCCTGCAAAACCTTTGATAACACTAAAATAAAATACGTTTATTATGGAATATAAGATAGACAGGTATAATTTATTCCACGTCATTAAATTTGAACTTGTAGGCATCCCTACTCATCGGCAAAGAAGACAGAGGGTGTAGGCCGAGAGAAAAAGCCGGCGTAAAAACTCTTGGTACTCTTTTAAAAAAGCAAATCATCAAACAATACTTATTTTAAAACAAATATAGCAAATTAATTTGAAGTAGCCTATCCATTACTAGTCCCAGGCCCTTTTATCAACTAGATAATCGCTTACTCTATAGTAAGCCTTTGCACAGCTTTTTCTTTAATAATTTTTAAAATTTATTAAAAGGCGGAGATAAAAGGGCCTGTGGGATTTTATGAAAGAAGAGTATCCCTTTCCCCAAAATATTTTATTTAATTCTCATTTACCTTATAAATAAATATATTTGTTAAGCGTTATTATATTGAAGAAATAAATAATTCATTATTGCTAGAATAATGAACCATGCACAAAAAACCTTAAAAATATAAATAATATATTTTTGAAAGAAGTTCCTCTAGGCAAGGTTCCGAAGATACTGGCGTTCCTACTTTAAATAACCAGTTCTTCTCCTGTGATGTCTAACCTTTTTGGTTTTTCCTTCAAAAGCCTCATAGCACTAGGATCCCACGGAAAAGTTTTAATTATTATCTACGTAAGTAAGAGAAATGTAAATACTGAACATATTAAATAAATGATACTTTACTTTGATTTTTATATTAATAAGTTATTTTATATTATGTATACATTAATTGTATTAATATTCAGTTACTGTAAAAAATAAGAAATAAATAAATTTTGGGTATGATACTGATATTTCACAAACTGCTTTCACATTACAGCTTCTTTAAAGTCGAATCGTCCATAAATCCGATAATAAAAGAGATCCCTACAATCAAATCGAGAAAGTAAAGCTTATTGCTGTGAATCGTAAGAAGTATCGAGATAAAAGGGTTCGCGACTATGAATATAAATATTGGAGTATATTGGACACATTTCGTTAAGCGTACTTGTTATGAGCGGATTCGATATTTGAATCTATACAAGCTGATAGTATTACCTTCTTAGTTCAAATCAGATTAGAGAAAAAACTGCCTTTACCGAAGAAGGCGTGATATTTCGTGACATTCGTCACGTCACCAGCGACGGCTCCAGCCAAGGCGGACCTTGGCTGGAGCCGTCGACCCCGACCACTAGTCACAGGAAAAAGCCCATTCCGGCTGACTTAAGCTCCCTAAACCAGCCAAGCTGAGCCTCCAAAGACCTAAGAGAGATTCTATTCCAATAAAAATAGAATTCATCACCTTGATGGCTGGAAATCTTTCGCAGTCCGTTTCGTAAGGCATTTTCTTTTGCGAACTAGCGAACTGTGGAATCGATTCCCGGTGGGGGTCTTCCCTATGAGATGACTTCCAACTATTCAAAATTCGAGCGTACTCCTCCCTCAAACGCACCCACTAATAATGGGTTTCTATAGGCCGAGATGTCTGCCATTTTGGGTGTCCCGCAAGTTTGCCCCGCTCGTTTGCCCCCCTGTTGGGGCTACCGAAACAAACTAATAATAATTTGAAAAAATACGGCATTAGTACTTTACCTTCTTTTTGATACAAAGGCTAATGGGGTAATTTATATTAATTAAATCGTAGTTTTCAATAGCATAGATCTATATCAACACTAAATGCTGTCACAAGCTACAAAGTCATTTTCGACTAGCAGTTGGAAATGCGGGTACCACTGTTGTGTAGAAAACTATATTTATAATGAGGGTATGGTTAAAGATCTCTCATTCGTCATTCTCTATGTAAGTATATAATATGTTGTTAGAATGTCGCAAAAATATACTATTTGGACTCTCGGATGACGTAAAAAAATCAGAGTTCTTTAATCAAAATATATAATATGG
Organism: Pieris mannii; assembly: GCA_028984075.1. NCBI lineage: Eukaryota > Metazoa > Arthropoda > Insecta > Lepidoptera > Pieridae > Pieris > Pieris mannii. The sequence goes on from CM054797.1 coordinate 6,026,323, forward strand.
AATACAGAGTAGTAGCCTTAGCAACTCTCATCCCTGAGAACCTGGGGTTCGATCCTCGGCTGTGCGGTATAGACTTTCTGATGAAACCGTAAGGTACGCCACCTTAACTCAAAAAATCAACAGCGTGTGTCTCGCACAGAAGACGAAACAGACACAGAAATCTGTGACCCAATTACTTGTATGTATAAAATAAAAATAACAATCCATGACTATACAACCTTTTACAGAGCCCGCTACAGATTCCATCGTTTTCTATGATTATGTTTATACTTGAAAGGGTTGTCAGCGTTTTGTCTCCACCTCTCAGAATTACAGCTTGAATTCAAATATGGAACTAGGTAATTGCGTGACGGTACAGTAGAAATCGAGGTTGTAGCAACATTTAGTAAATAATAAAGGTTTTATAGTCTAATAAAGTTAATATGCTATCGTTGCAGTAAAATTCATCCCTACATATGGGTATGGCGACAGTATAAAGGTTATAAAAATGCAAGAAACCGGAAATGAATACGACTACGTATCCGGGGAGGTGGGGACTCGACCATACAGTCTATAACAGGAAATGCAGTTACTATATTTCCTCCTCGGGAAAACTATTTTAAATTTTTAAGCTTTTCGACTTTGTAGAGACACTAAAACGAAATTGTATCTTGAATTATTTTATACATTTATATGTCGTCTGGCAACTGCGTAAAGAAATAAAAAGTATACTTTCTAAAGAGACATATTTATTGATGTGAAACATCTATAGCCGCACGTAAAACCGATTTCTGGCGTGGCGACGCATGCCGTGGCGACGCATCGCCACGCTATATGATGGTATATACATACAATCTATATGCAATAGTAAATTTTTGTATATAATGAAACTAAATGTTTGTTCAATAAATAGTCATCGTTATCTGGAAAACAAAATCGTAATATTTTATTTTATCATTATGACATATTTAGTTCCTATCACAATCTGTTCTTTTCTGCATATTACTTCACAAAATAATTTCGATGTTTCACATCTGCCAGGCGTCCCGTGACGGCTCACATTTTTATTTCGTGATCCTTCAGCTAATAAAAGTTACAAATAAAACAAACAAATAAATGTAATATTTACCAAAAAGGAAAAAACAATAAAAATTATTCAATCAATTTAACTAAGTAACAACTAATTTGGTAATGTTGTAAAAGTGAGGGTATATACGTGAAGGTGTGTTTGTAGGGGAGATGTAGGTAGGTGATTTTGCGCTTCTTAATACTCCTTAACTATGTTCCGCGACAGCTTAAACAAGTCAAGGCTTATAATATTGGTCGTTGTATGTCCGGGCTGCGCGATACAAAACTGAGTTGTTTTGCATAGTCAGTTGATGTGAGGAACATGAAAAAACTACATATTTATACTGTGCTTTGTGGATGTGCCCAACTACGCGATCTAAATTAAGAATTACTACTACAAGTAGTTGGTGGGTTAATAAATAACTAAGTAATTCGTTAAGCATAGTTGTGGCGGAAAGAATTCGAAATTTGAAATACTTAGGTGTTAAAGTCTTTTCATTTGTTCCTTTCGCTGTTTACATGTTTTAATTGTTTTCCTTTGTACGATACATTTTATCTATGTAATTTTATGTCTTATCTAGTTTGGCACTTTATTGCGCTCATCCTATCTTATTTTTTTTCGAAGAGTGGATGCATGGAAGAGATTGCTTGAAGGCCGCCTGTTGACCTCCATTTAAATACTTATTTTATTTGTTAATAAATATTACATATTGTTACATGTGTAAAAATAATAACAAAAAATTCCTACTACTAAACGTTTAAAGTACTAGGCTCCCATATCCGATGAAGAGATACACTAGATATTAATTTTCATGAAATTCTTATTATTTAAATGTAATATTATTTTATATAATAAAAATGTTAGCCCTTCCCAGCATTAGTTGCAGTAAGAGTGCGTCTTAAAGATATTTTCGTCATTGCCTGAGCACAAGGCAGCCTTTCATTACTTAGGTTTTCTTAAAAGTTTTAAATAGACACTATTCTGCGATAGACAAAATTCCTACTACTAAACGTTAAAAGTACTAGGCTCCCATATCCAATAAAGAGATACACTAGATATTAATTTTTATATATTTATATTACGTTAAAACAACAAAAATATAAACCTGAGGGCTTAACATTTCAAATTAGTCGAGGTTTATTGCTTCGGCGTGATTAGTGAAGCATTATTTTTGATATAAACTCAATGCTCACTGATTCCAAAGGAGGTGTTTGCTAGATTTATTACCTTCCATTTCGATTTGTTTACTCAGTTGTTCAGATCCAATTACTTGGCACTGTTTCTGTACTTAATTAAAGGGACGCTTGATTACTCGCCCGCTGTGGGGCTTTATATAATTGCTATTGTTTAGCAAATGAAGACAAATGAAACTTTAATTTAATGACACTGTCTCATTCAGACGCACGGGAGAAGAACTCTCGTGTTTGTACCCGAAGAGCCAGTTTCAAGTTTAAATTAGACGATGTTGCGGCGAGACGCGCGATTATCTTTGATTGGAAAATCTGCGAAGGTCTGGTCTGGTCCCTTTTCGTTCTATTTTTAAATTAAAACCCAAAGTACTAATGTTTATTTATTCTTAATTTAAATCTATACTTCAAGGTACCAATGATCGCTAATTCTAGTTTTAAACTTAAACTACCAAGCACTAATAGTTATTTATTCTAAATTTCAATTTTACTTCAGAATTGTATCAATTATCTCTAATTCTATTTTTAAATTTAATTTTTGACACTAATACATAAGATCGATAGTTCTTAATTTAAATATTGCTTGTAAGGGCTCAATTATTCTATTTTTAAATTATCACAGCAATTGTCAAGTATTGCTACTTCCATATTATAAATATTTCTTTAAATAACAACAACTTATTGAGAATTGTATTTATTGGGTAAAGGGATTAAATTGCCGTATTTTGCTAGTGTCTGTAGACAATCTCTTCTCGAGAAAATCTAAATGTCTGATATGACAGTTTATTTTACGATTACTTTTGACTCAACAGCCGATTGTTTCGCCTCGACTTGGGCCTTATAATATACTAAAATCAAAAATGTCAACCCGAAATTAGGCTATTTGATGTAGTCTTTTATTTTATTTTATTTTTTATTTATTTCACAATTAACATTTTTATATTTGAACAAATTGTACAATTGTAATTCTAATATACCTAATAACTAAGCTTAAAATTTAATAATTAAACAATATTATTAAAAGGAGTCCCTTTAGGCAAGGTTCCGAAGATACTGGCAGAGTTCCCCTTTGAATAGCTAGACTAATTCCTTGTGCGAGGTAGGTGCCAGCTCTTCGTTCTCCTGTGATGTCGATTAACCTTTTTGATAATTCCCTAAAAAGCCTTAACGCGCTAGGACCCCACGGACCAAGGGTCTCGACACCGAATGACAAAAATCATATTCAGAGCCTAGCCCCTGTATCACTACATAGTATAAAACAAAGTCGCTTTCTCTGTCCCTATGTCCCTTTGTATGCTTAAATCTTTGAAACTACGCAACGGATTTTGATACGGTTTTTTTTAATAGATAGAGTGATTCCAGAGGAAGGTTTATATATATAATAACATCCATTAAGTAGTGGAGAAGTACTGTTATTTTTGAGGATTCTAATGTGATGTCGTAAATAATTACATTTTTTCCGCTTACATTGCAAAGGCAAGCTGAACCCTACGAGTTTTATCAAAATAATGTACTAAGTATTGTACACATTGAAAAGGTCTACAGAAAAGTCCGTGATGGTGTATGTCTATATGGTATATGTCGCGTATATTATCGGAGCTTTCCAGCGACGGAAATAACAATACATAATAAAAATCTGCTTTTCATCAGCAGCATGAAATCAATTTCTACTATCAAAAACTCGCATGAAAATATTTTTTTTTTCATTTGCATTTTAAAGATAATGATAAACACAAGTCATGGTGCACTATTGCAGACGCGCGTAAAACCAAAGTGCGGGCTTTTTACACAATTGTGCATTTCCCTTCTACGATGTTATTAAAACAAGTTTGTCCAACCAAATATTTAATTTGCTCCGCTCAAAGATCTTTGCAGAGGCATAACTCGATTTCCTGTCAACCGGTGAGAGAGTGGCATACTTTTAATTGACCGTAAATGGATTTGCCTGCAAGCGTTATCAAATTACAGAGCATCGCTTCGTACGGCAAAAACGATACAATAAAGTTATCTTTCACTTAGTTATATAAAATAATACTTTGAAGGTTTAATTTCATTATTTATGAGTGGGCTGTCCCGGATTAGATTTTTAAATAGCAACAGTTACTCGGCGACAATTTAGCGTCTTATTGGAAATTGTACCGATTAGTTTCTTAGCTACATACAGGAAAATCTTAAGGTATATCAGACTTAAGGTATATCTTAATAGACAAAAAGTATTTTTTTTTTACAGAACAGCTCACCTGATGTTAAGTGATACCGCAGCCCATGGACACTCAATGCCACAGATTCGATGTTATTTTTTTTCCCCTGTTTAATTAAAAAAATGGTGATATTTCGTTTGGCGTTGGTACTTGTGCAATTGCCTAAGTGTGATGATAACCAAATCTTTGTCTTCAGTCACCATGACCACGCACGCTGTATAGTACGCGAAACGTTAGATAAAATTTATAATGATGTATAATTGTGTATATACTTCAGTGGGCAGCTCGTTCCACATAGCGGTAGTATGCATCAAAAACTGCCTTAAGTAAGGCACAGGTGCCTCAGGTGGGTGGAACTCTCTATATACTCTACGGTAAATGTTTCTACTGTCGTGATATGCCCAGTGTGACTCGACTCTGAAGCGACGCAATGAACTGCCCATGTTTATCATTGATGCCCAAAACGTTTCTAAAGCCCAAAAGTATTCTAGGTGTTATATTGGCTTTATTTATGATGGACTATCAGAAAAGTAAGTATTTCAAATAAAAGTCACACGTCCAGAATTAATTCCTGAGCTTGTAAAACAATCCTGTATTGTTTTTTAGCGATATAAAACCACAAAATATCACAAAAAATCTTACTTCTCCGTTCTACAAATTCTTTGAGGATTACTGGAATATTCTATTCCAAATTCAAATTAGTGAGAAATATAAAATTCTTTAAGGATTACAGAAATATTCTATTCCAAATTCAAATTAGTGACACGCATTCGCGTCACAAATAATGTCGTAAAACGTATCACATTTAATAACAACTTTTATCTTGATACATTTCCCTTTTATATCTTAGACCCCTTAACACGCTCCGAGGATAAATCTGTAAGGCTAACTAGGGTCTCACGGATTTTGTTTATGACATAGGCAATGTTACTTGTTAGTAGCAAACTTTCTTGAGGCTAGGGAAAAATATTTCATATAAAATCTAACGAAATATGTTGTATAAGTTTTAGAATGCAGGCATGATAAGACACATATTCCAATTTCAAAGCCTTTATTTCAACTAATACAAGAAAAAGTTTACAAAAATATATATGTATATAAAAAAGTTATTTAAGAAAGTTTTGTTGTACACCTGTCCTTTTGTACAAGTTGCCTCTGTGGCACAAAGGCCTCCTTCAGCTGTTTCCAGCTCTTCCTATCCCTGACAAGTCTTTGCCACAGAAGGCTTGGCTTGGACGGTGGCTTTTTTAAATCATCAGCCCACTGCGCACATAGTGACATTGTAGCGAGGTGTCCATTGAGTTACTTCTTTCGACTATTTTGCTCTCTGGCCTCTGAGCAGGTATCCTGTCCATCTCCATTTAAGCCTGGCTCTGATCATTGCATCTTCCCAGTTGGTGATCCTTCGGAGATCTACAGTTCTTTTCCTATGATTTCGTGTATAACCTAGTATGCTCCTTTCCATACTTCTCTGGCAAGTGACAAGCTTTTGACTTGCTGCTTGTTTAGTGGTCCAAGCTTCGCAGCCTCACTCACTCATATACAATTTTTTTGCATAAAGATAATGAAACAAAGTATACACTCGGTGAAAATAATTTAAAAAAATTATAATAAAGAGTAAGGTTTATTCTTATGTTTTTAATAAACTTAAAATAACTGGAGTAAGAGAATGAGAGAGGGAGTATAGAAAGCTAGCTTAGCCCTGTTTAAAATCAGCAATTTATAGTAGAACTAGTGACCCGCCCCAGCTTCGCACGGGTACAATGCTGATGAAAAACAGGTTTTTGTTATGTATTGTTATTTCCGTCGCTGGAAAGCTCCGATAATATACGCGTTCGATCGCTGCTAAATAAGCTGTAATGGGCTGTATAGATCTATATTAAATGAACAATGTATTCAAAGTATTTAATTGGTGAAGGATTAATGCTGTTTTGGTTAAAATCGCTTCGAAAATTAGGCATTATTTGTCGTAAAAAGTAAATGACAAAAAAAAGTTATTGTGGGTTATCCATAAGAGATAGACATATGACATCACGGACTTTTCTGTAGACCTTTTCAATGTGTACAATACTTAGTACATTTTTTGATAACACTCGTAGGTTTCAGCCTGCGTTTGCAATGTAAGCGGAAAAAATGTAATTATTTACGACATCACATTAGAAACCTCAAAAATAACAGTACTTCTCCACTATTTAATGGATGTTATTATACATGTAAACCTTCCTCTTGAATCACTCTATCTATTAAAAAAAACCGCATCAAAATCCGTTACGTAGTTTCAAAGAGAAAGCGACTTTGTATTATACTATGTAGTGATAGTGATTACAATTAAACAATTACATACTTCAATTATATATTATTACAATAATTAATAATAATAAGAACGTTTCTTGCATCGGCTATCTATGGAGCGACAATGGTTGAATTAATTACGTTGTGTACGTGCACTTTTGATGGTTTAATGGTAAAAATGTTATATTATTTATCATGTCACAGGCCTTAGTATGAAAAGTTAACTATTTAAATACGTTCGACGTCCTGTTGGACTGAAAAACTGTCCAGTTTTTTTTCTATTTAAGATTATATATACGATAAATATCATAGAAATAAATGATATAATTTTAGTTTAGCTCTGTGTTAAATGAGCTATTAATTGCAAAATAATTTTATAATTAATTCAACTATAGAATTCTAGCTCTGTGCAAAATATTTATTAAAAAAAATATATTTAAAAGTACTCTTGCCGTCCCCAGTTTATTAATAAATATTAGCTCCATTTACATACACACTAAAAATTCATGTTTCTCTACTACTATTACAAAAGTTCTTTTATACTGAAGCAATTCTTATGAAATTTTGTAATTTTGCTAACAGCTTATATGTAATAGCTTTATTTTATTATACAATACAAAACAGTTATACGACAAGTCAAAAAAAGAGTGTATGTACTTATGTACACGCGTTAGAAGTGATACTTCTTTAGCATATGGAAAAAAATAACGAAAATGCAGTAGTGCTTAGCGATAAATATTAAATTCAATCAAAAATATTTTATTTAAATGAATAAATAATTAGTAAATACTATCACCGTCGTATTTGATTTAAAACCACCAAAATAATATTAACATCAATATTGTATTTTTATTTAACCACGCTAAAGCCATCTTCAAGGCATTCATAATTTTAAAGCGATATTAGCTTATCTTATATGTCAAACCTATCAGCCAGGGTCAGCCATACAAAATTCACATTAAAACGCCTTTCCCGTGTAAGGTTCCCAACTCGTACCCAGGACGTAGGTCATTGTGTAACCGGATACATTCAGGCAACTTCGCAATAATTACATCGGGGAATACAAAGTTTGCCGTACCTTTTCCGCTCTCACACTGCACCTTGGTAAATAGGAATTTTAACAATACCTAAAGTAAATAATTGAGTTTATGCCATGTCACTCCAGTAGGCGCTTTAACTGAATCAAATTCATAAATTTCACTGCAATGTATTTTATTATTTCTTATTTTTATTTATTTTTTATGTATTTATTATTTTATTGCTTTCGAGGATTTCTTCCAGGCAACCACTGTGAGTAAAGAAAAAAATGTATTACATTACATAAAGTACGCAAGAAGTGCAAAAATACATATTACATATATAAGAATTAAAAACTTAACAGGAACAAATATACTTAGGTATTGGGGTAATAGCAAAGTGTTTTTTAGTTTGCTTCGCGACAGCTTATGTATAAGTACAAACACTTATACGACCAGTCATTAAATATTGTATTTATATTTAACGAGTATGGCCTTCTCCAAGGCATTTCACATTATATATAATGTAGCTTTAATTATAAGATACACTTATAAACGCGTCAGAAAATAAAAACTTTTATTTTAGTTATTTTTTATTTTTATTTTATTTATTCAGAAGATACACAGCACAATACAAATATATATATATTTATTATATATATATATATATATATAACATTGTGGGCCAATTATAAATCTTCACAAATAGTACTTGACTTAACAAAGAAACATTTTAACTTAATATTAATTACATTACAGGATGACGATATGGAATCGAACTGGAAGAATGTAGTGTTTTGATATTATTTAATTATTTTTGGACGGGTAAGTAGGCAGTATTTTAAAAAATGACTTTCATACAATACAATATAACCGATAGTTATGCTAATGAACATTTCTTTGTACTAATATAATATTAACGAAAAACAATGATGTACAGAGGATATAGTGTAACAACTGTAAGTAACCATACAGTTATCAGCATATAGTAATTGTTATGGGATAATAGACATTTGCGTCCATAATGTGTCCATGCCCACTAGAGGTTTAAGTTACATCGAAAAAACCAGCTGGTAATTTTTCAAATTTCGAACTAAAATTAATAAGTCCTTTTGTCTAATAACAGTGGATTTACATTCGAAATTCAAAAATAGAAACTGTACTGTAAAGGTTACCTGTTAATTCACCTTAGAAAAAGTGAAGGACATGATAAAAACGGAATTACAGGGGTAAGGGCGTTTTCCGGGTTTCCGACATCAACACATAATTCAACGCGAGATTAAATGCCTCTTGGACTCCCCACCGGAACACCAGCGCTACATTAGACAGGCATGGCCGTGTAAAGTTGGACTTTTCACATACAATTTACTGAATATTATGTATTTTAGTGCGTCCTTTACATGCAGTGAAGCCTAGGAGATTAAATTTGTATTCCGTATACTGGTGTTAGTTTTTGTTGAACTTAATATGAAATTATCTTTATGCATTATACAATATACATACTATTTCAAAGCAATATTTTTGTATATTAAATGCGTACTTCATCTTACCGCAATTTTTCCGGATGTTATAAAGAGCAAATGGGGACGTGACTTTTCCCCTTGACCTGTATTTTACGCTTCACAGAGTTTGTACTACTATTGAACTATTTACCACCGTATTTCATGTCTCCTAATGAGTAGATTATACAGGATTTACTGGCAGTTCTCAAATCGAGGACGTAGAATGGACGAGAAGTACTTGCAATAAATAGGTGTGGTAATTGCAGTGTATTTATTTTACTGCACTAGACTAGCTAAATTAGTGTAAACATGAAAAAACACATTAAACTTGATCTTTCATACGTTTAATTTCATATTAAAGGCACTTCTACATTTTAAATCTAATTTGACATTTACTGCTTGCTCTTCTCTCTAGCAGTAGATGTAATGTCTTGAGAAGCATTTAATATATATTTCATCTTTGACGTTCATTAGTTGTACATTCTGTTACCAATGAATAAACGATTTTGACTTCACTTTGACCTGTATGCACTTACTTTTTTATATATCCACAACAGCTGTGGAACTATTTTGATGATATATAAACTAATTAAGTTGGATTACACCTGATTCAGATCAAAATCATAAATTATTTAGCTTCTATGAGTTGTACATACATATAGTCGAACATTATCCGATACTATATTATTATATATAGATATTCAACCCATTAAAACCGATTTAATTTCTTATTTTCAATATTCTGACTCAGGCATTAAAAACCTTCGCACAATTAATACTTATACTAATACAAATAGTTTTGGTAATAGAAAGAAACGATAGAATTTTGCGAGAAAAAAAAGGTTTTAGAATTAAATTTGTGTATAACCGTTCGAGTAGAATGTGCTTACGTGTTGCGTTTTGTATCGAAAGATACCAGCGGGCTAATAGAAATTATCTTAATGAGGTTACGTAACGAACTAAAGTCAGTCAAAATGATTATAGAATCATTATTTGTATTATAAATTTACAGTTTTTGCACCTATTCTCAGCTGTAATATAATAAATTATAAAGACATTACAAATCCACCGTGGTTTGTATAAATGTAACCACAGCAGTCTTATTTATAGCGATAAATGCATATAAAAGCAGTTATTCATACTTGTAATGTTGGTTTAACCTTAGGCTATCTAACTCCTAACCGTTCAATTTATCAGCCGCTGTAAATAATTCAACACGTCTCACAACAGAATTGCTTGCCGTCGACGTCATGTTCTTGTATTTTATTTTAACTCTAAATCTATAATTTATTATCATAAAGCACGCCAAACGCATAACCGCCAACTAAGTAGGTCAATCGATCTTCAAAGTTTTTACTTGGCTAATGCACATACAAAATTTTGTCCAGACAGTAAATTAACTGGACGCAACACATGGTTATTATTACATACATATAGCAATGCCGGTATCTGAGTCTGTCCTGAATAGGACATTCAACTACAGCTATTGTACAGTTGCCAAGCCCCGACGAACACACACAATCAATGGTGGATTTGCGAACGTCGAGCGGTGCACTCAAATTGTACGTGCTTTACAGAGGTAGATTATCATCATAATGACTGATTACAAAAGAGGAATTCTCTGTAGGGCACTGTTATTAGCCGCTTGTGTCGCATATTGATTTTATATATAATTGTGGAGGGTGAGGCATGTTGTGAATGTCTATTAAAATTAAGCTTCTTCCTTAAATGAAGAACTGGTTCATAGCCTAGTTATTGAAACTATTTTAAATGAAAGCAAGATATTTTTTTTGACTATACATTTATGTAATCATATATGAATAAAAGGGATTGTTTGGTTTTTATAGTAAAAGTGAAACATTTTTTCACATTATAGACATTTAACTAAAAATTTATGAAATAATATTCGATTAAAGGTATCGCTTTATCAATCTTAACTTTATACTTGGAAAATTGGAATTATAATGGGACTAATAAAAGTATACTAAGTCTCCAACTAATATTTTTATTGAACTTTGTGTCTTAGAGAGTAGAACATTCATAAAACTTAACAATTATTTATATTATATACACATATTAAATAATAATAGTCTATACACTACACGGCCACTCAGCTGCTGCGAGCTACAGGCGCCGCCATATTGGCCTTGGATGCTATGAGAGCGCCTTTCACTGTATCCCTACTCCGGGCCGACCGTCACACGACATGCGCCACACAGACGTAAAAGTTTAAGACGATGTAATAAAAGTTTCACTTTAAAAGTTTTTTTTTCTCTCATTTTTTAGCATTGAAATTTAATCGTCAAATACCTAATAATAGACAAGATTCTAGTACATAAAAATATATCTAATATAAGTTAATTACATATAAACATCCGCAAGAATAAATCAAATTGCCACACAACCGCAATTTAGGCGTTTGTTGACAAACTTATTAGCACCCATTATCATTCCAAAATCACGGCAATTAATAATCCGATTTAAACCCGATGTAGTTTAAACCTCATTACATATACATTATATTTAAGATAAATCAATGGATACTGTTATAAATGATCCTTTCACGTTAAAACGTATGAGGTAATGATTTAATAACAGATGGACGTCGAAATTACGAAATACGTCAACCAGCTACCCACTGAATTAATTCCGAACCAATTCGACTTAGGGTCAAGAAAATACCGAAAAAATGCGTACCGATTTTTAAAACAAGGCAATGCGCTCGTGAGCCCTCTAGTAGAGAGTGCCCATGGGCGGCGGTAACACTTAAATCAGATGAGCCTCCGGCCCGATTGGCCGGTGTATAGAACAGGGTATAAACAATCGGTATCAGTTAACATAGTGAAATTATTATTTATTAAAAAAAATGTTTTATAGATTATTGTCATAAAGTAATACTAAATGGTCAAACAGTGATTAAGCTTCTAATGAGGAGCCACTTCACATTACAACACCACAGCATTGATTGCTTAATTCCAAATACGCTCAGAAGAAAAAAAAACACAAAGGACAATAATTATTCCGTGGTACATGTTTAAAGCAGTTTAAAAAGGGTCCTTCAAGAAAAGAGCGTACAAATTCTTAAAAGGCCGGCAACGCACTCGCGAGCCCTCTAGCATCGAGAGTGTCCATGGGCGGCGGTATCACTTAACATCAGGTGAGCCTCTTGCCCGTTTGCCCCCTGTTCTATAAAAAAAATGTGTATTTCTAACGTTTAAAATTTCTAGCAATAGAGGTCGCGGCCAAAAGTTTTAATTTCCATGATAAAAGCAAACAAAAGCTATAACTTCGATACTATGCTACTTTACGTTAGAGATTAAAAACTAAATCTAAGCTTATAAATTGCGATCGACCACGAAGCCAGGTCAAAGTTTCCTCATCAAAGTTCACAACTGGCAGGTTATACCTACATTGACAGGAATTTAGCTCCCAAAATCACTGAACTTGGGGCCACACCAAACATATCAATATTGCATAATTCACTAGACAACTCTCTAGTAATAGCCAAACTTGGACGACTCAGTTACGTACTTGTTCGATGCAATTGACGTCAGTTAACAACGGGATCCCCTAATGTTTTTCAGGAAAATATTTTTCAGATTTCTTAATCATGTTCTGGATTTATGTGTGGATATGGGTGGTATATATCTGTATGTCTTCATCCAGTCGCGCTAGAATTTTGAAGTGAAACGCTATAATAATAATATTAACGTCACGAAGATGTGCAGCGTTTTTCTCGAAGGAAAGAGACAGAGTAATTGAGACCGATTGAGGGAGAGTGAGAAAAGGCGAACGGAGCAAAAATCACGTAATTGGTTGTTGTATTCGTTTAGTAGTTACATATTAGAACTTTAGATGGCAATTCTATCGCATAACGCATTGTGCAGTAAACGCAGGTTTTTATTTATTTATATTATCACTAGCACGTGTACACTTGTACGTGTTCGCCACGCACTTTTTTTTAATAATGTGCAAGTAAGTGATCAGCCTTCGGTGCTTCATGCCGTCGACTTTATAGCGATATGTGCACAACTGAAAATCGAACTTACGGTCTAAGGATCTTAGCGTCACTCAGGGACATTAGAGAATTAACTATGATTACTTAACTGTGTTTAATCATTGTAGTCTTGAAGTCTGGACTGTTTGACTCCTAAGATATACGATACTTATCCGTATTTGCTGTGTTTATTGCGTACAGAAAATGAAAAATAATTTTTACGCACATCCTCTGAGTTGAGGATTGCCTCAACATTATGCTCTTTCTGTAGACCCGATCTTATATTACCTTTAATACCTAGAGAAATGTTGTTTATTAAATTAATATTTGTGAAAGCTTTTATAAGGGGATGTAACAAGCGATAAGGGTACACAATTTTTATCTCAACCCTTTCTTCTTTGTGAATTGATTTATTTAGCTAATTTGTATTCTAGGCACATAGTTTAATATTTTAGGGTTGAAACATAATTGGATGCACAACGGCTGCATTTGAACGCATCCTTGAGTTGGCTACACGCCACGGCTTTGCATAATTTAACGTTTTTCTAATATATTCGAATTTCGAAGTCAGTCTTTTGCTGTCAGCATTCTTGTAACAGAAGAGATTTAAGATAATTTGAAATAAGAATAAAATGAATTAAAAAAAGAAAAAAATATATATATTAACTGCCAGTTATGCATTAAAGCACATAAATTCTTGTTAATTGTGCGTATGTTTGTGAATTACTTAATTATTGAACGTATTTTAATTTGTAAGAACGTATTTTGTTTGTAATTTAATTATACATAAGTACTAACTGCAGTGTTAGTAGTATTCATAACTTTTTATAATTGGTACTGGCCATAAATAGTTTTACCATAAAATCTTTTTGTTTTAAACTAAATGTTGGTTTTAAATAAAGAACACATTTGTTACTTACCGCCATTTTACAATTAATTTTTGTATGTATCATAAAATAAATTTGGATTGGATTTAGTTGTCAAAATAGAATTTTAGTTTTGCCGAAAGCTCATTAAACATATGCATATTGTAAAATTCCTATTTTTTATTATCTATAACCTGTCTAGCCATAAATAATGAAACCATAAAAAATAACCTTCTATTATAATATATTATATATTTATTTCAAATTTAGAACGCGTTTATTTAGTACCAAATATAAAAAAATACGTATAGGTATTGAGTTACCTTAAACAAATGCGCATCACAATTAATACATAAAATGTAAATTCCTTTAGGCTTGTTAATTTTGAACGATCATAACAACACATTTATTTAATTAAATTATTCATAGCAAAGTCCGCCATTATCCGATCACATGGCAGTCGATTATTCCAGAAAATCTATTATTCATGATTCCCGAAATTGATACAGATTCATTATTATTTTTAAGAATATTTAGGAATAAAAATAATGGCAGTACTTAGATTTATATAACGATTCCGTTATAATTTATATTAGGTAAGTATTCAATCAACCTTTTGTGCCTGACACACGCCGTCGACTTTGGTCTAAGGTTTCAAGTTAATGTTTTTCATCACCGTACACATAAAGTGCACAGCTAGGAATCGAACTTACGACTGGGTTGAGCACACGTGTGCGCAGTACATAATTCAAAATCATCTATTCATATAGGTAACACAAAGTACACTTATAAACGTCAACAAATAAATATATTATATGAAATGCTATTAAATTTTACATTTACTGCCAGTTCTCAAATCAAGAGCGTAGACCGGAAGAGTAGAACTGGCAATAATCACTCCGCCATTTTTTTTTGTACGTAACAGGTATCGAAATCTGAGGTCCTAAAAAGGTTGTAGCCACTATTAATGGCATAACAGATCCTAGAAAAACTAATTTAAAAAACGATGTATGTTTTTATGTGATTATTGACAATACTGTATATTTTGTCTTTTATTAACATAACTTTTACTCATTTAAAGAAAACACTTTTTCAACAGAATTCAGCTATATATTTTATTTACATAATGTTTAATTTAACAACGAGAAACTTTTTTTCGAGAATCTTCCTCGAGAAATAAATACAGATAATAACTCTTTCTACAGCTGTGATACTTTTTAACATTCAACACCCCTTTGCCTGCAGTCACCGTGACCACGCACGCTGTAAAGCACGCGAAACGTCGGAAAAATTTAAAATAAAAAATAATTATAAATTTATTAGCTTAAATCCGTTGAAAATATGTTTACTTTAAATACTGTATATTTGTTTATAATACGATATTATCAGAACCGCGGTTCTATATAACACTTTGCATGAAAATAAAATCGTATTTATCGTGTTCCCAATACTCAATTTACCTGAGATATTTTCCTGTTCTACATTTTCCATAAACTAATTTCCTCGGCAATATTGGTCTTGCGACAGTTCGTAGGCACGGCTGCCTCCCTCAAAAAGAAACTCATCGAATCGGGCTTCGAAGACCAAATCAAATCATCCGACCTTATCTGATTTTTACAAGAAAACTTGCAACTGAAATTACTTGTATATTTATTATGCCTATTTACAGACTCTTATTTATTGATTTCGTATTTTTATAGCTAACATAGGTTATATACAACAAAAAACAATTAGTCTAAACATATAGTCAAATTTGGAATGCATAATATTATATACAAAAAGGTTAAAACAATTAAGAAGGGATCAAATCAATAAAAAATAATTAAATACGTAATACCTAAATCGGCTGTGCTGCGTGATAGTGTGAAAGTGAGGGTACGTATGTGAAGGTGTGAATGTGGTGTGTGTGGTGAGCAGGTGATTTAGCGATATGGGTATACTTAACACTTCTTTTAAGCAATGTGTATAATTTAATACAGTAAATACCACGTTATCTAAAGTACTTAATCCATCAACTGTGACGACGTGTGTTGTCTCTACAATTTTGTTGACGCCGTGATAAAAAAACAGATGAGTAATTTGTTTAAAACAATGCAATAGGACTCAATTTATGAATGCCCATTATATTTTTGTCCATTACGTATCGTTTAAAAATTATAAATAAATACCATGTGTCAAACTATTCTCTTTTTGTTAATACAAATTACGAGATGACGAAGATTTTTTTGTTGATGACAAAACGACAAGGAATCCAAAATCTTGGTAGCTCTTAAATAGTTGCGAGAGTTTAATTATTTTTGTATGAGTTGTTAATAATGGATTAATTAACAACTTACACTGCTATAATGCTGAAAAAATATTTCAATACTATTAGTTTTAGACCATAGTTTGTCATAAGTACTATTACTCTATTTGCCCTTACTAATATTTTTGTTTTACTAGGTTTTTATTTATTATATAAATACCTACATTATTCTTTCAGACTATGCCAATACGATATTATAATCTTAAACACATAATACACTATGAATTCACTCTGAGAACATAAATGTCGATAGTGTCGACAGCATTTAGTAGACGCAACGTCTTGGATAACGAGGATCTGTGCAAATCTGTCAAATAACCCTGGCATTCGCCGTCACTCATATCCCATACGTAAAAGAAAACCAGTTCTTGAAGAGAATTTGGGTGGACGCCGCAAGACTTTCAGTTCATAGTATGCCAATTGTAAGTCCCGTCTGGTTTCTAATTTAATATACCACCACCATCCCTTTTTTTTATGGAGGGGAATGCATTTCCGCACAGAATGTGGGACTCGCTCTTAAAGCCCTACCCACTAAACCAATCACGTCACTGTTGGGGTAACTTGGGGTCGCGTAAGCATTCTACCAAGAGACCCCGTGACTGGGGGCTACAGCAACCATCTTCCATTACATTGACATCGCCTGAGAAGTCTTTACAGTAGGGTTGCTATTTCTTGCACCTGACACGTGATTCGCCGCCATGTTCTCGCTTGCACATATAACACAATGTGGTGCTTCGTCACATCTGACAGATTTGTGTCCCGCTTTTCCGCACCTATAGCACACAATGCTACCGTCCTCCGTGGAAGTACCCACCATCCCTAATATAAGAGCAAGAACTAGTTAGCGATAAGATCAGTTATCACTTTAAAAATATATGCTGTACGCAACTCAGTTACTAAATATTAAGAAATAAAAGTTATCTTTTTTAACGGATTGAAGCTATGTATCATTGTAAACTTATAATTATTTAACATAATTTTAAATTTATCCGACGTTTCGCGTGCTTAACAGCGTGCGTGGTCACGGTGACAAAAGGTGTTGAGTGTCAAAAAAAGTATCATAGAAAAAGTTGTATTATCTGTATTTATTTCTCCGGAGTTGGTATCGACTAAAAGATGGAGGGTTTCTGCAGAAATAGCTCACGGTGTTAAAATTATGTTAAATAATTATAAGTTTACAATAATACATAGCTTCAACCCGATAAAAAAGTGTTTTCTTTAAATGTGTAAAAGCTATGTTAATAAAAGACAATACTTAAAGTTATCTATTATTACAATCTATTTCATTCAAACGCTACAAATATACATTAGACACACCCATATATAGCTTCCTATAGTTAAACAATATTGTAGTGATTTGCGCAGCGATTGAGGTTCCATCCCCTAGGCTACCCTTGCACAAGGGGAACTTTAATATAGAATATGAGAATTTACTGTTTAATCCAGTGCAGGCCAATTTGTTAATATTTTCATTCAATCCACTTAAAGGCCGATAGGCAAAGCCTCCAATAACATCAATTTGTTTTATTCAAAGCTTTTTCTGTATTGAGCTTCAAAGTTTTATTTTTTACTTTAATATGAACGTAAACCTCTAAAGAATATTTATATTAATTAATGTTTTTTTATAGCATAGGATGCCATTATGCCCACTGGACTCCCAATAGGACAGTCATTGCAGCCTACGGATTTAAGTGCCAGAGAAGTTTGAGATGTATAAGTTAATTTAATTTGTTTTTCTTGACGTTCATAAGTGTACATGTTTACCTAAATGAATAAAGATATTTTGATTTGATTTGATTTGATTTGAGTTGATATGTATGTATGTATGTATGTATGTATGTATGTAGACTCTGTTTCCGCACTGACGCTCAATAGGTCCGTTGTGCGTGAGAAGTTTGAGATTAAATCAATGGTTTGGTTGCACTTTTGCCTACAACTTAAATTTTGTTGAGGCAACATATTATCATATAAGCTGCCTCAGTTTGTGTTTTTATTTGTCTTTTATAAGAAATAAATGTTATATATGTATGACAAAACTTCCGAATATCGGACTACTTTCACCAGTTGGCAGTATATCTTTCTGAGAATGTTTTATTTATAAAGATATCGTTTTATAAAAGATGACTTAACTATTATCATTGTTATTAAAGAAATTATGTCATATTTGTTTCTATTAAATTGTATAACTTGTTATAGATGACCAAACGAAAAAAATAATTTTTTTTTTGGTAACTTAATATGATAAAAAAAGATACTTATTTATATAATAATGATGTGAATCATATTTTAATTAAGTGCAATACTATTATATAAACACTTTTATTAACCACGAAGAATTAGTGCTGTTACACGAATTTGGGTGGATCCTATATCAATTACACTTAAGCAAGAAAAATGGCCGTCCTTTAAGCCTATAAGATACTAAATAGCAGGTATATTTTACATTACTTTAATATCCCTTATCCCCAGTTTATATTGGCAACTTTATAATTAGTGACATAGACATCTTTACTTGTATTTTTCTCTATATAGATTTCAGAGTTCACTAACAAATGAAAAAAAGGCTTGGTCGTCGATGGTAGATGCAAATTAAGGGATGTATGTATTTTTGTATGCTGTAACATAAAAACTGTATAAAAAATGTCACTTAGGTGTTTAGATTATAGATAGTACTTAGTCGATTCTGAGACATACTGAACATACAATAAAAATATTCATGAGAATCGGTCGAGCCATTTTAGAGTATGGGACCGATAATTAAAAAATCACATAAAACCTAAAAAGTTGACATTCTGGAAAATCGACCAGTCTCTAAGATAGCATAGTAAAAGGGTTCATGTAAGTATATACTAAAAAGGTAGGCTAGGCATTAAGGATAAACTAAGTTCGCGGGGGTAGCTAGTATAACTATTTACATTTATAAAATAGAGGACAACCAGGCAAGAGGTTCATCTGCAGTAAAGTAAAACCTCCTTGGAAACTGACATTGCCAGAAGGCTCGCAAGCGCGTTGTTGTCGCAATCTTCAATGGGTACATACTGTAATGGTCACAAAAACTGCCCTAAAAAACTACTCAGTTGTGGAACGATGGACATCCAGGTGACACTTGTGTAATTTCGTATTTTGCCTCTGCATCCCATGATGAATCTATAGAATAATAAACTTAGGGTAAAAGCCGGATAGTTGCCCCACTTTTCGAAAAAGCTTTTTTTTTTCAAATATGAAGTTGATGTTAATTATTCAGAACATAGGTGTTTTATCTTTTATAGAAGCCTATTTTTGTATACATAATTAACAATGGTTTAATCATCCTACTATGGCGGATAGCCAGAAATACGGTCCTATTAGATACGAAGAAATATTCGTTAACAATGCATCCAACACAACTTGAGCCGCACGAATAATTTTCCGACTATATTTCAAAGCGCCTATAAATCATTTACGGAAGATTAAATAGTAGTTGACCTCCGTAACACAAACACCATTAGGTTGTAAAATAGGGGAAGAAATTTTCACACTTGCCTTTTAAATTTTTTAAATGAGGTATACACCCCTTCTTAATATTGCCGTATCATGTAAGTTTATAGGGTACGGTATTTTCCGATTTCTTAGAACAACTTTCGTAGTGCCATAAAGATAATAATTTGATATTAGTAATATTAATAATGTTGATATGGTTAAGATGTTTATTACATTATATTTTCGCTTAAAGTATGTATATAAAAAGATGATTTTCTCAAAGAATTACATTCACTTAGCGAGAAAATTAAGAGAAGGCTAGTTATATACGAGTTTTGAAATTAGTTGAAAGTAGGCTTTATAAAATAAAAATATTAGTTTCTAATAATAGTTAGGTGCAGTATTTTTAACAAAAGTGCAGGTAGGTGGCATCGATGTTTCAACACGCATTGTGTGATTAATGAATAGTAAAAATTTTACGATTTTTATAGACATTACATTCGTTAAAGTCATATACAGACTTAGCAAGCGTATTCTAAATTTAAAAGTTTTTTGAATATGGAATAGAAATGCAAAATAGAAGGAAGCCGCGTACATTTATTTTATTTAAAGTATGGAATGGCGCTAATGGAAACCAAAACTTAGTCATTCATAAATCATAATTCATTCATAAACCAGCTTCTGTACAACGCGGGTCTCAGCCTTAGATTGGAATTGGCTTCGTCCATCATGTTTATATTATAGAGAAGCTTTTTGACACATATCATTTTTGGGTTTAACACGCCGGTTTACTTACGAGATCAGCCTTCACTAGGAGTAAGTACTAATTGCACACATAGAAACAAAATTACATTAGTGCACAGCCATTTGAACGCACGAACAAATGATAGTCGCACGCTTTTCTGCCGCCCATGGACACTCACATTGTCAGAAGGCTCGCAAATCGTCGCCGGAAAACGCTTAACCTGAAGAAACTAGGCCAAAGCGGCTTATAAATAACCTTCTTAAATAACAGGGGTTTTAAGTCGCTTACAAATATTTTCTTTCATATCAAACAAATTTTATAATTCAAAAATAATTTATTCATGTAGGTAGCATAATGTACACTTATAAACGTAAAAAAAGAAATGTACATTGAATGCTACTAATTTTACAATTACTGCCAGTTCTCAAATCAAGGGCGTAGAATCTATGAGAAGAACTGGCAATAAACTCTCCGCCACTCTTTTTAATCGCCAAGTTTTTTGCTTTACACAACGTTTGTAAGAAGCTGCAACCATTACACCATGTTCCATATGACATCTTGAGTAATGAAGAATAATAAAATAAATTAAAAACAAAGATTTGTCCTCTATCAGCAGGAGGCATGGTATAACATTGAGCATACATATCCGACTGTGTAAAGGCCGGGTAAGCTACCAGTTTTCTATATATGGCATATTTAACATGTATTCAAAATCAATAATATTATTTTCTAAGGCAAACTTTGACATTTGGGGCGGGTAGACCCCGGGGAAAACAAACAAAGTCAGTGGTGACTCAACGGTTTATACTAAACACATCTATAGGACAACTCGCCCTCAGTGACTTGGTTGGTGCGCGTTTTATTATTCTTATTAAAGTAAATTGTTATTTCCGTCTAAACTATTTAATCACCTTCCTAGAAGTTATAGATCACTGACGTGCAATTGTTTCAAGGGGAAGGTTATTGAATTTAAAAGGCCGGTAACTCATTGAGAGTGGCATGGGCGGCGGTATTATTTAACATCAGGTGAGTCTCCTGCCCGTTTGTTCTATAAATAAATAAATAAAAGCAAGGTGCTTTTATAGCGTGGGCAAGTATCTAAATTATAAATTTGATAATAATTCAATATAATTATAATAATAAATAACTTAACTTCCCTATTATTATGACATTATGTTAATGTTGTTTGTACACTAGCAGACTCGGCCAAGCGTTGCTGTGGTTAAGGTGGTGTCTAAGGTTTTTGTTATATTACATAGAAGTAAACTATTCGAGGGAAAAGGTAGGAGAACTTATGTGAAACGTTGGTACTTTTAACACAGCGCCATCTTTTAGAATTGTTTCATATAATAAACAAATTAATAATTAATAATAAATATTTGCAAATAAAATAATATTGCGGGTATAAATTGAGATGTAAGCTATCCTATCTTTAAAGTTAGATCAAACTTAATTGCAAATTTAATTGATGTCGGTTCGGTAGTTGGAGTCCATAGCGGACAAATTTTATAATTAATGTATCTAATTATACAACCATTTCATTTTAAATAAGTGATCGGTATGTCAAGGCAGGAATCTGGGATACAACAAAAAAATCAAGTCGTATTAGTGTGGGTTTCAGAGATCTGTTTCGTAAAAATTACTTCTCCAGCCGCCTGCCTGAAACACCGAAATTACTAAAAAGTCGTTCACGGTACGAACGAAGATTTTAGATTTAGTGTCGGCGGTGTTTCAGGTACAGAAGATGATCGCTCACACGATGACACCACTCCAACACAACTATACCCTTGCTATCTATAGTTAACAGCGAATAATTGAATTTACATACAATTTGTATAGTTACAGTGTTGGTTTACAGACTTCAATCAATCTTTCGTTAATTCGTTTAGTTACAATGATTCTAAAGAAGCTGTGGTCGTTTTTCTGTACAAATATCCATCGTGAATATACAATTACTTTAACTATTTTTTCGTGTATGAATGTGTGTATCAGTTCTCATTAAGTTGAGAGTTTTGAATAGACTGCATCTGTCTTTTGTCACTTGTCATTTATAACATCTCAAGTAGTATTAGTAGCGAGGACGACGATTCCTTAATGTATTAGAATAGGATCAAAAACATGCTTTTTTTCGTGTTATTTGCATACAAAAGAAATTTTGCAGTATGGACATGGGGAAGGAAAGATATTAATACATTTTATAAGAAATATTCATACGATCGCCGTTATGTGCGTCATCCCCGCATCACCATCACCTACTTTGCATGATAATCGAATATCCACAAAGTAAAACAAAATCTCCACATTAATATTCAGCGGTAGGGACGCATCGATTGACGTTTAACATGCAAATTGCAATCTGAAAATCGGCTAAAATCTAGTAAATACATCCATAACAGTGAGGTTATACCCTATAACTTGGTTTTGCAATTTCTCTCTTATCCATTTATTTTTTCCTTACAGATAATTTTCTAACGAACTTTTAAGATGAGTTTGGGTTTAAACTAATAAAGTGTATTTACCAAAACTTATAACTGTCAAAATCCTATACATTATTGTCATAATATGAGTCTGCAGTCTTTTTTTTTTATTTTTTATAAAGGAGTTTAAAATGCACAAATGCAGGCCCACGAGCGTATGCAGTCGTTATCACGGGGACTGTGGGGATGGTTAACTCTTATCCCTCTGCTAATGAGTCTCCAGTCTAGTCAGCTAACTCTGGTTAGAGTTAGCTATAATTTGGAGTCTGAATCTTACTCTAAGCCCAATGTGAGTTCAATTAGCAACATTAGTTTCGCCTAAGCAGTATCAGGGTTCAAAGCATAAGACATGTTTTTAAAAGCTTCACACTTGAGCCCTCTGGCATTGTCCATGGGCGATATTATTTACCATCAAATTGCCGCCTGTTCTATAAAATCCGTGACAGCCATTCCTATGAGAAAGTATGCATGTAACGACATGTACATACACCCTTTTAAAATAATAATTTATATGCTAAACGAATAAAGGCTAAATCGGAATTAAGGAAGATTTAGGACCAATGAAATTGAATAGCCAGGTGTTTCGACTAAAATGGTTCACATGTATTTTTGAAGGGATTTATTTTAACAGAATACTACTTTATTGGACGTTTTTAATTCATTCGTAATAGTTTTATAAAGTAACATAAAACTGTATCAACCTATTGAAATCAATAAAATCTTTTTCAATAAAATATTACTGGTACTGGTTTATTTCTAGGTATTTAGCGGGGTCATCGTGGTGATCGATCGGATCCGTGCGAGCGTCCCGTTCATTTTTTTTAAACCATCGCCATCACTCGGATATTCGGCACCCAATGTACTCTCACTCGGATACAAAAAATGTTTTCTTTTATAAAAATAATAATATACATTAATACATATTTTCAAACATTCATAATTACTAAGCAAAATTCACCATAAAAGTTTTGGTTTAAAGCTATTGAAATCAATAAATTCTTTTTGAATAAAATATTACTGGTACTGGTTTATTTCTAGGTATTTAGAATATAAACAAAAATAACTTTCGAAAAATTAATTTTATTTTTCATTAGTAGGGTTGTATGTATAATTTGACAACAAATGTCTTACCTATATGAATATTATTATATAATTATTAATCTTACAAAAATATAAACACTTATTAAATAAATACTTAGGTCATATTGTAATGTAATATTTAACAAGTAATCTTTATGTAAGGAGCGATATAAACAATAACTAATCTTAAAATATATTATTAAAAGGTGTCCCTTTTTGCAAGGTTCCGAAGATACTGGCAGCGTTCCCCTTTGAATAGCTAGACTATTTCTTTGTGTGAGGTATCTGCCTGCTATATTTATGTAAGTATGTAAAGTTCCAAAGTATCCAAATATTTGTTTTTATATAACGGACAAAATTGTCATCTGATGTCACGTGACACCGGCCATGGACTTACATTTCCAGAACGTTCACGTGCTTTTCCAGCCTCTTGAGTATTGGTACGCTCTTTTCTCGGAAATGGTTCAGTGGTGACCTGTTTTCAAATAGTGGTGGTGCGCGGCTAAACTGTAAAGACCACTCAGTTGTGAAACGATGACGAAACTTTGTGTTTTTTATCACTACATAGTATAAAACAAAGTCGCTTTCTCTGTCCCTTTGTATGCTTAAATCTTTGAAACTACGCAACGGATTGATGCAGTTTTTTTTAATAGATAGAGTGATTCAAGAGGAAGGTTTATATGTATAATAACATCCATTAAATAGTGGAGAAGTACTGTTATTTTTGAGGTTTCTAATGTGATGTCGTAAATAATCACATTTTTTCCGCTTACATTGCAAATGCAGGCTGAACCCTTCGAGTTTTATCAAAATAATGTACTAAGTATTGTACACATTGAAAAGGTCTACAGAAAAATAGAAAAGTCCGTGATGGTATATGTCTATCTCTTATGGATAACCCACAATAACTTTTTTTGTCATTTACTCTTTACGACAAATAATGGCTAATTTTCGAAGCGATTTTAACCAATACAGCATTATTCCTTAACCAATTACTTACTTGAATACATTGTTCATTTAATATAGATCTATACAGCCCATTACAGCTTATTTAACAGCGATCGAACGCGTATATTATCGGAGCTTTCCAGCCACGGAAATAACAATACATAATAAAAACCTGCTTTTCATCAGCATTGCACCCGTGCGAAGCTGGGGCGGGTCACTAGTATCTTTGTATTACTGTCCTATTATGGTTGAATGCATATGTACTTTTACTTATTAATAGTCTTATTGCGAAATAATAAACGTACATGATACATTACATTCTTAATAAATTAAAATATATATAAATAAAGCAATGCACCCTAAGTAGATTAGATATACACCGCTAAAGTTTAAATATTAATTAGTAATTACTTCTATCAGACAAAAACAAATAAAACCCAATACATAAAATGTTTTATGAATCCATATAAATCATATAAGTGTATTTACCTAGAATGTCTAAATGGAGCAATAAACCAAAAATAAAATAGTCTTATTAAAATATAAAGAGTAATTAATATGGGCCTGTTATATCAGACTATGCCATCAATGCCACATCTAGTAATGAATCCAATCCGAACATCTATGTTTTTGCTTGGTTGACCGTCAAGTTTATTATGTCTACCTTCATATTTGTTGCTGTTTTCGTTTTGTAAATTTTATATAAGTACCTACATCTGTGCGTTCTAATAATAATTATTAATCTTAGTTTATAATGTTTTCTCAGTAAGCGAATTTTTGTTCATAATTCATATGAGAAATAAAGTTATTCTAACCTTAATAATTTATTTATTGCAAGAATATGGTACAAAATGTTAAGTTGGTACAATCGTAAGTAGTTCGCATATTCTGCCACACACAGTGGCGCCCAAATTTATCTAAATTTACATTTGACATTATTCGTTAGAGTCAATTCTTATATTATCTGTATCGTATATGTCATACTTTATTAAATTTGTATAAATTACAATGTCTCACACAAATAATCATTTATTGAACGGTACATTTTTTCCAAAAGTAATGCACTAAGTCGCTTTTTAAAGGTTCTAGTCGGAAGGTCTTTCAACTTTTTCGGTAATCTATTGTAAACTTTAATTGCCATACAAAAGGTATTTTTCCGAAACAGTCTTAGTTTCGACTTATACATTGATTGTTATTACTTCTAAATAAGTGGTTGACAGAATGGTTAATTGAATATCATGAATCTACAGCGGGATAGGGGGAGATAAGCATCCGCATAAGAGACTCGAGTGACGGATGTCGAAGATAAATCAGCTTTCAGCGCTGGCTCGGAGGTGACCAGATGCGCCCTTGTTCAAAATATATATTCTGTAGCAATAGTTGATACAATTCCGAATTTATAAGTGTCTGGCACATTTTTTTAAGCCCAGTAGTAAATTTACTTTCTGATATCGTGTTGGCCTAGTGGTTTCAACGACCCTCACGTTGAGGTTCGATTCCCGGCTGTACAAATGCGTACAAATGAAAGGAAAATATCGTGTTGAAACCGTCATGCCAACGGCAAAAAATCCACGGCCTGTGTCAGGCTGATCATCTTCCTATCAAAGCATGATCACGAATCAGATTGTAGCGCCTGGTTCGGTTTTTTATTCATAAGTACATAATATGGAATATGGTGTAATGGTGTAATGGTTGCAGCTCCTTACAAACATTGTGTAAAAAAAACTTGGCGATTAAAAAGAGTGTCGGAGAGTTTATTGCCAGTTCTTCTCTTCCGTTCTACGCCCTTGATTTGAGAACTGGCAGTAAATGTAAAATTAGAATCATTTAATGTATATTTCTTTTTTTTTTTATGTTCATAAGTGTACATTATATTACCTATATGAATAAATGATTTTTGATTTGATTTGGTTTAATATTAAACCCAAAATCCGACACGGGAGCTAATAAGCCTGACATAAAAGGTTTCATATAAATAGTTTGCAATACATTCATTGCAATTTCATTGCTGAATTTATTCGCGCTAACAAGAAAACTTGTGAATATTTCAATCAGAAAACGACAATCGCGGTACAAATATAAACTGGAAATGATTCATTTCGTATTTCGACACACGGTCCAATTGAAAGGTCGGCTGCGAGTGACGTGTTTTTAATTACCAACGACCTGCCCACGACCACACTGTCGCATCGGAATATTGAATTTCTATTGCTGACGTTAAGTCCAGAAACAGCCATTGACACTGACTATGCATGTTAATCTGTAGCATTTCTTAGATGTTCAACAACTTTTTGCGTAAAATATATGCGTGAATTGTCGCTTATACACTCCAAATACTAATTATATATACAACCGTTAACGACGACATCGCTTAGAACATGTTGTTATTTTGACCAAAATTAAAGGTCCCGACTGAATTCTATTGTAACAACGTCATCGGCTGTTACGACTATCGATTTTTACGACCAAATATGATTCGATGCCGTTATAAAAACTTAACTCACCGATATCCAGATTATGCATTCTGAATATCCGTATTTTTTACAAACGTTACGAAATCAATTTTCCATAAGGTTTTATATTAGAATCGATGCTTTTTTCTTTTCGTATTAATGTTGTCCTATAAATGCTTGTCCCATTCAGTCTTCTATCTCTTATGTACTAATGTATTAGAGAGTAGAAGATTTCTTTTTGCTGTGCGTTCGGTTCGCACTGTCTAGCGTCGAAAAGCTCCCATCCCTCTGTTACTCTCGCTGGTAAATGGTTACTAGGGTTGCGGGAAGAGATCGGGATCGGGAAGAGATCGGGGATAGGGAAGAGATCGCTTGTTAGCGATAAGGCCGCCAGTTGCATCCCTTGTAATTTTTATGTATTGTGTCATTTGTGTTTCTTTGCAACGAAGTTTCTCCCCTCTTCACCGGAGAGCTACCTATTTGGAAAGCAAATGGGGGGTGGGGGCTACTCTGATTTGGGAGTATACTTGGAGGGGATTAATAGTAATCAACAAATAAGTGTGCCGAGCATTAGCAAGTTTTTCTAAATAAATATTAGTTGAGGTAAACATTAATTTATCGACTCTCCTATTTATTATAGGACATAGTAAGTTATATGACACCATATTTCCAGCTAATATGCTATTAGTGGTAACGATTAGATCGTTATGACACATTATTTCTATTTTGCTAGTAGTATATATATTTACACCAATTAACTTTTATAATAAGTTTAGAGTCACTATCATTAAACCTGTACCTTGTGTCTCAATCAACGTAGACTAATGAATTAATTAATTAAATATTTTTAATAATTTTACTAACATAGTT
The DNA here is from genome assembly GCA_028984075.1 of Pieris mannii. Lineage (NCBI taxonomy): Eukaryota > Metazoa > Arthropoda > Insecta > Lepidoptera > Pieridae > Pieris > Pieris mannii. The sequence goes on from CM054797.1 coordinate 6,054,769, forward strand.
ATAAGTTTTACTATACTAACAACATATGGACTTATTAATTGGTCTGAAATAAATGATTTTATTTATTTATTTATTATACAGATTTGTGTGGTATGGAATAGAGACCGATTACAATGTTTTGCAGATCAGCTTGACTATGGGGCTGGGTCTTTACTGAAACCCTCTGCTATTCAGAACGACGAGTACCCACCCACTAAATACACCTCACGCCATTAGACGCCCTTAAGAGCCCTCGAGGGTCGACGTTTTGCAGACCGAGGATGACCCAGCCCAACACGCAACAGCATCAGCATGGACCTACGCTATTGGCTCTTAGAGGCTTAAACCAGAATCACGTTTTAGCGTAGTTTAAATTAAAAATCCTCACGAAAAGGGCAGACATGATACAATGTTCGAAAATAATAAATAATCTGCATAGAGTTATATTGAAGTGCGAGGTTTTTCAACTAATCATACAAGATAAAGTGGCAGGTAGAAGGACACCTGGCCGAGGTATGTACTCAGAGCTTATTACTTTAATATAAAATTGTGTATCAACGGCTACCGAACCACTCTGCTGTACATAATTTTTAATATTTCTAATTATTTTATCATACTTGTAGTCAATTGTTTACGTGTATTCTAAATATGTAATTCATTATTCATTTGTTTTCAGTAACCGTAAAACAAATGACTGTCACATGAGGGCTGTGAAAAATCACAGCTAAGAGTGTTTAGGTAAAACTGTGCTCATTTTAATTACCCCAATCTTGATCGAATCTCCGTGCGAGCTTGATTGAATTTCCGGGCTCGTATTTGCGGCGGTGGGCGGCCCCCTCTCAGCTCAGTGGCCTGTGACGTCACACCGCCGATTACATTTTTTATTATCCGCTACAGTAAACGACCACTAATGAAGTCTAGTCGTCAGTTTTTTGTTTTCCAGGAAAACTGTAATAAAACTCTCGGCTTCTGCTGGTATTAATATCCCTTTTCTGCGGACTGTTTGTACAGGTATTATGATTGCTTTCACGTAGACTAGAGTGAGTATTAGAAAATATAACAGATCATTTCCCGTTTATACACCCAGGAGTCTAGGCGTAGTAGCTTCAGCATACGTGTCACATTATGAAGGCGTAAGTTTGATCCCCGGTTAGGTATCATTCGACTTTTTGACTGTTTGTTCGCATCTTTCATTCGCTCATTCAAAGAGATATGTGTCAGGGAAGACTGACGCTTCTCTATTAAGAATTGTAAGAAACGGTTGCAGCGTGGCGCTGTTATCATTACATATGAGATTATCATATTATTGTTACTAGATAAAGAAATCTCTAAAATGTATATTTCACAAAAAATATATATTAATAATGTACCTAGTAATATACAATTCAGTAGAATTGTATATTATCTTATGTAATTCAATGTTGTAAAGTTTTTAATGAGAAATTAATATAAGACAATCTAATGACGGATGTAATCTCAGGCCATAACATGCTTGTAGCGACACTATTGTTGCCAGTTCAAGAAATGTCTAAATGTGTATTTCACGAAAAACTATATAATAATAATTTACCTAGTAATATACAATTAAGTAGAAAGTGTAATAGTATATTTTCTCAAGTAATATTCTTTAACGGTGACAGTATTAGCTAGCCCACAAAAAATCCACATACACACAAAATTAAACGCCTTCGTATCAATCCATTATGGACAAGTTGAAACTGCAATAGACCTTGCAACCTGACACCAAGGATGTATGATTGATGTGACGTGTAATATGGCGCCCGATAGCAATTTGTTTACCCTTATTGATCTACCTACAGTTTTCTACCCTCGTTGTTTTAATAATCAAGCCATCCCCAGGGATCTAATTTACAGGAAGACTGGAAACCTATGAAAATAATGTCAAGAAGTACTTGGAGAAACGGGAAGACTCTGATTTTTTTTAAGTAATAGTTATAAATTCTTAGTATTATTTGTTGCTTTTAAATGTCAAATTTCAGTTTTTTAATTTTATTCTTTTGTTTTTTTTTTTAATGTATCTTTGTCTTGCTTGTTTTCTGTTTTTTATACATACTTTGTTAATCTATGTAATCTGTTTTGGCTTTTTGTATTATTATTTTGTATAATAATATGTATTAAGTAAGCTGTTACATTACTTATAATAAAAAAAGCACAGATTCCCATCAACGACCAGACAATATAGATAATTAACTATTTCTTTTGTTTCGCTGTCTTCAGTTTAATTGCGAAACTGCCTTCTATATGTAGTCTGTTCAAGTTTATGTATTAGATAGTGGCTTGTAGCTGGCTAGCTCCCTATAAAATAATAATCTTTTCATAAATTTTTATACTCTTTTAGTGATCTACACAGTAGTGTATAGGTTATTTAAAAGGATTTTTATTATTGCTTAATATATAAACTAAGAGTACTGATTACATAAAAACACATTTTAACATTGGTACCACACTCAGGTGAACCACAGTAAAAATACCATTAATACAAGAAACGAATCAAAAAGATTACAACAAACATAGAGAAAAAGATATGTTTTTATATCTTAGATCCAATATTGCCAGATTCATAAAAAATACCAAATTATCAAATACCTAAAACTTTCGTTTCACGTGAAATTTTGTGTGCATATTGGTTATGTCTGCGAATTGGGCATCTATTTTTCATTCACATTACTGTTGAAAAGCCGACAAATTTTGTTTTTTTTTTATATTTTAGACAATTTATTTTGTTTTTACAATAAAAAAATATATACCTTAATTTTGACTCCTCAACGATAATATCTTATTTTTAATTTGTTAATGAGGTTTATATAGATAAAATTAACAGAAAAACCTAAAAGTTTTCATTGCGCAAAACCGAACAGTGTAACAAAATGGAACATTTTGCTGTGCTACCCCTCTGGGGTTTTGGTATGTACTAAAAAGGTAGGCTAGGCTTTAAGGAGAAACGAATTTCGCGGGGGCAGCTATTAAATAGAGCATTATAATTTATTATAAACTCTAAAAGAACCTTATAAGTATCATAATTGCACTTCAATCAACAAACAAACAAAATCAAAATATTTTTTGATATTTTTGTTTGTATTTTAAGTAACGAATGTGAATTAAAACGCATCAGGTAAAACAAACGAAAATTTAATATTTTAATTCTCATTCTAATAAATGATAAAAAAATCTGAAACAGGTCCAGACGTAAAGAGAATCTGTTTCATAATCATTTTTAAATCTAATAGGCAAGTAGGTCAGCCTCCGCCAACTTTTTGGGTCTAAGACATGGCGGTTTCCTCACGATGTTTTCCTTCACGAGCAAGTGTTAAATGTGCACATTGAAAGAACGTCCATTGGTGCACAGCCGGGAATCGAACCTACGAGCTCAGGGATAAGAGTCGCACGCTGAAACCACTAGGCCAACACTGCTCACCTAATTTTGATAATGACAATGAACACAAAAAAATACCAAAAATGTACATTATCGGTCTTTTACTTTGTATATTGTTATGAAATACACATTAGAGACAATACTAGGAAAAATAACACGTTTTTATCGCGTTGTTATGTGCCATTCTACGCCCTTGATTTGAGAACTGGCAGTAAATGTAAAATTAGAATCATTCAATTTAATGTATATTTACTTTTTTTTTGACGTTCATAAGTGTACAGTATGTTACTTATATGAATAAATGATTTTTGTTTGTTTGATTTATTTTGTATAAATAACTATATGTCGTTTGTCTTTCTGCACTTTACCTTAGCTATTTTTTTTTACAGCAGTAACGAACGAGCGAGATTTTTGAAGTGAAACTTCTTTAGGCGTGAAAGTAAAATTTTTACGCAACGTTACGAAGATGTGCAATGATTTTGTCGAAGAAAAGGGAGAGAGTGATTGAGAGAGAGTGAGTAAGGGAGATCGAGAAAAAATTAACGCTAATGGTTGATGTATTCGTTGAGTTGTTATTTTGTTGTTGAGTGGTTGGTTTATTGGAACTTTAGATGGCAATTCTGTCACATAACCTCTTGCGCAGTAAACGTAGATTTTTTAAATTATCATATACTTTTCATATAAATTTAAATTATCATATACTGATATAAGACCATCTATTGGGTAATCTTATCTTAGTAATAATTAATTTACAAAGAAGTTTCATTTCTAACATGTGTACTTTTTACGCACGCACTTTCTTTATTTAATTATTGTACGTTTTATATATTACTAATTGTACTATATTTTTGTATACACCCAACGAAGTGTTAATAAAAAATATTAAAGTACAAAGTGTGAATAGGTATGAAATATAAACACAATTTTGTTTAAATCAAATAGAATTCTGAATAGCTGACATCGTCCTTTGACCCCTGCACGTGTCCATCATAAAACTTCTTTACAACACTCCCTACGTTATTACTCGTATATGGCAACATAGAGCGATAAAGTGACAATATTGGGTCTTTCCTTTAACAAAAATCCGGGAAAATTGCCACAACAAACGTGGCACACGTTGAAAAGTAACATGTGATGCTACAAATGTATTTTAAGTGAACTGTATATGCTTAAATTCAATTTATTTTCATGTGCATATAAATCAAGAATACTCACGCACACAAATACATATTACACACACAATTCAATCAAAAAATTATTGAATATATTAGTTGTGTGTTTAAATTGTCTTGGTTAGTACATAGTTCTCAGTATATCGCAGCATCTCGTTATGGCTAAATCTAAATCACAGAACAGATTTTTGTTTAATTTTTTACTTATGTAACTTTAATGACGTTGTGGTTTATGACATTTTCCTTTGAATAATTGTAATGTAGAGGAAAGAAACTTGCTGAGTTTCTTGCCCGTTCTTCTCAGAACAAGGCCTCCTGGTAGTTTTGCGAACGGATGGCGTAGTCTTGCTCTTTCACGAATTTGGAAACGTTTTTGACATCATAAGCATGCCCTAAGACGCATCTAAACTGAATAAACGAATTTTGAGTTTGCTATATACCAAATCTGTGGATAATATAACCTTGTCATTTTTTTGTTCGTATTGTGAACTGTTTTATATGCAAAGTGTTAGTAGGATATTATCACTGATAATTTATCAGTCAATCCTCTCTTATTTTTCCCAAACTAATTTTCGCCTTATCCTTACGACTGTCAATTTGTTTCTTTCTTTGTGTTAAAAATATGAAAACGAGGTATGTACTCCGGGCTTACTATTATTATATATAAATGAATCCCTATTTCCCTTGGTCACGACATGCGTGAACGGCTAATACAATACATAAGACAACATGAGGTTTGCAAGTGCGTGTCGGCTTTTAAGGTAGCTTAAGTACTTTAAATAATAACCGTCAAAGGCTTTAACGTCGCAATGGTTCCAGGATATGTGGAATAGCTGGTTCCATAAAGTGATGCGAAGCATATCACAAACGTATCCATCCAAGTGTTAGGTAGAATTTGTGGATTAGACAATTATATAAGAACCAAAATTAAATTTAAGAAAAACTGTTAAAATTGTAAGCAAACGCGTCGCACATTATTTTAAATAATACTCTTGTAAACTAGTAATGTTGTCATAATCTTAATATATATAAATCTCCTGTCACGATGTTTTTCCGCGATGCACTCCTAAACTACTTAACCGATTTTAAATTAAATTGGCACACCGTGAGCAATCTGGTCCAACTTAAGAGATAGGATAGCTTAGATCTTTAATTGTAGTCGCAATTTTATTTTATTGCAAATTATTTGTTTATTATTTGATACAATTCTAACAGATGTCGCTATGTTAAAAGTGCAACGTTTCACAGAAGCTATCTATCTACCTTTCACATAAGTTCTCCTGCCGTCTTGAATAGTTTACTATGTAATATAACAAAAGACAAATAAAACAACCTTAGCCACAGCAACGCTTGGCTGAGTCTGCTAGTATTAAGCGGATAAGGCTCTGCTGTTACCGCATCCCGCATAAGGCGATTGTTGGTGGCACCTTGGGGTTTTAGTGGGTATGCACAATGGCGAGTCCCACATAACCCTTCTGCACCAAGCAGTCGCGCCGCGGATGGGTATGCGCAATGCATTGGGGAAATCCCCAAGTAAAAAAAAAAAAAAAAAAAAAGTCTGCTAGTATTGTTATATTTTTATACAAGATAAACAACTGACTAAGCTTTACCCATAATTGTAAATCTCATATATGTTTCGTTGCACTGGCAAAATTCATCGTGCGGATCCGAGTAATGAAAACATGATATTATAACGTAAACCCCGTTTTATAACAGGAATTCTCATCGCGGGCTCATATCTTAAGCAATATAGAGGAAAATAGGAAAGAGACGCTTCCTTCACGGGGATAGGTTAATAGGAAATGTATGCTGTAATGAAGTCTTGGAGCCATCAAAATGTATTTTAGTTTATTTATATTTATATAATAGAAAACTTATTATATAAAATTCAAATTAAAACAATATGTATAAACAAAACAAGAAATCATACAAATCTAAACCTTTTTATAAATAATATTTTTTTGCGAATAAATATATCCGTTTCACATGCAATAATATTTAGGCGTTAATGTTGCTTCTCTGAGAAAATTTGTAAGCGCTCGAGGTACTGCAAGCAATTGCTTAAATCATTTTATGGGCCGTAGCATTCGTTCTAGGAAGTCACATGAAGCCTGGTTAAAGAACCTTTAATACCAACCAAAGAAGTTAATAAATATATACATAAATATGCTTGGAAATTACGTAAATCCTAAAGAATGTTCAGTGACGTTTCATCATCGGATGTCGAGACAGAGTACATAATCCCACCCCTATCAACCCGAAATCCATCATTCCATAACCAAGCGTTATTCAAAGCGCTGCCACGAACTGCCACTATGAAGGAACTACCCACTGCAGTTTTGAACCAATTCAACTTGGAGACCTTCAAGAAAAGAGGTTCTTTGAGTGACCATGTATCATTTAACATCAGATGACCTAGTGCTCTATTGCTCCCTGTTCTATAAAATAAAACGATTATGTCTTAGAAGTGAATTCTTTTAGCGATTTAGAACTCGTAGGCAGACATTGTACAGTGATACTGATCACGAAACCTTACCATCGTGTTTACATTACTCCAAATGTAAGGTTCAGTAAAGAAACCACATCTCAAATTAGTTTTATTGCATTCCCCGCAAGCACAGACGCTCCGAACTTTATTGCGCTGGGATTAAAGTAATATTTGCGACTAAATGATGCCGAGGCGTATTAAACGTAGGCGGTCAATACTACGGTGTCTTGTGTGTTTACTTTATTATGGGAAGTGTATACCGCACATTCTTCGCGAACGTGAGTGGAGTGCATTCTCTTTCAGATTCTTTCCTGCATTTTGTTTTTAATCATTTACGGAAAATATAAGGTGCATCTTAAAGTTGAGGGGAATAAACAAAACAAGAAATGTTGATATCCGTTAAAAAGTTTGAACCAGCTCTAAGGCATAAATGGAAATGGGCAGGTCATAAAAATTCAAAATAATTTATTCATGTAGGTAACATAATTTACACTTATGACCGTCAAAAAATAAATATACATTAAGTGCTTCTAATTTTACATTTACTGCCAGTTCTTAAATCAAGGTCGTAGAACGGAAGATAAGAACTGGCAATAAACACTCCGCTACGCTTTTTAATCGCCATTTTTTTTCTTTTACACAACGTTTGACATCTTGCGAAATAAATAATAATAAAATAAATTAAAAACAAAGATTTGTCCTCTATCAGCAGGAGGCATGGTGAAATAGGAACACGCACTTACATACTCGTGAGTAGGTATTGATTTTGATTGTAGCGTCCAGTTACTTAAACTTTAAAATCGATCCCGTTATTGACAGATAGAATTTTCAAAATTGTCTACCACTTATCAGCGTTTTTGTGGCTTTAATAGGCAATTAAGAACTGTTGTCTACCACACATGGCATCGAATCTATTAGATATCTTGTGTTGCACTTACCCACTAGATGGCACTACCTAACGTATATATTTTTATATTGGTGAAACCTATTGTGGATACATCCAATGTGTTTATTTTATGTTTTATTTTTAACTTTATTTTTATTGTAATTATGTATCTGTTTTGTTTCCAAATAAATAAATAAATTTAAAAACGTATAACTAATAAAATTACTCGTTTCAGAATGCATCTTCAATATTCCTGCAATATGCAGCAAAAAGCGAAACATCAATGTGTGCGACAAAAGTTTACAGTCGAATGAGTTGGCAAAATTTTCTCAGAAACGATAGTTCGATAGACTCCGAGTCGAGCCAGCAAGGGATCGAGAAATATACGCCCGGTGTGATTGCATGATTCAAATATATGTTTATATTATTAATCCATACATTGAGACGATGTTCATAGTGTTATCTAGTCTTTTAGAGCTAGTAGTATAATTTATTTGAAATAAACGACGACAAGCCGAATTTAAAATTTACCACAGCCACGCACTGTGTGTTAAATCAACATCTCTTTGTCTTTGGTATGAGAGACAGTCCCTTCTACAGAGACTATTTCAGCGCAGAGAAATAACTGATCCACATAGTCCTGGAATACGTGGCTGTGGCTTTTTTTTTATTGAACAAAGGACAATCGGGCAGGAGGGTCACCTGATGTTAAGTGATACCGCCACCCATGGCCTTCTGCCCTTTTACCACCTGTTCTATTAAAAAAAACTGTATTATCTTTCTAGACTAGTCCTATTTGACACAAGTTTTCAAGAAAACAGCGTACCAATATTTAAAAGGCTGGCAACGCACTCTCGAGCACTCTGACATTGAGAGTGTCCATGGGTATCACTTAAGATTAGTTGAGCCTTCTGCCCGTTTGCCACCTGTTCTATTAAAAAAAAATAATAATAATTATCTTTTTAGTAGATTTAATTAATATTGAAGTTTCTCCAATCTCCCTTAATTCACTTCAGAATGACTTTTGTTTCTCACATTCAACAGCAGTGAAATCAGAGTATTTGAAATGCAGGAAGGGCTACGATCGATCCGTTCACACCCTTTAGATATGATTAGTAGGTAATTGAATCTCGGGGTGAGATCCAGTTTAGTTTTCTAATTTACGAGACTTTCACTCCAGAGAGTGAAACGGTTGAATTTAATTATCTCAACACCGAAACTGTAAATCTGCTAAAAAATTATCGTAATTTTAACTCGATTTGAAACTAAGTGTGAATCTAATTATAATACACTAGCTGACTTGGAAAACGTTTTGCCGTGTACTCGTATATATTATTTATAGAAAAGTTTTGTTCAAGGCAAATAACTATCTACTATTATAAAAAATAGGGGTTGATCGTAGAGGAGTGAAAAGTAAGGGATGTATCATAAAAGAAATAAAACAAATAATTTGGACACAAATATTTAAAAGGACGAAGACAAGATGGTGTCCGATTCGTAGACATTCGTTGTTAGAAAATTATTAAAGAATTAGGAGCAATCGCATTTTTCATTTAGTTTTTTTTATAAATTATATTAATGTTTTGTTTAATTTCTTTTTATTTAATACTAGTGACCCGCCCCAGCTTCGCACGGGTGCAATGCTGATGAAAAGCAGGTTTTTATTATGTATTGTTATTTCCGTCGCTGTAAAGCTCCGATAATATACGCGTTCGATCGCTGCTAAATAAGCTGTAATGGGCTGTATAGATCTATATTAAATGAACATTGTATTCAAGGTATTTAATTGGTTAAAGATAAATACTGTATTTGTTAAAATCGCTTCGAAAATTAGCCATTATTTGTCGTAAAAAGTAAATGACAAAAAAAAGTTATTGTGGGTTATCCATAAGAGATAGACATATACAATCATGGACTTTTCTGTAGAACTTTTCAATGTGTACAATACTTAGTACATTATTTTGATAAAACTCTTAGGGTTCAGCCTGCGTTTGTAATGTAAGCGGAAAAAATGTAATTATTTACGACATCACATTAGAAACCACAAAAATAACAGTACTTCTCTACTATTTAATGGATGTTATTAGACATATAAACCTTCCTTCTTGAATCACTCTATCTATTAAAAAAACCGCATCAAAATCCGTTGCGTAGTTTCAAAGATTTAAGCATAAAAGGGACATAGGGACAGAGAAAGCGACTTTGTTTTATACTATGTAGTGATTGTAATCTATAATTTACTGAAGTGAATTGAATTAATTGAAACATAATTAATATTATAAGTTTATTTCCTTTTAACATTTAATTATTAAAATGTAGAATATCACCGATTAAATAATAGTAAATTTATCTGTGGCAGATTAACTCATCAAACATTAAAAAAAATAATTCCAAATCCCCGTATCAATGTTTATGGGGTGCTACTTTCTGCATACATTTAGGTGATAATCATCTATAGCGTAAACTTGATATTCCGGCTGCGTCCCACTCAAATTTGATAATGAAAGGGCTCCAAGTGTACTGCTGAGATAATGTAAATAAGTATGCAAATTTAATTCCCAAGTCCGTTTCAAATGAAAGTTTTTCGAGGGTTTTAAAACTTAATCTACGATATGTAAAGGAATCTAGCGATTATTATCTGAATTGACGCACAGATTAACAGAAATGTATACTGTTTAATATATGAAAATTGATTAAAAAGGAAGAAAAAAAATCCAAAACCTACTAACCGAAAATAACCGATACTAACCGGAAATAACCAAAAATAACCGAAAATAACCGAAACTAACCGAAAGAAGCCGAAAGTAACTGAAAATAGCCGATGCTATCCGAAAATAACCGAAAATAACCGATACTAACCAAGAATAACCGAAAGTAACCGAAGCTAACCAAAAGTAGCCGAAAATAACCGTAATATACAGAGAATAACCGAAACTAACCGAAGCTAACCGATAGTAGCCGAAACGAAGCGAAAATAACCGAAACTAACCGAAAGAAGCCGAAAGTAACTGAAAATAGCCGATGCTATCCGAAAATAACCGATAGTAGCCGATACTAACCGAAGCTAAACCAAAGTAACCGAAACTAACCGAAACAAGCCGGAAGTAACCTAAAGTAACCGAAGCTAACCGAAAGATGCCGAATGTAACCTGAACTAACCGAAAATAAAATTAAAAATATGATTATTTTGAAATATAAGATACAGGTATCACTTATTCCACGTCAATAAATTTGAATGGTTAAATTAACCTTTTACCCACATGGAATAAATTGACTGAAAAATCCAAAAACTAACCAAAAGTAACCGAAAATAACCGTAATTAACAGAGAATAACCGAAACTAACCGAAGCTAACCGAATGCAGCCGAAGCTAACCGATAGTAGCCGAAAATAACCGAAAATAATCGATACTAACCAAGAATAACCGAAACTAACCGTAGCTAACCGAATGTAGCCGAAGCTAACCGAACGTTGCCGAAAGTAACTGAAAATAGCCGATACTAACCGAGAATAACCAAAACTAACCGAAGCTAACCGATAGTAGCCGAAAATAACCGAAAATAACCGAAACTAACCGAAAGAAACCGAAAGTAACTGAAAATAGCCGATACTAACCGAGAATAACCAAAACTAACCGAAAGAAGCCGAAAATAACCGTAATTAACCGAGAATAACCGAACCTAACCGAAAATAACCGTAATATACAGAGAATAACCGAAACTAACCGAAGCTAACCGAATGTAGCCGAAGCTAACCGAACGAAACCGAAAGAACTGAAAATAACCGATACTAACCGAGAATAACCAAAACTAACCGAAGCTAACCTATAGTAGCCGAAAAGAAGCGAAAATAACCGAAAATAACGGAAACTAACCGAAAGAAGCTGAAAGTAACTGAAAATAGCCGATGCTAACCGAAAGTAACCGAAACTAACCGATACTAACCAAGAATAACCAAGAATAACCGAAAGTAACCGAAGCTAACCGATAGTAGCCGAAAATAACCGAAAATAACCGGTAATAACCGAAAATAACCGGTAATAACCGAAAATAACCGAAACTAACCGAAAGAAGCCGATGCTATCCGAAAATAACCGATGCTAACCGATACTAACCAAGAATAACCGAAAGTAACCGAAGCTAACCGAAAGTAGCCGAAAATAACCGAAAGTAACCGGAAATAACCGAAAATAACCGAAACTAACCGAAAGAAGCCGAAAGTATCTGAAAATAGCCGATGCTATCCGAAAATAACCGAAAATAACCGATAGTAGCCGAAAATAACCGAAAATAACCAATACTAACCGAAGCTAACCCAAAGTAACCGAAACTAACCGAAAGAAGTCGGAAGTAACCTAAAGTAACCGAAGCTAACCGAAAGTAATTAAAAGAGTATAACCGAAACTAACCGAAAGTAGCCGAAGCTAACCGAACGTAGCCGAAAGTAACTGAAAATAGCCGATACTAACCAAGAATAACCGAAACTAACCGAAAGAAGCCGGAAGTAACCTAAAGTAACCGAAGCTCACCGATAGTAGCCGAAAATAACCGATACTAACAAAGAATAACCGAAACTAACCGAAAGAAGCCGGAAAAAGCTAACCGATAGTAGCCGAAAATAACCGATACTAACCAAGAATAACCGAAACTAACCGAAAGAAGCCGGAAGTAACCTAAACTAACCGAAGCTAACCGAATGTTGCCGAAAAAACCGAAACTAACCGAAAATAAAATTAAAAATATATTTATTTTGAAATATAAGATACAGGTATCACTTATTCCACGTCAATAAGTTTGAATGGTTAAATTAAATTTTACCCACATGGAATCAATTGACTGAAACCTTCTAGTAAAATTTAAAATTCATGATTAGCCTTTTTGGGAATATTAGATATCGCTCGGTCGTTAAATTAAATTAATATTATTTATAGCATTCATTGTTTTTATGCGCTCCACTTATGTTAAACTGAAAATAAATATTAATGTAAAGCGTAAAAATAAACAAATAATAAAGCGTGTATAATTTCCAATCATATTGCCCTCCAATCAAACCTCACCATTAAATATATTTTTCATCAAGATGACTCATTCCAACAGAGAGTATAACAACGTTTTGTTTCTGTTTTTTCTTAATAAAGAAATAAAATGCCATTGATTAATGAATGACAATTTTTTTTGTTAGTGGCCTGTATTGCGCATTTAGATATAAAACCTTTTTTGTTAGCAGGCAAAACAAAACTACGAATTATCTTTATTTGGGGTTTGTGCGCCGAAGACGTCAAAAAAGCGTACGAAACATTATCTCTTAGTTGAACGGACGAGACAAGAAACTCATAGTTTTAATACTAGATAGGTGTATAAATTTAAGATAAATTTTAAAAGAGCTTTAAAGCTTTTCGCATTCCTGAAAGTGAGGATAAATGATTGATGGCAACGTGCCGTCGTGCCATCACAAGCACTTTCACTAACATAGAAAATATTTTACTCACTCCACGCTACGTGTCAATGAACCCGAGGAGTCTTTCTAGACTAAACCGGATTCTTTTATCAAGTATTAAGTTAACAAATCTTAACATCTGAGCTTTCATTTTTATATGCTAGTATAAAATATTTTTTTCTATTATTTAAGTTATTGTAAATGTTCCTGCCTCCGCTAATTTTATAGATCATTTGAACCTCGGTTATGTCAATTGTAATGAACACATGTGATTATTACTAAGCATTATTTAGATACAATTTTTAACACAGACTAATAAAATCTACCAAAAACCAAAATTGTGTCGATTAAACAACTATATGTTTATAGCACCTGTATCTTAATTAAAAATTAAATAATTAATAAAAAAATCAAATATGTACACAACTACACGCAATACTCGTCGAGCAAGTTTGCTTATCTTGCCGAAATTATTTGAAGAAGTCTATTAGGTATGAGGGTGTGCATTTCTTTAATCAATAACCATCTAAAATTCAAAATATTGGTGTGCTTGACAAATTCAAAAAGGCATTAAAGATGCATGTTAGTGTGAACACAGTAGACTAAAATTGAGACAGCTAATGGCGACGTGTATCTCGCCGTTTCTCATGTAAATAAGATACATTTTTGTAACGAGAAATAAAGAAAATATATTTTATTTACATGAGAAATATTAATATGTATATATATACGAGCGAGATAGACGTCGCCATAAGTCGTCTTAATTTTAGTCAACTGTGTTTATTATAACATGCCACACACGTGTGGGTAATATATGTAAAATAAAATACTTACTTTTGGCATTATGACCTTAAAAGAACACCACCCACCCCCTTATAGTGCTTTCGTAATTCATCAACAGCCCTTAAGAACTCAACAAAAATTACAAGTAACTGAAATTATAGGATTATACTAAATCTAAAACACTGCAAAAATAATTATCATTAACCATGAAACAGACAGAACGTGTTCATGCCTATTTTCTTTTTTCTTTTAAATTCCTTAATCACACTTAGGTAAGAATTGTATTTTAAAGTGATTTAACAGGAACGCACAAAACATCGCATTAGAGCTACTCAAGTTACAGACTTTGAAAACCTCTCTTTGTCAGGAATATTATAGATTGATACCGGAGCACTCGAACATTGAATTTTTCGTCTTTTATCAGTAAAGGGAGGCGTTATCGCTTTTAGACCGTTTGTTTGCGCAATATTCGGAAGATAATTTTAAAATGTTATTTAGTTATTAATTTATATACCTTACCTAAAGGGACTCCTTTTAATAATATATTTTAATTATTACATCTTAATGTTAGTTTTTATATTAGAATTTATATTCTTAAAGAACAATAATTATAACATAGTTTGTCCGTTATTTTTATTAATGTTTAAATTTGATTAAAGGAATAACGGACCGACAGACGTTATCAGGACTTAAATAAAAAAAACCTGTGTGTAATTATGAACGCGCGTTATACTTCTTTGGCTTAACAAGATAATTTTTTTTTTTTTTTAAATATCTTTCGCCGTATTCTACGTTTGTAGAAAATAAACGACGATAGAAAACAATTACTCTCATCATTTTTCCTCATAACTTCATAAAACTAAAATATTGACAATAGCTATCTTCAAAGTGTCGGCTTTTGTGACGGTGTGCGCTGGGTTCGTAAAAATGTACTCTCGCCATTTTAACGCGCGAAAAGAAGTATAACTTCTAAAATCCGTGCGATTCTTCAATCCACTTGAACACACATACAAAATGGCCTTAGGACTTTAATTACGAATTAATGATACAGTTACAGTCAATTAAAACCTCAACGACATTTAACGGCAAAACATTATATCAATATATTATTTTCAAATTTTAATTCAATATTATGTTTCTCACGAGCAGTGGGTTCAGAGCTCGGCTCCCATACCTGAAGTCGTAGGTTCAATCCCTGGCTGTGCACCAATATAATTTATTTCTATGTGCGCATTTAAAATTCGCTATAACGGTGAAGGAGAACATAGGGAACTGAACTTCCACCAACATTTCACTTGAGTTTTAGCGAGACAAACGAATGCACTCAAACGTTTGAAGATGTAGGTTCGAATTCCAGTTAAGTACAAGTTATTTATTTAAATCTCCGCTTTGAAGTTCTTCAATACGTACTACAGCTATGTGACTTCCAACACAGTGTTTTGCAAAGTTCTGCAAAATACCGCGGCACACTGGTGTACCGTGTTCGTTTGGTATGCCGCGGAGAAATAGGATTTTTAATCTGTAGATTCACTAGCATATCTCTCGAAAATATGATTAATGAGCTCAAGGGAAAGCCTCATAATTATTGACACAGAGCTGACAACCCTGTCAGCCATTACTTCAAATTTAGACCATCGATCCTCAATCAAACTGGCTCATCTATATTCTATAAAGCTGATAATTTGTGAAGTACCTCAAAATGACAGTTTTCCTAGATGTGAAATCCATCTTGAATCGAAAAGTGGAAAACAGTTCTAACAAAAATAAATAAATCAGTGGCGCTACAACCTCTTTTAGGTCCTGGCCTCAGAATTCTGAATCTGTTTCATGATCATTTTTAAATCTATTAGGCAAGTAGGTGATCAGCCTCCGGTGCCTGACACACTTTTGGGGCTAAGACATGTTGGTCACGATGTCACGATGTTTTCCTTCAATGTTCGAGCAAATATTAAATGCGCACATAGAAAGAAAGTCCATTGGTGCACAGCCCGGGTTCGAACCTACGACCTGAGGTATGAGAGTCGCACGCTGAAGCCACTTGGCCAACACTGCTCACAGCGCTACACAGTTCTAAAAACCTCTTCTTATACTCAAGATTTTCACTTAATTGTAATATTTATACGATAAATTTCCCAAAACATATTGCGTTAAATTTAATACTAATTAAATAGTATCAAATTGCGCGTATGAATGACAGCCTAAGCGGGGAGTGTAATTTAGTAGCGATTCAAGATCCCTTCAATTTGTGAATACTACGCTATCAATCAATATTACTCACATATCGGTAACTTGCGTGAAAATTTCTTTAGGTTCCTCGATACAGGGCAAAAATTTATACGATTATATTTAACTCAAAGTCTAGTGTTGGCCTAGTAGCTTCAGCGTGCGATTCTCATACATGAGGTCGTAGGTTCCATCCCGGGCTGTACACCAATGTACTTTCTTTCTATGTGCGCATTTAACATTTGCTCAAACGGTGAAGGAAAACATCGTGAGGAAACCGACATCTCTGAGATCCAAAAAGTCGACGACGTGTGTCAGGCACTGGAGGCTGTTCACCTACTTACCTATTAGATTTAAAATGATCATGAAACAGATTCAGAAATTTGAGGCCAGGACCTAAAGAGGTTGTAGCGCCACTGATTTATTTATTTTATATTTAACTCAAAGTCAAAGTAAAAATTATTTATTCATTTAGGTAACACAATATACACTTCTGAAAGTTCAAAAAGAGAGAATATACATTGAATGCTTCTAATTTTACATTTACTGCCAGTTCTCAAATCAAGGGCGTAGAACGGAAGGGAAGAACTGGCAATAAACTCTACGCCACTCTTTTTAATCACCGAGTTTTTTTTACACAATGTTTCTAAGGAGCTGCAACCATTACACCATGTTCCATATGACATCTTGAGTAATAAAGAATAATAAATTAAATTAAAAACAAAGATTTGTCCTCTATCAGCAGGAGGCATGGTGAAATAGAAGCACGCACTTACATACTCGTGAGAACAACACGCAAATACGTTGTATAAACAACTAATATCACCACTCGACTTTAGAGTCGACTTGATTCTAAGGCACGCCAGTTTCCTAACTATACTGTCTACGAGCGAGTGTTAAGAGCGCAAGAACGCCAATCATATCTCTAGTAATTATCAACCTCTCAAAAATAATTAGCAATAAAACGTACAAGCTAATAAAAGGATAAAAAATTTAATACTAGCTATTTCAGCAACGTACAACAAGGTATTAGACGGCTCCACCGCTCTCATTTATACTTAATCCTATTTGATATATTGGTCCATTAGGAGCGCTGTCCCAGCCTCCTTGCCGAGATTGTAAGAAAATACCAAGTAACGATACACCTTTATGGACGGACGCTCACTTTGTATCGGTTTGTTAGGGATGAAATTTCGCATTATGGGGAATATTGTTAAGACAAAGTGTTCGTTTCTGCCTTTATATATTTATAATGGGTTATATTCTACTAGTGACCCGCCCCAGTTTCGCAGGGGTGCAATGCTGATGGAAAGCAGGTTTTTATTATGTATCGTTATTTCCGTCGCTGGAAAGCTTCGATAATATACGCGTTCGATCGCTGCTAAATAAGCTGTAATGGGCTGTATAGATCTATATTAAATGAACAATGTATTCAAGGTATTTAATTGGTTAAGGATTAATGCTGTATTGGTTAAAATCGCTTGGAAAATTAGCCATTATTTGTCGTAAAAAGTAAATGACAAAAAAAAGTTATTGTGGGTTATCCATAAGAGATAGACATATACCATCATAGACTTTTCTGTTGACCTTTTCAATGTGTACAATACTTAGTACATTATTTTGATAAAACTCGTAGGGTTCAGCCTGCGTTTGCAATGTAAGCGGAAAAAATGTAATTATTTACGACATCACATTAGAAACCTCAAAAATAACAGTTCTTCTCCACTAATGGATGTTATTATACATATAAACCTTTCTCTTGAATCACTCTATCTATTAAAAAAAACCGCATCAAAATCCGTTGCGTAGTTTCAAAGATTTAAGCATACAAAGGGCCATAGGGACAGAGAAAGCGACTTTGTTTTATACTATGTAGTGATTGTAAATGTATACAAACATACTTGTTATAGTTTCAATTCGAAAAACCGCGCCATTTTGAATGTCAAAAGTGAATAAAATAACAGAAATATTGCTATGAACATTCAATTTTTCAAGGTCCTTACCAATCCAAGGATAGAACATATAATGCTGAAATGTTGAAGAGACTGGGGCTGAGAGTGCCAAATAATCACACTCGGCGTGGTAAGCAAATGTGGCCGCAATTGCTTGCAGTGCCTCAAGCAAGCAAGTCAAGTTTGTAATTTTTTATCGACAGTTTTGTGTGAACAGAACAGAGTTGGACTAGGTTTCAGTGTGTTTTGATCCTCGGCTATGCACCAATCTGATACCTAATTACTAACGAATATATCAAACTCTGGATACGTATTATACAGTTATATGCCAGAAGAGAGGTGTCTGACCTAGGTTGGTTTTACTGCAAAAATGTAACTGCAAAACGGAACATCATGAAACAGATTTTTAACAGATTTTCTAAGAAAACACCTTTGTTTTATAGACAGTGGCAACGTAAATCCCATTTGAGGAGACGCTGAACACGGCTTGAGTGCGCAAATGTTTCGAATTATTCCAGCCGAGCGCTCGGAGTTTCCTATCAAAGAAAACGATTTGTACACATCCTTATTCGTCTGTCTATGTTTAAATGAACGGTAAATATGCCTTTTTGTGTGCCTTTGTTTAGTTCAGTGTTTACGAAAACACTTGCTTTACATATTTGCTTCACATTTCTTTTAACTAGTGAATTCCGTGACGGTCACGCATGAAAATACCCTAAGTAGAATTTCAATAGTAAAACTTTTGAAATATTTTTGGTATATATTTCGTCGAGACGAGACATGTCAAAAAGATAGTCTAGATACGATATTTTGTAGTAAGCTTGTTAGATCCATTTTTTTAATTTGAGAAGGATTTTTTTTAAAGTTTACCATAGAGGGGATCTCACCAGTACATGGAACTGTAAGAAATGAAATTTGAATGGATTTATCGTAAAGATCTATATATTTATTATGAAACTCAACAGAAAATGCTCTAATGCAGACCTAAGAATTATATAAAAAAATTGATTAGTAGTCGAGTCAAAAATTATATAAATTAGTGACTATACTAAAACTTTTAATTCGATTCAAGATTTGACAATTTCAGTGTTGCAACATTATGAAAAGTAATAAATGACGTTGCGAAATTATTCGATACGGAAATTGAATATTTCCGGATCGATTCCTCTGGTTTATAGTAGTATATCTACTACTTTAGTAGAAACTAAGTATATCAGGAAATTAAATATTTCTGAACGGATAATTAAGTTATGACGATTAATTTTATTAAGTTCATTACTTCTTCAGTAATAAAAAACAAAAATATTAACTTTTTATAAAATAAAGCAGCGATTACTAATTAATAAATAATTATGTATTTATTTAAATAAAAATCAATAATTTAGTCTTTAATTGGCACACCAATATTGAATAAACATAAATGGCACACTATCATATGTGGTATCCTTATTTTACAAAATGACAGTAGCTTAAGTCAAATGTGGAATCGAATTAAAAGTCGTGGTATAAATATAAATTTTACAATTATTGTCATCTCTCTCACCATTTCC
This sequence comes from Pieris mannii, assembly GCA_028984075.1. Classification (NCBI taxonomy): domain Eukaryota; kingdom Metazoa; phylum Arthropoda; class Insecta; order Lepidoptera; family Pieridae; genus Pieris; species Pieris mannii. The sequence goes on from CM054797.1 coordinate 6,074,632, forward strand.
TTTCGCCAACTTCGCCAATCAACACACTGCCACAAACCAAACATTTAAATTTATTTTTGTTTTTTATTTATTCAAATTTTATAATTATAATATTGCTGACGAAAATTGTACTTTTATTATACAATACATTTTAAACAAAATATATATGCTATGTTTCTTAATTTGATGTCTCTGTCACGTAAATTACGTATTAATTGATGTTCTTTATTTTTCTGTGTAAATTTTCTTTACGTATCTATGTTTATTAATAATAATTATCATTGGTATTTTGTTATTTCTTCGTCTGAATGATGATCTGCATTTAAGTGAAAAAAAAATTATGTGTCTTGTATATATCATGTATATCTAATTGATGTTTTGCATTTTGTTGGTGTAAATTCTCTTTTGGTGTCTGCGTTACTTGAATGGCGTTGTGGTTTATGACATTTACCTTTGAATAATTGTAATGTAGAGGGAGGGTAAAACTTGCTGAGTTTCTTGCCCGTTCTTCTCAGAACAAGGCCTCCTGGTAGTTTTGCGAACGGACGGCGTAGTTTTGCTCTTTCGCGAATTTTGTAAACGTTTTTGACATTCATAAGCATGCCTTAAGTCGCATCTAAATTTAATAAATAAATTTTGATTTAATTTGTATTCCTTAAGAAAAATTAACATTTAGTTGGATGATCGCGACACCGAGGATCTCCAGACGGCCCTCCAAGACTTTCTTCCTTGATTAAAACTCGGAATAGTAAGCGGCGAAACCATTTTCCTTGCGTCCCCGCTCTCTCGAGAAAACTAATATTGAAACGTGCGGATGAGAAAACTTTTTTTTCTGCACTTTCTAGTTATGACAGAACATTTTTCAGCTATACAAATGTTTACTGAAGAAAATACTTCATTTGAACTTATTAAAAGTGTAGAAAAGCCCTTTGACAGACGCGACGCAAAACAATTTTTTAATCGTAAATAGGACATTATAACTAGAAATTAAATAGGCATTTTATAATTCAACGAGTGACTGTATTGGTGTGGAAATAGGTATTTAAAAAAATCTACCAAAAGGATGGAAAGGGTCTGCCAAGGATAGAGAGACATGGAAACAATTGGGGGAGGCCTATGTCGACGGACAACCTGACCAGGGCGGTGAAGAATAAATTATTGCTTTTGCATTTTGTAATTAGATTAGGAATATAGTAATACAATTTATATAGTTTAATAAGAATATCATTTAAGGTAAATGGTCAGCGAATAAAGGGCTTTTATTATTATTATTATATTAAAAAAAAACTTTACCACCTCTTTGTACCTGTTTCGCGATCGTTTGCTTTTTTAAGCCAATTCGGTCAGCTTTCTGTGTCTGAAACACGTTGATTATTTATTCGAAATTTAAAAACTCGCGCCAATAATAACGTTTCTAGGCACGACACAGATCACTTGAAATAATTTTTTGGCTATTCTAAATTTAAAAATTCGCCCAAATAAATCTATTTGAGCTTGCCGGTTTTCTTACTAAGATAGAAAAGTCCAATGGTGCAAAGGTCCATTGGAGTTGGTCGACCTTAAGGATGAAAATTACATGCTTAAGCCACTAGGCCAAAACTTCTCTTGCATAGAAACATTGGGTAGGTATACACAATAAGAAATTTATTATTTTTTTCATCTACAACAATGCGAGCACTCACATCAAACATGAACCTTTGAGACCATTAGTTTTATATTCTTAATTTAAAACTTTGTATTAAAAGTACTTTTTTATAACTCTAACTTACAACCAGATAGTCCGGATACATATCGAATTAATTTTTAAGATATTCTAAATTTAAAAACACGCGCCATTAAGAACATCGCGAGACAATCACGACACAGAGCACTCGACTCAATGTTAAGCTATTCTAAATTTAAAAATTCGCCGAAACAATACAGCAGGTTAATTTTTTTCTGCGTTTCTAATTTGTTCTAAATTTAAAATCTCTTAATGAACACCAGTAAATACTTTGTACTTTACTCCAAATATGATTGTCATGAGTCGATTTTTCCCTCAAACTTCGGCATAATCCTGATCCATCGTTACAGAACTTGTAAGTTGTTCGCGTCTCGGATAATCGAGTTTATACTTGGAGGACCGCCATCAATCATTTATCCTACTTTCCGCGAATACACGCCGAGGAAAAACTTTAAAGTGCTCCATGTTACTGTGACACATCGAACACTTGATCATTTGCACGACCCACTTGAATTATAAGTTTGACATGTTTACATTATTACGAAGTTAACGGCCTCACATGCATACCCCAGTTAAATTCAGAGTTAAAGTTTCTCACTGCAAAGAGGTTTACGAAAGGCTTGACTGGGTTTTTAAGGGAATGAAATGCTTGAAACTGGAGTTATAGTATAATATATAATAAATACTTACAATCTCTTTCATTCTTACTTTATCTCATTGAATGTTAACTATTTTAGACTAAAACTAATATGTTTTTTTTTTTAAACTAAAAATTATAAATAACTCAAAAGATACGTTATTGCGAAATAATGTTAAGTGTTATTCTTTTTTTTAAATATGCATAAGCGCTCCATAAAAAGGTTTTATAACTTAAAAAGAAAAATACAATTGCATCCTAAAACGTAAAAATTCGAAATTCAAATGAAGGAAATAGTGAATGAGTGAATGATCTAGACAGAGTCGTATGAGTGTTTTATGAGCACTTAAGTGCCATCCGAAGAGGGATGCTTAAAACTTGAGCATCCGAGACCGCTGTGGGATCGAGTAGGCTCTGCTTATAACATGACAATGTCAGATTTCATCGTCGAGGACATTTTTATGGGCAGTTACAAAAAGTTTATGAATACGGTTTCTATGAAATACTTGCTAAATAAATTATTTTTTTATATGTTTGAACAAACAGCGTATGAATTCTTAAAATGCCGGCAATACGAGTAATCTGGTATTGAGTGTCCATGGGCTGCGTTGTTATTTATTTATTTATTAACACTTCGTTGCATTACAATATAAAAAATGATCTTAATTAAATGAAAATAAGGGCAACTGGCGGCCTTATCGCTTTCGAGCGACTTCTTCCAGGAAACCACTGTGAGTAAAGGAAAAAAATGTAGTAAATTACATAAGGTAGGCAAGAAGTGTAAAAATACATATTACTTAAACAATAAGAAGAAAAAAAACTTAACAGGAACAAAAAAAATAAACTCAACTGATACAGGATACATTCAAAAAAAAAACAAAAAGTAAAAAGTGCACATGATACGTGGTAATTTTAGATTTAGATTGATTGTTACTTTAGATGAGCCTCCACCCATTTGTCCCTTTTTTCATAAAAACAGTCACAAAGAAAGATTTCTTTTTAAATAGATTTAAGAAATATAAAACCAAATCGAAAAGAAAATATTAATAGCAACATGCAAAGCGTCTGATCTCCAATATTAAACAAAGAATCCCTTTCAAAGCTCCAACGCTTCAACAACGCAAAAAATTAAATTACAATGAATCCAGCAAGTTTCAATTTTCAAAATGCTCCGTAAACTTGAGACGCTGCTCTCTGCATAATATCCTTGCAACTTAAATTTCCATAATTAGTCGACGCCTATCTACCTATCAGTTTACGAGTAATTCTCTCTTTGTATTCGCAAAATAAACAAGTTTATAATTTACACTATTTTTTTTCTCTTTATTTTACAAAATAATATAGTATATCACAATATGTTACATTAGCAAACCGCTGTGGTTTGTATTAATGTAACCATAGCAGTCTTGTTTAGGAGCGCGACAAATGCATGTAAAAGTAGTTTTTTAATTTAGAATTTATGTTGGTTAGTGTTAGGCTATCTATTATCTGATTAGGTAGACTATTTATTAGCTGCAGTAGCAAATACCGCAACGTTCTCTCGCCATATACGTTGTATGCTCTCGATGTACAGAGCCGAAATTGCGTTACTGCTCGAGTCTGTACATCATGCTCCACACGTTTTTTTATGTCATCTCAAAAAAAATGTTCGACTAGAAGACTATTTTACTTGTTTTACTTTTCCTGTTATTGGCAGTATTTTGCAGTGTTTAAAAAGTCCACTTTCCTCATTTTTATATGAGTCGAGCACACTCCATACGACGTGTTTGAGGATTCGCATTTGGAGTTTATATATTTGGTTGAGATACGTCGGATAAGTTCTACCGTAGTATAGACCGTAATTTTAAATAAAATAGTAAATCTCAGACCGGGCCGAGCACTAAGTTAGATGTAAATAGAAACTGTTAATTTGAAACTGCAAAAAGTGCCTTAACAGTGTAGCAAGAGGACAAATTAGAGGGAATGGAATATAGTTTACTTAAGTTAAACTTATTACGATCCTCGAGAAACAAGCTCCCGGAGGCTCGCTCGGCGCACGGGTCAAGTGCCCAATTTGTCACCCGTGCAAACTTCCGACTACTTACGTCGAGCCCGTTCGATTCCATTAAACTTTCAACATCTTTTGAAGCTATTTACATTTTTGAATAGGGATTCTAATTTAGCCCAAACTGCGGAAGTCTCGAATGATTTTACTTAGTGCGGTTAAGTGAGGTACAAATCAAAATAAAAATCTACCCGGGATACTTACAATGCGCTATCATAAAAATTAAATTACGCCAGGAGTTTCTCTGTAAGTGCACGCCATTTTATAGGGACGTTACACGATAAAGCGTCAGGGGCACGGCACGCCACATCAAACGTGGATTCTGCGTCGGGCGCTCGCACAAATCGAATTTGCGAGCACTTTTCTTTCGTTACCAGTCAAAAGCTCAGTTCTTTTTTAAATGCATCAAAGTATTCATACGTATAAGGGAACATTTCTATATAAATTTTATTCATTGCTGAAATATTATGTAGACCATAGAGCATTTGAGTGATTTTTTGCAAACGGGCAGGACGATAAGTCATAACGCCACCCATGGGCCCATTTTAAATGCCAGAGAGCTCTCAAGTGTGTTGCCGGCCTTTTACTGATACGCTCTTTTCTTGAAGGAGATTTGATGGATTTTTAAAGCTTGTATTTCAATATTATTTTAGGTTTATTAAAACGATATCAGATCGATACAGACTATACTTTTAACTCTAACTTTTAACTAGTCTGGCAAAACGTGGTAGCCATGGTAACAATAGTACAGTCTATCTCCATGGTTACATTCACTTTTCATAGCTTTAGGTCTTATATATAATCGATCATGGACTTGACACGCCCATATATACGTCACGACTAGTCTTAGAACATACAGATTGTTAAAAAAAATTAGCTTCTATTTTCAAGATAGATTTTGGGTAACCCAATTTTAATATTTTTTAATGATGAATGAATGAATCTACCATAAGAGTGATTTAATTATATATATCTGTTTAATCGGCAGCACATGTCATGGTCAGCAACGAAGCAAGTGGTTTTGAATTCGGGTTTAATAGCTTTTCACTCATACTATCATACTGTTTCATAGTATTTCTATTCTCATACTATTTCTATTCTTACACTATTTCTATTCTCACACTATTTCTATTCTCATACAATTTCTATTCTTACACAATTTCTATTTTCACACTATTTCTATTCTCACACTATTTCTATTCTCATACTATTTCTATTTTTAAAGGCCATATAAAACGTTGCTAGTAACAAAAGTCAAACTATGTCTCGAGCTAAATCAAATGGCTAGTTTGTCAGCAGAAACTTGCAATGGCGGACTTTTGCCACCACTGCAATTCGATTAAAGTTCCGATGTACTTTACCTACAACAAGCGCCTACTTAACGCAACAGTGCTATACACTTACGGTAGAAATTAAATTAACTAAGTTATCAGAAGAGCTTCCCTACCGATGCCCTTGAGCACTTAAGAACAAATTGTATTTTCAACCAGAACTAGTTTCGAGTGAAATATATTAGCCGTACTTACCAAACTTTAGATTACACTGGAATTTATACACTTTTGTTAAAGGTCAAGAGAATGTATAGCAATTATCTTAATATATATAAATCTCCTGTCACGATGTTTGTCCGCGATGGACTCTTAAACTACTTAACCGATTTTAAAATAAATTGGCACATCGTGAGCAGTCTGGTCCAACTTAAGAGATAGGATAGCTTAGATCTTTAATTATAGTCGCAATTTTATTTTATTGCAAATTATTTGTTTATAATTTGATACAATTCTAACAGATGGCGCTGTGTTAAAAGTAAGACCAACCTTTCACATAAGTTCTGCTACCGTTTCCCTTGAATAGTTTACTACAATGTTAAAAATAAAAACCTAAGCCACAGCAACGCTTGGCCGAGTCTGCTAGTATATTATAAGTTCTTTTATTATTGACATAGTATAAAGAGAGATCGTACGATAGGCACCTCCATTTTGATTAACGTTATTGTATGATCATACTCATACACTCATACACTCACTCACACATTTGCAACCACACACTTACTCATGCACTCAGGCGTGTTGATAACAGGTGAAAAATAAATAAGGTTAAATAATTGAATTATTTTAAGGAATTAAGAATTAAGTTTGTTTATGGTAGAAACCCTGACATAGGTATTTTTTACTTAAAAGGGTTTGAAAATCTTACACCTAGGAATGAAAATGTACTTAAAATGAATAAACACTTTTTTATTATTTTATTATATATTACTTAGCCTATATTGTCTCATTCTGTATCGTTCTTTATTGTACCTGTCTATGTTTTTATAGGACGGCAACGCACTCGCGAGCCCTCTGACATTGAGGTTATCAATCTCAATGATTTCTTAGATTGAATGGATACTATATTCTATCTATCTATTATATTCTATATATATGGATCTATAAAAAAACCACTGGAAGTAATTTAGAGGGTTTTACATTACACGAAAAGTACTTAAATAGGGTTTTATAAATAATTAATTTAATGTAAAAAATAATTAAGGGAAAGAGTTATGTACTCTAACGTTAGTAAATTACATTTAAATTTAAAATTCTCGTTTTCAATAATATCCAATAACATAAGTTTTAGTCATGTTAGTTTTTTGTTAATCCAGCATCGTAATTTCACTACTCCTTGTGTTATCTTATTAATAAGCTCATGTTTTAAATAATTAAAGATAGATGTGCCCAGCTTTCAACATAGTATATATATATTTAAACACATCCATACAACTACCGCCACAAAACTTAAATAATTACTCACTCCATTCCTTATTGTAAATATTTTGATTCCCGTGTAGTTTGACTTCTTGAACAATAATCATTATACTTCAGCCAATATAAATAAAACCATAATCACCTTTTGTGATAAACATATAAAAATCCGTCATCTTTATTCACGCACAAAGGAAAACCGCACACATGGTAAAATAAAGTCTCATAAACATATTTTGTTAACATTGAATTTAATAACTATTCAAATTTAATCTATTCCTACCTTCAGACAGGAACAAGCGATCTGCATCAGCTGGCTGGTCAGGAGCCGGGCGGTGCCTTAGCGTCACATGAAGAGAGGGACCCCGCGGAGGAACTTCAGGTGGCGCTGGCTCCGGAGGTGATTCACACTCTCTCTCACTTTGGCAGACATTTGTTGGACCTAAACAATTATATAAATTAATATTGTTTATAATGTAAAATGTGGGATAATAATTTTAATAAATATAAATTCATCACAGTCCAATCAAAGATACCGCGACCCGTCTTTGAGTTTCACCAGTCATAGTTGAAGAGAACGCGCATTCTGGTTGTATTTAATGTGCACCCAGTTTGTTTGCTGTGTTTAATTCTTTTATTATTTCTTCATAATAATCATTGACAAAGCAAGCATTGGCGGACACAAGCGACTGCAAAATACAAAGGGGATGTGAGTTATGTACTGAGATATAGCGGGCTAGTCGTGTGAGTTCAAGTCATCTTCACACATGTATATCCTTTCTATCATATAATTTCAATGATTGTCCTTATTTAACATGTTATTTGAGAGCAAAAATACATTTAGGTGATGTACTAAAATGTTTACAAAGAAATATTTGAGACTGTCTTAATCTATGGTTACTGCCTCAAGTCAAGGGCACTACTTGCAACTACCTACACTCTATGGAAACCTGTTTTACTAAATGTTTGATTGGCGTTTAGCACACCATGCTTTTTATAACATTATTAATAATAATAATACAAAAATTGGACTACGTTGAAGTGGGAATCACCCTATTGATTACTTAATACCGCTTGAGTATCGCTTACAACCGCAGCTTGATCAACACTGCTTTTAAATAACATTATTTAAAGATAAAGAAGGACCGAATATTACTTAACCGATTCGAACATTGGTTATAATAATTGTAACTTAACTAATCTAATGTCAAGAAATAATTATCTCAAAAGATACGTTTCATGTATTACTTATATATTAAACTTGTGATGAAATACGCATATCACATATTCCGCTACAATCGAGAAATGTAAGGAATGAACGAGGCATATATTCAATAAATACCGTTGTAGTTGTTAGGCATTCTGTGTGTAGCATGCCTATTATAAGCGTAACTCTAAGGTGGGAGCATGCCTTTGATGAGAATGCTCGGCATACTTCAACGAAGCCCGACGCACGCGTAACAGTGTAATAATGTTATTAGCAGTTTTAATTTTTCAACATATTTTATTATGCAAAGTGAATATTCCATTTTGCATAGTTGACACAAGATTCCAGAGTGCATATATACATCGAATCTCGGCGTAACGCCGCGATGTGCCTATAAACTAATAAATCGTTTAAATTATAATAAAACTGCATAATAGCTGTTTAAACAATGTATTTTGTAGGTTTGAGGGCAGCCTACGTAATGGCAAAAAAGATCTATCGTTGTTTTAAACTTGTGTGTAGTAAGTCAGTGATTACTATAAGCAGTATATCTCCGATATAGAAAATAAAATAGACGCAAATCCTAAATATTTTTGGTCATATGTAAAAAACAAACGCTGCGGCAATAGTTCTTACCCCTTGGCTATGTCTGATGGATACACTTCTGCCTCTGACGGTTACCGAGTCTGCGAACTTTTTTCCACTCATTTTAAAACTATATATACTCCTAGTAATAACATTAATTTTAGGCAAAGCAAGGAACAGAAATCCTTATTTTCTAAACTTGATAATAGTGCTCTTTACTTGTGTCCGCCGGCTTTGAATTATGAAAATCTTCTTAAGAAACTAATACACTTGGACGAGTATAAGGGTGCTGGCCCAGACGATATTCCGCCCATTTTTATACGCAAATGTGCTAAGTATTTGGTGGAACCTCTACTTACAATTTATAATAAATCTCTTAACTTAGGAGTTTTTCCGGACAAATGGAAAATGGCTAAAGTGGTACCAAAAAGAGCTAGTAGCTAATTATAGACCCATTTCTATTCTTTCCTACTTTGCTAAAATACTTGAGTCTCTAGTATGTCCCTATCTTTATAAACACTTTGAACAGTTAATTGCTTTATCACAACATGGGTTTATGCAACGTAGATCAACCACAACTAATCTAGTTGAGTATACTGAATTCCTAAGTGATGCTTTGGATCGTGGTCTCCAAGTTGATATGATTTATACAGACCTCAGCAAGGCTTTCGATCGAGTTCCTCACTCTATACTTTTAAATAAGTTGTCTAGCTATGGCGTATCACCACGTTTTCTTAAATGGATTGAATCTTATTTAAGTAATCGCAAATTTTTCGTTGTCGTTAACGGCTTTAGCTCCACTATACCTGAAATATCTTCCGGTGTACCGCAGGGCTCTCATTTAGGGCCAATACTATTTAATATATTTGTAAATGATTTAACAACTTGTTTTAAGCATTCTAAGGAGTACATGTACGCAGATGATCTCAAGTTTTGCCGTGTTATCAGTAGCTCCGATGATTGCTCGATGCTCATGGTGTGTCTCCAATGGTATGGAGCTAAATGTCCGAAAGTGTCACTTTATTCGTTTTGCTAGAAAAAGGGATATTTTAATTCACAACTATCATATAGGTAGCGTAAGACTTCGAGAGGAAAGAGTGATTCGTGACTTGGGGGTACTTTATGACAATAAGCTAACGTTCTCAGAACACCAAGACTTTATAGTTAAGAAAGCTTCTAGAATGCTTGGTTTTATCATAAGAAATACGAAAGGATTTCGTAGCATCAAATCAAAAATACTATTATACAATAGTCTCGTGCGGAGCATTCTAGAATATGGTTCAGTTGTATGGAGGCCGCATTATGCGACGCACATGCTACGACTCGAGAGATTACAAAAGAGGTTACTGTGGCATCTGCTTTTTTCCAGTGGCATCTCGAAAAAAAAGTTGCCAACGTACGAAACCAGCCTGGCAGGTAGAAAAAAATTGCATGCTTATAGTACAAGTACAAGTACACATGTCTGAAGTGAAACTTCTTTGTAAATTAATTATTACTAAGATAAAAGCCCCAACAGAAGATCATGTACCCAGTATATATAGATATACTTCATATATTTGTATGTCTATATTCACGCTGTTTGCACACTGTATACATACTAATAATAATATAAATGAATAAAAAAATTGCGATTACTGCACAAGATGTTGTGCGACAGAATTTCGATCTAAAGTTTTAATATGTAACTACTAAACGAATACATCAACCAATGGTATCATTTTTTTCTCGATCTCCCTTACTCACTCTCTCAATAGGTATCAATAACTCTCTCCCTTTTCTTCGACAAAAACGCTGCACATATTCGTGACGTTCCATAAAAAATTTACCCTCATGCGCCTAAATAAGTTTCACTTCAAAAATTTGGAGTTTTGAGCCGTGATTCGAGAAATTTACATTTTGTTGCGATGTTTAACGTAAAGAAATCTCGCCATGCCTTCAAGATTCATAAACGTCTTAGCATAGTCTGAGTGCCATATTTCACAACCCAATACAGCTTTAACAAACCCTCTACATCTGAGGGTAAGACTCGAGACAGCGCTATATGTTTCCTGTGTATGCTAAATTTGACATACAGGTGTAACAATTGAATGATTGGGCCCAACATCAAATCGAGTGAACCCAGATAGCTAATTGCCATAGAAAAATCAATGAAAACGAAGAAATTTTGAAATTCAAGTAACATTGCTTGTCTAACCAGAGATTTAAACCCTTCTTTTGCAGGAATAAAACATGATTTAATATGGAAGTTTTAGAACAATTAATTTAGACTTAATATTTAAAAATATGAATGTAGCTTTGATGATCAATCTGAATATCAGTGAGTTTTAAAGCTAATCGCGTTCTTTTGGAAGGAGATAATTAATGGTCAAAATGACGTTTTTTTTAGCTCTGAATGATATATTAAAAATTATTTAACTCAAACTCAAAATAACTTTATTCATATAGGTAAGAACACTTAACTTTGAGTCATAAAAATTGTTTAAGCTGAAGTAAATCAATCCCACGTATTAGGATTATATAAATAACCCTCTAAATTATTATTAAAAAGTCTTATTTACGTTTAACGAGTTTAGAGAGTATTGAATTATCATGGTGAACGCACATTTATACAATCTTAAAAATAATAAACATTTTTTGAATTCCTGTTTCTTTTGTAATGGGAGGCAAACGGACTCATCTGATGTTAAGTGATACCGCCACCCATGGACACTCACATTGCCAGAAGGCTCGCAAAAGTGTTGCCTTTAAATATTGTATCTCTCAGTACGTACACACACAAATGTACAAATGTATATTATTCTATAGGCTATTATTAACTAAATACCATTGAGGTTGCATGGTCTCGCCCCGCGGCTCGCACTGTCATCCTGCCGTCGGCCCCGTCGTGACAACGTGCCTCCCTCATTGTTGAATATTTCCTCGCCTGGGAAGCATAATTATCAAATAATTGTATGTCGATTAATGTGTCCTATTTACACATTAATCGATGTTACTTTCTGCACATTTTTTTATTTATTATCGAGTTAAACTATTCCAAAACAAAGTGTTCAGGGGAATAGACAATTCTTCCTGGTACATTCGGAATAACCTCCATCGTCGTCGCCACGATAGTAAACAAGACTCCTGGAGCCCACGAAAATAGGGTCTACCGTCACGTGAATGTCGAGGCTTTTCAACGTGAAAAGTGGGTTTAGTGAGAAGACTATTTGAACTAGTGAATTAGTGTTAGTGCAAGTTTGTAAGTGCTAAACTGTAAGTGAAAGAATAGAACACAAGAACAAAGTTTCTTCCCTTTAATAGAGATTATAAGTAGTCTTTGACACTTCCTTATGTTAAAAATAGTCTAACTAAGACTTAAATTACTTATTAGTCTTAAGTTAGGCTAGATCGTAATGTTCCATGATGCCTTATTAAAGACACGTAAAAAATATTGAGTTTTTTTATAGAATATACCTGTTTTCTATAAGCGAAAGAGAGATATCAAGATAAACACACTTCTGTATCTTATTAAGTAGTTTCTTTTCAGCTGATTGCAACTACCTTTCAATCCCAAAACGTAATGAGATAGAAAACATTTCTTCATTCTTATTATTAACATAGCCTTTACACATTATTTAACTAATGGTTAACAATTAATCATAAGTTTATAATACTTAGCTTCAATCCAGTAAAAAAGTGGTTTCTTTAAATTTCTTCATTCCCTTATAAGGTTGATGATGAGTATAAAAACTGATGCATAAAGACCATTTTAGTGTAGGCCATTTGTGCCTTAAAGTTATTAGTTAACACTAAAAAAGGTCCATGTTTGGTAGCCTTAATAACCTGCACTCATTAAAAAAAATCGTCTCGTAGAACCCGTTTGTGCCTAGCCGTAAAATTGTGTCTCTTCAATTAATGTATACGTAGACAAATTAAAAATATTAGTGAATATCTCTTGAGTACGTACCTTTGGAGTTCCTATTGCGTCTATAGAAACGGCGATTAGTGCTTTCGATCGGAAATGGCGAGGCCTGTCGTTGTGGACTGTTGACGAATCGGGGCTTTTCGTCACCACCTTCGGAACCATAGATACGCCGTTGCTCACCTGCAAAAACGTGACTTTGTTATCAACGGATTACTAGTTGGATAAAAAGGACGATTTATAGCGAACTGTTAATTGTAATAATTACTTCATTTCAAAATTGTCGGAAATGGGCGGAAAAAAAGTGCTTTTATAGTAGGTATTACATATAGGGGGCAAAAGGGAACGGATGAGAATTTGTTTCATCATCGGACGTCGAGGCAGAATACGAAATTCCACCCGTATTACCTCGACATCCGCCGTTCCACAAGAGCGTTTTTCAAGGCATTTTTGCTGCGCGCCACCACTTTGTGGAACCAGCTGCCCACTGAAGTATTTCCGAACCAATTTTACTTAGGGTCCTTCAAGAAAAGAGCGTACTGTTACAACTCCTCAATGCATACCATATTGCTGACACATCCCGCTTTATACCCAAGTCATCATTTCTTCCCATGCAACAACAACCTCTCATTTTTCCCATCATGTCAGTCGCTCTCCTAACTCTTATCCGAGCAGACATATTTTTAATTGTTCTATTTCGTGCTATTTCCATTGTGAATTTATAATATACCTATATCAAAATCAATAAATCTTTTTTTTAAAAAGATCCCAATCAATTACCGCGTAACAAATTGGTGGCAGCGAAAAGGGATTTTTATAAATCTCGCGTACCCTCCGAGTGGAAGTATCCGCGAAAACTCAAGTTCCGAAAAATCTAAATTTGAATGTGCAAAGTTTAAAGTGACAAGTCTTATAGTGCTATACCCATAAGTGCAAAAGTGAAAGTTCTAAGTGCAAAGCTCTAAGTGAAATCGGCTAGTTGCTAAAATATGTATAAAATCGTAACATATTGTATCGCTGTGTTCCTGAGCCTGTAAGTGATTTAATTTTAATAACTATATTATCCACTGTTATCTGTCTCGAGTCGCGTCGAAAGGAATTCCAGTCTCGCCATTGTTTACAATAAGATAGCATTGTATTAGTTACATCATAACATCGGACTCTAATTCGACAAACTAATATTTTTTTTTTTAATACTACTACATATTTTATTACATCTTATTTAAACCTCGATAAAAATGTCCACAAAAAAAGATGTCGAGTTAAGGTCTGAGAGCAGTATGTCTGAGAAATTGGAGACAAGTATATTGTTAAAGTTTATAAAACCTTTTGATGGATCCCGTGACAAGTTATGTTCATTTATAAATAACTGTGACAATGCTTTTAAGTTAGCTTCGCAAAGTCAAAAGCCTCTTTTATTAAATTATATACTATGTCAACTTGAAAACAAAGCTGAAATCGCCGCGTCCATCAAGGACTTTGAAAGCTGGGAACAATTGAGTCAATTTCTACAGTCCCAGTTTGGAGAGCGTAAACATTACGCACATTTACTGTTAGACCTACAAGAGAGCCAACAACTCCCTAACGAAACGGTTAGTCAGTACTCTTTGAGAGTGGAGTCTAACCTCTTTAAATTGTTAACTGAAATTACACTAGGTAATAAAAAGAAAGTAGAACTGTCCGGTAAAATATCCGCCATGGAAGAATTGGCGTTACATTCTTTTATAATGGGCCTTACTCCTAAAATTTCTAATTTCGTCAGAATGAAAAACCCACAGAGCTTAAATGAAGCCGTTAACCAGGCGATTACAGAAGAGAAAATGCAAATGTTATTCGAAACCAAAACGTCTCAGACTATCAAGCAGAATCTTAAGCCTTACCCTGTGCGGGAAGGACGCGCTGTGCATAATTTAAACAAACAGCCAGCTCCCATATGTAGGTACTGCAAGTTCCCAGGGCACGTTATTGAAAATTGTAAGAAACGTGAATACAATAATCGCAATCGTAATAATTTCAACCGTGCTAACAACAATAACTTCCAACGCCCCGTTACAAGTCGTACAACTCAATTTTCTCAGCAGAATAGGGTTCATCATCTAGCAGATGATGAACGTGGGCAAGACGAGATGGATAGTTATTTAAACGAATAAGGGACTCACAGCGGTGCCCTGTGAGACCCAAAGTCTTAAATCAAAATCGGTCTTGGCATAACCATGGCACCCAGCAATCCTCCGTATCCACTGCATCTAGAGCCAAGTCCTATGCACAAGTTGCGTCCTCTGTATTCCCTAACAAAAAGGGAACCACTGAATCTTTTATGAATAAGAAACCCACTGTATCCACTGTATCCTCTGTATCCCCTATGAGAAAGGGAACCACTGAATCTTTTATGAATAAGAAACCCACTGTATCCACTGTATCCTCTGTATCCCCTATGAGAAAGGGAACCACTGAATCTTTTATGAGTAAGAAACCCACTGTATCCACTGTATCCTCTGTATCCCCTATGAGAAAGGGAACCACTGAATCTCCTATGAATAAAAAGCCCGCTGTATCCTCCGTATACTCCGCATCGAATTCCTCCACCGTGTCTAATGAATCTCGAACTTATAAAGTTCCTACTACAAAGTCGAAAATAAAAAATCCCTCTGTGTCCTCCGTGTCCAACTTATCCGCTAAACACGTTACATTCAATACTAATGATTCGAATCCTGTTAGTCAACCTCAAAATAAGAAACGTATTCCAAGTCCTTGTCCTACTCCAATAATACCTATAAAAGTTAAGTCACCTAGAACAGAAACAAATTATCCAGTCTACGAGGTAACCACAAATTCACAAAAAAGATATTTACCTCATGTTAGTCTCAATACCCAGGTCAATTCACAACCGCTTATATTTCTCGTCGATACAGGTTCCTGTGTAAGTTTGATAAAAAGAAACTCGATTACGTCCATGCCAATTCTTAAAGATGACATAATCCAACTTAAGGGAATAAATTCCAATAACGAAACCGTACCTACTTTAGGGCATTTTCAACTCCAATTATTTGTAGGCATTGACGCAAATCTCGCGTATCGATTTCACGTCGTAGAGGAAATAGATTTAGGTTATGACGGCATAATAGGTACCGATTTCCTTAATGATCTAGATGGCATTATAGACTACAATTCCGATATTCTAAAAATCCGGAACTTCACTATGAAAATTGATTACAGCCGCCCTGTGTATAAGATATTACCCCGTAGTGAGACGATAATCGAATGCACTGTCTCTAACCCGGAACAGAAGGTTGGACTAATCCTAGATCAACACCTCTCAGATTCTCTCTTAATAGCCAATTGCATAGTTTCTGTAAAGAATAATAACCGAGTGAATATATCTGTAGTAAATACATCAGAAGAACTAATAACTTTAGACTCAGATATCAAAGTTAGTATCCAACCCCTCCATGTCAATTCCTTCCACGTAGACTCTAATGACACTTCTGCTAAATCATCAATCTCTCGTAGGGAAGAGGTACTAAATCTATTGAGAACTGATCACTTAAACGATGAAGAGAAAAACTCCTTAACCGATATTTGTTCACAATATTTTGATATTTTTTATTTACCAGGTGACAAACTGACAACTACTGACCTCCTTAGACATGAAATAAATACACATCCCACTGAGCCAATAAATGTAAAGTCTTACCGCTTCCCGGAGATCCATAAAAAGGAAGTAGACAGACAGATTTCTAAAATGCTCTCCCAAGATATCATCAAACCTTCAACTTCACCCTGGTCATTCCCAATTTGGATAGTACCTAAGAAATTAGACTCTTCAGGGGAGACGAAATGGCGCATTGTGATAGACTATCGCAAACTCAACGACATAACGGTAGGCGAAAGCTACCCGATTCCACAGATTAATGAGATCCTAGATCAACTAGGACAGAGTAAATATTTCACTACTCTTGACCTCTGTTCTGGTTTTCATCAAATATCCATTTCAGAAAAAGATACCCCTAAAACGGCTTTCACTGTCCCTCAAGGCCATTTCGAATTCAAACGTATGCCATTTGGGCTAAAAAATGCCCCTGCAACTTTCCAGCGGCTTATGAATACTGCGCTAGCAGGACTACAGGGTATACATTGCTATGTCTATTTAGATGATATCGTCATTTATTCCCACGACCTCAATTCTCATTGTGACAAACTGTGTAAGATTTTTAATAAATTACGTGAACATAACTTGAAATTACAACCGGATAAGTGCGAATTTCTACGAAGGGAAGTCGGATATTTGGGCCATGTAATTAGTGAAAGCGGCGTTAGTCCTAATCCTGAAAAGGTTAAAGCTGTTTCCAAATTCCCGATACCGAAATGTCCCAAGGATGTGAAATCATTTTTAGGACTCGTATCATATTACCGCCGATTCATTCCAAATTTCTCAAAAATTGCTAAACCATTGACTACTCTGCTGAAGAAAGATGTTTTATTCCATTGGTCAATCGAACAACAAACAGCCTTCGATGATTTGAAAACTAAATTAATTTCCGCTCCAATCCTGATTTACCCGGACTTCACGAATCCTTTTGTGTTAACATGCGACGCGTCCAATTATGCTATATCCGCAATACTATCTCAGGGTGAAATAGGTAAAGACCAACCCATTGCTTTTTCCTCTAGAACACTGAACAAGGCAGAAGTTAATTACTCAACAACAGAAAAGGAATGCCTCGCTATTGTATTTGGAACAAAAACCTTTAGGCCATATTTATACGGGCACAAATTCACAATTGTCACTGACCACAGACCTCTAAAATGGCTTTTTAATTGCAAAGATCCTGGCTCCCGATTAGTCAGATGGCGACTTAAGTTAGAAGAATTCGATTACAAAATTGAGTATAAGAAGGGTAAAATAAATAGCAATGCCGACGCACTTTCTAGATTCCCGGTAAACCCAATACAAAATCCTTATGATGATCCCATTCCTTCTACTTCCGGGCAAAGTCAGCCTTTCAGTCCAATTACTCTTGAAGATCTAGGCGAAATACCCTTAATTCCAATTGACTCTGACAGTTTACCTTCCGTGGATATTCTTGATAATGAAGACCTTTTAACCGAACTCATGAATCCAAAAGATAAAAAACATTCACCTGAAAATAACGATCCTTTAAATCCACAAACTTCTATAACCGAAAGCTATTCCAACTTTTTGAAGACAATATCTGATAAATCGTTTAGTAGTAATGCTAAGATACAGGAATATAATGACAATATTCTTAAAACTAGTTGTAAACATGTTATTATTCCCACCTCAATAGATCTCGATGAATCGAATCCATATATTGAAGAAATCTTGAGCGAAATTAAGGATCCCTCTGAAATCTTACATAAGGAGAGAACACTATATACATGTCTTCCTTTTGAACTCAACGGAAAATATATCTACTTTCTGTTCACTAAGGTTTATCATTTTGATAGTTGTACTTACGAGGAAATTTTTAAAAGCATTCTATATACTAAGTCAATACTATCCCTTCCAACCACATCTTCCACAGAAAACAACATTCAAGTAGCCTATACTGACTTTCGTAATAGCTTCGATAAACACACCTGGTCTAGAATTTACAATATGTTCTCTTATATTTTCTCTAATACCAATATAGAAATTAAGATATACCACGACCGCCTCATATATCCTTCACCCTCGGAAATACGTAAAATATTACATGACAATCACGATATACCCATAGCAGGTCATCTTGGTACTGCACGCATGTTAAACAGAATAAAAGAAAAATACAACTGGAAAAACATGCGTTCAGATGTGGAAACATATGTAAAAAACTGTTCACTATGCCAAAGTAATAAAGCCCTTAGACAGACGAATCGTGCACCCATGCAAATAACTACCACTTCTACAAGACCTTTTGAGCGTATTGGTATGGATCTAGTCGGACCTCTACCTGAGGCTGGCCTTCAATCTCTTAAATACATCCTTACCATGCAAGACGACCTTACTAAATTCTCCTTCGCGTATCCTATTGCTAATGCCACTTCTGAGGACACATTCGAATGCCTTGTTCATTTTATATCCTTATTCGGTATACCTAGAATGATTTTGACGGATCAAGGGACCAACTTCACAGCAGAACTATTTAAGAAAACATGCGAATTCCTTAAAATAAAACAAATTTGGTCCTCTCCTTACCACCCACAAACACAAGGTGCTCTAGAAAGAAGCCATTCGACGCTCAAAGAGTATTTGAAATCCTATGTTAATGAGAATCACACAAATTGGCATAAATATGTTTTCACTGCAATGCTTTCATATAACACATCTGTTCATGCATCCACAAACTTTACTCCCTATGAACTCCTCTTTGGCCATAAGGCTTATATACCTGATTCCGTTTATGAACAATCACCTGATGTAACTTATCCTGAATATATTAAATTCCTCCATCATAGACTAAAGTTATCTAGGGAAAAAGCGACCGAAAATATTATTAGATCTAAGGAGAGATCTAAAGGTTATTACGATAATCATACAGGCCAGTTAAATATCAAGTAGGCGATTATGTTTACCTTAAGAACCATGTGCGTCTACGAAAAGCCCTATCACCCTTATGGAAGGGACCGTACAAGGTAGTAAAAATCAATGGACGAAACAGCCTCACCTTACTCATAAACCGACGTCACATTACTCATCATTATGACGAGGTTAAGCTCGCGTCTAGGTCTAGTTCACCAGAACAGTAAATATTGAAGTAATGTATAATTATTAAGTCCTTAAATTGTAAGACCCTAGTGCTAATAAGTCTACGATAAGTAACTCTAATATTTTCTATTCCTCTTTCAGCAATTTCTCCATGGCTCAACAATTCATCGAACAGATTATTAATAGCCCCGGAATTTACTTCGATCCTATAGGGTCTCTGAATCAAATCGATAGCTATTTAAGTGTAGTAGTCCCTATAGATGTCTCATATATAAAACCTCACTTATCAAATTTACAACGTAGTATAAGTAATTCTAAATTAATTTGCGAAGAGAGTTTAGTGTTTAATCCTTTAGAGTGTAAAAATCTATTTCAACCAATAATAATTCAATATGAAGATATTACTCGCTATAGCGAAGCTATACCAAATCTTGCCTCACATCATTCAGCAAAAAGGAGTGCCTTACTAGGTGTCGTAGGTACTATCTCAAAGAAATTATTCGGCACTATGGATGAGGAAGATGCCATACGCTATGATAGCGCAGTTAGGGAAATTCAATTAGACGAAAAGAAAATAGCGTCTTTCGTAAAGGAAAATATTATGGTTACGACATCAGCTTTAAAAACATTTAATAAATCGATTAGTATCGTGGAATCAAATCAACGTGAAATTTCAGTCGCACTAAATGCTCTCTGCACGGCTGTTGAAAATATTACGATTGAGTCTCGCGAATTAAAAATTCAATCTCGTGTCCTGGAACTAGTATCAATGATAGAAAATAATCTCTTGACCATATCTTTTAAAATACAAGATCTGGTGGAATCAATTATGTTCAGTAAATCCAACGCACTACATCCCGGAATACTAACTCCTAAAGAACTCTATACAGAGTTGATTAATAATTATCGTTTTATTCCACCAACAAAAAAACTTCCAACCCTACTCAGTCTTGAAAATATTCATATTATCTTGAACATCTCTACAATATCGGGATACATAACAAAGAATGAGTTAGTTTTCGTCCTTCATATTCCATTACTGAGTCCCATCGACTTCCTACTGTATCACAATTTACCATATCCAACACCGCATGATGTGCAAAACCCTACCTCTTATTCCACTATTATACCATCCTCTAAGTACATTGGCTTGAGCAATGATAAATCTCTTTATTGTAAAATAGATGAACTCCATAAGTGTAAAATAATTAATAGAAATACTTACATCTGCGATGACGTCATATCACGCTCTTCTTCCATAACTCCTATTTGTGAAACAGATATAATTACTAAAGCACTTACCTCTATTCCTAAAACGTGTAAAACGAAATTCTTCCATGGTCATTTTGAAATTTGGCAACCCTTACAACAAAATAGATGGCTATTTATATTGTCTGAAAAAGCTAAATTAAGTATAATATACAATTTCACACAAACTGTAGAATTAGAGATAAGCGGAAGCGGAATTTTACACTTACCTGCTGGTAGTGTTGCATACTGTAAAGATTCTAAACTCGTAGCAAAAGACTATCCAGTTATTGTAATTAAGCCCTTAGAAATAAGACTAGCCATACTAAATGACTCTTGTTGTAATATAGATAGTTATTCAAATATAAGTACTCAATTACCCACTGTTCATTTAAAGAATATTGATCTAGATTCAATTATCTATGGAAAACAAAATGTATTCAAAGATTTAGATAAGTTAGTAAGTAAGCCAAATATTGTTTTATATGAAAATTCTTATAATATAATTTTAATTGTTGTAGTAACCCTAATTTTAAGTTACATTGTATTTAAAATATGCAAATATACTAATGTTTATAAGAGATTCCTATCTAAGCATAAGAATGCATCTGCTCCAGATCCTGTCTCTAATCCCGTTCTGGATGAAGTTGAAAGACAAAGTCCTGCTTCCCCATCACTTCGCATTAGCAAAGACTAAATACCTTTTCCTAACCCTCGTAAACTATCCCCTTCAGGGTATAAAAGTTTACTCTTGGTCGGGGGGTTGTTACAACTCCTCAATGCATACCATATTGCTGACACATCCCGCTTTATACCCAAGTCATCATTTCTTCCCATGCAACAACAACCTCTCATTTTTCCCATCATGTCAGTCGCTCTCCTAACTCTTATCCGAGCAGACATATTTTTAATTGTTCTATTTCGTGCTATTTCCATTGTGAATTTATAATATACCTATATCAAAATCAATAAATCTTTTTTTTAAAAAGATCCCAATCAATTACCGCGTAACAGTACCAATTCTTAAAAGTTGGGAAACGCACTCGCGAGCCCTCTGGCATTGAGAGTGTCCATGGGCGGCGGTATCACTTAACATAAGGTGAGCCTCCTGCCCGTTTGCCCCCTGTTCTATAAAAAAAAGGAGGCTGATGTTAAGTGATACCGCCCATGGAAACTCACACTGCTAAAAGGGGAAGTGCAATGCCGGCCTGTTCAGCCTTATCTTGCAGAACCCAGTCGAATGGCTTGATCTGAGTCTCCAGGTTATATTGGACGATAAATATTTGGTAAATTAATAAACGATTATTGAGGATTTTCAATAAAATTCTCTGAAAATACAAAGATTTGTTTTTGGTGTCACACCTGTACAATATTAAAAATTAATTAATCTCTTTACATGTTTTTTAACATTAAACAATTTATAAAAACGCGAAGCGCGCCACATTCAAATCAATAAAGTTATTTCATTACATAAATATAAAGTTTAAGAATAATTTTAATTCTCATAAGAATTGCATACATAATTCGCTTACTGAATAATAATATGTACAACTTTGATTAAGTAGAGCGAACATATAGAGAATAATATATATTAAGTAGAGTTAACTAGTGACCCGCCCCAGCTTCGCACGGGTGCAATGCTGATGAAAAGCAGGTTTTTATTATGTATTGTTATTTCCGTCGCTGGAAAGCTCCGATAATATACGCGACATATACCATATAGACATATAACATCACGGACTTTTCTGTAGACCTTTTCAATGTGTACAATACTTAGTACATTATTTTGGTAAAACTCGTAGGGTTCAGCCTGCGTTTGCAATGTAAGCGGAAAAAATGTAATTATTTACGACATCACATTAGAAACCTCAAAAATAACAGTACTTCTCCACTATTTAATGGATGTTATTATACATGTAAACCTTCCTCTTGAATTCACTCTATCTATCTTCAATTTCACTCTATATATTAAAAAAAACCGTATCAAAATCCGTAGCGTAGTTTCAAAGATTTAAGCATACAAAGGGACATAGGGACAGAGAAAGCGACTTTGTTTTATACTATGTAGTGATAACAAAACAAAACAGCAACTAAAATATTGGTTAAAAATATAATATACTCGATTAGTCAGTCAACCAAGTAAAACATAGATATTCGAATTTGATTTTTGATGTGAAACATCTATAGCCGCACGTAAAACCGATTTCTGGCGTGGCGACGCATGCCGTGGCGACGCATCGCCACGCTATATGATGGTATATACATACAATCTATATGCAGTAGTAAATTTTTGTATTTAATGAAAATAAATGTTTATTCAATAAATAGTCATCGTTATCTGGAAAACAAAATCGTAAAATTTTATTTTATCATTTTGGCATATTTAGTTCCTATCACAATCTGTTCTTTTCTGCATATTACTTCACAGAATAATTTCGATGTTTCACATCTGCCAGGCGTCCCGTGACGGCTCACATTTTTTTACTGGTTATCGCATATAGCAAATTTATATTTCTAGTATTATTTACGTATTATAAGACTATTTTTAGTTAATTGTTCTATTTATATATTTTGGGTGTATATAAGTTTATAAAAACACTTTAATTATTGGGTTTTTGTTGTTACTATTTAATTTAATTTATTACTAATGTATATTTTAAATTTAGATGTATATACTTAATCTACATAGGATGTGTAATGTGCATTTTTATTTATGTTAATATTGTATGAATTTTTGTAGTTTCTTACACCGGAAACTTTGTTCTTTTTTTATAACTTTGTATAATTCATTACAATTAAAAAACTTGTAAGAATAAAAAATTAAGGACTTATCCATGTAACAAGCTACAGTCATGCAAGGATCGAAATAGCCATTGTGTCTTCATAAAAAATACAAACGCAAACTTAGAATAAAAAAAAGTCAAATTGCTTCGGAAATATTGCAGTGGGCTGGTTCCACATAGTGTGATTAATGTCTTCTTTAATGAACTAATGCAACAATTATGTTTAATTCAATCATTAAAAAAAAATTGTGCATATAAAAATAGATTTATGCATTAAATTATTCACTTGTGTAAACGACATAAAAATAAAATAAATAAATTGGTTTTTAGTTCTGCATAGGTTTAGTGATTGACTTGTCCATCTAACAGCCATGTAAGCTCACGGTTTGAGCCAATGTTTAAAATGCACATAGACCGACAACCCATTATCGAGATTCTAAAACGCTTTGTATACTAAAATTATATATAATTTTAGTTTCATATAGTATATAATTTGTATTACATGATTCACTTGTGTAAACGGCATAATATAACTCAGATAGGTTTGGCTATTTCTGTCTCTGTTTCATGATCAATTGTAAATATGTCAATTTGTCAATCAAAATATCTGTGCCTGATACACGCCGTCTTTGACGGCAAGCCGGTTTCCTCACAATGTTTTCTTTCACCGTTCGGGCGTATGTTAAAAGCACACATAGATAGTCTATTGGTAGGTCTACCTACAGGGATGAGAATCGAAAACTGAAGCCACTAGGTCACTGCTTATAACCTGTCCTAAACTGTCTGAAAATATAAAATATTCAGTAGCCTTGTATTCACTAATCCTTTGTATTAAACAAAAGACGGCGTAAATATCTTTGGCTCCTTTAGAATAACACTTTCATAATTAATTTAAGCCATTGTTTTTAAGAACAAGTAACTTAACTGGAATATAAGTGCGGATGTTGTGGTCGAACTGGCGAGGGTTCTCGCCTCGGGGTCTAGGCAGCTGTGTCAATAAGACTTCTATTAAAGCAGAATACACTATGAAAATAAGGGGAGAGGCTCTGAGATAGAAAGAAGTAAGAGACAAAATGTATACGCCTCTTTCTCTAGGATACTGTCTAGTAGTTATAGTTTTTGAAACACTAAACGCATGGGTCACGAAGAAGAGAAGACAAATGTTTCGTCTGTATCCGTTCTGTGATCTTTTGTAATCAGCAAGTCGGTTGAAAGGCCTTTCATAACGATGTTTTCCTTCTGATACGTGCGTCGCGAAGTGAGCTTTTGCGTCATAAGAAGAAAGAAATTCTAACTAGCACTATTCTATACCTCATACCTGACAAACTATTGGTCCATTGCTACACAGCCGAGGTTCACACCTGACCCTAGAGATGAGAGAACCCTGCTCTAATTAAAAAGTCTTATATATTCAATTACAACAAAAAACCCTTATACGCTTACCTTTCAGTAAATATAACAATGTATGAATGTTATTTTAAGTTAAACATGGGGATCTAACTAGTTCGACCTCACATCTAAAATTACTGTTTTAACAGGGCTTAAACGTAACATTAACTTAAGGTCTACAAATAGCCAAAGGCTATGCAAAACTAAGCACCTTGCTTTAGTTTACTCGGCGAATTGGAAACTCAATTAGTATGTAAAGCAACTGGATAAGTGTACAAGTAATCATATATTTGGTTTCATTACACATGAATGAATTAAAAAAAAAACAAAAAATGCGTGGCGCTACAACCTCTTTAGGTCTTGGCCTCAGATTTCTGTATCTGTTTCATGATCATTTTTAAATTTAATAGGCAAGTAGGTGATCAGCCTCCAGTCTCCAGCCTCCAGAATAAGTTCAAAGCCCTCGTTAAAAGTAAATTAATCAATAAAGCGGTTTATAAATGTGACGAATACTTAAATGTTGCTAATCCTTGGGATTGATTTGCCCCAGTTCAAACAATTTGTATGAAAAACTTGGCGATTGAAAAGAGGTAAAATACATCTTTTAAGGATATATATTTACTTTTATAAAAGAAACAATAACTTCTCCAAAGTAGATCATTACTATAACTGTATTGTATTACTTTTTCATTGTCGATTTATCATTGATTTGGTTGAGATCAGATATTTCATCTTATGCCTACTCGAGCTCGCAGACAGGTTTATTATTTAATATTCATAAGATATCCCGTTTCCACTCTTATTTATTAGACTTTAAGACACATATTTCCACGTTTATATCCCGATGTTGCTTCCCCTCGGCAAACAAGGGAAGATTAAATATGAAAATTTAATCGATTAATTCATTCGATCACTTATACATCTTTTTATTATTTATCGATTCGCGTTCCACAACAGTGAGAAAGAAATGAGTCATTTATATGTTTTTTTTTTTTTATAGTACAGGGGACAAACGGGCAGGAGGCTTATCTGATTTTAAGTGATACCGCCGCCCATGGACACTCTCAATGCCAGAGGGCTCCCGAGTGCGGTCCCGGCCCTTTTAAGAATTGCTACGCTCTTTTAAATATTTTAATTTTTCCTTTTATTTTAAGTTACACAAAAAACTATCAAAAATAAAAATAGGTTCACGTGAAATTGTTAAAATTAATTTTTCTGTAGGAATTATGACAAATTATAATAACTTTTGTTTTGTACGATTGTTACAAAGTCTCAATATTAAAAATTAAACATCCAGTCGTTTGATCATAATAGATTTAAGGATTTACATTAAACAATATACTAAAACTTCATAAAATTGCGTCAGTATGATTCGACATTTAACTTTGCATACAATGAATCATCAAGCAAATTGATATGTATTCGTAATTGAATTTAGCCAAGCATTGGTACGAAACGACATACAACTCAACTCAGTTTTTATTCAAACAACATAATTGTTCATAATCAGTTTTATATTTTCTTTTTGATTTGTCAACTATTAGTTGCCTTTTCGAATATGTCATTCATTCGAAATTCAAATGCATAGTTTCATGAATGGTCCAATACTATACAACCAATAATTTACCTTCAATTATCCTACCAACAAACAATCAATAAATTCAGCTTTATGTTCTTAGTAAATAAGAAATATGCATTGTATTATTAAAAGCAGCGCTGAACTCACAAGTACAACGTTTATGGAAATTCTCTTACACAGTAACAAGTTGTTTAAACATTAAATACTAGTAATGGTTGCGAAAGGAATACTTAAATAAGCAGTAAGCACACTCAACGTGCGGCGGTTTAATAAACAGAAATGCTTGCTGGAAAGAAAATTTATTCAAAGGAAAATGATACCTACAGTGATGAGCCGAATTAAATTTTCAAATACAATCATACTATGTACCCTAGAGAGAACCTAGACGGCGTATATTAGGAGCTTTCATTAATAATTTTGTTTTGGTTGAATTCGTACTCCAGTGCGTGGAAGAAAATCATAAACCAATAATTTTTACTACGTCGCTCTGAGCTCTTTGATCGCGGTTGTGCGTCAAGATATAGACATAACATTTATTACTAACAAAACACAGACACAGAAAATAATAATAAAAAGAAAGAAAAATTACTTTTTTTAAATAATGGTACATATAAGTATGTAATATATCTGTTTTGAAATGTTTCCTATAGAAAGTTTACTTTTTATGAACGTAAATAAAAATGACTCGTATAATACCATATCAATGATTTAAGATGCGAGGTAACCGTCACAGAAGGTTAGTTATATTATTTTACTATAAATAATCAGGAAGACGTCTTAAAAACTGATGGACACGACACTGTTATTATATAAAAATGTATGTTTACGGTACGTACAGTATATATATATGTGTGTGTTTATATATATATTCACTATATAAGTGTTCTTTTAATATACATTAAGAATAGTAAACAAATGCGGTTGACATCATTCATATGATGGCTATTTTTTCATCACCGTATAGTTTCAGCAGACCAATGTTGGCCTAGTGGCTTAAGCATGCGATTCACATCTCTGAGGTCATAGGTTCGATCCCCGTTTGTGCACTTTCTATGTTATATTGTATGTACATTCGCTCGAACGGTGAAAGAAAAGATCGTGAGGAAACAGACATGTCTTAGACTGATCACCTACTTGCCTATTAGATTGAAACAGATTCAGAAATCTGAGGCCAAGACCTAATGAGGTTAAAACGCCACACATGTACTTATTTAGTAAAATCCCTTAATTAGCTGGACTGGAGTTTAGAATTGAGAATCGATAACATCCCGGAAAAATATATTAAGAAAAGCAATAAAAATACATGCAAAACAATCAAAAACAAATGAAGGTTAATTTTTATTCATGGCAACTCTATCAATATAACTGACGATTACACGCATTGAGTGTTGCCAGCTTAATTTAATTATTGTCGGAATAATTTATCATATGATACCTAATTATGAATGATATTGGATCTGCCTAATTGTTTATGATAGGAGCTAATTATGTTATTATATTTAACCTTTTTACGTTAATAATGCTCTAATGAGGCATGGGGTTCATTACTACGCATTGATATCTTATATGTAAAGTTTGTGTCCATCCATATATTATAATTTCACCGGGAATCGAATTCAGAGAGTCATCATAGCCACGTAGGCTAGCATTAGTTAAAATATTTATAGTTAAACGTACATGTTAACTGTCATTAATATTGTTAACTGTAAAAAACTAAATGTATTATATAAATTATAACTGTGATGCATACTAGTGTTTCTCAAATGGTCATAAAATCGTTCGTTTTTCTTGAATTCACTTGTACCTTAAAACTCTAGTATTGTCTTTTATCAACATAACTATTACACATTTAAAGAAAACACTTTTGTAACGGATTGAAGCTATGTACTCCGGGGAAATAAATACAGATAATATAACTCTTTCCACAGCTGTTATACTTTTTTACTTAAACACCTTTTGTCTTCAGTCACCGTGAACACGCACGCTGTAAAGCACACGAAACGTGTTGTAAGTTTAAATTAACTTATAATTATTTTACATAATTTTACATAGTTTCAATCCGTTAAAAAGTATTTTCTTTAACTGTCCTCCAATTTAGATTGCAATGCGCAAAAGCCAAAATTTTCAACAAAATTGCGTGATAGCAACACTTAATTTACAAGGCCCATTTAATTTGAACTATTTTGAGGCTCACAGTGGAATTTAAATATCCAGAGATAAGAAGCTCACGCGAGTGCTACGCCACAACGTCGTTTGGCTGTAACACTTAAGAGTCGAGCTTTTCATACATTTCGTTATTACAACTTTAAGGGGAACTTTTGTACTGTATTTTACGGTACTGTGATTAAATACATATATGCCTATAAACACCTGCAACACTGGCAGGTTTATGGGTGTGTTTCTAGCCATTGAGAAACTTTAGGTTCTCTTGATTTGACTATATTATTCTATGCTTATAGTGTGTTTGGCCATTTGGTTTTTTAAACTCACCAAGGTCTCACTGTGATTAGAAGTTATATTTATTTCAGAAGTTCTCTTTTTCCTCTCTAGTCTCTGGACTAAACATTTTTAAAATTCGAATAAAATACCTTCTTTTTATCTATCATAGCATAAACCTAGGGTTAATATTTTTTTTTCATTACGTTTGTAAAAAATATATGTTTAGGCAAATCTAATCTCTGTTATATATACTGAGATATGTAAACAAGTGTGTGCCGTTCACTGTCTATACTAAACTTCATTTAGTACCCGATAACACCGACCATGAAAACAAAAAACAGTACACACGTAAGAAGTTATACTTCTTTATGACTTTATTTTTCGAACAATGATCTGCTATATGCTTTATCTAAATCGGTTAAATAAAGTTAAATTAGATAAAGTTTAACAAAAGGCTTTTTTTTACATAAATGAATACAAATATTTCATTTTACCTCATTACAACTAAGATCATTAGAGAATTTCATTAATTGTAATAGAATTATTACTATCATTGTTATCGTTATTATATATTTTTCTTATTAATGGATATCCTCCGAATATCTTTGAAACAACCGTGGTAGGGACAAGAAAAAGATGGCGCGTAACGGAAAAATGTGACGGTAATTTTTTTCCAACACCGAAAAAATTCAAAAATATTTTTTTTCCACAAAATTGACAAGACCCATTAGAAAAATCACTACGTCTGACATCCTCTTTATTCGATAAGATGTGAGAGTGTATATGTATAAGGGCCTGTTCCATGTGTGGATAAAGTACCAAATAGCTATGCAACACATAAATTATTCGAAAGATAAAAAATACTGTTTATCCTACCAATAAGTAATAAATAGCTTATTTGGAACTTATTCGGAAATTGTGAAACAGACCCTTAATGTATCAACTTAAAAAAACTTTCCTACTATTGACAGAGTATCTCCAATTTAAATAGTGCAATCGTGCAATGGCCGTGCGAAGTGCAGATTAGTCACGGTACCCATCAATTACTCGTAATCCGGGACACGTGCGCACGGCTCTTTGCAAATCTACGGAGATAATGAAATTTTCCTACCACTGCTAAGGCCAGTAGAATGGAACAATTTGCACTTTTAATGTTTTTCTGTGACGTTCAAATAAATTGTTTGTATAAATATAAACGTTAATAAAAAGGACTGAAGTAGCGAATTAAGTGCGGTATGAATGACGAATATTTCTAATGCAATAACTGTTTATTATTTATTTTATTAGTGGCTCCTCAGAAAGATCAATTACAATAAAACCCTGAATTTTAGCTTCACAATTTTCCTACACTTAGTGATTAAATCATTAAATAACAGTGTATGTTACAATTAATTATATTAGATTACAATTTACATATAGACGCTGGATAAGGGACGTATTATTTTGTTTATAGACGTTTAAATTTATTTATCTTAAACAGTCTGTCTGATCCACTAATTTAATCTCAATTCAAATACTCCAGAGGTCGTGGATTCAAAACATAAGATTATTTATAAGCGTACACAATATTTTTTGAAAAGGGGCAGGAGGCTTACCTGATGTTAAGTGATACCCATGCCGTAGTGATGCCATACCGCCCATGGACACTTCAATGCCAGAGGGCTCGCAAGTGCGTTTCCGGCCTTTAAATAATTGGTACGCTCTTTTCTTGAAGGACCCAAAGTCGAATTGGTTAGAATACTTACGATAAATAAAAACATGTAACTGGTTGTAATTACAAAGCTATTAAGATCTTCGATATTTTCATTAATTACAGTTAAGTTAAGGTAAACAAAACATTATAGACTGTATTTTTTGTAGTTTTGTCTATTCAACAAAAAAAACCTAACCTTTTCCAATCGTATATACTCTATAAGTTTTGTATAATCTTTGAGTCTTCTGAAATCAGAATTCTTAATGAAGTCGCGGGCTAGCTTCAAAAGTAGAACGGCTAAATTTTAAATGACATTATTTAATATGTAGTCGCTATATTGAATCTCAACACAAGTCAGGAAATCTGATAAAACATTCATATTCCCTTGAGTAACGGAATAACCAATTAGGCACGCAAACAATTCACGGGTTTATATTATTTTTAATGCCTCCATGATTAAGTGGCACATTACCGGTAGGTCCCGGGTTCAGATACCGCAGTTAAATTGTGTTAAGCCTAAACATAGGTCTAATTCGCACAATACCTGTTTTACCTAGAACAAAGCAGTAGTTGGCGGCACTCCATGAGAGCTGTGCTCCAATGGATTTTTGAAGTGAAACTTCTTTAGGCGCATGAGGGTAACAATTTTATGGAACGTCACGAATATGTGCAGCGTTTTTGTCAAAGAAAGGAGAGAGCGATTGAGAACGATTGAGAGAGAGTGAGAAAGAGAGATCGAGAAAGAATACACGCTATTGGTTGATGTTTTCGTTTAATAGTTTTACGATGTGCCTTAGCGTCAAAAATCTAAAGTAGTAGAAAGATTAGTTAGTGTATGAAAAACCTAAGCGCTCCGTAACTACAGTGCGAACACGCATTACTCGAATTGAATACGGAAATATTTCACAAATTGTATGGAAATTTGATCTGGCTTACGTAGAGACGTATAAAAAACGATAAGTTTAAGTTGATGCATCAGAAAGCATAGTTAAATTATGAATGTAATATTAATAATTGGGATTTATTACCGTTAAAGTTGAAAAGTATTATTTGCATCGCTCATCAAACTTTCCGGTAATTTGTTATATATATTTATTGAGGAGGTGTCCTGATTGATGCAATCTCAATCTGGACATAGGTGGTACCAGTTGGCCTTTACGACCACCATACGTTTGTTACCTTAGAGTATAGGAGCAACCAGAATCATTTTGGTAAGAAATTCAATTTGTAATTTTAAATTTCATCAGTGCCTTTTTATTTGACATAATTGTGCACGAACGTTATAAAATCTCCTACACAGCTATGTTCAAGTCGGTCAAGAAAACATTACCTAGCCTTATCTTTTAATCAGCTGCGACCAGTCGCGTCCAGTTTCCTTTGTTTTATGACCCTTGTAGGAACAAAACAGAGAGACTTCAATCGTTTATACAGAAAACAGCCCTAAGGCAGCAAGCGGCCCTACGCCCTTTGTTTTCCCGGTTTGACGGTGACCAGCTGAGAATTCCCGCAATAAGTAAAGGGTAATTAATTTCTCTGAATTTCTGTTTGAGTTAGTTTGGGATAAGCGCGTTGATATAACCATTTTGTATGGAAGGTTGAACGATTGACTTATTATACAAAAAACGGTTGTCTGTAAAGTCGGTTTACTGACGATAGTTGAACATGACAACGCCATAAGAAAATACTGATGGAATTTTGCATTTTTCAAAAGAACATTATAATTTTAATTATAATTTTATTTGTTTGATAGATACTTTATATGCATATATATATATAGATGGAAATCACAATTGAATTTATCAAGTTACATTCATTTGTAGTCATAAATACAATTATGTCAATTTTTTAACGAACGAACGCTGCCGAACGCAGCCGATTGTCCCTCTTTGTCGCACGTTCCGCGCTCTCGCTTGCACTTCAAGCCTTAAATTTAACAGAGGTAACGCCGTATGCGTCATAAGCGACGTCACGCCGCATGCGTCACAAGCAAGATAACGCCGCATGTGTCATAAGCGAGGTAACGCCACCTGAGTCATAAGCGAGGATTCAAAAGTCACGTCAAAAGAATGTGAGCGTCAAAAATAATTTACTCATGTAGGTAACAAAATGTACACTTATTAAAGTCAAAATAGAAATATACACTTAATGCTTCTAATTAACATAGAACGGAGGAGAAGAACTGGTAATAAACTCGCCGCCACTCTTTTTAATCGCCGCCATCGCCAATTTTCTTTCTTTTTCACAATGTTTGTAAGGAGGAGAATGGTTGCACCATTACACCAGTGCGTACACTTGTAAGACGTGAAACTTATTTATGACTTTATTTTTCGAAAAATAGCTTTACAGAAATTGTTTGGTTGGCAAAGTAAAATTAGGTAAAGTAGAACTAAAGACTTTTTTAGAATTAATTACAATTATATTTTTAACTTATTTAATTAAATTTAGTTTTAATTATATTGTAATATAATAATTTATTTACAATAAATAAAGGCCTATATTATCATAGAAATTTTACTTTTACTATTATTATACATTATTACTACAAGATTATTACAAAATTTTACATATATATACAAATGTTTTATTTAAAACCAGATTCCGTTAATTTTGGTTTTATTTCGTTTTTTTCATAAATTATTTGAGCGTAAAGCTAAAATGTTCCGACTTTGTGTTCTCGTGGCGTGCCACACCGCAGGAATTTCTAAATCTTATAAGATAATGGATCGTTTCAAAAGAAAAGAACCTTCCGGGCTTGGAACTTTTGAATTCCTGACTCGTAATTAATAAAATTACTTTTGGGAGCTTTTCTCGACTTCAAAGTATTTTAGCATAAAAGAAAATGTTAAGTAGATGAATTATTTTTGAATGATAAAAAGAACAATTTTAGATATTTATTCACTTAGGTTTTTGGGACTTTTTAATTTCATTTTTTTGGGTCCCATTATAGGGCACCTGTGTCTCACATTGTTTTTTAAGGTAGTCAAATAGCCCAAAGAACCTTCTACCGTGAACTACAGTGATAATATATCGCTGGAATCGTATTCGTTAATGTCACTATAATGTTGTGTTTGTCACACACACAACACATCAACATTACTTGATAGCTATTTTAGTAGTGTATATACTAATTAATGCCCTCGAAGAGAAAAATTATGTTTTATAATAATAGTATATGTTTATCGATTCACACATATCAGTCAAACATTCATTAATATCGAGATCAGGTATTAAATTCGCACGGAGAAAAATCCTAGCACAGCTAACAATACTCTCACATCTCAAAATTATTTTTACAAAGAGTTCCAGTGTGTTATATCTACGCCTTACCAGTACTTGTAGTATATTTTAAAGATCATCTATTAATGTTTATATGTATAAATAATAATACTATATAAGACTACTAGAACAATTTTTTTAATGGAATCTCGCTGTTAGCCTGAAGAGCTTGCACATCTCAGCTTGGGCTGTCTTAGCGAGCGTATGGGCGTTTTCCCGCGACTATCGCAAGGGAGTCTCCTGCAAGTTGCGAGCCTCGTCTTGGGCCGTCACGGGGTGTTCAATCGCCGGGACAGCAGAACACTGGAGTGAGCGAAGTACGCTGTAACGGTCCTCGGCTTCCCCTTGAAGGCTTTTTGTATATTTGATTTTAGAATTTCTGGCTTATAATTTAAGCAATTGTGATTAGATTATTTGGATCCGTTAGGAAATATCGCTTGACGCCTCCTGGGCAGGCCATTAATGCTTTTACTTAAAAAGTTATTAAATATAATTATAGTCATTTATTATACAACACATTTATGAACTTATTATGTTACCTATTGTTAGAAGACGAAGTTTGAGCACAAAAATCTTAATGATAAATAAATTTTATACGCAGTGGTTTGCTGCAATCTCAGAAAACAAATCTCCCTAAGAATGGAAAACGCATTTAGCCTATAACAAGCATTGCAATTGATCTTCAAGATTTATGGGATTCCATTCAATGTTATCCTCGAATATCTTTTTTCATGAAAGAAAAAGCTTTTGTTTGAGATACCATAATTCTAATGAGCACTTATTATAAGAGCTTTATATAACGAGAGTTCACAAGCACCGAGAGCTACTTAAAAGAGAAACTATAATGAATATTTTATATAAGAAACATTAAATATCTCTTAAGCTACTAAATAATATATCAATTATTGATATAGCAGAACCGAGGGAAATTGTCACAAAATGAATAAAATCAATTTTACGCAGACACATGTTTTTGTTTCGTTTCTTCTTTATTCTGTCAATCGCTGACAAACAAACAGACACTTTTCAGTTATATCATCAAATAACTGACAGATATATTAAGCAGCTGAGAGTTATTCGAGAGAGCGCACCACCACCAGCGACCCACTGAAGTATTTCCGAACCAATTCGACTTAGCGTCCTTCAATAAAAGAGCGAACCAATTCTTAAAAGGCTGGCAACGTAGTCCCAAGCCCTCTGGCATTGAGAGTGTCCATGGGCGGCGGTATGACTAAACATCAGGTGAGCCTCCTGCCCGTTTGCTGTTTTATAAAAAAAAAGTAATATTATAAAACTGAGAGTTATATTATATAAGTGAGAATTATATTATACAACTGAGAGTTATATTATATAACTGACACTTATATAAAATAACTGACAGTCGTTATAAGCAACTAACTCAATATTGTCGTTAAGTTTTCTTTATGGTGCTTTGTTCTACTGCCTTTTTTTCATACGAATCTTCTGCTGACCATAAATAACAAAAAATAGTTCCATGCGATCACGCGTGATGACATAATATAGTTTATTTTTATATTTATAGACATTGTACGTTCTATATTTAAGAACATACTGTATATACATACTAGTTTATCATTATTGTTACAATAGTGGATTTACTTTTGGGTAATAAAAATTATCTAGTACAACAAACTGCCTTTTATTATGTCACAGAGCAGAGAGAGATTTTACAACAGTCATAGAAAGGCGCGAAATTTACTATAGAATATACAGGATAAATTATAGACAACTTATATTTTTAACAATTATCTTATCGGCGGACAAATCAATGCATTTTTAAAGCTGTTGTTACCAAGAGGTCACTTAGAGCCATAATATATTAAGTTAATGTCCAATTGTATTAGTGAAAGGTCGGTGGCTTATCACCAAGTACAGTCGAGTACAGCCCGCATAGATCGAGGCCATTGACACAATACTGATTTTGTTTGTGAATACCCCTATTTAATTAATTGAAGTCCGATAAAATGGATTTTATTGGACGTTTATAACTTTTTATTTTTTCATTTGTAATTGATTCATATCTTTAGAAATACGTTTTTACCAATTGAATCTTTATGACATTTTCTATAAACACTTCAAGACGCTATTAAGCATAAAACTTCAGTTGGAAGTTCTTTGCATCTTCTACCGCATTAACCATCGAAGGATACTACTCGTATCACTTCATCCGTCCGTTGATCCATAACTTAGTGTTTCTTAAGGTAGTTTTTCTTATGTGGAGCCTTCTGCTTACTGAAGTAGTATTTCCGAACACATTTGACTTATAGTCCTTCAAAATAAGAGCGTACTGGTATTTAAAAGGCCGGCCACATTCTTGTGGGAATTTGCGAGCCTTCTGGCAGTGTTAATATCCATGGGCGGGCGGTATCACTTAGCATCAGATGAGCAGTCGGGTCGTTGACCCCTTGTAGGTACAATAAAAAGAAGATCTGAGCCAATGTAACCTGTTTATATGTAACGATGTTTTAATAGATAGATAAACTTTTAAAGAAAACACTTTTTTACCGAACTAAAGCTACGTATTATTGTAAACTTATATTTTACATAATTTTAAATTTATCCGACGTTACGCGTGCTTTACAGCGAGCATGGTCACGGTGACTGAAGACAAAAGGTGTTGAATGTCTAAAAAGTATCACAGCTGTAGAAAATGTTGTATTATCTGTATTTATTTCCCCGGAGTTGGTATCGACTTTTGATGAAGGGTTTCTGCAGAAATTGCTCACGGTGTCTTCCAAAGTGTTTTCTATAAATACTAATAGATAAACGTTATAACCTGTAATACAGTGCTGACCTAAAATTAACTTATTTAAAATCACTATCAGTAAATCCTTATTTCATTTTATGCATAAACATTTTAGTATGGGTTTTGTTTCACATTGTCATATTCCCGTATCTCCCTATCATTTCATTATTCAGAACCGGGACACATCATGACTTTATAATGTATCAATATTGCCGATAAAACGCCCCACCTGCCGGCGTTCTCAGCCACCTGACAGGTTACCAACATTTATAATAATCACGTTTCGCTCAGCATATGGGCTTTTAACAGATATATGTGTGTGACAGTATCGTTATTTAGTCTCAGCCTCTATTAGGTTGAATTTTTACCCGGATATTTGGCTAGAAATTAGTTACTAAAGTTCACCACGTCATATATTATTACAAATTACTTACTAAAAAAAATATGAAACTTCCAATTTTAGCATAAACAAAAAAATACTAGTACAACATCAGAGGCACTAACTAAAATACGTTTTTTTTTCTAATTGAACGTACCGGTTCCCACAATCATAAACATTTAAGAACAGAAATCTTGACAGCCATGGTACGAACGCAAAATTCTTGAGTCAATGACCCCTTAATCTCTAGACTACTACAATAATAATAATAATATTTATTTATTTTCTCACAAAAACTTACAAAACTTCATACATGATAAATTACAACTATTTATTAATGTTTGTAAATAATTGTCATTCTTCTTTTGAGGGATAGTTATTGTTTATGTGAGACTGATGCCTGCTAAAGGTTGTGCACCTGTGTTACAGGTCATCAGGCCTGCACCACTTCGGATCGACAAAAGATAATTAGTAATAAATAATAGACAATTATGGTTCCAGTAGGTACGTCATCAAAATAAGAAATATATACATTTTTCTACAATAGTATATACATAAGGAATGTATATATTATAAGGAAAGCACAAATCACTTATAGAACTTTATCTTTATATAACTGTTTAATATTGAGATAAAAGCATACATAAAACGCAGACGGAAACCAGTGTTTATAATATCTAATATTTTCGTAGATATGGAGCCGCCTTAATCTAATAAACCGTCTATTTTGATTCCAGAAAGGTAATATCACCTCCCTCGCTTTCGAAAAACAATAACTGGAAAACATTCTCCTTATACAAAAGAGTCCCTCAATGAAGTTGCACGTCGAAGAATTTCCATGCAATAACAGTAAGGATTCTTGTGGAGCATGCTTCGTGATATTGCGCTAGGCCTTCTAATAACAACGGCATGAGAGGAAAATGTAATGGAGACTTATATTATTTCGAATATTGTGAGTATTTTTAAAGTATTTTCTTTCTTTAGCAACATATTTATTTATTTAAAGAAAAACACTTTTTTAACGGATTGAAGTATGTATTATATACTTATAATAACTTAAACATAATTTTAAATTTAACCGACGTTTCGCATGCTTTACAGCGTGCGTCACGGTGACTGACCAAACTGAATTAATATTAGTTTACAATAATACATAACTTCAATCCGTTAAAAAGTGTTTTTCTTTAAATGTGTAAAAGTTATGTTAATAAAAGATAATAGTATATTTATTGATTCTAGGAAGAAGATTTAGACCATAACGTTCGACAACTATTATAATTAGCTTGATATTTGCATGCCTATTACATGGCTGCGGTCTTTTTAAGTTATACTTCTTTTGGCGCGTTAGTACACACCGTCAAAAAAAACAGATACCCCGAAGTTAGCTATACTCAAAATTTGAGTTTATTTGTGATATTTAAATAAACTTTATTTAACTAGATAATGCGTTATAATAAGACTTTCAGTGTGTTAGAAACCTTTTTTTATTGTTAGTATCGTTTTTAAGTATAGTCTTTTATTAACATAACTTTTACACATTTAAAGAGAACCCTTTTTTAAACGGATTGAAGGTATGTATTATTGTAAACTTATAATTATTTAAACATAATTTTAAACAGCTGTGAAACTTTTTTGACATTCAACACCTTTTGTCTTCAGTCATCGTGACCACGCTCGCTGTAAAGCACGCGAAACGTCGGTTAAATTTAAAATTATGTTTAAGTTTAATATAAATATAATATCGTTTTTTCTACAAAGGTGGAATAAAATTTTTGTTATGATTTTTATCTGGTTATGCCAAAGAAGTATAACTTCTGTAACGCGTGTACATAAATACACACACGTTTTTTTTTTATCACGATACGATAATCGTTGTTAATATACCACTTTTTTGCAAATAAACCAATTAAATACCATGTATAAGATACCCATTATGTAATGTCAAAACATCTGTCTACGGCGTAGACCCATCTGCTCTTTTACAGCACTAGTCAACCTACAGTATCATTGCTTGAAGATCTAAAGAGTCTCAAACAATTCCTACAATTAATGTCTCGAATATTGTATATATCCGATCGAACAAATTCAATTTGTTTTTGCACTGGTCAAAAATATTTTCCTAAAAGTGAAGCTATTCATGAAAAAATCATGTATTAAAACAAAAATTAATTTTAGTATACTCAAACAAT
The DNA here is from genome assembly GCA_028984075.1 of Pieris mannii. Taxonomy (NCBI): domain Eukaryota; kingdom Metazoa; phylum Arthropoda; class Insecta; order Lepidoptera; family Pieridae; genus Pieris; species Pieris mannii. The sequence goes on from CM054797.1 coordinate 6,113,903, forward strand.
ATTGTCTATTTAGGCATGTCACTCATTACGAGATTTTACAGTGACGGATATATTAAAGGAATCTAAAATAGCAGTATTCAGCTTCAGCTTTCGACTCTCATCCCAGAGGTAGGTTCGATCCCCGGCTGTGAACCAATGGACTTCTATGTGCGCATTTACCATTCGCTTGAACGGTGTCCATCGTGACGAAACCGGTTTAAAAATTTAATTTTTTTTTTCCCAAAAACTGGACGGCATGTGTCAGGCACAGGAGACTGACCTACTTGCCTATTAGATTGACAAACTATAGAAACACATACAGAAATCTGAGGCCCATATTAAAAAAGTTGTATCACTACCGATTTTTAATTAATACATTGAATATACAACTCCTAAACCACTCTATCAATGTTTATTTATCGCCTAAAGCGAAACTTAATTAATAGGAATCCATTAGCAGATGATTAGTTGATCGGGATAACGGAACGTGCCAGACATACCGAATATGAAAACGCGTTATGGCATCTAGTGGTGCATATGAAGCTCAAATATGACCAGACTAATCACATTAGGGGCCGCCAAAGGTAATGCCTATCACCTAAATGCAACGTTTGAATTTATGGACTTGTAATCATGTCATAAGGTTTATACTTAACTATGTTCGGTGTATTGAAATGGAAGAAATAGTTTAATAAATTTAAACAGCATATATCCTCGGTAGAGAACATACTAATAGCTGCAGTTGCATAACAGTATATACGTATATTTTTGTAATAAAAATATTTATTGAATCATTTATATATATGTATAACCTTGATGGCTGGAAATCTTCCACAGTCCGTTCCACAAGGCATTTTCTTTAGCGACCTAGCGAACTGTGGAATCAACTATCGGCGGGGGTCTTCCCTGAGAGATACGACCTCAAAGTATTCAAAATTCGAGCGTACTACATTAAAGGTAGGCAACGCACCTTCTAAAAATGGTTGTCTATGGGCTGCGATGACTGCCATTTTTGGGCGTCCCAGAGCATCGTTTGCCCCCCTATGATATATATATATATATAATATTCTATCTACCTTATATCTTATAATTCTAAAATATATGACAGTTATAGTAAAGATTAATGTTAAAAAAAATAGTATTTTTTTAAATATATTTACTAGTATTTTTTGCTTAACACGGCGGATTAGGGATTCGCAAAGAATTCGAGTGCGAGGTGCCTAAACTCCTGGGTTGGTTTTGCAGGAATTTGCAGGAATGAATATGGGCTAAGTTACTGTTATGTATTTAACCGTTTAACAATTTGTATAAGAACGTAACACCAACTATTTTGATAACATCACCAAGAGTCTTGCGGGTTTTATTAGTAAACAAAACTACTGCGTGCGAAAAAATTTCTTTCAATTATAGTATATTATGCATTTAAAAAGATTGACATATTTATCAAAATAAATATTTAGATATTACTTAAATGATATGATGGCATAGAATATTTTCTAAACCAATATTCTAAATTCATTTATAGTTTTACAAGCTGATCTGGCAAACGTCGTTTCGCCGTGTATATCATTTATAATAAAAAATAGGGGGTTGATCGTAGAGGGGTGAAAATTAGGGGTTGTATATATTTTTTAATGTTGTATCATCAAAAAATTAAAATTTTTTAAATCTAAAATTGAAAAAACTATTTAGGGGTGGATTACCCTTAACATTTAGGGGGATGAATAATAGATGTTGTCCGATTCCCAATATGCACACAAAATTTCATGAGAATCGTGAAAGCCGTTTCGGAGGAATTTAACCACAAACACCGCGACACGAGAATTTTATAGATAAGATATAGATTTTAATTAGTAAGTCCAGATATAATTATGTATACTCAATTATACATTACAAATTGCCAATAAACATAATTTTAAAGGCACTGTGCCTTAGTATTACACAAGATGATAACTGAAGCTGAAGTTTCTACAAAGTCCTCCTCATAAGCTCACCGCAGCGCACCCCTATCAATTGCCCAGCCCCTGCCCCCCGCCCCATCCCTCAATGTTCCTCTAATGATGCCACTTGTTAGGGCTCAACGCGGACCTTCGACCGTGTCACCCGATGAATAACAAATTTTGGACTGATCCTACGCTTTAGTTGGTTGCAATCGCTTTAATACAGGCGGGTGACGTATAATAAATATACCTGTATATGTGTGTGTTGCAAGATTTTGCATGTGTAGAGCTTTAAGACTGTTTGTTCAATTTAAGGATTTAATATCCTCATTCATTTATGAGTTTATTTTCGTCAAATTGTCTTTATGCTGTGTTTAAAAAAGAACGACTGGCGAAGAGATTGATTTGTTTTAAATGAATATTGTAACTGTTAAATCAAAGTCAAAGTCAAAAATCATTTATTAATACAGGTAACATTATGTACACTTATGAACGTCAAAAAAGAAATATACATAAAATGATTCTAATTTTACATTTACTGCCAGTTCTCAAATCAAGGGCGTAGAACGGAAGAGAATAACTTGCAATAAACTCTCCGCCACTTTTTTTATCGCTAAGTTTTTTAAGGTGTCAAATGGAACATTGAGTAATGGTTGCAGCTCCTTACAAACATTGTGTAAAAAAAACTTGGCGATTGCCAGTTATTCTCTTCCGTTCTACGCCCTTGATTTGAGAACTGGCAGAAAATGTAAAATTAGAATCATTTAATGTATATTTCTTTTTTGACGTTCATAAGTGTACATAATGTTACCTGTATGAATAAATTATTTTTGACTTTGACTTTGACAACATTACCTTACACAAAATTGTTCCGTGTGCATCGTACGAACTCAAATTACCTCCATAATTCGGTAATGTTTCGGGTTTTATCGAACTATGACACCAATACTCGGGATATTGATATTTTCCATCTCACCAAGTATATGTGAGGAAGTGCTTGAAGACGGGAAGACTCTGATTTTGTTTAAGTTTTTTTTTAATAGCCTCTTTTCATACATGACAGTATTTTCTTTTTTTTTCGTAGATTGTTTTTTTGTTCTACTTTTGCGTGACCATTTGTCAGGTGGCACAGGTCAGCTCCAATCTTCTCCATTCTGGATTTTCTATGGCTATTGTATTGTTTAAGTAGTAATTTTAAATTATATTTCAGTTTTATTTGGTTTTTTATCTGTCTTTAATGTACTCAATTGTTTTCTGTTTCATATATATCGTTTATCTGTTTATAATTTAATATGTTTATGCTTTCCTTATTGCCTTAATGTATAATAGGTTTAAACCTAAGCTAATAAATAAATTAAATCTTATCTTTCTTTGTCTTAAGTCTAATTTGAATAAAAATGTATTCTTACTGTCGAATTGTTGCGTAGCCTGAGCCAGGAGGGAAGCAAACACCCGATCATCAATTTGCTTCTGGGGACGGTCATCGTCGCTGCTGCTGTATCTATCGCCACTCCATTCGAGCGAGCGCTGACGGCGTACACTTCCCGAATTCGCGACTCCATTCGGGAACCCGCCTGACAGTCCACTCAGCGAACCCGCCTTTGACCGCCGACCGGACCGCTCCATACTTGATGTTTATACCATCATGCTATTCTGTGGACGAAAATCTTACATTATTATTGGTGTCAATCGCTTTTAAGCATATATTATTTCTAATTTAAATCATCGTATATTATATACTAGCAGACTCGGCCAATCGTTGCTGTGGCTAATGTTTTTGTTATATTACATAGTAGTAAACTATTCAAGGGAAACGGTAGGAGAACTTGTGTCAAATGTTGATTTTTTTAACACAGCGCCATCTGTTAGAATTGTATCAAATAATAAACAAAATTGCCGCAATAAAATAAAATTGCGGCTATAATTAAAGATCTAAGCTATCCTTTCTCTTAATTTCTATTCTGCTCACGGTGTGCCAATTTAATTTAAAATCGGTTAAGTAGTTTAGGAGTCCATCGCGGACAAACATCGTGACAGGAGATTTATATATATTAAGATTACTAGCTGCGCGAGCGAACTTCGTTTCTTCTTAATGACTTACTTAAGTTTTTAGTACATACCAACATGGAACAATTTCCTATGCTACCCTAGAGACTGTTCGGTTTTCCGGAATGAAAAGTTTTTAGGGTTATTTTTCTCTTTATAAACCTCAGAGTTCGTTGTAAGTTCTTATAAATAAAAATAAGGGTTGATCGTAGAGGGTAAATGGAAATTAAGGGTTGTATGTATGTATGCAAAAAAAGCAACAAATTTTGTCTAAAAAATAAAAAATAAATTTTGGAGCGGACACCATTTATCACTTAGGCTACAACATAGTAGCCGATTCTGAGATTTTATATAATATGCATAAAAAATGCATAACAACAGGTCGAGGCGTTTCGGCTCCTCCTATGGGAATGAACATTGTGACACAATAGTTTTATATATTATATTTTTTTTTTATTTATTTAAAGTTATTTTTTACATGATAGTACAGCCGTAAGCCCTAGACATCTAAATCAGAGTAATTTCTACCTAAACAATTGTTCAGTCTTGTTTATGTCTCAATTGTATAGTTTTGTTATTGAAAGAAAATTGTAACCCCACTATCAAATTCCATTCTCCAAATAAAAACTGACACGTTATTTTATAGCATAACGACGTCGTGAGCGGAAACGAACAACTGTAATAAAGAGCCTACAAGTTGTTTGCTTAGCGACCCAACATAAATAGAAAGTTGGTGAATTGGTGAGGGTGCGTGTTCGAGGCCTAATCCATAGGATTCCGTCCAGACGACGATCGTTTTGTGCACTAAAAACAACTTATATCGATTCAGTTAGAATCTAGCAATCTTCCATGCGTTCAATTGTTTTTATGTAAACTGCAGTACAAGCCTTTGGTGTTCTAAATTCAAATTTTGTTTGAGTGTGTGAGTGAAAAACTCAACAAAATTTGAATTCTTCTATGTTATATTGCTTCTATTTTCAAAATACTAAATTCTAGAGGTAATCAAATTTTCACGAGAAAATTTTGTGTATCTGCTATCTCCCAATTGGAAACGCAAGAAAAACCGGGAAATATTTAAGGAATCAATAATTACTCCAGTTTTAAAGCCTCACAATACTAATATAATGTTGCAAAGTCAAAGTATTAAAGAGTTCAATTCTAGGAAAAGCAGAATTGTTTCGAAAATCTCAATTATACTAATGGGTAAGTTTCAATCTCATAATAACATTAGTAAAGTAATTTATTATTTTATCTTAATATTTATAGTCAGATTTGTATTTTATTGAAACTAATTACAAAGAGAAGAATATTCTTATCACATTTTAAATTGTGTCTATGCAAATCGTAATTATAAAATAGCTTCCTAAACTCAAATATCGTTAAGAATCGTATAATGTGCCGTCGGGAATGTAAAGTCGACATCAAAGCGAGTTTACTCAACAAAAATCCAATTTCATTGGTGTACGCTATATAATAATGAGTATGTATATCGTGTTTATTAAAAACGGAAACAAAATGCTAAAGGAAGAATTTATTAAACACCATCCACTGTCATTCCAAATATTTGGACTGCCTCAATTAGTATGCACCCAAATTAATTTGAAATACTTGAACCTTGAAGGGAACTTTTTAGACTATAATAATAGACTCGTTAAACCTCTGTGGGGATTGGTTACAGACTTTCTTTTATTGGTTTTTATTATTAGTTATTCTATTTTTAAATTTAAACGTTCCATACGTTTCATTTAAATGGTGCTATATTGTTTATTTAGCTATTAAATAATTTAGTTTAGTTTTGAAGCTTTAAAAAAATAAAATTGTCCATTTCTTCATACTATATTATTGTTCTATGATAATTTGAGTAATCAGCTGCCCACTATTTCACCCAAATCAATATAATAGTATCCTGGCCAAGGCTATTAACTTAAATAATTAATTAATATTTAAAAAAAATTGTTGATTCACAACCGTGATTCAGACAGGGTTGAGAGTTGCACACTTAAACGGCCTTTTAACACATCATAGAATTTAAAAAAAAATGTGTGTGTACCAGAGTACACAGGTAAGAAGTGAAACTTCTTAACGACATATCATTTTTCTACTATTTGCAACTTCACGAAAATGGGGTAGATAAGGCTTAAGCCTTAAGAAAAACAATTTTTTCAGTCATATTTATTAATACTTGCTAATTTTAACAGATTTATATACATTCACTGATACTTACAACCAAAAAGTGAGGTTAACCTCAAATAAATATTAAAATCATGCTCATACGTGTTGAATTTATAAAACGAAATGTATAATCACTCTCACTTTTCTTGTAAATTCACTTAAATTTGACCAAGTCTTTTTATTTTGTCACATTAAAATTAATATATTGTTATTCTTATTTCAAACCAAACTTCAAAACTAATATATTGTTGCTATTATCATATATTACATTATATTCTTTACGTCACTATACTAAACTTCGATAAAAAAAGCAACATGACGCGTAACCGAAAAACGTGACGTTATCTTACAAAATTTCTCCCATACGTCGATAAAGAAGTTTCACTTCAAAAATATTTAATACATTAAAACTTCTTTATTGTATAGACATGTGTAATTTTTTTACGATTTGATAAAGTACTAACTACATTTCTTGTAGAGGCCAGCTACAAATTATTATACATAAATACTAAATCACGATCGTAATTTTCTTTAAGCATCCTCGTAGCCATATTCTGAAGACCAAGTTTGCGATCGACAATGCGTTTTAATTGAATACAGGTTTCGTATTCACCAAAAAACTAAAACGTATTTCACTGAGTTATTTCAAAAACAAAAATGATATCCAGAAATACGCATAATCAGTAAACGTAATATCTTATTTTATTATTATTAACAAAGTCACAAGCCTCCAAGAACTGATATCCTAAACGGGTCCAACTACGCGAACCAAAACAAAAGATTACAAATAGATACTTAAGATTGCGGTTCACGTCACGTATAAAATAAGCGTGAGCCAAATGGGGAACAAGACAGGCATAAGAAATATGAGCTAAAGGCAGACTTTGCTATATTAAAGCTGCATCTTTCGCTTAGTGTAAACGGGAGTTACTATCATACTTTTTCTTAATACATTATTGAATTCTATAAACGAATCCTTTCTTGTATGGTGGAAATAATTGTAGAGGTAACTGGAATAGCAGCCTAAAAATCGATAAATCTATCTATACTAATATCATAAAGAGGAAATATTTTGTAATATAGTAATAGTATTTTCGAACCAATTCGACTTAGGGTCCTTCAAGAAAAGAGCGTACCAATTCTTAAAAGGCCGGTAACGCACTCGCGAGCCCTCTGGCATTGAGAGTGTCCATAGGCGGCGGTGAGCTTCCTGCCCGTTAGCCCCCTGTTCTATAAAAAAATAATAATAATATGTTTCTAATGTTTTCACGCAAAAATTATCCGGACCGTTTTCAAAAACACTTTCACCAGATGGAAGCTGACACTGACTAATATAGGTTATATAAGATTTTTAAAAATCTCTAGCAAGTAATAATAGCCCTTGTTGTAAAAAATTCTCCATGAAAAATATTAAGGTTTTTATAGAACGTATAAAGTATCAAAATAAATGTTTGATATGGGCGCCTATACCGAATCAGAACTTGAAAACATGAAATTATTTAGATGCTATAAAACAAAACTACGTCTACTAGTGTGTGTTGTCTGTATTGTGTATGGCGAAGTTCTTAGACACCGAAATCCTATAAATATATATCTTCTATAATACCATAGAAAAAAGTATTGCATTTGATTTTTGTTTTTATTTTTAACAATTTATATAGCAAGTTAAAAATTCCTGGACTACTATAAATTTTTAATTGCTTCAAATCAAGAACTTTAATACCTAGTATTTACATACATATTAAAAATAGATATTCATACATTTTCCTATTACTCCATTGGTGATTCAATATAAACCTAAAAAGATTCGTTTCAGGCTTAAAATAGTATAATAAATGATCGTACAAGCAACGAGATTTGTTCAGCGACGTGAGTCCCAAACTCCCAGCTCGCATTCACTAAACTTGCAACGTCATTTTATACAAGAATAGGGGAAAATGTAACAAGGTTCCTCTTCAATATTTATAATCTGTATTTTACATTTTTGTCTATGTCATGTGTCATCTGTCAAAAGCTCTAGGAAACAACACGTGGTGTTAGTTTAACATATGTATGTGAGACTAACTAATCAAAACAATTTTTTGGATATATTTGAGGTCAGTCACAACGGACCTTCTCTTTTATTAAACATTTTATTAAACTTAATTTTTAAACAAAAAATGATATGGGGGACGGGTATATTGATTTTGCCCAAAAACTATTTAAGGCAAACAGTTTAACATTGTTAATAAAGCGATTGCTTTAATAAGTTGTATATACAATAAATCGGGAGGTTGAAGGTAGACGTGAAACAACTCGTATCGTGTCCCCAATTCTTTGTATTTTTAAAATCAAACAAGAAATAATATCGTTTCAAAAGTAGGAAAAGTGGTGTAATATTTCGAGATAAAAAAGTGTAAATGTTATTCCGCCGAGAAATATTGTAAAAGCATAAATAATTCGCCAAAATCACAACGCTTCAAACGAGTGACTTTTGTAGATAACTTATGTTGAAAAGAATACCTAAAATGCAGGAATTGTGCACAATGAACAACATTAAAGTGTAATAGTGTAGTGATGTGAAGTGAACTAATTTTTGCAAAAAATAACGGCACAAGTGTTAAGACTTGGTATAACACTGACTCATTTAGTGTCTGTGACGCGTGTAACTTGTACGATATTTTCAAGCATAAGCAGTAAAGACACTTAGTCAAATCGCTTGCAGTGCCGGTGACGTTCTCATTGGGTTCGAGTTCAAATCTCTCTAGAGAACCATAACTTTCAAAAATTTATTTTTCAATAAATATTGAACACTTAATTTTAATATAAGAATATCACAAATAGAATATAAAAAATATATATACTCTTTCATAGAGGGCACTAAGTGCATCATAACAGGCGATGGAGGAAATAAAAAATATGTTAGTTATCATGCAGCAAGATATAAAGCAACAAAAACAAGACATGCTAGATATGAAAGAAGATATTAAATGTACAATAATCAACAGCCTCAACGAGAAGTTTAATCACTTAGAACTAAAAAACGAGCTTTTGGAGAAAAACCTAGAAGAACAAACAAAAAAAATAAACAACCTAGAAAGACAGTTTAGACGCAAAAATCTAATCTTGTTTGGCGTAGAAGAGAGCGAAAAGTCATACGATGAACTCGAAGAAATGGTTATAAACATAATAAATACATACATCAAAATTTCATGCGAAACTCACAATATAGAAGCTGTTAGAAGACTGGGGAAAAAAGGCGAAAAAGTTAGACCAATTGTAATAACATTCAACACATTGGGATTCAAATTAAAAATCCAAAAAAATATTCATTACCTCCAAAATACTTCATATTACCTAAAAGAAGACTACCCAATCGAAATTTTAAATAAGCGTAGAGAACTTCAAGTCCAAGTTCAAAAAGAAAAAGATGCAGGCAATACTGCCTTTATAAAATACGACAAAATTATTATATTGAACAACAAACAACCGTTGCATAAACAGTCAAACAAAAGAAATCTCTCTGAATCCCCGGAGACACTTCACCCCGGCAGCCAGGGTATTCAACAAACTAAAAAGCAACCACCTAAGAAAAACAAAGGCAGCATGAAGAACTATTTTATACAAAAGCCCAAACTAATCCTTACTCAAGCAGAAACAACTCAACGCCAAACGAATACATCACAACACAACACTGAATAGCAATCGAAATCGGACTCTCTCCCAACCTCAAATCTCCCAATACGGCCGGTCACCGCGGGAGAGTACGACCAAAACCCTCCAAAAAAAGCCACACAGACTATGATCAGACAATACAAAAACTCAACCAAATTAAAAATCGCAGCTTACAACGTCAGGACCCTATCTTCACATGAACGCTGGTTGGAGTTAAATGAAGCAACAAAAAAAATCAATTATGACGTAATCGGCATCTCAGAGATCAGACGACTTGGTAATAAAATAGAGGAATATGACAACTTAATATTCTGCTACATTGGTAGTACACCAGGTAAATTTGGAGTGGGCTTTATTATTAAGAAGTCTCTTAAAAACAACATCGAAAGCTTCATCGGCCTAACAGAACGAGTGGCAATGCTAAATTTAATACTTCACGAATTTAAGATATCCATTATACAGGTATACGCACCCACCGAATCCGCAAAAGAAGAAGAAATAGAGGAATTTTATAAAACTATCGACAAAGCTATGGAAATAACACATAAGAACATTATACTAATGGGCGACTTTAATGCGAAGGTAGGGGCTCCTAAAGAAGGTGAATACTTAATAGTGCATCAACATGGGGACGGTGAAAGAAACGATAGAGGACAGAGACTTGTCGACTACGCACTTGAACACAATCTAACTATCATCAATACATGCTTCAAGAAAAACCGTAGCCGGAGATGGACGTGGCGATCTCCAAATGGACAACACAAAAATGAGATCGACTATATACTATCCAACGAACCAAAACTATTCAATAACTTTGAAGTCCTGAATTTAAACTATCCGTCAGACCACCGATTAATTAGATCAACATTAAAAATAGCCAAACAAAAACAAAGTAGAGTAAAATTTACAAGCAAAAACAACTTTCAACTGAAGACCAAAGACGAAGTAGTAAGATATAACAATAACTTAACCTCAATGCTACCCTACCCTTCTTACAACCTGAAACATACATCAATACAAACTTATCACGACAAAATAGTAAATGCTATTAGCCAAAGCTTGCAAAAAGCTCGAGAAAAGGGAAGAGAGCCACATAGACACCACAAAATACTATCAGATCGCACCGTTCTATTACTGAAAAGAAGAAAAGAACTACAAGAAAGAAATAATAAATCGAGATCAATGAGAAATGAGCTTTCCGCCCTCTACAAAGTGACAAATAAATACATAAAAAGAGATTACGCTAAATACAGAGAAAATACTATAGAAAGACATCTACAACACACAGGAAGCACAAAGAAGGCCTTTAAGGAGCTTAGAACGAACAAAACCTGGATAGGAGGATTAAGTAAAGACAACAGAACTTTGTGCAAGCGCACTGCCATTATCAATGCGGCGACAGATTTCTATAGAAAGTTATACAGGGATAACATCCAAATATAATCCAAATAATAACATCTCAAGCACCAACGAAAATAACGACGAAATAAGTATAAAACCAGTGGACGAAATGGAAGTCCAAGTAGCAATAAATAGCTTAAAACTGGGAAAAAGCCCTGGATCGGATAACATAACAAATGAAGTATTAAGACTAGCACACAAAACATTAGCTAGACCACTAGCGGAACTATTTAACTTAATACTGCAAAAGACTAAAACGCCCATACAATGGTCTGAATCGGACATCATACTCATCTATAAAAAGGGTGATCCCAAAGATATTGGCAACTACAGACCAATAAGCTTACTCCCGAGCCTCTACAAACTCTTCTCAGCCATTATAAATAAAAGAATCAGCAGCACATTGGAATTAAAACAACCAATAGAGCAAGCAGGCTTCAGGAAAGGTTTCTCAACTGTGGACCATATACACACACTTGAACAAATCATTGAAAAGTACCAAGAACAACAAAGACCGCTATACATAGCGTTTATTGACTATCAAAAAGCATTCGATACAGTAACACATGTAAGTATATGGGAAAGCCTAAAACAGCAGGGAGTTGAAGACGTATACATACAAGTCATAAAGAGCGTATACAAAAACAACACGGGCAAAATTAAGCTAGAAACTCTAGGACCAAGTTTTACTATAGAAAGAGGCGTACGGCAAGGCGACCCCTTATCTCCAATAATATTCATAGCAATTCTGGAGGCTATCTTCAGGAAGATAGATTGGAGTAAGTCAGGCCTATATATAAAAGACAAATACATAAGTCACTTAAGATTCGCAGATGACCTAGTGCTGTTATCAGAATCCAGCACCCAGTTACAACAAATGATGGAAACTTTACATTCGGCTAGTATCAAGGTGGGTCTGAAAATGAATCTCGCTAAGACTATGGCAATGACAAATCGGCGGAGAAGAATATTAACAATAGATAATGTGCCACTCGAATATACAGATTCATACATCTATCTAGGTAAGCAAATTAGTTTTGATCCGAAAAATAACGAACTAGAAGTGAAAAGAAGAATACAACAAACTTGGAATAAATATTGGAGTTTAAAGAAAATCTTTAAAAGTGGCCTGCCTATTACCATAAAAACAAAAATTATGAATTCTAACCTTCTTCCAAGTTTGACTTATGGTTGCCAGACCTGGAAATTCACTTCAAAAGTAAAAAATCTTATCACCACCTGTCAAAGAGGACTGGAACGCAGCATGCTTAAACTAAAGAAATCAGACAAAATACGACACACAATAATAAGATCAAAAACCAAAGCAACAGATGCACTGAAATACGCACAAAAACTTAAATGGAGATGGGCTGGCCATGTCGCGAGGCTTAAAGACCGAAGATGGACCACAGAAGTGACCTTTTGGAATGGACCTCAAGGTAAAAGAAATCGAGGAAGACCACATACTCGTTGGGATGACGAGATCAAAAAAGTAGCCAGCCCAAACTGGAAACAGACTGCACAGGACAGAGACAAATGGGCATCTTTGGAGGAGGCCTTCACCCAATAATGGGGTTCCTACAAATTATATTATTTAAGTATCTAAAATCTAACCAAGCTAGCTAATAATACAATAAAATAATGTAATAGTAAATATTATCTAGTAGTAAATATGATATATATAGTAGCAAATATTATATAAGTAGTATATTAATAACAGTAAATAAAAATAAGAAGGTATTAATTTTAATTAGTTAAGTAAGCGTTTGGAGATGGGTCAATGTAAAAAGTTATATTTGTAGGAAATAAAAGGCTTTTTTATTTTATTTTATTTTATTTTATATACAATAAATTATATGTAATTTCCTTTTATAACTTTTCTTTATTTTATTGATTTACTAGGCTCAATGCGCGTTAAAAATTGGGACACCTTCTGTGAGTGCAGCTCAGCATTCAAACAAACCATACACACTACTACCTAACAGCGCAGATGGTGATGTTATAAAAATGAAGAGCGTTTTCGATTCCTGAGCGAAAAAAAAAATATTACAAAATCAATTTTTTATTTATTTATAGCCATACACATATTTCAAGGTTATACAAAAAACTACTACTGCTGAACAGCATAATACTGAGCCAGGACCAGTTACAACCACAACACACATGTGACACACTTAAAATTTACGCTATTCTTTTTTTATATTCATAAAATTTTGTGTGTTTCATTAGTAATAAATGTTATGTTAATTGCATATAAACTTAAAAGTATATAGATTGCTCGGTAACTGATCATACCACGGTTACATTATTGTCTCGGAATGTATCAACGGAGACAGATATCAACACTGTATTAGGTGTTAATTAATTTACGACACGCCATAATTACCAACCCAATAACGCGGATTAATATTCGATTAGGGGTGAAATATATCAGATTTTATTGATATCCACCGATAAATGTGACATATTCATTTAATCGATCGTTTTGATAGGACGCGTAAGGGTTTTGGAAAAGCTGCTTTCTTGTAGTGTTTGAGCTTTTTTTGCCGACTTACCCCTTATATGAATAAATGGGCAGATAACATTAAATGATCCTAATCCTTGGGATTGATTTGCTCCAGTTCAAACAATTTGTATTAAAAACTTTGCGATTGAAAAGAGTGGCAGAAAGTTTCTTGCCAGTTCTTCTTGCCCGCTCTACGCCCTTGACTGGCGAACTGACAGTAAATTTAAATTTACAATTAATTTAATTATTTGACGTTCATAAGTGTACTTGTTTGCCTATATGAATAAAGATACATATTTTTTTAAACATATATATGAATACCAAACTACTGTATCAGTTCTATCGTATTGCATTACATGGTAGATTAACGTGGCTTTGAAAAAGCTGCTTTCTAGTAGTGTTTGGGATATTGTTGCCGACTTGCCCGTTTTATGAATAAATAGGCAGATAGCATTTAATACGAAACGTATTTTTAAGGGCATTCATTATTAAGCGTATACTGATACGATAGTATACACGTCAGAATAATGAGGCTTTCGTGAAGCAAGACTTCTAGCAGTTTCTGGGCATTTTTTGCCGTCTCGTCCCCTTTATTAAACGGGTAGATAACATTAACACATAATATGAATACACAAACTACGTTACGTATATATTTTAACAGAAGCATCGTATCGCTTTACGCGTAAGAATAATGAGGCTTTCGTAATGGAAGATTTCTAGCAGTTTTTGGGAAATTTGCCGACTTTATACAACAATATATAGCCGACAAACTAAATAATATACAATTAGAAAACTACGAACCGCAATCCAACAGTATACGTGGGCAACACTGATTATGTTTAGAACTGGCCAGCTAGAAATGCTAATGAGAACTTTTTTGAATTTCAATTTTAGAACTCTTTGGTAACCTAATGTAGTTTATTGCATTCATTTGTCATTTGTTTTTGTAAATTGGCGGCAAATCTAAAACTTTTGTTACACGTGAAAATGAACCTAACGCGAGAAAATTTTCGGTCAACGATTTATTATGACTTTCGTTGTGGGCTTACTCGACAACAAAGCTATGATAGGCTGCGATCTCAATGATGATCCGAGTGAGGGACGTCCTTTGGCGTCCTTTGACGTTACGTACTACTACTACAGTTACCTAGGTCTAAGGGCAGCGACTGACATTGAATATTCACTCAATGTGAGCGCGTTACAAGTTGAATATTCAGCATGTCAGTACTTCGAGCCGAGCAGCTCGATACGAGCGCCAAGCACCCTAGCGCGCTCCACTCGGCTGTCGATTTTTTGGCGAATCCCTTTGAATGTTACATTACAAGTCAGTCGCCACCACCACTACGTCCACCATTTTCACTGCAACTGCGGATGGGATGGAGCATAGGCGAATCGCGAATATTCAGGTGTTGTGAGCATGCTCAACTATTCAAGCAAATATTCACATCGAGCGGAAATTCGATGTCAGAAGTCCTTACGAAATTATGATTCATGAACTTAAAAATTACATCATGAAGCGAGATATGAAGTGATCTAAATAATATGTCGCATAGCTGACACCATATAGATTTGTATAGCTTGTGTTTAGCACTTCATACGATTCACAACGTATATAATGTATTTCACATAACGTATGTTGACAGATCCAATCTCCATGACTATTGAGCTCCATGGTTCTATAATTGGATATACGTGAAGGCTGTACCTAACTGGTATGACGTCCACTAATGTAATCCAGCTAGGAACTAATCTGATATCGGTGCGACTCAGACACGGACTCCTAGCTAATTGGGTTGCGTTTAATCCACAATGCAACTTTAGAGTCGTTGTCGCGTTTAATACGCCCTGAAAGCTTAGTTACTACCGAGAATTATATGTGTCAACTAAAATACTTTGTGTGAGTTTTTAAAATTTCTTTATAAACGTGTTTAAATATTAACTACTCAACAATACTTTGGCATTTAAGTTTGTCACACTTCGTAACTTCTACAATTAAATCAGCCAAATTTCACTGTTTTCTAAAGGAGGCACGTCATCATGGAGGGGATAATTCCTGCTTCTGATGCCCATTCATCTTAACCACACCCTTAAAAATTAAATTATTACTAACATTTGGAAAGTCACCTTACATACACTTACTTAAAATCTCAAACAATATATACCTGTCCTATTCTATTACAGAAAATATTTTATTGTTCCATATTAGGGTTGCCAGGAAGAAATCGCTTGTTAGCGATAAGGCCGCCCTTTGCCTAATAACTTATGTTACCTACTTACTTTGTGTTTTTATATATTTATAATTTTATATATGTGTAATTATGGTAACGAAGTATAAACAAAAATATTATTTTTGGGCAATAAAGTTTTGTTATGTAAAAATCATAAAGTTAAATACAGTTTACAAAAGCAATAAACTAGCTACTCTCAACACTTTACTTTACCTAAATATTCTGTATATTGTGGAAATTAAGTTTTTCTTTCATAATCAACGGGCTTATATCCTTCAGCCTGTGACCAAATCAGATTCTGAGCGTCTCCAAGGAGCTGGACAAGCCCATCTAGCAAAAGCTTCAAGCAACACGGGAATTTATTTTTGTCTGTTCATTTTGTCAATCGACGCACGGTTTTAAAATAGTTGCGCTCTCTCAAATCTCTCATCATACTCTGGCTGCAATCTGTACGAATTTTTGGCAATGGAGTAAAAATGTAAAAATTAGATAAGATTTACTATTATTAAGACATAAAGAATGGAACTAAAACACATTGACAAACGGAAAATTGAAAGTTTTTATACTCTGATTTTAAAATGTACAATTTTGAATTTGAATATTGTACACCAATATTATAAATGTAAATGATAATTAAAAAGTAACATTATGAACACAGCCTATTTCAGTGGAAAATTAGCTGCGTTCTATTATCTCTAAATGTGATTTCACGGTCCATAAATACAATCACCTGAGTCACAACAAAATAATTCAATTTCGTTCTAAATAGCTGTATGGCCCGTTACCAAATTTCCTTTGAGATCTCGAGCGTACCCTGAGTGCTACGAGCCGGCACGTCTCCAAAGTTAGGAATTCCAATTTTGAAAAGTTTTCAAACAAGGTCCGATATTGACAGGAAACATCAGAAACTCACTTAGACACAGGTCATCTTGATACTAGGGCTCTTGTAATACTTATCAAGAATTATAGGTAGTTTTGAAATTATTGAACAATTACGCTAGATCGCAATCCGAACAAATACGAATATTAGTTAATGTGTGCGATATAAAAATATTTTGTTTTATAAGTCTTGTTAATTGAAATTTCATAATATATGTATTATGTATACGTAATCAGGTTAAAATGGCTCAAATTTTTAGTTACACGGTAGATGTTTTTTTTAAACACTACTTTTTCTAATATTGTTTTTAATCTTATGCACAATATTAAGAAGCTGTGTACAGCGCCATCTGTTAGGTAATGATTGAACTATGATAATATTTATGTTATAAGCTGCCATCTAGCGGTAGCCCGTTGTATCAAGTTAATATGTGAAACTAGAAGTGCTGCCATTATGTTAGGTACATAGTAAATGTTATGTTATATATGTTTTGATTTTAGCTAATCTTGGACTAATACTAATCCACTCTATTATGATCCAATCCAATTCGATTGCATTTTATTTTCGCTTCGATTTTCTAAGTAGTGTAGTAAGATTACATTGTGGACTTTGTGGCTTTAAATATCTATTTAAAGCCACAAAGTATTATTACGAAGGATGATACAAAATGTGGACGAAATTCAATAATTATAATTATGTCGTGGATAATGTAATATCTATACTAATATTATAAAGAGGAAAGATTTGTATGTAAGTATGTTTGTAATGAATTGGCTCAAAAAATACTGGACTGATATTAAAAATTCTTTCACCATATAAACGCTACATTAACACTGTTTAATATAGTCTATTTTAATAGCAAAAAATAACAATAATATACCACTTAAACTATAATAATGTTACCCAAGGTGTAAAGGAATGCCTATAAAATATTTTTCATCGCATGCCCTGCACCAAACTATTGATGATAGAACAAAAAAATGTTCCACAAAATATCGTGCGTATACGAAGACCATAATACAGTATCTACATTTTTTCTCTTAAATACAGTCACGTAAGTAAAAATTTACAGCCGGGACTAGCCGCTAGTGATTCATAAAATACAAAAAAGCTAGTTTACGATACCAATATTATTAAAATTAACGCAAATATGTTAAAATTGAATTAAAAGATTTACGTTTAAATAAAAGTACCAATTAACAGAGAAGACGAGACATATTTTGTCATAAACCGACTAGTAAGTTTTATTTGTGATATTTGTAATACAAATTATTATTATCCCATTTTATATATTATGTGCCATAATTACTCTTAAATTTGTTAATTTCATTAAAATCTGATTGCAAATCAATAATTATTGCCATGAATTAATGAATTATGTAATAGTATTACTAGCTTACTAAAAAAGTAACTAATTTGACACCTCACGTGGGCACCATTAATTATAAACATATATTATCCAACATGAAAAAGAGACACAGGAAAGAAGAAGAAAGAAGAAGCTGATGCTTAGTAACATGGACTTGGAACAAATGGACACAAAGCCAGAGAGCAAATGTGTCGCCGGCCTTTTAAATATCGGTACGCTCTGTTTCGTTGGTTCGGAAATACAGTGGTCGGTTCTACATAGTGGTGGTGCGCAAATCTGCCTCAAATGAATAAAATGTATTAGCTTTAAATTTTATATTCAGAGATTTTCAGTAAATATCTATTGTCGAAATACATCACATCCAGCATTAAACTTAAGCCGCCGCCATTTGCGTCAGCCACAGCCTGTCACCATTGATATGTTTTAAATCCCGATGTATATATTATCTTTATAATAAACTACACAATTTGAAACAAAATAAATACTGTCTACGTTAATAGAAAAAAAGGTGGGAAGACGACATCAGACGAGTGGCAGGAGTGATGTGGAACAGAGTGGCCCAAGAAAGGTTTTTTTTTTGTTTTTTTTGTCTTTTGTTTCAAAGTTCTGTTTAAGAAAGGTTTGAATGGAAAAGGTTGGAGGATGCCTTTGCTGACTAGCAAACAGATCTGCAGAAAACCAGCGAGATACAAATATTTGAATAGTTTTTTTCTTAACCTTCTAATGCTTAGTTTAATGTAATCTATGTTTATATGTGTACCTAAAATTGATCTGAATAAAAAGCTATATTAATATTATTAGTATTATTAATAGAACAGTGGGCAAATGGGTAGGACACTCACCATAAGTTAAGAAATATCGCCGCCCATGCACACTCATGCAGAACTCATGCACTCAATGCAGAGAGCTAACGGCCATTTAAGAATTGGTAGACTCGTCTTTATACGAGTACACTTTTTATTTTTATTTTACAAAATAATATATATTACAATATGTTACATTAGAAAACCGCTTTGGTTTTTATTAATGTAACCATAGCAGTCTTGTTTAGGAGCGCGACAACTGCATATAAAAGTAGTTTTTTAGTTTAGAATTTATAAAACCTGTATAGGTATTATAAATATAATCTGACTAGGTCTGGTCCTCAGATTTCTGTATCTGTTTAATGATCATTTGTCAATCCAAGGCATTAGGCAAGGCGATCAGATCAGATGTGCCTGACATACGACGTTGACTTTTTGGTTCGAAGGCAAGCCGGTTTCTTCATGATGTTTTCCTTCACTGTTCGAGCAAATATGAACCACACATAGAAAGAAAGACCATTGGTACACGGCCGGGGTTCGAACCTACGACCTCAGGGATGAGAGTCACACGCTGACGCCACGAGAACAACACAGTTCAAAACCGATACTTAACGGATGGAAATATACTATTAATACAGCGATTCGTGACGGATAACCAAATGATGCAGAAGAGAATACATCATACTACATTTCATCCAAAAGTATTCAAGATTTAACACAAAGTAATTTCGTGATGACAGATGGGTCAAGAAGACCCTTACTTGGAATGACCCAGTAGTAAGATAAAAGAGAAGAAATGCCAAAAAGCTGGGACGATGGAATAAAATGGTTTAGTTGGGAAAGATTAGAAAATGTTGGCGAGGAAGAGAGACAAGTGAAGTACTAGCGTGAAACTGTGACCGGCCCATTTCCAGTTTAACTCTTTCGCATGTTTTATGACTCCTTATGTTTGTACGGCTACGTATCACACCGTTTTTAGTTTTCTATTTTCTATGGCATACTCCAATCTTCTTTATTAGAGTCTTATTGAAAATTCTGGCATTTGGCATCTATATGACAGATATGGATTCGCAAGTACATACAGCGTATCGACTGGTTTTAGTATGCCCTTATTTTTCCATATCCGTAACTCTATAATAAAATATCAACTTCACTGGATTTATTAGTTTATTACGAACAAATTAATCAAAGTTCATTGCGTGAGCGAATGGCGCTAAATCAAGCGTGAGCATTGCAATAAAGACTGCTATTAATTAAGATAGAGACGGCACACTTGGCTAGGTTCCCATCGTATGGCTCTTTCACGGGGCTTTGCCCATTCAAAGAAATATGTATTTACTCTGCTGGCAAGCCTCGAAAACTTGAGACTTTCCTGCATCACAACTCCGCATTTACAGTTACAGTTGCTGTTGTTGGATCTGATACTTGGACATTGACCATGATAGAGAATTTATTAGTAGACAAAGAGATGGAGAGTCAGGAGACACTAGGAGATCGAGGATAGGCGAGCCCAATTGACTAACCCCAAAAACTCCGTTAAACATCATGAGAGAATGTGTGAAGAACGGAGTGTTCCAAAATGATCTGGGTATACCCACCGGCAACGAACTTTGGCAGACCTAAGGCCATGTACTGTGACATGTTTAGTAGATATCCATCACCGACAACTTACGAGAAAGAGTAACGCATATAAACAAGAAATATAAAAAGTATCAAAATAAGTCCACCACCGGAAAGATTCCAACACAGTTACAGGAATGTAATAAATGAATGCCGAAATCGCTTGACTTTACCGCAGCAAAACCCTCAACACAGCTGTTCCAGGTTCCCTTCTTTTTAACAAAATCACTGAAAATCCCCTTGCTCATAAAAGCTTTTTAAAACTTTCGTCTCCCTCTACCCAGTTGTATAAACTTTAATTTATAGAGGAAAATGATTTTTTAGAAGAACGTAATTAAAGTGATTTATTTTGTTGGGGAGTTCTACAGAGCTAACTGGGTCTGGGCCAAGTAGGTGACAGGGTGATCAAAATAATTTCAAAAAATGTAATCTGTTAGCGTCTATATAATTATTAATAGAAGGTGTCGTTTTCTTTCTATCGATACCTTTCAAACTTCCATTTACAACATTTTTGAATAGGTTTTTTTTTTTTAATCTGCCGATCACAACTGGGTGTAATGTTGTGCAATCATCATCAGCAGACTGTATTGCACATGCACCACAAACGGGTCGTGGTCATTGGCATTATGATGCCAACTACCAACTAATAATCAGTCATAACTAGTCCTACCAATTTGTGTGTTGGTTTTGGATAAACGATGCCTCAACACATTTCAACCGTCAGCGAGAGTGAACTGTCAACAATTTTTTAAAACTACTAGTATGTACGTACTACAATTCAATATAATAGCACCAGAATAACTCAAAACATGACTGCGTCATTGGCACAATAGGTGACGAGGTAAAACAAATTGTTACACCGTGAATCGAACTCGAATGGTTTTGAAATAAACCCTTTATTTATAAACCTTCCACGAACAGAAATCGGACAGTTTCGCTATAGGTATGTATTTCGATTCAATGGAGCGCACAAAATTACAATAAGAATTATTTTGCTTTGTTCAAGCCTTTGTGCAGTAGCAATTTTTAATAGCCTATTGTACGTTTATTTTACACACAGGTTATTTCTATGTATTTCTCAAATAATATATAATAAATGAAGATGACACCAGACAAGACAAGATAAGACAAAAATAATTTATTCATATAGGTAACATAATGTACACTTATGAACGTCAAAAAAAAGAAAAGAAATATAAAATGATTCTAATTTTACATTTACTGCCAGTTCTCAAATCAAGGGCGTAGAACGGAAGAGAAGAACTGGCAATAAACTCTCCGCCACTCTTTTTAATCGCCAAGTTTTCTTTTTACACACGGTTTGTAAGGAGCTGCAACCATTACACCATGTTCCATATTATGACATCTTGAGTAACAAAGAATAATAAAATTAATTAGAAACAAAGATTTGTCCTCTATCAGCAGGAGGCATGGTGAAATACGTAGCATAAACAACTAATATCACCGCATACACGAATTCAAGTACGATCAGTCACCACAAATAGGACCCGTTCACGAGTATGACGCATGGCCAGCCATCGGCCCGGCGGCATATTTTAGGGAGAGAGACAAGCAAGGACATTTAAATGAGCATGACGATCCTTCCGAATTTTGGTCGGTATTATTTTTTTATAAATTGTGTTTTTTGTAAATTATATTTAAGTACGAATTACATACTAATAAAATGATGAAATATGAATGATATTTTTCGATCTTACCGACAGAATAAAAACAATTTGAACTGGACTACTCAAACGCCACCTTTTTGTTATTTTAATTCCGATAAAAAAGTAAGTTTATGTTTTGATAAATCACGAATAAAATGACATTTTCTAGAAATGATTCCTAACTAGATCGATTAATCGCCCCCGAAACCCGCCGTATACTAAATTTCATGAAAATCGGTGAAGCCGATTCCGAGATCCCAGATATATATTATATACATATATAAATATAAAAGTGAGATTCAATCATAAATTTAAGAATTAATGAAATGCTGGTGTGTTGTATTATTTATTTATTTAGTACTCCTGCAGCTAACATAAATTATATATAATTACAAACAAATACACTGATAACATAGCGGAATGGAATACATGATACATTTTACAACAAAAAGATTTATAAAAGGGAACAAACAAACAAAGTATTTAATATATTTAACTAATTGTGATTTAATTTAACTAACTAGGCCTAAATTGGTTGTGTTGTGTAATGGTGTAAAAGTGTGGATATGTACGTGATGGTGTGTATGTGGGGTGTGCTTATGATGTAGGGAATTTTGCGCTATGGATATTCTTAATATACTTTTTAATCACATTCCGCGATAACCCAAACAAGTCAAGGTCTAAATAGTGGTCATTGTATGTCCGGGCAGTATTATAAAACTCAACATAGCTATTAAATATAAAATGTTTTATTATAAATTACTGTATCGTTAAATAAACCTTATGATACATCTGTAAAAAATATCATACTAAAAATATGTCATTTTTTATTAGGTGCGTTGAAATTAATTTTATTTTAATTAATTTATATGATTAATATAATATTCTAAATCAGAATCGTGCAAATTAAATTAAAATCCTACAGCCGTAAGGACAAATTATAAGTAATGGTTAAAAGGCAAATTGGGTATTGTTAAAAAAATCTATATGCTTTGGTCCTCACGAAAGCCCAGGCCTCAGATGTCTGTATCTGTTTGGTGATCATTTGTTGCAGGCCACCTGTGCCTGACGTCGACTTTTTTGAATTAAGGAAGGTTCATCGCAATGTTTTCCATCACCGTAACAGCGGGTATTAAATGCTCTTATAGAATAGATTTTTTTTGGAGTGCAGCCAGGATTTAGGGATAAGAATCTCTATAGCTAGGCCAGCAGATCATCAAGTAGGTATCGTTATCTGATCATAATAATAATAGTTATTAAGTTATCGATAACCATTTGTAACATCTACTTCCAAATACGGCTGCCAAACATGGACATATTACACAATTAACACCAAACTTGTAGCATGCCAGACAGCCTACTAAAAACAAGAAGGCAATACATAGATAAAAAGCTAAAAATAAGATGTGAAATTCTTAAAAGGCCGGCAACGCACTCGCAAGCCCTCTAGCATCGAGGGTATTCATGGGCGGCGGTATCACTTGACATCAGGTGAGCCTGCCCGTTTGCCCCCTGTTCTATAAAATGGAGGGGAAAATAACTAGATGCACAGACAAAGGTGGATTTATAAGACGGTTAGGACCATGTAAAGAAGAAGAGGCACCTTAAGAGGATATGAGATATAGAAGCATTGACAGGAAGAAAATAGAGAAAGAAAGCCATGGAGATTTTTTTTTTAAAGTTTCAATCAATAGTAGGTACTGAAGGAAGATAGAAAATCGAGTGACTAGAAAAAAATGTTTGTAACAAATTTAAACTGTATATGCAACATTTGTAAATAATATTAATAAAGATTATTATTATTTGATAATACCTTTAGAAAGATTGCCATAATCACAGGTTTCGAATAACATGAATTTCGATTACATTTTTCATGGTAGGCTCTGATTGTTAGGAAAACAATTCATTTGAATTGATATGTTACACGCACGTGCATTTTATTGGTTGAAAAAAATACAATGCTGAATTCGTGTGCAGTTTACGCCAACACTTATGTAGTATTAGCTTAGTGGCTAGGTGATTCTACTTCTAGACTACTAGAAGAGTTTCAAATTTTTTATTTTACGCCGGCTTTTTCTCTCGGCCTACACCCTCTGTCTTTTTAAACGGTTTTATTTAGCTCACCCCGTTTGTTTTATTCTTTTTTCTTGGGTCAAATTTAGTAATTCAAATTTCACCATCTTCCTGTCAACCGATTAATCTAAAATTTTGTATACACTTTGGATTTTGGTGACAATATAATTATGTTTATTCATTATCATTATAAATCCAAGATGGCAGCCGCTACAAAATGGCGGATAACGTAGGTTTTATCAATCCCATCAATATGGGTATCAAATGAAAGGGCTCAACAAGCAAAATACAATATACTATAAATAACGGGCAAGAAACCTTGCAATAATGAAGCACTAAATAAATTAAACAGAATGCGAAATAAAAACTAAAAACTAGAAAATAAAAATAGGTAAAAAAACTTTTTAAGTTAAACGGTTTTATGTTAAACATACATTGCAATGTTTAAGATAAATGTACTAAAAACCAAAAAATAATAAAATAGATACAGTCGTGGGAATTATAAACATATGCATAGACTAGACTAAAATAAAACCGTGGGGAATTTCCATGAGCAAGAAAATAGTAAGTAATTTCCTCACCGTCTGCGGGCCAACTGCCTATTTTAACGACGAATTAAACGATTCTTCTATCGCACATTAAGTCGATAATTTGTAGACAATTGACGTGCCCCACGGTTTTATTTGATGTGGGCAATCATTTTTGCTAGTATGACGAAGTAAATGAGGTAAAGGAACGTGCGTCAAGCACAAATGTGGTATCAACTTAATATACTAACTAAAGTATTCAAACAACACAATTATTTTATGTTCATAACAACGAAGAGTATCTTCAGGTGTGTACCTATCTACTTTTTAAACATTTACTATTGGGAAATTAGCTAGATATTACGTCATTATTAAGACTTGGAGAAAAACATTGCACATCTATCTATACAACATAATTCGGTTTTAAAAACTTGAAAATAATCATTTTATATTGAAAATTAAGTACTTTGTATTGGTGTGGTATCAACTTAATATACTAACTAAAGTATTCAAACAACACAATTATTTTATGTTCATAACAACTAAGAGTATCTTCAGGTGTGTATCTATCTACTTTTTAAACATTTACTATTGGGAAATTAGCTAGATATTACGTCATTATTAAGACTTGGAGAAAAACATTGCACATCTATCTATACAACATAATTCGGTTTTAAAAACTTGAAAATAATCATTTTATATTGAAAATTAAGTACTTTGTATTGGTGTGGTATCAACTTAATATACTAACTAAAGTATTCAAACAACACAATTATTTTATGTTCATAACAACTAAGAGTATCTTCAGGTGTGTATCTATCTACTTTTTAAACATTTACTATTGGGAAATTAGCTAGATATTACGTCATTATTAAGACTTGGAGAAAAACATTGCATATCTACAAATTTCTACAATATTCTTTTTACAACATAATCCGGTTTTAAAAACTTGAAAATAAGCATTTTATATTGAAAATTAAGTACTTTGTATTAGCATTAAGCTTATCATGGTTGGCACCTAATTAGTTTAATAATACTGAATTTGGATTAATTTTATACGAATTTGTGTTGATTGAACCAAACGTATTTATTTTACCCTATTCGCCTATTTGTGATACTCGCTTAAAGCTTTCATTATTACAAAATAAATTATTCTTAAATACTTTAAACGTAGGGGCCGTTCAAGTATTGCTTTTATTTTCTTATTTGGTGACTAACTCAATAATACTTATTTAATTTTTTTTTACACATTACAATACCATTATCCCTACTTGAAAACGAAATGTTTTATATAATATTTTCGTGAATTCCTACGAATAGTTACATATTAGTATGTACTATAGATGGCGATTCTGTCGCATAAAGTCTTGTGCAGTAAACGCAGATTTACGCAGATAAACGCAGGTCCCGTTCATTTTTTAAAGCATTGCCATCCCTGGATCTCGGAACCGAATATTCGGCAATCGACAGGCTGTATGCCGACCACTCGGATCCGAAGAAATTGTTTATTAAAAATAATTATGTATGTACAATTTTCAAACATTCACAATCAAAAGCCATAAAAAGTTTTGGTTTCCGGCTATTACTTTGTATCCATGCTTTAGGCACTCAATGTGTTAATAACCTTGAAAATATTTTGAAAAATATTTTGCTCTGTGCGAAGCTGTAAAGAGAAAAGAGCATTTTAACATCTGGCCCAGAGGACTAAACGATTCATCTTAGCGTCGCCAAAAAGATTTAAGCAAGCTTATTTTTGGTGGAGCTGACAGTGCGATAGTGTAAGGCCCATTACAAGCAAATTATGGCTGCCATTATTGTCTCTGTGCTGTGCACGTGAGTTACAACCGCCTTGGGTCAATAGGTTTTATATGAGATATATTTTTGTATATCTTTGAACGTAAATTTTTAAATTTCCTTTGTATTGCAACAAAATATTGCGAAGCATTTTTCGAATGAAGCCGTATTCTACGCCGACTAAGAACACTTTCAATACTAAAAATTATGTTAAAAATTAAATATAAGCGAAATAATTAGCAATTAAAAATAAACTCATTTTCAACGTATTCAATGAAGAGCGATTATCGTCAACGACCAGTCACTTTCCAGACGAATTCGACCTAGACCTAGACCTTTTTTCTATGCAAGAAAAGAGCGTACAAATTCTTAAAGGCTGGCAACGCACTTGCAAGCCTTCTGGCAATGTGAGTCCATGGTCGGCGGTATCACTTAAGATCTGATGAGCTCCAGGCTGCTATTACATCCTCTTATTGCCTTATATTAAAAATATATACGTATACGTTTTTTTAAATAGTGTAATAATTGATTTAATATTCTCTAAAGAAGCAATAAACACTTTTCAGTACTATTGCATCTCGTTCCATCAAACAGAGTTAACATTGTTTTGAAAAGAGACAGGGGTGGTTCAATTGGAAAAAAATTTATGAAATAAAGGAAACATTATTTTACCAACATCGAAAATTCGAAAAATGTTCTTGGCAATAATGTGTTTAACTACAGTTTTAAACTCATTTGCAACTATACAATATTTAAACTTTTGCAACAACATGAAACATGATTGTTTGTATAACGACTTAAACAGAGGTTTTCAACCATTTTTTCCATACTAAAATTATTATCTCCCCTATTTAAAATACATTTTTTTTAAATATAGTTCAATTAATTAAACAGAAATGATACCTTCATATTTTTCCCTTTTAGGAAGAAATTACTAGGACATTATTAACGATACACAAGTAAGTAAAACATATCATGAAAAACTTAAATTTTAATTAAAAATAATTTCAATAAATTTTCGAATGCCCCCATGTGGGACCCGTGTTGGGGAACACTGGTCCAAAAAATTTCCATATAAGGCTTCCTGTACACGTCTAATTTTGGCTAAATTCTTCATGGTTTCTTTCCTGCTTAGAAAATAAGATAAGGAGCAAAAAAACGAACGCCGGTTTGATAATCACTTACGACAGCACTAGGCTCAACCCCACACATTATCAAACTTAACACGAACGTGCTATGAACCGTCAAAATTTACATTATTGAGCTGAAAACTAAATCATGAACTGGTACTAGCAAAGTTAAACAAAGTTATCCCATTAACGACTCACTAAATCATTCCTGTCTAACAAGTTGTACGTTAGAAAATTATTAAATCATGCATCACTTCAAACTAACGCCGACATTCTTTTGAAGTGAAACTTCTTTAGGCGCATGAGGGTAAAAATTTACGGATGAAACGCAATATTGATAATATTAGCGTCACGAAGATGTGCAACGTTTTTGTCGAAAAATGGAGAAAGGGCGAACGTCACATCATGCAAGAGTGGCGGAGAGTTTATTGCCAGTTCTTCTCTTCCGTTCTACGCCCTTGATTTGAGAACTGGCAGTAAATATAAAATTAGAATCATTTAATGTAAATTTCTTTCTTTTTTTGACGTTCATAATTGTACATTATGTTACCTATATGAATAGATGATTTTTGATTTGATTTGATTTGCACAGTACCATGTAGCGAGAAATGGCAGAGAGAGTAAGGGAGATCGAGAAAAAATACACGCTATTGCTGATGCATATATAAAATAAGTTGTTCAGATCTTCTTGAACTCATACCATTTAATGTTCCTGCCAGGTCTCTACGCTTACATAGAACTTTTAATTTTCTGACTCCCAGAACCAACATTGGGTTCCGCGAGCCTCTTCAGAGGATGTGTTCTTCTTTAGATTCTATCAAAAACATTGACCCTTTTTCGCACTCCTCTACTGCTTTATTTAAAAATAAAATAAAACAACTGTTAATGTCCTAACTTTGCCATGTATATGTGTCGTTGTCATGTTTTGTTTTGTTTGTATCATATAGTTATATTAGTGAAACCTATTGTGGATACATCTAATGTGTTTATTTTATGTTTTATTGATGTGAAACATCTATAGCCGCACGTAAAACCGATTTCTGGCGTGGCGACGCATGCCGTGGCGACGCATCGCCACGCTATATGATGGTATATACATACAATCTATATGCAGTAGTAAATTTTTGTATTAAATGAAAATAAATGTTTGTTCAATAAATAGTCATCGTTATCTGGAAAACAAAATCGTAATATTTTATTTTATCATTATGACATATTTAGTTCCTATCACAATCTGTTCTTTTCTGCATATTACTTCACAGAATAATTTCGATGTTTCACATCTGCCAGGCGTCCCATGACGGCTCACATTTTTTTTTAACTTTATTTTTATTGTAAAGATGTACCTATCTGTTTTGTTTCCAAATAAATAAATAAATGCATTCGTTTAATAGTTACATATTAGATCTTTAGGTGGCATAACATCTTGTCCAGTAAACGCAGAATTATTATTTAATTAAATTATCGTTGGGACGTATACGGTGTGTAAACAGTGTGAATATAGATATACAAATACATAAAATCATATACTTGTCATGTATAGGGGCGTTTATGTTGATGATAATTAATTTACAAAGAAGTTTAACTTCTGACATGTGTACTTTGCGTGCGCACTTTTGTGCAAAACACCACACAACAAAGAAGAAAGAATAATAATCTATTCTTTATTTTTACTTATTCTGTTTATTAAAAGACTTCCTCTAAGAGCTTCCACTCCTCTCTTTCCAGGCCTACGCAGCCACTGCCAGCTGATTTTCGCACATCATCCTCTCATCTTTTATTTGCCTCAAAAAGTTATGCTAGTTTATATAATTCCAATTCCTCGTCGTCACCTACACCTTTTAGACTTCCATAGCCATCCCCAAATTTAAAAGCATTCGATAAGGCGAACGATACAACAGAGGCAATTATCCGGGTTGATTTAGATAGTTGTCCACTGATGCGCAAAATAGTCGAAGCTTAAAATCGGACCTGGATCCCAAGGCGGCTACAAAGCGGCATGCGGCCGATTACGGTCAAATTATTGCTATCATTATAGCCTGGAGTCTGCGCTCGGGATAATCACACCCGTTGGTTGGCACTGCAATCCTGCAACTTATTCGCTAGATAATATCTCGAGCTTCGACGACTTTTCTAAATTCACTTTGAGATTAAACTATCGTTTTCAATTGAAGTATAATTTAATTAGAACGTCTTTTAATTAGATTAGATACACATTTCATGTTAAATTCCTTTCATAAATAAAAAAAAATTGTATTCATGTAACTAAACATAATCAAAAAATATTTGTCGATTGTTTGTAAACCCAAAATAATGATTTTTTTTTTGCAAAAAATGTTTAAAAACTTAGAGTAAATCGTCAAATATCAAGTCACAATTCATTAAAAAAAATTTTATATGTCTTGACATATAAATAAAAACAACGTAATAACATACCGTTATTATGTCTATATATATACTATCTCTGGTTCAGCGTATAAACGTCGTGTGTGCGAACCAATCACTTAGTTCTCGTCAACCTCTCAGTTTTCATGTGAAATGTTTACAGGCAAGACTCGTACGGAATTTGACAAAAGCCTTCGATTTTTGTTTATGCTATTAAAGAGATACAGACAATACATGTTATAATATAATCTGTGAAGTGTGCACTATTCTTTGAATGTTTTGGGGGCTATTCTGTTATAGACTATAACTATAATTAAAATAACTATTCCTGAAGCGTTTTAATACTAATTTCTCAATATATACTATGACCATTATAGCTATGGTTTATCTACAAGTACTAACTTTGAGCAAACAATAAAATGATTTCGATAAAAGGTGAAGACAGCTAGATCGGTTTTCGAAGCGTTAGGTCAGCAAAAGAATTACGGTTCGTTAAGATAACGATGTGCCTGATTGACGCCCACCCATCTTGATTAAACTTATCTCTTTTTACTTCTTTAACTTAATCAAAGTCCATGTTGATAGTCACGCAGTAATGCTAAGGTAAATTAAAAACGTCAAAATTTGAACCGCGCCAATTTTTTTTTACTAATCAAACACAAGATTTTTACTAATCTGTGGCTGCGTTAACTTTGCCTCCAATTATGCGCTTTGCAAATTGTTTTTATATTTATTATTTAGTCGTTTTAAAGTTTATGAGATACATCCTGATAATGGTTGTCATAGTTCGATAAAACCCGAAACATTGGCGAATTATGCAGGTAATTCGAGTTCGTACGAGGCACACGGAACAATTTTGTGCATCTTGCCGCATAAGGAATAAAAAATAATTAATATGTCTAAGGAAGACTAACCCACGACATAGGGAATCTTATCTAGGGATAGGGGACTACTACACATTCTCTTAATTATAAATCCTTTTTTATGTATTAAATTTTATTCTGCCTTTCAAGGGGCGTTCTCGAAATATGAGTTAATCACTCGGCGGCTCTCTCAACAAATTCTATTTACATAAAACAACTATCTGGATATTCTTCAAAGAACAATATAGTATCGGTATGGTTTGACTACTTGCCTGTAATTGGATCTGTCAGTAACAAGCAACCAAGTAATTACCAGCTAACCATAATAACAGACAGCGCAACAAGAAATTTGATGCGTTCCGTTTCACTCATCTTTCTTTGGAAATGGCAATGCAATATAAGGCTTATTGGTTTACCGTCCATGTCTTTGGGTTCTAAATGAAAAATAAAATAATTTTATTTAGCTATTTTACAGAGTGCAGATTGTGGACTATCTTAGTCAAAGAACTGTGACATGGAAGCGTCGCTCTTTTTAATTAATGTTTTGATGAATACAGTTTAATGTATTTAACATACAGTTTTTATTATGTATAATTCCCTTAGCATTACTTAATTAATATTTAATGATGTACGTTGACGTACGATGACGTATATCTATCTAATGATGATATAAGAATCACAAGTATTGCAAAATAATCATCATTGCCTTTATATCTAAACTATTAAGTCGACTAAACGACTAAATGAATAGTTAGACACCAACAAAATGAATAACGCAATTGGGTTTAAAATGATCTATGTGTGGGTGTGTTTGTTGAAGTTAATGTGTGCATGAAAATGTATGAAGAAAAAATTATATAGGAATAAGTAATCCTTCTGTTTTGTTATAGTTAAGAGTTCCGAGGCAATGTTCGTTTTACATTTGTGCAGATTTTAAGTTTATTATAAGTATAATGTGTTTATGCATTATAAATAAAAGAATATGGTAATGGAATTTACTGTTAATTAAATGCTCATACCCTGATATTTTTTGATAAAAAACAACATATATTGATTTCTTTAACATCACAACACGTATGAGTGGGTGCAGTGTGTGGCAAAATAAGTCTATCTATATTAGAAATATGGGCCCTGTAAAAGTCTGACGACTACATTGTTACGATGATATTGTAAGATATAACAAATACTGATAATAAAGACACAATACTCATGATTCCTCGAAATTAAAACGCCTATTGTCCGCAACCCAACAAAAAATGTATAACTGTATTTGTCCCCCACCCATCATCTTGCACATATACAATATGGCTGTCATGGCCGACATGTATACTTGTGGCATATTTGTAGTATATAGTATATACAGCCAGCCATGTTCGTTACAAACATACAGAATCTTTATAATATTAGTGTAATATGTATATATAATAATTCAAAGCAAAATATCTAAATCTAAATTTTATCCATATTTATTTATTTATTTAGTACTCCTACAGCTAACATAAATTATACATAATTACATACAAATACACTGAGAATATAGCCAAAGATGGAATACATGATACATTTAACAATAAAAAGATTTATAAAAGGGAACAAACAAACAAAGTATTTAATACAATTAACTAACTGTGATTTAATTTATTTAACTAAGCTTAAATTAGTTGTGTTGTGTGTTGATGTAAAAGTGTGGGTATGTACGTGATGGTGTGTATGTGGGGTGTGCTCATGATGTGTGTGATTTTGCGCTATGGATATTCTTAATACATTTTTTAACCACATTCCGCGATAACCTAAACAAGTCAAATTTAAAAAAGTTAAATTTCATGTACCCTCTCGATTCCCATGCATCACATCATTCCATTTGTGCCTCCTTTCAGAAGAACGCGTTTTGGTCAAAGGTCACTTTTTAAAATCAATTTTTGTTTAGTCTTTTGTCATTTTTCATTTTTAATAAGTGTTTTGTTATTATATGTATATTTTTTTTATACAAGTGATACTGCCGCCCATGGACAAACTCGATGGTAGAGGGCTCGCGAGTGCGTTGCCGGCCTTTTAAGAATTTCGATTTTTTTTTTTAAATATTTGTATCTCTTCGTTTATGTCATATTTCCTATAAGTGCTTGTTATTAAATATGGTATGTTGTATTTCACCAATGTATCAGTGTGCCGAGCGTTGGCAAGCTTTTATCAATAATAAAAAAAATCTAAACAGTAATCTCAGCACTGGATTCAATTCCCGGTAGGAAGGTGCTATAATCAATAACTCTTAACAATGAGTCAGGCTTGTGATACAATATATACTTTACTATTTTCTTTAGAAATGTACAATTATAATTTTCTTAAAAGGTGTGTTTTGTGAATTTCATGAAAAGATCGCTCTAGAATATTCAGCCGTCCATCAGGCTTCAGCTGAAAATAATTCTTAAATTCTCTTTAAGAGAACTAGAGAAATGTCGCATTTGAGATTTTTAAAGTTCTTTGGCATAATAATATTCTACTTTCGAAGAATGAATTTAATTTTAATTTACTTTCAGCTTTTATTTATGACTTAAGAAATGTTAATTTAATATTATTAAAATTAAATTATTACTCATAAAATTTTAAAAAAAATTTAAAAAAAAAACAAACTTTTACTTTAATATCTTTGATCCAAAAATAAATAAAAATACCTACAAAAGCCAGTCATCGCAGCCCATGGATGCAGCCTATTTTAGTAGGTGTGTTGACGGCCTTTGAGAGAGGAGTATACTCTTTCCTTTAACAATTGGAGATTGTATCCCCCAGGGAACCAGGAAAGGCCTTCACCGGGAGTCGATTCAACAGTTTCCAATAAAGAGATGTGAGGAGACTGTGGAAGACTTTCAGATTTCAAGGTAATGGTAATTTATAAGAATGTATATATAAAGTGTATACTTTATGTACTAACCAAATTTGAAATTCTGAACAAGCTTGGCTCAGAGGATTTCATTAATTTTTTAAAATTTGCCACCGAACATAATTTACGGACGAACACGGCGCATTTTTAAATTCGTCTATTGAAAATTGGAACTAATTTAAAGTGCAGTATTATTACGGTATTGTGGGAACAATTGGGGGAGGCCCATGACGACGGACAACCTGACCAGGGCGGTTAAGAATAAATTATTGTTTTTGCTATATAATTAGATATAGGAATATATTAATATTTGAAAAGAATAGCATTTAAGCTAAATGGTCAGCGAATAAAGGGCTTTTATTATTATTATATTATTACAGAATAGTACTGTATAGTATTCAAAGTCGACTTAAGTATGACTTCTGTATGTCAATTCTATTAGTTCTACGGTCCTACGTTCGAACCCCAGCTGAAACAATAGTTTTATTCAAGCTGAACACAGTAAAGAATAGATAATAACTTTATCACATCTTGAGTATCGTTGTTTAATTTTATTCTATTTTTTTTATAAATATTTTCTAGATAATTCTCCGACTATGTAGTCGTCGGAGGTATTAAATAGCTTACGTAAATGGTATTGTAATAATTGGTAACTCGGATGATTCTTTTAACTACTTTGTGTATGACCTTTATAGGAAATCCAAACTTTATTCCTAAACAATTATATAATTTAACTGGTATAATGTAATTTAGTTCTTATTTATGTTATTAATAAATAAGTCATGTTTACCATCCAAAACATTCAAAAATATTTATTTATTTATTTATTAACACATCGTTGCATTACATAAAAGGGAAAAAAAATTAAACATAATTTGAATGAAAAGCAACTGGCGGCTTTATCGCTTTAGAGCGATTTCTTCCAGACAACCACTGTGAGTAAATTACATAAGGTAGGCAAGAAGTGCAAAAATACATATTACAAATACAATAAGAAGGAAAAACCATACTTAACAGAAACAAAAAGAAATAAAAATAAACTAAACTGATATAGGATACATAAAAAAAAAACAAAAAGTAAAAAGTGCACATTAATCATGATAATCCAATTCAAGATCGGTCTCACGTCAGTTAGTAGTTAGTACGCAAGTTAGGGATATGACGTGTATCTATATGTAAATATGGACAGCACATAACAACGAACATTAACGAAATGAAACATTTTTTTCGTTTTCTAATATTTTCGTTCTCTGGAACATACATACATTCTACAGCGTATGTCTCGTAGTCACGAAAAAAAAATGGCCAAGATTCTCACAGAAGGCTGAAACGGTTCCTACGACATCGGCGAAAAGTTTACGACGTGGAGTCAGTTACTAGATAAGTAGTAAGTAGTTTCGTATAAGTTTTTCTTATAAAAATCGGAATAACTGAATGAAATATTGTATATATTTCAGGAAACAGATAGACTTTTATTTCTGTTGTATCTTTGTGCTTCACATTTAAAGGTTGATGATTTATTCGAAATATTTTTTTCGAAACCAATACCCGTTAGCTTTGTTATTCAAATCAACGAGAGCTTACGGTGTCCCGGGTTATATCTACGTGTTATAATATACCATTGGGACGACTTACGACCAATCTCAATAACCTATCTTAATCCATTTTAACCATCTGAGATAGACAACTTAATCCAAATTTTAATTAACGTGTGCCAATAATCAATCGTCGGATTGTAATAGCTATCTGTCGATACAAGCCATCCATGGTAGGTCGGATCGGTGTAGGTGGATAGACCTTTGTATGAAAATGACAGTTTAAATTTGCCAATATCGTATCTTAAGATTTTAACTTACACCAGTTTTTTAAATAATTAAAAAGCCATTTGATATGTTTTAAACATAAACATGTATATTTTAAAATTATTTGTACGGTTTTATTTACTTTATTAGGTTTATATTGGTTTTCAAATATGAGTGTAAGGAGCGAAGACATTGCATTCTATCCATCGCCAAAATGGATTGTCTTCGTAGGGTTTGGTTATTGGGATGCAGATAAGATATCGATTGTAATTAGAAATTTTTCTTTAGCAGCAAAAAACTACCAGCAAAACAGCGGATTTGGTGTGAGATAGACTTAACAACGCTTTCTTCAAAAACCGATCATCCGATTATTATTATCCTGCGAAACTATTCCTATTGACATAACACAAAATAAATCACACAAAGAAAGTGTTTACCATAACCGTGCACCTAAATCATAACAATAAAATTTATAGCTGAAGGTCCGGCCTCAAGTGCTGATAAATCAAAATTTCTTGCTGGAAAATCTTTTCCGCAAATATACCTACGCCATTCATTCTACTTATGCTAAGATGAATTCATATCACCGTTAGGGTTATAATGCAACGGTGATACTAGGAATTATATTGCACGTTGCTATGCATACAAAACAATTTTTTCTTTTGTTTTTTAATGGGTAACACTAAAAATGTTTAGTACTGGCCAGTTAGAAATATTGCTAATAAAAACCTTTTTAAATTTCAATTTAAGAACTCTTTGGCAACCTAATGTAGTATATTGAATTCATTTGTTATTTGATTTCTTGAATTGGCGGCAAATTCAAAACTCTTGTAACAAGAGAAAATTAACTTAACGCGAGAAAATTTTTGGTTAATGATTGAGTATGGCTTTCTCTGTGGGCTTACTCAACAACAAAGCTATGATATTCTATGACAACATTTCTTAATGAAGCCCCATCTCGTGCCACTATTTACAATTGGTTTAACTAGTTAAGGGTGGATGTAGCAATCTCATGATGATCCGCGTGAGGGATGTCCTTTAACAGCGGCTACTGAAGATAACATCAGTGCTGTGCGATGCATGATAGAGGAAGATAAGAGAATGACCTATCAGCAAATACGGGCAAGCCCAGCCTACTTACTCATAAGTCAAGTTCAAAAAATACTACACGAAAATATATGGGTCCAGTCAGCTTTGTACTTTTTGGATACCCCATATTTAACCGACGATTCACCACCTTCGCAGGGACTGGTGTCGCTATATGTTAGATTAGTTCAACGGCGGTGACTCAAATGTATTTGACATCGTCACTGGTTATAAAATCTGGATATATTTCTACGAACCCGAAACCAAAAGGCAATCAGCTCAGTGGGTGTTTCCTTTCACCAACCAACTAAGTATTGGCAACTTTCTATAGTAAGCCGTTCATTTTCTAAACATTTTTAGTTTAGGTACAAGAGGCTCACCAGAAGTTAAGTGATACAAACCATAAACACACACTGCCAGTAAGCAAGTGTCTTTTAAGAAACGCTTTTCGTAAGGACCCTATGCCTAAGGACTCCGAAGCGGTCTTCAACCGAGCCCGGCCTGCTTGCGGGTCCGCAGCCTTGGTAGAATACACATATTTATGTCAAAATTAAACCACATTTCACGACGCGTTTTACTGTTTGTTTCTTTAATGTTTAAAATACTTTAGTTCTCATTACGAAAATGTTACTTTTAATGAGAACTTAATACATACTAACGAGAGAAATGAATTTTACTCTTGACTCTTTCCTCTTCATAACATATACTTTAGTTTGATTGTTCGTTTAGTTATTCAATTAATGCAATAAAACTTAAACTGATTTCGTGATTCAACATTTTACAGTATCATAATTTACACGTTATAAGTAATCCCAATAAAATATAAATATTTAACAAGAAAGTATCCAAAAGCCATAATTAAAACATTCAAACATCTTTAAAGGAATAAATTATGAGGCAAACGAGAGAGTTGTCTAAACTTATTTAAAAATAATCAACAAAATTAACACTGTGCCAGTCCCGACCGAGGTTCGAGCGAAATAAATAATTTATTAAGGGCAGGCTAACAAGGGGCTCATAAAGGCAGAAGTCGGCTATTTATTTCTTGGAATTTTCCTTTATTATTTCTTGATTTTGTTGTTTCGCATTATGTGAGGGTTGAAATGCATTTTTGAAAATCGAACGACATTTGCATTGGTGTCATTGAGCTTAGCAACATCGTCTGTGGTATCTTTAATTTTTCTTTTTTTTTTTGGTAATAATCAGTGGCGTAGCAGGGATGGGGGAGGGGGGGTAGGGGGTGTTAAGTCCGCACCAGGAGTCATCGTTTTCGGGGCCGCCTGGTCACCCAGCTTTAAGAAACAACGCTAGCGTAAAAAAATTTTTTTCAGGGATTCCCTCACTAGGCCTAGCTCAGCTCTATGTAGAATTTGGGGATTCCCACAAAAGGGCCTAACGCTGTCGTGGGGGATTCCCCGTCCCATACTCGCGTTCTTATAATAAATAATCCATGCCATTTTATCATATAAAATTTCTTGCTACTTTCGATGGGGTGACATCACCAATTTCTGCACCGGGTGCCACCCAAGGTAGCTACACCACTGGTAATAATATAAAAAAGAGGAATTAAAAACTAATCCTCTTATAACTACTAAATAGCATACGCAAACAATTAAATTAAGCCGGCAGTTCATTTTCGCTTAAGCAGCTTACTGCATACATAGCACTTAGTTTATTAAACTGGATTAGAAAACAAAATTAGATAAGTTACACTATTAGGCTTTCTTTATTTATATTTTTATGCTAGAAAAATCAAATACACAACTACACGCAATACTCGTCGAGCGAGTTTGCTTATCTTGCCAAAGCCGCGTACAAATTATTTGAAGGAATCTATTAGGTATGAGGGTGTGCAATTATTTAATCAATTACCATGTCAAATTTGGAGTGTTTGACAAATTCAAAAAGGCAGTAAAGATGCATGTTAGAATGAACACAGTTGACTAAAATTAAGAAGGCTAATGGCGACGTGTATCTCGCTCGTATATATACATATTAATATTAAGTTTCTCATGTAAATAAAATATATTTTTTTGTAATGAGAAATAAAGTCCTTTAAACATTATTTTGCTTTCCTTGAACAATACTAAAATATTTTATATATTAACTTAATATATTCTGCAAATCTAATTATATTTCCCTTTGGAATAGATTTTTAATCGTAGGGTTCAAGTGCACAGGCATTAAAAATTAAAGTGAGTGTCTGGTAGATAGTACTGGTTCAACGAATAAGTGTCGCAATACTGCGAGGAAATATTGCGAGCGTTAAGGGCACACTAACATATGGACCAATTTTTTTTTTAAATTTGCTTTATTAATTTTAATTACTTTTATTATTACTAATTGATGGTTAAAATGTATTCTACATATTTTTTGTGAATATTATTTCTGTGAAAACACGTTATAATTTTAATAATTGAAACGTAACGTTAATATAAACATTTTGACTATTTTGTTCCAAATGTTTCACAATCATGGCTAATAGACCTAATGAAACTATTCGTCAAATGTCGATACAAACAGGCAAGCCGAAATGAACGAAATTAATGTTAAGTTACGCTGACCGCTAACTATGTCTAACTAGATTTATTACTATCAAACTTGCTAAATTAGCTCAATTATGCAATTAATGTAGGCATTTCCATATTCCTATTTCATACATTCAAATGAGCATATTCTAAAATGGCGTTGGAAATGCGAACTTGGTGTGAAATGCATACATAATGGTCTCTTTTATTAGGGATTTTTCGCAGTCAATAAAAAATACCAGACAGAAGTCTAAACAAATTATATTGGGAATAGTATGTCTCGGATTTACGCGAGTATTTTTTAAATACGTACGCGTACTTCAACGGGGACACAATGTAGCTTTTTGCCCAATCCATGGTAATTCCTACCTTCGGTCAATAGATGGCGTTAATCTTAATATTTCCGTAGGCTATTAATAATATCTATTTATCTAAAAATATTGTCTCTCACTATATATTGCTCAAATGCACTCAGCTAAGTAATTCGAATTACATAAAAATACATATGTCTCCATCGTTTTCAATACAATTTCAATATTCAAATTCAATCGCCTATATTATTACGCATCAGGAATGAAGGATATTATGATCCATCAAACGAAACTCCATCTTTTTGTTTTTTATTCTCACATCAATATGACTTATTAATAATAGTTATAGAAGCGAAACAAATTCTTTAGGGGCATAAAGGTAATTTTTTTACGGATCACGAAGATAAAAGGAGGAGAGCGATTGAGACCGATTGAGAGAGAGTGAGAAACGGAAGTCGAGAAAAATATACTACTATTATCATCATATTATTTGATGAAAAAGAAAATTCGTTTATTTTGGAACATAAGATCATCATGGTATCACTAATTCCACGTCATTAAATTCGAGCCTGTTGGCATCCCTACTCATCGGCAAAGAAGACAGAGGGTGTAGGCCGAGAGAAAAAGCCGCCGTAAAAAACTCTCAGTACTCTATTTAAAAAATAGCAAATCATCAAACAATTCTACAATGTATTCGTTTTGTAGTTACATATTAGAACTTTAGATAGCAATTCTATCGCATAACGTCTTGTGAAGTAAACGCAGAGTTTTTAATTATTTACATTATAATTAGCACGTATACAGTGTGAATAAAGATATACAAATACATGGAATGATAATATACTGGTATATGATCGTCTATTGGGGCTTTTACCGTACTAATAATTGACAAAGAAGCTTCACACATGCACATACAGTACATGTGTACTTTGTACGCACGCTCTTTTATTATTGCAGACCATTATCTGTTTAATTGGTTACTAACAATTCAGTTTTACGTGCTATATTAGTACTAATAACAGTATGTGATGGGGCACGACGGCACCTTATGATCCGCGTGTTCTTTAAAACAACATATTATACAGCATTTAAATTCAGCCAGGCAGCCAGGCAGAGAAGTGGGCAGGGAAATAGGC
This sequence comes from Pieris mannii, assembly GCA_028984075.1. Lineage (NCBI taxonomy): Eukaryota > Metazoa > Arthropoda > Insecta > Lepidoptera > Pieridae > Pieris > Pieris mannii. The sequence continues at coordinate 6,154,678 of CM054797.1, forward strand.
AGGGAAGTGGGCAGGGAAGAGTCGCATTTACACACTCTTCCTGCCCACTTCCCTGCTCACTATGGCTGAATGTAAATGCGGCATATGGTACGAGATTATGGCGAACATGATGTATCAAAATAAATAAATTAGTTGCGCTACATCATACTGATTATATTCGGTTTATAAACAAAAGAAACACTTTGCAGGCATGTATTCGCCAGTGCGATGACTGGATCAAGCAAAATAAATTTTACTAAGAGAGCATATTTATTTAATTATTAATAAAAATACATCAGTGGGGCTACAACCATTTTAGGTCTCATTGCTGTATCTTTTTTATAATAATTTCTCAATCTACCTGGAAAGTAGGTGATCAACCTCCTGTGCCTGACACGCCGTCGACTTTTTGGTTCAAGGCAAGCCGGTTTAATCGCGATGTTTTCCGATTATCAAGCGAATGTTACATGGGAACATAGAAAGAAAGTCAATTGGAGCACTGCTGGGGATCAAACCTATGACCGCATGAATCGGAGTCACACATTGGAGCCACTAGGCCAAGACATATTTCAATAATGATGGCATTAACCACACCTGAAGCCTATTTACAGAAATTATAAGCTATTTTTAATTATTTTCGATATTACGAACATCGTAATACCTAGAGGCTTCATTAGTCAAAATATTCATGAACGTTTGTCTCTTTGAATAGACGTTCCGATAAGCCCCTGAGAGCTATACGAGCTAGGATCTATCAATGCAGATGGGGAGGAATAGTTGAAATCTATTCTCATAAGACTGAATGCAACGCCTGAAATCACTTGTATCCAAGTCTTTTTTGTCTGCTGCTGACAGATTATGTTTTATTGATTTTTACGTATCATAAATCTCTAAGTCTTGTAAACAATTCAGGCCTGTTTGGGTAGCGTTTGCTTTATTGAATGCGGAGGTTAGGTGAGGTATTGGACGTTGGGGAGAATAAAAAAGAAGTTTCGCAAGAATTTTAAGAAATCACCTCAACGTATACCGTTCTACAACTGATCGTTACTGTAGGAACTTTCAGGTGCATCAGCATTTATTGAAAGAAGGGTAACGCACTGGCAAGCCTTTTGGTAATGTTAGTGTCCATGGGCGGCGGTACCACTTAACATTAGGTGAGCCTCTTGCGCGTTTGCCTCCTATTACATTCAAAAAACACTATGTGGATCTAGCTACCCACAGAAGTGTGTCTGTACAAATTCAACTAAGAGAGCGTTCAAGTATTTCGTCACGTCATGTAACGTGCCGTAACGATTTTCTGTACCCAATAGTAAAACGCTTCGTTACCATCCACTAACATAATACTTATCCTCAGGATAGCCCCTTGCCCGTTTACTCTGTTCTACAAAAACATCCAAATGGATGATGGTGGAATGGTGATTTTGACCAAGTTTATTAAAAGTTGGTTGGTATTATTCATTGAAAGGCACTATATGTTTTTGTAAAGTTAAAATGTGCTTTTAACTTTGATATTAACGATACACAGTTTTACGTTACGCAAAATTAATCCTACTTATTAGAGTACTTTGGTGTGTGTCTGTCCACACAAACACTGTTCACAATTTGGAGAAAGTTGTGCATACAAAAACAAAATAAAAATCATTTATTCATATAGGTAACATAATGTACACTTATGAACGTCAAAAAAAGAAATATTCATTAAATTAATCTAATTTTACATTAACTGCCAGTTCTCAAATCAAGGGCGTAGAACGGAAGAGAAGAACTGGCAATAAACTCTCCGCCTCTCTTTTTAACCGCAAGTTTTTTTTTACATAATGCTTGTAAGGAGCTGCAACCATTACACCATCTTCCATATGACATCTTGAGTAATAAAGAATAATAAAATAAATTAAAAACAAAGATTTGTCCTCTATCAGCAGGAGGCCTAGTGAAATAGTAGCACGCACTTACATACTCGTACATATTATCTGTATCTCGCATTGAAAGTCTCCATACAGATTGCCTGAATAACTGGACATAAATCAAATTAAAAAAAACAGCTTCTAGATTTCTCGTATGGATCTAGTTGAATACAACAGTTTGCATACGCTATCTTGCCACTTTACCTCACACAAGAGATTGTAAATTCACCTTGGTATGCCAGTCCTGAATACATTTAACTTACAAATGTCTTAGAAAACCGTGTTTCCGCCTCTCATTATACAACCGACATTGTAGCATGCATTTTGAGCTCCATTTTACGTCACCTAGGCATTGTTTAAGTTGATCTTGTAAGATGAAAGGCGGGACCTTATAAGGTCTAGCACGAGATTCATCGAGCGCGGCTGTACTATCGCGTTGTCGAATAACGTTTATTGCTGCGCAGCATGCAAGAAAAACCATTAATGATCCAAGGTAAAACGGATATTAATGTAGCTTATGTACGATAAATAATAGCGAGTCAACCCCAACACAAGCGTCTCTATCTACTTACGGGGGTTGTCGCATACTCATTTATTAATGTAAAAATTTGAGAAACAATACAAAAAAATATTATTTCTGATTAATAAAAGTGCAAGTACTTACAAAATTTATGATAGAGGACAAATCATTATTTTTTTATCATTCTTAATTACTTGAGATATGATAAGAAACAGCTCCTTACAAACATTGTGTAAAATAAAAATCTTGGCGATTAATAAGAGTGTCGGGAGTTTATTGCCCGTTCTCTTCCTTTCTACGCCCTTGACTGCCTTCTTGGCAGTAAAATTAGATTAATTTTATACATACATATTTTCTTTTTGACGTTTATAATTGTAGATTATGTATATATAATGAATAAATGATTTCTGATTTGTTAACTTTCAATATGGGATGTCGTTAATCACTTGGAAGATGGGATTGGCTTTGGTATGGGATGCTTCTTGAGTGGACACATTTGCCCCGTCTCACCTCCCTCGGACAAGCAAAAAACCTGGGGCGTACTTACTACTGGCGACAATAGCTTTTTTCCTTTGATAAGTATATAATCGGATATCCTTAACTACAGTGAACTTCATAAAAATAACTAGATCAGTGAAGCCTTACCTTACTCTGGGCCTCAGATTTCTCTATCTGTTTCATGATCATTTGTCTAATAGGACATTAGACTTCTATGCTTGACTGCTTAGACCTTTAACCTGCTAAAGGTTTCGTCATGATGTTTTCCTTCACCGTTCGAGCGAATACCTATTTAACATAGGCAAATAGAAAAAAGTCCATTGGTGTACAGTCGATAGATCGAACCTACGACCTCAAGTAAAAGAGTTACTGAGGCTAACGCTGTTTATTCAGTAACTTATACATTCACTAACAGTAACATCTTCTCAACGTGTCCTATGCTGAAAAGGTATGGATTCTTCTTGCATAACTGTACTTTATTTATAAAAAACTTGACAGGTGTCAAGGGACACCCGAATGGAACGAAGTTCCTTTCGATGAATTAGTGAAGGAATTGTAATATATATATTTTTTAAGTTATAAAAATATATTTTTTTATTATTAACAAATATAATGTAATATAAACTTAATCAGTAGGCTCAATTTTAGTCATTAGAGTGCCTTAAATTATTATTTTGTATTAATTAATTGTTTTTCATTTTGACAACAAATCTGAAGATAGAGTCATCTATCTATTCCATCTAGAATCCATTCCATCCAAAATCTATTCCATCATAGAGATGTCGCTAGTATCGTCGTTACAACTTTCCGTCTTAATATTTTCCGCATAGCCCCTTTCGCAACGCGCGATAAGGAACTTTGTTCCAATAATGTATCAGTTATGTAGATACTATTCTGTCAAATAATGTAAATATGTCAAATTGAAGATTAGCCCAACACAGGGAGTCCTAGTGTGGGAGTTTATTATAAACAAAACACCCTGATTATAATAAAGTTTTATCTTTATTTTCAGTTGTCGTTTATTCGATAAAACCCGCACTAACCCACCAGCCATTTGGCAGCCCTACGTTTAAGAATTACGTAAATTATACACGGTTCGCTTCAAACGTTGTTCAGACAGTTTTAATTGTACTTCTTACATCAAAAACTTTAGTAGTTCGAAAAAATATAATAACTGTTTTCGATGAATGTTTGATATCAACAATAAAATTATTTGTACAGTTTTTAATAATGTCTTCGTTTAGTTAGTTAATCTAAAAACCTGGTTGCCTGTAAAGTTGGTATACGGGCGAAAGTTTTACGTGACAACGACTTTGAGTGGTAAAATAATTTTAATGTGAATATTCATTCGTATAGTAGGAAGAAGGATGAAATAATAGTAACAATTTAAAACATTTATTTATACAAAGAATTATATTTAAAACATTAATTTATACAAAGAATCTCGAACTGTGCTCGAGTGGAAGGGACGCGTGCCTTTCACTTTTTATGTCTGTCATTCTCGCTCTTAGGCGGGCTAACCATGCCCGAGTGGAAGGCACGCGTGCCTCTCACTCGCTCTCAATGTGAGCGCATAACGTGAGTGGAGCGTAACGCAGTTTCTTGAAATGTCACCCGGCAAACCAATTTATAAGACGTTGTCACGTCAAAACTTACGAAATGTGTCTTTGGCACACTGGTTCCTAAGCGAGTGGCTGAAGAATGCTGACATTCTGCAGCTTCAATATTTGGTGTTCAGGAGGTCATCAACCATTACGGTAGAAAAAAAAACGACTTAACAGCTTTATTCATACCGAGATAGTTGTATTTTTGTATGTATGTAACATGTAAAAAAGAACTTCTGGGCTGTTTTTTTAATTCTCTCACTGTTATAATGCCTTGTACAATAAATATTTGATAAGAAGTCAGTCCGTACAAAGCCAGGTCCCGCTGGTATATACATGAATAGTAATGAATTGTATATTTGAGCGCAATTCTATATGTAATTCTAAAATGTATACGAATTGGGAATTCGCTTTGATTGAAAATGTGAAAAATTAAAAAGTATTTCTAATTTAGGCGAATTCAAAAACCATTTCAGTATTTACATATCTGTTTGAAATATATTTATATTGCTTTTTATTATATACTTCTATCAAAAGTTAAAAAAAATCAACTATCAGTCAAAGGTTAGTAAATTTCTGTATTCAAATATCTTAATATTAATTTTGATAACTAATTAAACCCTAATAATTTAAGTACCGGTGACCCAAAAGCTGCTATTTTTCTCGCTCAAGGAATTAGTATCTATAAAGCGAGGAAGTGTTGCCATCGTTAAAGGTACACTGTTACAGGGACTAAATTTTTTAAATTTTTTTTTATTAATTTTTAATTATTTTTATTATTACTACACAGGTTAAGAATATTGTAAATACTGTATATATACTTGTATTATTATTACACATGCTTAAATAGACACTAAGGTTTTTTTTTTAAAAATGATCTTCAATTGTTTTTTGAGCATTCATAATTCGAATGTGATTTATTTCACTCATAAATAGTAAGCTTCACTCACATTAATAAGAAAAAAACATGGATGTGTCGTCATAATAACATTCAGCCAGGAATTCCAAATTCGAAAAATTCAATTCGATCCACTGTACACACTTGTAATTCGTAAACGCTGTCGTAATATAAACACATTACGAAACGCGAGCAAACATCGCAAATTATTTGGGAAATATGTCAGATACGTGAGACACGTTCGTCGGATCGTACGCAGTGAACACCGCGTATGAACAACATAATATGTCAGTTCCCAATATTTTTCCGGAGCCAATTTTTATGAAGAGCTTAACATTTATATTATAACGCTTGACAGCCGTATGAGACGGGAAATGATATATGAATATTTCACGATATATGCATAGAATTAATCCCGAAACCCGATACAATGGATACGTTTTGCGTTCCGCTAATGTATTCTTAGTAATTATATTTTTCGCAATGAAATTTACGATATATTATTATGTTGAACAGTGTTGGCCTAGTGGCTTCAGGGTGCGACTCTCATCCCTGAGGTCGTAGACTCGATCCCCGGCTGTGCACCAATGGACTTTCTTTCTATGTGCGCATTTAACATTGCTCGAACGATGAAGGTAAACATCGTGAGGAAACCTACTTTTCTTCGACCCAAAAAATCGCGGCTTGAGTCAGGCACAGGTATATATAATAGGGGGGCAAACGAGCCTTCGGGACGCCCAAATAGGCAGTTTGGTTGCCAGCCTTTATGGGAGGAGTACGCTCGAATTTTGAATTGCTGGAGGTCGTATCTCTCAGGGAAGACCCCCGCCGGTAGTCGGTGTTGTGTAACACATATTTTCTGTATGCGTTTCATATCTTGAACATTTGTCTAGGCTCAGATTTAAAAGATCGTAGCACCACTGATCTATTTGATCTCATTAATAATTATGTTCTCTTAGTGAAAACCCATGACTCCAAAGTGTTTATTTTATGTTTGAACCTAATATTATAAGTACGTAATTTAATTTTAAGCAAAGCATATATTCTATTGAAATAGATAGTGATGCTAGAAATTTTAAGGAAGAAACCGTGCGATGCGTTTGACTGTATGAGAGTCAAGCTGTAAGGTAGCTTAATAGGGCGTCTTCTGGATAGTTGTGCCTTCCGATGTTCCACATCAAACTTAGCATCTGGTGCGTTAGTGAACGCCAGTTCTGTCTAAAGACAACACTTGAGTGAGTGAGGTGAGTCTTCATGAGAATACTTTATACAATTACAAACACATGATTCAGTCTTTGCATTCTCTCGCTCATGGCTTATTCAAAAAAAGAACAAAGTGGCTTGGGTCACAGCCCTCTAGTGGCTACGTAGTTTTACACATTTAACACTTGCACTTGTAAAGGTTACATCGTTAACAAACGTTTTGGCACAAAAGGTCGACGTCAAGTATCAAGCTGATCCTCTACTACTTCTTATTAATTTGCGATATTTATTGTTTGATGTTTTGCTATTTTTAAAGAGTACCGAGAGTTTTTTACGCCGGCTTTTTGTCGCAGCCTACACCCTCTGTCTTCTTTGCCGATGAGTAGGGATTCTCATTCCATAATAAACATATTTTTATTTTACTGCTCTACTAGTAGACTACAGGTACAGAAATCCGTAATGCCAGGGCCAAGGATCGTAGCCACTGGCTCTATTTATTCCATTGAAATATTTGTTAAGTCTCATGTGAACGAATTCCAGTTACATTCGTGACATCGTACATCACAGTCACCGTATTGCATTAATAATTCAGTGGTTTTGCCGTCAAAAGTACCCTTTGCTTCAAAAGGTCTATGAGCCGTAGTGATAACAAACCTAAACTAGTGGGAATAAGAGGCTTAATTCGACACGTGACACTGTCAGAAAAGTTTTCATTTAAAACATTCAGACATGCGTATTACGTTAATTTCACGTATTAATCAATTTTATGATATTTTATTAAAACTTCTTTGACGGATGTAAATGTCAGTTTTATTAACTAACTTAAGTGGAAATATGGCAGGAGGTATAGAAAAGTGAAGCAAAAAACTACTAAGTTGGTGCCCAAGGTACAGCAAACGGAAGAGGGAGACCACTTAGTAGACAGACCAAATAAAAGAACAGCAGGTACATGGCAGAGAGCGGCACAGTGCAAAGAGGAATGGCAGGATTTGAAGGAGGCCTTTGAAGGGCACACACATACACTAGACGACGATGAAAATGAAAATGTGTTTAAATATAAATAACAAATGTATCTGAAAAAAGGCTTTCATTATAAGTGGAAATATTTGTAATTAAAAACTCAAGAAATACAAGACCAATTTCAATATGTACTGAGTAATATAGGCTAATTAAATTTTCTAATGTCCCAAAAAGCGCGAAACAATAGGCCGCAAATTCTAAAGTGAAGTAAATTAGTAAATTTTATTCATTGAAACCAATCCTCACACACCTAGTTCTAGTCTAAATTAGACGAAATAACATCTTTATTTCCTACTAGTATAGAGTACACGAGTCTCTATGGAGGCAACGACACTTTCATATGTTCTTGTATTGCTTTTAAATTATTTAAGAAAATATTATATCATAACTTACGTTTACAGTCCCTTGCCGACTACGACAGTTGTTTAACACTGTGTAGTGCCCGCCTAAACCTAAGACAATATTATAATCGTGCATATTTCCGACTCAAAAAGTCACTATTTGTCTGGTATTCATGTATCGTTAATATTTTGGCAATGTTTGCGACGTCGTTGTTTGGCGTAATTGCTTTAATGAAGAACATTAAAACATCCGTGATGTCACCAACATCGTCCATGCTTAAGGATGTAGTATGTGCATCAAATAGTGGATGACAGAACCCAAACTACTAATCTCATAACCATCAGGTTGCCATCAGGCAAGAGTGATCCCAGTAGACGTGGATATAGTGGGGAGGAGTTGTCACGAATATCAAAACAGAAGCTGTTCGAAGTTGGTGAAGATGCAAGAAGGAGATAGTTTAAGAAAAAGATGCGGAGGCTATGAACCATAAGTGGCTATAGATGATGACAATTAATGATGATAATGATTGACGCATAAAGTATGTTTTGGAGATTGTGATCAATAGGAGCTAAATACATATGACATCATTTTCATATTTTCTGCTTCGATAATATTTGCAAACGAAAATGTTGCGTAGTGTATAGAGTAGGTATTTACACTTCACGAAATGGAAAATGATGTGCGTATACAATATTGTTTTATTAATAAATATTTAAACTGTGTTTTGGGCGTAAATGGGTGCTGGCAAGTGCTAAAAAATATTGCATATACACACGGTCAGTGTTATATAACAACAGAAACAAATTAACGTTTATAAATTAACTATAATAGTTATAGTTGTCTCTTACCGCTTCACTAACTATAAATATTAAAGTAACCCGAATTTATAGCCCTATTCAATATCAGTGTTCGTAAAGCCCACAAAATTTATGAGGTCAGCAACTAATTTACTTACGGCTTTTATGCGTATTGTACATTAGACGTTAAATATATTAACGTGAAATATAAATGAGAATCATACAAAATCAATCAGTTTGAACACAAAGGTTATGATTCAAATAAAACGCAAATTATTTACATTCTGTTTCTGATTTTAAGAACCTTTTAGACTTCTTCTTTATCATTCTTAAAGGTGAGAAAATTCTTCATTACCGAAGGTCATATCAGACTAGAAAAGTCTGAATTGATACGTCAACTTACTGGTTCCAACTCTATCCACTTATCTCAGGCATCTTGAGACACAATTGTCTTAATATCCGCACAGCTCCCAACATTATAAGCTTGTCGAGATCCGGTTCTCTTCTGGATTTGTGAAAAATCTGTTTATCATGGCTATAAAAAATACTGGTCTATTTTTAGTTTTGGGCTTCAGATCTGTATTCGTGATCTGCTTCGTGATTCTGCTTTTTGTTGGCAAGTACTATCAGCCTTCAGTGCCCGACATACGTCGACTTTTGGATCTAAGTCATGCAAATAATAATAATAATCTTTATTTATTTTCTCACAAAACTTCTTACATGATAAGTTACAACTATTTATTAATGTCTGTAAATAATTGTCATTCTTGTTTTGAGGAAAAATTATTGTTTATGTGGGAATGATGCCTGCTAAAGGTGCACCTGTTACTTAATTCAATTATTAATCAGGCCTCCACCACTTCGGATCGACAAAAGAGAATAAATAATAGAGAATAGACAATTATGGTTATAGTAGGTTGTTCTTAACAAAAGAAGAAAATATATACATTTATCTATAATAGTATATAAGAAATGTAAATTTACGATCCTTCACCATATGAGCGAGTATAAAATGCGCACATAGACAGAAATTCATTAGTGTAATCTCTGGGGATTACTAATTTATCCCCGAAATAGATCTTTTACACACAGTTTCTCATTCGCATATTTCGTTATTGTTTTTCTAGATGTAAGCTTTAATAAACGTTAGAATATAATAATAAACTTACATATGTTACAATATCAGCGTCGGTAGAACATATAAACGTACGAACATAATAACTGAACGAAAACTCCCCTCAAATCAATGTTTATAACTCTCCAACGCCCATTATTACTCATTCCCATTGTTTGTTTTTTTGTTATATTTGCTCTATTTTATTTTTTGTACCCTATATGTTTTAGGATCTCAAGTAATCTATTTATTTATTTTGTACACCTACAGCTAACTTAAATTATATATAATAGCAAACAAATACACTGAGAACATAGCCACAGATGGAATACATGATACATTATATAACAAAAAGATTTATAAAAGGGAACAAACAAACAAAGTATTTAATACAATTAAGTAACTGTTATTAAATTTAATTAATTAAGCCTAAATTGGTTGTGTTGTGTAATGGTGTAAAGTGTGGGTATGTACGTGATGGTATGTATGTGGGGTGTGCTTATGATGTAGGTGATTTTGCGCCATGGATATTCCTTATATACTTTTTAATCACATTCCGCGATAACCCAAACAAGTCAAGGCCTAAATAGTGGTCATTGATGTTCGGACAGCGCGATACAAAACTGAGTTTTTAGCATAATTAGTATTCATGTGAGGAACATGAAAAAATGTACTATTACTAATGTTATAAAGAGGAAAGATTTGTATGTAAGGTTGTAAATAATTGGCTCAAAAATTACGGAATCAATTTAAAAATTCATTCACCATTATAATGCTACATTATCACTGATTAGTATGGGCTGTTAAGAACCTACGACCTCAGGGAAGCCAATAACGCTCGAACCTAATAATTAATCCACAATCTCAGATTGAAAACAATCTGAGATCAGACCGTGACAGTTGACCGATGTCCTATCTGCATCCCAATATCCAAACCCTACGAAGACAATCCATTTTTGGCGACGGATAAAATGCAATCTCTTCGTTCTTTACACTCATATTTGATAATCAATATAAACCAAATAAATGAAAGAAAACCGTACAAATAATATTAAAATATACATGTCTAAGTTTAAAACATATCAAATAGCTTTTAATTATTTAAAAAACTTGTGTAAGTTAAAATCTTAAGATAGGATATTGGCACAGTTGAATTGTCATTTTCATAAAAAGGTCTATCCACATACGACCTACCTTGAATAGCTTGTATCGACAGATGATATATTATAGATGGTTATTGGCACACTTTTATTAATATTTAGATTAGAATGCCTACCTTAGATGGTCAAAAATTTATTGAGATAGGTTATTTTGTATGGGAAGTGGTATGTCGAGTTTAAAAACTTCTAAGATGCATTGGTTAGCGGGCTGTTAGTAGCCACAAACTATTCATAACACGTAGTCGAAAACAGAATTATCCGACGCGGGTCAACGGGACACCTGCCAACTTTGATCATAATATTAGGACTGTAATAATTAATGTTCTACATAATTAGTTGTAAACTCTACGGATGTTCCTTTTATCATATTGTTTTTTATCGTGTTTCAAAATTCGAAGTCATTTATTCATATATGTCACACAATGTTACACTTATGGGGCTTCTAAACGGCCCCTGTTATGCTGCAATTGATGGCTGCACTATTGGCAAGTAATTGCCCGGCCATCACAAAAATGTTTTAATGAAGCTGATGGCCGAGCAATCTATGGCTGGGCCATGTGTTGCAATATGACAGCAATTGTATGGCCCATGATGCAGACTCCTAAACGGGCTACACATACCGGCAACAATGGCTGCAGAAATCACACTTGTCGCAGCAGCTTATATTGTTTTAAAAAAACAATCAGAAAAAGAAGAGATTGTGGATTCGACTTTACTTAAATAGGCGTAAACAGTAGACAATTTGAGTCTAGAAATAAGCCTTGATAATAAATTATTCAAGAATTATTATTATTATTTTTACGTAGTTGTCAAATCGCAAAACACAGAATAGAGCAACATATCGCGTAAAAAAGGATACACTGTGCCATAACAAAGAGAGTGACTGAAACAACAATAAAACTGGCTGTGCAATATTGCAGTTGAATTCGATAGCCTAGCGATCGTCCGGCAACCCATTGGGGCAATACCGGCCATAAGTGGCTATACAAAACATGTTTGGCCATATGGCCGGGACATTACTGCAATATAGTATATAGTGTGGCTGCTATTGTTTGCAATGTTGCCGGGCAACTGTATTGCAGCCATCATTGCAGCAAAACATGGCCCGTTTAGAAGCCCCATTAAACAATCATCAACGTCAAAAAATAAATGTATATTAAATGCATATAGGGCGTAGACGAGAAGAACTAGCAATACACTCTCCGCCACTCTTTCTAATCGGCAAGTTTTTTTTAAACATTTGTAAAGAGCTGCAACTATTACACCGTGTTCCACGTGACATCTTAAGTAATTAATAATAATAAAATAAATTAAAAACGAAGATTTGTCCTATATCAGTAGGAGGCAAAGTGAAATAGGAGCACGCACTTACTCGTGGAATCTCTTACACATGTCATTCGCGTTTGAAGTAGGAATATGTGAATAAATTGCTTGCAAAGAATATAGCAATGAATTTTAAAAATTTAAATAAATAAATAGTTGTAATACAAGGAAGGATAGGGAACTGGTAGAGATTGAGAGACAAATGGTACAATTTGGAGGAAGTCTTCACTCCGTCGGAGCTCGTGTACGTCTGATAAAGAAAATGACATGGACCCTATGTAATTATGATTATGTAGTACTCGAATAAAGGCTTTTTTAATTTAATGAGTGGAGACGTTCAAAGCCACTCCCTAATGTGACAATTACGATAATATAATAATTATATTTAATGGTTAAATTATAATAATGTACAGCACGCGTGCATCTTAATTAAAAAATATTGTTCTCTTATTTAAGAACTCATTTGATAGTGAAATACCTTAATCCTAAGTCCTAAGAAATGACTATACGTTGGATATAATTATGGCTAAGACAAAAATAATTGTTTGGTGTACCAAACCAAACTTAAAAGCAGATGGCACTCACACATCTTATAGTCTAAAAGAAGTTTTTAAACTATTGCATAGATTTTATCACGGGCAGGAACGCAGCGACCGAATTAAGAAATTCCGTAACGAAAATAAACCTAACACACGATGACGTGATTTTATCACGGGCAGGAACGCAGCGACCGAATTAAGAAATTCCGTTACGAAAATAAACCTAACACACGATGACGTAATATAGATGCGGCCAATACGCGTTTACATCGGTCTAGCGTGATCGGTGACGTCGCGCGGGTGCAGCGGGTACGCGTTAAAGTGAGACAGTTAAAGTGTTAGTCTGAGTAGAGTGGTAGATTGAATTAATATCAAAGAAAAAAAATGCTGCATATATCATCACTACATAGTATAAAACAAAGTCACTTTCTCTGTCCCTATGTCCCTTTGTATGCTTAAATCTGTGATTGAGTGATTCAAGAGGAAGGTTTATATGTATAATAACATCCATTAAATAGTGGAGAAGAACTGTTATTTTTGAGGTTTCTAATGTGATGTCGTAAATAATTACATTTTTTCCGCTTACATTGCAAACGCAGGCTGAACCCTACGAGTTTTATCAAAATAATGTACTTAGTATTGTACACATTGAAAAGGTCAACAGAAAAGTCCGTGATGGTATATGTCTATCTCTTATGGATAACCCACAATAACTTTTTTTGTCATTTACTTTTTACGGCAAATAATGGCAAATTTTTGAAGCGATTTTAACCAATACAGCATTCCTTAACCAATTAAATACCTTGAATACATTGTTCATTTAATATAGATCTATACAGCCCATTACAGCTTATTTAGCAGCGATCGAACGCGTATATTATCGGAGCTTTCCAGCGACGGAAATAACAATACATAATAAAAACCTGCTTTTCATCAGCATTGCACCCATGCAAACCTGTGGCGGGTCACTGGTAAAAAATAAATAAGTACTTAAATATTCATAAGGTGATATAAAATGCTTTGCAATAGATTTACCGCGTAAGTCCCCGAGTGCCACATTGTTTTTTTATGTAATAGGAGGCAATTGGGCAATAGGCTCACCTGATATTATACCGATGGACACTCTCAATGCCAGAGGGCAAGCGAGTGCGTTTTTTTAAAGGACACTTATTTGAATTCGGATAAGCTTCAGTGGGCAGCTGGTTCCATAGTGGTTCAAAAAACTGACAAAAGAAACGCTCAGTTGAACGCCGGACGTCGAGGTGATATTCTGTATTCTGTCTAGACGTTGTGTTACTAAACAGATCTATTAAAAACATTAACGTTGAAACCTATCCATTACTGAATTCGCAAAGATAAAACAATAGAAAATTTGTTATTTAACAAATCACTTCTAAACTAGTCCTAATTGCGTTGAAACTTAAGACTGACTATTAAAAATGCACTGAATCGAACAATCATCACTCGTTTAAAAGTTAAATTACTTCGGTTAGCGTTTTCTCAAGCGTCTGAATAAAACATCAGACTTTAGCTGTCCTAATGAGCTGGCTTCTTTTTCTTGACTGCATAAGTTGGGTCATTGGCGTCCATTGGATCAAATCGCACTTCATTTGTCCATGTCAACCCCTCTTCGGGTCTGTGGAACGTCTTTTTGTTTTTGAAAAAGGAATCAGTAAATTAATAGACAATGTTTACTCTACACAGTTTTGTTTTGCTGAATCGTATTTCGATCGTTCTAATATAAATGAATTATATAGTTTTAAACATATTAGCATAGCATAGTTACTAAATATTGCAGCGCTGTTTGCTTTGACAAGTGGGCAATATATATTATAATTTATTTAGTTTAGTTACAACAATATAAGTGTAAAATAAAAATAAAAAATACACTACAACTTTTTTAGGTCGGGTTTTGTATACGTTTCATGATAATTTGTCAATCTCATTGGCAAGTACTGGCGTTTGTCAGGGTCATTAGCTGATCAACTTTATGTGCCTGACATACGCCGTCAATTAGATTACAGCTTAGGATCGAACCTACGACCACCGAGATATGAGTTACAAGCTGAAGCCACTAGGCAAATACTGCTCAATTACACGTATAAACTTAGCTTAATAATCGAATTTTTAAAGCCGTGTCCGGCAAGAATTGTAGTAATGACTGCGGTCTGCGGGAAGTGGGGATGTGGAACACTAAGTCGCGCCGGCCCGTAAGTATGGCCCGTTATGTAAAACATTAAATTAATGTAATTTTATCAATTTTTTTCTAATATGGATTACTTGCTTAGTAATATATATCGAGTAAGTTTCAAAATCATGTTCCTAAATACCTTTTTTTTTTTCATAAAATGAATTCAAAGTGTCATAAATTGGCTATGTTTGGATTTCTTTTCTAAGTTATTTAAATCGTGTATATATCTTTCAAAATGGATACAGAATCCACTCAGCTCCACCACACATTTTTTTCATTCTCTTACTTCAAGAAACTATGAAGAAAAATGGAAAGAAACAATGTACTTTTTTGGAGTTTGGCGATCAGATTGGTCTTTAATACAATATGTGGTTAGCAGTATTACCAAGTTAATTTAGTCGTCTCATGATGTTACATAAAGTGCCAAATGGACTTTCAAAGTAGTTCCTTTGATTACTGCATTCACCCAAACTAACTTTATATCTACTAGCTACCGTCCAAATGTCGTGAAGATTTCGTGGATATTGGCAAGACGTTTTTCCAACCTCTTCAAACTTAATAATATTTTTTTTTATTACTTCAAACCATACTATTAAAAATGACTAAATACAAATCATCCAGTTCACATTTTCGCATTATGTATTTAATTCCATCATTTTACATGTTAGAATTAGAATATATTTTAAAGCAAAGGTGTTAAGTTCTTTCTTGGCTGCATAAGTTGTGAATGGGATCCAATGATCAAATCGCGCTTCATTTGTCCATGACACCCCTTTCGGTCTGATGGATGGAGGTCCACGCGAACCATCCTTTTAATTGATACCGTCATTTTTGCATCAGACTCGGGTCGTGCCCATTTGACAACTCGTTCCATTACAATCGGATTATTCTTTGAATTGTTACTTTGCTTAAACCTTTATTAGTGTTTCCATTAATTTAAAATAGCTTAACATATACAATAGTAACGTTTTAAATGATTTATAATTGTATATAAAACTATAGAGATATAACAATTTAAATTACAATTAGGACGTTTATGCAAAAATTAGCTGTAAAATAAAATAAGAAAAAGTCTTCTGCATTTAATATCAATGAGAAATTTGTTCGACTCAATTAAAACTCTATGATACGAGAATGAAAAAGAGAATGACCTGAATGAATTATGCAAGAACATGCAAAAACGCTTTATAGGCAAAAGAGCTAATAAACCCATACATATTCATCACATCGTATCGTTATTACCTTTGTATAAAAAATCTCATCTCAAAGGTAAAACATTACATTAAAACATACAAAGCATATTTAAACAAAACAAGTTTCCTAATCGCGGTGAAGTAGTCCTGATTTGTTCTAATTAAATTGGATGCATGAAGTGGATAAAAAAACATTCGATTTTTAAACTTCATAATACGAAATGAGTATGAGGCTAATAAAACCTTCGAGCTGCATAACTTTATGATCATAGCATGAGTCTATAATAGGCACAGATTAGATAGAAAACAATGACAAAAGAGTAATACTTCAACAAATTGGCGGGAAAAAAAATAGTAACGCAATATGCAACCTATGTTTCTGAATTTGGTTCTGTATCGTTCTGTATCTCTTCGAATGAATAATATTTTACATTGTTTTTAATAAAAATCGATTTTGTCGATAAGTTAATTCTAAAGAATTTATTTTTTGGTAAACAATTCAATGCTGAAAGGTACGTTAAGTATTTTTATGTAATTTTATGAAGAATACTGTTAAAAAGTTCAATATACATGTAATGTATTCTTGTATAGTATAAAATGTATTTTTTTATAAAACAGTGGGCAAACGGGCAGTAGGATGCAGGGCTGAACAAAGTTAAGTGAAGTAATATAATATAAACTATATAAATATAATGCTATTGTTAGGGTTTCTAAAATTGTATAATGAATACGTTGCTACTTTTACCATAATTAATATGTTTATTTATTGTTGGTTTATATCGAAGTAGTTGATATATACTTATTGCATTTAATAATTAGAATATAAATAACACTTCTATTGTATGCCTTACATTTGTCCTCAATGTTCCTGCGGAGACGCTAACCAATCAGAGTAACGGATCACAGACTATGATACTTTTTACTTTGTACAACAATATCCGGTGGTTTTTTTACAATAAATACAAGTTTGTTATAATTGAGGTCATTTAAAAACAGATGATTTGTATAATTATAATCTTTAATTATTACTACTTAAGATAGATACAATGATATGTATATTAAATGTGATTTTGTAAAAAATAGTTCGATTGACAAGACCCACGGTCGGCAGTTAAGAATTGGCGGGCCGCGGGGCATTCTTGGTTTCGGGAGCGATTAGTGTTGGTCATAAAAATAGTGAATGTGTTTATTAATTATATTGTTTCCTTCTTTAAAACCGTTATCCTGATTCCTGAGTTACTGGTTGGGAGAGGTCTAACACTATATATATTCACACACTGCAACAATTTATTCAGTCAAGCGTATTATTGATAAACTTATTTGCACCGTATCTTGTATGTTTTGTTTCTTCTCTCTTTATTGTCTATAATAAAGATTCGAAGATATTTTAATTAAGTAAGAATCGTAATGTTATTCATTAGTTTTTTAATTTATGGTAAAATATTCAGTTATTAAAGATATTTAATGCTATAATTAAACGATTAAAATGAACGTGGAGTTTGTATTTTTTTAATATGAATCAAGTGTATTGAGAATATATTCGAACGCTGTATAGTTTATTATATTTAAGTTTGATCATTATTTAATATACAATAAAGTTATTAAAACTAATGTTAAAAAATATAACCATACCCACAAATCTCTAATCTAGTCAAGAATTCAATATAAATTGGTGAAAATTTACCTTTTCAAAAAAATACGTTTGACGAAAACTAATATGCTTTCGTTATTTCAAATAATTTTCTTTTAACTGTGTAATTGTTACTCCAATATTAATAAAGCGTTTTTAGTATAAATAATGAATGGTTTAATCTCCGCCGGATGTTACATACTTGATAAATGCCGACGCACATGTTAATTTCCTGTGTGGAAATTTTACACTGTCTTTTAATAAGTATTATTACTAAGTGATGTTAGATTTAAGCTTAATTTTCACCCGTTTGGTTTTGCGTTCAAACACTAGTACATATTTTTTTTTAATTAACATAATTAAGTCTTAACAGGGTGAAAGACATCAGCATTATTTATTTCGTATCTACAGCTATCAAAAATTATATATAATAACAAACTATTACGCTAAAAATGTAGCCAGAGTTGGAACACAGAATATTTAACTACAAATTGGTTCAAAATTTACAAAAGGACCTTGTGGTACCTAATTTGGCTGTGTTGTGTGATGGTGCAAATGTAAGAGTTAGTATGTGCAGGTGTGTATGTCCAAGCTGCATGATACAAAACCGAGCCTTTTGCGTAGTGTTAATGTAAGGAACATGAAACAAGGTAAGCATCACTAAAAAACTGGAACAATAAAATGACATATTGTGTTTGACTTGTTGAAAAATAAACGATAATATGAATTTAGTTTTAAATGAATTAACGTAAATATTACAAACTTAAAAAATGTCAGAAATCGCATTTTAATATATCATCTATGATAGTATGTCTAGTTAGCGACATACACAAAACTATGAAAGTCGATTTTCATATTAGTTATGGCTAATATTACGTAAATTTTACAGTCAATTATACATCCACAAATAAAACGTTAAATAATAAGACATACTTAATGACTACCCTATTGCCAAGAAGACAAGACAGACATAACATTAAAACACAGAAACAACAAGAAAAAAAAGAAGACAGATATCTAATTATCAAAGGAAAAGGCTAGCACATTTGAAAATATTCTGTATGAAAATAAACAAGTAGATAATGAAGAAGCAACATACACAAGCAGTGCTAAGTAGCGACCGACAGTGCTTTGTTTTTGTCGCGTTCGCCTCGCTGCCGATCCTCCACTCACCGCTTAGCTTTGATAATTAAAAAGCTCTAATCAGTGGGAAACTTAAGCTTTTCTTGTAAATTATTATTTATTGTCTATTTACGCATTTGAATTATTAAATTATGCATGTTATGTGGTGCCTAATTTAAACCGAAGATTTTAGCCTCCTCTTTGGCTTGTTATAGAACGATTGTGTCGTTGTAACTATCGCACGTTCTCAATAATAAATGCGCATTTGAACTCCATCTACACCTACCTATATTGAAGAAAACCAACAATGAAAAATTCACAACAAACAAAAATTGTCAAACAAATTAATTTAACTTAACAAAAACAAGTTGTTTGGTTGTATGGATGTATGGTTTGGCCCAGGACCAAGTCATTTTTAGAAGCGCGGCATCAAAAATGAAATAAGCCATGACGATCGCTAACCTTCGCAAGGAGATGGCAATTAATGGTTCAAGTATAACGTAAGCACTATAGGAGGGGGATCTTTGATTTTTTATTTTGTGATTACGTCAACAGTAATTAATTACTTTTTTTACACATATTATCACCACACATTGTCTATGCTTGAAAACGAAACGCATTTTCGAGGATTCCTGCAAAAAGTTAATACGTTTATGTACTATTACTTTTGAGAGCTTAGCTTACTTTTGAATACCAGGGGAGGGGTGGGGGAATAAATTGCAATAAATCTGCTTAGGTAATACTTAAACGGTTTTTTTTAATCTTCTTATAAGCAGTGAAATGAGTTTAATTTATAAACACTTGATAATCAAGACTATGAATTCAATCATGTGTATTCTAATAAACATATTCGAACTTTAATCAAGTAAAGTAAACGCAGATACTTGACCTACATGCTGAAATCTCAAATAAAAATGGAGAACAATTTGTAAAGAATAATTATTCACAATGAAAGGCATTCGTAGCTACGGAACTAGAGCTACGGTGCTACGGCATAGCAATCGTAGCACGTAGCAGGAAATGGAGTTACTCTCGCGGCGCACTCTGGATTTCAGTTAAATCCATTAAATGTTAACTGGTAATGGCTGTAATTTTACGCTTTAATTAAACAAAACGTTTCTATTACGCACGAACTTAAAAAGATAGACGATTTTAGTCTGGCTTTTACTGTGTACTTCTGATTGTATTTACCTAAGAAAACATTTCAGTAAATAATGAAATTTACTTCACTGAAATCCAAGAAATATGAAATTTATAATAGTGTTTTGGTAATCAATACTAATTATAAATATTATAAACTTATTTTGTACGTCTAAAACGTTGTCCTTTCCACTGGTCACAAGTAAATAAATAACAAACATGATTCAACTAACTATGTACATTAATTTTAAAATTTATTGTATCAAACAAATTAATAAAATTATTTGCATAACTTTAGTGAGCATGTCTATGTTTAATAAATAAATGACTAATTCTTTCAACTTTCTATATACACGTGATCTTATCGCTAAACGTGATATCTACCAGGTACCTAGAAACTATTATTATTATTATTAATTATCCGGTTAGGATACTTTAATGAAACCAAAATAAAAACGGTATTTAAAGGTGTGTTACCTTCACAAAATGAATTAATTTATAAATGAATGATGAACACTTCATAACGTGGCGCTCTCACGCTGTGTCGATGTGCGCATACGCATGTGTGTGTGGCGATAACAATGTAAATTGCACGGACAAATGTTGGTTTTTTTTTTCATTAATATTAGTTACTTAAGATGTCATGTGGAGCATTATGGTTGCAGATCCTTACAAACACTGTGTACAACTAAAAACTTAGCGATTAAAAAGTAGCAGAAAGTTTTTTTCTAGACCTTTTCATCCGTTCTACCCCCTTGAATTGAGAACTGGTAGTACATGTAAAATAAGAAGCATTTAACATTTAATATGTATTTCTTTAATGACATTCATAAGTGTACATTCTGTCTAAATTAATAACTTACTTACTATAATATTTTCAAACTATTATTTTTTAAGGAATATGATATCAATATACATATAATAATAATAATCTGACTGAATCTATATTTTCATCACAGCAACTTTTAAAAACAGTAGTCAACAGTATTCTTTGTCGTTAATTGTTGTGTGTAACATGCCGATGTTTTCACTATATTTTCATTCAACGCACACATGCATATATAATGATCTATATATAAAAAGACGTCAAGCGCGCTTTGAACGTATGACAAGATTAAAAATTGCATCGTAAAGCCACTAGGCCAACAAAGCTAACACGTAATTTACATAATAAAGTATCAAAATCTGCGGTTTTGTGCCATTGATAAAAGCCAGATTTACTTGTCATGAAGTGTGAGACATTTGTTGGGATCACGACCCTATCTTGAAGCAGCCGTGAATTCTCGAGCTCTCATTTGCGTAATGTGATTACAAAAGCACATCTTTTGAGATAACAGCTCGGGCTCTACGTAGGTAATGAATTCCACTGCCATCGGGATGAACGGTGATCATAAATATCAAGCAATCTTTACACGAAACAGTCATTTTTTTAAATCCATAATTCTTAATTTTAATCGTACTATGAGTGACAGAACTTAATTTACTTTTCGTATTAAGTATTTTTAAGGTGCATAACGGAATGATCCTGCTTTATATTATAAATCTCGTCAAAAATACTCAAAAAACTACAATAGAAATATCCAAATACAAACTCATAAATTACGTAAAATGATGGCTGCCGAATTGGATTTCTAACGAGTCCTGACTACGTATCTTGGCATGACTCTGATGTTCCAAAATTAAAACTGATACAGTGCAGGCTTATAACAGATTCTTAGGTACACTCAAAAATACATGCGAAACACACCCATTCTCAAACTCACACATTTACGCACGCTTCATAAAATATATGTGTGTGCTTGATTAGTTGTAATTTAAACTTTTGTTAATATTATTAAAATACTTGGAGAGTTAACTTTTGGCAAAACTTTAGTTTAGTATTTCATACAAAAAGAATATTTTATATCAAAAATATATTCCATATACCTTTCATACCAAGAATATTCCATTACGGATAAATTGAAAATAAAAAAAAATAAGCAATGGAAAATGTACGATTTATTTACGAATTTCTATACATTACACAGGTTTAAATAATCTTTATTAATATTTAGACGCAAATCCGGCAGAAAAAATAACTTAGAGGTGGTCCATTAAAGGTAAAGAGACACTTACATAATCAGTATTATCAAATTCAGGGACACATTTCTAAATTGTTACCATTCTAGCCTTAAAATTTTAACCATGAATATCTCCGTAACTATGGGTTTCCGCAGGTTGGGGATGACACAGGGGGTATTTCTCCATCCCCTCTCCCATCTCCCATCAAAAAAAACTCAAAAATCGACGGGTCATATTGGAAAGTTTAACCATGTGAGTAATAAACAAACTAACATTTATAAAGGCCGGCAACGCACCTGCGTTGTGGCAATGTGAGTCATCATGTGAGACATCACATGAGGCTCCTGCTCGTTTGCCTCATATTACATAAATAAACCATTGATCTCGTCACAAATTTATTCGTATTCCATTAGCACGTGTCGCCAGGCGCTGTCTCGTGATGGATTAGTGTATTTTGATTTAAAACGTATCTTTCCTTTTAATACTCGTCAAATAGTATCGATTTTACAGAGACACAATGGTATCCTTATTAGGTGCATTAAATACTTTTAAAAGTAATTCACTCTTTACAATACCTGTCTTCAGAATAAACTAAGCTAAATTGGTATTACTAATAATATCTTGGATTCAGATACTTTTACACTTAAACAATTTAATTTTAAATTTAACCGACCTTTCGCGTGCTTTACAGCGTGCGTGGTCACGGTGACTGAAGACAAAAGGTGTTAAATGTCAAAAAAGTATCACAGCTGTAGAAAATGTTGTATTATCTGTATTTATTTCCCGGATTTGGTATCGACTAAAAGATGTAGGGTTTCGGCAGAAATTGTCGGTTAAATTTAAAATTATGTTTAAATAATTATAAGTTTAAAATAAAACATAACTTAAATCCGTTAAAAAAGTGTTTTTCTTTAAATGTGTAAAAGTTACGTTAATAAAAGACAATACTACTTTAAACACATTTCTATTTTAAGTATTATTGTACATTCGCAATAACGACCTCTATCGGAACCTGAATATAGAGGACGTCGCCACGATTATAAAAAAGACTGTTGGAGCCCACGAACATAGGGTCTACCGTCACGTGAATGCCGGGGCTATTCAACTTGCCACCTCGGGCCTAATAAGACGACTGAAAAGGGCAATGCCATTTGAACTAGTAAATTAGTGTTAGTGCAAGTTAGAATTAAGAACTAAACAGTGATTTAAAAATAGAACACAGTAACAGAGTGTCTTAGTATTGTCTTTTATTAACATAGCTTTTACACATATTTGCCGCCGTACAGTAGCAGACGCGGCAAAGAGAGTCGGTAGGACTTAGAGCGAGGTGGAATACGAGGCTCAACATCGAATGAGATGGAGACTCACTTTGGACGTCCTCTGCCCCAGGGGTTATAAGACATTAACTAACTTTTACGCATTTGAAGAAAACACTTTTTTTTCAATCCGGTAAATAAGTGATTTCTTTCCCTTTAATAGAGACTGTAAGTAGTGTATCGGATACTACCTTATGATAAAAGTCTTTTTGAGTGAATCAGGTTAGACTTAAATTACTTATTAGTTTTATATTAGGCTAGATTGTACTGTTTTATGATGTCTTGGTAAAGACAGCATGATAAAAAAAATATAAATTAAATTTATATAAAATATGCAATGATCATTTTCGATATAGAATTAACTTTCAAATAACAACAAAAAATTTTCAAAATATATTATTTCTTGAAATTGTTAAACATGAAAATGCTACTGTAATTTGTAATTAACAGTTATTTTATGAACATCAAGCTATAATTTTTACAAGACCTTATTTAAATATTCCTTTGTAAAGTTAAACAAGGTAATTAGCAATTTTAAAGCAACATGGCGCAAAACAACAGGGGAGCTAATAAGAACTCGGAGTAAAACAAACAAAATCTCATAAAGAGTTCAACTTTTTCCTTTTCAAGAATAGAGTGCGGGATAATGGGAAGGCCACCGAGCCTGTCTGGTTCCAACTTGTCATAAGTCAGCAATTGTTGAGTCTTTTCAACAATTACAACTCGAAGAATACAAATTCATAGTAATAAACTCTAACTGCTATGATAACTTCTATTGTTGGCAATACAATATTTTTCAATCGGAAAATGTCTACAACTGCACAATTTGAACTTAATAATGTTACTGTATACGCTCCTTGCTCTCCGAACTACTGCTCACTTTGAATGCGCCTGGCAAGATGATATAACCGTCGAATCTGTCCGGCAACTTTGTAAATGCAGATTAATAGGTCCCCAAAAAATTATATATAAAATTTAGGTTTTATAATATAACGTAAGTATAATTATAAATTATAATAGTTTAAGGGTGTCCGGCAGTGGGTTGGAACCATACTAACTGTCTGGCATTGAGCAATGCGAGTTTTGATATTATTATGAATCAAATATTTAAAAAAATAAGTTTTATTTTATGACAAATTAGAGATGGAATTTTTACACCTTTGTTATATGCCAAAGCCACCGCTGCCTCAGGTTCATGGATGGGATCATTCTTACCTGAACTAGGGATACACAGAGAAAAAATTTCAGCTTTTATAAAAAGACGTAGGTCTGGTACGCACGGGCACGAGAAAGAGCTCTATACGCTTTATACGTTCAGTGATATTACTTTGAATTGGTTGCATTATTTTTTTTTTATTTTATTTATTTATTTATTTATTGTTTACATAATCTTAAATAGAAGAAGTTGGTGTGGTGGAAACACAAACTGGACACAGTTTTTCTGTCCACCAGGACGTTGAAAATATTTAGATAATTCACTTATATACATACTAAGGCTAATGACATAATATACAATAAAACATGTTTACCAAAAAACCATCAAAAATTGCACAAACAACGTAATAAACCAATTGAAACATTGCCGCTTCATAGATAGCCGGTGCAAGAAACCTGTTCTTGACGAGAATTCTCAATCGACTACAGGATGTGTTCTAATATTCATATATGAATTAAATGACGATGTCTCATTTTAGTTATGCGTAATTTATAATTGTTTGCTTTATGTAATATTTTTTTAATTTAAATTTAATATTGTTTCTAGTTATATTAGTAAATAGTGTAGCTGGTAGCGAGTTTATTAAATTTGGAATAATATAGTCTAATGTTTTTTTCTCATATAAATTATTGTATTTGGGTAATAGAAATGCATTTTTTAATTTTCAACGTGTTGAATATTGATAGTGAGTACCAACTGTTTCAAGATAATTTTCTGTGAAGTAGTTTTCGTTTAATAATACTAGCTGCACTGTCTCTAGTATAGGTATAATTTTGAAGAATGCAAATAGCCCTCTATAGTCCTCCTTATATTGTGATTTTATTTTTATGGGAGCAATAGTTTTTTAAAATACGTATTTGTAATGCAAATATTTGATTTATATAAGTTATGCATGTTCTCCCGTAGCTTGAAAGTCCATATGTTATAATGGATTCGGCTAGTGCTTTGTATAGCAGTAACAGAGTTTTCGGAGGTATTTTATTTTTTTTATATTATATTTGCATAGATGCATCATTTGAATTTGTCAATTTGAATGTTTTATTCTTAAATTGCTTTATTAACATCTGTAATAATGTTCTTATCATTAGTACTAAAATATAAGAAGGCATCTATTATACACCAAAATATACACATATAATTGCTACGTTTACATATCTTTGATAAAGATTTATAAAAATCTATGCATAATGTACGACGTTTCTCAGTAGAGAAAAGACATTCGTAAAAGCTCTTAAATTCACGGTAAAGTCGTTAATTACTTTAAAAGACCACGATTTAATAATTTATTTAAATGCATTATAAAAAGACGTCTACAAAATCTCCTAATCAGACCTTCACTACTAAATAACACTTTTATTAACATTTTAAAAATACATTTATGCTAAGAGTCTTAATCGTAGCTACGAGCTAAGATTATTGTCTACAAGAAATATAGTGATACTTTTCACAATTAAGTCATTTCAGACGTGAACAATACAAACACCAATTACTCATGAAATTTCTAGTTAAAGTTGAATAAATGAAAGCGGTTATCACAAATTATTTAACTGCAACATTCGGCACGCGGCCAGCGGACCATTCGTTGAAATTCACTAAACTATTCAGGTCGAGAAAACCGCAGTACCTCACAGCTTTAACTCGACGCTGATAAAAAGTTACTAACTAATGTATTACTATTTCGATGACACCAGTCCTATGTCTAGCCTTTATCCCTGGTTATGTTTTATTGTTTGATGATTTGCTTTGTTTTAAAAGAGTACCGAGAGTTTTTTCACGCCGGCTTTTTCTCTCGGCCTACACATTGTGAAAATATTTTTGTCTTGTTACGCCAAAGAAGTATAACTTCTAACGCGTAAACATAAGTACAAACACATATTTTTTATATGTGAACGTCATACCCAACCCATTGAATTTCAAAAAAAGACGTAAATGTTTTGTTCAACTAATCCTTCATTACAATTCTAAACACACAGTCTTAACCACATAAGGCCTATAAAAACGTGCATTAAAATGACATGAACAGTTTCCAATTTGCAGGTGGTGAACTTTTACGTCGACAGCTCTACGTGAGCTGAAACATGAGCAATGAGATTAAAAATAAATTATGTTCGGAGTGAGAGCCGAATACGATATGGACATATAGGAAACCTGTAACAGCTTGCGTCATTACGAAATGAATGTTCCTTTTCCGTAATACTATTACTTAGGCATTCATCCTCAGATTTCTGTGTTTTATGATTATAGTAATTACATTTAAAAAATCAGTGGCGCTATAACCTCTTTAGATCTTAACCTGAGGTATGAGAGTCGCACGCTGAAGCCAACACTACTCAAAAAGAGAAAGCATTGCTTATAAAACAAATTAATGTTCAAACAAATCAATCCGATCGCAAAATATATTCTCAGGATCGTAATTGGTGAATTGGCAGAAATGTTTTTGTTTACAGGTAAGTTTAGAACAACGAATTTTCGACTTTGGCTGTTTGCTTCGGGCAAAGTACTTCTATACGAGTTGCCAAACTTCAGAAAACTTGGCATTGAGTTATAGATTCCGAACTGCCTTCCTATTTGTTTCCTACATTCTGACCGTAAACAAAGATTTCCATTTCCAACACTTTCATGAAATACTTTTGTACGTGTGTAGACATTGATTCTAAATCAATATAAACCTTATTAGTTTTTTTATTTAGTAGTAAGTATCTTCATATGAACAATGAACAAAAAGCAAAAAAACAAAAACAAAAAATCATTTATTCATATATATATAGGTAACATAATGTACACTTATGAACGTCAAAAAAGAAAAGAAATATCCATAAAATGATTCTAATTTTACATTTACTGCCAGTTCTCAAATCAAGGGCGTAGAACGGAAGGGAAGAACTGGCAATAAACTCTCCGCCACTCTTTTTAATCGCCAAGTTTTTTTTTACACAACGTTTGTAAGGAACTGTAACCATTACACCATGTTCCACATGACATTTTGAGTAATATAGAATAATAAAATAAATTAAAAACAAAGATTTGTCCTCTATTAGCAGGAGGCATAGTGAAATAGGAGCACGCACTTACATAATCGTGAGATCAACACGCAAATACGTAGTATAAACAATTAATATCACCGCATACACGAATTCAAGTACGACCAGTCACCAGAAGTAGCACCCGTTCACGAGTATGACGCATGGCCAGCCATCGGCCCCCTCGCCATATTTTAGGGAGAGAGACAACCCGAAGAAAATAGTAATAATACTAATTACACTGAAACAATTTGATACCTCATGAATCACGGTTTGTTCCCACTTTACATTAAAAAAAGTAGTAGATGTCGACGATCGCCCCATAGTCTGAAAATGCAGCCGAGAGATTCAGTCGCGTTACCTATTTATACTGAAGCAATTCATATCCAAAAGAAAAAAATCTATAAATAATTCGTGAGCGATGACAATGATGATGCTCACGTTCTCCGTCTCTTATCCATACCGTTCAATCCTAAATCTTCTTGCTGTCTCAATAATGACATAGCTCTTTTGAAAACTATATCTTTTGAAATTCCTAGTTATAACTCTTCCTTGGCGAATCCTTCGAGGTCTGTAGTCAGACTATGAAATTCATTCCTGTCTCTCTTCGCTTCTTCCTTCTTTATTCTTTAAATATCTACTGTACAAACATTACCTGTCCACATCGTTTCCCTGACTTTTGTACTAACTGATGTTTGTTTTACAAGAAACTTAAAGAAGAACTTTAAATCGTGCAGTTCGGCACTTGGGGATGTCAACAAGGCGAGACGGTCCTTCACTCCGGGCCACCGCTTGCAACTATATAAAGCGCAAATTCGGCCCCACATGGAGTACTATTCTCACCTCTGGGCGGGGGCTCCCCAGTAACAACTCCTTCCACTTGACCGTGTTCAACGAAGAGCGGTTCGAATCGTCGACGACCAATCTCTCTCCGAGCGGCTTGATCGTTTGGCGTTGCGTAGAGATGTGGGGTCACTCTGCATCTTCTACCGCATTTACCATGGAGAGTGTTCAGAGGAGTTGTTCGGATTAATACCTGCAGCTGAGTTTCATCATCGGACGTCGAGGCAGAATACGAAATTCCACCCGTACCACCTCGACGTCCGCCGTTCCACAACTGCGCGATTTTCAAGGCAGTTTTTGCCGCGCACCACCACTTTATGGAACCAGCTGCCCACTGAAGTATTTCCGAACCAATTCGACTTAGGGTCCTTCAAGAAAAGAGCGTACAAATTCTTAAAAGGCCGGCAACGCACTAGCAAGCCCTCTAGCATCGAGTGTCCATGGGCGGCGGTATCACTTAACATCCCTCCCGCCCGTTTGCCCCCTATTATATAAAAAAAACCAAACGAAAGTGTGCTTCTAAATGAGCGCTGGTTGAAAGGTATTGAGGTGGTGTAGTTACATGGAGTAATCTTCAGAATGCTATAGCATACTGATAGGCAACCAAGAGAACGGCTTAGTTGTTGGACAAGACTTTAAGGGTTGAAAGTCAATCCAAGGCACCAGGAGGACAGTTCGCAGAACTGGACTAGAGATAATAATTTCACACTTGGCTAAAACTTTATTTTAAATATAATTATGAATCCTGGAGAATCCCTTAATGCAGATTAAGAAAGCACGGGACTTTCCTAAATCATCCAGAAACGTCATCAGACATTTCGGTTCTAATTTTAACTAAGTTTCGGTTTCTTTATTTATTCTTATAATAATTATAGACCAGTGTTGCTTCATCCCTAAATGTGTCTTAGCGACAAAATTTATTTGAGCATTTTTTTTCATAGACAAGTAGGTGATTAGACTTCTGCTTGACACAATTAATCGATTTGAGACCAGCGGGTGTCCTTACGATGTTTTAGCGAGTGTTAGATGTGCACAGAGACGGGTATCGAACGAACGACTTCAGGGATGAGTGTATCATGCTGAAGCCACTCGGCAAACACAAATTTTAAAAACGTAAATATATTACATAATATGCTACTTATATGTACTAAGTCAATAGTTTGACTTAGTAGATTAGCCATAGGAGCCATTAGGTATCAATATACAACTCTATAATATAAATGATAATATTTAAATATAAATATACAGTATGTTAAAATCTGTGATTTTATATTAAAACCTTCACATTTTCTCGCGCACTTGTGAATTACTACAAGTTGGGGTGACGATCATAAATCTAGAGGAAAATTGCTGACATAACTGTGAGGCACAATCTGTGTCACTGGTTCAAAGTTTTATTGGGGAAAGAAGCGGATGCAATACATCTTTTTAAATTTAAAAGAATTTCACTACGTAGACTACTTTATAGCTTCAAAATAATATAGAAAAGAAAAGGCCAAGTGGCGTGTGATTCCAATTCCAGTGTTCCAGTTAATTTTGAGCGCTGTAAAACTGTCAGACTTTATTGTGAAAACATGGTTTGATTGTGAGACTTAGTTTTAGTTTGATTCACGAAACGGACAAAAGTTTTTTTTAATATAACAGTGGGCAAAGGAGGCTCACCTGGTGTTAAGTGATACCGCCGCCGATGGACACTCTCAATGTCAGGGGGCTAGTACGTAATTTACTATAAATCACGTAACTATGGCAGATAAGACCGTTATATATATTCCTGTTTTAGCTCTTCCTGTGTCTGTGTGAAGCCACTACGCCAACACTTCTACACAAAAACGTGTGTTAATGTACACGCGTTAGAAGTTATACGTATACTTTGGCGTAACAAGATCCTTCTATTATTCTTTTTTTTTTTTAATATTCTACGTTTGAAAAACACTAACAATAGAACCAAGGTATTAAATACTTTGAAAGTTTCATTAAAACTTGTTAAATACAGTCGTTTGCCCCTTGTTCTGTAAAAAAACATATTCATCAAATACTATTTATTTAGTACTCCTACAGCTAACACAAATTATATATACTTGCAAACAAATACACTGAGAATATAGCCACAAATAATACATGATAAATTTTACAACAAAAAGATTTATAAAAGGAACAAACAAACAAAGTATTTAATACAATTAACTAATTGTGATTTAATTTAATTAATTAAGCCTAAATTGGTTGTGTTGTGTAATGGTGTAAAAGTTTGGGTATGTACGTGATGGTGTGTTCCTTAAATTTAAAACTGAACTCCAACAGCCTCAAAATTTCGTTTTATATTTTGCGAAAATACAATAAATCCTTTTTTGTTAACAACTTACTTAGGCTTCAAACACTCGTAGGCGTTTCGTAGAAAAATATTTGGCTTAGCCGTATAAAGTTACCATGAACGTTATCATCTAAAGTTTCGAGTTACGAAAGTCGATAGCGTCCTGTCGTAAAAAAGGTCGAATCTAGGACGGGGGCGTGCGGATCACCTTCCGTTCTGTTTTATAGTGTCCCTGGTCACAATTTATCTAACTCTCTACAGTTAATTATATTAAGAGCTATTTTCATATACAAATCAAAACCTACATATTTAGTTTATTGAGTTACTGCAACATAACATTAAAATAACATAAAATTAATAAACACCTATGAATATTTTTAAAGGCAAGGTGCTTCTATAGCGTGGGCGAGTACCTAGATCATAAGTTTGAAATTAACGCGGGGAACATCACTTCAGATGTTATTAAATACAAGAAAAAGAAGCCTAACGATTAAATCGTTGTATTTTTTAGATAAGAATTATTACAAACAGTTTCGGGAATTGCGAGCTTTTTAATTGTTTAATATTTTTTTCTTTTTTTAATATATAATATAGAACGAAGCCTGTACTCTTGATGAGCTAAAGTATTTCTGTCAATTTAGTCCTCTGTATTGTTTGCATAATGTATAAAATGGTAATGTACCCATATAATTAGTTTGTTGACAGTCGTATTATCTGTACTGTTTACATAATAAGCGATTAAACCTAGATTTTGTTCTTTAGTTCAAATGAGAGGACTTAAAAGGTTGCCTGGAAGAGATCGCTTGTTGGCGATAAGGCCGCCCGTTGCATCCCTTCTAATTTTTATGTATTGTTTTATTTTTGTTTCTTTGCAACGAAGTGTAAATAAATAAATAAATAAAAAATAACAAAAAAATACACATACATATATCACTTCTAGCATTTTTTTATATATTAGGGTGGCAAAGGAGCCTACGGAATGACCAAAAAGGACAGTCATCGCAGCGCATAGACACCTATTTTTAGTGGGTGAGTTGCCAGCCTTTGAGGGAGTACGCTCGAATTTTTAATTTACAGAAAAAATACAATAAAGCAATGTTCCATGAAGTCTTAGTGAAGACAGTGTTTTTTTTATAAATATTTTCTAGATAATTCCCCCATAGTCGTCTGAGGTATTAGCTTACGTAAATGGTATTGGTAACTCGGATGATAAAACACTACTACCTATTTCTTTTAACTACTTTGTGTATGACCTTTACAGCAAATCCCAAAAGATGCCTCTTAATTAATTTTGAACACGATTTCCTTTAAATTATTCTCCGTTACTTTTATGCCCGAAGACATGTATTTAAAACAATGTTATTACGATATGCTTAATCTTTACTCTTTATTAGCTATTGATAATTGACTCGAGATTTTAAAATCATTTATAATTATTTGCCTATTAGATTGCATTTTGATTTAATATAAGCATTTGTTAATTTCTTCAATAAATGGTTCCCATAGCAATCTACTCGGCTGATCATATCTTTGGGTAATTCATAGATTTAGCACTAACTTTCGACACAGTATTCAAACGTTCATTTAAATTCGATTCATGAATGCAATTAGGTGTCTCATTGCTAATTTTATACATGGCCGCCACTTACTTTCGAATCACGTAAAGCCATAAACATAAAAAGAGCCTTTGTTGATTGTTTATTTTTGTTTGGCAAAGCAAATCTTTCAATTTGTAAATTTTCTACGATTATATCCAAATATAATTAGGTTTTTTGTCAAATTGCCTAAGCATACTAGGCACTTAAAGTAAACTAACCACTGCTTCTGGAAACCTGCAACACCTGATGGCTAAGAATGATACCCAGAGTTGAGTCTTAGTACACAACAGTACGTCCAAAACAAACAGGGCAATGCTAAGTATCGTTTCTAAATCCTTTACAGATGTTTTGGCTACGAATATACCCAGCAAACTACTGCACCATATTAATTATATGTATAATTTCATTCTGATAGTCAAAAGATCTAAAATCAAAGTCGAAAGAAAATACATATTAAATGCTTCTAATTTAACGTTTACTGAATTTTCTCAAATGAAGGGCGTAGAACGGAAGAGAAGAACTATATAACTGGAAATAAACTCTCCGCTACTCATTTAGCCGCCAAGTTTTTTGTTTCACACAAGTAAGGAGCTGCAACCATAACACTATGTTCCACATGTCTTCTTAAGTAATAAAATTAATTTCGTTTTTAATTAAAATAAAATTTGTCCTGTATCAGCATGGTGAAATAGGAGCACGCACTTACATTCTGTTGGGAAAAACACGCAAATCATAGTCGAAAAAACTAATTTTAAAAGTATACAAAAAAAAATATAGTGTCAGAAATTGTACAAGATCCCCCCTCTTCTTCTCTGGTTATGATAAGGCTCTCCCTCCGCCACTACTTTCTCGGAAAATACTCCCTATATTTATTAACAACAGCATGTAAAATATTCATGTTTAAATTTGCACTTGTCATAATAACATTTAGATTATCAAAAGCGTTTGACAAATTCAAAAAGGCATTAAAGATGCATGTTAGGACATGAAAATTAGGAATCTAATGGCGACGTGTATATCGCTCGCATATATTAAGTTTTTTATGTAAATAAAATACATTTTTGTTATGAGAAATAAAGTTCGTTAAACATTAGATTACGCATAATGAAGCTTCTTACAATGATTATCAGGAATTGACAGATAGAGATAATATATTTTAATAATATAAAGAATATTATTCACCTGTCAGTTTCTAATCTATTAAAAACCCACATAAACAGAAACAAACTGGAGCAAGGTAAAAACACTTGGTCTTTTGAATTTTATCGAGAGAGGTAATTAAGAACGCTAGTCTAACTGGATTTGCTTTTCATATCCATATTTTTATTTAATGAACATAATTTGATGTGTTAACAAATATAATATTTACTTTCATCTAGAATCCTCAATTGTTTTTTTTGTTACGTGACATTGTCATTGACTTAGGGTCCTTTAAGAAAAGAGCGTACAATTTCTTAAAAGGCCAGCAACGCACTCGCGAGCCCTCTAGCATCGAGAATGTCGATGGGCGGCGGGGTGGTATCACTTAACATCAGGTGAGCCTCCTGTCCATTTGCCCCCTGTTCTATAAAAAACATTAAAAAAAAATGGTGCTACTGATTCTTATACCTGGGTGGTGGGGGGGGGGGGATTTAACCTTGCCATAAATGTTTAAATGTTCCTAGTTTAAACGGAAGGTCCTTTGTACTCTTGCTACCAACTTTGTGGCACTACCAACTTTTTACGTCTGCGGGCCTTGATCCTTATCTGTTTCATGATCGCTTGTCAATCTAATAGGCAAGTAGGTCATCAGCCTCTTGTACCTGACACACGTGACTTTTTGTCTAAGGCAAATCGGCTCCCTCATGATGATTCCCTTCACCACTCAAGCGAATTTATGCTTGCTTGCCGTCCACTCTTTTGTTCTCGGTGCTTCCCTATTTTTATTGTTAGTTATAATTAATTATTTAGTTAAATCTAGATATGTCAAAATTGCAAATCTCATCTAAAGATTGCATAGTCCCAGTTTACCTCATTATTAATGCTAAACTTCGAAATATTATAACTTTAGTTTTTATCTGTTTTGTCTTATAAGTTTTTAAAAAAAGCAATACGGCTTTTAAAAAAAACGTGTTTAGTTATAAGTTTGTTACATTCCAGGAATTAATGTACACTGGACATGTAGCACTTTTAATTGTTATTGAACATTAAATAAAGAATTTTTGAAATTGAATTTGACTCAAGCGAATGTACTGCACACAAAAGAAATTCCATTGGTGCATGGAGTGTTTAGAGGTGTTCAGACTGCCTGCTGCTTCATCACCGGACGTCAAGGCAGATTAAAAAATACCTTGCGTATCACCTTGACGTCCGTCCACTGGCACCAGGTGCTCACTGAAGGATTTACAAACCAATTGGACTTAGGGTCTTTCAAGAAAAGAGCGTACGTATTCTTATAAGCCGGCAACGCACTCGCAAGCCTTTTGGCAATGGGAGTGGTCCATGGGCGGCGGTATCACTTAACATCAGGTGAGCCGCCATTGCCTGCTATTACATAAAAAATCAACCTGGAATCGAACTTAAATTTATCATTAATAGTGAACCATGAATAATGTATTGTAAATATCATGTCTTTTGATACCTATACAAAAAAAAATCAAAATCTTAATGCCTTAACACAAAGTAAAACAAGGCATTAATAAATTTATAACAGGTTAACATTTCAAATAACAGTCATACATAACAATAGTGAACATCCTTGAACAACTGAAGCTCCATTATAGAAAGCTAATTTCTTTCAAAGTATTTCTTTAATTGGATTTACCTTTCAATACAATAGAATCAGCATTTAAGATACTTCAGGTCAAGTTGCTCCAATAATGTGGGTCGTGGCACGTAGCTACGAAATTATCTTCCCCGAGAGAAACCGTCCCTGGCGACTTAAGGAAAACGTAAAAATAAGTTACGCCTGCCTAAGCCATGTAAATACATTTTTATAAAGGCGATAAATATAGCGTTTTCGCTGGAAATGTTTCTTATTACTTTTCTGTTGAGTGTGTGTGTGTCCTTGAGTGTGTTGATTCTGACTTATAGAGAGTTAAATGGTTCCTGTGTAGACGAAAGGTAAAGGTGTGGGAAAATTGCTAAATTCAAATGGATCATATTAAGTATTGTCTTTTATTAACATAACTTTTACACATTTAAAGAAAAACACTTTTTTAACGGATTGAAGTTATGTATTATTGTAAACTTATAATTATTTAAACATAATTTTAAATTATGTAAAACCCTACATTTTTTAGTCGATACCAACTCCGGGGAAATAAATACAGATAATGCAACTTTTTCTACAGCTGTGATACTTTTTTGGCATTCAATACCTTTTGTCTTCAGTCACCGTGACCATGCACGCAGTACAAAGCACGCGAAACGTCGGTTAAATTTAAAATTATGTTTAAATAATTACAAGTTTACAATAATATAACTTCAATCCGTTAAAAAAGTGTTTTTCTCTAAATAAGCGTATTAATTTATTATTGTATATGTTAATTTATTACTGTATTTAATATAATATCCAGCGACTCGGAGAATAATTAACAAATGCTGTAAAGTGTAAATAGCCGTCTATTTAAGTAAATAATTTTATAAATTCTCATTTAAGTTCATTCAAGACTTAATATTTTAATATTTAATAATGTTTAGCTAATCAAACTGGATTCATTTTTTTATGTAACGGCGGGAGACTGATGTTAAGTGATACTGCGCTCATGGACACACATTGCCCTTAGAAGGCTCGCAAGCGCGCTGCCGGCCTTTTAAGATTTGGAACGCTCCTTTCTTGAAGGACCTCTCCTATTTCACCATGCCTCCTGCTGATAGAGGACAAATCTTTGCTTTTAATTTATTTTATTATTCTTCATTACTCGATATGGCATATGGAACATGGTGTAATGGTTGCAGCTCCTTACAAACATTGTGTAAATAAACCTTGGCGATTAAAAAGAGTGGCGGAGAGTGTATTGCCAGTTCTTCTCTTCCATTCTACGCCCTTGATTTGAGAACTGGCAGTAAATGTAAAATTAGAATCATTTAAAGTATATTTTGACTTTCATAATCATTATGTTACCTATATGAATAAATGATTTTTTTATTTTATTGCAACGAAGTATTCATATATATTTCTGCTTTATAAATTACTTTTATTAGTAAAACAATACCTTTTTTTATCCAAGATATTATATAGTATGATACTTAAATCAATACAATTTATATATAAGCTTTTAAACGTACGTAATAATAATATATTTGAATACTTAAATGATCCTAATCCTTGAGATTGATTTGCTACAGTTCAAACAATTTGTATTAAAAACTTGGCGATTGAAAAGAGTGGCGGAAAGTTTCTTGCCAGTTCTTCTTGCCCGCTCTACGCCCTTGACTTGCGAACTGGTTGTAAATGTAAATTTACAATTAATTTAATTTGTTTTTTTTACGTTCATAAGTGCACATATTTACCTATATGAATAAAATATATTTTTGAGTTTGAGTTTATTGTACGACGTAAGTAATATATAACGAAAACAAATTAATGATGTCTTGAATTTAATACGAGTCCCGTAAATTTATGTAATATTGAACTGATAAAAAAGCTTGTTCGACAAGCTATAAACTCCGGTGACCGCAGGACCGCGTAGATATTAAAACTATAAAGTGTGGTTTGCAAACGATTCAGTCTTACGATTCACGACCAGTTCACGGTTTTTGCTCGAACCTTACCTTCCATTGTCGCATTTATTGAGCAATAATTTGCGAGTTGAGATTAACAACAAAAAACGCATAAAATCTATGCGAACGGTGGTTTATCTATCAGCTATTTTAGAGATATAACACACAAAATAATAAAATCAAAAAAGAAAAATATTTCAATTGTGTAATGTGTTTGCGTTGTGGTTGTAATTGGCCCTGGCTGAGCATTATGCTGTGGAGAACGTTAGAAAGCGCTGGCCATACTTCTAGAGAACACAACAGTAAGTTTGCGCCTCAGACGCAAAATAATAAAAATAATGTAATAATAGTAAAAATTAACAGTGAAAGTAATTTTACAGGATCTACCAACCGAACCATAGATACCACCTGAGGTAGTGAACATGGAGCTTGAAGGCATTCACCATCAGTCGCCTAAATATTGCCAGCAGACTTCCACGAAATAGAGGTTTTATACGCCGGCTTCTTCACTCGGCCTATACCCTCTGTCTTTGCCGATGAGTAGGGATGCCTACAGGTTCAAATTTAATGACATGAAATAAATGATACCTTGATGATCTTATGTTCCAAAATAAACGTATTTTATTTTAAATATGGAACAAAAAACAATAGACGAAATCGCGCTCTGTTTAGTTGTTATCGGAAAACAGTATCACCCACAAACGCGACATGCCTTACAGACAAACTCCAAGACAATCAGAGTAATAATAAATTCCTTTTTTTACCGTCATGACAAATCAAGATGTCACTTGTTCTTGGAAGCAGAGTCCAGCTTATTCAATTGTTTCAATGTATGAAAATAGACAATATTTATAGTTCACGAAACAAGCCAAAATAAAAATTATCACGTTAATTGTTAATTATTTTATAGTCCCAGTGAAAGTTAACATATTTGTGTAAATCACCTTTTATTTTAAGTCGGTTAACGCTGACTAGACCCGACTATCACAACGGGGAAAATATACTGAAAATTATCATTCCTTTGAAGTTCAACCTTGTTTATATGCAAAGTTATTTTAATTCACAAGTTTAAAATATTTCTATGCAATATGTATGTATATGTATTTATAGTCCGTAGGGAGTCGCACGTTGAACTTCCAAAGTAGCGAGGCAAGAGGTGAACATAAAATGACTAAGTTATCGCTCTCGCAAGAGATACGGCGTCGTAAACCTCCGACAGAAGGCACATATAAGAAAATAATCAAGAAAGAATTGTCACTTTGCGACAGCTTAATTTAAACATAACCAAGAAATGATACCTTATCTTCCCAACAAACATATATATCGATAAAATACCAATTGATGATATCAAAAAAGGCTATCCTGCCTTCTCGGTATGTCTAAAATAATTTATTTCATGAACAAATATAAATATGTTTTATAATGTAAATTATATGAATTGCGGATTTGAAACAATTTTATTATTTTGCATCGTCAGTCACCTAGGCTCTGAATATGTATCTTAATACCCTTTTTAATTTATCAAATATTGCGATATTTTGACGGTAATCGAATAAGTAACTACTTAGTAGTAACTATAAGTGTTTTTTTTCTATTTGGACCACAAAATTAGGACAAACACATGTCAAAATTAAGATACTAACAAAAATATAAAAAACGGTGTCGTCCCTAAAACATGTGGACACGACCAGCGAGTGTGACCAGTGTTAAATCAATATGTAGGTATCCTTAAAAGATACATAGAAATATTTCCTCACAATTTCTTACTAGCAAGGTACAAATAAACAAGCAAATAGCAAAAAAACTACCTCAGAGAAACTAAAATCTCATAAGGATCGTAATACACAAAATTCGGTAAGTTTGAAGATTTTGTAAAATATATGAATTTTTTCATTAATATATGTGATTAAGTTGTCATATCAAGACAACCACTGAAGCATTAAATGTAGATCAACGAACCGTAGGTACGTCTAGAAGACTTTTAGTTCTTAATAACTTTTAGGATTATAATGAAGAATTGAGCAAGGTTACTATGATTGGATTATTTTACTATGAAGAAGCAAGGTTACTAGCCTGGTCTAGAACTCCAGTTCATGTAATAATCATAGTTTAAAACAAAACTGCTTAAACAATTCCTTAATATAATACTTTACAGAGAACAAAGCTTGGGCATTCATTTTAAGATTACAAAGAGCATTTTTGTCACCTTTCGATACAGATATGCCAGAACAATCAAGGCGAAAATACAATAGGTATTTGCAAATACACAAAGCGCGATCTACTTTTATGACGAGTTGAAATTTTTGAGTTATAATCGTAATCGTTATTTCTCTTTCTCTAAAGTATCAAACAAAGCGATATCTATGCTCTTGCTAAGAAAAGATCTATTTTTCATCAACACGATTTCAAACGAAGTAAAAGCTAAGCAGAACGGACGTCGGACGTCGAGGCAGAATACAACATTCCACCCGTATCAACTCAACGTCCGTCGGTCCACAACTGAGTGGAATTTATGGCAGATTTTGCCGCGTACCACCATTATGTGGAACCAGCTACCCACTGATGTATGTCAGAACCAATTCATCTATGGGAAGTTCAAGAAAAGAGTATGCCTAT
This sequence comes from Pieris mannii, assembly GCA_028984075.1. Taxonomy (NCBI): domain Eukaryota; kingdom Metazoa; phylum Arthropoda; class Insecta; order Lepidoptera; family Pieridae; genus Pieris; species Pieris mannii. The sequence continues at coordinate 6,194,540 of CM054797.1, forward strand.
TAAAAGGCCGGCAAAGCTCTGACATTGAGAATGTCTGTCAGGAAACAAACATCAGCAATAAGGGAAACCACGTTTTTTTTAGTTTGCCCTTTAAAAAAAACTCAAATTGCATTTTTGAACAAAATATTATCTGTCTCTTTTCAACACAGCGTAAATATCATTTTAGAAAAAGACCGACTGATTATATTTGAATAAATGAATAAGTTTCGTTTTGTTTTGTTAAGACATGTCCAAGATTCACCAATAACGGAGAATTAAATTTTCTCCGACGAATTAACGAATATTCAGCAAGGCCCAAATGAATATGAAAGAATTAATCCAAATTAAAATAAACTATCTCTAAATCGTTTACAATGGAACCTTTATAGTTTAATCAGAGATGGCGCCACATTAAGTCTACGCAGGCAAAGCAAAGAAAACAATAAAATCAAACAAATAAAATAGTTAAGGTAGGTGTAACACGTTAGATATACATTATTATGTGTATCTAATTGGAAATTATCTTACAAACGTTATGAGACGAAAGTATTTTAGTTGAAATACTCCGATTATACGGCATTTGATTTCACATTTACTATATACAAACATTTATATACCTATAAATAATTATCTACCGACTATCAACAGTCAAACAATACAAAAAAACTGTTAAAGATAACTGTTTAAAGGTAACTAACTCACAACAATCAAAGATATATCTTATTCAAATAATGTCAATGCAAACTTTAAGCCTTCAAACGAAAAAGCCCCTTTTTAAATTTAATCCTACAAAGTCAGAACCTACTTTCCGTAACTATTACTTCCGTCGCGCTATTACGCTGCCATTTCCGTTTTTCAGTAGTTACACCATTCAACCTACCTGCTTTATATTTGTATTATATTATACGAGATGATCTCGATATAGACAAGTTATTGTTATAAACATTCGTAAAACAGTGTTTACGTATTGAAGGCTCCAATGTGGTTCCTAAGGTCAAAACAGACGCAGAACGCAGTTATATTTTGCAATATCATACATTTTTGTTATGGAAAAGGCCTATACGGTATTTTTTTTGTAGGCCATTATTGACCTAGTGGTTTTAACGTGCGACTCTCATCCGTAGTTCCTAGGTTTATAAAAATAATCACAGACATATGTGGCCCAAACAAAAAGGTTGGAGTGCCCTTAGTATGTATTATTTATATATATTATTTACATATAGATAAAAACCTGACCTACTATTAGATTTTGCCTAACACGCTTCATACGACAAGCTCATTTCTGCGTCTGATTTATTAAGCTAATTGGTACATAGTCATATGTGTGTAATCACCCGAAACATTAAATGTTTCGCAGGGAATCGACTCTGTTATACGCCGTGTGCTTGAAGTAATAAACTACAGAGGCGATTAATCATTTAGTACTATTTAGTTAAGGGCCTGTTTCACAATGTATGCATAAAGTACCAAATAGCTATGAAACACATAAATTATTATTGGAAAGATAAAAGTTCCGAATAAGATACTTGGCATTTCATGACGAATAGCGCTATCTGACAGTCGTGAAACGCAAAAATACTGTTTATCCTACAAATAAGTAATAAATAGCTTATTTGGAACTTATCCGGACATTGTGAAACAGACCCTAAATATATCAATATATAAGTCAGTTCCAACTAGATCGGTTTATTTACTAGAGGAGCTTAATCTTTTAAGGTCAGTTTCATGACCATTTGTTAATTTAACAAACAAGTAGGTAATTAGCCTCCTGTGCCTGAAACACACCGTCGACTTTTTGAGTCTAAGACAAGTCGATTGACTGTCAATGTTTTCCTTCAAAGTTTGAATAAATGTTAAATGAGCATATAGACAAATATTCCATTGGTGCATAGCTGGGGATAGAAGCGACGACCAGAAGGCGGAAAGATACACGCCAACACTGCTCATATGTTTATATTCATTTTACTTAAATAATATCATATAAGGTTAGGCAAATTTTTATAAATGAAAGCTGTTAAAAATCGTTTTATTGGTAATGTTATAAATAGCAATTTAAAGACTGAATAAAAAGCTCACAGTTAAGTTTCCACGAGTAACACGACATCGTGAAATAAGAACACGATCTAACATGATTTAATAAACTTCAAAGTAGCACTGACAGAAACTTGAAGCAAAAATATATTTGTCGTTTCTTTTTATTTCAAATGTCAGTGACAAGTCGTTGACCGTAGAATACGTCGCTAACGCTTGATAAAGAGTGGAAAACAATGGCACACTTTTTGTTTGCACTTCACACTAAACTGCCTTTTATAGTACTTTGGACGTAAAAGAAATAAGCCCAATGAGTTCGTAAAACTGGTACAGATTCAAAATTCTGCGTCGTTTTTTAAATCTACCGTAATATATATTTTTTATTGTTAAAGGTTCTCTAATTGTCTAAGTTACTATTTATTTTTCCTTCCTAGGGTTGCCTGGAAGGTCGCTTGTGTCCTTAAGCCTCATTCGTTTATGTTATCTGAAATATATAATAAATAGTTTGATTTTTTTTTTTGACAAGAAAATATTGAAAAGGTTTATACTACAAAAGCCGTGTTACCATGGTTACCGTAACATGGAAAATCGTGACTTACGTACGTACACTATGTATCTCTTTTAGTTTCAGTTGAAACATGGCGAAGTGATTATTTCTATACTAATAATTTATGATAATAAACATTAGTATAGATTTTTCAATACACAGTTCGTGCTAAATTGTACCCATATTTTGTACTGTTTAGTGGGATTTAAACCATTTAAATAAAATGTTAAACAGTTTAAATAATTACATAATTTGACGGCACATTGCAAATTCTAAAGTCGCGGCCAAAATTATTTTAACAAAAATAATAAACAAACACTAAGAATATATATATATATATATATATATATATAGATGGTAATATTTACAATAAGGTCGAACCAATTACAAATGGGATAACAACAATAAAAAATATTCAATACATTTAAATTAGTAATACCTGTTTTAGCTGTGTTGTGTGATGTTGTAAAAGTAAGGGTATGTGAAGGCGTGTACGTGATCATTATAAAGGTGTGTACGTGCTACGGATATTTTTAAAACTCCTTTTAGGCATATGTCAATAACTGACTGCTTAAAACTCGAAACGTCAAGTTATACAAATGATATGATGAATATTATCTGTATTAAAAACATTAAAAAGTATTTAAGTTTTAAGTAAAAATATTTGTACTTGTTGTATTCTATTATTCGCCTCAAACAGCAGTAATGTGAACGTTCAAATAACCTTTAACAGTACTGTTTTGTTGCAACAATAACTGAACACTTGCTGTCTACGCATTGAGAGAAAGAGTTATTTAATGAATTGCTTCAACACTAACACTATTGTGTTAGTGTTTATTTTGATAGATAAGATAGTTAGTCTTTACAAAAAACTATTTGCAATCAGATTGGTTATATAGCCGTAGCTTTTAAGTGTATTTTAAACCAGTTATATAGTCGAGCGTTCAATAAAAGTGCGCACCAATTCTAAAAAGACCGGCAATGCATTTGCGAGCAATGTGAATGTATAATTATTAAATATTCTTTTGAGTAATATAGTATTTAACACACTCTCCCACACACTCACATACAGGGTGTATGTGTGTGTGTGGGAGAGTGTGTCTCACTCACCTTACTCACAGGAAGAACACTTAAACACTACACACCATATAATTATTACCACAATATAATTACTTGTTAAATAGATTGTAAATTACAACATATCGTATAAGTTTCGCCAATGAGTCATGTACTTGATGCTAGAGTTTTTGTCTAATATATATAAGGGGTTAGGCGCTGTATGCTGAAATACAGGTTCAGAACTAGTTCAGCGTCAGATAAACCTGACTAATTTTGTTTATATAAATAGCGCAATTAGATATAAGTTTTTCCTGTGAAACAAACTTTAAATAAATTATTATTATAAAAATAGACTTTACATAAAGATCAAGTTGGTAGAACGGAAAACGAATCGGTATTTTTGCACGAACGTAATATGACATGCATGCATGTCAACTCGCGTTGGACTTAACACTGTTGATCAATCTCAATCTAACAGCACGCATAGTGTCGTCGTTTTTTTACATTCTCACCCTCCTAATAACTCTGTTCTCGCAAAAAATCAATAATTTATGTCACATTTAAACATATTTTATTGCACATATTTACACTAATATTAGATACTGGATCGGTTGTAGTGTTACACAATATTAAGTATGTAGCATACTATTAAAAACTTTCATAAAACAAACTATAAAGTCAAACGAATAAAACGGATTTCTAATTGCTTCATTTAAGTGAAGAAAAGAAGAGGCTTTCGTATTTTATCAGCGGGTTTTAAACATACTTCTGTGACTATTTTATTGATATTTTTAATCAGTACATTGACACAAAACCAAGTAATTATTGAGTGTATACGTACAATGATAAAATGCAAAGTTTTCAGGTTCTACTACTACTAACTAAGAGATTTTATTGAAGTTATACGTCTTTCGACCAGTTACTTTAGTGTTTAGACTAGATTTTTACGATACGCGCGCACACCTTCACAAAAAACCGACAGCCTGAACTTAACTATAATCAACATTTTAGTTTCTATTGTTAGTGTCGTTTTTTCTACAAACGCAAAATAAGGCGAAATACTGCGCGTTTTTCTAGGCAGTTTTTGCCGCGCACCACCACTTTGTGAAACCAGCTGCCGACTGAAGTATTTCCGAACCAATTCGACTTAGGGTCCTTCAAGAAAAGAGCGTACCAATTCTTTAAAGGCCGGCAACGCACTCGCGAGCCCTCTGGCTTTGAGAGTGTCCATGGGCGGCGGTATCACTTAACATCAGGTGAGCCTCCTGCCCGTTTGCCCCCTGTACTATAAAAAAAAAATATAAAATTTTTGAAAAGATTTTTATCTTGTTACGCCAAAGAAGTACTTCTAACGTGTGTACATAAGTACACACACTTTTTTTTATGTGATAAGAAAAATAAGAAGCAAGTTTTAGATGATAATATCCAATATTCTTCTGCAATATACACCTTAGGTTTAATGGGTTGATTCTAATTTCCAGCCTTCAGAAATGCCGTCAATGCCGTCGTGTTTACTTGTTAATCACTGTGTAACGCATTAATATATCTAGTAATAACCACTTGAAAATCCTTCCATTAGACATTGTTTACACAATCGTTGCGCAAATCTTGGGAGGTCGACTCACGAAAATGTCCCATGAATATGCGATGACACAAACACAGTTTTTCCATTTAGGAACCATAATGAACTTCACGCACTCGTATTTGTTTTTTAATCAGGGCAATATTGGGGTTCTCCATTTAAAAAAAGGGAGTGCCACCGTACCATCGAAGGACATTTATTTAAAATATATTAGAAAAAGTTTACATATTTCCAATTCGAATGTGTTTAATTGTGATAATACTATACAGTCTCCTTGGAAATAAAAACATAAATACTGGCAGGCATAGAAATTCGATAAAAAATAAACAATAAATTCTCTTTTGTTTTTTTAAAAATGGAAGTATTTTTTCGTCTTGTCGTCTTCTTATATGTGAACTTTACACAAAGAAACATTTAATAAAGATAATTGCGCCATGCTCATTATTAAATTATACCCCCTTATATAAATCCCCTTATACTTTCATATAAACAAAGATAAAAAAACGATAAAGAGTTCTAAATATTCAAAAATTCTGACTCAACAAAAAGGTTGTATTATAGCAGAGTATAATAAAAAATGAAGCATTGTTAGCAAGTTTTCAACGGTGTAATTAAGTAAGGTCGTTCTAGTTGTTTTTCTGTTTAAATACTGACGTCAATGTCGAGGTCGTGCAAGCTTTATGACTTCATTTAGAATTTACTGACATAGGATTTTTAAAATATCATGCAGAATATCACAGAGCTTCTGATTAAAGTCGTTACTAACTTTGAGATATATTTTATGTATTGCGAGATTAAGCTCAATGTTTTTGAAATTCTATGTTTTATATAGTTGCAATTACAAGTGCTTTGAGTTGTTTTGCTTTTGGATTCATCTTTTTTTACGCGTACACTTATGAACGTCAACCAAAAAAAAATTATTCTAAGTTTAAATTGACTACCACTTCGCAAGTCAAGAGCGTAGAGCGGGCAAAAAAACTGGCAGGAAACATTCCTCTCTTTTTAATCCCTAAGTTTTGAGTCACACAAATCAATCCCAAGGATTAATATCATTTAAAAAACCTTTGAATTTATTCAGTGATAATTACCTAATTTTTCTTGGGAGTTTGTTTTAAAAACTAATACAATTTTCATATAAGTAGCGTTCTATCTTCTAAAGACTGGTTGGTCGTACGCTTAGATTATTTCTGTTTACCCGTCAATGAATGAATTATTACTGCATTATACTTTAGAAAGCTTTTTAAGTGTAATATACCTTAATACAATCATTTAAAAATATCAAAATTTGTCAACACCTATAATTATTTTTTCAATCAATCACGAATTTAACAGCAGAATCGCTATTTTAACTCACTCCGCTAGCTCTGCAATCCAAAAAGTGTCTTGGGCTGAAATGAAAATGAGAATCATCTACCAAACAGGTATAGATTATTTAAAAAAAGAATATCGTGAATAACGTGCCCGTTATCAGTTCCAAATTTAAATACGTATAAAAATATATGCGTTCGTGAGTCAAAAAAAATGAGTTCTAAATTTAAATATATACCTGTTCGATATTTAAAAAACAAAAGTTAAAGTCTTCTAATAAGTTTGAATTATACGAAACCTGCCTTTAGGCCTTGATACATCAGCCGGTGAAATCTCATTTTCTATGCAAAACTTAATTCTGTAGGAAAGAACGCGATTTGTCCTTTATAAATATACAATTACTTTTAAAGAAAAACACTTTTTTACGGATTATAGTTATGTATTATTGTATTTAAACTTATAATTATTTAGACATAATTTTAAATTTAAACCGACGTTTCGCGTGCTTTACAGCGTGCGTGGTCACGGTGACTGAAGACAAAGGTGTTAAATGTCAAAAAGTATTACAGCTGCAGAAAAATGTTGTGTTATCTGTACTTATTTCCCCGGAGTTGGTATCGACTAAAAGATGTAGGGTTTTTGCAGAAATTGCTCACGGTGTCCTCCATTTTCGCGGATTGTTTATTTTGAGATTTTAATTTGGATATTATTGGATCCCAGGTGTTTGATAATTTTAGGCCGTCCTCTCTATTGAAATTGGCGTGTTTTTTGATTTCAATGGCTTCGCGTACCAATCTTGGGAAGAATCTTTTTTCTTTCGCAAGTACTTTCGGTTGGTCAAAGCGTATGTAGTGATTAGGCCTATCTAGTGTGTGTTCACAGACTGCTGATTTTGTGTGTCGTCTATGTCTTATGTCCGCAATGTGTTCCTTGAGTCTGCTGGACATATTGCGTTTAGTTTGCCCTATGTAAGACAGGCCACAGTCGCAATCCAGTTTGTATATACCTGCATCTTGCAATGGGGTGTTACTTTTGATCAAAAGTAACACCCCATTGCAAGATGCAGGTATATACAAACTGGATTGCGACTGTGGCCTGTCTTACATAGGGCAAACTAAACGCAATATGTCCAGCAGACTCAAGGAACACATTGCGGACATAAGACATAGACGACACACAAAATCAGCAGTCTGTGAACACACACTAGATAGGCCTAATCACTACATACGCTTTGACCAACCGAAAGTACTTGCGAAAGAAAAAAGATTCTTCCCAAGATTGGTACGCGAAGCCATTGAAATCAAAAAACACGCCAATTTCAATAGAGAGGACGGCCTAAAATTATCAAACACCTGGGATCCAATAATATCCAAATTAAAATCTCAAAATAAACAATCCGCGAAAATGGAGGACACCGTGAGCAATTTCTGCAAAAACCCTACATCTTTTAGTCGATACCAACTCCGGGGAAATAAGTACAGATAACACAACATTTTTCTGCAGCTGTAATACTTTTTGACATTTAACACCTTTGTCTTCAGTCACCGTGACCACGCACGCTGTAAAGCACGCGAAACGTCGGTTTAAATTTAAAATTATGTCTAAATAATTATAAGTTTAAATACAATAATACATAACTATAATCCGTAAAAAAGTGTTTTTCTTTAAATGTGTAAAAGTTATGTTAATAAAAGACAATACTATATACAATTACTTGCCGTACATGAAAAAAGCTTATGAAAGAAATATGGCGTCTAAAAAGTTTTATATTGAATTTTACACCGACTTTCATAAATTAAACAATACGTAATAGTAGACGCAATTAAGAAAATAATTTTTTTGTAAATTGTGTATTCATACAAAATGATTGACTAGTTTCGAAGAATGTACAAAATTTTGCAAAAACACAGTATCGTATTTGATATATATGGAAATTTATACTCAAGTGATGTTTCGCGTAATAGTAGACGCAATCAAAAAAATCTAGTATTTTTTTTTGTAAATTGTGTATTCATACAAATTGAATGACTAGTTTTAAAGAATACAACATTTTGCAAATACTACCTAACACAGTATCGTGTTTATCATATATTGAAATTTATACAAATGTTTCGCGTGCCACGGCAATTATAGGTACAGAACACAAGTCATCAATTATCAGGCTAATTATAATACTTAATGCAAAACCTATAGGGTATGTATAACATAAAGGAGTTTAAATGTTTGTAATATTTTTATGCGCAAATACCGCGTTAACATTAGAAATATATCAAAGATTGTGATACAATAAGCTTATATAAGAAAACGTGCTTTAATACCGCAAAGTTTATGTTGAATGTTTGTTACGAAAACTGAAAAACCGATTCCACAAATTCTTTCACAATTAGATTCCCAGCGGAAAAGGCGTGGCATTTAAGCGAAGTAATATATATCTTCATTGGTGCGCGTCCTTTACTCACAAAATAATAATTTTTCATAATAAGAGTCAGGCTAACTGTCATAATGACAGCGTTGAATACAAGAAAGTAATTTAGGACAGTAGCCACATCAAATCCCGGCGGTCTAGGGTGCTAAATTAGTATACATAGACTATATTTATTTCCAAAATTAAAAAAAAATTAACACTATGGGACGGTGTATTGTGTTTTATTGAAATTTTATTCTTCACAGACCAATAATTGGAGACCAGAAATACAGGATCATTCGTCGTACCGATTAGGTACCTCACGATGTCGCTATAAATACAAGCGAGTTTTAATTGCGAATATATAATAATAATCTTCGGCAATAACCCTGTACGACCTTAGATTTCTTTGATTCTTATATTCACTTGGTTTTTTTAATGTTTGTCATCATTAGTACAAAATTTAAATGCGTACATAGATAGGTCAATTAGAGCACATCATTGATTAGACAACACCTCGCGATATTCTAACAAACAAAACACACCGTGAAGTATGATAACAGAAATAGAGGATACTCACTGAAACTTTTAACTTTTTCCATGTTAAATATGGCGGAAGATAGACCATCGCTCCGTCGACCCGTTGGTGACGTTGAGTTGCCAGTTCACAGCGTCATTTAGGGACAGGTTAGAGAATAGTATTGTCTTTTATTAACATAGCTTTTACACATTTAAAGAAAACACTATTTACCGAAATCAAGTATTCTATTATTAAACATATAATTATTTCCTGGACCTCTCCGGGCATATAAACACAAATTATGTAAATTTTTCAACAGCTGCGATACTTTTTAACATTCAACACCTTTTCTCTTCAGTCACCATGACCACGCACGCTGTAAAGCACGCGAAACGTCGGAAAAATTTAAAATTATGTAACATAATTATACGTTTAATAAAGCTGCAATCCTAAAGAATTTAACTAACACGTATTACAAATAATTAAATTATAATACTCCCTCAAAACACCCCACCTGTATTTCCTGGAAAACAACTAACCACTATAATACATCTTTATGTTCGAAATAAGCTCGCTAAGTACTTAAATGAACTATGCGGCCGTGTATAAGCGTACTGCGATAATTAATTTTGTATCCCGCTTAACTTTGTTATGGCAAGTTGCCTCGAAAATTTGGGTGAAAAAACGGCTTAAAAACAGAGCCTCATAAACGTGACTATTTCAGGTGGCCAAATGCCAAATGAGTTTTGTGATGTTTGGAAGGATGAACGGTAATTACAGGTATTTAGCATTCCTTACCTACTATTTGTGTGGAATATCCTTAAAATATTCCAACTGTTTGTGCTTAAGATAATGCCCCAAGTTTTTATTTGGACATTTGGCACTGTAGACAAATTCTCGAAGTTTCTTGTATTACTTTGCATTTCTACTTATTTGTATTACTTTGCATTACACGTGATACAAATACAAAAGTTGATGTAAAATTACCAACCTAAACGTTAGTAATTTCACAATTCTAAATTTAATTTGAATGTATTATAAGCAAACAGTATTACAATTCTAAATTTAAAATGAACAGTTCCACACTCAATTCTTTTACGTAACTGTGAATTTATTAAATAGGAATCTGAAAACTTATTTGTTGAAACTCAGAAATAAGCGGCAAGGCAAACTTAGTGCACAATAATCCCGCTTGAATCATCAGAGGCGTCGGACGCGCAGCATTTTCATTATTTACCATTGTGGTTTCAAATGAATTGAACAATAAAGCGGGAAGTATCCGTCAACTTTTCCTTAATGAAACTTTTTGAAAATGGAATGGGGGCACTGAAAAGTTTACCCGCTTAATCTTTGATCAGTTGCTTTGCTCTGTTTTTGTCACACTGCAGTATTTTACCACGTGACAAATGGCTTCGGCTATTTGTTTACGTCGCTTGGGTCCGTAAATTTAATCAATAGTTCGCGAATTTTATCCTGTACAGGCAATACGGATTCGACTCCTCAGTTGTTCATATCAATGTACTGTAGAAAATAATCTCGATTGATTTGTGGCGATTTTCTATTTTAACTTATATAATAATAATAATAATAAAAGCCCTTTATTCGTTGACCATTTAGCTTACATGCTATTCTTATTAAACTATATAAATATTAATATATTCCTAATCTAATTACAAAATGAAAAAACAATAATTTATTCTTCAGCGCCCTGGTCAGGTTGTCCGTCGACATAGGCTTCCCCCAATTGTTTGGACCATGTCTTTCTATCCTTGGCAGACCTTCTCCATCCTTTTGGTAGATCGTCCTCCCATCTTTTAATTTGACCTCCTCGTTTTCTTTTCCCATTCCTCGGATACCACTCTATTACATCCTTAGTCCATTTTTCTTTGTTAGTCCTCATTATATGTCCAGTCCAGTTCCATTTAAGCTTTCTTATTTTTTGTAGTTGTTCTTTTACTTATTTTTGTAGCTGTCCATCGATCCCGTAGTTTTATATTAAGCATGCTCCTTTCCATGCTGCGTTGACAAACTACTAGCTTTTGATTGTTTTTGCTCGTCGTAGGCCAAGTTCGACATCCATACGTAAGACATGGTAAAATACAAGTGTTATATAATTTGGTTTTCATTGCCATGGAAATTGTTTTATTTTTAATTATTTCTTTAAGAGACCAGTACCGTTTCCAAGTGTTGCTAATTCTTCTATCTATTTCCTTAGAATACTGGTCTTTTGTTGAAATCTGTTGTCCTAAATATATATATTAATCTAGCGAGCGAATATTAAGATACATAGAAAGAAGTGCACAGCCGGAAATCGAACCTACGACCACAGGGATGAGAGTCGCACACTAATACGACTAAGCCATCACTCCTATACCCGTACAGTACAGAACTAAAACAATATGCCTGTAGGAATATAAACAAATATTAATGAGGAATGCATGCTATTGTTTAATTCAATAGCAAACAAAGAGAGTCCTGACAGCGGGATCCTTTTGTCAATCAATGTAATGTTGGCAACTTGTGTTTAATTAATCTCAAAGCCCCCGACTTACACAAACTTCGAAATCAAATATGGAATTTAATTAAATGCCTGTTTAATAGTGACATAAACAGATAATGACTTAACAAGGTCTAGAGTGGGCTTTTACCTAATAATTAAGCTAATTGTACTTATAAGCATTTACGCATCGTTGGTTTTTTTGTAAGGTAACTTATGTATTAGACAAATTTTGAATATAAGATGCCCGCTTTGCGGTCATTGGTTGATTTATATAAGTATTTACTTATCATTCATATTATGTACGCAGTATTGGCTTCAGCGTGGGAGTCTTATCCTTAAAATCGTAGGTTTGAATCCCAGCACCAATGGACTTACTGTCAATGTGCGGATTTAACATTTGTTTGTAAGGAAATCATTGTGAGGAACCCGACAAACAAAACATGAGGCCCACGCCCCACAGGCATGCAATGTAAATGTTGTTAAAGGATATATATAGGTCTAAATTTACTTTAAAATTACGTAGTAATTACTTCCTTAAACATTTAAGTTACTTTAGTGAACAATTGTTTTTTTATTAAATTGTTTATTTTATTTCTGTGGATATTAAAAATTATGTATTTTACATAGTGGTGGTGGTGGCACTAGGTGCACGGCACAAAAATAATCACTTTTTTAGACCCAAGTAAACAGCATAATGTCTGGCACAGAAGGCAGATCACCTATTTGCCTATTAGAAAAAATAAATAATCACAAATCAGATTTTTATGATGATTTAACTTGCATGTAGTCTAACAGCCCTTGTTACTATACAGTATATCCTATACTGCATATTTTATTATTACTTTATGTACTTAGTATTAAATGTTGTTTAGTGAGGTACTGTAATTATTTAAACAAACAAATAAATGAATGTTTCAATTGTCTCGATGTAAAAGGTGTAATCTATCCAAAAAGCTGAGATAGAAATTCATACGCTGCGTACTCCATTGGGATAGTCCCGTATTTCGTATTACCATTACAATCGCATAACTAACTTTACCTTGGCGTTATTTTTATTATTAATTTTAATCACAAAAAAAAATATACCGAGGCGATTCGACTATGCCGAGGTATCCACGTGAACATATTATACGATATATATATATATATATATATGTGTGTGTGAAATGTGTCTATTATATATATATATATAGACACATTTCTTGTATTTGTGTGTAACCTTACATGTACTTAGACACTTTAGTTATCAAAACAGTACTTGACTAGTAGCTTTTACCATTCGAATTCAGTATATGCTAGGTTTTACCACTGTTAGCTGGTAGATGTTGGATTTAGGAACAAAACAATGAGTAATTCTTAATTATTACTTTGCTGAAAAAATTAAAACCATGTCAGCTGATAAATATTCAAATGTAGGAGGGCCAAAATGTAAGACTAAAAATACTTGATATTGACAGAGCTAAAACTGACCCAAAAAGTAACAGTGACATATACATTTTAAAACAATGTGTAGGCCTAATACAAGAAAATATGACATCACAAATTTAACACACTTACACATATACATTATAACCAGTACATGAAAGGAAAAAACTTAACCTACAACCACAAAAAAACAAAGGAGTTTAATTTGAGATAAAACAAAATTATAAACATCACAAATTCAATGCTATATAATTACATCTACATAAAACAGTGTCGTAAAAATTTAAATTATATACTATTTAACCACGGCAGCTCCGAGATCCCTACTCCCTTAAGCCTCTAAAATTTACATGGAAAAGGCTCAGCGAACAGGCATCTCTAATTGAATTTTTTATTTAATTTCATACCTTAAATAGTCGGTCCAATTATACTTGTGGTTTAAAAATATGTATTTTCAAGACATATATTTGGATTAAAACTTGCTTTATTGTGATTTTGAAATTATATAAAAGACTATCTTCACGGTGGTCATTAAAACACCTAAAGAATAAATTACTCTTTATTCTTCCCACTAAGGATCAAAAGAAGCATCTTCAACAACTGCATCTTACCTATCCTAACGTACGGCTGCAAAACTTGAACCACTAAGCAAGTCACAAGTCAATAGCTCGTGACTTAGAAGTATGGAAAGGAGCATACTGGGTGACACACGGAATGATAGGAAAAGAGCTGCAGATCTCCGAAGGATCACCAACTGGGAAGACGCAATGACCAGAGCCAAAAGGTTTAAATGGCATCTCCACTGTGACAGGACACCTGCTCAGATGCCAGAGAGCATAATGGTCGAAAAAAGTCACTCAATAGACACCTCGCTATAACACCAAGTGAAAAAGATGAAGACCATGTGCGCGGCGGGCTGATGACTTTAAAAAAGCCACCGGTCCTCTGTGGCAAAGACTTGCCAGGGATAGGAAGCACTGGAAACAGATGGAGGAGTGCCGCAAAGGTAGTACAAGAGGACAGCTGTGCAACAAAACCTTCTGAAAGAAATTTTTATATACATATATATTTTTGTAAATGTTCTCTTGTATTTGTTGAAATAATGGCTTTGAAATTCATATTGAAAAGACTATTTTCACGTGTTGCATACTGCAAACATACATTTAACCTCCTGAAACGTCAAAATGGTGACGTAGAAATACTTTGCATTTGCATTTAACAAAACGAGTCGGTATGAGAAACCAAAGTTGTGTTTGCGATATTGCAGGCTACTCGATTGCGAGAGTGCATTTTTAAGTTCTCATGTGAAATTCACACGTGTATATCTTATTTCGAACATAGTATCATAAAAGTGTCCTAGTGGTAAGGTATGTGATTTTTGAGAGCATTAATAAAATAAAACAAAAAGATAAATTCATTTATTTATAAGTTCAAAACAACATGTCTGCATAAAATTATACCTACAAGGAAGATATCACATCACAAATACACATACACATGAATTATATTAAATTAATTAAAAATAACTACAACTAATAAATATGAATAGTAACTTAAATCTCATTAACTATACTAACATGTTTTAAGAGCGAGATAGCATCATAACTGGACCATTAAAAGTAGATCCGTAATATGAACAGAATACATTTAGTTCTAGTAACTCTAGTATACAAACAAAGGAATTGAAATCTATAGTAAATACGAGCTTAAACTCTTGTTGCTCATGAGCAAAGGCACTGCTGTAAGTGATCCTGTTTTCCCCTGTCCCATAATAATGAATGATCATTTTGTTCTAACCCTCCATCGACCAAACTACATAATTTAAAAACAGTACTTTAATATAATTTTATAACTACATTCCACAACTGCGCGTTTTTCTAGGCAGTTTTTGCCGCGCACCACCACTTTGTGGAACCAGCTGCCCACTGAAGTATTTCCGAACCAATTCGGTCCTTCAAGAAAAGAGCGTATCAGTATCAATTCTTAAAAGACCGGCAACGCACTTGCGAGCCCTCTGGCATTGAGAGTATCCATGGGCGGCGGTATCACTTAACATCAGGTGAGCCTCCTGCCCGTTTGCCCCCTATGCTATATAAAAAATATATATACCTACGCAGCACACTTTAAACAAACCATAATAAATTCTGATTAAATTTAGCATGTATTTAAACCTTGTCTTTCTTAGCTATTGATATGCACAATTTTTATTGTTAAAATACGCTCCAATAACACAAGCATATATACGCATTCATTCATCCTATTCAAACTTGCTGTCAAATTCAAGTTTCACTAAAATCATCGAATTTGGGCCGGTGTATTCATCCACTGTAACATTTTAATTGTAAATTGAAATTCGAACAATGAATGGTATTTGTTGAATATTCTAACCGGTCAATATAAGACGGAGCTGGTCGTGGTAATACGGCAGAAATTCGGCTATTCGTCAAGTTTCAACAGTTATATTAACCGCTGGTCTAGATTCAAGTTGTATTGTATAATCGGAATCAGTCATTTGTCATATTTTATTTTGCATTTGGGTTCTTATTTTTAAAACAACTAGTCGCCTCTGTCACAGAGACCTCTGCAATGTTCATAAACTATTATAAATGCAGGAGCAAACGTTTTCTTTAGCACTGCCTATTTTAGTAACAAAGCAATGTATGTGTATTAGATAACTGTGTATGATAACTATTATTTAAAAAAAACGTATTCATACAGGTCCGTAGCAAGGCATACACTATCACATAAGTAGATTTAAAAATTGCAATAATATCAGTACTTAATTGGTTAACAAAATATTATAAATGTAATTTTATTAATCTGGACTGGACATGACAAAGTACCTACCTACCAAAAAAATTATAGTATTTGGAAAAAAAATTAAATTAATAATAAACTACCAATGTGGTACAAGCATGGGTCTTAACTTCAGATTACAATTGCCGTTAAATTTCTGTGAACTTGATTTTTTGATTTGAAGACGATATTCGTCACGAAGATTTTCTTCGCCGTACTCGCGTGTGTGATTTTTTTGCAAGCAAAATGTGAACGTAGGATTAATAGCATTTAATACAAAACCTAAACACTAAATGTTAATTTATCTTAACATATAAATAGTACATAATATGAAATACGCAAGATACTGTTCATTTCTGTTTGATACTTAATATCAACGTTTCACTGTCGTCACAGTAACAATTATTGTATTCTAAAGTACAAAATTGTTTCCTAACAAAAGGAAAAAAGTTAGATTAATAGCGCGTCTGTTTTGTTATGTACCAATAAATTTCATTTATAACAATGAATACGTTTTGATATGTAATTGATTATATTTTTATTTTAATATTTTGTTTAAATTAAAACATTAAAACCATTAAAAAGAGCTTTCGTTGATGAAAACTTTTATCCCATATTAGTTAGTTAGCTACCCTAATGTTTAAACGTGCTTTTTAACTTAAAATTTTCAAGTAGAAGGTTTAAATTTTATTCTTATAAGACACAAAGACATGAGCAGGCGAGTCACTTACAAATAAGTGTCACCCATTGGCTTACGGTTATTTTTTTTATAATACGTGGGTAACACCGAAAATACTTAGAACTGGCCAGTTGCAAACATTGCTAATAAAAACTTTTTTGAAATTCAATTTTAGAACTCTTTGGTAACCTAATGTAGTATTTTATTGCATTCATTTGTCATTTTTTTTTGTTAATTGCTTTTCTTTAGCTTTTTACCAGATGGATTCCCCATTATTTAACCGACGACTAGAAACACCTTTGCATGGATATGATGACATGACTGGCGTAGAGAGGAACGGAGATTACTTCGAAAGTCAATTGTAATGGTGAATGTGGTAAATCACAGAACAGATTTTTATTTTATTTTTAACTCGTGTTACTTTAATGACGTTGTGGTTTATGACATTTTCTTTCAAATAATTTTAATGTAGAGCGAGGGCTTGCTGAGTTTCTTGCCCGTTCTTCTCAGAACAAGGCCCCTGATAGTTTTGCAAACGGATGGCGTAGTCTTGCTCTTTCGCGAATTTTGTAAACGTTTTTGACATTCATAAGCATGCCCTGAGACGCTAAACCGAATAAACGAATTTTGATTTGATTCGAAAAACAACAAAAGTATTGGCAACTTTCTACATCAAGCCATTTTTCCTTTTCATAACATATTCAGTGTTACCTAGGGCCTCCTGTAGGGGGCCAACGGGCATCTCACATGATGTTAAGAGATACCACCGCCCATGGGCAGACACATTGCCAGAACACAAGTACGTTGCCACCGATTTATAATTGATCCGCCTTTGTCTTGAAAATACTTCATTGGTCAGCTTGTTTGTGGTGATGCAAATACTGCCTTAAATAATGTTCTAAACTTTTAAGCTCTCAAAGTTACACAGTGTGATTCGTTATAAATCCGTTATAGATGCTGATAAGGTCGTTATTTCAAAAGTAAAAAGTTAGATAAAGTTTAACAGAAGCCACTCAAAGCACTCAATTTTCATGTTGTTTTCCTGTAAACTCCCTAATTGTGTTACTTTCTTGCAAAATCAGTGTTTTGAAATAAAATATGTTATTTTCATGTTTTATTGCTCAAAACAGCATCAATTAATAAAATCTCGACGAAATGAAGACATTTAGCTTACGTCTACATTAAGATTGCAATTGTTTATAATAAAATGAGTGCCGGAGAGTTTATTGCCAGTTCTTCTTTTTCGTTCTGCGCCCTTGATTTGAGAACAGGCAGTAAATGTAAAATTAGAAGGATATAATGTATTTTTTTTTTGACGTTTATAAGTGTATATTATGTTACCTACATGAATAAATGATTTTTTGAATAAACCTTTAATTTGCTAATTTATTTGAAAAATTATTATTATGTTAAACAAGTTTTTAATATTTTTAAATGGCTTGAACACGATTTAAATTACGCTTAAATTGCCACAATAGTACATTGCTTTAATTGATCTTATATATGAAAATACTACTAGTCTCATTTAGTTAATCAGTCCACTGTTAGGATAAAAGTATGTTTATTTCTTGGTTTTGCATTAAATCAAAATCAGTTAAAAATATCTATTTTTTCCTTTCATCATATATTCTCCATACAATTAAAACATTTTTCTTAGTAACCATTTCTTAAAACAATAATGTATATTTCCACTTCCAAATAGTTCTTATTTTCTTCATAAGCCAAAGAGTTAGCTCACACTGCGGCGACATGAATAAAAAAGTATTAAACATCGATCGATTGGAAAGACGTATTTGAAGTACTCGTTGGGAGCGCCGTGCACCGCTCAGTGTTCAATAGCGCGAAATAAAGCCGACCTCGTGAAATTCCAAACCATCCGTACCACAACGAATTTTGAATAAACTGTGAATGTCTATAATATTAGGCCGATGGCTGGCCATGCGTCATACTCGTGAACGGGTCTACTTGTGGTGACTGGTCGTACTTGAATTCGTGTATGCGGTGATATTTGTTATTTATACTACGTATTTGCGTGTTGTTCTCACGAGTATGTAAGTGCGTGCCTCTCTGTATTTCACCATGCCTCCTGCTGATAGAGGACAAATCTTTGTTTTTAATTTATTTTATTATTCTTTATTACTCAAGATGTCACATGGAACATGGTGTAATAGTTGCAGCTCCTTACAAACATTGTGTAAAAAAAACTTGGTGATTAAAAAGAGTGGCGGAGAGTTTATTGCCAGTTCTTCTCTTCCGTTCTACGCCCTGATTTGAGAACTGGCAGTACATGTAAAATTAGATTCATTTATTGTATATTTCTCTTTTTTGACGTTCATAAGTGTACATTATGTTTATATATGAATAAATTATTTTTGAGTTTGACTTTGACTTTTACCTCGTTCCATAAAGTTCATCATAATTATCACAGCCCCTTGTGGCCCACAAGGGGCTGTGATTCGTCCTTGTAGTTGGACGCAAATGGTTTTCCACTTGACAACTCCATCGCACCACCGAGACCTTGGTAGTGCGATGGAGTATAGTAGTAATACTGTCCTATTGAGACGAGCTATACTTAAAATATAATAATGTTTTTTAGTATCAGATTACATATTAATTATATTCAATATATAGTTTATGGTGATGTATACTCAATTACTCAAACGGGCTAAAAATTATCTCCCTTTGTATAAAAATATACAATGTAGGCGAATTCGTTCCTATTCAAATTCGTTGAAATAATTATTTAAATTTGGTCTGATTTAGATTTTATCTAACCTATATTTTTGTGTGGATAAAATACTATAAATATATGAATTTAATATCATATAGACCAAAGCTAAATCGGCAATTTTGTTTATTTTTACGATAATTGCTTTTGTAAATGAGCTTAGATCCGGGGAGCATGAGGGTGTTATAAAAAAATGATATCCATATTAGTTGTAAGATTTGTATAAACTTCCAAAACAGTCATTTTATTTGTACCATCTAACGCCCAAACCCAATAACCTATCACAATCCATTTTTGACCATCTGAGATAGATATCCTAATCCAAACGTTGATAAAGTTAAATAACCAATCGACGGATTGTAATAGCCATCTGTCGGTACAAGCTATCCATGATAGGTCGGATCGGTGTGTGGATAGAGCTTTGTATGAAAATGACAGTTCAACTATGCCAATATCTTGAGATTTTAACTTACACCAGTTTTTTTAAATAATTAAAAACGATTATATGTTTTAAACATAGATATCTATATTTCATATTATCTTACGGTTTTATTACTTTATTTGGTTTGGATTTAGAGATACATGCTAAAGCCACTAGACCAATTCAGCACAAACTTTAATACACACACACGTATATATCATATCAATTTTTTCACACTACGACGTAGTGTACCCTCGCCAACTTGAATTCAATATCTATCCTTGCCTTATACATTCCAGTATTAAATTTAAACGTATAAAAATACTATTCTATTTTTAAATTATTATTTATGCTTCAATGAATTATGTGTGCATGCATAAATGATATTAAGACTGTTTAGCTTTGCATTGACTTTCCACGTGAAAATTATATTGCGTTTTGTCATGAAACGAGTTCTTTGCCTCATGAGGTTATTAGGTTATTCCAACCTGTGTTGTTTGACCATTTACAAGAAATTGTCTAGAAAGTTCAGCGAACTTTGTTAAATTTGAGATGAACGTTAATGCTTAGTATTTATTGCTGAAGTTAGTGCATTCGTCTTGGGAATATTAATGAAACTGAATTCAAGAGAATTCACAGCTTTGTTAAAGGGTTTCGGTAAAAGTTACAATGCGTCCCGTTTAAAATATGTATGCTAAAATAATATTAGATTTTTTGCAAATGATAGATTATACATATTCAAACAGATACTTTTATATGAACAGTATCGCGAGTTATTGACGTAGAGCAGTGTGCGACTCTCATACCTGAGGTCGTAAGTTCGATCCCCGGCTGTGCACCAATGGAGTTTCTTTCTGTGCGCATTTAACATTTGCTCGAACGGTGAAGGAAAACATCGTGAGGAAACCGACATGTCTTAGACCGAAAAAGTCGACGGCGTATGTCAGGCGCTGGAGGCTGATCACCTACATGCCTATTAGATTTAAAAATGATCATGAACCAGATGCAGAAATCTGAGGCCAAGATCTAAAGCGGTTGTAGCGCCACTGATTTTATTTTTTTAATTATATACTAATACTAATGTTATGAAGAGTTTCCTCTCTCTTAAGGCGGTAGCTCATACTTGAGCGTCAGGCCAGCAAGGTAACATCTGGCGGACAATCTTTCTTTTTTGGTCCCTTTGGTTGGTGTTCTGTTTTACCAGACACGATTAATTTCTTCAAGTTCTCATCGCCTCTGCGTTACGAAGATAGAGTGACTGAAATATTTTCTTAATTTTTCTAGAAATGTTATGTTTAAGTATGCTGAAATGAGGTTTATGGTCGTTTTCGTAGAGATACCCTATATCACAGACCAATTTACGTAAAGTAAAAAACAACAGATTTGTGCAGCAGTGCTGTCGGTATCAAATTCAGTAAAAACATAGATGTTTTCTTTGATTTGTTCTTAGACCGGTGATTTTCAACATGCCTGTATACTAAGATCGCAAATATACAAATAATATAATGAATTTATTAAGCTACATATATCACGTTAATAAAAAATATATATACATATATCTATGTTATATAAGGCAGACGAGCAGGAGGCTATCCTGATGCTAAGTGACACCGCCGCCCATGGACACTCCCACTGGCAGAGCGCGCTGCTGGCCTTTTAAGAATTGGTACGCTCCTCTCTTAAAGGACCGTAAGTCGAACTGGTTTATAAATACTCCAGTGGGCAGCTGGTTCCACATAGTGGTGATGCGCGGCAGAAATTGCCGTAAGAATCGCTTAGTTGTGGAACGATGGACGTCAAGGTGATGCGGATGCATATATATATATTAGTTAATAATAGCGTATATAAAATGTAAGCAATTATCGAAAAGTGCACCCTTCAGTTTTTACCACACAGAAATTGTATTTTAACGTTCTCGTTTTCGATAATGTTCAATAACACAAGTGTCATTTAGAATTAAGTACTCTTCAATAAGTCAAGTTAGTTTTTTGTTTCAGCGTGGCAACCCCACTACACCTATTATTATCATTGTTATGAGCTCATGTTTCAAACAATTAAAACCAGTTGATACCCAGCTTAAAAGTGTTTTATTTAACATGTCCATATAACAACTGCCACCAAACTTAACTCATGACAAACGGTTTTAATACTAACTATGCCTCTGATAGTTTAAACCGACTTTAAATAAAACCGGACATTTATTATTACATTTTTATAATGTTATATATCTTTGTATACTTTCTATCTATGAGTAGTATTGGCTTGCTACTCTCGTCCCTGTGGTCATAGGTTTGATCCCCGGCTGTGCACCAATAAGTTCGCATTTAACATTCGCTCGAACGGTGAAGGAAAACATCGTGGGGAAACCGGCTTGTCTTAGATCCAAATTGGCGTGTGTCAGACACAGGAGACTGATCACCTACTTGCATATTATATCATGAAACAGATAGGGAAATCTGAAGTCCAAACCTTGTCAAAGCCCAAAAGAGGTTGTCTTTTCTTCTTCATGTCCTATAACCCCTAGGTGGGGCAGAGGGCGTCCACAACGAGAGGTTGTAGCACCACTGATGTTTTTTTTTTATTTTATATCCACCATGGATAGCTGGTGGCCTGTTACGACAGAACTTCTATAGTAAATATTTTTTTTTTGGGACCGAAACAGAAAAATACATATAGTTATTACACACTAAAGAACATTTGAAAACCTCAAGTCCCATTACATCTGTACACAGCATTAGTGGCATTTTCAGTACTGGTTTACTTAGTATTTAACCATTACAGAGAGTAGGTATACAATCTTTATATATATAATTCTTCTGTGAGTCTGTATGTCACTGAACTTCTCTCAAACGACTGGACCGATTTTGACGAAATTTTTTGTGTGTGTTCATGGGGATCTGGGAATGGTTTAGATTCACAATTTTGTCCGCTGGACAATGTTTTTTTAATTAAATTTTTAATTTATTAGTAGTTGTTGATTTTGGAATGTTTTACATTGGATGCGACAGACGGCGCTACCATCGCAGTGTCAAATTTTAAATAATATTCGAATTTTAATTTTAGTCTATCCCGACAGTTAGCGCTGCGATCAAATTAAAAAAAGGTTTTGTTATCATTGTGTTATTGTAGACCATGTGCTGGATCGTTAGATATTGTCATAACATTTGAATAATAATTTTCATCAAAATGGTCCAGAATGTTTTAGCTTATTAAAAAAAGTTTGAAATTTTCAAATTAAAGACGTGTAGACAGGACAACGTCTGTCGGGTCCGCTAGTATACATATATTAATAACAAAAAAAAGTTATTTAGGTTGCTAGTCTTCGCCGCGAATAATCATTTTTTATATTCATAGATACTATTGTGAAAAATTTCAATATGTGTGTAGTTACCAGGCTCTAAAATCGTCAATGCGATATTTATTTATTTATTTTTTTATTTATTAACTCTTCGTTGCATTACATAAAAGGAAAAAAAATTAAACATAATTTCATGAAAAGCAACTGGCGGCCTTATCGCTTTACAGCGATTTCTTCCAGACCAGATATTGTAAGTATGCAAAGAAACTTTATTATTATGATTAATTAACGTGTCAAATAAGACTTTCATTTTTATCGTGTAACTAGTTGACCCGGCGAACTTTGTTCCGCCTTAGACGCCATAAATGAGCAGATTTTTTATTTTTAAGTTAATTGTTTTATTATATAAAGTTGTCAAGTTGATCTAGCTGACCCGATAGTTATGACTATGAATATTGAATTCGAATTCGTATAATTCACAAAAAGAGTGTTTTTTTTTCTAATCTAATATATAATACAACATTCTTATTTTTTTTATCTTGCGCTAATATAAACAGTTTTGTTGGTAATAATATTGCAGGAATATTACAAGACCCTTTTAGAGAAAGTAATAAAACACAAGTTTCAGTTGGAGCATGTATCGTAAGTGTGTCGTGACCTAACGTTCATCAAGATACGATCGTTCGCGTAGATAAGAAAACACTGTCTCTTTACTTTCCTAAAGTCTCTAGTTCTTAGCTTCTTACATTTATATTCTAAGCAAAAAAATATTTTCGCAGTGAAACTTCTTCAGGCGTAAAATTTTTACGGATCGTCACGAAGATGTGCAGCGTTTTTAGAAGAAAAGGAAGAGCGATTAAGATCGATTGAGAGAGAGTGAGAAAGGGAGATCGAGAAAAAATACACGTTATTGGCTGATGTATTCGTTTAGTAGTTACATATTAGAACAACTGTCTAAAACATTAGATGCCTGCGTTTACTGCGCAAGCAATTCTGTCGCATAACGTCTTGTGCAGTAAACGTATATTTATTTATTTATATTATCAGTAGCTCGTATACAGACTGAATATAGATATATAAGAATAATAAGTAATAGTGTTGAATAAGCAGTGCTGGCCTTCGTGGCTTCAGCATGCGACTGTCATTGTTTAGCTTGTTCGATCCCCAGCTGTGCACCAATGGATTTTCTATGTGCGCATTAAATATTCGTTCAATATATGAAGGAGGAGGACTGTGTCAAACGAATCGTGAGGAAATCCTCTTGCCTTCGACCCAAAAAGATGACGGCGTGTACACGCTCAGTCGGCTAATCACTTACTTGCCTATTAGATTGACAAATGATCACGGAACAGAGATCTGACGTCTACACCTAAAAAGGTTGCTTATTTGTTTTTATTTTTTATTGAATGAACAAAACTATAAGCCAATATAAATCTGCTACACACGTAATCCTATACTTAACTGATAAAGCGACATTCACAATAATGTATTGAACGATTATGTCGTCATCCTTAATTATGACCTCCAATGTAAGCTAACCCTGTTATTCCCTTCAATTTGATATGAATGCACTTTTGTAATGGCATCAGGCTAACCAATGGACTTTCTGTCTATGTGCGCATTTTACACTAGCTCCTATGATGAAGGAAAACATTGTGAGGAAATTGGCATGCCTTAGACCCGAAACGTTTCATTAAACTGCGTATGGGTTGTCTAGTGTCGATAGGAAACAGTTTGTTGAAAGAACTAGAAAGGCCAAAACATTTCATCGAAACAAAAATGTAGACAAATTTTACAAATTTTTAAAAAAGTTGGCACGTTTTGCCGCCCGTAGCATCTTGCCACCCGTAGCATCTTGCCGCCCTAGGCCCAGGCCTGCTGGGCCGTAGGGCAAATCCGACTATGGATACTATATCCCTTGGGTAGAATGCCTAGAGAACCCCATCTTAAGGCCGTGTGATGGGCTGAGGTGTTTTTAGTGGGTGGGCTCTCACTACCCCTCTGAATAGCAGAGGGATTTGAGTGTAGATCCAGCCCCACAGTCCCCGCGTTCCACCTCATTAAAAAAATGGATACTATACTATTTATATGTTGTTCCGTTGTACATAGTACTAGTAGTACCTAGTAGTGCTTGAATCATTGCTCATTGGCCGAACATAACGTGAAGTACAGAGGCAACAAAACAGTAATTGCGAGTCGAAAGCATGTCCGCGTGCAACTGTTGCGTTTTATGTCCGAACCTCTGCTAATGAATGTAGCTGGCGACCTATGTAACTTTTAATGGCTGTGGGCAAGATTTTTGCTTCGTCAAAGGCTACGCTAATTAACTTCTAGTACTAAAGGTTTGATTTTTGCACCTCTATGTGGAACCAACTGGATATTTTTACCAACCAACTTAGGGTCCTTCAACAGAGCGTATCAAGTCTTTTTTTTTATAGAACAGGGGGCAAACGGGCAGGAGGATCACCTGATGTTAAGTGATACCGCCGCCCATGGACACTCAATGCCAGAGGGCTCTTTAAAAGCTGGCAACGCACTCGCGAGTCTTCTGGCAATGTAAGTGTCTACGAATGGCGGTATTAGTTAACATCAGGTTAGCCATTTAGCCCCGTTATTTAAAAAATGTTCAGAAATTATCTATGAATCCCGTATATCAGAATTCCATAGATTTTGAGAGTTAAACAATAAAATAGATGTACCTATTCATATGAAAAAATATAAAAAATGTTTATATACAAAATAATATCTACAAATAAACCAGAGCGCCATTTTAGGTCTGATCTTCAGATTTCTGTATGTTTCGTGATTATTTGTTTTTTCGAATAGACGATGGACCTTCTGTGACATACGGGGTCAAAATTTTAGGCCAGCTTGCTATAGACCCAAAAAGTCGACAGTCAGTACAGGCTGATCCCAGTTGCTTATTAGATCGACCAATAATCATGAAAAAGATACAGAAATATGATACCTAGACCTAAAATTAATTTTCAACAAACGAAAGACAAACAAGAAAATTCCAAAAAATATATTTTCGCTTTGTTTAGTTACATACATGTATACGTTAATAATTCAAATTGTATGAATAAAGCGTCCAAGAAAATAACAAGACTAGATACAGTCGGTGGCTAGCAAATTACTATAATAGAATTAACATCTATTATTCAAACCAAACAGAAAAAAGGCTTTATTTACTTAGAGACGGCCATACTTAATCCCATTATGTAACCTCGGCCTTACATTCTGAATCTAACGAGCTAATTTAGTGGCCCCTTGAGGACAATTTTCCTTATGTATGTATGTACGTATGGACAGAATCAGGGAGCTATATAGAGCCGTACATTATTAATTAAGTGCCTACTAACATTGAGAGTAGCAAAAGCGTTATTATCGCACGCATAATTATCTTGATAATCCTTGTTTGATATGTTCTGATATATGATAACAATGTGTTATAACTAAATATTTGACAACTCCATTGTACAATTGTCGTGAATGAAAACGCGAGGGGGAAGACTTTTGACAAGCACAAAATATCTTCCTTTGACGGCAACGCCACAAGAATACAGAACTAGAGAGGACTAGGAGTTTATATCGAAGTTTAATATTCTACCAGCGGACCTGACAGACGTTATTTTGTATATTACAAGCAATTAGGATATTAAACAACAAGATGTTTAGTTGCAGTACAAATAAATAACCTAGATACCGACTGCAGGGCCACCTGGCAGGCTGATTTGTGAATCTAAACCATCCGGGGCGCTACTCAATCACATACAAAAAATTCATGTAACTCGGTCTCGCCGTTTAAGAGGTGTTCCGGGACATACCGTGTGTATGTTGAATATATGTAAAGTTATTTATAATATTTCAATAAAGTCGTAAAATAGGATTACTTAATATGGTGGGTAAGTATTCTTAAATTTTCTAATTTTCTGCGGAATTTTCCTTATTTTTCATACTCGCCTTTCATAAGAACCTTCACAGACAGTAACAAACACAACAAAAAAAAGAATTACGGAAAGCGGTCCAGCCATTCACGCGTGATGCCGTGACCAAGGGAATAGGCATAGGAAAAGTAGGCATTTTTTTATACATAGAAAAAAGAGAAACCACACCATCTTTCTTTATCATCTTCTCAGTCTAAACGCTGTCGTAGGCCATGGTTTGAAACCGCCATGACGTAGACCTTAGGCCTGAAAATCCACGGTTTTATAACCTACAAAAAAAAATTACCAAAAAACAAATGCAATCGGAAGCCAAACACCCATACCGATTGTATTGCCCTAGATTATTGTATTATTAAAATAGACAATTTAAAAGGCAGGCCGCAGTTGTGAGCCTTCTGGTAATGTGAGTGTCCATGGGCCGTATCATTTAACATCACGGGCACCTCAGCGCCTGCCCATTTGCAGAAGGTATAAAAATAATTGTATATTAATAGTTATGTAACTGGGACACAGGTGTGAGGCGTGGACTGCTAGAGTCTTTTTTTTCTCACAAAAATTCAACTTGACGATTTGGAGATGTGGCATTACTCTCGTATCAGCTGGAACCAAAGAGTGACCAATGAAAGAGTTCTTTAACGAGTCTGGACGTTAAGAAATTTTATCTTCTTTTAGTGTCATCTCCTTCCGAAGGATGTCATCATGGCTAGTTTATTAGTAGATGCCGCACTTCTAAACAATGACTTGGTGCTTTGACCAAACGATTGTTTGGTCAAACTTGGTTTTTCAACCAAGACGTGCGTTTGCAGCCAGGTCTCCTTTTACCTGCCACTTTGCCTTGTATGACTAGTTTAAGTAGCAGAAAATGAATAGAAAGTTTACGCTGGCTGTTAAAATATGGAAAGACAGTCAATACGAATTGTAGCAGTTTATATTGATGGGCAAAATCAAGGCAAAGGAGGGGCTGGTAGAAGGAAGAAGTCGTGTTTACAAAACGTACGGTAGTGGAACGGCAACACATTCGCCGGGGAGCTTTTGAGATCAGTCCCAGGTACCGGACAACTCAAGTCAACTCAATTATGTAAAAATGCGATATTTCGCTTTTGCATCCGCCAAAGATAATATGTGGATGCTACGTCGGCATAGAGGTTATTTTACGAAAATTTTACATCGTAACAAGTCTGATAAAATATTACTTTTAATTTAATACATAGAAAACTACACCTACTTGGTGTACTTTTCATTGCCACCTAAGTATATAAAGACTAAAGTATATAGCATATATAGTCTTCCATTAGTCAAATTCCTACGGCACTCATAATTCTCATAGTCTCGTTCTCATAGGCCGGCGATCGCACTTAAGATTAGGATTCTCCAGCCCTATGATTCCTTCAAAAGGTATTTTTATAATCATTTTAATAACAATATTAATCAAGAGATTTTTTCAATCGACATTCATTAACAATTTGGCTGTATTAAAATGTTTCACGTTACATTGCCGGATTACCCATGTAGCAAGAGTAGCAAATGCTACGGGCCCCGCGAATTTGGGGGCCCCGCACTCCAAACGTACCCGTAATAAAAATATATTATTTATTTATTTTATTTTTTATTTATTAACACTTCGTTGCATTACATAAAAGAAAAAAAAATGAACATAATTTAATGAGAAGCAAGGCGGCCTTATCGCTTTCGAGCGATTTCTTCCAGGCAACCACTGACTAATTACGCAAAAATCTAAAACTCAATTTCCTCACGTTTAATCGTAAAACTAAATTAGGTATTTTACATACTTTGTTGAATATATATTATCATGATTTGCTTAAATATGTATAACTTACTATCTCTAAATTTTCCGATATTAAAACCAAAAATAAGTTGTAACGGGAGAAAATCCCCTGATAAAAATATCCCTTGACAGAATTTGCTACAGGCTCTGCGCTGGCTTGATCCAGCACTGACGTTGCTGGTCACCCTCAAGTTATAGGCACCAAAAGCTTTATGCTATAATTGTAAAATCAAAAAATGAGAATTACTGCCAACTTAATTTTACCTATCTGATAGTGGAAAAGTCGTTTCAAAGTTTCAGGTCAACCGCAAATGTATTATGGTACCTATGTCGTCAATCTTCGTCTGCGCAGACACGATTAGATAGTCAGTAACACAACCTTTTTGCATTATCAACCGTATCCACCTGAGTTAAGGTTTAAAATCGATTTCATAGCGGTGTTTTACACCACGTCGTAAACATTATTGTATTTTATTCTTTACTTAATCAAGAAAAGATTTTTTTCTTATATTTTTGTATAAATTAAGACATTATACATGCATGCATGTGCTGC
The DNA here is from genome assembly GCA_028984075.1 of Pieris mannii. Classification (NCBI taxonomy): domain Eukaryota; kingdom Metazoa; phylum Arthropoda; class Insecta; order Lepidoptera; family Pieridae; genus Pieris; species Pieris mannii. The sequence goes on from CM054797.1 coordinate 6,224,103, forward strand.
ATGTTGTGAAGAATTATACATATGATTTATTAATTTAATCTGTTCATTTACTTCCAAAAAAAACAGTACTATAACGCTCTATGTATAAAGGAAAAATAGGAGTGTTATGATTACGGCGCATATATTTTAATATACCATTATAAATAATTTACGGATTAAGTTAAAGAGTTTTACCTTTTTTTTATAGAACAGGGGGCAAACGGGCAGGAGGCACTTGACTTTTCTTATATATCTAGTATAGAATAAATAATTATCATCAAAATTGTACACTAATATGTATAATATTATTTATACTTGAATAACAAAACAATGTTTACTAACCCGACAGTTCAGCCGTTATCATCCCTTAATAAACTTTATCCACCTGCAATGTTTATCACACTTAATTGAATTGAAATATGTGTTCGTGAAAAGTGAACGACACACGACAATCGAAATGAAACAGCGACGTAGCGTCCACACACGAGGGCGGGACGGCCAGCACTGACAGGTCCACGATACCTCCCCCCGAACCCTCTTCATCCCCAAAGCTTCCTTCGCCCCTGCGATAAGGTTGCAGCTTGCCTCCTTAAAACTGCTGACTATTCCCCGGCTAAGCACCAACTTATTAACATAAAGTAAATGAAGATGCACTGAGTAGCAGACACTAAGACCACTCATTGCGGAGCGGAAAAGAAATTGCAAATGCAAGCAATTTGCCAGCTTCTGAGAAATCTCTTCAACATTATTATATTTTAATTTCATGAAAATATTGTAATTTAGAGAGAATTGAATCAGGCGAACTCTTCCCGCCCACCGACCTTGCACACGATACGTAGCCCGCCCGCCCTATTAGGCTCTTTTGAAATACTATCTTCCGAATATAATTTTTAATATCGATAACCATCTGCGTACTATTTTCAATTAAAACCATTGATATATCTTAATGCTTTTAATTTTATTAAACAACCTTGCTTTCATAGTGTTGATAGAAAACCGTCAATTACATTTTAATAGTCTACATTTCTAACGAGTGCTCTATTTGTTCCTAGGTTCCGAGGTTTACAACCGACAAAGATGTTGCTGAAAAGTAATTCCCAACAAACAACAACATATTCATAACACAAGAGACGTGGTTTTGTGAAATATCACCAAGCAAGAGAATTGACATGGAAAGTACACGCTCTCGTCGGGAATCGAACGGTATACTATCACGTCACGGTCCCTCTGGGGAACACGAAACGTGAGCTCAAAGAACAGAAAAAATGTTTAATTATTTTGTTCGCGATTCATTTTCCTGCAAACACTCCTAAAACAAACATTTTATTTTCAATAAAAAAACGCTTACAACGACTTAGCGGTAGTCAACGAACAACGCACTACGTCCAACCTTGAATAAATAGTATATACTTATGTATATGCCCGTCTGTTACAAATTGTTGACACAGCGACAATGAACGCGACCGCCGTGGCACGCAACATCAAACGTCACTGACACGCAGACATCGAAACTGGAACGTAATAGCACAAACTATTCAATCAGTATTGTCTAGGTGTCATCTTCTAACAAACAAAAAATCTTTAAAGGGAATCATTTAATAAGAAGCTAAAAAAGGTAAATGCTGTATATACCGCTGGCGTATATATGGAGTACTGTGGACGCGTTAAAATAAATCTGCCGTATAAGCCCAGGCAACTTCTGGCACTTATCCACATCTAAGGTCCCTGAACCGTGACGCAGATTCTTGAAGGATACGGTAAGACGTATTAAATCAAGTTGAGTTGAAAGCACGGAAAAGAAGGGAGAAACTTTGTATAGTTATAACTCTCTCTACTGGTTCAAAGTGACTGACGTTTGTAAATTTACATGTTAATACATTGCCTGATTGATTACTGGTTAAAATTCGGACTGGTTTCATACACAATGAAACTAAAAGTAAAAAAAATGGCCTGAACTGTTTCAAGAAAAGTATGATATAACTGTGCCATTCTTTTGCTTGACTTGTAACTATAACTACTACTACTTTGTAAAAAAATTGTCCAAAATTGACATGCAGACACCAAAGGAACCAAACTATGCCTAATGAATGACAGCCGCTTTTATAAAGCGTTTTTTACTTAATACTGTTTTCAAACAATTAACTGTACTAAAAATGTATTGAGATAGGCGGCTAAAGCGATTGTATTAAGTAAATAAAGTACTTAAGAACCCTGAGGGTTGATTAGTCACTGAAAATCTAATTATCCACCCCTATCATCAGATTTATTAGAAGAATGTTTGTGCTGTCACATTGGCAAGGTTGGCATTCTGTCAGTATTTATTACCGAAATTCGAATTGCGAATAGATTATCTAAAATAATCGTTGATTTTTACACAAAGATTTATACCCTATCTATCTCCGAACAATGGAACAATAATAATAATAAATTAAATTATAAAAATGTACGAAAGCGTTATTTTATTTTAACTTATTAAGGCAGATTTTGCCGCACACCACCACTTTGTGGAACCGTGGTCGTTCATGAAAAGAGCGTACGAATTCTTTAAAGCCATCTGCCCGGTTGCCCCCTGTTCTATAAACAAAAAATCGTGTGGGTACGTGATATAGAGATAGTTCTAGATACCCCAGACATGACATCCATCCAATTGTCCCCCACTTCAGAAGAACGCGTTCTGGCCGAAACTCATTGATATCCGGATTAACCATTCTCATAAACGAGCTAGTTCTAGACATCCATAGTTGCTCCCTCGATACTTTGAAATGAATTTTCGTTTAGATATTACATTTATAAAAAAATCATTTAATTCAGACCATTATAAGTCCATATATTGTTAGTAGAGTAACACTTATAACTATGTTAGCAAAATTAGTAAAACATTTAAACATTCAATTCATAAATCTACGTTGATTCCGAGGCACCAGGTTCATCAGGCAGGTTATCTGTTGTTATGCCTATAAGCTTGTCACATTAAATATTGTATTTTATTTTTCATGTACCAATGTATCAGTGTTGCCAAGCTTTTATAAATTAGTAAATTAATCAATTTCTTGTAGTGAAACTAGTTTTCTATATCTATCTATATCGTATTACTTATATTATTTAACTATAGAAGAAAATAATTTTCTTATGATATAGATATTAATTGTATTCTGAATTGGAGGACTATGTTTAAGTCTACAATCAATTAATTTCAAAAATTCAATGTTCAATAACAATTAAAAGTGCTACATGTCCAGTGTACATTAATTCCTGGAATGTAACAAACTTATAACTAAACACGTTTTTTCAAAAACCGTATTCCTTTTTTTTTTTAAAACTTATAAGACAAAACAGATAAAAACTAAAGTTATAATATTTCGAAGTTTAGCATTAATAATGAGGTAAACTGAGACTATGCAATCTTTAGATGAGATTTGCAATTTTGACATAAGTCTACAATCGATAAGCCTCGCATGAACACGTTGATCTTGAATGAAATTAACTTCAGACAATTTTTTTTAGACATTTGAAAATCAATTAGTTTTTTTTTATATTACAGGAGGCAGACGAGCAGCTGCGGCGGTGTTACTTAGCATCAGGTGACACTCATAGACACTCGCACTGCCAGAAGGCTCGCAAGCGCGCTGCCGGCCTTTTGGTATTTCCTGACTCTAGATCTCAGGACAAGATGATTTTATCAATACTCTTTAACCTTACGAACAAAAAAAGCTGGGATTCGAATGAAGCTGTGTCACGCACTTCACAAATATAAACTGATACGTTGTTTCCTAAGAAAATATTATACAAATTATGAAGTGGCGGAAATGTGCGAAGTATACGTTTCTATTTAGAACGTCTAATTAATCCATTGAATGCTAATTCAAATCACGCTCTAATTCTGAAACGTCTTGACACAAACTTAATTGAGTCTTTAATGAAATAATACAGGGGACTATTACGTAACTATTATTACCGGTAACTTCGTTCGTACCGAGAAACAAAAAGTAGATTTAAATATTATTTGTACGGTTTTATTTACTTGATTCGGTTTATATTGATTATCAAATATGAGTGTAAAGAGCGAAGAGATTGGATTCTATCTGTCGCCAAAAATGGATTTGGTTATTGGGATGCAGATGAGATGAGATGAGATGGATCGACTGTCACGATCTGATCTTAGATTGTTTTTAATCTAAGATTGTGGATTAATTATTGGGTTCGGGCGTTAGTGTAGCCAATCACAAGCAAGCGAATTTCATATCTCGATTAACACCCCGTGTTGCTAGCGTAGATTATAATTATTATTATATTACCATTAAAATTAAGTAAATACCTCATTTCCGTGCAAATAAAGTATTTTTAATAGCATAGGGGCAAATGAGCCAACGGGACGCCCAAAAAGGGCCGTCATAGCAGCACATGGACACCCATTTTAAGTGGGTGCGTTGAAAAAAAATCTGACATCGAAACGGGCATGCAGATGTCTTATTAATAATCATATCATAATGATAAGAACAGTTAAGCTATTTAAAATTGTTGCTTTATTGTCTAAATACAATCAATAAAAAAGCATCTTGACGTTACAAAAAAGCTATATCAAAGTAATAATCTTTGGTTAAAATGTTGGCAGCCGAAATCGTAACGAGACAATCGTGAGAATTCGCAAGACTCAACTAGTGACAACAAAAATATCAGATTGAATAAAACAAAAGGCGATATTGTGTGTCTATTGGTGTAATAATAGAGAATCGTCACCACAACCAAAACAAAAGTGCAATCGATTCGTCTTTTGTTTTTCATTCTCGTGCCCTTTTTTTAAGTACGAAAACGTAACAAGGTTAAGATATACCGAAATTGGCAGCCCTCGACTTGTGGCCCTCCTTAGCTGGCCAAAAGGTCGGAAGCTACGATTAGCCCGCGCTTCAAATCTTTATAGCCAGTCATTTTCCGAGTAATGTGCCGCCTAAATTCGAAGAGAGGTTTCATCAAAACGCCTTCAGTTTTGTTTTATTGAAAACCCTTCTTGCAATCCGGGATATATCCCTTTTTCTTACGTATTATCTTAAGGGGTATTTAATTGAATTTAATTTTTTATATGATTACATTAATTCAAATAAAGCTTTACACAATAACACGGAGTTTTTGAAGAGTCTTTCGCTGCACGCTGTTAAGTCCTGTAAGCGTCCTGTTATGAAAAGAATGTAATACATTCGAATTTATTATTCTTTTATTATTTTGATTTCTTTCAGTGCAACAATAGAAAGCGTAATTTCAAACTGAAACTCAAATTATCTTTATTCATATAGGTAAACAAGTACACTTATGAACGTCAAAAATAAATTAAATTAATTGTAAATGTTGATTTACTAACAGTTCGCAATTCAAGGGCGTAAAGCGGGCAAGAAGAACTGGCAAGAAACTTTCCGCCACTCTTTTTAATCGCTAAATTTTGAGTCATACAAATTGTATAACTGGAGAAAATCCAAGGATTAGGATCATTTAAGTATTTGTCACATTTATAAAAAGCTTTATTGATTAAATTACTTTTAACGAGGGCTTTGAATTTATTTAGTGATAATTCTCTATTTTCGCCGGAGAGTTTTTTATTTTCTGGAGTGGTTTATCTTCTGGAGCCTGGTTGGTCGCACACTCAGATAAGTTCTATTTCGCGTATTATACACCATTTATTTTAAAATCGATTACATTTTTTTGTACGTACAACAAGGCTTCAAGATTCAAGTTCTGATTAACTGTAAGTATATACGTAAAGAATAATAAATAATAATAAGAATAATAATAAAGAGTGTATATTGTGCCAAAGTTAAGTTTCTAAAATACATTGTGAATGTCGTTATCTTTCTTGCATATTAATCGTTGTTTAAAATTAAGAAATTATCTTTGTGTTTGTCGTAATAAATTAATTCTCATTAAAATTCCATCATCTCAGAGAACGTTTACGTTTTAATAATGTTATAACACTTTTAACGCCTTATCCAATTTACTTTGAAAATTGAAATTGTCAACTTTACCTACATAATAAGAGTAATTCATGTTTTAAGGGCTTCTGTCATTTGAAATTGAACGTCAATTTTTTTTGTTTTACTTTACTTTGTTTTTTATTAATTATTTTACAAATACATATATGTATAATATATCACAGTATGTTACTTTAGAAAACCGCTGTGGTTTGTATTAATGGAACCATAGCAGTCTTGTTTAGGAGCGCGACAAATGCATGTAAAAGTAGTTTTTTTATTTAGAGTATGTTTTTTAGCGTTAGGCAATTAATATCTGCTTGTGTAGACTATTTCTAATTCTAATAGTTGAGGTTCTGAAACGGGTTGGAATGGTGAAAAAACTTATGCAGAATATTAAGCAGCGGAAAGTTGCGTACCTGGGCCACGTGTTGCGCCATGACCGCTACCACCTCCCTCAACTAATTATAATGGGTAAAATCCAGGTAAACGGCGTGTTGGTCGAAGGAATAAGTCATGGCTTCGCAACGTTTAGAGATGAGGGAGTGGACGGGTATTGCAAATGCGGAAGAGTTGCAACATCTGACACAGGATGAGGCGTGTTTCAGGAAACTGACCGCCAACCTCCAGTAATGGAGAGGCACTTGAAGAAGAAGAAGTAGACTAGAAGAAGACTATTTACTAGCCGCGGTAGCAAATACCTCAATACCTCCATCCATGGACACTCTGAAACGGCGCGTAAGTGCGTTGCTGGCCTTTTAACAATTAGTGCATACTTATATTAAAGGACCCTAGGTCAAATTGGTTTGGAAATACTTCAGTGAAAAATTCTCATGCTCTAGTAACAAGACTTTCATAATTTATGTAATCTTGACGCAAATTTTTTACATTATAAATGCCTTAAGCATTGTTATTGTATAACGAGTAAAGACTATGTTCAAAATGGCCTTTGTGTTATTACTTCAATGAAATATTTCTAAAAATAATAAAAGCGAAAACTCGGATAACCTTTTTAGGTTATGATTTTATTTTTAATCACGAAGAGACATATGTCAGAGAGACGCCTACGCTGTCTGTGTTATCTTGTAATAAACATTTCAATCCTATTTTCCTAACTTTCATACCAACGCATTAAAATAATTATAAAAAAATGAAAATCAGTGGCGGTACAACCTCTTTTAGGTCTGGGCCTCAGATTTCTGAATCTGTTTCATGATCATTTTTAAATCTAATAGGCATGTAGGTGATCAACCTCCAGTGCCTGACACACGTCGTCGACTTTTTGGGTCTAAGACATGTCGGTTTCCTCACGATAATTTCCTTCACCGTTCGAGCAAATTTTAAATGCGCACATAGAAAGAAACTATGGTGCATAGCTGGGGACCGAACCTACGATCTCAGGTATGATAGACGCACCCTGAAGCCACTGGGCCAACATTGCTCATTGTAGATTTTTTTTATGTTACAGGAGTCAGACGGGCAGAAGGGTCACAGAGCAACCATTAATATTAATGCGAATTCGGCGCAACCACTCTATACATTCGTTATACTACAGAATCATAGATAATATATTTGAGAAGTGTACCACATGGGTATATAAGTAAAACTAAGAGTGAACAACTATGGTAAGGCGGGAGATTTAAATATTAGTTCAACAACGGTATATTTGTAAACTAATTTATACTTTACAATTGTTTGGTGACAATCTCTAATCGTTCTCCAAATTAGAATACGCACCCGTACCTCGGACGTACCGACGGAATTAACGTCCAAGAGAACGCCGACATTTTCCCGCGTCACTAATCGAAAAAATTCAACCAATCGTGGGGCTTGTCAATAGAACTGTTATTTAAAAACGACATTAAATATACATCAATTTTATCTATTTTAAGTATTCGTAATTTAATATAACAATAATTCAAATCTTTTTATTAATTAACCTTATTTAAAACATTGTATTTATTGTAAAAATCAACGAATATTATTGTAAAAAGTATAAACTATCACAGACCAAGCGGCTTCTGTGATTGGCTAGCATCTTCGCGGGAAATATTGAGTGCAATCGTGAGGCTTACAGTAGAAGTGTTATTTATATTCAAACTAGCAGACTCGGCCAAACGTTGCTGTGTTTAAGGTTTTTGTTATATTACATAGTAGTAAAGCTCTCTAGGGAAACGGTAGAACTTATGTGAAAGGTTACTTTTAACAAAGCGCCATCTGTTAGAATTTTATCAAATAATAAACAAATATTTGTGATTCACTGTGGACCGTTGCGATATTAAATCGCGTGGTCCGTAACTTTTAAGTATTTTTAAGCATTATTATTTCAGTTTTGTATTTTTTGTCGTAAATATAATACATATAATATAATATAAGTAAAATGTACGGCTATTCGTCGCCGTCGTTTGACTTGTGACTCCATAGCAACTACAAAGTTCAACTGCTTCAGTGTGGATCGGCTGGAGCGTGATGGAGTAGCCAATCAGGATCGCTAAAGATTGCTGTTGGATCGACCTATAAGCGATCCACGCTCCCCGCATCCCGGTCTTGGATCGTAGATCGGGAGATCGCCGATGCATTTTGGATCGTCCGCTGTAGATGCGGCTAATGAGATTTCGCTTCAAATCATATTTTTTCCACTATGACGGCTGTGGTGAAAAGATTCTGAAAAAGCACGAACACAAAATTATCCGTAATTAAATTCCGTATGTAAATATTTATATTATTTGTTTACCTCGATTATTTTACTACGTCAGACAAAACAAAATCCTCGGAACAATTCAATTCTAAAAAATTCAAATCTCCAGAAAATATCTTTATCATTGAAAATACATAAATTACAAACGTTTTTATTTTAACGCGCATATAAAATTTTCAATAATATTCTAAAAATAGATGGTTGAAAATGTTCAGAACGCCTGTACTTGATATTTTTATAGCTCCTCCATAATATCATGAGTTATTGCGGAGCCATTTGAATATGAATGGGGCTTTGACAGTTTCATGTCGTCCTGTAAAGACGAAAAAGATATATGAAGAAATTATTAAAATTGTTTTACAGATACGCGCATTACCATATAATTTTACATAATTTTATAATAAATAATAAAATAGTGTATATATTATTGAATGAAAGAATGTGAATGTTTTATTTAGTTATTAATATTGTTTTTTTTTTTTTTTTCTCTAGATTAAGGTTTTACAGATTAATATATATATTTTGTTTTTTATATAACTTCTGGTTATGCACTTCTTGCACTCATCATTTTTTATTTGTTGTTTTCTTTCTTACTAGGGTTGCCTGGAAGAGATCGCTTGTTAGCGATAAGGCCGCCCGTTGCATCCCATGTAATTTATATGTATTGTGTTATTTGTGTTTCTTTCTAGCAACGAAGTGTTAATAAATAAATAAATAAAAATGTTATAAAATACATGTTAAAGAAAATATATTTTACCAAAAAATAATAATCCCGTGGCGCTAAATCTCTTTAAGGATCTTAGATATCAACCATTTCTTTGAAATGATCAAATTATATTAAGATTACAGGACAAGTAGGTGTCTGAGACTTCGATTTTTGGATTTTATATGTTTCTCTTAATAGATGCACAAGCAAAAATTTACACTAACCGACCACAAGATTCCCCCATCCGTTGGGTAGTCGCGCATCGCACATGAGGGAGAGATACTGAAAGATGCAACATTATAATTGGCTGTTTTCAGTTTCAGATATTTTTGAAGTAAAACTTCTTGTTGCGCGCGCTGTTCTGCGCATGAGGGTAAATTTTTTACGGAACGTCACGAAGATGTGCAGCGTGCTACTGAAGAAAAAGGAGGAGATGGAGAGAGTGATCATATATTGGTACATGGTCATCTATTGGGGCGTTTACCTTAGTAATAATTAATTGACAAAGAAGTTTCTCTTCTGACTTTGACGCACGCCCGTTTTTAAATTAAAAAGATCGTCTATTGTTTTCAGAGCGGACTTGTACCCTTTGTATCCTTGGATCGCAGCCCAAAAAGCTTTTACCTAGATCTGCCCCTGCCATAAGACCATACCAGGTTTAGATAAGCACATAAACAAAAAGTTCATGCACAGCCTGAGATGGAGCCTACGACCTCAGGGATGAGTAGCACGCTGTAGACTTTACGCCAACTCTGCTTTTTCATGACCATTCTAGAACCAGACCTACATAGAGCTCAGCTAAGTAAGATAAGGGAAAATGTATGTGTGTATATTCGTTTTCTATTTTAGCGTGCTTCCATTGGAATTCTATACCTTTAATATTAGTATTCATGAATTCATCATTTATTTTGTTAAATAAAGTATTTATATACATCAAATTAATTATCGACAAAATTATTCTAATGTAAGGAGTATTCTCGGCCTGAGTATGGATGTCTCCGATTCAAATTTAATGACGTGCAATAAGTGATTTCTGTATCTTATATTCCAAAATAAACATATTTTATTTTTTTATTTTATTCGTCTAATACAGGTATTATAGAGAGAGGGATTATAGAGAGATTTGGCTTGTGTAATTTATTTTAGATACATGAACAATTAACAATTTAGTTTGAGAATAAAAAATATATATCTTAGTTATCCAATATTTTTAAGTTTATTTAAAAATTTGTCTGTTGTCAATAAGTTCACTTGACTAAATATTTCAAGACAAAATGTCCCAAGAAAAATTAAGAGTCACGAACACTTGACACAATTTGTTAAATGACATTCCCAACAGAGTTACAATTAAAAACAACCATTAACGCTGAGAAGTTATAAAAGTATGTAATGTATCATATCCAAAACAGGGTTGCCAGCATCTGAGAGTAAAAATTCACAGATTATTATAAAAATAAACCTTAAACAATATATATAGTTTCTTTTATAATAATACACTATCGCTTTAAACCTCTTTAAGGGATATAGAATAGAGAATCCAATTAAATTTATACATACTATTATAGATAAAAACTTTTTTACCCGTTGTACCCACTAAACAATTGTAATCTCCTCGGTAATCAAACTGAAACCAGTTAAATCCAAAAAATAAATCATTTTCGCACAACAAATCTCTTACATAATCATTTCTTAATCTAATAAGTAAGTAGGTGATGTAGGCTTTCCCTGCCTCACAAACGACTTTTTGGGTCTTAAGCAATAATTGATAATTAGGTATCACAAGATAAAATATTCCAACAATAATTAAATTAATCTGGCAACACTCAATGCGTAATATCAATCGTCAGTTATATCAATAGAGTTGCCATGAACAAAAATGAACCTACTTTTGTTTTTGTTTGTTTTACATGTATTTTTATTATTTTATTCTATATATTTATCCGGGCTGTAATCTATTTTCAATTCTTAACTCCAGTCCAGCAAATTAAGGGATTTTACTAAATAATCACAATATACACATGACTATAATACATTATTATTAATAAATCAGTGACGCTACAACCTCTTTAGGTCTAGGCCTCAGATTTATTAATCTGTTTCATGATTATTTTTTTAATCTAATAGGCAAGTATATATTTATATATATATCTATGGTAATAGGGATCAGCCTCCTGTGCCTGTCTGTTTCCTCACGATGTTTTCCTTCGCCGTTCGAGCAAATGTTAAATGCGTACATAGAAAGAAAGTCCATTGGTGCACAGCCGGGGATCGAACCTACGACCTCTGGGATGAGAGTCGCACGCTGTAGCTTTTGAGGCCAACACTGTTCATAAAATTTATTTTTTATGATATATAAAAGTTGCTTGAGGCAGTTAAACGCAAAATGTATGAATCAACTTTCATATATTTTTTCCTCATATATAATTTTCTGGCAACACTGATCCATATTCGACGTTAATTTGTGTGTCACACGGGCTCATAACTTCTCCCATTTGCTTCCAGAGCCATTTTCCCAACTTTGAAATTCTTATGCTACCTTCTAGATGAAATGGCGTGTCGTTTAATTTAAGTATGCCCCGCGGTTTGTCTCGCGTCAATTCGGCCGTAGCATGATCGGGTATTGCTTTGGTATTTATATTTGGACATTGGAGATTTCTATTCAAATGAAACAATAATTTTAACACGTTAAACCTAACAAATCCTTCCACTCTACGATATTAAATAATACAAAACAAATGAACGCAGGTCACAGAGCAAAAAACTATGTATTAATATGACATTAACAATGTCGATGATGTCAATAATTTACTCAGTCTATTAAATTTATTTATAGCATTACATTTCGTTGCAATCACGTGAAACTATAAACCACAATGCAGACAAAAGACTTCAGACAAAGAATTTTTCCGAATACTTTTTGCGATGCTTTTGTAAAATTTTATATAAAAACTGTGGATAAACTGAAAATTAGTCGCGAAAATTCGATTATTTGTTCGATTACATTGTATATAACATTTTGATATGGCGCAACGGAACAAATTAATTTCACAGTAAAAATGTTTTAAAAATATTGTCTTTGGTTCATGCAAGTACAGCACATTTATAATAAAAAAAATACATGTCGAATTCATAACTTCTTCCTTCAGTTTTAAGGTCGTTATTCTCTTAATTTGTATTTATTTTGGTTCAAATCAAATCAAAATATCTTTATTCATATAGGTAAAGGTATGTACACTTATGAACGTCAAGAAAAACAAATTAAATTAACTGTAAATTTACATTTACAACCAGTTCGCAAGTCAAGGGCGTAGAGCGGGTAAGAAGAACTGGCAAGAAACTTTCCGCCACTCTTTTCAATCGCCAAGTTTTTAATACAAATTGTTTGAACTGGAGCAAATCAATTCCAAGGATTAGGGTCATTTAAGTATTCGTCACATTTATAAAAGGCTTAATTAATTAATTTACTTTTAACAAGGGCTTTGAATTTATTTAGTGACAGTTCTCTAATTTCGCTTGGGAGTTTGTTGTAAAAACGAATACAATTTCCATATAAGGAGTGGTTTATCTTCTGGAGCCTGGTTGGTCGCATACTCAAATTAGTTCTATTACGCGTATTATACTAGTGAAAGTCACCATTTGTTTTGAAATCGTTTAAGTTTTTTTGTACATACAACAAGGCTTCAAGAATATATTGACCGGATAATGTCATAATATTTAGTTCCTTAAATCTATTCCGTACCGACTCCCTCGGGGAAACACAACAAATACCCCGAACAGCCCGGTTTGTTAATTACACCATTTAAAAAACGCATAGACAAATTTTGATGATTTATTAAATCATCAAAACCTACCTACCTATAAAGACAAAGAATCGAAATTATAGAGAAGTAGACATTAACTTCAAATTATATACTTATTTACTTTTCCAACGTGATACATGAGAATCCAAATCCAATATATATCCATGCTATTCCGTTACACGAAGATGCATAATGGAACCGACGAATGGACCCGGTATTTCATTTAATTATGTGTCTTTCTGTTGTCCATAGCCATAAATTTTTTTTGTTTTTGTGTTTTAGACGTCTATGGGCACACCAATCTTGTACACACGTCAAGAAACGTCAAGTATCATTTGACTAATCTGTGGACTTTTTGTGACACTTAAATGACGTATGAAAATCGATATTGTTATATATGTGATGAATTAATAATTGTATACACGCTATGTAATTCTTAAAAGCCAAGTTTTATATAACACATTATTTTTTAATCTGTCAAGTGGCCCATTTTCGTTTATATATTCGAAAAAAAGCAAACTCACTGATGTAAAATTGGTTATATTGTAGGGTTTATAAGTCCCTAGTCTTAAAACGAAAGGGTCCGATATGATTATGGGCAAAACGGCCGTTAATGTGCTGACGCCGAGCCCTTTATGCATTAATCATTTAAATAAAGCCTTATATTTGCCTTTTATTACAGCAGTTTTGTATACAGTGGTGTAGTATACTTTGGGCAACTTTCAAACATTACTATAATCTATTTGTACCCCTTTTTACGCAATAAAAATAAATGTCCTTTTTCAAGGTCAATACTATCTGTTTACTTTTACTTACTGTATACTAAATTTCATGAAATTATATTCTCTGGTAAAACACATATAAACATTTTACAATTAGTATATTTTAACAACGTTAGATTTCTTAGGAAATTTAACCTACCGTACGACACATAAAAATGTAATGACGAATCCGGAATTTGACGACCGCCGATTCGAGAATCGTTACTAGACTAACACTGCCTTATTTTTATTGTAAACGTCTGTAGTTAAATCGGACATTTAAAAACGTAATAAGACCGAACATACTGATATTAATATTGAATGGTATCTCAATTTATAACGCAGTTCTGTATAGCGTGGGTCAAAGGACAGTTTCATTTATTAAGCTCACTGCGTGTAACCATAGAACATGGTTTCAGCAGAACGGAGGAACGTCACCCAGGTCCAATAGGTCTCAGCCACGAGTACGTGTAATTTTCTCAGGCAAATTGATCTCCAGGAGAGGTGACATAAATTGGCCGCCACACAGTCCTGATTTAACCCCTATTGATTTTTTCTTATGAGGTTAACTTAAATCTGATGTTACACCAACAAGCTGACTCCTCTGGTGCAGTTGAAAAAAAATATCCGCCATATTGTTCGATTAAATTACATTTGGAAGGTTGTATTTTAAGAAATAAATTTCCATAATGTGTACAAATGAATAAAAACTATTTTGATACAAGACTTCCATTTTTTATTCGATCAACTGAATATGAAAATCCTTTTGAGATACAACTTATATTACATTGATTTCGTGTGAGGGGAGCAATGGATATCCAGTGCTAGCTCGTTTATCAGAATGCTCATTCAGGATATCGGTGAGTTTTAGCCAAAACGTTCTTCTGATAGGATGGATAAATGGGATGCCTGGGGTATCTCGCGTACACCAAATTTAAATTCCGTTAAAAGGTTGGGACAACCAACGAGATTCTGAAATATATTAAACGATATATCGATTAAATAATACGACTCTCCAATGACATTATAAACAGTTTAATAAATAAGTTATAACAGTTTTACCCTTTAAATAAAGGAACAATCGTAAAATATACATCCTTGCAAATTATTTTTGGCAATATTGTATTCTAAAAAGTGTTTGGCTAAAGGCTTCAGCTCCTTCATCACTGATATCGTTGGTTCGAGGCCCAGCTGTTTACCAATGGACTTTCTTTCTATGTGCGCATTTAACATTCTCACGAACGGTGAAAGAAAACTTTTTGAGAAAACTGGCGATTACAAGTCGACGGCCCGTGTCAAGCACAGGAGACTGGTCACCTTTAATAGATCATGAAACAGATACAGAAATCTGAGTACTAGACCTAAAAAGTAGCTCTCATATATTCTTTATTTGTATTCTAAAGACTCTAGTATGCTAAAATATATCGTATTATTTTGTTGCTAAGGTAGGCTAAAAAAATAGAGAACTCTTTGCTTTGGCAACTCTGAGCGCGTCGTCAGCAAATTGTAGAGTGCAATTTAGACTTTTCAAGATATTCTTTGTTTATACTACAGATATGAGAATCGGTTATAGACTGTAGTGATTTGATATATTCTTTATGGGACAAAAGGAAATCGACCAGCAACGCCTGGGAAATTGCTGGCGAGTAACTTTTAAGGATTTTTTTGTACAAATAGTATTAAAATATACATGTCTTTGTTCAAAACATATCAAATAGCTTTTTAATTATTTTAAAAACTGGTGTAAGTTAAAATCTTAAAATAGGATATTGGCACAGTTGAACTGTCATTTTCAAAGGTCTATCCACATACACCGATCCGAGCTACCATTGATAGTTTGTATCGACAGATGGCTATTACAATCCAACAATTGGTTATTGGTACACTTTTATCAATATTTGTATTAAGATATCTATCTCAAGTGGTCAAAAACAGATTGAGATAGGTTCTTGGGTTTGGGCGTAAGAGAGTCGTATCGGTTTGATTTATTTACATAACAGATTATATAACGGGCAATTGGACAGGTTACCTGATGTTAACTGATTCCGTGGCCATTTTGCCAGAAGGCAAGTGTGATGCCATCCTTTTAAGAATTGGACCGCACTGTTGAAGGACCCTAAGTTGAATTGGTGTTGAAAATACATATGTAACTTTTCACATAGCAGTCGTCACGCTCAGAGCTCAGTTGTTTAATGTTTCGTTGCGACTTCTTCTCGTCAAAACGGTTGCTTAGTTTCGGGAATACTAAAACCAGGTAATACATGTCTAGTGACGAAGGTTAACAAATCAGTGTCATAATCTGTTATGTCTTACTTTTAAATAGAGCATAACTTTCTAGCTACTTAATCAACGATGACATTTGATAACGATGTTTATTATAAAATAAAAAAATAAATCAGTGGCGCTACAACCTCTTTTAGGTCTTGGTCTCAGATTTCTGAATCTGTTTCATGATAATTTTTAAATGTAATAGACAAGTAGGTGATCGGCCTCCAATGCCTGACACGTTGTCGACTTTTTATGTCTAAGACATGTCGGTTTCTCACGATGTTTTCCTTCACCGTTCGAGCAAATGTTAAATACGCACATAGAAAGAAAATCCATTGGTGCACAGCCGGGGATCGAACTTACGACCTCAGGTATGAGAGTCGCACGCTGAAGCCATTAGGCCAACACCACTCATATCATACGATGTATATTACATATTTTAATTAACCAACAATCCAAAAACTCATACTATTAATCATTCAACTAACTGGATTCCCATAGAATTAGCGTGTAACATGTGAAATGACATCGTGATATCAGATTATGCATCCCCAGAGCCATGTTAATATTCCGACGCGTGGTAATTTTCGTGCGGTCTGCACAATATATTGAATCAGAAATTATCAAATCCCCATTAATGTCCGTATAAGGTGTTATGAGGACAATGATTTTGGGAATTCCTTCGGGTGTACAAGCTGATGAAATATTTGTTCAATCGCGTGTGTAACATAGTTTCATTTATTTCACTTCATCCAAGTCACTCGACTGAAATAACAACAGTACCTACGACGCGAATCAGCAATAAATTTCAGCGGCAATTTATCTGCTTCATTATTGCTATAAACTTCGGATAGTCGAAAATATAATTAAAAAATCTTCGGCGTGAGTTAATGCTTTGTTTACAGGAGCATGTTTTAAAAATGGAATTCACAAACGAACTTATCGTTAAGTGACAGATTATACATATTATACCATAGACGGATTATACCATAGAATGATAGATTATGTAAAGTTTTTGGGTGAGAATTCTAATTTACCACACAATTTTTACATTTACTGCAGATCAAAAATCGACGGCGTGTTTCTGAAGCTCAGACATCATTTCTTTTTATGTGACCTTTTTTTATTAGCGATAAGGACGACCGTAGCTTTTCTTTTTTAATTATTTTAACTGTACTGTTTTTCTGTATTACTGAGATGAAGTGTAAGTAAAAAATAAAAGGTTATTATTATTTATTAATAATAATATACTATAATTATTGATTTATGTATAAGCATGACACATCTACCATAATTATCCTGCAGTCAATAGCATTCGATTACATAAATACCAACCATACCATTATTTGACTATCATTATTCAACACACGCTATTCCAATTTTAATATTGACTATAAATCGATGGCTGGTGAACATAGAAAACTAATCACAATTTACAATTAACTCCTAATGGTTATAATAGTTAATGGTATTCAAATAATACCTTTAAATAACTGGTAACATCAACCATTAATGATAAAAAAATCCACCACTTGCCAGCTATCTCCACAGACTATTACTATACCACAGACTCAGATCAAAAGGTATAAATGTTAGTTATCAAATAAAAACTCTATTTTAATATACTACTATTAACTAAATTTATAACTCCAAAAAAATCGTTACTATCCACTCTCAATAACAAACAATCTATACAGCTACACAGAAAATTCTTGTACCACAGACTCAGATCAAAAGTCGGTATTGCCATATTAAAATTTTAGTTTTCAAATAAAAACTATGATTATATGACATATTACATTAACTAAAATTACACGTGTTGTGATACTTAAAATTAGTTATTGAAACGTTAATCAGTCAAAAATGGGCATGGAAAGTGTGAGCTCATACATAATTCATAAACATGGCATTTTCAGTGCATAAGTCAAGAGCACTCTCTTTTCTAGCCGAAGCGTAGGATGCTTTACGTCACTCATAGTCAACGTAAGCGTATGCCTCATTGTGATGTTGGTAAACAAATTGTTACTATGGCTAGACCTCTTTTGTTTTTATTCTTATTCTGTAATGCGGTTTACGAAACAAAGAAAAAGAACTTGATAGCCTTAACTCCTGCTATTTGATATTTCTTTTTTTCAATTACCCGCTAGTAAAAACGTCGTGACGAAACGTGTCTTGGACAAAAAAATACCTGCATTATGTTTAATGTTAAAGTTATATAGAACGAATGCGAAGCGGTTGATAAGTACAAGAAAATTGTGAATGGTAAAGTCGGGTTGGGACTTGGGTTGGCCTTTTCGAGCATACCTGTACCTAATCCAGGAGTACTAGATAAGGGACAAGTTAAAAGTTCCCATAACAAGCACACGTGATGAAGTAGATAAAGCGAGAGAATGCCATATCATGTGCATGTGGAAATCCGAGAACTCTGCCTACCCCTTCATGGAAAATGCGTGATGATATAAATATATAACATAAATATATTTGGGCCAATAAAATAATAAAAAAAAACTATTAAACTAGCCTTTATGATCGCAAACCTTCGCAATGAGGCACCATAAGAAGAAGAATATATACAAGCCCAAGGCTTTGTAAATGTATCGCCTGGATATGTATAAACAATATAATAAAATAATATGTTCCAAGTGAAATGGATCTTAAGACGCCTTGATAGCTTATTAAGACGTAATTATAGTTCCAATAATGTACCAATTCTTTTAACTTAATATATACTAGCTTTCACCCACAGAGCGACCGACAATATGATAGTAAATACTGATAATCCCATAATAAATTATATTATAGATATAAGATTTAATTAATAGATACTTACATCATATAATTACACACATAGTTTTTAGTAATTTGAATATTGTATATAATTTCCCTTCAAAACACAACTTCCAATTCCTAATAAACTGTTCGAAACAGTTGAAAGCTTGTTAAACACAATGTAGCACAGAGTAGCATAAATAATTATTGAGAAGGCTCAATTGTTCAACATTATTAGTAATATACTAGCAACTATGGATTCAAAGTGTTTACGTCATAAACATGAAATTTAAATTTAGAATAGATTCGGCGTAGGTATAATCTGTGAGCCGAATCGTTACCAACAAATTTAAGTAAGAAAATCATGCAAGCTATGGACAAAATGGATATCATACAACCGTACCGGTGTGGTAGATATGACAACTAATAAAACTCTTATATGTCTGTATATTTATTCACCTAAATAATACGTTTTATATTAATTATCAGATAGATAATGACGTTACAGTGTCGAGATAGCAAAAAAGGTAATTGCACTTTAGGCCTCAGAACGTCTAAAGTGGGATCTGTCCCACGACGGTTCATTTTCCGCACATCATCAGTATCACAAGCCCTCACAGCTCAGTGGGTCTGTGTATAATAAAAGTAAAAAATCATTAATTCATATATTTAACACAATGTACACTTATGAACGTCAGAAAAAGAAATATACATTTATTGCATCTAATTTTACATTTACTGGCAGTTCTCAAATCAAGGGCGTAGAACGGAAGAGAAGAACTGGCAATAAACTCTCCGCCACTCTTTTTAATCGCCAAGTTTTTTCTTTTACACAACGTTTGTAAGGAGCTGCAACTATTAGACCATGTTCCATATGATAGAATCTGGTGGCGGACATGCAAGACAAAATTTTCCATCGGGATTAAGCTGATCGGCCTTTAACATGGGGGACATAGGACTTTTAACATTTAAAGTTATACACAAAATACGTCATCGTATAACCAAGACCAAAACATAGCTATTTAAAGTTCATATAATCCAAGTCAGAGACTAGCATCCATTGGTGCTCCATTTACGAATCACTGCCACGCAATTTCGTTCATTCGCCGCATCGTGGTTGTACCGTATTAAAAGCCTTTTAAAGGATTATCCAGTACACAAAAACTATAAGAACATGATGTCTAGTCTTAAAACATTAAACAATTGTTATATGTTAGTTATCAATGTTATTAGCATTTTGTGTATGCACAGTATATCCAGAAAGTTGCGCACTTGAAAAAGACACGAACGTGAAGGCCCAGCGCCAAGAACCCTTAAGTGTCAAAGAGTCGTTAGTAGTAACTACTTGCATAGTGCCTTCACAATTTAGCAAAGCCTTTTTAGTAAGTAGTGTTAATGTAATATCTAAGTGCAAGAATAAAAGTAAGATTGAAGAGTTATGTTTTATGAAATTGATATAAGAAATAAATATCTGGCATAAATTAATTTGGCTGCACCATTCTGAGTGTGAAAATAAATTTGTAACAATACACACACAAACTTTGTCATTTTCACAAATGCAGATACGTACATTTATATAGGCCGACCTTAGGTATTTCGCTTATATTTCACCAGGTCGTTCCCGGCAATTTTGTAATATACTTAGAATTTTTTAAAGTCTCAAAATCTATCACATTTTTCCGTTACGCGCCATCTTTTTCTTGTCACTACCACGGTTAATTCGAAGAGATTCGAAGCCAATAATATCAAAAATATATAATGCTAACAATGACAGCAATAATTTTTTAATTCTGTAAAAATTTACAAAAATATATATTATATATTCGAAATAAATATTTAGTTAATTTATTTTATTTAGAAATTCTCTAATTTAACTTTATTTAAGCAAGTTCTTTAAAGTTGCATATAGTACATCATTTTTTCAAAAAATAAGGTCGTGAAGAAGTTTAACTTCTTACGTGTGTGAGGCACAAATATGTATTTTTTTAAACAAGGGCTTATTTGCTTCTAAACTAAAAAAAAATTTTT
This sequence comes from Pieris mannii, assembly GCA_028984075.1. NCBI lineage: Eukaryota > Metazoa > Arthropoda > Insecta > Lepidoptera > Pieridae > Pieris > Pieris mannii. The sequence continues at coordinate 6,245,069 of CM054797.1, forward strand.
TCTTCACTCACAGTGGTTGCCTGGAAGAAATCGCTCGAAAGCGATAAGGCCGCCAATGGCTCTCCTTTTTATTTAACTATATTCAATTTTTATATTATATTGTAACGAAGTGTTTAAAATAAAGCAAACCAAATAAAACTAAACTCACTAATGACAGTTGATGATAATCTTTTAATCGATAAATGGGTGGAGGAAGTTATGCTCTGTCTACGACCAAAAGGATAAATTCTCGACAAGTCTAAGACTACTACGGCCGAGAAGTTGTATATATGCTTAGCGGTTGGAATAAACTTGTTAGCGATTCAGGGTACTGACTTGTAGCCGATAATAAGTGATTTATTTTCTCTTTGTTTTATAATAATAGTATTAAGTGAGCATTGTCAGTTTAGTCACTCTCATGAGAGTGACTGTATCGATTTGTTCACAATAATATAAAATGCAGACCTAAGTAAAAGACTGTGTATGTAAAATTTAATTTAGAAAGAAAATGCGCCATTGGAAATTCCGAACTGAAGGAACAGCTCTAGATATCAGATCCGCACTTCAGTGAACAGCTTATCTAGCTTTATATGTACGTGCTTCCACAAATATGTGTGAACGAAATCCATTTAATATGTACTGTTCAGACAGGTATTGTTAAGAGCTATTGAATTTATATTTTAAGTATTTTATTGACATTAAATTTCCCTTTGTAAGCATTTCGAACACAGTATTATTTTATCATTCATAGTTACAGGTTGTGTTTATTTGTTTCAAACACAAACACTTTACAGCTATCATCTCTGACTACGTCAACGAAAATGTTATTTCCAAAATGTTATAAATCCGCGTTTATATTAAGTTTGTATATATGCACACACACCCTTACATACCGACTTATTCAAATATACTTAGGGTTTTACGAGTTTTGTTTGATTCGATGAAACACTAAGTCTATTTATTCTTTAAAAAATGTATTAAATATAGACCATGGAATAATGATTCTATGTCACAATAGGACCTGCCTAGTATAGGGCCAAGCGTCAGATCCTTTTCACAACAATATTTCTGCCATGAATAAAGTTTTATTATTATTATAGTTTAGAAATATGTACAAGTTTATAGCGTTTTTGTTTTGCAATAAAATGTTTAAATTATAAAATTAAGTTCGCAAATCGATTTACATGAAAAACAGCATCGTAAGTATAATACACGAAATCTAAATATATAAACTTTTCCTTAAAGTTAGTTTTAGTCGATATAAATATCTCCTTTCAATAGCATAAACTCATTTACATTTGATAACATATAGTTATAATGCGTATGATGATGGGGAATTCCGTAGCACGTGCTACAGATACGCTACGAAGCGCTACAGTGTAGCAGTCTGATGTTGGGGTAACTTATAGGTTTAAAAATAGAACCCATTATTGAGTGTTTTAATATTTTAATACTATATTTGCATAATATATATAACAGCATGCAGTTACTAAAAATTGTAAGTATTATAATTTTAAATAATGTCCAGATAAGACACAACGCACGTCAATTTAAAATTCTGGTGTTTACCGGGAAAATAAACACGTAGTTACGTATTATATATAGCTTATAGCGTCTTATTTTACGTTCTTCGGAAGTGGAAAGGAAAACGACATCAAGGACAAATATATGTTTATTGCTGAAATTCGGTATGTGTCTTGATCATGTTTTCTTATAGGCATCACACTTTTGTGTCTGACATACGACATGTAGTTTTGGCTTATAGCATTCCGGTCGCCTTACGACTTTAGTGCAGATAGATAAGTCCATACTTCACAACCGTAGTTCATCCTGAGTGATTCATATTTAAGCCACTTAGCCAATTCTACTAGTCTTCTTATGCTGGAAATATTTATTCTTTTATCTCTGCCTTTTAATAAATTTAAGAAATGTATTAAATAAAAGCTGTGTAAAAAGGCTTACTATAAAGTTAGCGATTATTTAGTTGATAAAAGGGCCTGGGACTAGTCCCGCACTACCGGCTACTTTAAATTAATTTGCTATATTTGTTTTAAATATTGTAGTATTGTTTGATGATTTGCTTTTTTAAAAGAGTACCGAGAGTTTTTTACGCCGGCTTTTTCTCTCGGCCGAAACCTTCGGTCTTCTTTGCCGGGATGGATGGATTTGTAGGGATGCCTACAGGTTCGAATTTAATGACGTGGAATGAGTGATACCTAGATGATCTTATGTTCCAAAATAAACGTATTTTATTTTATTTTTTATACCACATCAGATGAACCTTGCCCGATTCAATAACAAAAGAACATCTAATAACGTATAATCAATTTGATTTCCAGTTGCAGAATCTTAATTGAAATAACTTCGATACATTAGAGGCGCGGCAACAACGCACATTAAATGTATGAAGCTCCAGCGAACCCCGGGTATTGAGAACAATATTTGGCCGTGTATCGGCTGTAATTGGCTAGGAGCGGGCGAATCGATCGCACGATGTGACACAAATACCTCGTTCCGCCACGCAATCACCCTCGGTACCTAATCCACTATCGACCTAATTGTTTCTTCTAATGACCAATGTTGGAATCAATTATTACAATCCATTACAACTTGTCGGTCATTTATTAGTTTCAGACAACTGAACGTAAATTATATTGCTTTTCATTAATATTAACTTAACCGATTCACTTAACATTCGGTTTATTTGTCGTTTCTGTAACTTGGCGTCACGCTACCCAGTAACCATGCTGGATGTACGATGGGACACAATACACTAAAAGTAGTAAGTAATAAATAAATATTAATTATTAATATCGTAAACAATTTACAAATAATCTTAAATCAATAATTAAATGTTTAATGCTATACATTCTGTGACATCGTTTCGGTATTGGGTTTTACAGTAAGCAAAACGCCATCTGTTAATGAATTTAAAAACGAAATGATCAATCTAGAAATAAACTCTAATACTTAGTTCTATCGATAACACACTTATCTATGGTAATGTTACATCTAATAAAGCACATCATCTATGTACTTTTCCGTATCCTGTTAAGAGAAATAAACATTCAAATTCAAAACAATAAAAGTTGAATTTCTTAACTCCTGTAAAAAATTCAAAATTGGAATGCATTGTAGACAATTGTTGACATTTCATTATATTCAAAACAAGCGCAACTTAAGAATCTATGCCGGAAATAGAAGGTAAAATGGCTGACGTATCCCCGCGGCAATCTCGGAGCATTGCACTTGACCTACAATGCAAAACGCCCCAACAAAAGCCTGAAACACTATTCAAATGAAACAAACTGAACATTTTTGTACGTGTTAGCAAAATTAGAATATTTTTTTTTATTTTTCTAGAAAATCTAACATAAAACAATGGATGTTTGTGAAAATAAACTTTAAATCCTTTTTTATACGGATTTCAAAGAGTTGGTAACACTAACGGTACTGTTTATTATTTAGATGGAGTATCTAATATTTTAAAAACATATTTTGACCATATATAGAAACAGTTTTTAAACACCAATTTTTTTCGTCTACAAAAACAAGTTTTCACCAATTTTTTTTTAATTTTATCAAAACAGAACAACAACATCAAAAAATCACCACACAACTGTTGGTTTACGTTAGGTATACTAATGTCTATTTCTATTAATGTTATTAATTTATTATATATATTTATTAAATTGTCATATATTTCTAACTTATAAAGTGAAAGTATGTTTAGAATATCCAATAATTATTCACAGTCGATATCATCCCTAGTCGTGACGTACTAACACTGTGTGAGCAGAATTTGATCAATTTCTTTAGATTAGATTGTTTTGCAGTAAGCCTTGAGGAGACGGTGGGCGGCGAGCCAGCCGTAAACAACGCCCGCTCCATTGAAATGTTGTCTCTCAGGGCAATGTTTTATTGAAAAACTTTGTACGAATTGCCCCCAGCTCCCGTAACCATCTTTTTCACTATCTTAAACAATTTCTTTTGTTTCATAAAGGAAATATGCGCATTGTCTTAAGAAATCAGTTCCCGATTAATTTGATTTTTAGACATATCTGTGTTAGTAAGAAAAGAGCGTACCAATTCTTAAAAGACCAGCAACGCACTCGCGAGCCCTCTGACATTGTGTGTCCATGGGCGGCGGTATCACTTAACATCAGGTGAGCCTCCTGCCCGTTTGCCCCCTGTTCTATAAAAAAAAGTAAGTACTGAAAGTCCAGCGTCTATTATTAACACTTTATCGTCATCAAAAACAAAAGAGCATTTACGCGGACCATAGATTTGTCATAGAACCTGGTCATTTATAAATACTACATACATATGATCATCATGACTTGCAGCAGCAAAATCTTCCAATACTTTGGTTTCTGGTTTACGATGCCCATGACACGGTCTTGCTTTGCACCATTTAGTCCTGCGGCAAACATTCGAGGTATGCGGCTTCCTTCGAACGAGTATTCGTATTTAATTTACAAGCATCTTTATGCAATCCAAATGGATGATAAATTTATTGAAGAAAACTTTTTAAAACACAATTATTTATAGTATTGTCTTTTATTAACATAACTTTTACACATTTAAAGAAAAACACTTTTTTACGAATTATAGTTATGTATTTAGCGTGCGTGGTCACGGTGACTGCAACACACACAAAGGTGTTAAATGTCAAAAAGTATCACAGCTGGTAGAGTTGGTATCGACTAAAATCGAGATGTAGGGTTTCTGCAGAAATTGCTCACGGTGTCCTCCATTTTCGCGGATTGTTTGTGTTGAGATTTTAATTTGGATATTATTGGATCCCAGGTGTTTGATAATTTTAGGCCGTCCGCGCGCTGTAAAGCACGCGGAACGTCGGTTAAATTTAAAATTACGTCTAAATAATTATAAGTTTAAATACAATAATACATAACTTTAATCCGTAAAAAAGTGTTTTTCACAATTATTTATGTTGAAAATTGTAAAGTTATAGAATGAATAACTTGAAATGTTCTGTGAAATGCGTTAAATAAAAACATTAATTTTAAATATAGAAATGAAAATCTGACTTTTCGACTAAGTAGATCACCATTTAATTAATTTATCTGAATTAATAAATTATCAACGCAATAAACTAGTAAGCTACGTACAATTATGGCGCTAAATCTTTTAAGGTTTTTAACTCAGAAGTCAATTATGGGTAATTTAAATCATTTCTTTTTACTTTACAGTACACGTCGATCTAGACATACGAATTTGTCCTCCTGGTATCCATACGAACAAATAGATAAAATAATAAGCCCACTGCTGAATCTCGGTAGCAAGACGATTGACAATCGTATGCTTACGCCCGAACCCAATAATTAATCCACAAACTCAGATTGAAAACAATCTGAGATCAGACCGTGACAGTCGTTCGATCTATCTGCATACCGATAACCAAACCCTTCCAAGACAATCCATTTTTGGAGTCAGATACCATGCAATCTCTTCGCTCTTTACACTCATATTTGATAATCACTATAAACCAAATAAAGTAAATAAAGCCGTACAAATAATCTAAGAATATACATGTTTATGTTTAAAATATACCAAATAGCTTTTTAATTATTTTAAAAACTGGGGTAAGTTAAAATCTTAAGATAGGATTTTGACACAGTAGAACTGTCATTTTCATGCAAAGGTCTATCCGCATACACAGATCTGACCTACCATGGATAGCTTGTATGGAGAAATGGCTATTACAATCAGTCGATTGGTTATTGGCACAATTTATCAATATTTGGATTATGTCTATCTCAGGTGGTCAAAAAATGGACTGAGATAGGTTATTGAGTTTGGGCGTAAGACAACTGGCTTCTATCAGCAACGCCGTGCCTTTTGGCAATTTGAGCAAACATCAGACGAACCTGCCCATTTTTAATAATACTAATTTCCTTTTGTGACCAATAAATCATCTCTACCAATTAAATGCATGCCCCATTGTAAATACGGGTAAATAGGCACAAGGTGCTCTCAGTAAATCGCTCCATTAGATAGTTAAAAGCGTCGCTATCGCAGAGACATAACTCAGCAGCCCGTCTCCACGCGGTACAATAAATTACGCCTTTGTGCGAATGGAGGCGTGCCCGTTTAAAATAAGTACGACGTTGTCTTCCCACACCTACTTCCATGATTCGGTGAAGGTCGTCAAATCAATAGATCTGTACAAACTTTTTATTTGTCATACAAATTTTTGAAGTGAAAACTTCTTTAGCGGCGTTGTACACTTTTTTGGAATGAGTAAAAAATGTAATACTCGCGTCAGGACACGTGACCTGATCGAAAATTCGTAAGGCGGATGGAGAGTAGACACCTGGCGCGGCGTATTTAATGTAGTATAAATTTTTATGTTTGTGTACGATAGCGCAGTAAATAAATATTGTATTCTACCACATAAATTATAGTAGTTTTATACTGATAATTAAAGCAATTCATGCAAAACTATTCCCTAACCATTCCAAAATATCAAAAATGCACAACGTTAAAATTCAAGTTTTCACTTAGCCGGCTAAGTGAAAACTCCCGTCTTTTTTTTACAGAAGAAATGTTTTTGAAGGATAATCTTCCCTTTGAGTCATTGGTCACACACATGACAGACTGTTTACTTCATAATAATGATTATTAAGTATGCAACCTGTGTCTATAATTTAAGTGAAACCATTATAATTTGCCAAACAAAACCCATCTGCGCACCTGAGACGGCACTACATATATAAGAGATATTATTGTCACATACCCACTTAGTTATTACTTATATGTGTATTTATTATATTAGTACAAGTACAATAGTAATAGTAGTTATGATATTGTTATAATAATCAAAAATACGCCGGCAACGATTCTCAACGGCTGAAAATTACAGAAGAATTTCACATGTCAAGTGTAAAGAGACCAGTAAGAAAGCCAGCATAGATTATATTAAAATAGAGTATATTTCATTTGTTTTCGAAATTTTATATAATACTTGAATTCTATATTCAAATTATTGCTTAAATGCTATTCGTATACAGAAACACGATTCCTATAGAAAATGTATGTTACTTTACTGAGAATATTTATAGCAATCACCTTTTCAAGTATACGGTAATAGCTTAGATAAGATGTCTCAGTTGTTCTCATGTCATTAGACCCTAACAAGGCTTAGGAGTCTTCGAGACTGATCGAAGCTCGGTCAAGCGCGAGAGATAATGCCTTAACCCTCCAGTGAAAGTACCCTCTTTTGTCACTATAGTACAACTCGCATAAACATCCCTGCGAGCTACTAAAGTAAGATTACTATTTATTTCGCAATCCTACAACTAACAAAAATTATATATAATAACAAACATTTACTCTAAAAATATAGCCCGAGATGGAATACATAATACAAAAAGGTTCAAAAGGAATACAAACAATAAAAATTATTCAATACATTTAAGTAAATTGCCTGGCAGTAATTTGGCTGTGAGCTGGTGTAAAAGTGAGTGTAAGTACGTAAAGGTGTGTACGGTATGCTCATGACTCAAATAATTTTGCGCTATGGATATTCTTAATACTCTTTTTACGCGATAGCTTCAACAAGTTACCTTAAATATTAGTCGCTGTATTTCCGGGCTGCGCGATACAAAACTGAGTTTTTTGCATATAGTCTAGCCAACAAGTTCAAAATCGTGAAAAATAGAGATAAAGGTCCTAAAAATATGAGCGATGGCTCATTCGATTCGGAATCACCTCTAGGAAAATGTTTTTAAAGGAATTTGGTGCAGGTTAAAAACTGCAATTGTTATTAACAAAATAAGATGAAAAAAATGATATTTAGTTTTTTGTTAATAACTCGAAAAATATTAACAGTTAAGCAATTTTGAAAAAAGTTTTTAAATATAATTTCCAATAAAAAAGTCCGAACTCCCGGAATTATATCTCCATTATTTATAATTTTAATTAGAAGTTGAAAATGGGGCAAAATAGTAAGTGTTGATGTGAGGAACATGATATATATAAAGATATATAGGTATATAAGATTATAAAAGTTATAAAAGTGAAAATAATTTAGATCCTACTTGTGCCTTAATTCATGTCACCAACAAATTACTCAATATTTTGTCATCCTACTAATAGGATTTTATTTATTAATTCCGTATTTATTTTGCTTGATTAATCAAATACGTTTTATCCTTAGCCTACCTAAAATTCTTATGTACTATGTAACATACATAATTTATATATCCCAAAATTTAATGGTTCACTTAAGAAGTTTTAAATTATAGGTTTTAGGAAGAAATCACTAGGAAATTGATAATGAAACAATAAGTTGATTTTAAACAATTCCAAATAATTTTAATAGAGATTTTTCTGTATTTGGTGAAATGCCTGCTGTACATAGATTTTGTATTAGGTTCCAATATGGTTATCATCATGTCTCCACGTTGTATTATATACAGCTGATTTCGATTGCCCCTCTTAACAATCAAATTGCCCCCCTGTAGGGCGTGGGCCCCACGTTGGGAAACACTATCCTAGTGTCATGCTACTCTTAAAACCCCAGAGGCTCTTTTATCTCTGCCTTTTAATTAAGTTAAGAAATGTATTAAAGAAAATCTGTGTAAAAAGGCGTACTATAAAGTTAGCGATTATCTAGTTGATAATAGGGCCTGGGACTAGTGTTAGACAGGTTACTGCTAATTAATTTGCTATATTAGTTTTAAAATAAGTGTTGTCTAATGATTTGCTTTTTTAAAAGAGTACCGAGAGTTTTTTACGTCGGCTTTTTCTCTCGGCCGAAACCCTCTGTCTTCTTTGCCGATGAGTAGGGATGCCAACAGGTTCGAATTTAATGACGTGGAATAAGTGATACCTGTCTATCTTATGTCGTAAATTCGACCCCCGCCGGTTTTCTATGTGCATAGTATTATCTTTTATTAAAATAACTTTTACAAATTTCACACTATCCTCGACGACCCCATCATCTTTTAGTCGATATCAACTCTGGGGAAGTAACTGGTAACTTTTTCTACAGCTGTGATACTTTTTCACATTTATCAACCGTCACACTCACCGTGACCAAGCACGCGAAATGTCGGAAAAATTTAATATTATGTAAAATAATTATAAGTTTATAGTATTACATGACTTCAATCCGTTGAATAAGAGTTTTCTTTTCTATGTGCGCTTTTAACACTCGCTCGTACAGAGATGGAACATATAGAGCGGAAACCGGTATGCCTTTAACCCAAAAAGTCGACGGCGTACGTCAGGCACAGAATACTCATCATCTACAAGCCTATTAGAATCATCAAATGACCACCAGGCAGATACAAAAACGTTGATAGCTTTAAGATCTAGACTTGTTTTATGGTATTTATTATTTCTATTAATGATTATGGATTAATAAACATGGCAAAAAAACTATTGTATAGACTATAGAGTTTCACTTCGGTTATTTGCGTCTAACTTTTTTTTTTCATATACACAGTTAAAATAATGACGCTTGACAATTTACCTCAATTCAAAGTAATAACAAATAAATATGGATGACATTTCGAATATCCGGTTTCCGATCCCCGAAGGATTACAATACGATGCACAAATTTTTAGTTTTTTTAATGATTATAGAGATTTTAACAGCAACTGCAATAAATTAATTGTTTTAATTAAATGTTACCGTTTCATACGTATTATTTATAGTGTTCAGAGTACGCTTAGGAACTTTAAATTTAAGTTATGAAAGTCAAACAACGGCTCGTTTACAGGAATACGTAAACATGTACTCAATGGTATGTGCACGCTACGAAACTTTACCATGCATTATCATTCCATAATGTGAAATAGGTACAATGCCTTCCATATCACGCCATGGTTATTAAATGTAACTCGCTTTATAAGTATACAACTTCAAACTCTTATTTAAACATAAGTTCTTAGTTTATTTAGACACTGTGGAATAATTTTCAAGAAAAACATTTCGACTCTGCTGTGAGAAGCATGCCCAACAACTTCGTACAGTTCACGCAAATAATGTATACAGAGAAATGACAACATTATATATTGTTCCGCGTCTTGTTAATTGTTTACCCTCAAATCTTGAAATTACATCCGTATATTTTAAGGGTACCTGGGATGTGATAGCTTGGCTCCATAAATTTAAGATAGATGTAGTTTATTGGGAATTTAAATCTGTAGTGGCGTGTAGACCTTCAGGCTTTTTAGTGATTTTTGGAGCTTTCTATACATTCTGTTTATTTATATTCTATGTATATATATCTCTTCTATTTATAGAAGCATTTGTGAGCGAATACGAAAGTAAACGGAAACACTGTTCGAAAATAAAAAGCTAATAAATTATACGTTTTGTCAATAACTTACGTAGTATTAACACGTCCAATTATAATCCTCTCTCTTTGTATTGACAAATAGATTAAAAAGAGATTTTGTTTTATTTATTTTTTAATTTCTAGCAAATGTTTTTAAATATGCACAACAGTTTTATTATATTCACGCGTTTAAATATAAAAGGATTCGGGACAATTGAAATTTCAAATTAAAATAATCGTAACAATTAAAGCGTTCCATAAATTGTTTATAAATTTATATAGTACTACTACTTACTACTTAATTAATAGTTATATATTTGTACGTTCCATAATAATTTAAATTCCACCTCCGATAAATCAATACAAATGTGGAGCGTCTTCTGTAATAGATTTAGGCACAGTAATGGAAGCAAACCGCAAAGTTGGTCTTGCGGCTGACAACCCTACACCTGGGCAAGGTGACATGCTCTTAGCAAACCTGTTTCTAGAATTAACATGTACTTTATGCACTTTTTTTTTACTTGGGCATGCTACCGTGGCGCGTCTGCTTGGTGCGGGAGAGTTATGTGGGACACGCTAATGTGCGTACCCAATTAAACCCTAAGGCGCCACCAACAATCGCCTTATGCGAGGTGCGATAACAGCACAGCAAGTATCCTTCACAGACCTTGTATTTTATGTATTTCCTGTCACGAATATTAGATCGAACCGAACTGATTTTGCTTGAACATATTAAAAAATAGGGCCTATTTTGTAACCACTATTTAATTGTTTCATTATAAAATTACTTAGAATATTGTCGTCTCATAATCTGTGGTCATTATTGCGTTTCGGCCACTTTCATAACTCCAAATTTAAACAATAGCTGTTTTTAAGGAAATCATTAATTTAACTCGGTTATCTTACAAGTTTTTGACAAATCTTATTTCAGTTGATTTAATATTTACAATCACATATTGACGAAAACAGAATAATTTACTAGACGATAGTATTTCTTAATTATTTCTCTTGCCGTCATCTTAATGAGTGAACTTGCTAGACAAATAAAAAATTATAACATCTCAAAGCCAACTGCAGACGAAGTCACGGCCGACTTGTACAAAACCTTGAAAACCAAGATTTACGTAGATATTTTTTTTTAATATGTGTACGAGCCAAGGCTGTACATTTTGGTCACTCAGGTTTATTTGGTTTAATAAGCGTGATGTTTCCCTAAATACGTGCCAAGGCAAGAATCTTGAACAGCTATAAACGTAAAGATTTCCTGTGTATGTACGTGCCATGGTTGTACATTTGGATCACTTATAAGTAGGACGATTTAGTCGTCGGAGTCACGCCGAGAGTATAGCCGGACGCAGGCATTCTCTTCATCTGAACTTATCTAAGTCATGGGGATTACACCCCGAGGGCATAGCCAGACGTAGGCACTGTCTTCGATTGTTTAATTGTATAGAATTAACATTCTATTATTTCACTCAAATTCTATTGTTATACGCGAGTGGTGAATATAAAGATAAATAAAAAAATGTGAGCCGTCACGGGACGCCTGGCAGATGTGAAACATCGAAATTATTCTGTGAAGTAATATGCAGGAAATAACAGATTGTGATAGGAACTAAATATGTCATAATGATAAAATAAAATATTACGATTTTGTTTTCCAGATAACTATGACTATTTATTGAACAAACATTTAGTTTTATTAAATACAAAAATTTACTACTGCATATAGATTGTATGTATATACCATCATATAGCGTAGCGATGCGTCGGCATGCGTCGCCACGCCAGAAATCGGTTTTACGTGCGGCTATAGATGTTTCACATCAAAAATCTTCTATTATTTCAATCACCCCATAACCCAGGAACCGTACAATATATATTGCAAAAGTGCAATTCACCATAGAAAAGGCAAACTATTTAATATTTCAAAGATACCATAGACCTAATGCATGATAATGTTAACACGTCAAAAAATAATGCTCATACATTTTGAATAGTAGAACAGTTGAAACGGCCTTACACGTAATTTTCACGCAACGCGATGTCGCTCGCAGCTACTGTGGTTAACAGGACCGGATGGAGCTAGAAAGTAGGCCCCAACTGCTATATTTTTTATGGGGCCCCACAAGAATTAGCTATTGCTACATTTTAAAGTGTTACATTCTACGAATTATTTACCTAAAATTTACTTTTAGGATCAGGTCAAGTATTGCTTGCTATACCAGAGGTTTAAACAAAATAATAAAACGTGCGTGTACTTATGTGCACGCGTTAGAATTTATACTTCTCAACAAGATGAAACATATTTTTAAAATATTATCTTTCGCCTTATGCTACGTTTGTAATAAAAACCTCACTAACAATAGAAAAAAGTATTTAATACATTAAAAGTTATATTATAACGCATATCTAGTTAAGTAAAGTTTATTTTAATATCACAAAAAAGCTAACATGTATATTATATAGATAGATAGTGTCAGTTTTAAGTTGCAGTGAGTGCGTGAACCATAAATTTACTGTCATATTTTTTCCCCTAACGTGCCAAGTATAACTTTAAAACAAGCCAACTAACTTTGTCGGAATTACCTCTGTCCTGGACTGAGCAATGTCACCCATTTACATTAACCTAACTCATAGGGCCGAAACACATAACGCAAACTGCTTATTTTTGCGGCGCCGCAACGCCAAAATCGGCAGTTGCGTTATGTGTTTCGGCGTCGCGAAACAGGGCATTATGGTAGGGTAACCATTTTCTCGTGATTTTTGAGTGTGAATAGACGTCTCTCTGCGATGGATCGTAATAAACTTATTGCTTATTTGTTATTAAGAAGACATTATTCTATCTTAAAAATACGGCAAAGAAGATACTGGATACATCCATTAAGTAAGGGTATGAATCCAAATGGCGAGTTCTTTTCTAAAAAATACGAAGCATTAAAGATAGACGAAAAAAAATTTGTTGCCTACTTTAGAATGAGTATATCATCATTTGAAGAGCTATTAAGCGAGTTATCAAAATATATACAGAAGAAAAAAAATAAAGGAAGGAAACCAGTTACTGCTTTGGAAATGCTGGGCTTAACTTTAAGGTAAAACAAATAGGTTTCTTATTTTTTTTTTATTGATGTTTATGGCACTCGGAATCAAATGTTTAGTTTTATTTGTACCCCTGGCTTTATACACCTGTGGTACTAGCGGGGTGTCGATAAAAATTTTGCATCACTAGTGTTCATGGTTTGGGGGTACCTAGTGGTACAAAGCCAGGTTCAAATGAAACAAGACAGAATCAAATTAAGCTTTTTGCATTATACAATTTTCTTACTTTAAGAATACTTTAATAGGCCTTAAAAAATGTAATGATCAATTTAAGAAAAATCAAACTCCTCATCTTGTGAAACATAGGAAGTAGCTGACGTTTCGTCCAGTAAAAATGGTGAATTTATTGGACGTTGTTGGTTTGATGATGAGGTAGTCCTCTGTTCAGTAATCGAACTTCCAGGAGTAGAAGTGTGGTAGCCACTCTGAACCGTATTATCGTATCTCATAGTTGAATATCCTTGATTATAACCCTGATGCTGATATTCTTGATTATAGCCGTAATGTGTATTTTGATGAATTGAAGGTTGAAGAATGTCCGTTAATATTTGAAGCACCCGACTTTGAAATATCAATGTTTGATTCTCATTTAACGTTTGTAGAGATGGTAAAATCCCCTTGAAAAAATGCAAATGTCTATTCTCCGGTGTTTTTAATATTGCCAATAAATCTTCTTCAATATCATCCTTATCATCTGCCTTTCGTTTTCGTGGTTGACTTTTATAACGAGGCAATGCCGTTATTTCATTCTCAATATCTCCTTCCGCTACACATAAACTGGAATCAGTTGCATTTTGTGAAACCTTTTTCAAAAACTGTAATTGTTTATTCAAGTGATATTCTTTAATTTTTGCAGCTCCAGCTCCTGATCGATTGGCATCTTTTAGTTTTTTTTGATATTTAGCAAAATTATCTTTTATGGCCTTCCACTTCTTGACTAAATCATTACCTGCAACAAATAACTTCACAAGTGAAAAATAGTAATAAAGACTAAAATTCCCTAGATTCCATTTATACTACATATAAAATTACATATAAAATTACATATAAAATTTGATATAACTTTCATAAGTACTTTCGGTCCATCCAATTTCATATAAATGGCTGGCCGCCGAAAAAGAACAATTTTCTGCTTTTTCTTGACTTAGGCAAGTTAAAAACTGATTGACTTTGCCTAGAACAACCATAATGTAAAATATTTCTTGAGTACTTCTTTGAAAAACTACCTGTCTATCTTTGAAAATCTATTCCTTTAGCAACACTATTACCTGCGCAGTTTGAGTTTGATTATACCTACATTTGTATTATTTTATTATTTGCCTACTAATTATTATTTCATTTTAGATTTCTAGCAACCGGCAGTGACTTTAAAACCATGCATACGAATTACTTCCGAGGAGCAAGTACAATAGCAAAAATTGTAAGGACAGTTTGTCTCGCCATATGGAAACATCTATCAAGTCAAGAAAGCAAATTTTCCTAACTGCATAGGAGCTCTTGATGGTAAACATGTCCGTATTACATGTCCTGCGCACAGTGGATCACTGTTTTACAATTATAAGGGCTATAATTCAATAGTTTTATTAGCTCTTGTAGATTCTAGATATAGATTCATTTTTGTCGATATAGGAGCGTATGGCAAGGAAAGTGACTCCACCGTTTTCCAGAACTCTAAACTTTATGATTTGATTATGACACGCAAATTACCTATTCCTGTACCAAAGCCTTTACCAGGTTCTCAAAATGAAACTCCATTTGTTTTTGTAGGAGATGAAGCATTCTCAATTTCGAATAACGTCATGCGCCCTTACTCAGGGAAACATTTGTCGGTACAACAAAGAGTTTACAATTATCGACTGAGTCGTGCCCGAAGATATGTCGAGTGCGCTTTTGGCATCCTAGCCAATAAATGGCGCATATTTCATCGATCTATGAATGTGCAATACGAATTTGCGACAGACATTATCAAGGCATGTTGTGTAATGCACAACTTTGTTTTGAATCGAGATGGAGTACAAGCGACCGATGACATTATCTTTGATGATTCTGATCTGCAAATGTTGCATTTGCCCACAGCAAATGAAAATAATTTAAGCCCACATCTAATACGGAATGATTTTTGTAATTACTTTTCCAGTGATGTTGGCGCCCTAAGTTGGCAATTAAACAAAATATGAATGTTCGTATACCTACTCAGTTCAAAATACAAATAATACCTTAATACATTTGATTCAAACTATTTAACATGTTGTGAACTGCGAATAAACAATTTAAATGGCAATTTGGTTTTATTTATAGTATTTGTTTACCTTTTTGAATAAGAGCGCGAGAAAAAATATAATTTTAACTTAGAGAAAATCTTTTGCATAGGGCATTAAAATAAATGGTGTATTTCATATGATTAAAAAAAAAAAGATACATGCTACTTACAATTTAAACCGCGGATCAGATTTTTACGTTTTTACTACAGTAAAAATTGTAGTTTTATTGTGAATAGTGATCGCGTAAACCTAAGACAATACTATGTTACTACTTACCCAGTTTTGATTTTTCGGTTGAGTTTTTTTCCTTGTAATCAACATAAAAGATCTCACAAATGCTTTTCCATGCTTCTTGTTTTATAAATATGTCTTTATAGGTTTTGTCACTAGTATCCCACAAACAACGGTGTTCCTGAACCGAAGATATAAACAGATCGACGTCAACGTCAGACATTTTAATTTTAAAACTGCTTCTCGGTTGACACGTGTTGTTTGCAAGAGTGTTAGAAACAAACTGCATCCTTGTCAACAAGTATGACGTCATAACGCTGGAATTCGCGTCGTGCGTTGCGGCGCCGCACCGCTATAGCGCACTGCCGATTTCAGCGGCGCGGCGCCGCAACGCGCTTATGTGTTTCGGCCCATACTTACACCGTTTTGCAGCTGGTGGTACCCAGCACAGATACTTTATTAGTAATGGGGAAAAAAATAAAACAATTATTGCCCATTAACATATCAGTAAAATGATCTTTTACCTCACACACACTGTTTACATACTGTATACGTGCAAATGATAATATAAATAAATAAAAATCTGCGTTTACTGCACAAGTGTTATCCGACAGAATTTCCATGTTAAGTTCTAATATCTAACTACATACTAAACGACTACATCAACCAATAGCGTGTATTTTTCTCCATCTCTCTTTCTCAGTCCCCCTCAATCGGTCTCAATCGCTCTCTCCCTTTTCTTCCACAAAAACGCTGGAAGACGCTCGTGGCGTTGCGTAAAAAATTTACCCTGATGCGCCTAAAGAAGTTAAGATGCATTCTTCATGCAAGGCAGTGATGGCCTACTGGCTTCAGCGTGCGACTCTCATCCCTGACGTCGTAGATTCGATCCCTAGCTGTGCACCAATGGACTTTCTATATGAGCATTTAATATTCACTCGAACGGTGAAGGAAAACTTTTAACAAAAGGTCTTACATAGGCATAGGAGCCGATCACCTACTTGCAATTAGATCATAAGGAATATAATCAAAAATCTGAGGCCCAGACCTAAAACAGGTTGTAGCGCCACTGATTTTTTTAAAAGATGCATTTAGTAATAGCGGTAGTTTCTGCTCCACACTGGGCCCTACATATATCACTGCAGGTCCTACTCTGCTTTGATCCAACACGTAATTTCACGTATCAGCCCGTCGGCGATAACATTTACAGGTTTATTGTACGTTTTATTAGATAATACGCAGCTGCTGCTATCCATAAACGTTATAGTTGTTTAAACAAAATGTCATGCAATTCTCCAATTATACATTTATTTTACAATTTTGCAATTTTGTTTTAAACTTGTTTAATTTTAATTAGTGGTTTACGACGAAACCGACATTTTCAACATCTTGCTGATCACGATTGCTAAAAAGTCCTCAGAATATAGTGATATACGTAATTAAATCATACATAATTAGAATCTTGATAGTTTAAATTAAATATATATTGATAAAATATTTTTTTTTTATACATATATTATTTTAAATAACTCTATCCATAGTTGCTTGACGTTTAAAAAAATCAAATACACAACGACACGCAATACTCGTCGAGCAAGTTTGCTTATCTTGCCGAAGCCGCGTACGAATTATTTGATGAAATCTATTAGGTATGAGGGTGTGCAATTATTTAATCAGTTACCATCTCAAATTCGGAATATTGGAGTGTTTGACAGATTCAAAAAGGAAGTAAAGATGCATATTAGAATGAACATAGTTAACTAAAATTGTGACGGCCAATGGCGACGTGTATCTCGCTCGTATTATATATACATATTCATATTGTTTCTCGTGGAAATAAAATATTTCTGTTTTGTAATGAGAAATAAAGTTCTTTAAACATTATATATCAGGTAGGCATGGTGATTACAAATAATTTAGAACTATGTTCGCCGACTGTGATGTTAGTAATACAATTATAATTAATAAAAGTTATCAAGCCTGTACTGTTACTAGTGTTAAAGCTGTTCATTAAGTAAAATGAAGTACTTATATTTTGTAATGGTTTCATTTATATTTTTATCAAAATACTAGATGGCGCTATACTTAATAAAAACTTAAGATTATCAGAGATTAAATATGTCTAATTATTTATGTTACTTTTATTAAAAATGACTTAAAATTGCAAAGTGGTCGTGTTTTGTCTATTAAAATATTGTTTACAAGGTATTTACTTTTTATTTTAACAGTATTTCTTGATTTTATATATCAAGATAAAATTTTGGGTCAAAGCTGAATTTAATTATATAGACTTAAATATTAACCTAAAACTTTGAGAGGCACAATGTTACTTATGAATTATTACTTAATAACTCTTATCTGAAACTACTTGCTTCAATTTAGGTTTGTATGGTTGTTAAATTAAAAGCAATGAATTATGCTTAACTTATTTATTCTTGGCTAGCATCCACATTTTCGGTTTGTAAGCCCTTGATTGATGCTACTGGAACATATGTTACCAGTGTGAACAATTTGTGTGTTGAGTCCTCATCATCATTACGTCTACGGGATAACCTTACACGAACTCTGAAGGGGACATTCCTGAAATTAGATGTGACACTTAGATTGAGCATCTTAGGAAACTTATGTTAAGATTTTTACTAACAATTTAGAAATAATTACATTTTAGGAATAACTATCTGGTTATATTGGTATCAAAACTAATAACATTATCTAATGTTTTATGTCACTTTAACCTAAAGAAGTATCTTTAAGGTGGATTGAAATATTAAACAGACAGAAAACATCTCTATTAAAACTAAACATATAAAACAATGTGTGGAGAATTGTGATGACTGCCTTT
Organism: Pieris mannii; assembly: GCA_028984075.1. Taxonomy (NCBI): domain Eukaryota; kingdom Metazoa; phylum Arthropoda; class Insecta; order Lepidoptera; family Pieridae; genus Pieris; species Pieris mannii. Next base: position 6,263,794 of record CM054797.1, read on the forward strand.
AAGTTATCAACTTATATAAATACCAAATAAAATAGGAATAGTATAGGTTTCTTGCAGATGTTAGTGCTTAGAAATCAATAAATATTATAGAAATGGACAGTTTTATCATAATACTAATATTTTCTAGCAGAATGTTACATGTGAACTGCGAACAATGCTTATAACAATTGATTCGTTTTTAAATGTACTGTTAATTGATAGTAGCATAAAAAGTGAAAATTATGATTTAAAAGTGAAACTTTAATTAATGTAGACTATAGTAGAGGTTATAAAAGAAACTTTTCATTCGTATAGATCTGTTAATACACAGCAATTAAACAATACTAACGAGAAAACTATTTATTCTTATGACTTACTTTATTCCCTTAGACCATAGATATTTGTTCAATCTAGTGTCTACTCGAACATCAGGTGTACCCATTTGTTGTTCAGCGAATTTACGGATCTCCTTAATCGCGCGAGGAGCACGTCTTTTAAAACCAACTCCATGAAGCCGTTTATGTAGGTTAACTGTGTATTCACGAGTTACAACTTCATTTATCGCCGACTTGCCTTTCCTCTCTCCTTTTGGTTTGGCCATTGTAAACAATCTGTAAATGTACACAACACTCGTAAATATTAATTGAACCTCACTTTATGGTGTATCGTTAACACATTTTACAAGACAAGTTTTATTTATATTATTAATTTTATCAGGATATTTTAGGATTAAAATATGAAATCACACCTTAGCGAACAAGCGCCGATACAAAAAGAAATGTCAACGTCATACAATCTAAAGTCGATGTCATGATTATGACAGTTTTGGAAAAACAGGCTTAATACGTCACTAAGTTTCGTTCACTTCGTTCGGAATATTATTTTTCAATCGACATTCGACTGACTGAGTGTTAGTTAAGAGATTAGTTATTGCATTAAGATAAAATGAATTGATTTAAAAAAATAAACATTTTAGTTTATTATTTGATTTGTATATAGACCTACTAAAAAAATTAAATTCTATTAAGTTATCTGCTTTATAAGTTCTCATTAAAATTTTTCATTTTAAGAAGTTTCCAATTCCAAAATACTTATATTACACAGATGAAGACATTATATTACAAACCAATCTATGAAAACTAAAATAAAATTAATGCGAATGCATAACTGGCAAGTCTAAAAAAAGTTGTCATCGGATATTCTGTATTGATACTCTATATAATAACGTAAATAATAACACTTACGAGTTACGAGTTGAAAAGAAAATTGTTTAATTCTACTTGTTGTGAGCCTAATTTACAGCGTAATTTTTTTTATAAATCAACAAAATAAAATATGTCAGATGTTTATAAGTGAGTTCAAGTTGTATACTTAACCTAAAATATTAAACCAAAACAAACATAACCATTTTTTTTTTCAGAGTTATACATCCTAATAAATACTTCAATGACTACATATCTTTAAATGTAAGACCTGACGGAAGAAAATTTGATGAACAGCGAAGTATTAAATTAAACGCCAATGCCATTACTAATGCAGATGCTTCTGCACTTATTAAATGTGGAAATACCACTGTTGTGTGTGGAATAACATTAGTAAGTTTATTGTGGCCACAGACTTTAGTGTTGTAATAATAATGTAATAAACATTAAATTAAATGTTATTTCAGGAATTAGCAACACCTAAAGCTGAAGAACCTGATCATGGATTTCTTGTAACTAATGTTGAATTATTACCCTTATGCTCTTCCAAGTTTAAGCCTGGACCTCCATCTGATTATGCTCAAGTAATCAGCAATACTGTTAATGATATTATCAAAAACTCAAAATGCATTGATCTTAAGGACTTGTGTATTGTTTCTGACAAGTTAGCATGGGTTTTATATTGCGACATGGTGTGCCTGGATAATGATGGGAGTATTATAGATGCTTGCATAACAACCTTAATAACAAGTCTTAAATCATGTAAGAATGTTGTGTTAATTCATGTCTAATCCTTATTTTGTTTGGCCATTAGTATTTTTAAAATTTGTTTGTTTTAGTATCATTGCCTGCTGTATCATTTGATGTTGAAACTGAAGAAGTAAAAGTTGATATTAGTAAGAAGACATCATTAAAAGTAACTGGATTACCAGTAGCAACAAGTTTTGCAATATATCAATCCCCTGAAAGGTATTTTATTTATAAAATAAGATGACTAGTAGTTATAACCAGCAGTGCTGCTTGTTCAATAGTTTACTACTATTGACTGTAAAGACTAATGGTTGGTTTGTCTTAAATAACCAAACAAGTAGATAAAAATACAAATAAGCAAATACATTTTTTGTTTGTCTGTTAGTAAAAGGAGTTAAGGTTTTAAGTCAATAAGTAAACCATATTTTATACATTGTATGTATTTCTATAATCCTAAACTTTAATATTATTTATAGCAACATTGTGCTAACCGATCCAACCACTTTTGAAGAAGAAATGTGTGGAGGTATTGGAGCAAATCTGATAGTCTGCTGGAACCAAGGACTTCTCTGTGGTGTTCAGAAGTATGGAGGTGGTAATATACCAACAGAAAGTCATAAAAGATTACTTCAAGTTGCCAAGAAACGAAGCAAGCTTGTAGAGGAAGTCATTGAAACTTGTCTAAGCTAAATAATAACTAATAAATATTTTAAGCAGTCTTTTCATTACAAGAACTTGTTTATATTTAATAGGTGTTTACTAATATAAAACAAAAATGATGCAAAATTTTAACTGTACTATTAAGTAAAGTTACAATATTCTTTACTAAATAGATTAGCTCACAGTAAAACAAATATTATTTATTTTGCTATGTATAACATTTTCAAATATTAGTTTGAGATTCAGTGATTTCATTATATGAAAAGCTATTCTCATAAACATTATAAGAGTTTTCTACATGCCTTATTCCCTTTGCCACTTTTTCATCCATTTCATATAAAGATGCAAACATTAATTTCATTTTCATTAACATGTTATTGAGGTCTTTTATTTTATTATATTCATTAATTTTATGTTTAGTATAAATACTAAAAAACAATACAAATGCAACCACAATTAAAAGAATGAGCTTGTTACTCAAAACAAAGACATGTTTGTTAATTTTTGTTTCAGTTTTCTCTAATTGGGAGGCATCAATGGTTACTTTTTTTTCTGTTTTTATATGCAACATTGATGCATTATTTTTAGTTTGTCCAGGTTCAGTAATATGCTGGGAACTAGGACATTTTAAGGCTTTGTAAGTGCTTGTATTCATTTTTTAGAGATGCAAGCGAGCTTTCTAAATACACATTACTATAGTAGTTCACCAGAAGTCACATACACCTGTAAAAGAAAATTATTTTTTTAGGAATTCTACAACATAAGATGTTTGTGTATATATTTTTTATTATTTACATTTTCAACTGCGAATTTTTAATATATAAGGAATCTTGAACAAAATTACAGAGCTTGAATCTGTAAGATTTCATTTTGATTTACTCCATATTCGTCCAAAAGTTTCGTCTTGAACGTGGAAAAATCACTTATTACAAATGACATTTGACAATATAAAGTGAATACATGTTTTAATTTACTTTATGGTTAGGTGCACAGATTATATCTAACAACGTATTTGGTAATTAGTACAAAGTAAATGTTACATTAACAAGCGCCTCAAATTGAAGATCTTTAGCCGACTTAAAAAAAACCCACCCTTTTCCTAAGGAACTTTTGGATTTGTCAGCCTTGCCTACTTGTGGCTGCGTTCGCGTTGGTGGGATGGAGTTGTACAGGACCTCAAAACAATAAGGGTTCGAATTTGTACCCAAGAAATACGAAATAGGAAGGAGATGATGAAAGGATCTATTTCTAAAATCTATATCTTACAAAAATTAGAATCAAGAAGTAGTGTCTCTTTGTTCTTTCGATTGTGTGTTATGCATATCATAATCACACGCAGTAGTATACTTGCACGCAACACCTGACTTTAGGTGAGTTTTTTCTATAGGTTTTGTGGCTGCAGGGATTTTTATGATAAATACCACAAAAATTTACAACTGTCCGACTCACTTGTATCCATGGTCATGTATTAATTTAAAAAAAAATAGAATTCTATAAAACTTTTGGCGGTTATGGATATGGATGGCAACATTAAAAAAAATAAAAATGTCACCACGTCTCAAAATATCAAAATATGTGATTGAGGTAATAAATTAAAATTAAATTATATTTGTCTTTATTCGGCTTAAAATTATATAACAATATTAAATAAAATAATACAAAAATGTCTGATTAAATTCATGGCGCATATTTATAAGATAAATGTAAATTATATTACCCTACGTCATCTTCATATGTAAACGCAAAGATGATATACTTGTTAAATGTTAGTTGTATTTTATTTGAAAGTATTTAATCAGTGTAATTTCAGAGGTTGTTAAAGACTGAAACATATGAGACTACAGGATGTTTGTACGGTCTCATGTACGATGGAACTTTGCTTGTCATTGGGTTTAGTTTAGAATATTTTCAAAATGAAAAGAAAACATACAGCCAACTACTGCTCAATTTCCCTGCTGAGGTGGAGCTTTGTGGTGTAGTTAAATTTAGTGACACCACAACTTTAGATTCCAAGCCTAAAGCAATTCTTCAAGTAAGTTGCTTTTAAGATTGTTATTTTGCATTTCAACATGTTTCCACTAAAAATTCATGTTTTAATTACAGGATGTTGATATAACAGATAATCCATTGTTTTTAATAATTGATAAGGATAAGGAAATAAAAGCTCATTTTTTGATTCATGAGAAGTTTGAAGAAACAAGTTATGATGTATTTGAAAATGAGGATATCTGGAAACAATTTTTACATGTCCGATTAAATACAACACTTCCATTGTCATGTGAAGCTACTATATCTGGTGTCAAAAGTGTCCTACAAAGTAAAAGGAAAAAGGTGTTTTTTTATTTATATGTTTGTAAATGAATCAAAGCTGGTTTAGTATCATCCATTATTTCATGTGAAATATGTCCTTGTTTTAGTATTATACTTTTGTCTGGTCACCTAGCTCAAAAAGTTTGATGTTCCAACCTCACTGTAATAAATTAATATATGTGTGTTTGAGACACATTATTAATTTTATTTTAATTTTAAATATTATGTCTGTGTGATATTTATTTATATACCAGTGCTTGCCGTTGTGTAAAAGAAAAACATTGTTATTAAAAAGAGTGGCGGAGAATTTATTCAGTTCTTCTCATCCTTTCTACGCCCTTGATTTGAGAACTGGCAGTCAGTGTAGAAAATATAAGTATTTAATGTATATTTCTTTTTTGAGATTCATAAATGTACATTATGTTACCTACATAAACAAATTATATTTGAATATGAATTTAATATCCTAATTTCAGTTAGCTTCAGGACAGGTATCATTTCAAATAAACGAGAGTTCTGTATATCTCTTTGGTATTGCATCTGGTGTAGGAGTAACTGGTACAAGTACTGAAGCAAATATAGGGGATCTTGTGGATTCTTGGAACCCAGAGCAAATGTCAAAAAAGAGGAAATACAACATAAATAATGTTGTAAGTTTTTTTTTTTAATGTTTTATTATTGAACAAATTATTTGTTCTTAACATACTTTGGCATAGGAGGTATCCATTATTTGGATTTATTTAAGTATAAGTTTGACATTTACTTGTGTGGTGACATATGTTTTCAGAGCCATTCACCAAAATGTGTCTATGGCGTATCTCCTTGAAGGCCTATGGCACTACAACCATAAGACACATTTAAAGCAAAGTTGTAGCATGATATTTAGGCTAATTTTAATCTAAGCTCTAATTTGAGCTTATAATAATTAAATCTTGAGGGTGTAATAGTAAAACAAAACTGCTCCCGTCCAAATACAGAAACAATACATTCCATTATATTTTTCCCATTACAAAGTAGTTTTTTTTTTATTGCATTTTTTAGGAACCAGTGTCGGTTAATTTAGTAATGAAAGCAACAAAGGACATGTTATCAGATAAGCTTGTGAAGACTGCTGTTAAAATGATGACAACACAAAGGAAACGTAAGTCATAAGAATCATTTTAAATTAGATGTTTTATAGTCCAAAGGATTAAGGTCCGGACTAGAAGGCCTGGAATTGGAATGGCAATCCTAAGACTGCATAATATGTTTGAATAAACTAGCGGACCCGACCGATGTTGTTCTGTACTCAGGACTTATAAATAGTAATATATATAAAACAGTGGACACCATGGACAGTCATTCATAAATGTCATTCTCAAGTCCATTTGAATATCCAAAAACTTACACAAAAATCGACAGTAGTTAAGTAGTTTAATTACAAAATACACAGAAGATTTATATATAGTATATATAAAAACCATTCCATACATACTATATTAATTGCTTTATGTTGAAAACGAACTTTTATTTATATTGTTTTATGAATTAATAATTTTTTCCTTGGCAGCTGCATTTTGTATAAGTATGCCGCTAAGAGTAGATACAATAGCAATGGTTCATCGAAACACAAAATTATCAGAGTTATACAGTATTCTTGTGGAAGCAACATGCAGATCACTCAAGTTACTTGAAAGCGTTCTTCTAGAGCAGTTGGGTAATTATATATTTTTTCTTAATTTTTAATACTTTTATATGTTTTTTTTGTTTTTGCACTAGGTAAACTTATATTGTACGTTTCGTTACCACCCAGTGACTCATTAAACCTAAAACCGTTAAGTCAAAAATAATATCAACCGCCCCGCATCGTATACCACACACACACACACACACACACACACACACACCCAAATTCGTTAAATGCTTTATGTCATTGCTCTTGGCGGTGTCCATGCGTCGTACTTGAATTCGTGTATACGTTGATGTTAGTTATTTCGACTACGTATTTGCGTGTTGTTTCCACGCTAATGTAAGTGCGTGCTCCATGCCTCCTGCTGATACAGGACAAATCTTTATTTTTAATTTATTTTATTATTATTAATTACTTAAGTTGTCATGTGGAGCATGGTGTAATGGTTCTAGCTCCTAACAAACGTGTAAAACAAAAAAAATAAGGCGACTAAAAAGAGAGAGTATAAACATACATTTACTGAGTAAAATAATTTGTTAATAATAAGTAATTTATCAAAAAATAATTATAAATGTTTTTTTCTGCATCGTTGATATCTCAAATTAATGATCATGTAAAATATTTGTATATAATATCTTCACGTGTCTAATCCTAATTCTGGAGTAGGAGGAGTATTGGAGTTTAATTTTGTCTGAGATTATTTTAAACGGATAATAAAATGTTTCGATTATTTAATACAAATTGCAGAAACACAAACTTGACGTGTTAAATGCATGTTACGTCACATAGACTGGAGCGACGCAATCTTCTCTGCAGAAGTTTCCGTTATGAATCAAATCAAATCAAAAATCAGTTATTCATATAGGTAACATAATGTACACTTATGAACGTCAAAAAAAAAAAGAAATATACATTAAATGATTTTAATTTTACATTTACTGCCAGTTCTCAAATCAAGGGCGTAGAACGAAAGAGAAGAACTGGAAATAAATTCTCCGACACTCTTTTTAATCGTCAAGTTATCTTATTTCAGGGCAAGAGGGCATTGGTGATGGGGCAGGCTTGAGACTGCCGGAGACGTTCCACTATTTATCACCAGAAATTGGTCATTTCATCACTCGGGTTGTTCCCAAAGGAATACCTGATGAGAGTATGGGTAAGTTAAGCCTTTTTAAAATTACATTAAATTGACAAAGTAAAAAAATACAGCTGTATAACGAATCCGAACTCATGTTTAAAAAAAACTCATTATAAATACTGTCATCAAGGAGGTTAGAATTGTTTTTTTTTTGTTGAAAGAAGTGCGTCTTGTCTATGGTATACGTAAATTTTCAGTTATCTGTGCTAGCACGCTTTTGAACTTACGTCAGTCATATTTTGGCGCCATAACTAGTAATATAACTCCGTGATAATAAATCAAAATAGATAATACATTGTGAAGGTAACATACATATTGATCATAGTTTAATAAGAAACTTCTTGTGCGTAATTTTTTTTTTTTTTTTGTAGAAAAAGAAAGAATATCGCTTCACGAACAGTTGGATTTACCACAGACGCGACCAATGTTTAGGCGAGGAAACGCATATATATTCAAAAGCCCTAAACTAATCAACCCACACGAAGGAATCGCACCGCAGAATAGAGGGAAAATTGCCACCGTTCGCGGGAAATACCTGTATTGCCATTATATGCAGGATAATTTCAATGATGATGGATGGGGCTGTGCTTATCGTTCTATGCAGACCATATTCTCTTGGTTTAAGTGAGTACTTAGATTGTGTAAAAGGATGGCAAATTATTAAATTGTTTTTTCTTGCATTACACAACTAAGGGAGCGTTTAAGTACGTACGATACGTAACGGTTGGGGGGGGGGGGGGGTTACAATGCGAGGCGGGGATTGAACTTGACTTTCCAATACTTTACACCGCATTCATGAACGCTCCTTAATATTAGTGCCAATTAATAATTTGTATTAGTTGAACATGAAACCATTCAACTAATTTAAAATCTACGCTTTTTTTTTCTATCATAAATACTTTCTCTCATGGAATCACAAATATAGTTAAAAATATCTATTAAAATAAATAAACAAATCAGTGGCGCTACCACCTCTTTCAGGTCTTGGCCTCAGATTTCTGAATCTGTTTTATGATGATATTTCAATCTAATAGGTAAGTAGGTGATCAGTCTCCTGTGCCTGACACACGTCTTCGACTTTTTGAGTCTAAGACATGTCGGTTTTCCTTCACCGTTCGAGCAAATGTTAAATGCGCACACGCATTTAACACGCTGAAGCCACTAGGCCTACACTGCTATTGCACAATATCTATTATTACTTTAAATTTATTCCAAAAAATCATAAAATAAACTTATTTTTAAAGAAATTTATATTCGCAGGTATCAAGGATACAGTACACTAGATGTGCCAACTCACAAAGAAATCCAGCAGTGCCTTGTCAAAATAGGGGATAAGCCCTCCTCCTTTGTGGGTTCTAAGCAATGGATTGGCTCCACCGAGGTCATGTTTTGTCTAGACACACTTATTGGAGTACAATCGAGAATTCTGTTTGCAAATACTGGGTCTGAATTGCTGACATACACACCGGAGTTGATTCATCATTTCCAGCAACATGGCAGTCCCATTATGATTGGTGAGACAAATTTGAATTTAAAAAAATATAGCACTATAGAAAAGTATATTTGAGATTTAGTGAGAACTGTCAATATATTTTTGACATTCAGGATTGACAGCTGGTTTTCTAATGTCACTCTTAAAATTTTATTAATATAGGTAAATGGTATTTTAAGTTTTATTCTTTGATTTAAAATAAATTTCTTAACTGCAAGAGTAGTTTACACGATATTATAACTTTTTATACCATATATTAAATAAACCTATTTACCGGTTATGAACCGGTTTTTTGCTGTCTTTAATAGAGCCAAACCAACAGACCAGTTGTTCTTTTCAAGTCTTTATACAATTTCACCATTTTGTCTATATTTGATAGTGTTTAACGTTTTTAGGTGGAGGTGTCTTAGCCCATACGATTATAGGTGTAGAATATAATGAAGAGAAAAACGAGACTCGCTATTTGATCCTAGACCCGCATTACACTGGCGCTGATGAACTCCAAACTGTCTTAAGCAAAGGCTGGTGCGGGTGGAAGACATCAGATTTTTGGAACAAAACCGCACATTATAACCTATGTCTCCCACAGACGAAACCTTGTGTATAAGTGTTGCCATAAATTATAATGTTGCTATTAAGTGGCAATGTTGCCATAAATGTTAATGTTGCTATTAAATGGCAATGTTGCCATGAATGATAATGTTGCTATTGAATGACAATGTTGCTATTAAATGGCATTTTTGCCATAAATGTTAATGTTGCTATTAAATGGCAATGTTGCCATGAATGATAATGTTGCTATTGAATGGCAATGTTGCCATGAATGATAATGTTGCCATAAATGATAATGTTGCTATTGAATGGCAATGTTGCCATGAATGATAATGTTGCCATAAACATTAATATTGAAATCGCCTGCATTTTTAACACCTTTCAAGGAAAGCAAACCAGTGAATATAACATAATTATTAATTTTTCAATGTGAATTAACCGAAATTATATATTGCGTTTAATCTTGTATTTAAAATTAATATTTAATTATTTTACAAATACATTTCCATGGCATTTAAATTTCATGTGATATTTTTTTGGAGTAGCTACATTTGCATGCTTCAACCTTTTTTGAGGTCTGGGCCTCAGATGTGATCCATGATCCATAATAGGCATAAGTGATCAGCCTTCTGAACCTGACGCATTGTGGAGTTATTGGGTAGGTCGGCCGGTTTCCTCAGATTTTCGTTCAGTATAAAATGCGCAAAAAAGTCCAACACTGTTTATAGCCCAAAATCAAATAACACAAAATGTAATAAAATAATCGCCAGAAAAATATATATATTACCTCAACTAAAAAATGTAATTCACAGACAATAGTTTGAGGTAATAAAAATATTTTTTTGTGTGGAAAACTTTGGCGCCCCGGCGTATTTGCAATTAACCTGCATACTATAAAATATAAAGCCAAAATTTATTTGAACAATGTAGCATACATCTGGAATGGGAGGTATTTCAAATATATGTAAAATTATGGGTTGGTGGTGGTGACTTTATAAAAGACATCGTTTTGAAATAAATGTTTCATTCGTCTCTAAGTACTGTGTCAACTTTCTACCGAATAAACTATCGAGATATGTAGCGGCCTATAGAATTTTAAAGTTAACTAGGCTGATACTGATTGGAAGGGGACGTCATGTTAACAAATTCGCCCATTCGCCATGTCCAAGCTTTCAAACTAATATATTTCTATGATATAAAACAATTTAGATATTATTTATGCTAAGGGTGCAATTTCAAAACAGTATTCAATTTAGTTTCCCAAACCGTCAAATTAATGACGTTTGACATTGACAATGACTTTAAATATAGAAGAACGATTCAGATAAGTCGAGTCCTGTAAGTCAAAAATGTATTGGATTTTGGTTTACGGGCGTTTTTACATCTCAACCATAGTGTACGGCCATAGTTTGAAAACCTTGGATGAAAGGACTTCACTTTCATGTCCCGGCTACTATAAATTGCATATAAAATCCATCCTTTACATTGTACCCAATATATATTTAATTAATACCCGGAAAACATGAAATAAATATCCATCCATTGTCTACGCCTTCACATTATAACAGAAAGCTGCTATTAGCTTTTAAAAAATTCCTTGGCCAATGTTTTATTAATGACTCAAGTTGTAAGTTTAATTCAGTTATTATTTTTATATGAAATAAATTATTACTTGGATATTTTGTTTTATTTACCTTTTATTATATTAAGAATCCTTTAGAATTAGGCTTACAGCGCTAAATAGTTCAGAGCAAGTGATATACATCATTTTCAAATCACATTTTTGTTTTTTTCTATTGAGATATTGAGAAGTAATTGCGTACCTTTTTGTTTCCGATTTCGGGGTGTAGAAGAAAGAATAAAAATGTGTAGAACTTAGAAAAAAGTAAGTAAGAAAGAGTGTGTATTTATGTACACGCGTAAGAAGTTATAATTGTTTTGCGTATGGAAAAAAAAACTAAAATTCAGTAGTACGATAAATATTAAAATTAATCAAAAAGATTTTATTTAAATAAATTATTAGTAAATACTATCACCGTCGTATATGAAATTGATTTAAAAATACCAAAATAATATTTATTTATTCACACTGTTTAAAAAATTAAATGAACCAATAACTGCTACACTAAAAAAAAGCTAAGAGTGATAAAAAGTGTAAACCCTGTTAATATGAAGTAGTTGGTATTTCCATTTTATTAAATAAGAAATATTTTGTCCCGCCCAATGGACAAACCTAAAAATCATGGCTGACCAAAACTAAAAAAAAAAAAAAGTTTGTACTCTATTCCCACTAAACAGGGCGTGCGGAGCCGAAAGCACTCACAGCCGAACTGATAATTGATATCTCTAACCGTTTAAAAGTTAGCTTTCGCAAAACCGTAGCTCATTAACTTATCACCACCTTATCAGCTCCTATTTCCTGGACGAAATTCTCAGTCATTATCTAATGAATGCCTCAGTACTAATGCATCGCGTTATCTACTTTCCTACATTCACTAACCCAACCTATGGCTTTAAATGAAAAATAATAAATATATATTTAAAGTAACCTAACGTACGATTCTAAACAAATTATAATAAATATACCTAACCTTTAACACCACTACCTATAAATATAATTAGATGTAAGGGTTACATGGTAAAATAAAACATTTTTATTCCAGGTATTAGTTTTTAATTATATGTTCATTATATTTCTATACAAATTTACTAGCACCATATCATTATTCACTGAGTCACATGTGAAATTTCTAAGCAAGTCTTCTAATGTCATCCCCCTGAACTTGTAATATAAATATACCAAACAGTACTCTCCACACACCGCTGATAGATAATCTTGAACCGTAACGCTATTGTACCTCCACATGCAAGAATTCCTCCTTAAAAACCCTTCTATTGCCTCAATAGGTTTACGTCCAAATGAATCAAAATATTCACCAACTCTTTCGACGCTTATATGTACAGCCACCCAATGAGACCCCGGCTATGAATCAGGGTCAAGATTGCATATTATAAATGCTGGCACCTGAGCATAAATTGGCAATCGATTTGAAGGATATACGTTGCTTTGGAGGCTGGGATGTATCATACGAAGACTCATTTGCACTTCTAGTGTGTTCATACTTTAATACGCGTTTACTCCGCTATTCTTTTGCTCTTTAACTGACTACATTTCTAACTATCAATTCATTTAAACCCACATAATATGATCCCAACAGAAGTAATGAGTCTTTTTATTAAACAAGTAATGAGGTAAATAAAAACCATGTCATATTCGTTTAGGTTATATTTTATTATTCTTAATATCATAATTACATAAGTGATTGCTTAACTACTATAATCCACACATACATTTCTGTTCTTATCTATTTCTATAATATTTGAAAACTCTGCGTAAACTACACAGTTAATAGTTTCAGTCAATGCGCTCTCGAATCTTACTTCCATTCTTACACTACCATGGCGAACAAGATTCCAATGCACATTAGAGTTAGCCGACAAGTCAGGTGTTAAATCAAAAGCTAGTAAACAGTATCCATTTGAATATTGCTCCCTCGATATTCCATTACCTTCGTTAAGAAAATGTATACCGGTGCCTGAGTACAGGGTGTGGTATGCGCTCGTAAATACATCGTTTGGAAATGATGGTTGTAACGATTTTGAAGGTATCTGTTGACCATCTATATATAGGCTAAATGAGCAAATACCAAAATTTTCAAAGTTGAAAGGATTTTTAACATAACTACCGTTGAATGCTGTATTATTCACAAAACATATTCTATAAAATACTTCAAAAAGTAATGCAGCTAAATAAAAACCGTGTCATATTCGCATATATATGTTGCTTAATCCTGTTCCTCATCATCCGCCTTTAGATATACTTAGCACTGTTCATAGGTCAACTGTCATGACATCAACTATTTTCAATCAAAGAAATTTCTTTAATGCAGATTATGACTTAATAAATACTGCTATTGATCGGGTAGATTGGGTGACACTACTAGCCTCGTCCCATTCTAAAGACGCTGTTGCCATCTTTTACTCAAAAATAAATGAAATTATTGCTGCTAGCGTGCCATTCTCTAAACCTAAATCCCGTAAGCATCCAGTTTGGTTTAGCAGAGGGCTGATAAGAGCTCTTAATCGTAAGAAGAAACTTTGGTGTCGTTGGAAGACCTACAAAAACTTGCTCGACTATCAAGAATTTTCTTTATTAAGGGCACGCGTTAAGGGTCTTATGAAACTCTGTTATAATCGTTACATACAAGGGATTGAACTATCGCTAAAAACAAATATTAAATATTTTTGGAAGTACACATCTACGCTAAAACAGACTAATTTAGGATACCCTAAACTAATAAAATATGGCAGTATTTCATCTGACGACCCTAAACAAATAGTTGAGCTGTTTTCAAACTATTTTCAGTCAGTATTTGAATCTGAAACTGACTCAGGTGGAGGCACTGTGTACACCGTTGATGAGAGCCTTTCCAGTGACTCTCAGATCCTTCTGAATAATTTATTTTTCGACAAAGATGAAATCAGCAAAGAATTATTTTTGCTTGATCCAAATAAAGGTCCTGGTCCAGATCAAATTAGACCAGTTTTTCTTAAGCGTACATATCGGTCATTATGTGCCCCCTTACAGATTATTTTCAATAAGTGTATGTCCAGTGGCACATTCCCTGACTGCTGGAAATTATCTTACATAACGCCTATCTTTAAGGGTGGTGAAAGGAGCGATGTCGAAAATTACCGACCGATTTCAATACTTTCTGCAATCCCTAAGGTTCTGGAAAGATTAGTTCACCAACGCCTTTATTCCAGTCTAAGGCATGTTATTATAGACCAACAGCACGGATTCGCAGCTGGTAAATCTACTCTCTCAAACCTCCTTGTTTTTAGTAATTATATTTTTAACGGTTTAGATAATAACCACCAGATAGACACTATCTACACAGACTTTCAGAAGGCATTTGATAAAGTTGACCATATGATGCTTTTACAAAAGCTGTCTTTTAATGGTATTAAGGGCAATCTTTTAAGATGGTTTACAGCATATCTACATAATCGTGTTCAATCTGTGGTTATAAATGGGTTTACTTCTTCTCTAATAGTAGTGACATCCGGCGTCCCCCAGGGCTCCATTCTTGGGCCGTTGCTCTTTTCCTTATATATTAATGACATATCCAAATGTTTCTTACACTGCAATTACTTGCTCTACGCTGACGATTTAAAGTTATATAGAAAGGTAGTTACACTTTCTGACGTGAAACTTATCCAGGAGGATCTCGATAGGCTTGATGACTACTGCAAAATAAACAAATTATTCTTGAAATATAGTAAGTGTCAGCATATCGTGTTTACAAGAAAAACACATAACACAATCACCGCCAACTTCACCCTTGGATACCATGCCCTCGAACGTGTGCTGTCTGTAAGGGATCTTGGTGTCCTTTTTGACTCCAAATTAACCCTAGATAAGCACATCGGCTTAATTATTAATAAAGCCTACAGCATATTAGGTTTCATAACACGAGTCACCAGACCCTTCAAAGACAAAACCACATACATCCACCTTTATAAGACGCTCGTGCAGTCCCAGTTGGAGTACGCCTGTCCAATCTGGAATCCGCATTACGCTATATATATCGCACAACTGGAGGCTGTACAAAAGAAATTTTTACGCATTTTAAATTATCGGATGAATAGTGGTAGGGCTAACTACAAGGAACTTTTAAAAAAATATAATTTACCTTCTCTGAGTACTAGGCGTAATTTGATAGATTGTGTCACTGTGAGAAAAATATGCGTACATGAAATAAGTTGTTCAGATCTTCTTGAACTCATACCATTTAATGTTCCTGCCAGGTCTCTACGCTTACATAGAACTTTTAATTTTCCGACTCCCAGAACCAACATTGGGTTCCGCGAGCCTCTTCACAGGATGTGTTCTTCTTTAGATTCTATCAAAAACATTGACCCTTTTTCGCACTCCTCTACTGCTTTATTTAAAAATAAAATAAAACATCTCTTAATGTCCTAACTCTGTCATGTATATGTGTCGTTGTCATGTTTTGTTTTGTTTGTATCATATAGTTATATAAGTGAAACCTATTGTGGATACATCTAATGTGTTTATTTTATGTTTTAGTTTTAATTTTTTATTGTAAAGATGTATCTGTTTTGTTTCCAAATAAATAAATAAATATATATTTTATTGTTCCTAACAATTACATGACGTGATTGCTTAACTACTACACATTTCTGTTCTTATCTATTTCAAAAATGTTTTAAAGAATGCATTGTCCATTAAGATTGCAAAGGGTTTTAGAGTGCCCTTTGTATTTCTTACGCACATTTTACTGATAGGCATGGATACAAGTGGTATATTTTACCAAACAAAATCGATAAGTTACCTATAGGTCATTACACATTTTTTTGTATGTAATTAAGTTAATCATTAATAAATTCATAATCAATAAATTTTTATTTTACATGTATTATGTATATACGTATACATTAATATTGTGATATTACACTTACATTTTTCTGTATATACCATATAAATATCAACCATTTTTAAAATATCAACTTAGTTTTACTCCTTTCCCTGATGAAGACAGAAGTCAAAAAATAATGATTCATTTTATTCACCCCTTTGCTGCCATCGTAGCAGGACCGAGTGGGTGTGGAAAATCTAACTTTGTTGCAAATTTCATTAAGCATAAAAATAGTATATGTAATGAGATTTTTTTGGAAATTACATGGTGTTATGATGAAATGCAACCGCTATATAATATACCCGGTGTAAATTACCACCAAGGACTACCGCAATATCATATGTTTGATGGTAAAAATCCACATTTGATTATAATAGATGACTTAATGAGGGAATCTGATGGGCGAGTTGTTGATATATTTACAAAAGGCAGTCATCATAGAAATTTGAGTGTTTTTTACATAACCCAAAACTTATTTCATCAAGGAAGAGGACAGCGCGACATTTCACTTAATTCAAGTTATATTATTTATTTTAAAAATCCCCGTGACAAAACACAAATACGATTTCTAGACAGACAAGTTTCACCGGAAGACACGAAGTTTATTGAAGATTCATATACCGATGCTACTAAAGAAGCTCATGGTTATTTAATTCCGCCCGATTCTGACGTATATAGCTTTTTTAATATATTTCAAAACCTTTTACATAAATTAAAAAATAAAAAACAGCGAATTATTTTATGTGGTGACATGAATATAGACATTTTAAAGATAAATAATATAACTATGAATTACAATGAAATTCTATCAAATTATAACTTGGAACACTTTATTAACGTACCGACTAGAAATTTATCCTGTATTGACCATATATTGAGTAATATTAAAGATGCTAAAGGCGAAACACTCCGTTTATATATGTCAGATCATGATACGTGCCAAATTTTAAGGTTTCCCTTTACAAAAACAAAGTCAATTTACTTAAAGTGGTGCATATTTAGAAGAGATTACTGCTCTGAAAATATGAAAAAGTTTCGGAATGCCTTTCAAACTTGTCCTGGAGCGAGGTATATGAAGAAAGTTCTTGCGATAAAGCTTTCCAAATTTTCCATGACAATTTATCATTATTATTTTATCTCTGTTTTCCAGTTATTAAAGTTAATGTTAACAACAAAACGACAATACCCAAGTGGATTACACCAGGGCTTAGAATCTCTAGTAGGCGTAAGAGACAACTTACTTTTAAATATTTTAGAACAAAAACAAATGAAAATAAACAAGCATACAAAAAATATAACAATTATCTGAAAAAATGCGTTATTACATCTAAAAAATACACACATTTCATGTATCTAAAAACGCAAAAAATAAATCCCGTGCAACTTGGCATATTATAAAAAACCAACTAGACCAGAATCGAAGTCCGGTAGTTGCTTATAAAATCTTAAATGATAATAACCAACTGATATCTGATCCAAATGAAATAGCGAATTTATTTAACAACTATTACATAAAGAATAAAACAATTAAGAAACCTAGCACTGATCTGCAAAACGTTCATTCTGTAAACCAATCCTTATTTCTAACTCCATGTTCATGTGACGAAGTTTTCAAAGCTATAAATAATCTTAATAATACTAAGGCAGCAGGTTATGACTCAATAACTACAGAAGTGTTAAAATTCTCCTCACAACAACTAGCAAGTATGCTTACCCATCTCATAAATTTATCTTTTACACAGGGTATTTTTCCCAGCTCTTTAAAATTATCAATTGTTAAACCTATGTTTAAAAAGGGTAATACAGAGGATGTTAGAAACTACAGACCTATAACTTTAATACCTACCTTAGCTAAAGTGTTGGAAAAACTTATGCACAATAGGTTGAGCTCTTTTTTAGGCAAATTTAGTGTTATAAATGATGAACAGTACGGTTTTCAAAGAGGTAAAAACACTATCCTAGCAGCTTTCTCTTTAGTTAAGGCAATTGTAGAACATATCGATAGACGCAAGCACGTATCTGTAGTTTTTTTTGACATGAGCCAAGCATTTGATTGCGTAGACTACAACATTCTTCTTCAAAAGTGTAGACTTTATGGAATCCGAGGATTGCCTTTAAATTGGCTGGAAAGTTACCTGACCGGTCGCAAACAATACGTCGAAATCATACATACTTCCTCTGCTAAACACATTGAAAGGAGTTACAAGTCTGTGGCTATAGATAGCAATAAAGGCGTTCCTCAAGGGAGCATATTGGGTCCATTGCTGTTTCTTCTGTACATTAATGATTTACCGAATTTGGTTAGTAATAAATGCATTCTTTACGCGGATGATATTTCAGTGGTCGTGTCAAATGATACAACGCGTAACCACGAATCATTATTGAATGAAACAGTAAAGAATGTCACAGAATGGTTGGACATTAATAATTTAAGTGTAAATATAAAAAAAACCAATTTTATACAATTTCGGAACTATAATAATTGCAGACCCAATAACCTCAAAATTAATTATAAGAGCGAGTTTATTGAGGAAGTTGTATCAACCAAGTTTCTAGGCATAACACTAGACCAAAATCTTAATTGGAAACAACACGTTTTAACGATATGCACGCGCCTTAATAAATTAGTTTTTGCTTTGAGTCGAACTCGAAAAGTGGCTTCAAAACACGCAGCAATTATTGCATATCACGGCTATGTTGCCTCAGTTTTGCGCTATGGTATCCTTTTATGGGGAAATTCGGTAGATGTGAGTAAAGTTTTAATTACTCAGAAAAAATGTATCAGGGCAATTATGGGCGTTGGACCTCTTACGAGCTGCAGACCGATTTTTCACGAACTCGGTATTCTGACAGTACCGAGTTTGTATATCTTAGAAGCAGTTATGACTGTAAAGAGGTATCCAACATTATTTGAAACATTTAAAGAAACTTCCTTGCATATACCGAGGGATCCAACACGGCTGCGGGTACCTGCATGTTGCACCACGCTATATTCAAAAAATTGTTACGCCATGGCTGTTAGAATATTTAATCACCTTCCTAGAAGTTACAGATCGTTGCCATGTAATGTTTTCAAGGGGAAGGTGATTGGGTTTTTAAAGGCAAGGTGCTTTTATAGCGTGGGCGAGTACCTAGATCATAAGTTTGAAATTAACGCGGGGAACATCACTTCAGATGTTATTAAATACAAGAAAAAGAAGCCTAACGATTAAATCGTTGTATTTTTTAGATAAGAATTATTACAAACAGTTTCGGGAATTGCGAGCTTTTTAATTGTTTAATATTTTTTCTTTTTTTAATATATAATATAGAACGAAGCCTGTACTCTTGATGAGCTAAAGTATTTCTGTCAATTTAGTCCTCTGTATTGTTTGCATAATGTATAAAATGGTAATGTACCCATATAATTAGTTTGTTGACAGTTGTATTATCTGTACTCTTTACATAATAAGCGATTAAACCTAGATTGTGTTCTTTGGTTCAAATGAGAGGACTTAAAAGGTTGCCTGGAAGAGATCGCTTGTTAGCGATAAGGCCGCCCGTTGCATCCCTTTTAATTTTTATGTATTGTTTTATTTTTGTTTCTTTGCAACGAAGTGTAAATAAATAAATAAATAAATAAATAAATAAATAAATAAATGATTGATTTGAAACAAAACACTGATGATGCTCACCGCATAAAATCTAAAATATTTGAATCTAGTAATTTTTGTACAATATATTATGTTCCCATGAAAAGGTATAAATATCTTTGTAATCAGCCACTCTAAGTCAGTAATGAATCATGTATCAACGAATAACAACGCATAAGGAATTGTTATCAGCTTTACATAAATTAAAGCCCAAACATCGTAGGATATTATTGAAGTCTTGTAATAATCAAGAAATTAACTGTATTTGTGAATGTATTCACAATGTTTTACAAGGAAAAGTACCTTTAAAAGAGAATACAAAAACTAAATTAAAAAAAATTAAAAATATCTTACGTAATCTGATCAGTAAAGGTAAAAGTTTTGAATACAGGAAAAATATATTAATACAAAAAGGAGGGTCCTTTCTTCCAATAATTTTGGGTACAATTCTAAGCACCCTTGTAAGTTGTTTTAATAAATCACAATGAACACAAAAAAAATGCTTCTCGTTGAGCAAGACTTTATTGATAAACTGAAACATCAGAATGAAAATAAAGCAACACCGCAAAGTAGATTGGATTTAGAAATGGAAAAAATTATATCAAGTAAATTGGATGATCGCGAAAAATGGGCGCTTTATCTACAAATTTTACAAAGATACTTACATTACTCCAAGGAAGAACGTCAACCTCAAGAAATAGCAATAACTGAAAAGGTAATAAATGATAATACTAACGAAAACCGTAACATCAATAATATAACTACTAGTGAAAATGAAAAAATGCTAAATGTTAAACAACCCTCAACGGGTGAAGACATCGCATATGGGTTACCACCTAAAGAAATATTAAAATTAATTCCTAAAACTTATATGAGGAGGGGTGAATTATTGATGGATACAATATTAAATAAAACAGATCAATTGCAATGGAATAATAATGGAACAGTTGTCATTAGTGGACAAGAGATACCAGGAAGTAATATTATAGATTTAGTGAATGACATCTTAAGACCCTCGAAGAGATCCGATCCAATCGGTTGGGAAATATTCGCCAAGTTTTTAAATGATATAAATACCCCACTAACATACATTGGTAATCTGAAAAGAATCAAATATATATCTAACCTTAAAAGTATAGATAAAACATTGATTCAAGAACCACAAACCGAGGTTTCTTCAACGCCAACTCAATCTAAATACATCAATAAATTGAGAAACAAAAGTGATTGGGAGAAATGGACCCCGTATTAGAGTTACATTGCATCTATTACATATTTCACATCCAGCCGGTTACAGCAGTGTCAATAAGTTAACAAAGGCAATGAATGGAAAAATCTCAAAAAAGTGATGTTTTGAAATGGTTGCAGTCTCAAGAAACATATACATTACATAAACCGGTTATAAAAAAATTCCCGCGTAATAAATATATTTTATCAAATATTAATGAATTGTGGCAAGCTGATTTAAGTGATTTAAGAACTTACATGCAATATAATGATGGATATAAATATATTTTGTGTGTTATTGACGCCTTTAGTAAGTATGCTTATGTTAGAGCAATGAAAAAGAAGGATTCATACACAATAAAAACGTGTTTTACTAGCATCTTTGATGAAGCTAAAACTGTTCCTAGACATATTCAATCAGATAAGGGCACGGAATTTGTATCTAAGGATGTCAAAACTTATTTAAAAAGTAAAAATATAAATTATTACACTACAAATAATCCAGATATAAAAGCAAGTATAGTAGAACGATTTCAGAGAACATTGAAAATGAAAATGTGGCGTTATTTTACACATAAGAATACTTATCGCTATACAGATATTTTACAAGATTTGGTTAGTTCTTATAATCACAGTGTACACTCTAGTATCAAGATGAGACCATGTGATGTTAAAATGAAAAACATAATGGAAGTTTGGCGGAATTTATATTATGATGAAAAGACTTATATTTCAAGTTTAAACAAAGTACCTAAGTTTAACGTTGGTGACTATGTAAGAATTACAAAATACAAACATGTATTTCAAAAAGGTTATGAAAGTAATTGGAGTAATGAAATTTTTATCATTACTTCGATTATAGATCGTTCCCCGTGGGTTGTATACACTTTAAACGATTTAGACAATGAATCAATAACAGGAACTTTTTATGAGAAAGAACTACAAAAAATAACTTTTTCCCCCACTTCCGAATTTAAAATTGATAAAATCATCAGATCACGTAAAAGCGGTATTAGAAAGGAAGTATTAGTTAAATGGAAAGGATATCCTAACAAGTTTAATTCTTGGGTCTTACTATCGAATATTAAAAATCTGCAATGAAGGAAAGTTTTTATTTAACTTTACTCAGCAATAGTTCTACACAATATTTTCCGGGAAATATGACATCAAATTTTTCTACAAAACTACCTAAAGCCATTACATTAGAAGGAGAATGGATGGTAGGTATAGTTGAGTTTCAATATCCTTCTACTATGTTTTCCGTGCAAGAACATGAAAATATTATGTACATAAGTAAAAAAACTACCATCAATAACGAAGAGACCACACTGATGTATAAGAACCATATACCAGCCACCAACTATGATAATATACAAAATATTCTTCTAGCTTTAAATTCGAAAGAGAAAGTTAGTTTTCGCCAGGACACCGTGTCAAAGTTTGTCTCTGCTACAGTAAAGGATCCATCAATAATTTCATTATCTCTTTCACCTAATTTGAGCTTTCAACTTGGATTTGAGCCAGATACCAATTTAGTAAATCATAATATCGGTAAACGCCCTGCTAATCTACATTTGGGGTTACCATCACAATTATTTGTGTATTGTAATATTATAGAACCACAAATTTTTGGTGATGTAATGAAATCCCCTATTGAGAATTATACCCTTAGATCCTGCTAAATACATATATGGTTCAAATAAAATGCATATATTTTCACCACCACATTATTTGCCGGTAATGAGAAGAGAATTTGATGTTATTGAGATAGATATAAGAACAACCACGGGAAATGCGGTACCATTTCAATACGGAACATCGTGTGTGAAACTTCATTTTAAAAAAATATAAACTATATTTCCTTTTTAAAATGTATACACCTCAAGATACATTTATATGTCCTTATGAACATTATTATTCGAAACAAGCTGGGTCTGGTATAAATGTAATCTACAAAGGAGCCTTACATCAACGTGGTCATGGTATCGGCAGTTTTCTTGGGGGGTTATTTCGAAGTGTGCTACCTTTACTCACTAGTGGTGCTAAGGTAATTGGAAAAGAAGCACTTAACGGCGGAATTGGGCTTTTGTCAGATGTTGTGGCTAGTCGTCCTATCAAAGAATCTATTAAAAATCGATTGAAAGAGGCTAGTTCTAACCTTAAACGCAAAGTTGATACCAAAATTGATAATCTTATGACTGGATCGGGTGTTAATAAAAGACGAAAATATTGTAATGAGCTCCTTCGAGTTTCACCCCTCAACGTGAAAGGCGCTCTGAAGAAAACAAGGAACAAAAATATTAATAATTCCAAGGATATATTTTCAAACTAATCATAATGTCATTTATTCATAATCATTCATGTGAGTGCGTTAAATCTGAATTGCATCTGTTTGCTCTTCCTTCCACACAAACAAGTATCGAATATGGACACTGGATACACTATAAACCAATTTCTTCATTAAGTGATGATGGACCCGTCGAATTTCAAGTACCTGGTACTGGAGATGACTACATAGACCTTTCGCATACACTACTCCATCTCAAGGCTCAAATTAAAAATCAAGACGGTTCTGTAGTTAATGAAGCTAATGTAGTGGCACCAGTCAATAATTGGTTACATTCTTTATTTAACCAATTGGATGTTTACCTAAACCAAAAACTTGGGTCACCCCCAAATAATACTTATGCATATCGTGCTTTCATAGAAACTCTATTAAATTATTCATCATCCGCCAAAAAATCACATTTGACATGTGGTTTATGGTATGAGGATACAGCTGGAAAAATGAATGAAACTAATGAGGCAAACAAGTGCTTTTACAGAAGACAACAACTTTCAAAGGATGGTAAGGATGTTGAAATGATTGGACATTTACATGGGGATATATTCAATCAAGATAAATTCCTCATTAACGGGGTCGAATTATCTATAAAATTAGTGAGATCGAGAGAAACATTTAACCTCATGTCACAGAATGCAGATAATAAGTACAAAGTCTGTATCACAGATGCAACTTTAATAATACGCAGAGCAAAAATTAATCCATCAATACTAATAGCCCATCAAAAGGTTCTTGCCACTACTACAGCTAAATATCCTATAACAAGAGGTGAAGTGAAAGTCCTGACCATACCGTCTGGTGTGCAGGGTAAAACACTGGATAATATGTTTTTAGGACAGGTTCCTAAGAGATGTATTATAGGTTTTGTGAATAATACAGCATTCAACGGTAGTTATGTTAAAAATCCTTTCAACTTTGAAAATTTTGGTATTTGCTCATTTAGCCTATATATAGATGGTCAACAGATACCTTCAAAATCGTTACAACCATCATTTCCAAACGATGTATTTACGAGCGCATACCACACCCTGTACTCAGGCACCGGTATACATTTTCTTAACGAAGGTAATGGAATATCGAGGGAGCAATATTCAAATGGATACTGTTTACTAGCTTTTGATTTAACACCTGACTTGTCGGCTAACTCTAATGTGCATTGGAATCTTGTTCGCCATGGTAGTGTAAGAATGGAAGTAAGATTCGAGAGCGCATTGACTGAAACTATTAACTGTGTAGTTTACGCAGAGTTTTCAAATATTATAGAAATAGATAAGAACAGAAATGTATGTGTGGATTATAGTAGTTAAGCAATCACTTATGTAATTATGATATTAAGAATAATAAAATATAACCTAAACGAATATGACATGGTTTTTATTTACCTCATTACTTGTTTAATAAAAAGACTCATTACTTCTGTTGGGATCATATTATGTGGGTTTAAATGAATTGATAGTTAGAAATGTAGTCAGTTAAAGAGCAAAAGAATAGCGGAGTAAACGCGTATTAAAGTATGAACACACTAGAAGTGCAAATGAGTCTTCGTATGATACATCCCAGCCTCCAAAGCAACGTATATCCTTCAAATCGATTGCCAATTTATGCTCAGGTGCCAGCATTTATAATATGCAATCTTGACCCTGGTAGGTAGGTAGGTAGGTAGGTGGGCTCAGTTTCCGCAACTAGACTCGAAATTGGTCCGTTTTGCGTAAAGCCCTGGCTACTTAAGCCAGCCCAGCTCCTTCCAGAAGCACAGAAGTCTCCTGGGCACTTCACAGGCTTCTCGGAGCGACCTCACTGTTCCGAGGATTTCCGTACGTTGTTTAGCCACAGCCTCGCATTCCAGGACTACGTGGGTGACTGATTCCTCTGCGCTGAAACAGCCTCTGCACATGGGGCTGTCTGTCGCGCCTAGGACAAATAGATGTTTATTAAGGAGACAATGGCCAGTAATTGTCCCTATCATTGTTCTGAGATCGGTTCTGTTTAAGTTTAGAAGTCGCTTAGTCAGCTGTGGGTTCACTGCTGGCAGAGCCATTTTGGACTGCCTGCAGTCTGAACTATGCGACCATCGTTGATTTTGGATTTCGACGGATTTCCGGATAATCCACGTTCGAACCAGCGAGAAGGGCAAGGGAAGGAGCGGATACGGGCCATGAGGCGTCATTCCGGAGCCTCTTCTTGCAAGTTCGTCGGCAGCATCATTGCCGAGAGAGCCACTGTGTCCTTTTATCCACTGCAAGGTAACCCTATTGGTTAGTGTTAAAGCCTCCAGTGCTTCATGACACTCCAGTATTAGTTTACTGTTTATCTTTTTGTTTCCGAGCGCCATCAGCACGGATGCACTGTCGGATACGAGCTTAATGCAAAAGTCATTAACTCCTAACCGCTGCACGGCTCTGGCTGCCTCCGTTAAGGCGACACATTCACATTGAAAGATCGAGCTCTGTGTGCCTAGGGGTAGGTGTATGTTGATGTTGAGATCAAGAGAGAATATACCAGCGCCAGAGCCACACTCTGTTTTTGAACCATCTGTGTATATACGTAGCTCATTCAGGGTAGACTGATCACGTTCCTCTTCTCTCAATTGTATGTGATAGTTCCTGTTGAATATAAGTTGATTAGTGATTCTGTCACATGGTGCAGCTATAAGAGGTTGATACTCTATTGCCTTGTTCAGAATCGCTGTGTGTGCACTATAGTGGTTCTTTCCCCACAGGTCCAGTACCATAAGCCTGATGGCAGCTAGTGCTGCCTCCTGCTGTATGTGTAGGTCCAGAGGTACGATTCCTAGGGCTATCTCCATTGCTGCAGTTGGTGTAGTTCTCATGCAACCGCTAGCAGCGGACAAGGCAAGCCTTTGGAAGCGTCCAAGTTTCGTGATTGCCGTTTGAAGCTCTGTTCTTGGCCACCAAACTAGGGCTCCATAGACCAGCATTGGCCTGATAATGGCAGTGTATAGCCATAAAGTTATCTTCGGCGATAAGCCCCATTTCACGCCCATCATCTTTTTGCATTGATAGAAGGCGATCGTTGCTTTGTTTAGTTTGTGTTCTAGGTGTTTGTTCCAGAGCAGTTTACTATCCAGAATCACACCTAGGTACTTGATTTCATTCTTTAGTATGAGTTCTGTGTTGAAGAGTTTTGGAAGTCTGTACGGTCCAAGAACTCTTCTGTTTGTGAAGAGTATTAGCTCTGTTTTTGAGGGGTTGACAAAAAGCTCGTGCTTGTTGCACCATCTCTCAATCACTTTGAAAGCCCTTCTCATGAGGTCGCATAAGGTGCTTTCAAAGGTACCCGATATTAGAATAGCTATATCATCCGCATAACCCACTGTATAAAGATTGTCAGCATTTAGTTCCGTAATAAGTTCGTTTACAACTAGGTTCCACAATAGCGGCGATAGGACTCCGCCTTGTGGACACCCTCTGCCGACAATGCCTCGTGTTGTGGAGTTAACGGTGAACTGTATAGCTCGTTGTTTTAACATGTTGTTTGTCCATTCTATCAGGGTTGATGGTACTCCACATTTACCTAGTGCTCTGGTTATACTCGTGAAGTTAGTTTTGTCAAAGGCGCCTTCGATGTCAATAAATCTGAATCTTGACCCTGATTCATAGCCGGGGTCTCATTGGGTGGCTGTACATATAAGCGTCGAAAGAGTTGGTGAATATTTTGATTCATTTGGACGTAAACCTATTGAGGCAATAGAAGGGTTTTTAAGGAGGAATTCTTGCATGTGGAGGTACAATAGCGTTACGGTTCAAGATTATCTATCAGCGGTGTGTGGAGAGTACTGTTTGGTATATTTATATTACAAGTTCAGGGGGATGACATTAGAAGACTTGCTTAGAAATTTCACATGTGACTCAGTGAATAATGATATGGTGCTAGTAAATTTGTATAGAAATATAATTAACATATAAATAAAAAATAATACCTGGAATAAAAATATTTTATTTTACCATATAACCCTTACATCTAATTATATTTATAGGTAGTGGTGTTAAAGTTTAGGTATATTTATTATAATTTGTTTAGAATCGTACGTTAGGTTACTTTAAATATATATTTATTATTTTTCATTTAAAGCCATAGGTTGGGTTAGTGAATGTAGGAAAGTAGATAACGCGATGCATTAGTACTGAGGCATTCATTAGATAATGACTGGGAATTTCGTCCAGGAAATAGGAGCTGATAAGGTGGTGATAAGTTAATGAGCTACGGTTTTGCGAAAGCTAACTTTTAAACGGTTAGAGATAGCGTTTCGGCTCCGCACGCCCTGTTTAGTGGGAATAGAGTACAAACTTTTTTTTTTTTTTTAGTTTTGGTCAGCCATGATTTTTAGGTTTGTCCCTTGGGCGGGACAAAATATTTCCGGGTTCTGCCTTTGAGGCAGTACCCGGAAATACCAACTACTATATGATGTAGTTGTTTTTGACAAGAACAATGTAGACAGATTTGCTGAACTCTAGCCAAATATTTTAATGAAAAATGTGAGTGCCAGTACCAGGCGGGCTCTCTATATTGTATGCTGACATTGAAGTGTATTAGAAGATAAATTTTGTCAATACTTCAAGTATTAGAAGGTAAATCCACACACAACGAATAGCCCACAGAACTCAAGGTAAAAAGGATTCAGAAAAATGAAAATCAATATAATCTGTAACATATTTATTTACATAGTAATAATTACAGTTCGCATAAATTAAATGTAAAGTTATACTTATCAATAAAGCATTTACAACATCACAGAAAAAAATACAGCTAATTCATCGTGGCATATTTCAAAAGGTTATTTCTTTCACTCGCTATAATATTATTTTTTCACAGTTCTTATAATAACTTTTTGTAATACCACAGATCCTAAACAGGAATAGAGCTATATTGTTAACGTAGTGACTTAGCACTCGTAAGAAAAATATAATTTGTGATTTTTGCTGTAATAATTTTAATAAAATTTTTAATGTATAAATTAGTTCAAGTAACCGAGTTTTCTTTCTCCTGGTCCTACACCCTGTAAATCAGCAATTTTTACATTTCACCTTAGATGTTTTTTTGTTTATTCTTAAACTTTATGGTCGCTTAAGGATTTTTATAAATTATAGACGAGGCACTTATCTCGTGTTTATGAATAACATAATACACAAATATTTATACTCTGCGCATAGGAATTCGTATTAAACATTCCAAAGAGATTAACATATAAATAAATAAAGTAATGAAACATTAATAAAAATACTTTTATATGACGCAACGCATTTAGAATACTTACTATTGTCGTCAATACTTCGAGTATCAGCAAAGCTATCCATACTAAACTAATTATTCAGAACAGTTGATTGATGAACTTAGTTTAAAACAAATAGATGTGAAGTTTTCATATATTTGATGTCTTGAATTTTTCGTGTTTTTCTCGTCCGTTCCCTTTTGATTTGAGAATGGCGGAAAATTCAAGTAAGCAATTTTGACATTGACATTAATGATTTGTTTTTTTTTGTCTCGTTTAGGGCACAGATAACATATTTAAATGTCTTTTTTTCAAACGCGCATAATTGTCAAAAAAGATATTAGAAATTAATAATTGTTCTAATTTTCAGCAATGACCTATAGATTATGAGCCACTATAAATTCTAAACTTTATAGAATCTCCAAATCGCAGTGTCGTATTTGAGGAAACTTTTTCTGAAAAAAAAAATTAATCCAATGTTAAATTTTTGTATATTGTTAAGGTAATAATAATTTTCATTTAGCGACATATTGAGACTCGAATTTATAATTACATATAAATTTGTAACATTACAATTTACATATTGGATTTTTTGTTACATATAAACATTAATCTATTTCCCTTTTGTCTCTTTCTGATAAATTGCATTATGCCTTTGATAAGAAGAGACCCATGAGTGATTTTTTTTTTTGCAATTCGATTGTTTTTTTTTTAATAATCAGTGTGCAAAAGTGAAATTTAGTTTAATAAAAATTAACACTATGAGCTTGTCAAGACATTACCTATTTTAACTCAATTCTCAGTATTCAATATATTTTAATTTCACAGAGCTGTTTTTAAAAATACACAGGTACGAAATTTTTTATTTTTTCACCACTAAACTTTTAATTAAATTGGTTCATGTTAACAATTCGTTCCGCTAGATGGCGCTGTACATTACTCACCCGTAACTTTAATTCTATCCTATCAATCTCTCCCCCCAACATGTCAACTATGTTCTCCCCGTGCTTCAGAAGGAAAGCTTCGACATCATCTATTGTTTGAATCTTATTCATATCCTGAAAGAAGGTTGTATAGGTAATGGAATATATTTTATTATAGTCGAAATTTACTTTTTTTGTTTTTATTAATTCAAAAAGGCAAAACGTTAGAATTAATTAATTGGGTTTTAGTGGATATACATGAAAGAGTTCCACATAACCTTCCTCTTCTATCGAAAAAAAAATCTAAAGTTGTATCGTGTATCGATCATACAGAATGGATACATAATCTACTCAACTTCACCTAATATTTTTTCCATTTGCCCTACTTTAAGAAACGATGACAAATATGATATTTTTCCTTAAATATCATTATTTAAATCCCCTTCAATTTACCTCTAATAATGCATTCAGATCGTGTTTCTCTAAATAAGATCGCGTGAGGGCTCTACCGTCGAAGTCGACTTCCGCCTGAAAGATATTCAAAATTAAAATACTTATATACACTTGTATTTTTAGATAATTTTTATAAGTTTATTGTTAAATTAATATATATGTCCCCGTATTCGTACACCAAGTCCACATGTCCATATTCAAGTTATAGACTACATGTGTCAACCATACAGGCCCGTGGATAAACTTCAATCTAATTTAAAGCACTGTAATTTGTTTCTGTACACTGTTTGACATATTTGACAGAGATGATTGTGACATTTGAATTAGAATATGAACACACTTAAAAGGTCAAACTTAAATCTAGTTAAAACTAGAAAAGGACACCTATAGGAGCTGTCATTTTTCTGTATGACGTTTGACATATATGACAGCAATGATTGTGACATTTGACTTTATATGGACGTAAGTAATATTACCTTGTATCTAATAAGATTGCTGCCAATGTCGATTCCTTTGACATCGTGAATGGCTCGGATCATGAAATCTCTCTCTAACACGCTATTTATCTCATCCAGTTGCTCTTGGCGGATTGATCTGTGTAAAATTATTTTAAGTTACTTCAAAAAATTGGCTGATTATTAGCTACATATATTTAACATATAAATATATAAAAACTATGTACATATGATATTATTAGAATGGATGTATGCTTATCCATTTAGACGTCAAATGTGCGCTTTTTGTTATGTGTGTATGACGTATGTGTACATGTCTAATAAAGTAATTCGTGTCGAATCTATCAAATTTACATAAAAATTCCTTTAGAATTTTTTGAGATATTGAGATCTACATATTTCTGAAATTTTGATAACATAAATATATCATATTTTAGTTGAAAACTGAAAGCCAAAAAAAATTACTTGCTAATAACCTAAAAATAATAAAACTTGTTTTATTACAACGAATTATATATCTCCCAATAAACACTCACCTCCCTATCAAAGCACCAACATTACTCAAAATGATAAATGAGGCAACACCACCCAACAGAGTGCCCACAAGCAACGAGCCGATTGCATCTGGTAAAGGGTTGCCAGTATACTGCGAGATTGCCATACAACTACCAGCTACTATTACACCCGCTACTGCAGCGGTATCCTCGAATAATACCACATTGACGGACGGATCTGAGCTTCGAATCACTGAAAAAATATTAACAATTTACAAAACTTCAAAGAAAGTCGTATTAAACTCAGAGAAAGACGTGGAAAATCTTAAATAAAGTCTTGGAAAATCTCAAAGAAAGTCTTGGAAAATCGCAGAGAAAGTCGTGGAAAATCTCAAAGAAAGTCGTGAAAAATCTCAAAGAAAGTCTTGGAAAATCTCAAATAAAGTCTTGGAAAATCTCAAAGAAAGTCTTGGAAAATCTCAAAGAAAGTCTTGGAAAATCTCAAATAAAGCCTTGGAAAATCTCAAAGAAAGCCTTGGAAAATCTTAAAGAAAGCTTTGGAAAATCTCAAAGAAGGCTTGGAAAATCTCAAAGAAAGCCTTGGAAAATCTCAAATAAAATCTTGGAAAATCTCAAAGAAAGTCGTGAAATTGTCATAAAGTCTCCAACTGTAATAATTGTATTAAGTACACTCTTTTCATCACAGTGTATATGAGATTGACAGAAAGAGAAAATTTCCATTACATTTGAGGACATTGAAAGTCGAAGCACAGCCATGATTTGAAAGGACGATCACAGGGATGATATTCGCACGAAGCCACTAAGACTAGACTTTTGGACCATTACAACACATTTAATTAAAAAATAATATTTTTCATATTTCAATGAAACACTATCTAGTAATAATAGAATGTCATCAAATGAAAGGGCTCTATAATCAAGCAAGGTTAGCGATAGTTATATCATACATATAAAAAATACCATACCATAATCATACAATGACATATTAGCTTCTTTAGCTCCCTTTCTGATCGCACTCAAAGCCACCATTAGAGTGGCGCCTTCTGAGACGACGGCTCCGCCCAATACGAAGTATGCCTAAGGAAAAATGGTTCTAATTATGTCATGAAACGCAGTCTCTTCTCGAAATGTCTGGTTTATCATATATTTTACAAAAGTATTTTCAGATATATTTAAGTATTTTCAGTCAAAACAATACCAAAAATAATATCTGTTGAAACTAAAATATGTCTAAATTATGTATTTGTTACTCGTGTATAAAAAAAAAGGAATTTTTTATCTCAATTATAAAAACAACAAAACAATAAACAATGATTTAAAAAAAGTTTCAACATTTTTCTGACCATATTAGGTTCATCTAGATTTTACGAATTCTTTAGTTAGAGGTCGACATTTATTTGTTTGGCCATGTTTAAGAAGTGATGGACTTGTCTATTCAGTAGCACTGGAGCGGGTAATATACGTACTAAGTAATACGTATATTACCTACTAGTGACCCGCCCCAGCTTAGCACGGGTGCAATGCTGATGAAAAGCAGGTTTTTATTATGTATTGTTATTTCCGTCGCTGGAAAGCTCCGATAATATACGCGACATATACCATATTGACATATATCATCACGGACTTTTCTGTAGACCTTTTCAATGTGTACAATACTTAGTACATTATTTTGATAAAACTCGGAGGGTTCAGCCTGCGTTTGCAATGTAAGCGGAAAAAATGCAATTATTTACGACATCACATTAGAAACCTCAAAAATAACAGTACTTCTCCACTATTTAATGGATGTTATTATACATATAAACCTTCCTCTTGAATCACTCTATCTTTTTAAAAAAACCGCATCAAAATCCGTTGCGTAGTTTCAAAGATTTAAGCATACAAAGGGACATAGGGACAGAGAAAGCGACTTTGTTTTATACTATGTATTACCTATTATTCAGTTCAAATTAAAAAAAAATAAAAACACAAATTCTGTGAACCCAACAATCAGTATGGTAACAATCAAGTTACCATACTGAATCATAAACTATACAAATATCGCTGTAGAAATATAATTTTAATAGCAAATTATAAAAAGAATAACAATATTGTCTCAAAATTTAAAATTATATACGGCGTACTTAGGGTTATTATAAATACAAAAAAAAAATTCAAAAAAAAAAATACTTACCCAATAAAAATCATGGAGCGGCTGCGGGTCCAATATTCCAGTGACACCATGATAGAAGGAAAGGCCGCAGCCCACACAGAAGATACCAACACCAGAAATCAGTGATGACACATATCTCATGTTGGTGTACCCATATGGGTGATCGGGATCTGCAATCTAAGTATACCAGTAAATTAAAGTTAAATTTAAGACTCGAAACCATCTTTAGGTCTAAGAACAATTTGGTGGTATTAGTGAGTCATATATAAACTATGTCATTTATACAAATATAGAAAAATTACAGTGTTGGCCTAGTGGCTCCAGCGTGCGACTCTCATACCTGAGGTCGTAGGTTCGATCCCCAGCTGTGCACCAATAGAGTTTCTTTCTATGTGCGCATTTAACATTTTCTCGAACGGTGTAGGAAAACATCGTGAGGAAACCGACATGTATACCCAAAAAGTCGACGACGTATGTCAGACACTGGAGGCTGATCACCTACTTGCCTATTAGATTCATAAATTGATCATGAAACAGATTCAGAAATCTGAAGCCATGACCTAAAGCGGTTGTAGTGCCACTGAATATTATTATTATTATACAAAAAATTACAAACCTGCACCGATTTATGTATTCCATAAGCCAAAATTAATTGATTTACTGTATCTGCTAATGAATGAATGCATTCCGAGAATAAACTATGAGAACCGGTGTACAGCCATGCACAGAGCTTGAAAACAAAATTGCATCCATTGCTGAAAAAAATACAGTTATAGCAAAGAAATTCTTAGTCATTTTGATCATTAGACAGTTATTATTTAATACCATGAATTTACATCATCAGTATTAAAATATCGAAGTTACTTATAAGTATATAGTACCTATATTAAAAGCAAAACATCGCTAGCAAGCATCATAATAATTACAATACGAAAACTTTAAGGCCTACAGTACCATATAATAAAACAATAATTTCAAATTACTATGTTATCGGTTTTTAATAGGTTTTAGCAAAAAATAATTTTCCAGGGTTCTGAAATTGGATGGGTTCTCATAATTTTAAATAGTCTAGCAGTTTGTTATTTACTTTTGAAATATGCACAAGTTATGTGACTTAAGGCAAATTATTTCCAGAATTTTCTAAAACAGAAATCCAATAATTTGTCTATCTGGAAATATTTCAAATAGAATCAGGCTAGAGATATACCTTAATACAAAATTTACTAATTCAAAAAGTATTCGTACATGGCCACAGCAGTAAGAACAACTCGCCCCGATACTGTTTTCAGTCCCATTTCTTCAACTCCGTGTTTTAAGCGTTTGTGTCCCATTTCTCTCCTATAATTTCTTAATCTTCGTTTCACAGTAAAAACATCTAGAATTATATATTTAAAAATAATTCATAAACAAGTATTTCAATATATAAGTTAATTTATATTTCCAGGAATTCTACCTTGTTCATATCTCCTTCGATCTAGTTCTCTCCTTAACAGTTCTTTTTCCAAACTCTCTTTAGACGTCCAGACCTATAAAAAAAAATTATATGTGTAAGTGTAAGAAGTTTATAAATAAAGAATTAATATTAAAGACTAGCTTCAACAAATGTGATATCAGATATCAACTACATTTTAAAATATTGCTTTTATATGTATATATGTTGTTTTTACTTCAATGGCTTTAGCTTCAACATCCTTTCTGTAGTATACAGTTATGGGTGGTTCCGATTCATAAGGAGACCTTCGCAGTACTTTTGGTAATGATTCAAGATCAGATTGTTTCAATAGATATTCAGTCATGGCCCGCATTGGTGTAATAAAATTCCTTTCTGTATATGATGCAGAAAAATCAATGAGAAGTCTTTTCTTAACTGAAATGAAAAAGGTAATACTGATATTAATTCTTAAGTAATATTCATTATTATTTAGGGTGGTCAGAAAAAAGTACCTGGCGGTGCAACTGTCTGAGAGGAAGGACTTGCTGCTTCTTTTGGCCTTTCAATTGTCACCTTTGTTACTTTTTTACTTTCATCAGTCTCAGTCTTAACAACTATCTTATCTTTACTTTTAGTGATGATCTCAGACACTTTTAGTGAATTATTTTCTTTGGCTTGTTCTTGTTCTTGCGATTTCTTTGCTTCACTTTTACAGTTATTATACGCAGAAATATGTACATATCTTATAGTTTTTGTACTGAATCCTATTTTAAAATTAACTTTCCTACAAATTCGAGATGTACTTAAATAGAAAGATGTAGTACTCCTTATCTGGAAATATCTACTGCCTACATATCTAGAGAAAATAGCAGTTGCGAATGGGATCATTTTGACGCTTTTTTATAATTAATAACTTGCTAAATACGATTACTGTGCATCTATGCGTTACATATCCTTAGGAAAGCACTTCATAACGGAAACTTAATCTTCTTAATGTGTTTTATCCCTTACAACCTATTCTTAAATAAAATATTATGATGACCCCTTAATTATTTACAAAATATTCAATCAATTTTTTTTTATTAAACCTAAGTTTTAACAATTTACTGTTTTATTGTCCAAAATAAGCCGTAACTAAATTCACGAATGTATATTTCATTATTTATACTTCAAAGTTCAAACTAGCTCTACGTTCAAACACTATTTTATATTGTAGTCTGTGATCAGCACTGCCTTAGCCATTTTACTTAAACAGCGTCGACAGTTGGTACCAACTACTAGCTGTCATTTTCACACAAATTAAGTTTTCGATGTAGAAAGTCGAAAATTAAATTTGTATGAAAATGACAGTACCAACTGTCGACACTAGCTGTCATTTTCATACAAATTTAGTTTTCGACTTTCTACATACACTACTGTTAAGCTGTCTTGACTAGACCCCCAGGTATTTGTAAATCTACATTCACACAGTTTACGTGATAATATGTAATAATATAAATAAATAAAAAAATCGGATAATATTTATTTATTTATTTATTATTTTTCCAGTAAAATTTTCCTATCTTAACAGTTACAACTAATGCGATAGAATTCCATTATATTACCCACACCAACTAACCTACATACAAACATTAAAAAATTAAACTTAAATTCCTAAATCTTATAACTAACAATATAGCAAGCAACTCTTGTGAACTCAGCCAGCGTACAAACAAATAGGTCCACCTCAATGGAAAGTTTGTTAATGATCTGTATTGCTCGCGTGAGTGGCGCTTTGCTAACCAAGTTGGAATGTGCGCGCGGTACATCCAAAAGCTTAGACGTAAGCCTCAGGTTTCTACTTGGTACTCGTAGACCCAGTCTCTCCATTATATCCGGATTATGCACCCGACCCGTAAGTATTTTAAATATATAAACTGTCACAGCTAACTCTCTTCTGAGGCGTAGCTGGTCGTACCCCACCATACCCAGAACAAACAGGGTCGGGTACATAAGCGGATACAAGGGATACACTCCATACAGCCTCTTGTAGAGGTAGCGAGTGAATTTATTTTGTACTCGCTCTAACATGAGACTGTATTTAGCCTCATGTGGGGCCCACACCATTGCGTTGCACTCCAAGTGGCTTCTAACTAGCGCGTTGTACAAGATTTTGATCGCACCGATGTTCTCGAAACCACAAGCTGTTCTTAATACGAACCCCAGATTTCTGTAGGCCTTTTTGCATATCATCTCTACATGGTGCGAAAAACCAAGATTCGTATCAAAATAAACTCCCAGATCCTTGACAGCTGAGACTTTAGCCAATGTTAGCCCGCTAATGGTATAATTGTACCGAGTGATTAACCGTGCCCTTGAGAAAGATATCACTTTGCATTTCGCCAAATTAAACTCCAATCTATTTCTCCTGCTCCAATTAACCACTCGATCAATGTCTTCCTGCAGCCGAATGCAGTCATCTATACTCTCTATAGGCATGTACAGTTTGAGATCATCAGCGAAGAGCAAGCACTTTGCATGTTTGACAACTTTCGGTAGGTCATTCAGCATTATAAGAAATTCCAAAGGTCCCAAATTGCTGCCTTGTGTCACGCCTGACCTCGTAAAGTAAGCCTCTGACCTACACCCAGCGTATTCCACGTATTGCGTTCGATCTTCCATAAAACTTCTGCAAAAGCACGTCATTATCGACTAGATCAAACGCTTTTTTAATGTCGAAATAGGCAGCGTCGACCTGTTTTCCACTGTCCACTACTGGGCAAATATTTGCCATATAATTTAAGAGGTTGCTAGTGGTACTCCTCATATGTGTACTCTATTGACTATTAATGCCATAATTTCAACTTATCGTTACGGTTTCAATTAAATTCCTTTGCAGTATCAATTTTACAGATTTTGTCAATAATTCTTCTTCTAGAAAAGATTTATTATTAAAATTATACCTAATATTTTTAAAGTGAAACTTCTTTAGTCGCACGAGGGTAATATTTTTAACGGATGAAATGTCACGAAGATATGCAACGTTTTTGTTGAAGAAACGGGAGACGGTAATAGAAACCAATTGAGGGAGAGTGAGAAAGGGAGACCGAGAAAAAATTCACACTATTGGTTTATGTTTTCGTTTAGAAGTTACATATTAGAACTTCAGATGGCAATTCTGTCACATAACGTCTTGTGCAGTAAACGCAGATTTTTATTACATGATATTATTACAACGTATACAGTGTGAATATGGATATACAAATACATGGAGTGATCATATACTGTAACTGGTACATGATCATCTATTGGGTCTTTTACCTCAATAATAATTAATATTATCATTATCAGTAGTAATGACTAATTTACAAAGAAGTTTTAATTACAGTACTTTGTACGCACGCAATTTTTTTAATAATAAATGTAGTATTTCGAAAATATTATTGAAAGTGATTTAATAACATTGTTTAGCACATATATAACCTTTCCTATTCTATGAGTGTAAAAAAAAATACTTGCTTTGCACGCTGTGAGAAAAAAGTAGGTACATTTCTAGCAGCACATGAACTGATACCAGCACAGCACTAACAATAGTTAATAGTAAAATTCTTATTCTGATGGATGCTCAGCACATCATATGAAACAGATTCACGATTTATTAAATAAATTAATATTATTTAATTATTCAATAAATTTTATCTCCTCTTCTTTTGTATTACATGACTATTAGCTATTCTTAAATCCTTAAGATTAGCTTTTTAGTTTTAGTTAGTTATTAATATGGTTTTCTTTTCTCAGATTAAGGTTCTTTAGATTAATATAAATATATACATATATATATATATATATATACTGCTCAAAACAATTAGCGGAACAAGATTTTTCTCCTTTTTATTGCTTAAACTAAAATTAGATTTAAATTAACTTGTACGCTATTTTTTACCTTGTTAATTTGTTAATTACTACAATTAATAAAAAAATTCAATTTGTATTTTTTTTATTAAATAAAAAATTAAAATGTGCATTATAGACGAAAAACTAATTGGTGATAAAAAAGGTCCATAAAAGAAATATTCTTATATCGTTTGAATATTCGTCTTTAGTGACTTTCAGTAACGTGTGTGGCCTCCATGAGCCCTAATCACGGCTTGACAACGACGCGGCATACTTCGTATGATCCTCCGAATATCTTCTTGTGGAATTCGCTCCCATTCTTCAATCAAAGCTTCAGTGAGCTGCTGCAGGTCCCTAATGTGTTCAATTGGATTTAGGTCAGGGCTCATGGAAGGCCACTCCATTACACGGATTTCCTGATGTCGTAAGTAATCTGACGTGATGGCTGCAGTATGCGGCCTGGCATTATCTTGCATTAAAAGAAAATCTGGGCCCATACCATATGCTGCAGGCCAAACATGATCTTCGAGCACATTTTCAATGTAAGTTTGAGCACACAAGCGCCCGGGAACAACGACGAGATCTGTGCGCTCGTCCAAACTAACTCCACCCCAAACCATCACAGAGCCACATCCAAATTTGTCATATTCCTGGACTGCTGCTGCACTGTATCGCTCGCCTGGGCGTCTGTAAACACGGAGACGACCATCGAAACGTGTTAGACGGAATCGTGATTCGTCAGTAAAAAAGCACTGGCCTCCAATGTCGAAGTTGCCAATTAGCGTGATTTTGCGCGAACTGTCGGCGAGCTTGTCTATGTTGAATTGTTAGACGCACAGCCCGAACTGGTCGGCGTGATCTCAAATTGGCTTCCAACAACCTTTTTCTTACCGTCTGGTCGGAAATTTCTACACCAGTAGCCGTCCTTAGTGTATTTTGTAGATCTCTTGCAGTTGTGGTGCGGTTACGTAAAGCACAGTTGACGATGTAGCGATCTTGCAAACGTGTAGTTTTTCTCTTTCGACCTTGACCACGCCTTCGTGAGTATTCTCCCGTCTCACGGTATCGCTTCCAAAGTCTGTAGATAACAGAAGGGGCTACTCCTAGATCATTTCCTACATAACGCATAGTTCGACCCTCTTCAAGCAAAGCGACAGCTCGGGGAGACATGCAATTCAGTCAGATCTGGCATTATGACCTAAACTCACTCGCTTCAATGCTCGCTTCAAGGCTCACTTCAATTTCTATTAATACTCAAAAGATTGAAAAAAACTACTTAAAATGTGTTTTCTGTGATTAGAGAGAAACGGAAATTCAAAGACGTCACTTTGTTTTTAGGTGTTTCTAGACACACTGCCACTTTATTATAGGACTACTAACCAAAACGCCGATGCTCTTTTGTTTTTTATTTTCTTCGACAATGCCTTAACATTATCTAGTGGCCAGTAATAATTAAAACCTTAAGTAAAAAGTTTAGTTCTACTTTAAAGTTTTGTTCCCGTAATTGATTTGAGCAGTATATACACCTATATATATATTTTTTTTTTAAACTTCTGGTTATGCACTTCTTGCACTAATCATTTTTATTTGTTGTTTTCTTTTCTTACTATGGTTGCCTGGAAGAGATCGCTTGTTAGCGATAAGGCCCCCATTTGCATCCCTTGTAATTTGTATGTATTGTGTTATTTGTGTTTCTTTGCAACGAAGTGTGAATAAATAAATATTTTGATGTTAATTACATACGGTACCCTAAAGAAGATCGCTGACGTTGCAGCACGTGTATGTTCAACGCGCGGGCTTCAAGGAATCGTTTTGCTTATTCGTCATTTACCGCGTTTTATTAATTTTAATTCAATAAAATATGTTAGCATTATATTCGTGTCTCGAATCAACAACGGGTGTATTCTTTGTAATTTAAATATACGTTTATTAATAAATAGTTATATAATTATTGGTTTTTTTTCAGAGACCGGGCTGTCGATATCGTAATTTGTTTGGCCTACTATGATGTCCTAGTATGAAGTATGAACACAACATAAGGTTCAGTTTGTTGGCAATTCTGGATTTTTATGATAAGTCAATGTAGAGTATTTACCACAGAACACTATTACTTCTAGCGAAGTATTTGGTATTTACAATATTATTCTATATCTATGGTTTGTAGCGTCATTCAACAAACAATAAAATTTAAGTCGAGGAAAAGAACACCGAAAACACTTATTCCATATTCTAACCTGTTGCTATCGTTAAATATTGAATCTAGAAGACGTGTTGTTCTGTAAGCTAGGCAATATACAGTGTATTTATCGCATCATAAGTTTTAAAATGCCTGCAAGCAGTA
Source organism: Pieris mannii (assembly GCA_028984075.1). Taxonomy (NCBI): domain Eukaryota; kingdom Metazoa; phylum Arthropoda; class Insecta; order Lepidoptera; family Pieridae; genus Pieris; species Pieris mannii. The sequence goes on from CM054797.1 coordinate 6,304,626, forward strand.
TTAATTTCTACCACATGCAAGATGCCAAAAATAATTTTGACGCCATCCGGCCTGCACCCATTTGCAGTGAATCTAATTATTTTATGGGTCAATGTCGCAACCTTCATATATCAACGAACTGCTATTATGGCTATCACAATTCTAGTAACAGATCTGAACCTATCCAAGATACGGAAATGATAGAAACTACTATTGATAATCCATTGAAGAATCCGCCAGTCATTGAAAACAACACAAGAAAGAGGTGTGCTGAAGAAAACGAACATTCGCGCAGTAAACGACAAAGGCAGGGTAAGCATTTTAATTATTTCTTGATCTTGAAGCCTGATTGAAATGACCATTATAATTTGCTTGTCCTATAATAAAATACTCTTTCGATGAGGCTTCAATATATATAATTTTTCAAATTTTCAGAGAATGGCTTTAAAAGTTGGGAGATCATAAATGAAGTCTAATATATTTATAGTTGATTTTCAGGTTAACTCTTATTTTGTTGCTTTCTCTTATTGTTAATTTTATGAATTGTTGTAAGCATAGTATTAAGTGAACAAAACCCCAGTGTTTAGGGCATTGGGTTTCTATAATAATAATATTTGTGTTTAATGTGTAAGCTTACATTATTTAATTTTAGTCATAAAGAAATGGTTTACTTGTTATACTAACCATTTTAGTTCTATACATATTTAACTAAAAATGTCAGTTTAAAAGTGCTGTTTTAGACAATTTACATGAACAAGAGAAATATTCACCATTTCTGTTACAATACTTAGTGTATTTCATTAAAAAAAAAATTCATAATTCTGTTTAGAGGATTTTATACTATGAAAACAGAGAAATTGTATACTAAAATTTAACTGTCTAAAGGAGCACTATCACAACACTGGCATTTTCAAAACTAGTGAGAGCAGTATGACAACTCTCCTTGGCACTAAAGGGTTAATTATAATGTCTATGTTTACTATCATTATTATCCTGATTTCAATACTGTATATGTTATCACATACACTTGTTAAGGTCTTTTGACAGAACTAATGTAATAATATATATAGTAGAAAATCAAAGCTTGTGTATCAATTAACATATAAATAAAAAAAAATTACTTGCATTGAAAACTACATTGAATTGTAATTATTTTTAAATGTTATTTAAATTATATATAGAAATTGTTTTTGAGGTTTATCCAAAACATAAAAAAATGGTAATAGTTTTATAACAATTATATATTATTATAATAAGGTTATATTTTATTAATTTAATGTTTTCAATATTATTTAAAATGGATAAATCATGTGTTTTCAAAATAATTTTCTCTTGCCACTACATAAAATAATCCATGTTTAATTATTAATTTTAGGTGAAATTCATTTAATTAAAAAATGTAATTTATGTGGTAGAATTAAGTAAATAATTCTCAAGAAAAAGCAACAAAAGTTGAGTGGACTTCCTATGAAAAAATGAAAGGGCACACTGTGACAGAATTTGATTTATTTCAGAGGTTATGGTGCCACCGACTTCCAACTACAACCCATGTTTACTGCGTCCAACCCACAACAATCCAGATATTTCTCGTTGTCTCATGGTCCATATGTTATAGCTTGTAAAACAAAGAAATACTGTACAAATTCTAATACTTAATGTTATTAAGTTAACAGATTTTAAGTAATGTTAATTTTATCTACAGAAGTACAAACAATGAAACACCATGGACCTGAGACTAACGAGAATTTGAAATTGGATTCTACATCAGAGGAATTAATGGCAACCTTATATTGGCATATTCACGGCGGGAACTTTTATCAGTGTGTGTGACAAAAATTTCAGACTAACAGTGTTAATTGACTATGATAAAAGACTATAAGTACTAAGCTAGAAAGTTTTTCTTTCAAATATTATAATATCAAAGGTTTTTTCTAAATAAAGGTAAACTAGGAAAAGGGAGGTTTTTTATTTAAAAACAATCAGATTACATTTTGATATTTTATTTGTTCTAAATAAATATTACATAAATTATGTTGAGACAAGCATTGCAAAATAATAGTATATTGAATAATACAAGAACCGTCAAGTACTTCGGAGTTTAATCTGAAAGAAAAATATGAAAATGAGTATATTTATGTTTTTTCTGTTGCAGGTGCAGTCTTAGAAGAACTAATTTGAAATTTGTTACAGGGATCGCTCAGACTAAAATGCTAACTATGTGTAGCTGTTTGAGTGTTTTGTTAATCAATATGATTTATTAATATCACCTTTCTGTTTTTCAGATTTGTCTTCCATATGCAGCCTTGTTGGCACACGGTCAAGTCCGAGCCATTCTGCTTCAGCCTTTAATGCAAATATTATTCAAATTTATACACTATATTTAAACTTTTTTTAAGTTAGTAGTAAATGAACTAATTGATGAAACTATCTGTGATAATATGTACCTGATTTACTATAAATAATTATATTGTAATAAATGATGTTTTTGAATATTTTGTTTTTATATCTTCAGTGAAAGACCAAAATATATGCAAGAAAAATCCCATAGAGGTTTATGGACACAGTTAAGCAAAACATGGCTGAATTCTTCACAAAGAAAATCATGGCACCACTGAGTGAAACCCAGATGCTGGTTTTAAGAAAAAAAAAAAGAAATTCATAAACCTTTTCCTAGGCTGTTTTAATTATAAGTGTAAATAACAAGCCAAGTGTTTAACATAATGATAGAAAAAATTAAACAGGGGTCTTATTTATAGTATTAATATCTAATATCAACGGTAATTTAAAAAAAAGCACTATTCTTTGACATCAAAACTAGAGAAGAAATAGATAAGATAATTAAAAATGCGAAAAACGTTTTCATATTTATTTATATTAAAATACAAGTAGAAAACTGCAAAATGTGCAATAATATAAGCGTTAAATAGGAAAGATACCATGAGCTAATAGGACTGATTACTTAGTAGTTTCGATAATAATTATGAACATATATCAGTCGCGACTGAACGCTCAGTTATTGCTATAGCGAGCAGCACAATTTATAAGTGGAAGACATCTACAATAAAGTACTTGTTGTATTACCTCTGTAGGGGTGACTTCCTCCGTGTCGACGACATCCGGTAGAGCCTCCGCATTACCGCCATCATCCTGTCTATTTCCGGCGTTCTCGCTCACATCGGAGCGACACGTCTGGTCGGCTTCAGCCAAATCACCGTTAAGCATTTCCGAACACGTTATAAGATCGGATTTCCCTTCTTGGCTATTGTTCGTGTCTGTTGAATCCATGTCCATATGAACGTGTCCAGGCCAAATGTATGGACAGCCGTTCATCTGATGCATCTGAGTGTCGCTCGAACCAAATAGACTCAGAGATCCCGCAACATCCTGCAAATTCGGCTCCGATTCACTATGGTGATTGTCCTCTTCGACGCTTAGCATGGCTGGCAAGTTTTCTATTATGTCGCTGTAGACGTCGCAAACCCTCATCCCTTCATATTTCAAGAGCGATTCGAGGAGCTTCTTAGCATGTCTGTTGTCATTTGCATTATTGATCACAATATTCGCAAATGCCTCTAATAGCTCCGGAGTGAAGATATCCTCACTCTTTACGACCAGGAACCGTAAGATTCTGTTGTCGATCTGCGGTAAGCCGTTCTGCACGTCACAATAATTATCATGTTCCGTCGATGTCGTGGTGACAGCTTCCATTGAGTAATCCTCCTGGGTGGAATCGGTCTGGTTCTCTACAGCCGCATTGTACTGAGATATTTGACGGATTGCCTGAAGAACTCTTTGCCTGAGACGGTCGGAGCTGATGTGCGTCAGCTCCTTGAATAATTGTATTAGGAAATCCGGATGAGATTCGTTGACGCCGATGAGGGTGGTGACCTCCGAGTAAATGCTTTCCCGGAGTATATCGAAGAGTCTTGAGGTGGCTATTTCTTGGCTGGCTGCATTCGCTTCGGAGGTGCTAGCGATATTTATGTTGCTAGTTTGGGAGAACTCCAGCACGTTGTAGTTTCTCCTGTTTGCAGAGTTTTTGGAGGGTAGTTTCGCGCTGGACTTTTTCTTATTGAGATTCGAATGGGACTGAATTATTTCTGGGATTGGGTTCGTAATATTGAGGTTTCTGTTGGCGGCTTCTTGTCTATTGATGTTAGCAGCGGAGTCGTTCTGATTGCGTGTAACGGGTGCGTCTTCGTTCTGATTGAGGTTTAGTACGTCTGGGGCGGATGAGAAAGATAGAGATCGTTCGTAGGCCACGTTTGCTTGAGAGTTTCGCATTTGCTCTTCCGGTCTAGGGTCGTTCGTGTTTCGTTTGGGCGTGGCACACGGCGAGGCCTGGGCGGAGCCTCTTCGCAATGAGTTGTGCGAGCGTTCGAGAGGCGGATTGGTGGAACTTGGACCGCCCGCGTTCGCCTTGCTATTTGTTGAGAGAAGATTTTGGCGAGAGTAACTGCAATGGAAACAGCAGTTTATTATCGCTATAAAGGATTAAAGGATGTTTGCATTAAAAAAATAACATTTACATGCAAAATTCAGAGTCGATACTCGAACCATGACTATATCAACATCTATAACGACATACATATATATATTACACGAGTATAACTTCACTTTAAGACCTAGAAATATTAATACAACTATGAATGTCATATATCAATTTGATTATTGCAATCTGGGGTTTTGGAATAAATCTCTTTTCGGCAAGCGTGACCCACTAAAGAAATCGTATGGGAATGACACTAGCTCACTGTATGGAATTGGTCACGTGACAATTGACGTGACCCAATTCCATACAAATTCGTTTAGGGTGGCACTTCATTCGTAAAAGCGATCTCTCAAGCACTAGTAAAAACAGGATACAGAATTTTATATTAAGTATGTTAAAAGAGAATGAATAAAACAAATATAACGTCAGAAAACACTACTTAACCACACACAATACTCGATTTCTTTCTTAAATTCTTGTAATTAAATACAAAGGCGTCCGAAAATATCTCGACTCTACAGAAAAAAAAGAGAAAATTAAAAAAAAAAGTATGATATAAAAACGGAAAACCATGCAATGAGGTCCAAAATCACACAATCCTTACCCTAATAAATAATATAAACTACTTAAACTAATGCTCTATGGTTTTAACATCTGAAATAGAAATCATAAATTATAGACACAATTTAAAGATACACAAAAAAGCAAAACCTTTATTATTTACCTTCTAAAATTATCCCAATAGTTATTGGCTCGATTTCCGGGCGGAACTTGATTGTTCAGCGTGTGCGACGCTGTTTCCGCGCGCCAACGCTCTTCTAACTGGAATTACAAACAATTTAAAAAAAGGTTTATTAAAAAAGTATTTGTTTTGTTAAAAATTATAATTGATTTGCGAACTGGCACTTTACATTTAGAAACATTTTTTTTCTGACGTTCGTGAGAGTTCCTAATTAAATAAAAAAGTAAAAAATATTAAATGCAAGATAATAATCAATCAATAATAATCAAAAAATATTTTTGTTTTATTTATGTTAATGTTTATTAAAACTCGCAGTTTTTTTTTAATTAAAAATATAGCCAAAACCTTATACCATATGCAACGAAGTGCAGACCTTTGAAGAATTGATACGATCTTTTCTTGACGGACCCTAAGTCGAATTGGTTCGGAAATACTTCAGTGGGCAGCTGGTAGTGTGTAATGTAAATGCAGTACTCACGTGATTGATCTGCTGCCTCATATGATGAATATCCCGCTGCTGCATGAGTATTTGTTGCCAACACCAAGCGCCCCAAGAACTGCACGAGCAGCCGCAAGCGCAGCCACACATTACACCTGCATACCATTAACGGTGTAACAAAGTCCTTCGAGAATTCTTTCGCGAAAATATATTATTTTAAATTTGATCTTTGATCATTGATTTTCATATTCAGGCTCATTAATGAGCCATGACAATTTCCCTTTTTGATGGATCTATTTATAGAGCGGATAGCGATTATCCCTTGACGATGATACAATTTAAATTAAACCAAGTACCAAGTAAAATCCTAAGACGGAAGTCTAAACTTTTAGATGTACCAAACGGAAACAGAAAATTTTAATTCGATTTTCGTACTTAAAAACCTACTCCAGTAAAACTACCACATTATTTAATTACGAACATTCACTTAAAAAATAATAAAAAAGTCAATGTATCATAAATAAATATATCAGTGGCGCTACAACCTTTTTACGTCTGGGCCTCAGACTTCTGTATCTGTTTCGTGATCATTATTTAATCAAATAGGCAAGTAGGCGATCAGCCTCCTGTGCCTGACGCACGCCGTGGACTTTTTGGGTCTACGGCAAGCCCGTTCTCGCACGATGTTTTCCGTTCGAATGTTAAATGTGCACATAGAAAGAATGTCTATTGGTGCACAGCCAGGGATCGAACCTACGACCTCAGGGATGATCGCACGCTAAGGCCATTAGGCCAACACTGCTCAATGTATCATACCTACACATTAAGTTTTTGGTATAATCTATGACACCATAAAGCCGAACAAATTCTTTATATATTTCTTATATGTAAAAATGCGCAATTCCATATCAACACATAACAACAACACAAAAATCGGGAAAAAACATCCGTATTTTTGAGGTAAAATTTCGGTAGTGGGCTGATCGGTTTTAGAGACAGCATCGTTGGGTGCCGTTCTATACCACGGCTTATATTTCGATTCCACATTTGACATTAGCTACTGTCATTTTGTAAAATAATGATACCACATATGATAGTGTGCCATTTATGATTATTCAATATTGGTGTGCCAATTAAAGACTAAATTATTGATTTTTATTTAAATAAATACATAATTATTCACAATAATTATTTATTAATTAGTAATCGCTGCTTTATTTTATAAAAAGTTAATATTTTTGTTTTTTATTACTGAAAAAGTAATGAAATTAATAAAATTAATCGTGATAACTAAATTATCCGTTCAGAAATATTTAATTTCCTGATATACTTAGTTTCTATTAAATTAGTAGTTTAGATATACTCCTATAAACCAGAGGAATCGATTCGGAAATATTCCGTTTCCGTATCGAATAATTACGCAACGTCACTATTTAGTACTTTTCATAACGTTGCAACACTGAAATTGTCAAATCTTGAATCGAATTAAATGTTTCAGTATATAACCTAATTTGCTGAAGATTTTTTTTTCTGCTTTACCAAAAAATTCTGGTAATTATATTTTATTTCACTGTGTGCCTAATTTATTTTGTATATTTTTTTATTGTAGTCCAATTTTTAATTTTATTTTTTGTGACACTTATTACATTAACTGTCAATCATTTTAGATGGAAGATTATATAAAATATGCCGTTTACCAAAAACTAAGTTTGATGTGGTAAACTTAATCAATTAATAGCGTTATCTCAATCCAACACAAATTTTTTTGAAAACAATTAGTTTTGTTCGTAAACTCACCACCAAAAGGCATCATCATATTAAAAGGCATGGATGGGGGGTATGTCATCTGTGGCGTTCCCAGGAGACGCTCCATGGTTTGCGAGTGACTGTTCTGGGTAAATTGATTGGCTCGCATGTCCTGTAAAAAAATGTGTGTGTGTAATTGTACACACGTAAGAAGTGAAACTTCTTTATGACCTTATTTTTCGAAAAATTATCTACTATATGCAACTTTGGGGCCGTTCATAAAATACGTTCGCATACAAGGGGGGGGAGGGGGGAGGGGTCTGGCTGAGTGTGACAAGATGTGACAAGGGGGGAGGGGGGGTATAGGGCAGCGTGACGTTCGCCGTTTATTATTTTTGACATGAGCGCTAGCTCTGTGGCGCGACTCTAGCGGCGTTGCGATCCGTCACAACGGGTTTCTTTGTTTTTCCAATACTTGAGAGAGTAACGTTTCCACGTACCCTGCGCTCTCGATTCAGTACAAATGAAAATACTATTTCTCATGTATTTATTGTTATTTTATTCCTTCATTCGTCATTTAGCAGTGAACTAAATAATAAATGTTTTTAATTTTCAGAATTTGTCTACTATCATTTAGAATTTATCATACTCAGCAGGGGGGGGGGGGGTTTAAATGAGAAAAGTTTAACAAAGGGCTTTTATTATCATAGACTTGAATACACATAATATAATTATTTAATTTAACCTTATTACTACTACTAAGATTATTTACACTATTATTAGTATCATTGTTATCGTTATTATGTATTTTTGTTATTAATGACTTCGAATCTCTTCGAAACAACCGTGGTAGGGAAAACAGAAACAAACAAGAAAAAGATGGCGCTTAACGGAAGATTGTGACGCGTAACCGAAAAATGTAACGGTATTTTTTTTTCAAAAACATCTTACCGAATACCGTCGGAAGTGAAAAATAAAATAAATCTTTCGAGTCCTAAAAATGGGACCCATTTGGAAATAAATTGCCCATGGACACTCGATGCCAAATGGCACGCTAGTGCGTAGCTGTCCTTTTAACAATTCACCAAGCCCACAGAAGATTTAAATATAATACCTGATTAGATTTAGAATTCCAACATGGCGGCGGCATGTGAGGATACGGCATATTTGTAGCATTATCAACTGAAACAAAAATTGAGTAGACATTTTTTAAAGTGAAACTTTTATTACATCGTCTCAAACTTTTTGGTCTGTGTGGCGCATGTCGCGTGACGGTCGGCCGCGGAGTAGGGATAAAGTGAAAGGCACTCGTCATAGCAGCCAAAGCCAATATGGCGACGCACATAGTTCGCAGCAGCTGACCGTGTAGTGTATAGAATATTATTCATTTGTGCCAGTGCTCCAAGCTATTTTAAGATGTGTATATAATCTAAATAATTGTTAAGTATTATGTATGTCGTACTCTCTAAGACACAGAATTCAATAAAAATATTAGTTGGAGGCTTAGTCTACTTTTATTAGTCCCATTATCATTCCAATTTTCCAAGTATACAATCAAAATTGATAAAGCAATTTATACCCTTAATGAAATTTTTTAGATTAATGTCTATAATGTGAAAATAAGTTTCACTTTTACCGTGGTTTCATAAAATCACACAACATTTTTTTTCTCTTTTGAAGATGCATACCTAATGTACTAATGTAATATTATGAAACGGTTCTCCAATGATTGAAACGAGAACTTTCAGATTACAAGACACGATATCTAATTATCAAAATACATTTCTTCAAGCTTCCCTATGTTTGTATATATGTATAAGAAATTCAAGTTATAACGTAATTATCTACAAAGAGTAACAAAGAATCTACATTTATTAAAATCGATATTATAATTATCTATTCATAATCTGTGTATGTCATTTGTCAATTGACCTAATTTGTCAATTAATTCTTAATTATCGTAGACGGACTATGGTATAGACCAGGCATCAGCGTACAGCGTGTGAGATAACGAATATTATAATCCAACTATTTACAAAGGACACGAAGTGTGGCAACTACCTGACGTTGGTAACATGATTCGCAATTTAGTCGGTTTGCACTGTAAAATATGTTTGGAAATGTCGTCTGTTTGGAAGTGTTGTTATGTCGAAGTATTAATTCATTGAAGATAGCTTATTATTGACCAAAATACACATCCGAATGAATAATTCGTGAACAAAGTTACTGAGTCGTGACAAAATAAGCTACTTACCGATGAAAGGTTATGTTTGGTTATTTTAGTTTACTATAGCTTTTACAGCCATTATGCATCAATTCACCATGACTTACACTTTAAAGCGGTGAAAACTTGTTTACCACCAAGGGCTCGGTGGTAAACAAATAAAACCCGATACGCAAATAGTGACAGAAAAACTGATTCTCTGTTTCGCTCGCACTTAAGTATTTCACGTTAATGTCTTCTCTCTTTAGTTATTATTGTTATTTTAGAAGCTTATCTAGTTCTATACTCTATCTACGTTAATTATTGTAGAAGTCGTACGAACTCGAATTACCAGCATAATTCGCCAATGTTTTGGGTTTTATCGAACTATGACATCCGTTATGAGGATATTGATATTTTCCACCTCAACAAAAAAGGTGTCAAGAAGTACTTGAAGAAGCGGGAAGACTCTGATTTAGTTTAAGTAGTAATTTTAATTTCTATTTGTTGTTTCAAATGTAAAATGTCAGTTTTCTTTAGTTTTATTTAATGTATCTTTGTCTATCAATTTACTCGCTTGTTTTTTGTTTCATATGCGTCTTTATATATTATTTATCTATGTAATCTGTTTTAAATTCCTGTATTGTCATATATGTATAAGTTTAAACTAAAGCTGTAAGATTACTTATAATGAAATAAGTAATTTAAATACATTTTGTTTTTTTTTTGGGATTCACCTCTTCACTTAATTCCCAAGTAAAGGTATCAGACAGACCAAAATAAATAATAAAAAATATTCTTACCGTTTTGTGAAACAGGCGGCGTCATGTTATTCGGTTCCGGACGAAGTTCGTGTCGCGAACTGTTCACGCAATTATTTTGAACCAACTGTAAATATTATTATTAGGATTATACTTCTACATCTAAGATTTGTACCCCGCAAAATCACTGCAAAAATTTCACATATAAATTCTTAAATAATACTTCATACAAAATATTTCACTTCTGCATACATAGTCAGCTTTCATTAAGACGAAATTGGAAATATAATAGTATACAGCAGGTATAGGCAATCTTTGACATGTTGTGGGCCAAACTTAAGCATGCAAATACGTTCGCGGGCCACGTACTTAGTGCATCTTAAAGTAGTGATAATATTTTTTGCGATATAAGTCATGAAATAATTCGATAATAAATAAACAAACAAAAATCATTTATTCAATATATATACACGAACAATAACGAAAATAAACAAAAATAAACGAAGAGACACGAAATAAACGACATTACACGAAAATAAAAGAAGAGACATGAAATAAACGAACATAAACAAAAATAAACGAAGAAAAACGAAATTCCACGAAAATAGTCGAATATACACGAAATTACATAAAGATACGCGAAAATAAACGAAGAGACATTAAACGAAGAAAAACAAAATTACACGAAAGTAAACGAGATACACGAAAATAAACGAATATACACGAAATAAACGAATATTAACGAAATAAACGATGATAAACGAAATAAACGATGATAAACGAAATTCCAGGAAATTATCGAATATAAACGAAGAAAAACAAAATTACACGAAAGTAAACGAGATGCATGAAAATAAACGAATATACACGAAATAAACGAATATTAACGAAATAAACGATGATAAACGAAATTCCAGGAAATTATCGAATATAAACGAAGAAAAACAAAATTACACGAAAATAAACGAGATGCATGAAAATAAACGAATATACACGAAATAAACGAATATTAACGAAATAAACGATGATAAACGAAATTCCAGGAAATTATCGAATATAAACGAAGAAAAACAAAATTACACGAAAATAAACGAGATACACGAAAATAAACGAATATACACGAAATAAACGAATATTAACGAAATAAACGATGATAAACGAAATTCCAGGAAATTATCGAATATAAACGAAGAAAAACAAAATTACACGAAAATAAACGAGATACACGAAAATAAACGAATATACACGAAATAAACGAATATTAACGAAATAAACGATGATAAACGAAATTCCAGGAAATTATCGAATATAAACGAAGAAAAACAAAATTACACGAAAGTAAACGAGATGCATGAAAATAAACGAATATACACGAAATAAACGAATATTAACGAAATAAACGATGATAAACGAAATTCCAGGAAATTATCGAATATAAACGAAGAAAAACAAAATTACACGAAAGTAAACGAGATGCATGAAAATAAACGAATATACACGAAATAAACGAATATTAACGAAATAAACGATGATAAACGAAATTCCAGGAAATTATCGAATATAAACGAAGAAAAACAAAATTACACGAAAATAAACGAGATGCATGAAAATAAACGAATATACACGAAATAAACGAATTTATTTATTTATTTATTTATTTGGTGCACAAAACACATTATAATCTTTACAAAAATAAACTTAAAACTAATAGTTATGAACAGGATTCTAATGTAAAACCATGTGCACACTGCAAAATTAATGTTACATCAATAAAAGGCTCATAACTAACAAAGGTAACATAGTAAAAAAAAAAACAATAATAATAATAATAATAAGTTCCTCGACACCAATTTAACGTAACGTTAACCAGGACCACAAGGGTCAGCACTTAACCTACGATGGAGGATGTCTTTAACGACACTAATGAATTTATTGATGTTGCGACAGAATATGTCCACAAGTAAGTGGTTGCTCTTTGCCATCTCGTTATATTGACGAGCCATCCTGGTCAAAGGGTTGTAAAAAGAGATGTTATTCTTATAAGTTTGAAGGGAAAATAAATTGACTTCGTTAGCTCTACGGGCACTAAATCTAATGTTAAGGCTAATGTGAGCTAGTAGTTCGGGAGAGTCTATAATGGAGTGGGTGATTTTGTAAAGGTAAACTAAGTCGAAGACTATGCGTCTGGATTCTAATGGTTGAACTTTAAATTTCAGGAGTCTATCGCAATAATTTAAGTTAGACCGGCCAGGTTTTATACGATAACATAAAATTCTGAGAAATTTCCTCTGAATTCGTTCAATATCGTCAATGTGCACCTTATAATTCGGCGACCATATTGGACTACCGTATTCTAATATACTTCTTACGAGGCTGAAGTATAAGTACAAGGTGCTACGAGGATTTTTAAAACCTTTTGTGGATCTAAGAATAAAACCCAGTAGATGGTTTGCTTTAGACGTGATGTGACTATAGTGGGCACGGAATGAAAGCTTGTCATCGAACAGGATACCTAGGTCTTTTGCAACATCTGATCTGTTAACTAATTGACCATCTATGACATAGTTCCATACGATTTTGTTTCGTTTATTAGTAAACGATATGACAAAACACTTGTCTATATTTAAATACATGTAGTTCGTCTTGCACCATAGTGATACGGTATTGATATCACGCTGTAATGTTAAGCAGTCATCTAAATTAGTAATAGAAGTAAATATTTTTAAGTCATCTGCATATAAGAGACAATTGCAGGACAGTTGTTGAATAAGGTCATTAATAAAAACTACGAAGAATAATGGCCCTAAGTGGGATCCCTGAGGTACTCCCGATGTAACTGCGATAGGTGCAGAGATGAAGCCCTTTAACGCAACCAACTGAGTTCTAGAGTCTAGGTATGAGCAGATCCATCTATATAAACTGCCGTGGATACCATGTGACGCTAACTTATGACAGAGCAGATGGTGATTTACTTTGTCAAAAGCCTTAGAGAAGTCAGTGTAAACAGAGTCAACTTGGCCACCTGTGGCAAACACTTGACAGAGATAGTTTTTGTATTCCAGAAGGTTAGTGACCGTAGACCTGTTTCTAACAAAACCATGTTGCTTGTCTGAAAGAACAGGCTTAAAATGACTGAACAGATGAGTATACATCACTGACTCAAATAATTTAGCAGCGCAAGATAAAATACTTATCGGTCTATAGTTTTTACAATTGGACTTATCACCACTTTTATAAATAGGTATTATGTGGGCAGTTTTCCAGCGCTTAGGAAACACACCACTAGTTAACGATTTATTAAAGAGAACACATAATGGAATGGACAACTCCTTTCCGCAACTTTTTATGAAAATAGGAGGCAGAAGGTCAGGACCCGCCCCTTTGTTAATATCCAAACTATCTATTTTACGTTTGATATCTGTTACCGTAATAGAAAAGCCAGATAATATATTAAAATACGTGTTATTTACAGCACCAGATTGGTCAGTGTATATAGTTTTATTAGTTTTATCGTCAAAAACTGAACCAAAGTATCGCGAAAAAAGGTCACATATCCCCTGACCGTCTGTCTCAGAAGTATTTTCAAGTGTCATGGTGTGAGGCACTGAAATATGGCCTTTACGATTATTCACAAATCTCCAAAATGATTTTATGTCCTTGGCCAACGAGTCCTCGATGGATGCGATATACTTGTCGTAACAAATCTTGGTAAGAAATTTGCATCTCTCCCTCAGCAAAGAGAAAACGTCGTAATCGCGGGGATTCCCAAACCTCTTAAACCGTTTATGATATAAGTTTTTTTCTTTATTACATTTAATTAAGGATTTGCTGTACCAGACTGGATAAGATGAGAATTTGCTACAACAACTTGGTGTATTTCTTGATATTATTTCAAATAAAAGCTCATAAAAAGCTTCGGTGCACTCATCAATACAAGGGGACGATAAGATTTCGGACCAGTTCACAGACTGGAGTTCAGATTTAATGTTTTCAAAATTACATTTAGCAAAATTAAGCCGTTTAATGTTAGCGCGTTGAAGCCCTTTAGAAATCTGAATCGGAGAAAGAGTAATCAAAATTGCGGGATGATTTTTATCTAACAAACTTAATGCAAGTGTTTCATTGACACTTATACAATCTATATTAGAAAGCACCAAATCCAACAAGCGAGCGTTTGCATTTGTGATAAAGTTATGCTGTTTTAGATTACACAGTGACATTAATTCATTTAGTAGAAGGAGCTTCTTACTCGGGTTAGGGGAAATTGACAGAGAGGGATTAATCGAATCAGAGTAATCAGGTGTGTTAAAATCACCAATTAATAAGAAATTATCCAAAGGGAAACGATTAAGAAGTAAATTTTGGCAATGGCTATAAAAGAGTTCAAGCTTGTTAATTCTAATATCAGGAGGCAAATAGCAAACACATAAATTTATGCGAGAAGTGTCACGTGCTTCAGGAATAAGAGTAACCCAGACATCCTCCATATCACTATCCCACGATGCTTGACGGATGACCTGGTATTTTTTATGGACGGCGAGTAAAACTCCACCTCCCTCGGTTTTAGCACAGGAGGAATCCGCACGATCTCGTCTGAAGAGATTGTAACGGGCGTCAACAACTTCGCCATCGAAAACACTCATATTTAAGTTCGTTTCCGTCAAGCATATAATATCGAAGTTAGAATTTAACAGATTTAAAGAAAATTGAGTTAACTTGCTACGAATTCTGTTTACATTTTGATAAAATATATTAATCATTGTGGAAATAACGTGTGATTCAGTATATAAAAACAAAAATTGATCAAGTAACTTACTAAGCAATGATAAACAAACAAATTAGTAGTAGTAATAACAATTAAGACAATTTAGTGAAGGAATCATGACTTTTAATTAGAATGGCCGGGCTTGATTCATCCTTACGAACATAAATTTGGCCAAATCGCACCCAAACAAACCTGTAGTTCTTGTCAGTAGAAAATTTACGTGCCGCACGGTGTAACTCTTTAGCTTCAGGAGACAAATGTTCAGACAAGTATATCCTGCTCGACGACGAGCCGCCAATACCAATATCGGTAGTAGATAGTTTGGTGTCAGGGTGGGACTTATTGAAGCGAGTCAACGCAGACAAGAGTGTATCACGCTGACGCTGCGTTGAGAGGGTAACTAGTATGTTTCGCGGCCTTTTGGAGTTTGAGTCCATCTTAGCTACACGACGACATGCTTTAACATCACTCTCAGATACCACAACATTTAAACACTCACAGAGTTTTTTGAATAACTCCATCAGATTCTCAGTCTTGCTTTCGGGTACCTCGTGAATCTCGAGGTTTAAGTCACGTGAAATCTTTTCAACTGTAAATAAACGACTCTGGAGTTTTGATAACGTGTTTTGAGATTTCGTAAGTTCAGTCTCGAGTACCCTGATTCGATTGTCTTTGTCTGCAATATTTGACTTCAAATCATTTTGTTCTAAGATGATAAAATCCGTTGTCGTCGTGAAGTCAGCCTTTACCAACTCAACAGCTCGGCTAACCTCGTCGGTCACCATGTCCTTCAAGTCCTTTCTAAGCGCGGACCGTAGATTTAGCATAAACGATGAGTCAGGGGACAGTTTCAAGTCTATAAGTTTGCTAATACTGTCCAACGTAACCGGCTGCTTAGAAAAGTCAGCGCCTGCAGAAGTTTTCGTAGCAAAATCACACTCCGGCTCTTTACACGTCATTATATATGAGGAGGCGCTTGGTGATTGGTTATTGCGACCCCGCCGGACAGGAGTATTATCGTCATTGTTTTTACGCCGAGTTACATTCTGACACAGAGGACAATTAAGTGATGCCAATTGCTCAGCACTGAGCTGCTTAGTCGACCCGGCAGCAACATCAAGGCATTCATAACAAAACTTGCGTTTGCAATTATTACACTTTAAAAAATGATCGACATTTAATACGTTATTACAGCCATGGCACTTCATAGCTTGATTAGATTCACTATTATTCACTTCACTGATTTTACGTATTCTGTATTACTTCAAATTTGACTTATAAAAGCTAACACTATTGTTAAAAATTGAATAATAACACTTATAACACGGCTAATAATACTTTTAACACGGCTATGGACTACCTTCCACCACGGTTGAAAATGGAATGCGAATATTAACGAAATAAACGATGATAAACGAAATTCCAGGAAATTATCGAATATAAACGAAGAAAAACAAAATTACACGAAAATAAACGAGATGCACGAAAATAAACGAATATACACGAAATAAACGAATATTAACGAAATAAACGATGATAAACGAAATTCCAGGAAATTATCGAATATAAACGAAGAAAAACAAAATTACACGAAAGTAAACGAGATGCATGAAAATAAACGAATATACACGAAATAAACGAATATTAACGAAATAAACGATGATAAACGAAATTCCAGGAAATTATCGAATATAAACGAAGAAAAACAAAATTACACGAAAATAAACGAGATACACGAAAATAAACGAATATACACGAAATAAACGAATATTAACGAAATAAACGATGATAAACGAAATTCCAGGAAATTATCGAATATAAACGAAGAAAAACAAAATTACACGAAAGTAAACGAGATGCATGAAAATAAACGAATATACACGAAATAAACGAATATTAACGAAATAAACGATGATAAACGAAATTCCAGGAAATTATCGAATATAAACGAAGAAAAACAAAATTACACGAAAGTAAACGAGATGCATGAAAATAAACGAATATACACGAAATAAACGAATATTAACGAAATAAACGATGATAAACGAAATTCCAGGAAATTATCGAATATAAACGAAGAAAAACAAAATTACACGAAAGTAAACGAGATACACGAAAATAAACGAATATACACGAAATAAACGAATATTAACGAAATAAACGATGATAAACGAAATTCCAGGAAATTATCGAATATAAACGAAGAAAAACAAAATTACACGAAAGTAAACGAGATGCATGAAAATAAACGAATATACACGAAATAAACGAATATTAACGAAATAAACGATGATAAACGAAATTCCAGGAAATTATCGAATATAAACGAAGAAAAACAAAATTACACGAAAGTAAACGAGATGCATGAAAATAAACGAATATACACGAAATAAACGAATATTAACGAAATAAACGATGATAAACGAAATTCCAGGAAATTATCGAATATAAACGAAGAAAAACAAAATTACACGAAAGTAAACGAGATGCATGAAAATAAACGAATATACACGAAATAAACGAATATTAACGAAATAAACGATGATAAACGAAATTCCAGGAAATTATCGAATATAAACGAAGAAAAACAAAATTACACGAAAATAAACGAGATACACGAAAATAAACGAATATACACGAAATAAACGATGATAAATGAAATTCCACGAAAAAAAACGAAGAGACATGAAATAAACGAAGATTAACAAAATTACACGTAGATACACGACTATAAACGAAAATAAACGAAGAAAAACAAAATTACACGAAAGTAAACGAGATGCATGAAAATAAACGAAATTCCACGAAAATAAACAAATATAAACGAAATTTATATGTTTTTGGTTGGGTTTTTTCGAAATATCCCGTGAGTATAAATATCTAATGTTATATGTTTTTGGTTGGGTTTTTTCGAAATATCCCGTGAGTATAAATATCTAATGTTATATGTTTTTGGTTGGGTTTTTTCGAAATATCCCGTGAGTATAAATATCTAATGTTATATGTTTTTGGTTGGGTTTTTTCGAAATATCCCGTGAGTAAAAATATCTAATGTTATATGTTTTTGGTTGGGTTTTTTCGAAATATCCCGTGAGTATAAATATCTAATGTTATATGTTTTTGGTTGGGTTTTTTCGAAATATCCCGTGAGTATAAATATCTAATGTTATATGTTTTTGGTTGGGTTTTTTCGAAATATCCCGTGAGTATAAATATGTAATGTTATATGTTTTTGGTTGGGTTTTTTCGAAATATCCCGTGAGTATAAATATCTAATGTTATATGTTTTTGGTTGGGTTTTTTCGAAATATCCCGTGAGTATAAATATCTAATGTTATATGTTTTTGGTTGGGTTTTTTCGAAATATCCCGTGAGTATAAATATCTAATGTTATATGTTTTTGGTTGGGTTTTTTCGAAATATCCCGTGAGTATAAATATCTAATGTTATATGTTTTTGGTTGGGTTTTTTCGAAATATCCCGTGAGTATAAATATCTAATGTTATATTTTTTTGGTTGGGTTTTTTCGAAATATCCTGCGGGCCAAAAAAAAATATTTAAAAGCTGGCAATACACGCGAATCTTGTGGAAAGGCGCTAATGGGTGTCAATTATAAGCCAAGCTCTGCATATTTGTCCCCCTGTTCTAAAATTATCTTTGCCATAGATTCCACTCTAATACGTGTAAAAGTACAAAAGAAAGAAAGAGACAAGAGGAAGAGGTAGAAGAAAAGAGAGACAGGGACAAATAGTACATTAGTTGAAGGAAGGTTTATAAAAACTACGTATAATGAAAATACATACGTGCTCGTTGCCTTCGAGACGATCTTGTGTTCGTCGACGCTGTCGGTTCCGTTGATTAGACTTGCCTCTTGACGCACTAGAATTTTATCAAAACACCTTTTATTATATAAAAATAATGAGCTATTACATTATCGTCCATGCGTCGGGTACTCTTCCCCTAAAATATGGCGAGGGGGCCGATGGCTGGCCATGCGCCATACTAGTGAACGGGTGCAACTTGTGGTGACTGGTCGTACTTGAATTCGTGTATGCGGTGATATTAGTTGTCTCTTCTACGTATTTGCGTTGTGTGTTGTGTTATTCTCACGAGTATGTAAATGCCTGCTCCTATTTCACCATGCCTCTTGCTGATAGAGGACAAATCTTTGTTTTAAATTTATTTTATTATTCTTTATTACTCAAGATGTCATATGGAAGATGGTGTAATGGTTGCAGCTCCTTACAAGCATTATGTAAAAAAAAAACTTGGCGACTAAAAGAGTGGCGGAGAGTTTATTGCCAGTTCTTCTCTTCCGTTCTACGCTCTCGATTTGAGAACTGGCAGTAAATGTAAAATTAGAAACATTTAAATACTTTAAATTTCTTTATTTTGACGTGCATGAGTATACATTATATTACCAACATGTATAAATGATTTTTGATTTGATTTGATATATTAGTGACTGGAACTTGAGCTATAAAAATTGATAATTTTATCCAAATATCGGTTTTCTGTCTGGCGTCTTATGAGACGTACGATGCATGTAAGTTGTTTTTGTTTTATCATTGTTTATTTTTAGGGAAAAATTCAAAAACACGCCAAGTACAGTTTTTTTTTTAAATATATGTTCTGAAATGTGCGTTATATGGGGAAATACGAAAGACTAAATAACACTTTTACATACTATAAATAGCCTATGTTGCGATAGATTAAAGTGAAATAAATACCTGTCAGTATCGCTACAGTATGCACTCGCAAGTTGGGACGGGGCTGTGTTTGAACGGCTGCCTAGCGCGCTGTCACCGCCACCCTGACATTAATTTTTAATAAGTAATAAAATATCGTATTCCTTTAGAAATACGCTCTAAAAAAATTTTTGCCCCAAGTTAAACATACAAAATTTCTGGGACAAAGGTCCCAGATACACAAGTCACAAAGAAAAAAATGTTTATTTTGGAATATAAGATACAAGTTTAAATCGGTAGACATCGATACTCATCGACAAAGAAGACAGAGGCTGTAGGACGAGAGAAAAGTGTCTTGAGTACTGTCAACGAAAACGAAGAATGCTTTGAAAGCGCTAGAGATTTAAGTGCGATTGGCGTTGTTGACAGCACTTGAGACTATGATTAAGTGCCATTGAAGTTCTAGTTAAAAATAAAAATAGCAAAAGAAAGCAAAGCTCTCAAAAATAAACATAGTTCATAACTATGTAATTTTTTGTAGGAATCCTCGAAAGTGCATTTCGGTTTCAAGCATAGACAATGTGTAAAAGTAAATAATTACTCTTGACGTAATCACCAAATAAGAAAATCAAAGACATCCCCTACCCCCTACAGTGTTTACTTGTACTTAAACGGCCCCCTACGTTTAGCCCCCCATATTTTATTTACACAATCAAATAGCTGTTACACCTACATGTCACAGCTATTTGATATTTCAATCTTCTTTTAAGTATCTGTGTCCTCTTTTTTTTCTAAATTGTCTTCATCTTATTATTCATATTACATGACGTACGTTCGTTACGTTATTTCTTGCATAACATAGGTTGGTTACATGGTATGATAAATAAATGTACCTTCTAAAAACGACTACTACGGAACACAAAGTGGATGAGTTTTGCATGAATCTATTTTTTTTTGACGTGACAACGTCTTATAAATTGGTTTGCCGGGGGACACTTCAAGAAACTGCGTTACGCTCCGCTCACGTTATGCGCTTACAATGAGAGCGAGTGAGAGGCACGCGTCCCTTCCACTCGGGCATGGTTAGCCAGAGTTAGTTAGAGAGACAGACATAATGTTTTAAATTGTTACTATTATTTCATCCTTCTTCCTACTATACGAATGAATATTCACATTAAAATTATTTTACCACTCAAAGTCGTTGTCACGTAAAACTTTCGCCCGTATACCGACTTTACAGGCAACCAATTTTTTTAAACATAGGTCACTTTATTCGTTACATAATCAAAACAAATACATACAAAAGTCCGGCAACGCACCAACTAATGTGCCTATGGGCTGCGATGATTGACTTTTTTGGGCGTTCCTGGGCTCAATGCTCATATTATAAAAATATATATTATTTACAATGCAAATGTTTAACTTACTCTGAAATTTTCCGTTTCTCTAGAATGCTGCGAATCAATCTGAATATGTTCCGATGATTCGGCTTCTTCAGGCTCACTGTGTCATAAAATAACGTTACTAGGTAAAAAAAACTGTGTACGTGGTATCATTTTATAATAAATTTGATTATCAATTATTCCTTAAAGATCACCTTCAAATATATTTAGGACAATGTATAGTAACTAACACAATAGTAACCCTTTATAATAAAATCCCGATCTATGGATTTAATTACCCAAACACAACGCATAAAAAATATTCTAACCGATTAGGATTTCGATTCTGCAGAAGCCCGGGGGTCTAGTCAAGACAGATTAACAGTAGTGTATGAAGAAAGTCGAAAACTAAATTTGTATGAAAATGACAGCTGTAGTTGGTACCAACTGTCGACACTAGCTGTCATTTTCATACAAATTTAGTTTTCGACTTTCTACATACACTACTGTTAATCTGTCTTGACTAGACCTCCTGTACATATTTTGACACGACTCCGAGTTTTCAACTAAGACAGCGCACGCTTACAACTGTTACCCACACTCTCAAATCACTCTCAAATACAAAAAGGAATTATACGCACACATAC
This sequence comes from Pieris mannii, assembly GCA_028984075.1. Taxonomy (NCBI): domain Eukaryota; kingdom Metazoa; phylum Arthropoda; class Insecta; order Lepidoptera; family Pieridae; genus Pieris; species Pieris mannii. The sequence continues at coordinate 6,326,470 of CM054797.1, forward strand.
TTATACAATCACACATACTTAATGTTTTAGACGACCATACTTAATGTTTTCTTTATAAAATCTTAGACATGTACCATGTACAATTATTCCATATGTATTCCATGCGTAGGCCATGCAGCACCACTATGTGGAATCAGCTGCCCACTGAAGTATTTCCGAACCAATTCTACTTAGGATCCTTTGAGAAAAGAGCGTACCAATTCTTGTAAATCGGCAACACACATGCGAGCCTTCTGGCAATGTGAGTGTCTATGGGCGACAGTATCACTTAACATCTGATGAGCCTCCTATTGCATAAAAAATCTTTCCTAGTGTGTTGTATTAGCGTTAGAACAATTTTGTCACAACACTTATGTTCGATTTTTTCACTTATCACTGTTTAGCACTTACGTGCAAAACTCACACACACATATATATATATAAATATCTTACTATATAAAAATTAAATAATTTGTATGGTTTCTTTAGCAATACTAACCTATAGGACTGATTAGCGACGGACACCGCGCGGGAATCCACCTTAACTTGCGGCGATTCCGAGCTCGCGTTCATTACCTGAAGATGAAAAACTAAATAAATCATGATATAAATAAGTTTTTACAACACTACTACAAGAAAACTATGCAATTCTGATATATAAACTGAAATAACAAAAATCTAACTTGAATACTTATTACGTACGAAGATTCACGTACACGTTCACGTATAAACACACACGACCATTAGAGTCCTTCAAAGAGGGTAACAACGCCGGCAACTCACTCGCCAGCCCTGGTTTTAAGTGTCTATGGGCGGCGTATCACTTAATATCGCATTAGTTTCGTTTGTACTCTGCTTTATAAAAAAAACTCGCTATTAGAAATAATTGTATTTGCGCCATCTAGCGTCGATAATAATAACCAATTTTTAAGTATCTACATATATTTGTTACATCCTTTTAAAACAGGCCAAAGAGACCGGATCGCCTACTGCAGCTATGAAAATCAACTTTCTGAAGGCTATATACGACAGATAAGTCAAATTTTTTTATTTCTAAAAAGACAAACAATTTCCCAGGATTTTTTGGAATCCGTATCATTTCCGCTATCCTGAACTTCCAAAAATATCGGTTCAACCATTCAAGTGCAGTGGCAACCAAACAGAAATATTTTTTTAATATAAAATTAGATTCTCCAACAATTACCTCTTTATTAAGCAAAAGCTCCAATTCCCGTTGCTTCTCGGCAAGCAGAGCCCTCAGTTGCATCTGCCTCCTTTCTGCAGGCCCCGGGCAGGACACACTGACTTCCTCATTAACTTTCTTCGGCTTTCGACTTGCTTCAGCAACTAATCAATAATTGATATAGTAAGAAAAATATCTTGGTTGTCATGAACTACGGCGTCTGAAGGAAATATGTATTTTGTCCGTTTTCTTTCATAGAGAATGGGACAGACGTTGGACCACAATCCTTGATATTAAGTGATCCAGCCATCGAAGGGAGCCAGCCCGTTCAAGAGACATGCGTCTCTTTTGATGAACACATTTATTTATTTTAAAAATATTTTGATCATGTTAAAAATATAACGCGCTTATTTCGAAATAAATATTTGTGAATAATTATATATTAGAGCAGTGTTGGCCTAGTGGCTTCAGCGTGCGACTCTCATACCTGAGGTCGTATGTTCGATCACCGGCTGTGCACCAATAGAGTTTCTTTCTATGTGCGCATTTAACATTTGCTCGAACGGTGAAGGAAAACATCGTGAGGAAACCGACATGTCTTAGACCCAAAAAATCGACGTGTGTCAGGCACTGGAGGCTGATCACCTACTTGCCTATTACATTTAAAAATGATCATGAAACAGATTCAGAAATCTGAGGCCAATTGGCCAATCCAAGACCTACAGAGGTTGTAGCGCCACTGATTTTTTTTATCATGTTACGCCACAGACGTATAACTTCTAACGCGTGTACGTACACACGATTTTTAGGAATTGAGCGTTGGATTTCATACTGCATTATAATTATAGTTTATCTGACTGAAATCGTCATTTAAATACCTTTATTTGTAACGAAATCCTTGATACGAGCCCGTTCGCCCATTATCTTTTCAGTCTCCATACGCAACTCCTGCGCCAGCTCTTGAAGTGAATTAATATTTGCTTCGTGGCCTGTAAATTCATTCATTGATAAAAAAGGGTTACCTGATATAAAACTAAAACCCTCCAAAATGTTGAGGATAAAACTAAATTAAAAAACAATATGTACATCTGTACGTATAGGGACGCCCAGAACCGACGCAGATGGCAAAATATGAAGGAGCCCTTTACCAAATCAAATAAAAAAAAAAATTATATACCTTGTGAACGTCAAAAAAGAAATATACATTGAATGCTTCTAATTTTACATTTACTGCCAGTTATAAAATCAAGAGCGTAGAGAAGAAGAAGAAGGAGGAAGAGAAGAATAGGCAATAAACTCTCTGCCACTCTTTTTAATAGCTAAGTTTTTTTCTTTTACACAACGTTTGTAAGGAGCTGCAACCATTACACCATGTTCCATATGACATCTTGAGTAATAAAGATAAAATAAATTAAAAACAAAGATTTGTCCTGTATAAAATGGATGAAATAAATACACAGCATACACGAATTCAAGTACGACCAGTCACCACAAGTAGCACCCGTTCACGAGTACGACGCATGGCCAGCCATCAGCCCCCTCACCATATTTTAGAGAGAGAGTCAAACCTGACAAATGGACGCCTACGCAAAATCGGTCCAGCTGTCCAGAGAAGATTAAATTTTTTGTTAGTTTTTTTTACTTACTTTGCTGTGGTTGCATTTGCCGATTCTGGACATGATTCTGGGTCCGTTGCGAGTGGTTTTGTCCTGAGTGCCCGTTCGTGAACTTGTGCCGATGCGGTAGTGAGTTCAAAACCCGACAAACGCTGCCTTCCCCGGACCATCCACCCACACTGCCCGATTCCGACTTACTGTAAAAAGTATAATAATCTAATTTTTTTTCTGATTTGTGTTAGTGTTTTGATTCATGATGCACAAAAACATACACTATACAATAAGCCAATACGATAATGTCGAAAAACGTGACGTTGAGTTGAACGTGACATCTTCATTAGAAAATACTTATGGAATGGTTGCATTTTTCAAAAGAAAATTTTAATTTTATTTGTTTGTTAGATATTTTGTATGGATATGGAGAAGGAGGTAAATGGAAATCACAATTGAATTGATCAAGTTACATTGATTTGTACGCACAAATACAATTATGCCAATTTTTTTACGAACAAACGCGGAGGCCGTTTATGCTTCTTATCGCTCCTTCCGCGCTCTCCCTTGCACTTCAAGCCTCAAATGGAACGCCTCAGAGCGAGGTAACGCCGCATGAGTTATGTTTTTTCGTGCAGCCGGCTCCATCGAATTATAAGACGTTGTCACATAAAAAAAATTAAACACATTCGACTCTCGATACTTTTAATATTTCCGTTCCGTTGAAAAATAATCGATAAATTTGTTGTTGCGTTTGTTTGAAAGCTATAGTCCTGCCCCTGGCTTCCCTTCTCTTTTAAGTCTTCTTTCAACCGTAAATAAGTCATGTTAATGTTTGATGATGACAATGATAGCCTGAAGTCAGTCACTTAAAAAATATAACGCGATTTTCGAAATAAAAATTTGTGAATAATTTTATATACATTAAAAAAAAAAACAATAAATAAGTAGGTTACATTAGTTATGACGCAACGGGCGGCCTTATCGCTAACAAGCGATTTCTTCCAGGCAACCCTTATATGGACCAATAAAAAGAAGAAACACATACAGAGGATAAAGGATAAGAAATGCATAATATATTAAGAAAAAGATAGTAAAAATAACATAACCATAAGTATGTATATGTATTTATATATATAAGTCTACTTGAGCCGACTGGAATTGCTAGAGACGATGGCAAGAGACCGGACGGTATGAGTTTGATTCCATGGAGGATGGGTCGGGTTTTGGTATGGGATGCCACCTGTTTAGACACACTGGCCCATTCCAGTCTTCATGGAACCAACAACAGAGCTGGTGCGGCTTGTGATGCGGCTGAAAAAGCTAAAGCTTGCAAATACAGGGGTCTAGGCTCTGAATATGATTTGGTCCCATTCGGTGTCGAGACCCTTGGTCCGTGGGGTCCTAGCACGTTAAGGCTTTTTTAGGGAATTATCAAAAAGGTTAGTCGACATCACAGGAGAACGAAGAGCTGGCAGCGACCTCGCACAAAGAATTAGTCTAGCTATTCAAAGGGGGAACGCTGCCAGTATATTCGGAACCTTGCCTAAAGGGACTCCTTTTAATCATATATTTTAATTATTAAATTTTAAGGTTAGTTATTAGGTATATTTTTATGTATTATGTTAATTGTTTTGAATACTATAACTATATATTATTATATTATATTATTGTCTCTAAGAAAACTCACTTGTCGTGTATATTATTAGAATGGGACGGCATATGGAAGGTGTCTTCCGTTGTTCCAGATAAATGATCCACTTCAAAGGTTTCAACTGACCTCATGAGATCTAAAAAAAAAGATTAATTTTCATATATAACATAACTATTGTCTATGCCACAGCATGCATACAGTTAAACCCGTTTACGACATCGTTTTTTTGTAATTTTTTGGCAAGACGTCATCGTTTAGAATAACAACTCTCCCTAATTGTCTGTGTCATCATCCGTCTCTTTTTATCATTAATATGCCAGAAAAGGACGAAAGAGTGGCGTTATGAAAATGTGGATAAAACAGGACTTTAAGGAGAGTAACGTAAACTTACTTATAAATAATCATCAATTAATCATAAGGTCATCCATTATTGATATTTTTACGGCAGTCACGTGACACAAAACGGTCGCAAACTAGTCCTAAATAATTGCCTTCGTCTATCTAACCCTTATACCGTCATAAAATTTGTCGAAGGACTTCATCAAAATATAATAATACTAGTGACCCGCCCCAGCTTCGCACGGGTGCAATGCTGATGAAAAGCAGGTTTTTATTATGTATTGTTATTTCCGTCGCTGGAAAGCTCCGATAATATACGCGACATATACCATATAGACATATACCATCACGGACTTTTCTGTAGACCTTTTTAATGTGTACAATACTTAGAACATTATTTTAATAAAACTCGTAGGGTTCAGCCTGCGTTTGCAATGTAAGCGGTAAAAATGTAATTATTTACGACATCACATTAGAAACCTCAAAAATAACAGTACTTCTCCACTATTTAATAGATGTTATTAAACATATAAATCTTCCTCTTGAATCACTCTATCTTTTTAAAAAAACCGCATCAAAATCCGTTGCGTAGTTTCAAAGATTTAAGCATACAAAGGGACATAGGGACAGAAAGCGACTTTGTTTTATACTATGTAGTGATATATTTGTGTTATTTAAGAATTATATAGTAGTATTTACCGGATTGAAGCTAATACATAGCTTCAATCCGGTAAATAAGTGTTTTCTTTAAGAATGAAATGTTTGTTTACGTGTTCACTGGAATTTTACGTCAGACGTGCGACGCCATCTTGTATCACGTTTATATACCTTTGTAATGGATTTTCAAAATTAGTTTGAATTTTAACAGTCCATACTTAATTAACAATAACATTTAGATCTTAAAATCTTGTCAAATAGCTTAATGTAATAAATATGAATGAATTATAAATATATTAATATAACCTTTGGTTTTTTGTAAGGCCGTCTTAATAGCCTTGATTTCCATGAGTTTGAAGGGATCTTCATTCTTCATATTGACACCAGACTTGTTGCCTGAAAATAAAACACAATAAATTAAACTAAACGTCTTATCGCACTCAAAGTACTTTCGTCTCTTTCTGTCAAATTGTGGTTATTGCATGATGAACAGAGACAGATGGATTGTCTATGCAGAAGAGGGTAAGTTCGTCTTATTGCACTTAAAATACTTTCGTCTCTTTCTGTCAAATTGTGTTTACTGAGGGATGAACAGAGACAAATAGATTATCTATATAAAAGGGGGGTACGTCCGTCTTATTGGATTCAAAATACTTTAGTCTCTTTCTGTCAAATTATGTGAACTGCGTGATGAACAGAGACAGATGGATAATTTATGTAGAAGGGGGAAAGTCCGTCTTATTGGACTCAAAGTACTTTCATATCTTTCTGTCAAATTATGTTTACTGCGTGATGAACAGAGACAAATAGATTATCTATATAAAAGGGGGATACGTCCGTCTTATTGGATTCAAAATACTTTAGTCCCTTTCTGTCAAATTGTGTTAACTACGTGATGAACAGAGACAGATGGATAATTTATGTAGAAGGGGGAAAGTCCGTCTTATTGGACTCAAAATACTTTCGTCTTTTTTTATCAAATTTTGTTTACACTGTGATGAAAAGAGACGAGGATGATTTGTGTTAACCCGTCCCAAAAAATTACCACAATTTAAAAAAAAAACATATTTATTTACAAAATTGTTATTTACACTATATTTAAAATTTGTATGTGAAAAATATACATATAATATTTAATAGTAATAATGTGTGACGTTAAAAAAATCCTTACTTAGATGTTTCCAATTGAAGTAGTGTTAGTGAACGATGTAGTTTTTAATTAAAAAAAACTATTCTAACAATTTTCTCAACTATATTAACGTCTTTGACATCGTTTCGATTGGAAAAGTATCTTAGACAAATGAAATTAAAACAAAGAAATACCAATCTCAATATGAAATTTAAATACATACATTTTCTGGACGGCTCGTCCTCCCCACTGTCTTCACCCGAACTGGAATAGGTATTTTGAGCCACACCCATACTTGTCGCCATTTGCAATTTTTGGAATTCGGTAACCTAAAAAATATGAGTAACGATATAATAACTTCTTTTATTTCAAATTTGTTGATCCTTTTTTTAAATACTTTGTTAATATAACACTCTAGATGCTTCGTTGCTGACCACGACGCTCAGACATGAGCTGCCGACTAAAGAGAGAGAGAGAGAGACTTTTTCCTTTTCTTAAATACTATGTTACTTAATTTTCTTAAGTAACATAGTATTTAGTTATTAGTAGTTATTAGTTTTTGGCCCTTCTTTCGATTGGCAACATAAAAGTGGGGGTGTTTTTTTTACATATAAGTCGGTTCGATTCTCAGACAAGGTAAGTAATTTTGAATGCAAAAGAAAAACTAGGTACTAACTCTAAAAAATAACAAAGTCTTCTTTCAGTAAAATACCCTATGTACAACATTTAAGGTACTTTCCTCTCATGTCCCATAACTTTATAACCGAATTAATTCGTCAATGCACAAAAAACGTGTTTACAAGTATGTTACGTCAGGGGCCGTTCATAAAATACGTTCGCATACAAGGGGGGGGGGAGGGTTCTGACTGAGTGTGACAAGATGTGACAAGGGGGGAGGGGGGGTATAGGGCAGCGTGACGTTCGCCGTTTATTATTTTTGACATGAGCGCTAGCTCTGTGGCGCGACTCTAGCGGCGTTGCGATCCGTCACAACGGGTTTCTTTGTTTTTCCAATACTTGAGAGAGTAACGTTTCCACGTACCCTGCGCTCTCGATTCAGTAACAAATGAAAATACTATTTCTCATGTATTTATTGTTATTTTATTCCTTCATTCGTCATTTAGCAGTGAACTAAATAATAAATGTTTTTAATTTTCAGAATTTGTCTACTATCATTTAGAATTTATCATACTCAGCAGGGGGGGGGGGGTCATAGTTTTTGTGACGAAATATTTCTAGGGGGGGTCACAAAAAGTGTGACACAGCGTGACAATGGGGGGGGGAGGGGGTCAAAATAGCTGATTTCAGTGTGACGTATTTTATGAACGGCCCCTCATAGGATGTGCGACGCCATCTTGCATTGCGTTATGGCGGGTTGTAATTATTACAACTAAAATAATTCGTATAAATTATTTAGTCACTAGTAATCTTTATTCATGGAACTGCCTATCAACTCTTATAACCTGTATTAGGGTTTTGTGGTCTTACCAAGTTCTCCATATGTTGTTTCTTGAGTTGAAGATCACGCAATCTCCTATGCAACATTCGTCCTCGCTCCTGTAAGACACCCTCTGCATCTTCTTCCGCGTCACTTCTGTGACCTGCCTCCTACATAGAAGCAATATTTTAAAGCAAATTATTTCATAACCAGGGGACGAAAAAACAATAATTCCAAGATAAAATGGGGACTTTCACCAAAATTTCTTCGCTAAACTACATTTCTTAATTGAATTGCTGATTAAAGAAGTTTTAATAAAAAAATATCAAAGGAAATTAGAGTTTTTTTTAACTTTTGTGGGGGCAGCCCTGATTGCCCTTACCTGTCACCCTGATTTTAAAATATACAAATAATTCCCGTCATATTATCTATGACACATTTCTTCAACAAACTCTGGTGAAACTTTCGATAAGCATTTTGATTCAACCTCACAAAATATCATATTAAGATTATATCCGAGAAATTTGAGGTCAAACTAAACTGTTCATAACCTCCTTTCGCATTTTTTTTTGTTGGTTATGGTATTTTCTTGTCTTTGGTTATATTTTTTTTTCATAGACATAATTTTGAAGTTAAAAAAATTTATGAATACAAAAATAAACAGTGATCTTGTTATACCTCGCTGCTAGCAATATTTCCATCCCGTATCGAGAACCGATCCTCCTGGTGCTGAGAATGATTCGAACGTGTTTCGTTAGAAAACACATCTTGGGGAAGAGTTGTCGCCACTCCTATTTGATTGGTCGCGTACATACGGTTCGGGTTCGTATAATTCGCGTTAACATTCTGAAACGCAAATATTCCGTCAACTGCGAACTAAAAATAACATACATAAGGCATAATATTCCGAAAGCAGACACCTTTTTAGAATGTTATTTAATTCATGCTTTTTTTCGGATCAAATTCCATATTACGTTCGCGATATATAAATAAATAAAGTCAGTAAGAAAAATGTCTGCCATGAAATTTTTTTTTGACCCAAATACAGCTACGGGTAATTGATTTAGCATAGATTTTTTTACAAATTTAAACCCCTAATTCTGAAAACGTATCATCGTACGACCTATTCGTATCAATACGAAATACGAGCAAATCATACACTTAAATGCTGTAATTCTCTATATATGTGACAACGCTGTCAATTTCAGCGGTAATTTTGACAAAGTGTCAGGCGGAAACAAATGCCAGTTGACAATTGATATTTTTCACGTCACTTTTAATGTTTAAATCACTGTTTAAAAAAAACTCTTGGTCTTCAATCTTATAATTCTACTAATAAATAAATTTATAATACTAATAGGCAACGCACTGGCCAGCTCTCTGGCATTGATGTCCGTGTGAGTGTCCATGGGCGGCGGTATCACTTAACATCAGGTGAGCCTCCCGCCCGTTTGCCCCCTGTTCTATAAAAAAAAAGGTCTTAGAACATTAATACCTGAGGATTTGAAAAGTTCTCATGTGATGTAGATGGATGATGCATCTCTTGGCTTTGTTTATTTAATTCTTCCAATTGCTGTTTGGCCTCCTCCTGAAAGTGATTTTAGTATTTGTGTTTAAATGTCTGTTGAACGCACCTTGTGTTATTTTTTATTTTTAGAAGCTACATACCAACATGGAACACTTTACTATATTATATCCCCCAAATTTATCTCTAAAAATCTTCAAGGAATAAATAAACAATATCGAATTGGTCCAGCGCTCTTCGAGTTTTGTGAACTAAGTTTAATGAAACGTCATCGATCCAAGTAATTTGCCTAGCTGTTTTATCAACTGGCTGAACATCTTTCAGGCCGCTAGTTAAACGGCTAGGCTGTTAATTGAATGGCTAATTAAGCTGCGAGATAGATATGCATAGTCCCCAGATTTCGTTGAAATATTAGGATCAAGTTAAATAATTTCCATTTAAAATTACCTGATATTTAATCAGCATCTTCTGTTGTTGTTTCAAGGCGCTCAAACGCATCTGAGACATCTCCATTTTGTTCTTTATCTCATTTTGCCACAACTCATTCTCGCTGTATGCAGATCCATTACTTTGAACCGATACGGGTCGAACTACGACTTCTTGCTGTAAAATTAGAACAAATTTTAATATATTAAATATTTTAATTATTTACCTGTGTGATTTAAGGATTAGACCTGTTAAATGGCTCTTAAATTTATTTAAATTAGAAATATTTGTTTTGTCTTTCTTTTAGAGTTAAGCTGCAATAAATTGTAAATTGGGGAGACATTTCTTTTAAGATACACGGATATTACGCAGAATTTTAGCAATACATTTTTTATATGACAGGAGGGCAATAAAAGACAGGTGCCGCAACTCATGTTAGTTACGTGATGTACGTTGCAGGCTTTTAAATATATTTGGGAACACAAACGAAAAGTTTGAATAAATTTTAAAATTTCAGCAATGTAAAATGGCTTAGGTTGTCGGAAGCCTAAGTCTAAATTTTATTTTTGAAGGTAATAATGGTTCAAAGTATTAAATGTTAGATTCACTAAAATCCAATGACGTCTGTTAAAACGGTGAGTAACACACATAGGCCATGCAGCCAACAACACTAACACACTAAAGAACCTTTTCGTCATTATTATTCGCATCTTTAGTAATACTTCTCATATCTTCTATAATCGCGATTTTTTCTGTGCACGATTTTATATTTTTCTTTAACATTTCGTTAAGGATTTCGTCATCTTTATCTGCATAATGTGTTTCTATTTCCTTTATTTCTACTCCACTAGTCTCAGTCTGATCTAAATCCTTTACATTTTTGTCTTCATTAATCTTTTTAAGCGAATTTGTTTTATTGATTTGTTCGTTTTCTATATTTGTTACTTTTTTCGCAGGAACGTTGGGTTCACTTAAACAATTTACTGTGTTATCTTCGCTTGTTTCATGTTCCCTTTGCGTCTGACTGTGTTCTTCACTTGTGATTGCTTGTGGAGGATCTTCTAACGCACTTAAGGCTTCGGAATTCTTTTCTAGAAGAAGTATTTCTAGTTTCTGTTCACTTTCTTTTAACTTCTGTATCATTTCAAGGAGTTCATCATATTCCTGTTTGGTGTGCTCTACGAATGCCTAAATTAAACGTAATTGAAATTTATATTGACTTTAAGCAACATTCTTGTTTAATAATTTAAAAGGAACCATTTATCACAACCAGCTCAACTAACTTTTGAAGGAATATTTTAATATGCAGTCATATAAATACATACCTCATCTTCAGAGTTACGCATAGTGTCAACAAGAGACGAAGTTACTCTTATATATTCCCTAATTTGGCCGAGTCTTCTTTCCACTGAAGCTGCATCCGGGCAGACCGCCACAATGGCCTCTCCAAGAGCACGGGCCGATTCTCTATGCACCTATTGACAAATTCAATCAAAAAGTAGATTAAGTTAGGTATATAATTATTAAACTATAGCTAATATATATCACACCAAGTGAATAACAACTCTCGGGCTCTCTTGAGATTAATGAGTAGTCACCAGTATATAAAAAACTGTAACGCTACAAACTCTTTAGGTTTGGGCCTCAGATTTCTGGAACTGTTTCATGATAATCAATTTAATTGGCAAGTAGGTGATCATAATCCTGTGCCTTACACACCCTCTACATATTGGGTATATGTAGAGGGTGTGTAAGGCACAGACTAAGACATGTTTTCCTCCCGATGTTTTCCTTCACTGTTCCAGCGGATGTTAAATGCGCACATAGAGAGTCCATTAGTGCAGCTGGGGATCAAAACTACGACCTCAGGGATGAGAGTCGCACACTAGGCTGACCCTGCTCTTGTTAGCCAAAAGAATGTGTTTAAAATGCAAAAACTGCCATCTAGTGAACACCATCAAAATTAACTTATTCATAAACCATTTTGTCCATTATTTTAATTCCATAATAAAAACAAGCAAGTAAATAGTTTTGTTTTCTTACTGAGTATACATTACAAAACTTTATAAGTTTACACAATTTAAATAATAATTTATACTTACATGATTATTTTCATTTATATTATTGAAACTTCCTTGTCCTTGGTCATACATATTGTTCATCATATTTACAGCTTTGGTTGATGATCGACTGTTAGAAACGGAAGCTGTGTTGTTGTTAGAATTATTATTACCTTCAAAATTATGTCTATTTGAATTCAAATTCCTGGCAAAATTCTTTCTATTCTGATTTTGAGCCTGCAAAGTTTATATTTATATATTTTACTTATTTATTTGACAAACATGGTTTTGTACATATCTTAGAAAAAAATTATCTAATTGAAAATTTCATCAAAATCAGTCTAGTCGTTTATGAAGACCACACAAAATAGAGATGATTAAAATTTATTAAGATTTGAAGTATTAACTTATAAATTTGCTTGGTCACATGGATATAACAATATAAGAATCATAACAAAGAGATTTTTGTGTTAAATGATAAAGAAGTATGCCTAGTATGCCTAGTTTGACAAAGTAAAATAAATCTGGAACAACAAAAAATTCAAATAGAAGATATTGCCAACAGCTTCAATCATTTAAATGCATACAAAATTTCAGTTAAATTTTTGTTGCAGTTAGTAAGTGAAGGATATACAAACATATACATACAGTCGTGGTCAACTAATTAGGAACAAATATAACACTAAACAATATTAAATATTCATACCTCTGTATTACTCATTAATATTAATACTTCTACCTATTACACTATAGTGATAATAACTATTATGAAACCTTACCAAAATACACAAAAAAAACAAAAATAATACGTGACTAAACTAATAAATACTTCAATCAAATCACTTGAATCGATATTTATGGTATTTACGTCCTGGCCACCTAATTAGGGACAGTAAAATTACCGTGTTCTAAATTAAAAAAAATAAAAATAAAAAACTTTTTTTTTCTGCGTAAAATTAATTTTGGCGCCATTCTGAATCGTAACATTAGTTTCGTACGTACAATACAATAACAGTAATTTTTAAAATATGGGTCGAACCAAGAGTTGTGACGCAACAATGAGAAAAGTGATAATTAATTTTTATCAACGTGGATGGCCTTACAGGAAAATAGCTGATCATCTGAACTGTTCCAAAAATATGATATGCAATGCAGTGAGCCATTTTAAAACCCACAATACAACTGAAAGTGTTCCTAGAAAGAAGAGGCCAAAAAAAACTACCCCACAAGATGACCGCAGGATGGTCATTCTAGCCAAGAAAGACCCCTTTAAAGGTTCTACAGTTATTAAGGCTGAAGTTTTTGGACCTGAACCGAATGTCGGCGTATCAGCAAGAACCGTTAGAAGGCGTCTAGTTGAAGCAAAGCTTTTTGGACGAGTTGCACGAAAAGTTCCGTTGCTGAAGAAGGAACACAAACAAGCAAGGCTGGCGTTTGCTCGAAAGTATGGACATTGGACTCCAGCTCAGTGGAAAAATGTATTATTTTCAGATGAAACTAAGATAAATTTAATTTCATCAGATGGCCGACAATATGTGCGACGTCCTATAAAAACAGAAATGAATCCTAAATACACCAAGAAACAAGTAAAACATGGGGGCGGAAATATTCAAGTCTGGGGCTGTTTTTCTGGACATGGAGTAGGGCCCGTAAAAAAAATTGAAGGCAAACTGGATCAGTATCAGTATAAGCAAATCTTAGAAGAAAATATGATACCATATGCTGAAGAAGTTTTACCGGTGACCTGGACGTTCCAACACGATAATGACCCAAAACATACAGCTCAATCAGTGAAATATTTCCGGGCACAACAGTCTGTGACGGTACTAGATTGGCCTGCAAACAGCCCAGATTTAAACCCAATCGAGCATTTGTGGTACGAAGTTAAAAAAAAAGTTGCGGCTCAACGTACCGGCACTCAAAATCAGCTCTACGAAAGATTTACAGAGGTGTGGAATAATATTTCAATAGAAACATGCAACAATTTAATTACGTCAATGCCTCGCCGTTGTCAAATGGTGATTACCAATAATGGCAACCATACTGGTTATTAAAACTTATGTTTTTTATTTTCTTTGTTATAAAAATTTTGTTTGCATACTTTTTGCATTATTAAAACTTAACATTTTCTCGTTATTTTTAAATTAATAGTCAAATTTCCTCCTGTCCCTATTTAGTTGGCCAGTCATTAATCAGTATGAGAAAGTAGCAGTGTAGTTTAGGTAGAAAAACTTGTGGCGGCAAGTAGCTTTTCCTTTTCTTGGCCACTAAATATTTAAAATTAATATCCCTTAACTTGTTTATAATGATAAAACTTCAAAGCTTCGTGATTAGAAACATGTATTGATGTCGAAGGAAGCTCTTGCTCTTTTTGTGATAGTGTCCCTAATTAGTTGACCACGACTGTATATTGAAGTAACATTTTAATCTACTTACAGTAAAGGTTTGAGGTATATTCCCTGCAACTGTGTTTGGTGTTGTAGGATTCACTATCATAACAGCAGCTGCAGCGTGGTTTGAATGGGGAATTAAACCTAAAACAGTATCCCGGATAATCAAATTTTATTCTTTAAATATTCAATAAAATTTTCATTAAACATATAATATTGCCTAATTGAAGAAATTTAATAACACAATGAGCTTATCATTAATCAGTGATAATTTTTGCACCAGCTTAGTATGATAATAATTAAATTAATGTTAATTTTTGTAACAGATATAAAACATTGATTATTAAAAATAATACCATTCTGCATTTGATGAGCGTAAGGATGAAGGGAATGTGAACCAGAAGAGCTGGCATCATCATTTAAGTTGTCACGATCTCCAGAATGGTGTTCTCTGTTCTGAACTGTGAGCGGCAGTGCTCGTGGTTGTGGCCGTACTGGGACAAATCTACCAAATCCACTTTCAAAGGCAACTGAATTATCTAAAAGGAAAGGATTTGTAAATCATTATAAAATATACTATAATATATATTTAAAAAAGTCAACTTTAAAAAAAATTTAAGGCAATTGTCTAGTAAGTAAAATGTATATTTAAGAAGTTTACTTTTGCAAAACCATACACATATTAAATCTGGATACAACACACCTATTAATATTACTTGTATAACCATGTACATGTCAATATGGTTTAAAAAGGAAATTAAAATTAGGTTATCACTTACCTAAGTCTGTAAAATCTTGATCCGATGTATTGTTTGTTTGCTTTCTAGACTGATTACTGTTACCACTTCTTGGATTGTATTCTGATACTGGCACCCAATCTAGGGAGGTCTAAAAAGTCACACTCATAAAACACCAAAACTAGCAAGGCCTCATGAAATTAAACTTGTTACAAATACCTAATTAAAATGATACCTTTTTTGGACCAAACTTAGAAAGACAACCTCCCATAAGTTAATTAAATCTAATAATGAATGTAATTGAATGAAATTATTAATAGATCATCAAGAATTTTTCATATGAATAGCTCTAAGCAAATTGACTTGGCACTATTTTGGCGAACAGCCAATAAATATGGCACATTTCAATCTAAAAATACTTAATTCTCCTGTGTGAATCTTTATTTCTGGTTTCAGTTATACAGTGCATAAGCCGCGGTGAAGGTGCTTAAACTGTTGAAGACTTCATCTTTAATAATTAATTCAATGGGAATACTTACAGATACTAAATTTGATGCCATGTCTCTTCGAGTAGGTGTTACGGCTTCTTGAGGCACATTGCAATTGTTACGCACTTTCGTTTTAGGAATTGTACCGGTATGACTTGGATGTCTGTCTTTATTTCCAGGAGCCATGGTATTACACCATACGAATAAACGAAAGGATTTATAAAATGTTAGTTAAATAAGGTGTTATTTTTTTGTCATAGTCACATTAGAGAGCTAGCTCGAATTCCTACATCACAATCTAATAGGAATTTAATATTTCAATCATTATAAGTGCACATATAATATCGGATTATTCTGCTGAGATTTTATAATTCCCTATTTTTGTTTTTATTTTATATTGCTAAGGCGAAAATAGAATAAATGAAATCTTGCCAAAGATGGTCGATGGAAGCTGTCAGACAAACATATGACAGCAACGCCATAGAGTAAAATTATTACTGACACTGATAACTGACATATCAAGATTTAGTAGGGAAAGAGAGAGGACACTCGGCTAAAATTCCAAACTTAATCTTACTCTACCATTAGCTAAACTAAGACGTAACTATATTTAAAGGAAATTATTACTATAGGAAAAGAATTTCTGAGGTCAGTAAAATATTAAGTAATAATCTCTCTCATTCGTTACAGACGGCCTGCGTCCTGCCTTCAATCAAAATCAAATTTGTCCCTTTTTCCATGGATCACTTTTTTAGTAGCAACACTTATGAAATGACAGAATTCTACGGTTTGAAAAATCTGAGTATAGTCCAGCGTTATCAGAATTTTACTTTTGATAATTTCATGTTACCTCCACGTTACACGACTAAAAATGTTATTTTTATGACTCAAAATAATATTCTAATAATCAGCAACCAAAAACTAACACTGAAACGGAACGCATGTTTCAGTATTATAGAAGTTGCAGCTTCTTACAAACGTTGTGTAAAAGAAAAAACTTGGCGATTAAAAAGAGTGGCGGAGAGTAAATTACAAGTTCTTCTCTTCTGTTTTACGCCCTTGATTTGAGAACTGGCAGTAAATGTAAAATTAGAAACATTTAATGTACTTATATTTCTTTTTTTGAACGTCAAAATAAGTGTACATTATGTTACCTACATGAAAAAATGATTTTTGAATTTGAATTGAACCTAGTAATGTGATTTCAAACTTTAAAAATAATGGAGACGTTGTGGAGCTGAAAAAGGAATGGAAATGCCTGCTTTTCTTAGTCACAAATATAAATGTACCCCCAATTGTTGAGGAGTAGGATAATATAAATTGACTAAATTTCGATATTTAATTCTGTAGATTTCTGACAGCTATAATTTTTTGACATATCAGAGATGACAAACATTTTTGTTCGGGCACATTTTTCAATTTCAATACGGGTTAGTGAATGTATCAATTTTATTAAGTGTTGTGCTCCACAATAAAGTAGTTTAACGGCGTACGTCCCTTTTCATCACAAACAGTAGAAAACGCACATGTTAAGATAATATTTTATTTGATTTTTAATCAAAGCCAATTCCAGGTTTACTAAACCTGGAATTGGCAGGCAGTGATGTCAGCAAAATAATAAAATAAACTTGTTAATGTTAATTCGATATATTGTTCGTGATATTGAAATATTTGTTATTTTTGTATTAGGTCATTTGAGTCAGTAAATATTTAGATTTACCTTTTTGTAGGTAAAACATATTTTTTATTGGCCTCAAATGGGTCAAATTATCCCTTTTCCGGTGGAGAACTTTTTCAGTAGCAACACTTATGAAATGTCAGAATTCAACGTAATGAAAAATCGGAGAACATATACATATATACATGCTAATGACACCCATACTCCTTTGATAGCTATTAAAGCAAATATGAAAATCGCACTAAATTTTGAGCTATTAAAAGCAATGATGCAAGCAAATTTCAATAAAATACAAAGTTTTTAGGTTCGAGATCGCCTTTAAATGGTATATTACTTATACATTACTTACTATATTTTATTTCGGTGGTGTTTGGAATCATTAGAATAAATAAAATATTGTTTAAGAAATACTCATTTTTTATGTAATAAAGTTCCATATTACAAGAGCTACTTTACTTTTGAAATTATAATTTTTAACTGTCTGGTTGTTTATGTGTTTGGATTGGCTACTAGCAAGTGGTAACACTAACACTGGTCACTGGTAGCTTAGTATGTTTTTGAATCGTAACTGTGTAAGACGTGTCGCTTAGCATTTATCATATTTATAAACTTTCGATAAGAATAGGTTTAAACTTTTTATGATAGTACACTTTATAGAGATATTGTTTTGTTTGTGACGAAATAGCAATTATTTTCTAACGTTTGGGAAAATAGTGAAGTTGAATTGTGCGATTTACAAACTCTGGCGGCTTTGCCGCTACGAATAGTTCAGCAGTAAATACTACCTACTTTACGTATACGTGAGTATTCTAAAGTTTTTTATATGAAATATATAAGTTATAAACATTATTTGAAACCGTAACGAAGCAGATGAATTAATTCATCCGTTTATTTCTCGACATTAAACACA
Source organism: Pieris mannii (assembly GCA_028984075.1). Lineage (NCBI taxonomy): Eukaryota > Metazoa > Arthropoda > Insecta > Lepidoptera > Pieridae > Pieris > Pieris mannii. The sequence goes on from CM054797.1 coordinate 6,344,670, forward strand.
TTTAATTGCACTAAAACATGCAATTTTTCTAAATTTTATTTGAGACATATTTGATTGAAATTTTTGCTGTCGTAATTATTTATTTTGTATATATTTGCTTAATAATTTACATGAAGAAGGGAAACCGTAATATTAATCACTAACAGGAAACCATAGAAATGCTTGATTGGATTTGGGAAATTTTGGTCAAGGGAGCATTGTAAAGTACTTACTTATTATTTACGTTTATTTTAGATTAAATACGAATATTTTAAATATTGTTTATTAACTTAGTAAACATTCACATATTTTTATCATTACCTATCTTTACAATAATAGAATTGAAAATATCCAAAAAAAAATTCTTAAACACTTGCAATTTAAGGCCAAAATTTCGCTGCCTGATTACAGAGCCCGGTGTAAACATTTTCACATGTTACCATTGTCATTACGACGTGATATTGCGGACACTATCTACCTTATGAAAATTGCTACTGGCGAGGTCGATTGTACGGAGCTAGTAAGCAAAATAAGCCTTCGAACATATAACAAACCACTTAGAATTATGAATGTATTGCACGTGCCGAGAGTAAACACAAATTATAGAGGGAGGAACTTTATGGTTAGAGCAGCAAACAAATTTAATAACTTAGCGGTTGACATTGACATGTTCGCTTGGAGTGTGGTGACAGCAAGGAGAGCTTTGGTACAAAATTATTTTAACCAGGATGAATGAAATGTATTGATTTCATTTTCATTTTATTTGTCAACAAATTAAATTCTGTTTTCTTTTTATATTTATTGTTTAACACTAAAAAATTTTGAAATGTTTAGGTACCTTCTTGTTATATATATATATATATAAAATTAACTATTTGTGAAGATTGGTAATTGGCCCATATTGTTATGTATATATTCATCTATTTTTGTATTGTGCTGTGAATCTTCCGAATAAATAAATAAATAAATAAAAAAAAATAGTTTTTACGTAATGTTGTCTGTTTTTTACGTAATGTGACGTATTCATAATTTCTTTTGCGACTGTTATGTCTGAGGTTTGAGTCTCGGCTGTGAACCAATGGAATTTTCTTTCTATATGCATTTAGCACCTGCCCCTACAGTGAAGGCAAACAACGCCAGTAAACCGGGACATATCAAACCCAAAAATCAATGATATGTGTTGATCACCTACTTGTGTATTAATAAATAATCGAATAAAATGAGGCAATCTGAGGCTATTTAAGATTATAGCACACACTGTATTTTGAATATTAGATATAAATGCAACGTAAATATGTATAACAGAATAAGTACAGTAACATATAAAAATGCTTAGCGTAAAATATCGATATATACTTCGTTAAAACTTCACGCCAGATTGACCGCAAGGTGTTAGCAGCTGTTTCTATGTGTAATTTTCTAATAAGGGGTCGAGGGTGGCCAAAGTAAGGTGCGCCGCGGCCGCAGCCCTGCGACCTGAATATCACAACTGTTACCACACCCATAGAGTAATTTCCAAATGCATAACGCTGAAATAGGTTAATTTAAGAATAAAACGATGTAAACCTTGGAATCCTTTGTTGTTTTATGTAGAAAATATTGTCTTTGACAAGTAGGTAGGTACTAAAAAAGCACTATGTATATACTTCGTGAAGAAACTGGCTTGCCATAAGGGCTATGATTATAAGGGTCTACTAAAAAGACAACGTTGGTCACAGCGGGCTGGTCACCCATTTGCCTATTTATAAATGATTATGAAACAGATCTTACTCAATCAAATCAAATCAAAATTCGTTTATTCAGTTTAGATACGTCTTAGGGCATCCTTATGAATGTCAAAAACGTTTACAAAGTTCACGAAAGATCAAGACTACGCCATCCGTTCGTAAAACTACCAGGAGGCCTTGTTCTGAGAGGAACGGGAAAGAAACTGAGCAAGTTTTACCCTCCCTCTACATTACAATTATTCAATGGAAAATGTCATTAAAGTTTCATAAGTAAGTAAAATATAAAATAAAAATCTGTTCTGTGATATACTACAATCACCATTATACACATATTCATACTGATCTGAGATCCAGACCTCAAAAAGTAAAAAGGTGGTAGCTCCACCGATTTTTTTTTCGTATATTAAATTTGTTTTTATTAAACAAAATAACTTATAAACAGCGTCTCCGTCTCAGTGCCAGTTTTATTGTAATATTGAGTCCGGAATACTTGAATATATTTAAATACGGTATATTTGAAGAAGTGATGTCATCTAATGACGTCACCGCGACCATGCTATGACCAGAAACAGGTTCCGGCGCGGTCGTCAAGCTGTTCCGACCTCCAAGAACATTACTGCTTACAGCGCTCCACTCGCTCGCTCAGCAAACCATAAATTACAGAAAAAAATAGTAAAATCTCTTGTTTGAATAGCTTTTGTCTTGATTTTATTTTAAGTTTCTAAAACAATGCAATCATCTGATGTTCAATGTCACTGCCCCCCATGACTGTCCGCTGCCAGGAGGCACGCGAGTCTAAATTCAGAATTAATTCTTCTAAAAAATTCTTTACTGACGCTTATAAGTGTACTTCTATACCTATATGAATTAAGTTAGTTTAAGTTTAAGTTTTAATGAGTGTATAATAATTTTACATACTATTTTAAAATATTTTTATCGAAGACATTACTCGCAAAGGGTATCGCCCTAAATCGATAAGTTTACGTACACAATAGAAACCGCAAAATCTTAATAATAGCTACAATTCTAAGCAACATGAGCTAGAATGCTTCTGAAATCCATCCGTCCATGTTGGGGCCTGGTTCATCCACAGTTTGGGCCTGTTTAGTTCATTATTTCAGAAATAAGTTCAGTGTTAATGTCAACCATTTCAAAACAATACTTTTTTCCTTCCTAATGATAGCTAGAATGCTAAATAATTAGAACTAGAGTGTGTCTGAAGTCCTGTCCCGAAGATCCATGTTGGGGCATGGTTCATCCACAGTTTGGGCCTGACTAGTTAATTATTTCTTAAATAAGTTCAGTGTTGATGTCAACCATTTCAAAACCATACTTTTTTCGCTCCGAATAATAGTTATAATGCTAAATAACAAGAGCTAGAGTGTTTTGTAAGATCATTTAGAATTTGGGCCTGTTTTGTTCATTCTCTTTTAAGTACTTAAGTTCAGTATCAACATCTCAAAACAACAATTGTGTGAGGCAGGACTAAACGGTAAACATTAATACTAAAAACGACAATTGAATACCAATAAAAACTTTTCCTAGCTTGGAAATTTGATGTGAGACATACAATTGTCATTTGGTTATCATATAGTCTTCAGAAATATTTGTTCCATGTATTAAGAAGTGTCAGTAAACTTGTAAAAACTTACATAAATACTAGTGATACGAAAGATCATCCAGTAGAAGCAAAAATATAAATACGACACATTTAATTCTAACGAATTCTAACCTTCGCTATTGCGACGACTATTACGACCCCAATTTTCTACGCCTCCGTCCAATTTCTACAGTGTGCCTATTAGATCATTGTACCCGAATTGTATCAACTAGACACATCATATTGAGCCGTTGTTTGAGTAAAAAAATCTTGATTATCAGATTTAAGAACACAAAAAAATGGAAGATTATCTATCAGATAAATGGAAAAAGCATGTGAGGTAGTCAGCACGCAATGTATTTCGACAGAAATAAGCCAAATTAATGGATTGTTAAGACCACAAAAACGCACACACATTGCACATTCCCACACACCCTTCTTAATCGCGTATATTGTATAACTTTTGCTATATTTTTAATTAAAAAATTGTAAATGTTACTTACTACGAACTTCATTTCGCTTTAGGATTGTTATTACTTAGCCGGCCATTTTAGTAGCTACTTATCAATGAGTTGAACAGTTTGATATGCTACCATATAGAGACTATTCGCTTTTTCGTAATAAAAACGTATTTTTTTCTCTCCATATATCCCTTCCTGAGTTTAAGGAATTTGAAAGATTACGGTAATTGTTCCATCTTCGAGTTTTGAGCTTAGAACATATTTTGCGATTAATTATCATTTAAATGGATTATGTAAAGCTATTATAACTGAAAGGCAGTGTTGTCCTATTGACTTTCGTCCTTGAACTCGAAGGTTCGATCCCTGTCTTGCACCAATGGACTCTCCTTCTAAGTGCGCATTCGCTCAAACGGTGAAGGAAATATCATGAGGAAACCGGCTTGCCTTAGACCCAAAACGTCGACGGCGTATGTCAAACCAAAAAAGGTTGTAGTTGAAATATTTATTTGTTATTATATTTATAAACAGTTAAACTATTTCATAGTACGAGTATAAGCTTTGTCCAGCCTTATCAGCAATAAGTCATTCAAACGTGTCTTATCGACTTTAATTCATTGTTCGCAAATGCTTAAAATAATCATCAACAATTTCATATCAAAGTATACTGACATTCTTGAGTATTCTCAGTCACTTCCGCTGCGATCTTGAATACCATCAATTACTACTTTCTCTTACATCAGTTTTTATGTATTACGTGGTCACTGACCGTTGGTTATCCAATTCTATATGTACCCTATATATATAATAATGTAGTTAGTATCGTTATCGTTTAGACAGGGTTAGGTACTCACAGTTTGTACTAGACGCTTATAGAAGAAAACTAACTTACTTTGTTCATGTCGCCCGCCGCAAGCCAGATAACCTGGACAAGCTGGTTGGCAAAGTGGAAGGTTCCAAGATTCCCACGGGTCTCAGAATAACAGCTGCGCTAATTGAAGCTATGGCCCGAACAAAGTGAAGAGATATCACTAGCAGAGCAGCAGGTACCTTGTAGTGTGGTCTGACAAGAAGGCAAGATGACTATTGCAAGCTTTTGAGGGAATAATGCGCTTCTTGAAGGCCCCTAAATATTATCTGTCTGGAAACACCAACGCAGCTGGTTCTATAGGTAGGTAAATAGTGCCTTAAAGAGCGCTCTTTTGGAGCTGAAGAATGAAATTTCGCATTCTGCCTGGACATCTGGACAAGAAAAGAGCGTTCAAATTCTTAAAAGGCTCGCGAGCCGTCTAGCATCGAGAGTGTCCATGGGCGGCGGTATTACTTAACATCAGGTGAGCCTCCTGCCCGTTTGGCCCCTGTTCTATAAAAAAAACATCCAAGTTTTTTAAATCTGTATAATGTAGGTAATATATAATTTAATTTAAAATGTGATTATCTAGTTGATAAAAGGGCCTGGGACTAGTGCTGGGCAGGCTACTTCTAATTAATTTGCTATATTTGTTTTAAATATTGTAGAATTGTTTGATGATTTGCTTTTTTTTAAAAGAGTACCGAGAGTACCGCCGGCTTTTTCTCCCGGCCAACACCTTCTTTGCCGATGAGTAGGGATGCCAACAGGCTCGAATTTAATGACGTGGAATAAGTGCTACTCTTATGATCCTATGTTCCAAAATAAACGTATTTTATTTTATTTTTTATAGTTTTATATGTTAGGAGTGGTCCAAATCAGTTAGGAAATGTAGTTTAATTTTAAGACGTTTTATAGCACTATATTTTTGCATTAACATTTTTATATTACTGGGACGTCAGTGACTTGTGCAGTTCAAACAGTGTATGTGTCTTAATGGTCTAAGATCCCGCTGCAGGATTGGTGCGTTCATCGAGTTTTTGATTAAAACCAAATTTTTATGTTTATTTATAATTAGGAGAATATATATTTACTAGGTTGCCTATCAAAATTTGGCCGCTATTATTTTAAATTGATTTTTGGTAAAAAATTTCGTTCATTTCATTTTTAAATAAAATATCGTCTACATCACGGTAATTAATATGAAGATTCTAAAAAATCACGGTTGCCATTGCGCACCTGGCCGCACCTCTTTGCAGCCAAGTGTAAACAGGTATGATTTCGATAAATTTATACGTTTATAACGGATATTTATTACTTAATTATATGTCAAATTGAAGGTAATTTTTTTCATATAAGGTTGCCTAATTAAATCTGGCCGCAAATAAGGGTTGCTGGCGGTTAAAGATGATAAATATTTAAGGTAGAGTGAAAGAGAGTTAGCGCGTAACGTCATTTGTCAGACAAGGACACCGGTTGCTGGTTATGCGACGCTTTTTTGAATATTGATAGGCAACCTAGTAAATAAAAATAATTAATAACCAAAAATCAATTAAAAATAATGGCGGCCAAATTTTGATAGGCAACCTAGTAAATATATATTCTCCTAATTATAAACAAACATAAAAATTTGGTTTTAAACAAAAACTCGATGAACGCACCAATCCTGCAGCGGGATCTCGTACTATAAGAAAATAAAATATTTACTATTAAAGGTCCTTTCATACTCATCTATGCGCGTTGTAGTGAAAATAGTGAATACAAATTACCAAGAGAAACGCATCCGGCGTCACCAATTCTGATGGCGACCTACTTAGTCAGTAGCGTGACTGATGTTCTTTTGTTTTTTCATATATCAGGGGTAAATGATACTTAATATAAACGCATTATCAGTACCTTCAATTCAATAGTCACTAGTGACCCGCCCCTGCTTCGCACGGGTGCAATGCTGATGAAAAGCAGGTTTTTATTATGTATTGTTATTTCCGTCGCTGGAAAGCTCCGATAATATACGCGTTCGATCGCTGCTAAATAAGCTGTGATACAGCCCGTATAGATCTATATTAAATGAATAATGTATTCAAGGTATTTAATTGGTTAAGGATTATTGCTGTATTGGTTAAAATCGCTTCGAAAATTAGCCATTATTTGTCGTAAAAAGTAAATGACAAAAAAGTTATTATGGGTTATCCATAAGAGATAAACATATAACATCACGGACTTTTCCGGTGACCTTTTCAATGTGTACAATACTTAGTACATTATTTTGATAAAACTCGTAGGGTTCAGCCTGCGTGTGCAATGTAAGCGGAAAAAATTTAATTATTTACGACATCACATTAGAAACCTCAAAAATAACAGTACTTCTCCACTATTTAATGGATCTTATTATACATATAAACCTTTCCTTTGAATCAGTCTATCTATTAAAAAAACTGCATCAAAATCCGTTGCGTAGTTTCCAAGATTTAAGCATATCTACAAAGGGATATAGGGACAGAGAAAGCGACTTTGTTTTATACTATGTAGTGATTAGCAGATAGTACAGGTGGCCGGAGCTGGTGCATTCCTCGGTCATTCTTTATTTATTTCGAAAGATTTACAGTTTATAACTAACTTACTTACTAAATATAATTTTCATGCCATTAACAAATCTTTACATATAGTACTTAACTAGCCGACCCCGCCCGCTTTGCTGGGCGAATTTTCAAAGGAAATAAATTAAATTTTATTCATTTTTATTTTTATTTTTGCTTTTTTTGTTAATTTTTATTTATTTTTTCTGAAAATTACAATATTTTTCAAAGAAGAGTCAAATTCACTTAAAATAAAATTTATTGACATAATAAATTATTATTGTTATTATTATTATTATTATAATAAATGTTGATGAACAACAAAACAAAAAATAAATGGAAAAATTGTCCAATAGAAATGGTCCGATTCATGGAGAAATTAGTATTAATCTTCCTCCATCTCACATTCGACGACTCGTCGCTCGTAAGTTGAGTTTGCCGGGACGTAAAACATACTCGTTAACATAACGGAGTTTAAGTATAATAAGAAGGTACTTCACTTCAAAATAAATAGCCATAAACCATCTAGGAAAAATTTCGCATCGAATGGTGGTAGTTTCATGTCGATACGATCAGTGGTTTAGGCGTGATTGAGCCTCAAACGAAGACCATTTTCATTATATATATATAATAGATAGATCTATATCTCTATAGTCTAGTATTTATTCTATCTATTCACTATTTTTTCTATAAAAGAGCTCGGATGTTATAGCTCTTTATATTCTCCTTATATAAAGTATCGGAATATAGCGAGGAAATGCTAGTATTAAAGGTACACTGACACTGGCTGGCACTCTTTTTTCTCTTCAAATTTGTTTTAATTTTATAAGTTTTTATAATTAGGTACTAAGTATGTAGGTTATATATATAATTACTGTATATTTCTGTGTTGGAAATAAATATCAATGTATTCGAATATTATAACACTAACTTTAATGATTAAAAAGAGTGGCGGAGAGTTTATTGCCAGTTCTTATCTTCCGTTCTATGCCCTTCATTTGAGAACTGGCAGTAAATGTAAAATTAGGAGCATTCAATGTATATTTCTTTTCTAACGTTACCTATGAATAAATGATTTTTTTACTCTTTTAATTTCTTTTTTTTAATACTAAATTAAAAATAATATTACAAATAACGTAAATTTACAGTTGCCTGAAACTTTTAAATTTAGTATTATTAACTATTATTAGAAAGTAGAAACAAAATATTGAGGTAAGACGCCCAAATAAGCTCCAATTGCTACATACTTTTGTTCCGAAGAAACTTTTGTTTGACAGGAAAATACTATTCTCTATGCCCCATTGCACAGCCCCACCACAGAATGCGTTGATGCTGGCGCAAAAGAGTTTAGAAACCATCCTTCAAATCTCTTATACATAATTTATTTAATACACACTGACACTGTTTGCTATCTATTAAAAGGTTATCTGGCAGATTACCTATTAATAAAAAATGAGTCATTCTTTGATTGGCAGAGTGAGGTAATTTATTCTGGCATTTTAATTGATCTTATTTAAGTGGAATGCCTGGATTCTAAATCCTAGCCTGTTGATATTATTATGTGTTTGGAAAATACGTATATATTAAAATTTATCAAGATGTTCAAACGTTCAAAATATTAAGCTTAACTTAACTAGTGGTACGTTTAAAAGCACAAAGGAATGATTAATGTTGCAGTAAGTATGCAATGCAAACAAATGTAAATCGAACTATAAGATTTTAATGAGGCCGTATTATTTTTATTACAAGGTTTGCAACTAAGCCTACCAGAGTGTGAGTGTCCCACTCATGAAAGACAGTCACTGCAGCACGAATGTCTTTTATCGATACGTATTTAAAGACGGTGTTTTCTCGGGAGTAGTAAGTGTTTTTTATAGGAATATGAATATCCTGGGATATTCAGACACCATCTACCATGCTCTCTGGCATTGAAACTGTCCATGGGACATCAGGAGAGCCTCCTGCCCGTTCTATAAAAAAAAAGAAAAACAACATCACCTTGATGGCTGGAAATCTTCCATAGTCCGTTTCACACGGCATTTTCTTTAAAACTAGCGAAATGTGGAATCGACTACCGGTCTTCCCTGAGAGAAACGATATACGACGATACGAGATGCTCCTCCGTCAAAGGCCGTCAACGCACCCACTAAAATGGGTGTCTATGGGCTGAGATGACTGCCATTTAAGGGCGTCGCACAGTCTCGTTTACCCTATTAAATAATTAAAAAAACACAAAGGTATGTTTAAAATTAAGTGGATATACAAACAATGCAACAAACGTGAAAATCTAAATATGTATCTGTTTTTTTTTGAGGTTGAAATCTTTTTTTTCGCCGTGGCTGTATTGATCATGACATGCACGACTAACTTATCTGGCAAAATAAGAATTGTTTCCGGCTGCTACGCTTTCTTCATGGCAAACGTTTTATGAAACGTCACTGTAGTCCATACACCTATTTAAGCCGATGCGTTGTCGGCCTTTGTGGGATGTGTCAGCTCTCTTTAACAAGGAAGGGAAGACCTCCACTAAGAGCCGATTTCACAGTTCGCTATTAATGAACGAGATTAAATGAGTCCAAAAATCTATAAACACTGGTAAGGATTTAATGAATAAAAAAACAGTTAACTAACTAAATAAATTACTATATACGTAATAAAATAATAATTTAATTGTATTATTGCACATTATTTAGATTTTAGGTGGAGAAAATTGTAAATACTGTATATTTGTTTAATTAAAATATAAATTTGTATACTGTATATACTAAAGTAAATTCAATTATAATCTTTCGTGATACAATAATGAAAAGTATGGCGTGCCCTCAACGAAGCTCGTTCACGCATGCCGATGGACCTTCGCTGCTTATAGCGGTGACATCACTGCGACAACTTATTGTCACTAGCCCCCAACATCGGAAAAATATTATTGACACTTCCATGTTCAAAACACACTTGTCATTTTAGTTTAAATTGAGCATTTTACCAAACTCTTATTACTGGATTAAGCGTATTCAATTATGTAAATTTTACAATTATTTAACAATCCCTGTCTATGGTTTTTGTAAAACCGCGGTATAAATATAATTCCAAATTTAAAAATAGATCAAATTAGCTTTAAATATGGCAATAATTTAGTTATCACTATTTTGTACTCCATTATTACCTATGCAACCTGTAATAATAAGAAATATTGTTCCAAATTTGAATAGGAGTTAAATAGTAAAAAGTGGTAATATATCCGCTTAAAATAAACAAATATTGCAACCTCCTTAGTCATAAAAACTTATTTTCGTGTATAATCAAGATAATATATTTTTATAGGACAAAGTTGATGTAAGTTCGACGTCTGACCCCTATATGTCACGCGACCATTATGTTATCAATTCGATCATTCGCATATAGTATGTCTTGTCTTAAATATTGTAGAAAGTTGTCATTATACTTTTTTGTATAATATATCTGGTCATCTAATGACGAGTTTAGCTTATTTAGCGCCAATATTTAATAAATTACTATTTAAAGGACTACACTGCTACAGGGTCCAATATTTAAAATTTGTTTAATTTTCTATTTATCAGTATTTAACTATTATTATTACTAAGAAGGTTAAGAGACTCATCCCTGAGGACGTAAGTTCGATCTCAGGCTTTTCCACCGATTGACTTTCTTTTTATGTGCGCATTTCAAATTCGCTGGATACGGAAAACATCGCGAAGTATTCAGCTTGCCTTAGACCCAAAAAGTCGACGGCTTATTTCAGGCACAGACCTAATACATTGGACAAATGTTCATGAAACAGATACAAACAAACCTGATAACCTTAAAGATTGTAGCGCAACTCATTTACTTATTTATTTTGTGTAGGTTACGAATATTGTACATACGGTATATTTGTATGTAGGAAATAAAAATTTATTAATGTAATACGATAATAATATGACACAACTGGCAAATGGCAATGAGATCACTACGATCACGTCATTTAGCGTAACTATTTTAAAATTAACGTTCTTTGCAAACGCCTATAGTCGTGCCATGTGGGCGTACAAATGGCCCGGCCATGGCCTCATTGGACCTAAAATTATCGTCCCTTTAAGAAATTATCTGTCTTTTGAACACATTGCTGCATAATTAAGTTTTGCATAATAAGTTAGAATGGGGCTTGAAAGTCGTTGTCGTTGGGGTTTTGGGTTTAGAGAGTTTAGTATGACTCCCGCCAACAAGATTTGATGCTAACGGCAAAATATGTTTAAAATAAAGCAAGCCTTCAGGTGCCGTATCTTAGTATAACCAAATTTACCATGACGCTACATTACCATTTAAAACTACCTTAAGTAATAAAAAAACAAAATCCATTACGATTTTAACATACGGGAGTGAGATTAAGCTCTAAGTCGGGTCTAAACCTTACCCAAAGATGTGTTCGATTTAACTCACCAAAGAATTAATAAAATAATTGTTTACAGATACAAGATGCTATCACAAACGAGGTAACAAAAGAAAATCAAGATGAAGGAGATTGTGAATAAAAACCTGATCACGTTGAAGTGTGTCCTCTTTTGCTTCTTAGCAGGTCAGTATCGTAATAAACACAGATCTAGTTACTAAGACATCAATAAAGCTTCCGCGAAGTTGAGCGAGCGATGTATAAAAACTTGTTCATGCTTTCAAAGCCGTTCTTGTAACTAAATTGGTGGTGTGGAATTTAAGTTTACATAGAGTACAAGACTGTGGACTAATACATAGAGTACAAGAAATCATAATTAAAAATATGGGAACGTAGCGCCTTTATCTTAATGGTCTTAAAACAGGCCCTGGTGGTACACCAGCTGTACGCCATGCAGCAGTGAGCAGTGGCTTCTTCTGCCTAGGCGTTTTGATTGTCCTAATGGCTTACATCATCCCTGAGGTCGTAGGTTCGATGCCCGACTTTTCCACTAATAGACTTTCTATGTGTGGATTTCTAAATTTGCTTGAAGAGTGAACGAAAGCATCGGATTGCTTTTGACATAAACATTCGAGGGTGTGTGTCAAGTACAGGCAATGATCATGCAACAGACATACAGATCTGAGTTCCTGACCTAAAAACGTTCGATGACATGTAGCCCAGGCTCCTGATGAAGTCAAAACTGTATCCCGGTTATGCTGTGTAGCAATTATTATAATTAAAAAAAAAACAATTATCTTTTTAGTAGAACCGGTATAATTAGTTCAAAAAATATAGTGATGGTAGCAAATGTTTGGAAGATTTGTGGGATAGAAAGCGTCTTGTTTATTGCAGATTACAATTTCAATTTTAGTCTTTATTGCTTGGTAATATGGTTTATTAATGTAAGGTAGCCAGAGTGACATTAATACTGTAACATCCGCTCAATGAGTCAATAATTTTTAGGATATAAAGCGAGTTTAGCTTATGTAGATTATACTATGAATTTGTCTTTGTGTGTATTTCAAATGTTTTAAAACTACGCTACTCTATTTTGAGTCAATACATTTATCTATACAAATAAACTTAACTTGGTTAAGTACTTATTCTAGTAACCGTAGTTTTATTTGAATTTATAATTACGAATATGAGAAATTAACTTGTAAAACATCTTTTATTTAATTAAATTATAATAAACAAAACCTTGTCCTAATAGATGATTTTAACGCCCAATAACCTATCCATTTTTGACCATCTGAGATAGACATCTTAATTTAAATGTTGTAAAAAGTATGCCAATAATTAATCGACGGATTGTAATAGCCATCTGTCGATACAACTTATCCATGGTAGGTCGGATCTGTCGATTGTCTTCAATCCACAATCTCGGATTATTTTCTGCAATGTAAATCAACTAGAAGACATATCCATTTTTTTTTAAGATTAACAAATTGTTATAGACACTAAGAAATGATACAATTGTTGTTAGTTCACTCTACGGATAATAATTAATATGGTCCGTTAACTTATGTCATACGAAGAATATGTAACGCTTATTATGCATGTAATTGAATAATCTAAAAACGAACTTCGTTAATAATGTCATTTAAATATACTCGAGTGGTAAGCTTGCCGTACTGTTTTGCTGCAAGTCCCAAGTTTCCATCTAAGGAGCGATGTTGAACGGCGAATGATTTAGGGACCATTCACCTCGTTTCTCGTCTTTGCGACGCGGCCATTTTAACTGCCCGTATGAGTGCAGATGGCATGAATAATTTAGTCGCATGTGCGAAACTGGTTTGATACATTATACAGTTACTTTTAGAATTATAGGACGAAAAATGTTTTAAGTGTTATGTCAATAACAAAAAAGGAGGGAAAGAATGTAAATGGACGTCCTTATAAACGTTACATCCAGTATATTATAATTAGAAGTAAATTTTTTTAATTTCGAATTAACAATCTATATAAATAAAAATGTTGTATATTAACTAAAATAATATTTAAATAATATATAAACAAAATATGTTGCTAAGTAAATGTAAAATTAGAAGCATTTAATATTTCTTTTTTGACGTTCATAGGTGTATATTGTGTTATCTATATGAAAAAATGATTTTGATTTTTTAAAACGCCAATCTCGAAGACGGCTTAAGAAATTCTTCTTTTTATAATTTAAAACCTTGAATTCTGAGGAAAGCTAATGGAGATAAAAATTAATAAGATAAGAAAAATTGTTTTATAATATATAAATGCTTTTTATTCTGGAAAAGCGAAAAGTCTATGGGTTAGCATAGCAAAATGTTCCACATAGTAAAAAGGCAGACTAAGTAAAAAATCACATTAAGCCGAAACGAAGTTCGCAGAGGCTGATTAATTGGAATCATATATAAAGTATAATTGTAATTAGACCAGAGATAATGCTGTCCTGATTGAATCTTCCTGTGGCCTTCTTGGTGGTGAAAATTCAAACCTTGGCCGCTAAGCCTGACTCTAACTCACTCGAAGACATACCGGTTGGTTATATAATATATTTCACCGTCCATTCTTTGGCAACGATACGAAGGGAGCACATGAATCTCTAGTTTAACCAATATTATTCATAAATAATAAAAATATACGTCACGAAATGGCAGCCATCACTAAGTCCACCTGCTGAGTATAGTTCTTATTATTGTTCAAGAAAATGGGTTTTATTTTTAAAAAATAAATTCCCAAAATGTGTTCTTTAATAATGATGAAACACTATGTCGACACACGGCTTACTTCTTTTTAAATCTATCAACTATATATGAGTCACCCTGTAGGACATCATCATTACGTAATACGTATATATACAACTGAATATAGACCATAAAAAAATACTAGTTTAGTTATCTATTTCAATTCTAATCACGTAACGAAACAGTCACGATTCATAACGATTAATTGTTCTTAATTAATCGTCGGGTCACCATGTCCTGGCGCAATCACGTGGTTTTGCCTTAGGTTTTTAAAACATTACAAAAATGCTTTAAATTCCTTTTATATCGTTTTGCGAATATTTATCGCATTAGGCTTAACCAACATAACAATAATTAAAAACCGATAAATTGAAATTTAAAAAGTTTGGTCACTGCTGCATCTGTCACCATATAGAATGCAACCACTTCGCTCTTTACACTCATATTTGATAATCAATATAAACCAATTAAAGTAAATAAAACCGTACAAATAATATTAAAATATACATGTCTATGTTTAAAAAATAACAAATAGCTTTTTTAGTATTTTAAAAACTGGTGTAAGTTAAAATCTTAAGAAAGGATATTGGCACAGTTGAACTGTTATTTTCACACAAAGGTCTACCCATACACCGATCTGACCTTCCTTGGATAGCTTGTATTGACAGATGGCTCTAACAATCCGTAGAGTAGTTATTGACACTTTTATCAATATTTGGATATTTCGGCTTGGGCGTAAGCTAACACTTGTTGATTCAAACTTTATTTCTTTCCAGGAATAGGATGTATCTACCCATTTCTGCCCCTACATATGCTTTCAGTTGGGTTAGATAGAGCGGAAGCACGTTTGATATCTGCCGTAACACCATGTATAGCACTACTGGGCCCTGCCGTCTTGGGACCGCTTATTGATAAGTGAGTATACAGAATCTTAATTAGCGTATTAGTATTCAGGATGGATCTTGTATGTGGATGTGTTTTTACAGATTGTCTGTGGGTCGAGGCTCGACTGGCGGAAGTTCCGGGCCCAGCGGTTCCGGAAAGCTTTTGAGAATCATCACTGCCTTATGCCTTATTTTAAGTGCTTTGTTTTATTCGTTATTACTCGCCGTTCCATACACGGAGCGACATGAGGTAAGCACTGCTTATATATTCTGATTAGATGGTGACTAATCTAAAATGTCACTGCAATGAGGCATCAAAAACCCCTTTTACACCTAATATGATCTTTTCTGATTGTTATTTAAGGATCTGGTAGCCAAACTCCAAAAAAGTCTATTGTTTCTTTACATTTTTCGTCATCGTTTCTTAAAGTAGGGAGAAAAAATATATGGTGGAGTTGAGTAGTTTATGTATCCATTTTGGCAGATCGATACACGATTTAAATAATTTCGCTTGATAGAAAAAGCATCCAAACATAGCCAATTTTTGACACTTTGAAAGAAACGTGAACTTCTCCTACAAGACACTGGCGAAGTACCTTGTGCCCAGATGGCACAAATAAAAGCCATATTATATTTAAAAAAATAAGGCGAATTGACATTAATCGATAACCAAATGCCTTTTTTTTTTTACTTTCATAAAAATTAAAAAATGCACTCTTTACCGAAGGACTTTTCTGTCAATTTGGGTTTACAATCTCAATGACAAATGACTGATGACGTTAAAATACAGATGTTAGAGGAATTTTATCAGAGATATTGGTGTTTATTATAGGCCAGAAGACCGCAAGTCCTTTTTATGTGCGACGCAGATGGCGGTTACGTAATGCAGGAAGTGTGTACTGAGGGCATGAGATGCAATAGATGGGATGGACAAAAGGTACGTAAATTGACATTCGAAAAAGTATATTTTTAATTATAGCCAGCCAAAACGTTTCAAAGATGTTTATAGTCTATGACAGAAAAGTTTTGGCGCGCAATGTTACATGTTTGACAGTTTGATATGTCGAAATCGTTGTTCGATATAGAGGGAATTAATTGCCTTCGGTTCGCACT
Organism: Pieris mannii; assembly: GCA_028984075.1. Taxonomy (NCBI): domain Eukaryota; kingdom Metazoa; phylum Arthropoda; class Insecta; order Lepidoptera; family Pieridae; genus Pieris; species Pieris mannii. The sequence continues at coordinate 6,361,006 of CM054797.1, forward strand.
TATTAAGTAAGCCCTTTATGATGTTGAATAATTTAGGTACAGTCGAAAATTTACTAAAAATAATTTAAGTAAAAAATCTAGATTTATGTCTATGCATAAACATAAGTAAATAATTAAAAAAAAAATAGGTAACGTTTTATTTGAACATAAAAACGACAATTGTCAACTTTATGTCACTTCAGACATTATATAGAAAAAGTCACCATAGATTTGAGTATAAACGAAATCGTATATAAATAAACATTTCAATCATTCATTAACATATGGCATGCTTATGAAATTTGTTTATTTAAGAATGTGTAAAACGGTAAACAATCAAAATCCAATAGATTTTTTTACAGAAAGTATAGAAAAATAAACTTATACGAGCCAAGGCTATTTTCTCACTCAGAGCTCAACAGCTACATTGCATTCATTCGTTTCATTATTTCGCATATTCTATTGTTGTAAGCCAGTGGTTAATTATAGAGTAAAAATAAAATCCTCTGTTATTTTAAGCACCCCGTTGTCCCAGGAACTTTACAAAACTTACAGCTTACATATAACACGTCAAAATATACACATCGTTTTTTCAGCGTTTCTAAATAACCAAAAATTGCGACAGAAGTAATTCAGGACAATTTTTTATATTCACGTGATTAAGCGTGAGCTATATTTACACAAATAATTCTAGATAACGATAAAGAATCACGCCTGACGCAAAATCGTTTATACTTAGGAACCCAGATATTGTCTATTACAAGATACATGATGGACTTTCGATAATTTGACATTAGTTAATTTCAATCTCTCGGTAATTTGTTTTTCTTCCGGTCTCTTAAAAATTCTCGATACATTGAATCAAACCAATATTTGTTTTATTCAACTTATCGAGTATTTTGGTGGTAAGGTAAATTGAATTTGCTCCCAATATTTTCTAAATGGAAAACAAATTTAAAAAGTTGGTGGTCCCTGAGGCAGTCTACCTTTAATGCTGGCAACAATAGATATATTTGCGATACTCACTCGTTGAGCAAGGAAAGCACCAGCCCTGGTGTCACCACTATCTACCAACCAAGTCAAAACTTTAAATACCACCTGTGCATTAAACCCCACGAGACTCCAAAGGGAACATAACCAAATTAGTTTCTCGCCAATGAAATTGTCATTTAATTATTTAGTTTTAATGTACATATTAATGAGATGTACCAATCTTTCCAGTCGGGTGTACTTGCTGTGGGCGCGTGTGAATACGGCTGTGCTGACGAGAACATGACGTGGGTGATGAAGCCCTTCACTACAACTTCTACTACCACAACAATGAGCCCACTATATAATAGTGTCGCTAATTATACTGTAAGTAAAAAAAAATATTTTGATATAAGATACAGCTATCACTTATTCCACGTCATTAAATTTGAATGGACATCCTTACTCATCGGCAAAGGAGAAAGTGACAGAGGGTGTAGGAGAGAGAAAATCCGGCGTAAGAAACTCTCGGTACTCTTTTTAACTAATATTGTATACTTTTGATTATTTGCGACTCATTTTAAAAAAGGAGGTTAAAGGACCGCAGTCGCCCCGGAAGAATGTGAGACTGACCCCGGAGTCTCTTTACGCCCCCTTGTAGAAACTACCAGCAGTAGGATATTGAATAGCAGAGATTCTGGTGTGGGTTGAGTCAAATAACCCCTGCAGCTTTCTGGGAATGAGCTAATTCCACCTGGGATACCAAAAAATCTATAAGTAATGGTTCAGAAATACCGAGGCTGCGCTTGCTCTTCGTCTGTCTCATATTGCCACTGACTGGCACAAAGTCCCTTAACGCCCAAACCCAATAATCAATCTCATTCCATTTTTGACCATCTGAGTTAGAAATCTTAATCCAAATATTGATAAAAGTGTGCCACTAACCAAGCGACGGATTGTAATTGTAATATTGTTGATTATCAAATATGAGTGTATAGAGCGAAGAGATTGCATTATATCCGTCGCCAAAAGTGGATTGTCTGCGTAGGGTTTGGTTGTTGGGATGCATATAGGAAATCGATCGACTGTCGTGGATTAGTTATTGGGTTCGGGCGTAAGAAGCGCTCAGTGAGAACGACGGCTATTGAAAATAAATACTTACGTAATATTCTGTCCCGTATGTGTCTACCACTGTTTTCATCACAAGCAAGTCGATTTACGATGATATCAATAAAGTAAGTATATTGTAAATAAAACCTATTTGGATACGATTTCATAAGGAAATTTTGCAGTCGCGTTTTAAAATCGTAAATCAATTCGACCTTGAATTTTGCGTATTCATTAACCCATTGTTACGAATACATTTTTTGCCTCCCGTTCACTTTGTAAAAAAGACAAAGAGAAATCGTTCCGATATATAATCATTAATTTTTATTATTTTCCACGTTTGAAAATTTCTTTTAGTTAAAACTGTTTTAAATGTTTCACGAAATCTGTGTTACGTAACAATAACAGTTTATATGAAAAATTGAAGTTTATTAAACAGACGGCTGAGACGACGGGTGTAGTATTAGACACGTTTAGTCACGAAAATATATATATTAAATCTTTGGACAACGCTAAATTTTATAATATTCAGCTAGTTTATGGTTCTTATTTGAAATTTAATATTTACCTAAATTGTACAAACGGATATGATTTCTGATAAATTTAACTTTTAATTAAATAAAATACATATTTGTAGTGTTTGAAAGTAGTCTTTTACATCCTTGAGAAGGGCAGTGCACCAATGTGAGCATTTATGTTCTAAGCATTTAACACAGTACGGAATAGAACCGTAAGAAAACCGGTTTTACACAGATTCAAAAATCTGCATGTGTCAGATGGATGATCAATAACTTGTCCATGAAAAATGATTTAAGAAATAGATACAATCTTAGCGGCTGTAGAAATCTTTTTTCAAATTGTAGCAGTCATATTTTCATTTACATGAAACTATCAACTCTAACACCAGTTTGTTTTGGGATAATTCTTTTTATTAGAAATCCTAGAAGTACACTGAAAGGTTAAACAAAAAAACGTGTGGCACTCGGGGACTGCCGCGGTAAAGCTGCAATAGCTTTACCGCAGAAGTTTTTATGAACTTATGCAATCATAATTATTTATTTATATTTTATGTATGCAGTATTTTTTTTCTTTGATATTATTTAATCTACCACATCTACCAGACTCAGGGTCTGTTTCACAATGTCCGGATAAGTTCCAAATAAGCTATTTATTACTTATTGGTAGGATAAACAGTATTTTTGCGTTTCACGACTGTCAGATAGCGCTATTCGTCATGAAACACGAAGTATCTTATTTGGATCTTTTATCTTTCGTATAATTTATGTGTTGCATAGCTATTTGGTACTTTAACCATACATTGTGAAACAGGCCCTTAGACTAACACGTCTATATAGTATGTCTCACTCTAACGCTTACCGGCACAGGCCGTGCTGACGCTACGTCACCGATCTCGTCAGAGAGATGTGAATATGTGTTCTGTCCCGCTCTAACGCGTATTGGCCACATCTATATTACGTCATCGTGTGTTAGGTTTTTTCGTTACGGAATTCTGGATTCGTTCGCCGCGCTCGAAGCCCGCGATATAATCTATCCAATAGCTTAATAACAATGAAATGTATATTTCAATAACACCGGGGGAATTCAAATATCATAAAAGTGTTTATTGTCTGTGGCAACACCCAAGCGAAGCGTAAGCAATTCGCGCCAAATTGGTTTTGTGTCTTAGCGCCATTGTTAGTATTTTATTTATTTTTATTTTATTTATTTTATATTAAGAATGGTTTCCGATATCTACTTATTATTTACTTTTTACCACAGACACCAGTGGCACTAGTGACAGAAGAGCCGGAAGATGACGCAGACTTCGAGATCAACCCACCACATCTCTGCTACAATGGCCAATGCCTCGTGTACATGCAACACGAAAAGAGGCTACGCGTTCCCCTCTCTCTATTAGCCCCAGAAATGCCTGAAGATAATTCTACTGACGAAAACAATTGGTGCACTTATAGAACTGGTAAGGTGCTATATATGTTTTCTACATATGGAAATATATTTACATAATTTATAAACACATTTGTTTCCAACAACGTACATACTTAAACTAAACAGGGACCAACCTTTTTAAATTTATTTCAATTTTTATTATTTCTGTGTACGTTAATAATATTGTAAATACTCTATTAGTTTTATTAAGAGGTTTATTTTAATATAGGAATTAATTAGGATTGGCTTACATATTTTAAACTTAGGGTCCTTCAAGAAAAGAGCGTACCAAATCTTAAAAGGCCGGCAAAGCATTCGCGAGCCCTCTGGCATTGAGAGTATCCATGGGCGGTATCACTTAACATCAGGTGAGCCTCCTGCCCGTTTGCCCCCTGTTCTATAAAAAAAAAAAAACGTTTGGATGTACCGCGCGCACATTCCGACTTGGTTATCAAAGCGCCACTCACGCGAGCAATACAAATAATTAACAAAATTTCTATTGAGGTAGACCTTTTTGTTTGTACAAGTAGCGGCACGAAACTCTAGCGCTGACCGTTATTGCGCAGAAGTAAAAAATAAGGTACCTGAGGGGGGCTAGCGGAATGAAGAGCGTCGATTGGCTCTCCAGTCGCATTCCGGCCCCCGCACCACAGTACACATGCGCAGCTATCCCCTCCACGTATCGGCCAGCGCTAGACTTACGTTCCTATAATAGTACACTGGCTGAGTTCACAAGAGTTGTTTGATATAGTTATAAGATTTAGGCATATAAGTATAAGTTTTTATTGTTTTTATGTTGGATAATTGGTGTGGGTATTATTTTGGAGTTCTATGGAATTGGTAGTAGCTGTTAAGGGAGAATAATGTAGTGGCAATAAATAAAAAATATTGTCTATTGAACCGTCAAATAATTGCGAAGCCAAAGCTTATGGCGAAAGTGAGAGAAGAAAGACATTTTAAGTCAAAAGCAAAAAATACTAAGTTAATAAAATTAATATATTAACTTCCTTCATAAATTTACTAGTGAAAAATGTAAATAAAAAGTCTTTACACAAATGGTGCACCTCTACATTAGATAAACTAAAAATCGTATTTCTACTACAGCTGGGCCATCAAAATGTATAGTACCAGCTGACCGTCTTCAAGAAATAAATCCAGATGGAGGTGAATGTAAGGCAGCCGTGCGATGCCAAGTGCTGGATCCGTATGATGAACCGGATGGTGTCCTTGCTAATGCTGAGTGCAGACTTGTCATTGGCGATCCGTCTTATACTTTTTGGAGCTATTTCGTAATAAGGTAGCTAGTAGATTAATAGACGCCATCTTTAAGTATACATATAAGAATTAGAGTACTCTTATAGACGATAAAGCGTTACATAAAGTATTTTATAGGTATCATATTTTATACTGATATCAAACACATTAGGCCGGCAACGCATTTGAGAACTTTCAATGTGAATGTCTATGGGTTTAACATCAGATGAGCATCATATAAAATACATAGTCGCATTGAACTGTGGATTCGCATTTTTATATATTTATTTAGGTTCTAGGTAACTTTTTTTATTTTTTTTTTATTTGGTTGTGGATGGTATGGAGTGGGAAATTCAGAATAAAATCATTTCTAGTCTTAATTAAAATTATTATATAAGTTAAAACATGGATTTTTTTTAATTTATTTAAATATTTACACCCTTATCCAAATTTTTTAAACCTCTTTTTCACAGACTCTTCGCTGACATATGGCCCACAGCCGCCTTGGCCTTGCTAGGCGCTGCTTGCGTCATAGCAACAAGAGAAACATCCTTAGGCCGTGGTGACGTTGGAAGACAACTTGCTTTCGGAACGCTCGGCTTGGCGATTTTCCCACCCTTGGCGGGGCTTGCGGCCTCGGAAATGCCTGACACCCCATACTTGGTGCCCTTCCTGTTGCATGCCTTGTTCATGTTCATTGGAGCACTCATACTAATAGTCGACAGGTGAGTTATTTAGAGTAGTTATTAGAGATGAAACGGATATCCGGTAACTATCCGGTTCCAGCCTATCCTATATATAGTATTTATACTTTCCGGCCGGATACCGGATAACTAACTAATAGGCCGGATAGGCCAAATAAAAACAAATATTTTTTAAAGTAATTATTAGCTTTATTCAGTCTTAGTATCACTTAAGAAATATAATTAGTTTTAGTTGTATTTTAATTGCAATTTTTTTAATCACAATAGTAAATGAATGCTCGCATGCAATAGAAAAATATGAATTAATTAGTACTCATATTGTATATAAGTAGAATTCCACCTAGTGCTAATATCTTGCACTAACTGATGCTCTGGTAAACTTAGTATTTTTTGAATCGTCGGTAGTTTTTTTTGAGTTAAACCTGTGTGATTGAAATGTGCGTGTTTGCGACATATCAAACGCTAAGTCCCGCCGGATATCCGGCTATTCGGCCACATGGTTGGCCGAATATCCGGGATCCGGCAATACTGCTATCCGTTTCATCTCTAGTAATTGGAATTACTTTCAGAAGAAATCTGTCTTATCACAACAATTTATTTAATGGGATGTTTAAACCTCCGCAAAATTATAAGTTATTTAATTATCACAATAATAATTAAAAAGAAAATTAAAACAAATTTAAAACTTGACAAAAAGCTTCCCTATGGCAGTGTATCTTCAATACTAGAATTTCCTCGCTCTATTCCCTACCTATTCGTTAAGTGAAAAAAGCACCAGCTCTGGGCTCACCGGTTCTATTAAGCAGGCGCCAACTTAAATCTTTAAAAAGCGCCTATGCACCTGAACCTCAATGCCCAAGAGTCTCTACTCCAAAGGAAACAATATCAAAGTTGGAGGAAAGACTTATAATAGAGGCCATGGTTCAAAGCTACTTAAAACCCGCAAACTTGAGTTTTCTTCACTTCGACGATAAGTACATATAGACTTTTTTAGACTCAAGAAAAATAATAAATACATATTTCACTTTATTTCTTTCTTTTAAATACTATGTTACTTAAGAAGAATTATTATTTTTTGTCTATTCTCTTGATTGGCAACAAAAAAGGGGGGCTGTGTTTTTTTTCATTTGAGTATGTTCGATTTCCAGTCGAGACAAGTAATTTTTAGAAAATTAGAAAATCAGTATTACTTTAAAATATAAAAAAATAAAATAAAGTATTGCTTGCCCTCGAACTCGGAATCGAACCCGATACCTCTCACCTAAAGGCCACTTAATAAGACCGCTAGGCTATGAGGCCTTTAGGCCCTAACCTAACCTCTGTAATAATCAATATCTAATCATCCAGCCACATGCCGCTCTCCACTCCTGAATGGTGGTGGCATACAGCAACAGGCGTGCTGACAATGCCCATGAATGCCGTAAGACGTTATGGTGTTGAGACGGCTGCTATCTTCGCCGTCGTTGTTCTATTAGGAACTCTATGGAGTGGCATCGATGCATATTTGCCTTGGTAAGTATTCTGGTAACATAAATTTCTGTTACAACGTCATTTATGTACACCCCTTTTTTAAGTGAAACTTAGTATGATAGTATTTTTTTTGCGGATGAAACGTCACGAAGAAGTGCAGCGTTTTTGTCTAAAAAAGGGAGGGAGGACTTTGAACTTTAGATGGCAATTCTGTCGCATAACGTCTTGTGCAGTAAACGCAGAATTTTTATTTATTTATATTTTCAATTGCACATACATATACAGTATGTAAACAGTGTGAATACAGATATACAAATACACATGGAGTGTTCATATAGTACATGATCATCTATTGGGGCTTTTACCTTAGTAATAATTAATTTACAAAAAAGTTTCACTTCTGACATGTGTTTGTACGCTTTTTTCATTTTTATTATAGGACGGTATTAGAACTGAACGGTACCAGCGTGTCTGCCGGTCTGACGCTGACGGCGGGTGCGTTACCCGCAGTCCCCGCTCTGTGGTGGGCGGAGGCGGTCGTGGACTACATCGGACATTCCAACGTCTACATCGCGGCCTTTACGTTCTACTGTCTACGATACACTGGTGAGTAGTGTTTTAAATAACTAGCTGATGTCATTTGAAACCGTTTTTAAGGCATAAAATTATCGATTTTTCAATACTTTAGATATTAGAGATTGAGCGTAAGATTCAGAGTTGAGACGTAACAGTGTGACTCCTCGTGGTGCCTCTCCGTTATTGGAGCTTGGCTGTCAATTTGTGAAACGTGTTTTGTTCTGTGCTATTCAAGAACCCTTCCAAACGTTTCAAACCCATGATTTTAATTTTTAAAAAGAGAACAAACTCTTCCATCAAGGACCGGCAACGTCACTAAAATGGGTGTCTATGGGCACCGATGACATTTCTTTATAGGCATCCTGTAGACTCGTATCAGGTAAAAAAAACTAAAGAAAGTGCCAGCCATCATTAGTATTTTGGTTTCAATTATTGTTAAGTTACTATTTCATTAAACTATTGGAAGAGCGGAATACCCTGATGTACAGATCTCCCTAGATTTGCGTGTTGTTCCCGTGATGTAAGTGCGTGCTCCTATTTCACTATGCCTCCAAAGATTGTTCATCATTGTACAAATCTTTGTTTTTAATTTATTTTTATTTATTACCTAAGATGTCCTGTGGAACATGGTGTAATTGTTGCAGCTTAAACGTTGTGAACAAGAAAAAACTTAGCGATTAAAAAGAGTGGCGATATTTATTGGCAGTTCTTCTCTTCCGTTCTACGACCTTGATTTGAGAACTGGCAGTAAATGTAAAATTAGAAGCAATCAATGTATATTTCTTAATTGACGTTTATATCTCGTTATTAATTAAAGAATTTTTGAATTTGGAGTTTTTTGAAATCATGTAGAAACACATAATGGACGTATGTCAACTCGTTTTTGTCATACTTAGCGATATGTTTCAACTAAATCTCGAGTCTCAATCTTATCCTAAATGAGTACCATTTTTCCAGCTTTAGCCTACAGTACAACCTACACGTGGGTGATTGTAAGCGAGCTCCTGGAAGTGTTCACGCTGAGCCTCGTTTGGGTGACGTCAGTGCTGTATTTCCGCCACCTCGTGCCACGGAAATACACGGCCACCGGACAAGCATTACCTGTCATTGCGCACTTCTGTCTAGGTAGACTGTTTTTTTTAGAAACAATATTAAATTTAAATTAAAAAATAGTACATAATTCAAACAATTATAAATTATGTATAAAAATAATAAGGAACAGCCTGTATTCGAATGAGTCTCCTCAAGAACAGGTTTCTTGCATCGGCTACGGAGCGTTAATATTTCAATTAATAATTATATTTTCTGACGTGCAATTTTTTGGTTTAATGCTTATATATAATAGTGTAGTGTACGTTTATTATTTAAATATATCCTTATGGACCGAAACATTGTGACATATAATTTGGGGGACGACCCACATTTTTACAATTTTACTTAGGATTAATATTAACAAACTTTTATAAACTTAGAGGACAAATGAATGAAATGAAAAAACCTTCATTCATTCTATGAACTTTATTTTTTTTTTATGTCAAACTTTAAGTTATTAACACATGGCTCAAAGAGTAATTTGTAAAGTTTTGTAAATTTAGTAACGACCCAATTCGACTTAGGGTCAAGAAAACAGCGAACCAATCCGTAAAAAGCCGGCAATGCACTCGCGAGCATTCTGGTAATATGTGTCCATAGGCTGAACTCACATAAGATGAGTCTTGTGCCTGTTTGCCTCCTATTACATAAAAAACACATCTTATTATTATATAATAATAAAGTAATAATAATAATAATAATTTATTTCAAATATGTTCACAGAAAAAACTTATATCTAATTGCGCTAGTTATATATACAAAATTAGTCAGGTTTATCTGACGCTGAACTAGGTGTGAACCTGTATTTCAGCATACAGCGCCAAACCCCTTAAATATAATAGACAAAAACTAGCATCAAGTACATGACTTGACATGATTGGCGAAACTTATATCTAAAGAAAAAAAACTATAAAACAAATGTTGTAATTTACAGTAAATTTAATAAGTGATTCTATTATGGTGTGAAGTGTTCAAGTGTTCTCCCTAGGAGTAAGGTGAGGGTGTGTGTGTGTGTGTGTGTTTGAGAGTATGTTAAATAGTTTATTTCTCAAAAATTTATGTATTATACCAGTACATAAATAATATAATAAATAAATAAATGCCTTTCAGTTTTTATACATTAATCATGTCGCATTTTTTTTATAATAAAGTAATTACTATTGTATTGTAATAACGTACACGTGGAGGACACTTCTTGTCACAATTGTTTGTATATTTATTTTTCTTTCAAAAAAATAAAGATTATATTACCATATACTATATAATATGCTTAGAAATAATATCGAATAAAACTTATAAAATAACGTAACGGAACAGGTCGGTGCATCGGAGCCATAGTCAGTGGAATGGTGACCCTCGAACAAAGCATCGAATCCAGCCGCAACGTATACCGCGCGTTGGGCGTGTTGGCATTGTTCTGTTCGTGCGTCTACTTGGCTCTTTATCACTTGCTGTTGGCGCCACGATGCGCGTCACCCGCTGCGCCGCCGCCCACGCATTTATTACAAGGTATTGTTTAGAAATCCAATAAACCTATAATTAAAAGTCAGATTTAGTTAAAACTATTGCCATAATAAAAGAAAGATTTCAGTCCAAAGAGTTTCAAGGCATTCCCGATTCTATTTATTGTCTATAAATGCTAATTGAAAAATTAACTTGCAACATAAATATTAGTTTAAGTCTTAATAAAGCGAAAATTTTAGAATATTTTTTTGAGTTTTTAACTTTTAGCTCCAACTTTATCCCTCGTTTTTAATATAAAAGGATTATAATGCATTGCGTAAATTAGAAACAAAATTGTGATCTACTTTTGCATTAAAGCGAGCACTGTGACGGGACAGCTAGATGGTAAAGATGTCATTGATTAAACGCACTGCACCTTAAAACACTTTGCACTGCGTTTTAACACGTTAAGTAATTTTTAATTTCAATATATACGTTGCAGCCAACTAGATTAATCAGCCGTTCAATTAACAGCCTATCAGTTTAACTGGCGGCCTGAAATATTTTCAGCCAGTTGATCAAATAGCTAGGAAAATTACTTGGATCGATGACGTTTCAATACTTGCCTAAACTGTTACTTTAAATTAATTCGACATTCTGCCACGCTTTAACTCGAAACGAAATCTTAAAACTGTCAATATGATCTCAGCAATCCACAAATGGTGCTTTTCAAAGTTTCTTGAAAAACTACTATAGGAGAGTGTAGTGCACACAATAATAATGTGATTTGGGCATGCAATTAAATTTTAAAAGTAATATTTTTTATGACATATGTTTCATCTTTTTTATTTTTGCCACATGACTCTATCGTACAAATGGCCTTAGCATTAATATCTTTCAGGCCGCTAGTTAAACGGCGCCGTTTAGTTAAAAGGCTAGTCAGTGAATTGAATGGCTAATTAAACTAGTTGGCTGCGACATATATATTTCTATAATTATTATTCTTTTATTCTCTCTGTGGCACAAATACTGTATAATACGTTTAACGAAACAATTTATTAATAATCACATAATCAATGATGATCAATATAAGAAAACTACCTTGGACACCCATTTTGTCAATGAATAATTTGCTGCCCTTTCATAAGGTGATAGTGGTGATTTCAATAATATACGAAATTAATACCTATAGTAAATTCGATTGGCGATGGCGGCTTATGTAAGCCGTAAATATTTTTTTTCCAATTGAATATTTTATTATTTGCTTTTTAAATGTATCAGATCAGAGTTTCTTAATTTGGGACGCAAATTATTTTGTTAAAATTTAAGTTTATCATTATATGTTTTGCTTATTGTCTATCGTTAACAATTTCCTAGTAATATATATATATATATATATATAGTGTATGTTGAATTGGGGTCATAAAAATTTATTTAATTATTTTAACACTTCGTTGCATTACATAAAAGGGAAAAAAATATTAAACATAATTTAATGAAAACCAACTGGCGGCCTTATCGCTTTAGAGCGATTTCTTCCAGACAACCACTTTATTTTATTAATTTATGTAAGGTTAACGTATAAATGGTACAAAAAAGGTTAGAAAACAGTGTATTAGATGTTGCTGTCTGCGTAATAATTATATAGAGATGGCTTAAAAGCGATAAGTCGACCGTATTATTTAATTATTAAAATTGTGCTGTTTTGTTTAAGTGTGGCGTGTTTAAACAATTGTTTTATTACAGGTTTGAATTCTAACGGCGCTTCAAATGGGTCATACGCTCCTATGAGGGTGTACCACGAAGAGAGATCAAGAAAGGGTCACTTCCGCTACTAAGTCAAAGTGTTTTACGACTCCGCCTTTTCAATTTTGTAATATAATTACAATTCGCTTTCGCTCTCTGATACAATCAGATTTGACTTGCTAATATGTTATGCATTTGTGTATTTTTAAATGTTTTTTTACTAAAATAAATCTTTTTAATTTAACCATTGTTTTATTTAGAATTAAGATGAAATATAAAACCATCCACCTCGTTTTACATAACGTAAGCGAAGATGCATGATGGTGTACCTACAACCTTACCTCGACTAGTCACAAATAATTTATTCCAATAAGACCACCTGAAATGGCACTTTTGAACGTTAAGTAAAATTGAAAGATAATTCTAGTTGCCCCTGACAAAAGGTAGTTTCGTGTGGAGAAGAACGGGCAAGAAACTCCACACTTACTCTTTTAAACAGTGTTAAGATACAAGGGCGGATCCAGGTTTGGCGCCAGGAGGGGGTGACATAGTCGTGGTCAAGTCAAATACTTATACGTTTGACATCATACAAAGTTATCTTTATATATATAATTCTTCTGTGAGTGTGTATGTCACTGAACTTCTCAAACGACTGGACCGATTTTGACGAAATTTTTTGTGTGTGTTCAAGGGGATCTGGGAATGGTTTAGATTCACATTTTTGTCCGCTGGACAATGTTTTTTTAATTAAATTTTTAATTTATTAGTAGTTGTTGATTTTCGAATGTTTTACATTGGATGCGACAGACGGCGCTACCATCGCAGTGTCAAATATTAAATAATATTCGAATTTTAATTTTAGTCTATCCCGACAGTTAGCGCTGCGATCAAATTAAAAAAAAGTTTTGTTATCATTGTGTTATTGTAGACCATGTGCTGGATCGTGTCATAACATTTGAATAATAATTTTCATCAAAATGGTCCAGAATGTTTTAGCTTATTAAAAAAAGTTTGACATTTTCAAATTAAAGACGTGTAGACAGGACAACGTCTGTCGGGTCCGCTAGTTATAGTATATTAAATTAAATACAGTCAAACCTGGATAAGCGAGAGTTTAAGGGAGCATAATCTCATTCTCTCTTATAGAGGTTTCTCACTAACCAGAGTTTCTCGCTAATGCAGGTACATGTGTAGCGTTTCTCTCTTATAGAGGTACGCAGCAATAACAAGACATATTAATGCACTATGTAATTTTATTTTATTCAGAACTTATTTACACTTTTAAAAATCCGTCAATTTCGTTTGGGTTTCTGTTTTTGTATTTTGAATGTCTCTCTAACTCATAAATTTTGTCGAATATTGCTTGATCAACATCCGCCGCGTATTAAAAGTATTAATGGACCGTCTTCAACTCATTTAAAGCTACCTTCATTGGAAGTTCCACGAAAGTTAATGAGTCATAAATTATTAAGTTAATAATAATTGAGTGTTAAATTTGTCATTTGTTCCTCCTAAATAATATAAAAATTAGGTAATCATATAAATAATAATAGTAATTACGCACGGTCGAAAACGTTACATAATGAACCTGGCGCAATCCTAAATCTATCCCAGATTAAGGGCCTGAAAAAGGACACACACGACACATACCTACTACAATTTAAATAGCTAGTAATAATAATATATAAAATCAATAGTGTTAAATGTGCTTACCTGTTCTTCCGTATTCACTCATCTACAATACCTAATAGTAGGCCCCAAAAATCTCTCCATAATATCAAAGTCAAACCATATCGGATTAAATATCACATCTGCATCTGCACCGGACCGGATTGAATTATATTTTTTCTTCAAAAGAGGCCTGAAACTGGCCATCAGAGACTTTTTTTTATTTAAGTTCGTCAAAAGGTATGTCTAAAGCAACACTAATTTATTTCGACGCGTCGTGAACCTTATGTTTCTGTACTCAACATCCCAAATTACTTTTTCCGTTTCCAGTAGTTTTATTGTAATGTCATTGCTCCATTCGGACGGCATTTTCGATGTTCTAAACGAACGTCTTTCTCCTCCAGGCGCTTGGCGAGTACTGAGCGTCGAAGCAGATTCTGCTTAGCAGAATGTAAACACGCACTGCCGCTCGCGCTGCCAGTCCTTTGACTTCCGCAGAAAATACCGCCATTTTGGGGAGCGCCGGGCAGTGCGGTGGCAATGGCAGTGGCATGAGAAGTATCGCGTTTACACACTCGTCCTGCCCACTTCCCTGCCATTACCGCTGAATGTAAATGCGGCAATAGTGTGCTCTATTTATATAAAAAAAACTCGTGTACCAGTGTTTATGGTCGACCTGATTGAGTAATTAATATGATTATTTGGTAGAAATATTAACCTACTGCATACAAGGTCACCTGTTGTCAGCAATATGTATTATATTCTGTACTGCCTCTGTTTCTTGCCCGTTCTTCTCAGAACAAGACCTCCTGGTAGTTTTGCGAACGGATGGCGTAGTTTTGCTCTTTCGCGAATTTTGTAAAAGCATGCTTTAAGTCGCATCTAAATTCAATAAATAAATTTTGATTTGATTTGACTGTATCAGTTATGTCTTCGTATACTTAACATTCTGCAAAGGCGCTCCAATTTGACTTTGAAAGAAGATAAATAAGAGGGACAAACGTTACCATCAGTACGTTAGGCTCTCGAAGAAAAATAGTTCCGTTCGCTCTTTACCTTTGACGTAACGTAAATATTTAAAACCATTGTCGGAAAAGTGGCAGCGGCTTCCCGTGTATCTCGCAGTCCATGTAATACTTTAGCCTTAAAATATCCCTAATATAAACATAGGGGGGTTTTCACTTGTAAACATAAAAAGCCTTGAGTAATTAGTAATTTAAATCTTAACAAATTTATTAATACATAAGAATCTAATAACATTACTATACGATGAAGATGCACTAACTTTCAAATGGGCTTTTCCTTTTAACCTCCTTACTGCGCCCGTTGTGTCATAAGTAAAAGTATCAGTTAAATAAATAAAAAACAATTTCCTCCAGATCATTTATTCTTTACAACATAAATTCTATCTGGCTTCATGGCCGCATAAAGGCGTTTCATCTAAAACCCAGCACAGCTGCAAGCCTATCACAACAAAACAGAAGCAAAATACAATGATTTCCTAGAAAAATTTTAGATAACAAAACGAGTATATAGTATCAAAATAAAACAAAATGAAAAAAAAAAAACTTTTACTGCTTTCTTAAATCTTATTTTTGTCATTTTCAAAGTCGAAATTCAAATACTAACAATTTTGATTTGACGCAATTTACAACTGATGCAAATTATACATGTGGCAAAAACAACTCCAATTCTGCACTTCGGATCTTATACATCAAAATTGTATACAGTATCATCAGTAACAAAACACTCGTTGGCATATGGAATTATGTAAAAAATGTATTTAGGGACCCTTATGTACTAGAAGGCTAAGATGGTCTAGAACGGTCAGGCTGTACGAGAGGGAATTGCAAAAATATATGTACTTGTAATTATGACAATTGTGGCAACTTACTACAAAGCAATTAATACAATAATATTGTAGAAAGCAAACTCTTGGACATAGACAAAAAAATAACTCAAATGAGCATTATTAAGAAATTACACTGTCAACTGTCAGAAACTGATACTATTTGACAGTTGACAGTACATACAGAGTCGAGAATTAACTAGAACTATTTGTGAGAATCCAATAAGTTTTTCACTTACATTATACTAAGCGGTCTCGGTGTTACTTAATCAAAAAAGAAAGGTGAAAATGAAATAGTTGAATCATGAATACAAATTATATATTACTTATTCTAAATTATATCAAAATATATTTACAATTCCTATTTCCCACATTAACATTACTTTTAATCTTCAAGTGGAGGTGTCTAAACAAGAGAATATACACAAACGTTAAACGTAAAATTTTGTAATAACATAACAAATGGTAGAAATACAAAAAGATACACGAATATGTGTACGTATTCCACATTTAGACTTTTTACAATATTAACGTAATTCGAACCACAAACACCACGACATAATGATTGGAAGGTTTCGTCAAAATTTGTTTTAGAACCAGTCTCGTTACTCTGTAAATACAAAATGTCCTCCTGCCAAACAACCTTAATTATTGTTAGTATCTTACTATGTCGCTTTGTCTACATTTCTTTTCATACATTCAAAAGCAATGAAATACGCACGCGTTCAACTTGCGACCTTCCATCCTATTTATTCACGAAAAAAATACAAATATCGGTTTTTATGTTTCTATTGCCAAAAAAAAAGAATTTACACTTACAAATTTAATTGTACAAAATGGCTGCATAGAACCACGCTTTTAATATGAAGATAAAGCAAAATTTTATCTTCTGTGACTTAAATACCTAAGCCGCAAAAATCGGCATTTTGGAATTAAGCATGCATCTTTATAGTGTTTTGTATAACTGTGGAACTAGTATTCCCCCTTTGAGATCACTAATCCACAATAAACCCAACATTTGTCGGACCAGGCAACAAATGTTACTATATCACTATAAATGGTAATATCGTCTGATAAAAAAAATTACACGCTGAACTGATGCTTCGATTTTATTAAAATGGCTCAAACATAAGAACAATGAATTTTACCCTCTGCTTGTATATTTGTGACTACCCTCCATAAAAAGCACTAAAATCAGATTCAAAATATAAATAAATTTATATATTTTAATAGGTTTTTATATCAGGTATTATTTTACACTGAATTATCTAAATTACAACTGGAAATAAACTGGCAAATAATTCTTACTTATCATGTACTACATTTATATTAGTTAGGATTTAGTATTTGTATTTAACTAAGGAGTCTATTTGTATAAAACGGTCAAGTATATTATCACTTTAGCGAGTCTTTTGTGCATTAAGAATCCTGTACATCATCAGAAATGTCCATAACACTTTCATCAATTGCTTCCTTTGACGCTTTTACATTTAACAAATCATCTATCGTATTATCACTAACATCAATATCTTCATTATTACCATTGGTGACTTTTTCTTTCTTTTCGATAGTTTTAACTGTATTTGTTACTTCGCTATCAACAATCTCCTTTTTATCTTTCGCTGTAACTTCTATAATACTTTTATTTTTATTTTCAACATCCTTTTCATCAACTTTTTCATTTTTAACTTCAGCTTGCTTATTATCAGTTGAATCGGTCAAAGCAAAATCTTTGTCTATATTTGATAGGGATTCGGTATCAATTTGGATTGAGAGATTACGTTGACTTTTCGGTTTATCACTTTTTTCTCCGTTCAATTTGGCATCACTTACTATTTCTTTAGACGTATCCACCTCTTCGCTATTTTCACTGATAGTTTCTTTTGTGTCATGTTCATCTATCTCGTGAGTGATAGAAGTCAAATGTGCAGCTTTTTCCCTACTATCGTTTTGTTCGCTTCCACACTCTGTCAGATCAACTTCTTGCGTCTCGTTACAGAAGGAATCTAGCGAATTTTCATCAATACAAATAGGATCTTCGTCTAAATCGGGTAGTATTTCGACGTCATCGTCATCTTCCTCTTCGCTATTTTCACATTTCTTTATCAAATATTGTTTAAATCCTTTAGTTAGAGTATCACGAATCTCCTTGAACCGATGCGACGAGGTATTTAACAGGGTGTCAAAACTTCTATGTAAATTCCGCATTTCATTGACAGTCCTTGTTCGTAGGAAAGACGTGTTGGCTTCCTTTTTCAATTTATGTAATCGTGTCAATGAGTACTCGAGTGCGTCTATAGCGTCAATCAAATTATACCTGTACCATTCAACAGGTACTGACAGGTCAGCCTCCCTTTGGGTCGCGTCGGAACGACGGGCCTTTGGGGATTTGTGTTTTGAAACTTTTTTTCGATTTGCTGGATTGGTTTTTATTACTTTTAGCGGTGGTGGCGTACCACGACTGGATTTATTAGATGAATTAACTTTGGGTCGGTTTGTTTCAGTTACCGCTACTATCGTAGCCGAATAACCGCCGCGCATGCTGGGATTGGCATTAATTGCAAATATTCTACCGTCGGGAAGTCGATACATCTTATTGGAAGATAAGGTTTGAGGGTCAACGCGGAATTTAAGACCACCGGTGACAGAATTCACGGTAACATCGTTTTCAGTCATTTGTATGATAGTTTCGGATGACACTTCGGAGAGAACGATAGGCTTTTGTGTAGACAAAGTCTTGGGTGTAGTCACGGGACCTGGTGTTATACACTGCACATCATCATCCGTGTTATCCTCTGTTACCTATAATCACAAGTAAAAGGTAACATCTTGCCATCTAATCCAAATATTTAAGTCTAGATACGATGTTTGATGATAGTTAAAATCTTAAAGCGAAAACAATATTTTAGAGAAAAAGAGACACAGAGGGGCTTTATTAAACTTTTCTTAAGGATTGAAGGAACTAAAAATTCTGATAAAGTATATGTAAGGTAAGCATGTACCTCGCATAATGGCTCCATGGGGAAGTCCGGAGTGCAGACTAACTCGTCCTGAGATGCGCCACTCATGTTTTGTATAGAAGACATATCTAGGCCCTAAAAATTTATTTACCTTTTATAACAACATTAAAGCAACGATCCAGGACTCTTATACCTGAGGTCGTAGGTTCGATCCCCGGCTGTGCACCAATGGATTTTCTTTGTATGCGCGCAATTAACATTTGCTTGCAGGAAAGCATCGTGAGGAAACCGACTTGTCTTAGACCCAAAAAGTCGACGGCGGTGTGTCAGGCACTGGAGTCTTACAACCTACTTGCCTATTAGATTTAAAAATGATCATGAAACAGATACAGAAATCACGCGTGAACGGCTGAACCGATTTCGCTTATTATTTATTGTTGTGTTTGTTCTTGTCAGGAAAAGGTTTTTATGAAAGAAAAAATGTAGAAAATTTAAGAATACCTAACCACTATATTAAACTTAAAATATAAAGCAAATAGCCAAGTAGGTGATCAGTCTAATGTGCCTGAGATATGCCGTCTAATTTTTGTTTGTATTTTATTGAAATTAACAAATTTAAATCTTAAATACTCCGTTAGTGCAGTTAAACTTCAAATTAAAATTCAAACAAGAACCTTAAATATTTTAGCTTAATAACATTTTACAAAACCAAAAGGTATATATACTTAATTGTCAGTTGTCTGTCATAGCTTATTTAATAAATCAAGCCTTTTTGACCTCATTTTGCATCTGTGGCTCTATCTTTGTTTTAAAAAACAAGTGTGAAAAATCAGTGATGTTGGAATGTTGGAATGTTTAGTCCATCTACTATTTAGAAAAATAAAGAACCGATTTTACAAGCGGAAGGGAGTGTCTTTAAAAATAATTGATTAAGCCAAAATTCGACGAATTAGATCAAGCAATTTTGTAATAAAATTAAAAATTCAAATTGGTTAAATTTGTATTTCTGTTTTTGGCGCTAAAATCCAGGAGAATACTTTCGCCTAAGATTCGGCTATTCGGTCAGGTGCCTCGCCGGATATTCGGTATCCGGTATACTGCCGAATATACTATTCGTTGCAAGTCTAAAATGAAAAGATTTCTATCCGATACCCTAGCTCGTAACAATATCATTAGAAGCCTTATGCCCCTGACTTCATTTCGGTGGAGGAAAGAAAAAGCTATGCCCCTTTCATTTTAATATTCTCTCTAGCTTTTTCCATTTTCATAATATGCACTTACCTGGGTTAGGCTGTCCAGTGATAAATTAATATTATCATTATTAAACATGACATTGTCGAATGGTGTACTTGTACTGATCCCGTTGAACATATTATTTTGAAAACTGGCTTTCGGTCTGATCTTTATTAGTGTGTTTTGGGGCACAGGCTTTCTCTCATTTAGTACTCTTATTGGGTTCATCATATTCGTTGGCAGCTGTAATCAAATAATAACATAAATTTTTGGTTTTTAAACTATTAAATAATGTTAGAATATATAACATTGTTTCGCTAACAAGAAAAAACAAAACAAAAGATGGACATGGTCATCCCCTGACAGGCGCTTTAAAAATGAGATAGACTATATACTTACTAATAGTGCCAGATCATTCGAAGATTGTCATGTCATTTCAAATTTAAATTTTATGGGAGTATTAATATTTATTTAAATAACAATGGGGTAGGCAAGGCCCGAGCTAGGAACAAAATCGGTTATCGTTGATTAACAAAAAAAATAACTATAATGTATATATAAGGCTATAAATAAATAAACATTGCTTGCTAATACCGAGTAAAATTATACACTACATGTGATTCCATCAATAAAGATCACAGCTCATTCACTGTTTATTGAAAAGCCAAAATCACAAAACATTTTGTGCCATAAATTTCTCAGTAATACTTTTAATATCATAATTAATATTATATAATCACACTTTTTATTACAAAAAAAAATGAATCTATTTATCATATGTACTTATTATATTCAAAACCACTGTGTTGCATACAGAAATATAATGCAATTGACATAAATTAAATGAAAAGCGATGTCTTCCTCTTGGTAGAATGCTTACGCGACCCCAAGTCACCCCAACAGTGACGTGATTGGTGGGAGGGGTTTAGTGGGTAGGGCTTTAGAGCGAGTCCCACACTCTGTGGAAATGCTTTCCCCTCAATTAAAAAAAAGGCAACCATTGTAACTTAAATTTTATAAGGTAAGCAAGAAGTGTAAAAACTACAAATAACATACAGTTAATTAGACAAAACTTATAGAGGACAACGGAATCAAAAGATATGTTAACAGCAATCAGCAACAGGACTATTAAAAAAGGAATATAAAAAACAAAGGTCAAATGAAAAAGACAATCACGATAATATAGAATTAGTTTAACATCAGTTAGAAAACGATGATATTATACAATCTTCCAACTAGAAACAAATAAATATGCGAGGTTTCAGACACCAAATATGTTTATAGAATTATAAAAATTTACTAAAACTGCCCAAAATAGACTGTGGTTAATTAACAAATCATTGCTAAAACCAGTTCAAAATAATCTCCAATATCAACCAAATTTTAATAACTCTCTTTTCGCCTGATAGCCAGTGCTGAACTTACCATGATTGATCGTGACCATGCAGGCTGTAAAAACATGTTAGATATAAATTGCCTTATTGGCTCACCTCATTGTATCAGGCAACATTGGCTCTCTTGCAGATAAGGCAACTTTATCCATAGACAAAACACAGAAAATTTTAAGTGAGCTGTCACAAAACTGGTTTAAATATAATATTTAATTTTTTGATATACAAGAACTTACCCTAACTTTCTTCATAGGTGCAACATGAAATGTATTAGTAACCTTTGGTGACACACAAATAGGATTTTTCCAAATTATATTTGGTTTCATTTTTGGGCTCGCCGACCTTTTTTGAGCCTTCTTAATTTCGGGTGTGTTCACTTCATCAGAATTGATTGAAGCAAATTTCTTCACCTAAGGATAAAATTACAATGAATACAGCATTTCTTACATTATTAGTTCAATAGCATCAGTCGGACAGACATTGTACACAGCACAGGCCAGCTCCACCTAATGGACTAGTCATCACTAAAACTCTAAGCTAGGGTGACCAAAGACAATTGACACAGGTGTTCAACCCCATAATTAAGTAATTATATGCAAATTATATTGTCTATGAAATGTTGGTTTCCTCACGAGTTTTGCCTACAAGCTCTATTAAAAATATATTAGTGCACAGTACAAACAGCGAACCAGGAAAAAAAGCTTTAACCTGAGAGTTGAGAGTGTGTCAAAAGCAAAAAATGGCATATTTTATAAATAACCTTATTTGTCTGATAATTAAATAATATTGTGTTTGGTTTACATGAGTAATACATTTAAATATAACTTCTATGATTTATGTTCATATCAGCCACAAGACGTTGACAAATATTCTATTAAAATGTTGCCATATTATATATTTGCAATAATCCATTTAATTTAGACAATAATTACTGATTGTGTCACCTTGTTCTCTATAACATGTTACAATTAATTATGTATCTTTTCTAAACATCCATAATGTGTAATAAATGATACAATTGCAAATGAATATTGCAAAATCAGAGTGTGGACAGTAATTTAAAAAAAATAAATAATAATTACATAAAAGTTAAAAGTTTTACCGGCTTTTATTTGTTGTTTTACAGCCACAATTATGCAATATTCAATAATAAAAGTAATTTCTCAATTTCAACCACAAGTTATTGAGATTAATATTTTCAACCAAACAAACTAAGCATATGTTTAATGGCTAATGTGTTTAAAAAAATTACCAGTATTGTAGGGGGAAGCTTAGATACAACTGCCACAGCCGCTTTTTTGGCTTCTGCTTCTTTCTTCTTAGCCTCCAATTTTTCCTTCCTTCTATATTTAGATCTACAGCACTCGGAAACATCTTCCGATATTTCTTTTAAATATGATTCCTTAAGCTTTGGATCTTCAGTTTTATAAGCTATTCTGTAAGTATTAGTAAGTATTAGGTGGTTACTAGTAATTTTCCTTACTGTCACTATTTAGCTCAAACTTAGTTATTAGGTACAATTCCAGTGTACTGCTGTCTGTTAGTTAATTTTAAGTCTTATTGTATTGTGTTACTTTTCCCTTAGTTTATATATCTTCAACATTAAATTTTAAAAAAATATTAAAAAATAGATTATTACGTTAGATAATTATGAGTGACCTAAGGGTCCCAAGTTCAATTCAAATAATTGTCTAAATGCATTTACTAGTAATAGTTCATATTATTTAGATAACAGCCTGTTTTTCTTATTTAGTTCATTACTAGGCTTACAAAAATCCCAAGCGTTTTATTTTTAATACAAATAAAATACAGGCTTATAAGTTCCTTATACACACATATTTTTTAACTCAATTACCTGTTTTTAAAGTCACAGTAACGCAGTGCAGCCCAACAAATTGCACGCAAATCTCTCAAACAGGTGGTATTACATTTAAAGCATTTCCAATCATCTACTTCCTCAATCTCTCTTATTTTAGCTGGGCCCATATTTCTTTTTATACATTTCTTGAAAAAAAAAAAAACAAATAAGAGTTAGAATGCAAAGAGAGTTTATTACAACTGTATAATGACTATTAAATTTTCTTTGATTAATATAATGGATATCTCACCGCACAAAATACATGTGGGCAATCTGAGCAGCAGTACACTTGACCACCTTGTCCACACCAGCGACAATATAGTTCAGAGCCATCATCACCCTTCTCAAACTCTCCACTGTTATAGAACGAATGACAATTCTGGCATATTAATGTACGTAACATAGGATGTGTTTTCATATTACTTTCATTTTTGGGACAAATCCCTATATGTCGGTCACAAGCTGTACAGTGAACTTTCATGTGAATAATAGTGTTAAGATCTGAAAGGAATAAAATTTAATTACAATGTTTTTACATTTAAAAATGACAAATAAAAGTTATAAATTACCTTTAAATTTTGTTATATAGTATGATCTCTCATCTTTAGATATATCTTCATCAAAGTCATCATCTGCTGGGGCTGTAAATTATGAATGAAAATATTTAGATAAATGCCTTTTACTATTAAATCAGATAGTTTTTAGTTATTTGAGTAATAACAACTATAACTACTGTAGACAAACTGACAAATGTGCAATTACTGAAATTAGATTTCGATAAGTGTTTTTTTACAGTATTTAAATCTAACATTACTGAACAGGATAAAACAATTTCCTTACCTGGGAAAGGCGGGAATGGCACATAATCTGATACTTGAACCGGCTTCTCGGAGTCAGCAAGTGCTTCACTATTACTTTCATTCATTTTGAAATGCTTTGGGTATCAAAAGATTATTAATAATTACACACTCCTCATAAAAACATTAACTAAATGTTTATAAATATTCGATGCTAATCGTGTTTAGCCTAATAGTTATTACTGTACAGAAAAACTTTATGTTAAACATAGAGCATTTGCTTTATTCAGCCATTTTGGCATTTTCGCTTTCGTTTTTGGAATTTGGCATTTAGTGAAGTGTAGCAATGGTTCGATAGTTTTTGTGAAACCGATTATTCGTAACTGTACTTAATACATACTTTCAAAATGTTTGAAGTCTCAATGTACTTTAATACATCATATAAAATATTACTTAATGAATCTAGGTATGTTAAGACATAGGTGAAAAGAAAACTTTGTCAATATATCAATTACCTTAAAAATATAAAATATTAACAAAGAAAATGTAACAATTATAATATATTAAATTATTATATACAGTTATAAATAAACGATATCAATATTTTAGTATTGTAACCTTTATCATGAAAAAAAATTATCTATATAATATATTATCTAGTATCACTTATTGCGTAATAGTGTGGTGCCTTCTCTAATGCTTGTATTCGTATTATCGATATTAATACAGTATAATCGGTTATTCTTTGAAAATTTCACCTTTTATTAAACTCTGTTAGAACTACTAGAAATGTTAAATAATTAAAATTAGTAATGATATTAATAATTATTAAATAATCTTAAAATATATGGATGTAATACAACTGTTTTTAATGTTTTGCTTTTGACAGTTATATTTGACAAATCAAACAGTTTTCATCTGTGGTGGAACTTTTTGAT
This sequence comes from Pieris mannii, assembly GCA_028984075.1. Classification (NCBI taxonomy): domain Eukaryota; kingdom Metazoa; phylum Arthropoda; class Insecta; order Lepidoptera; family Pieridae; genus Pieris; species Pieris mannii. The sequence goes on from CM054797.1 coordinate 6,385,987, forward strand.
TTCTTTAAAGCTAAACATTTCAATTTCAGTCAGTTTTCTGTGTTGTGAGTAGAAGTGCATGTGTTGTAGTGTGTTTTGTTTAGATTTTAGCTTGGTATTTTATTGGTGCATTGCAGTAAAATTTATACAGTTAATCAAGAGTAATATTAAGCATAACTATTTATTTATTTATATACTTAATTGTGATGAGAACTGGATTTTTATTAATATGTAAACGTTAATTATAATAATCGTTTTAACTGTTGTAAACTTCTGTGAAAATGCTGTGATATTTTAAATAAGTGCTTTATATTACAATTATCATTACTGTTAAATATGACTGTTACTTACACTGGGGATGTAGCGACCTGTCGCGGATTTGGAACTTTTCTTAAAGTTTTAAACAGGTAACTTTACTTATTTATTTGTACCACCTACAGATTTTGTCAATTAACTTTTTAAAGTAATGTAAGTCCAAGTATTTTTAGTTGAAACAATCAGATAGTATTGTCTTAAATATTAATACATAATCAAAGCAAATTTCTAAATGATAAATTTATTATCATGTTAAACTAACACATGAAAAAATGTAATCATAAATTATTATGAACTTATATTATAATCTTATTTTGATTATAAAGATGACACTAGAAATACTATAACACATACATCAATACATAACATAGGAAATATGTATACATCTGACATAACATAGATATAGTAAATATAGCTAGTTTATATATTGTATATATATATTATGTCTCTTTGTAGTTGAGAGAGAACTGAATTTGATTAAAAACTTTCTAGGCTTTCATATGCTTAGAAGGTTCATTTGACAAGCTATTCAATTGTTTTAATTACACATTACTATGCAATTTGCTGAAATTAATAGTTATAATATTAGCTCTATTTAAAACTGAAGTTACTATGAAGTCTATTATAGAAACATGATTAAGTAAATGGTTATTTATTTCTATTACAAACAATACACTGATTTTGTGACTGTAAAACCACAAATGGTTTCTTTGAGTTTTTACTTATATAAAATTGTTTTAATTATTGTTAACATCTTTAACATACCAAATACATATACATATATATAAATTACAACTGAAACAGCAAACTGAAGAATGTTTCCATTATTTCTTTGTACCCATTTACAGTTTAACACACTATTAAACAGGACAATAACCTGTATTAATGGTTTAAACATTACAAGGGAAATTAAAGTAGGATGTTATTTTACGTCGCCAACCTGTCTACGGCTTAAACGGCGCCATGCAGACGAGGCAAGGGATATTAAGAATTTAGTGTAATACATTTTGTATTCCTTCCTTGGTATTAGACCTGTTTGTGTTTTTTTCATGTATTTCTTCCGAATAGGTATAAAGCAGGTCATATTCTGCATCTGGTTCTTTCATATTTTAAAGCAAGTAGGTGAGCATTCTAGTTTGTCGCAATGAAGGCGAGACAATCAGAAGTGTATTGAAACATAAATTAAATATTTATAAAAAAATGATTTTCTAAAAAAATATTTTTTTACGAACATATGTTTATGTTCAGGAAAGTGATTTGTAGATAACTCATGTGTACACAGTGTGAATTGCGGTTGCCTCAGTTAAATACAATGTATGCTAACTAATCATTAATCAAAATGACGTCACTTTCCGCACCCACAGCCGTCATTCCCATAAAAGTATCGTGATTGAATTCTTGCTTTGAGATACGTATTTTTTTTGTAGCGATCATTTTTGCATAGCCAAAATATTTTGAAAATCGTGCTGTCTTGGGTATACCCGACTCTGACTAACTGCTTTAACAAGTATTAAATATTTATTAATTGTAATAAGAGGTAATTAATTTATATGAAGTAAGAAAATCGTATTGGGCGAATGTTTGGAAGTCGGTGTCATAAAGACGAAATGTTAACTTCTTTGTGATTTTTAAGTAAAAGTGCTAGTGCTACTAGTGCTTGGTCGGTATGTAAGAAACAAGACGATTAACGTAATGAGAATCAAACAAACGTAACATGATAACAAATTCATCTAGTGTAAACGTAGCTGGCGTTTCAATCGTCAGGAAGTGGCATTTCCGAATAGTTTGAGTCATTCTTTTCGCACTAATTTGAAGGAATACTTGAAAATAAACTGATTTGCAATACATACGTAACCTTGAGTATTGCTACATACATATTGTGATGTACTATGGATTTCCTATAAAACAAATTTTCGCAGTTATCCTTATGGTGATGATATTTAATTATATTTTATTTAGTTAATTTCCTTGACAAATTCAAATACTCCATAAGATTAACTAAAGCGTAAGGGTAGGCGCTCACCGTTTCTTTTCTAATCTTTGGTTCAGTCACTAACTCATCACATCTTAAGTCGTCCATTGAGGAGGTCGTGTTTAAGGGAAATTTCTTCAAGCTTGAACTCGCCCACGGGCAAAGGTAGAATATCTACATATTCTAATAACCCCTAATGTTCTCCAATCTGGAATTACTGGCTCCGTAGTAAAAAAAATCAAGCAGATACATCAAAAGCCTTATTAGCATTTCATAAGGAATGTATATAACTTAAATATCAAGGGAAACGCATAAAAAAACTTAACACGACCTTCGAGTTACTGAAATTTCGACTTACAGAACAGCACGATTTCTAAGTGTATTTTTCGATATTTATAGTCGAATTTGAATAACAATATACCTTCAGTATGTACACATTAAAACGAATTACATATTAATAAAGTAAACTGTACAGTTAAAAATCCGTTATGGTCTATTTGCGGATTTTTTATTAATAATTTTTTCTAGCTCAAACGATGTACCAAGTACATTACATTACTTAGACAAAAACAATAGATTAGGAGCCCCGAATCTGAACATTCATTTTAGATTTTGTTGCTATTATTTCGAAGAATTCTAAGTAAGACGTCATTATATTTCATTAACTAAAACTAACGGAGTGTCTTTTTTCCAATTCGGGTTATAGAGTATAAATATGTATTATCAATACTTCGTAGGGAAATATTATTTTGTTCCAGTCACAAAGTCTATATAATTCGAGAAACTGCACCGCGTATTAAGGGATGCAGCGGTAGGGAAAGGCAATTTTTCTCGACTTACTGAGGATTTCGACTTTCGTGTTATATAATTTCCACTACCCTTTAGTGGTTTCTTAATAAGGTAAATAAAATAATAGCTAAATTGTTTTTATTGTTGCAGATGGCGTGGCAGTATATACAAATTGATATGGCTCGATCTTCTTGTATTTTTACTTCTATATTACTTCTTAAATTTAATATATCGGTTGCTACTAGATGAAGAATCGAAAAGGTAATATTTAGAAGCTGTAATCGTTATACTTGGAATACATCTCACTGTTACGTGATTTTGAAGTGAAAACTTCTTTAGTATAGCTGTGATCTGAAATTCGATGAAACAAAAAGCGACTAAAAAAACGACAGAATCATATCATAAGATTTATTTAACGTGGGTGAAAATAAGATAGGAAACAGCGTATAGTCTGAAATTTTTTATATAAAAAAAACATGATGTGCAAAAATATTAAATAATAAATTTAATTATAAAATTTTACAATTTTATTTACATATCATTATAAAAAACCTTTTGAAGTGAAGACTTATTTCTACACTAATTTATACTTGACTAGTGACCCGCCCCAGCCTCGCACGGGTGCAATGCTGATGAAAAGCAGGTTTTTATTATGTATTGTTATTTCCGTCGCTGGAAAGCTCCGATAATATACGCGACATATACCATATAGACATATACCATCATGGACTTTTCTGTAGACCTTTTCAATGTGTACAATACTTAGTACATTATTTTAATAAAACTCGTAGGGTTCAGCCTGCGTTTGCAATGTAAGCGGAAAGAAATGTAATTATTTACGACATCACATTAGAAACCTCAAAAATAACAGTACTTCTCCACTATTTAATAGATGTTATTATACATATAAACCTTCCTCTTGAATCACTCTTATGTATTAAAAAAACCGCATCAAAATCCGTTGCGTAGTTTCAAAGATTTAAGCATACAAAGGGACATAGGGACAGAAAGCGACTTTGTTTTATACTATGTAGTGATATACTGCATACAGTCGCTTTTTCGTTTCATCGACTTTCAAAATTTAATTATTTTTAGTTTTTATCATAATTAAAGATTTAAATTTGAATTAGAAAAATAATTTAAAGAAAATTAAAATACTACTTTTACATAATGAAAAAAAAAGTCTAATCATAATTTAAAAAAGTATAATTTAAATTGTTACATTGTGTTAAGTCAGTTTGTATTTCTACACTGGGGTAGAAGTTGACCTTTTTTTACAATTAAAGAACATTGCTTATAAAGGGTGTTTCAACAAGAACTTTGTTTTCTAAAACAAAATAAAACAAAGAATTTAGAGGAAAATGAATAAAATTTTTATTGTATTACAAAGATAAAAGTTTGGCAATTATGAATGAAAAATGATATCTGGCAAATGTCCACCACGACCACGCTGACAGATGTTGATTCTTTCATCAAAATTTTTAATCACTTTTTGGCAAAATGGAGGGTTTATTTCGTTAATGACATCACGGATTTTGAGTTTTAAGGCTGCAATCGATTCGATTGGCTCCGTATAGACTCTGTCTTTAACATAGCCCCACAAAAAATAATCCAGTGGTGTTAAATCACACGATCTGGCTGGCCACTTAACAGCTGAATTTCGCGAAATTATGCGCTCGGGAAATTTGGTTTGCAATAAATTGATCGTTTCATTGGCTGTGTGACATGTGGCACCGTCCTGTTGAAACCACATTTCAGTGATATCCATGTCATCAATAATAGGCCAAAATTTAGTGGTTAACATCTCGCGATAATTTCCCGAGCGCATAATTTCGCGAAATTCAGCTGTTAAGTGGCCAGCCAGATCGTGTGATTTAACACCACTGGATTATCTTTTGTGGGGCTATGTTAAAGACAGAGTCTATACGGAGCCAATCGAATCGATTGCAGCCTTAAAACTCAAAATCCGTGATGTCATTTACGAAATAAACCCTCCATTTTGCCAAAAAGTGATTAAAAATTTTGATGAAAGAATCAACATCTGTCAGCGTGGTCGTGGTGGACATTTGCCAGATATCATTTTTCATTCATAATTCCCAAACTTTTCTCTTTGTAATACAATAAAAATTTTATTCATTTTCCTCTAAATTCTTTGTTTTATTTTGTTTTAGAAAACAAAGTTCTTGTTGAAATACCCTTTAGTACAGAAGAAAAAGAAGTGAATAGTATGAAAGTAAAGTACAATTTAGCTTTCTGAAGTAATATGGCCTTGTGGCGCTGGCGAGTAGTGGCGGCTTTATGGTTCTCATAAAGTGTAGTTATTTCCACTATGTATATGTTGTTTCCACGTGAATGTTAGTGCGTGTTCCTGTTTCACCATGAATATGATGATAGAGGACAAATCGTTGTTTTATATTATTAATTAATTAACATGTCATCTTGTAATGGTTGCAGCTCCTTACAAATGTTGTAAATGTAAGACTACTTGATTTAAAAGAGTGGCGGAGAGTTTATTGCCAGTTCTTCTCGTCATTGATTGAGAACTGGCAGTAAATGTAAAATTAGAAGCATTTAGCATTTAATACGTTTTCTTATATTGACGTTCAAGCGTACATTGTATTACCTAAATAATTAAGGGTCTGTTTCACAATGTACGGATAAGTTCCAAATAAGCTATTTATTACTTGTTGATAGGATAAACACCATTGTTGCGTTTCACGACTGTCGGATAGCGCTATTCGTTATGAAACGCGAACTTTCTTTTTCGAAACTTTTATCTCCCAAATAATTTATGTGTTGTATAGATACCTATTTGGTACTTTATGCATACATTGTGAAACAGACCGTAAATGATTTTAAATTTGAATAAAATAAAATTATATGAAATTACGTGCTTTCTTAGTGGCAACCCTACTAGGTAGCAAGTGATTGAGCTTTATGTTGTTTCAGAATGTTTGAAGGAGTCGTGAACTACTGCAGCTTTCATGGAAATGTCATACCGTTATCATTCGTGCTGGGTTTCTATGTAACAGTTGTAATGAACCGATGGTGGAATCAATACACGACGATTCCTTGGCCTGATTCAATAGCGGTGTTTGTTTCTGCGTCTATTCATGGCCAGGTAAGGGAACTGTTTGAGAATATCATGCGTTAGGGTAAGAGTCGATATGTAACGCGATCAAAACCATAGACTATAGGGTTCAAGTATTACGTAAGCAAATTTATGGCAATTTATCCCCCTTTCTTCTGGTCAAAAAATGTAAGCAAAGCTCTTAAAAATAATAGTACATAAACTTATTAAGTATATGTAGGAATCATCGAAAATGCATTTCGTTTTCAAGCATAGACAATATGTGAGTAATGTGTAAATAATTAAATAATGACGGTAGACATAATCACAAAATAAAAAAATCAAAGAGCTCCTTGAACGACCCCTTATTATTGCCTCGGCTTGTTGTTTCGCTTTTCTTGATTATTTTTAGAATAGACATTTTTTTCTGGAACCGGAAATGTTGCTGAATCAATTCGACTCTAGAGTCCTTCGAAGAGCGTACTAATTCTTAAAAGCTCTCACGTACTCTGTCATAGAGAGTCTCCAGCGTCTCCAACGCGATTTGATTTGATTGCTCCCTGTTCTATAAATCCAGGGTTCGAAAACCAACGACCGCAAGTTTGAGACTCATGTGCCTTGCCAGGTTCTTAAGTATTGGCTTTATAGTTATATAGTTTATTGGAGTTTTAAACTACTACCACTTTTATCACATCACTTATTAACTCATATTGGGTTTTTACAAATTACAACTTTATTTGTAAGACTTAGAATTAATATGCGGGCATAAATGAATGGATAGGAGTGCGTGCTCCTATTTCACCATGCCTCCTGCTGATAGAGGACAAAAGTCTCATCCCTGAGGTCGTAGGTTCGGGTTGCGGCTGTGCACCAATGTGCGCATTTAACATTCGCTCGAACTTTGAAGGAAAATATCGTGTAAATATTTTCCATGATGTGGAACACTGGAGGCTTATCACCTATTTATATTTAAAAACGATGATGCAACTGATTCAGAGATCTGAGGCCCAGATCTAAAGAGATTGTAGCCCCACTGTTACAAGTTGTTTGTAGTAAAAACGAATAAAAATAATTAAGGCGTTAGGCAGAATTAAAAAAAGAAGACAAAATTGTATAACAAAAATAATATGTAACGTTATTAATTATCATTAGTACGTAACTAAACAATCAAAATTGTGTTCAACAAATATCTCCATCAGCCTTCACAAATTTTACGATTTACAAGATAAGATTGCTTTCCATGACAGGCTCTAAGTATGGAAATTATATATTAGTCTAGTCAACAAGTTCAAAAACGTGAAAAATGGAGATAAAGGTCCTAAAAATATGAGCGATGGCGCATTCGATTCGGATTCACCTATAGAAAAATGTTTTTGAAGGATTTTGGTGCAGTTAGAAACTGCAATTGTTATTAACAAAATAAGATTTAAAAAAAATGATATTTCGTTTTTTGTTAATAACTCGAAAAATATTAACAGTTAAGCTATTTTCCAATGAAATAGTCCGAACTCCCGGAATTCTATCTCCATTATTTATAATTTTAATTAGACGTTGAGAATAGGGCTCCGTGCGTCAGTAAAGCTGGGTCCACATTTGTAGCATGTTGACGTATCACGATCAGTCGTATCGTATCTAGTATTTGTATCATAAATATGGGCGTATCTTGTAAAAAACGCGTCCATACTTATCAAATGCTGTATCATGTCAGTGTATCGGCTTTTGCTTTACAAATATAGACGCTTCACTTTTCTTCTGATGTAACTTTTCTTTCAGTGTATTTTTTCTTTCTTGTACGGTTCAGTCATATCTTCGTTCTCAAACAGTTTAACCATGTCAGCAATTGCTCACAGTTTGGTGATGACTTGCACCTGTTATATTATCATTTAGTATTTCACAACTTGATAAGTTTTATAACACTTTCGTTGTCCCAGCTCATCTTGTTCCTTTATCACTGCGACTAACAACTACTACACTTCGCTCAACAATGTTTATTTCACTGCATTCACGTTCAAACTTGTTCGATACGACATGTATTCCGTTTGATGATCGCGAAAAAACCGACAATGGATGGTTCGCCGTGTATCAAGTATCGTATTGCGATACAGTATCAAAATACGTCCATACCACAGATCGTAATACGCGTATCGGATACGAGGTATATCAAGATACGCGGTTAGTGCGGATCGGGCCGTATCAGATACGGCATGTATCATTAACGAGTATCATTTTGCGTCCAAACTAGCGATCATGATACGCGCCGAAGCCACGCAACGGAGATACGATACACAGAAATGCTACAAATGTGGACCCGGCTTTACGGCATGCGCGCGCCGCCGCTAAAGAGAGTTAAGAAATTAAAATATTTTTTTTTATAACATAAAATGTTATTTTAAGCATTTGGAAAAATTCTAGTATCTTCTTAACACTTAAAAGAATTGAGGCCTGAAGAAAAAAAAATTTAATCAACATTGTTCAAAAAGTTATTCAATTGTTAACTAATAAATTTTTTCCCAATCTCCATTATATAAATCCATATTTGTCTTACAATTAAAACGTAGAATTTTTTTATTTGAACATATAACTATATATGTTACATATTACATATCAAATAAATATGTTATATATTAATCAATGTATATAAATATACATTGATTATGATATCATCATAATCAATGTATATTTTATTTCTTTGATTATTTGCTGATGAAGTGATAAAATAATATAAGATTATAAAATATCTTTTATAGTTAATATATTTTTCCAAAAATACATAAAGTAGATTTGTAAAAATTTTCTGAAATCTTTTTTAAAAACCTTGATTGCCATACTAGCAGAGTTTTTCCTATTCAATTCTAGATTATTGATTAGCACAAAAATATTATTTAATAAACCTCAAACATATAATATGACCGTTACGGTCACACGTAGAAGAAAAAAGCCCATCTAACTACAAACACCACTTAGATAAAAAAAAAACAGTAGCGTTACAACATTCTTTTAGGTCTAGGCATAAGATTTCTGTATCTGTTCTATGATAATTTGTCAATCTAATAGGCAAGTAGGCGATCAGCTTGTGCCGCACGCCATCGACTGTTCGAGTCTAAGGTTTTCCTTCACTGTACGAGTGAATGTTAAATGAACATAGAAATAAACTTCATTGGTTCTCAACCAGGTATCGAACCTACATTAGACCAACGGCTGATCCAAGGGGGGTTGATTAACCTGACTTAGGTGGACCACTCATTGGACATAATGATTTTATTTCAATATTTTGTCCCCATTTTATGTAACTACATTTCTTCAATATTTAATTACTTTAATATAATAGCTTTCTTGACTTGACTACGACTATGTGACCCCGTCCTGGCACCACAGCTGGATCCGCCCTTGCATTAGAGATGAGAGTCGCACGCCACTTGGCCAAAAACTTAATCATTACTCATTCACCCAGTTTATAGAGAGAAAAATATTACGTCAATGTCACATGGGCGACATTACATAATCATTTAAAATGACGTCGGCAGGAGTAAACAATTTGTAACACCATTCAGTACTGCACTACAACCTGCGTGGTATGACATCATTCACCTATCATTTGATTCAAGACTGCAATGATAATATTTTATTTTTAAATATATATAGATAAAACTCTGTCCTTAGTCTACTAACTAATCTTAGATTATAACAAAGGAATTGTAAAAGTACCGACATGTTATCTGCAAAATGGTTGAATGACGAAGCCGTCAGTCATTGGTTCTAGGATTTTAATTAGGGCCTATTAGTACATTTATAAGAACGGGGTTGTATATATGATTTACACTTTTACAGTTTTAACTGTATGTTACACAATATACCTCTACTGTCCAACCCATTGTTGGTTCTGGGTGTTCCGTGAGCCTTTTCACAGGACGTGATACGACCCTTTTTCGCACTCCTCTACTGCGTCATTTAAGAATAAGTTAAACTATTAATGCCCTAAGCCTTTTATCTTTCTTCTTAATTACAGCTACTATTGTGTTTGTCGTTCTATTAATTTATAAATTTTGTGCTGTCATGTTTTGTTTTGCTTAGCATATTTTTTATCAGTATTTTGTTTTACTTTTTTTTACTGTATAGAGATATATCTGTTTAGTTTCCTTAATAAACAAATAAATAAAATACATCAATTTAACGACAAACCAACTAGCGTCAATCACTCGGTTTTTATTGGTTTAGCTTGTTATCCATACAATGATACACTCTACATAGCATAACATTTCTCTAAATAACGTCAATTAACCAATACGAAATTAATTTACCAAAATTACTTGAATCTGGGGACCTGTGTACGTTATTTTGTCGCTTTATTGTCCCAGTCCGCAATAAAGTCGACTATCGACATTATACGTACCGAACTTTCAAAGAAATCCGTCCTTTTGTTTGCAAATTTGTATTGCTCGTACGTGATTTATCAGGGAGATGTCTCAGTATCGCAAGATATTAATATAATTAGTTGAATACAATATAATTCGTGGTGCTTCAAAAGACTTCAGGTAAAATGACAGCTATACGCAATAGAGTTCAAATAAGAATGGTTTTTTTATGTAATTACTAACTCGGGTATATAGTTTATATCAGACTGATATAAACTATATACCCTCAAAACTAAAATATCAAAAAGGACAGACACACAATGTGAAAAATAATGTAATGACCTGCATATATTAAAAGTCGATTTTAATTATCGTATGACCTGACAAAAGATCTGCTGAATGTTAATACTGTAAGAAAAATTGTTTTTGATGTGAAACATCTATAGCCGCACGTAAAACCGATTTCTGGCGTGGCGACGCATGCCGTGGCGACGCATCGCCACGCTATATCATGGTATATTCATACAATTTATATGCAGTAGTAAATTTTTGTATTTAATGAAAATAAATGCTTATTCAATAAATAGACATCGTTGTCTGGAAAATAAAATCGTAATATTTTATTTTATCATTATGACAAATTTAGTTCCTATGACAATCTGTTCTTTTCTGCATATTACTTCACAAAATAATTTCGATGTTTCACATCTACCAGGCGTCCCGTGACGGCTCAATTTTTTTTTGTTGTAAATATTTTAATTTAATTTAATTTTTAATCTAGTAAAATATTTTTTGTTTTTTATGTGATGTAAATTAATACCGCATTGGAGTGATTGTAATGCTGGTTTATTTTATTTAAAAAAATAATATATTTGTCACCTAAATTCCAAATGGTGTGAACCGTTCAAGATTATAATCCGACATATTTTATGGTTGACCTTGACTTTCTATAAGTTTGACTAGTTTACGAAAATTTCCATGTAGCTACCATACATAAAATAATTTGGTATCATAAAAATGAATGCTTATTATACATATATATTAATAATATCAAAAGGCCGGCAACGAACATGCGAGCCTTCTGCCAATGAAGTGTCCGGATTCATACTTAACATCAGATGTGCCTCCTGGCTCCTCCTCCTCCTCCTGTTATTTAAAAGAAATCACAATTTTACGACAAAATATGTGTTTGAAATCTTAAATAAATATGTATTGTTATAGCATCTTAAAGTTAAAATTGCTCTTAGATGACGAAACTTTGTACATCTGTTTTTTTTGTGTAACAGGAGGTAAATAAGTAGGAGGCTCGCAAGTGCGTTGCCGGCCTTTTATGAAATGGTACTTACTCTTGACCATAAGTCGAATTGCTTAGGAAATAAGTGGGCAGCTGGTTCAACAGTGGGAAGTAAAAATTTCCCAAAGAAACAAAAAAAGTTTTTTTTTCAATATGTTCTTTTGTTTTAAATAAATACTCTTCTGGCCTAGTTCTAATTTGTTTCATGGTTTCAGGATGAAAGAGGCCGTCTAATGCGACGTACGATACTCCGATATGTCTGTCTCTGTCTAACCATGGTGCTCACAATGATATCACCAAGAGTTAAAAAGCGCTTCCCGACTCTCGACAACCTGGTCGAGGCGGGCCTCCTTATAGACAATGAAAAGAGTATATTAGACAACCTTAATCAAAAATTCCCTAAACCATCCAAGCATTGGTATGACATATTTCTAGTACCGTAAGTTAATGCTGATTATTGCGTAAGTGTCGTCTCTAACGATGTGTGGCAACGCACCAAGGATTAACAAAGTACGCACCAGCTTATTGCTTTAAATGTGTAGGGATGATACTTCTAGGTTTGATAATCACAGTTTGTAGGTTGCCGATTGTATGGGCTACCAGTATCGTGACGAGGGCGCGGAAGGAAGGACGTATAAGGGACGATTTCGCTGTCAAGACGATTATAGATGAGTTGAATAAGTTTAGAGGACAAGCTGGGTTGCTCCTCAGTTATGATACAATCAGTGTTCCCCTGGTTTATACGCAGGTAAGATTGTATAAACAATAGCTATAATGTATATATTTTGTATTCTGATATAAGGCTATAAATAAATTAATAAAAAAGATTGTGTTATATTTGACTAAACGTCCATAGGTATGTCTCCATTCACTTGTGGCTAACGCCCAAACCCAATCTATTTCAATCAATTTTTGACCATCTGAGATGTATCTGTCGATACAAGCTGTCCATAGTAGGTCGGTGTATGTGGATAGACCTTTGTATGAAAATGACAATTCAACTGTGCCAATATCCTATCTTAAGATTTTAACTTACACCAGTTTTTTCAATAATGAAAAAGCTATTTGATATGTTTTAAAGACTTGTATATTTTAATTTTATTTGTACGGTTTCATTTACTTTAATTGGTTTATATTGATTAATTGTGAAATGTGAATGTAAAGGGCGAAGAGATTGCATTTTATAAGTCGGCAAAAATGTATTGTCTTCGTAGGGTTTGGTTATTGGGATGCAGATAAGAGATCGATCGACTGTCACGGTCTAATTGTGTATTATTTATTTATTTATTATTTATTTATTAACACTTCGTTGCATTACATAAAAGGAAAATATTAAACATTATTTAATAACAAGCAACTGGCGGCCTTATCGCTTTAGAGCGATTTCTTCCAGACAACCACTGTGAGTAAAGGAAAAAACCACTATGAGTATGTTAGATAAGGTAGGCAAGAAGTGCAAAAATAGAAAAGGGAATACAAAAAAGAAACATACTTCTTAACAGAAACAAAAAGAAATAAAAATAAACTAAACTGATACAAGTTACATAAAACAAAACAAAAAGTAAACAGTGCACATGAATCATGACAATCCAATTCGAGATCGGTCTTACGTCAGTTAGTAGTTAGTGATATGACGTGGACAGGTAATGTTTATACAGCAGAAATTTAAAGGAAGATAGAGAAGGAGCTAAGCGAATAGTGACGGGAAGTGAATTCCATAGCCGAACTGCTGAAACCTTAAAGGAATCGCCAAGAAAAGAGGAGTTGTGAGATGGGATTTCAAGGATATAGTTTTCGGAAGAGCGTAAACTATAGTTATGTGAACCTAAAAATTTGAAATCATTTTTGAGATAAGAAGGAGTTTTAGGATTGAACAGGATGGAATATAGGAGATGGAGAACATGAGCATCACGTCGCTGTCGAATGGGTAACCAACCTAGCCGCTTACGGAACGCAGAGATATGATCATACTTTCTTAGACCGAAAATAAATCGGATACAGAAGTTTTGGAGACGATCCAGTTTGTTTAGCAAGTCCTCGCTCATATCGGAGGAGCAAGAATCGGCGTAGTCCAGTAAAGGCAGGAGGAGAGATTGTGCCAGTGAGGTTTTAGTACTAAAGGGAAGGAAATTACTGAGACGTCGGAGGATACTAGAGGCACCATACAATTTGCGGCTAACTTCTTTGACATGCTGCTCCCAGGATAAGTTTTGATCAAATAAGACCCCCAAATTTTTAACTGCACGGCTAATATTTAAAGTTACACCGTTGATATGTATAGGTGGTATAGTGGCCCAATCAATTCTCGTCGTGAAATAGGGGCTGCCAATGATTATGACTTTACTCTTGTTGGGATTGATTAGAAGACCAAAATTTTTGCTCCAGTCAACTATCTTGGCCAGCTCATAGTTTGTGGAATGTATGGCCTGCGGGAGATCATCGAGACTTGATTGAACGTAGATTTGGAGATCGTCAGCGTATAAATGAAAATTAGTTGAAAGACGGGACGTTAAAGAGTTAATATAAATAGCGAAAAGAAGAGGAGAAAGTACGCCACCTTGCGGTACGCCAGATTTAATGAAACTCCATTGAGATACGCAATCGCTTGTCTTAATGCACTGGCGGCGCCCATTAAGATAGTTAGAGAACCAGTTAACAGCATGTGAAGAAATATTTATAGACCTAAGCAACTCCATTAAAATTTCAAAATTAATAGTATTAAAAGCGTCGTGCTGAAATCTAGTAGTGTGAGAACTGTGAGTTGTTTGTGGTCCATGCCTTCGCGGATATCATCGGCCACCCTGACCAGAGCAGTAGTCGTGCTATGTCCAGATAGAAACCCGGACTGAAGTGGACTCAGTATGGAATTTTTGTTAAGGAAATCATTTAATTGATCATGTATAAGGCGTTCAAGTACCTTGGATAGAAAAGGCAGAATTGAGATGGGTCGAAAATCAGAAAAAGTACTAGGATTAGCCTTTTTGGGGATAGGGATGATAAGTCCATCCTTCCAGCAAGAAGGAAATTCACCTGTAGAAATGGAAAAATTAAAAATATGTGTGATTACAGGAAGTAAAAGAGAGAGAATAGGTATGATCATAGCGCGACCAATCAGGTCAGAACCAACAGCATTGGAATGAATAGACGAAATACCAGATTCAACGTTCTGGCAAGAAAATTCAGCGAATGAGAAAGATGGAAAACTAGGACGAGGGAGAGATGATATATTCTCAAGTGTTAAATCCAGATCGATATTACTTAAAGTAGAATGAGAGGTAAAATGGGCGTTTAGGCTGTTTACTTCGATATCGGGAGATATGAAAGTACGTGATGGCTTACCGACACCCAGAGATTTTAAAAATTTCCATGTTTTTGAGGGATCCCCACTTGACACTGAGTCGTGAATGTGTCGTCTCTGCGCATCCCGACAACGCGTGTTGCAACGGTTGCGCAAGGATTTGTAAAATACACGATCCTTGTCCGTTTTGGCTGATCTCATCTTGGCTTTAGCCCGGTTTTTTTGTTTAATCAAAGTTTTGATTTCATCATTGAGCCAAGGAGCAGGTAAATGCTTGAGTTTAACTGGCCTCAAAGGGGCATGAATATCGAAAAGATTAGTAATGGAGGCATTTAGAAGATCAACTTTACCATTGAGGGTGGGACACTCGTAAATCGTGCTAAAGTCGATTTTAGCTGCATCAGTAAGCAGACGCTCGGAGTCGATCGCAGCAAAATTGCGCCTAAGAACTACGGTGGGTTTTAGTTTGGGAGGTTTAAGATTGAGGGACAAATAAAGGAGATCGTGGTAAGAAAAGGCAACAGCAGGAAGTTGGCCATGACTAGTAACTAGGTCAGGAGAAGAGGATTAATTATTGTGTTCGCGCGTTCAACATTTATTATCCTATGGTTTGAGTGTTTATTGAGTGAAACCCTCATCACGGGAAAAGTTTATCCGTTTCATATTTCCTTTATAAACTCGTAGCGTTCAGATGTGTACACATGTCGTAGCCTACTAGTTTAATATTGCCGTTCAATTAACATCCTAGCCATTTAACTAAACAGCGGCGTTAACAGATTCAGCGGTAGCGTTTCTAACATTTAATAAATTGGCTGGCTAATGCTTACGCCATTCTTACGATAGAGACATTATTTGGCAGGAATAAAAAAGTATGTTTCATATATCACACAATAATAATAAAAGCCTTTATTGCTGTATTTACATATTAGGTACATATATTCTACACAAGTGTGCAATACTAATAATTAATCAGCCAGCCGCTATTTTATTATATTATACAGCTTGTCCTTAGACATAGGCCTCCTCTTAGGATTTTCACTCATCTGTTTCGGGCTTTACGCATATATGACCTAAAAGTATTAATTTAAAAATTAAATTTCTTGAGTCAGTCACAGCTAAATTCATATTATTATTGTCACTACACTCTTCCTTTTTGTGTTTCATTAAACTTTGGAAAGTAACATCAAATTTGTGGTTAACCGACACCATATTGACAGTTCAAAGAGTTTCGTTTCGTTCTGTAAGTGGAACTAAATTTAAATTCAGTCACAACAAACAGTCAAGGCAAGTAATGAAACGTCATCGATCAAGTCATTTGCTTAGCTGTTTGATCAACTGTCTGAATGTATTTCGTTAAACGGTGCTATTTAGTATAAAGGCTAGGCTGTTTAAACGGCTTAGTAATCTAACCGCTGCGACACATACAGCCATTTTTGGTTTTAAGACGCATGTAAATAACTATTTGTGTACAACTCCTCATGGTCGCAAGTTTAACGAACTTAACTTACACAGCTAACATATTAAGAATGGTATTAGTTTAATTTAAGTTAGTTGCTAATACTTCTGTTTTTATCTTCTTTATGTTAAACTGATTGCTTTTTAATACCAATATCTTGGAAGTAATTTTAATTTTACTATTTGGGATGTGCCTGTTGTTTTCTTTTGATAGCGAAAATAAAGTGAGATTGTGAAAGTAAAGAAAATGTGTTTTTCTGTAAAAAGTAGCTTTAGTATGATTGTCGCGATGTATGTATGAAAATACTTTTGATAATGATTATTAGTTTATCAATATTAAATATGGGGATTCCCAAATTGCACCCATACGCATTACCCTCGTAAACTGCTGTATCATTCACTAGGAATCTTTCGATTGCTAAAAGTAATGGATTCGTGTCAAGAATTAATTCAATTCTAATGAAATGAATGGAAATGAACTATGCCTTAAGGCAATGAACTGAGGGAAGTTCACGTGACAAGTTGTAATTTGTAGTGAGTTTTTTAATTGCATTTTGTTACTGTATGGCGTTTTCTTCGTATCGTTTAAAACGTAAGTACAGTCAACATCTGTTAACGACATCGAAGGGACTGCATATGGTCGTAAAAATCGATAGTCGTAACAGCCGACGACATTGTTATCTAGAACCTAATACAATAGAATTCAGCCGGGACCTTTGATTTTGGTCAATATAACCGGTATGTTCTAAAAAATGTCGTCGTTAAAGGTTTTGATTTGACTGATCTATAGTTGAACACATTACGATCTGATCTAAAAAAAAAAGTAGGAAGCCCAGTAAAGTACACGATTCATCGAATGAACGCAAACGATATCTTTAAAACATTTAATAATTAATATAACGTTTTTATTACTTAAGACTTAGTTCTTAAATATTAATTGAATTTTTGTTGCTATATTACACTTCCTTAACATATTCTATACTTGAGATTTACAATGTGCTAAATAAATTTTATCAAAAAAAACTATACTCATTTCATAATACGCTTACACCTGCAAGAGTGAGCTCACTGATCACTACGATGACACATCTGCTTGTATATAATTAAAATCATTTCTATAATCAGTTTTCGTCGCTTCATGAATCTTAGGATAAGATTCACAATCCAATATGGGAGTAATAATGGCGTAAGTCTCTACTATGAATTTACCTATATGTAAGAGATTCCCAAATGTGAGCTTTGCGGCATGTTTGTGTTGATGCTCGTTATGAATATTAATGTAACATTTGCATGCCTATTTTTAAATGGCTGATTGTGCGGATTTGTATAATCGATTGATCTAAATGTACCACTTTCTGGCAAATGAATGTTCATTTCGTCATCCAGTTTTTTATGGATACTTGGTTAATGTGCTGATTCTTATTTACCAACATTATTACATTGCATTTTATCATGCATTACATCTTTCTCATTAGAATTCGATACTAGGCCTCCTGTATTAACTCATTGACATTCGTTTCAGGTGGTAACTATAGCTGTATACTCATATTTCATAACTTCAGCATTGGGTAGCCAATGGGTGGACCACAAATTGCAGTCCCATAGCGAATCAGTCTATATAAGTAATATAGACCTGTACTTTCCCATATTTACAACGTTGGAATTCTTCTTCTATATGGGATGGCTTAAAGTTGCCGAGTCACTGATAAATCCATTTGGAGAAGATGATGACGACTTTGAAGTTAACTGGCTGATTGACAGAAATTTGCAGGTAAATATTTGAAATGCAGGAGTCTCATAGGATAGTTAGTACGTTGAGGGTATCCATAAGACATTTGAGGTTTTTGAAGTGGACATCCTTAATAAAGAAATATACAATCTAATGTAAATGCTATATCCCATAAAATTACATTTAAATTAACTTTTTTTGGTATAATTAAATTCAAACTCAAATAAAAATAAATTTTGGCGATACAACATTTTTAGGTATGGGCCTCAGATTTCTGTATCTATTTTATGATCATTTGTCATTCTAATAGGCAATAATAAGTGATCACCCTGTACCTGACATACGCTATCGACTGTTTGGGTCTAAGGCAAGCCGGTTTCCTCACGACGTTTTCCTTCACCGTTCGAGCGAATGTTAAATATATAGACAGAACGTCTATTAGTGCACAGTCGGGGATCGAACCTACGTACTCATACTAAAATGAACACAGATATCTGATTTTATATAACAAGAATTTAGCTTTATTTAGATTAACAAAACGAATTTTCTACAAAAGCGAGCATTATGTCTCTGGTATATACCATAAAGTCTAGAGAAATAGATAAATTTTAATTGTAGGTATCATATATGATCGTCGACGAAATGCACCATGAGCATCCAGAATTAGTTAAAGACCAGTACTGGGACGAGGTGTTCCCATCGGAATTGCCGTACACTATAGCAACTGAGAACCAGCGTGAAGAGCATCCAGAACCTTCGACGGCCCGCGTGGCTGTCCCACTACGCCAACGGAGTATGGTCACAGTAAACCCCTCAAGTGTGAAAATTGACGAGATGATGCCATCTAACACCGTGAGTTACAAGTTCGCTCCACCCGAGGTTAGAAATTTCTATAAGCATGCTGCATGGAGCAGTGGCTTAGCAGTGTTTTAGGGGCTGCCAGGTTCTCATGGAAAGGGTTCATACAGGTTTTGGTCTGCCTTAATTTTGTTAATCCTTTCGCAACGGTCGAGGTGTCGATTCGGTAGATCGTACAATTTTAAAGATACAAAATTAATTACAAAAGCCCGGGATCTGAGTAAATGAACCGCTGCTATGGTGAAAACAGCCGGCCAAAGTAATTCCGAACCAACTTGCCTTATAGAACGAAGAGTTCTGGACTTAACACAGGCTTCCTGTCACAAAAAAAAACAATTTAAAAAGAAGTATAAATCGAAAAGTATAATAATAATTGCTGTTGATGTAATCACGAACTTAGAACCCCCCTCCCCCCTCTCCATGCTGCTTACGTAGTACTTGAACGTAATATGTATATGGATGTCATATCAATGTTAAGTCATTGGCTTTATACCCTTGATACTGTATGCAGTAGGCTACTTTATAAAAAGCATTTAAAAAATAAGCCAAGACTTATTAGTGACTATAGAACCTAATGTCATTATTACATTCTTAATTTGAAGATCCCGCCAAAACGCGTTCGGCAAGATGGCGTCGCGTTGGTCCCTATGACATCTACGTAACAAGCGTCAAGTTTTTATTGTGTTATACAGATTAGTCTCAGTAATAATTTTCATACTGTTAAATAGGCTATTAAAACAACATCAGGAAGATATTGTTTATATTTAATGAATGTTATCAATACAATGCGTTGTATCAGTTCCGCTAATACTTTATTATGATTAATCAAGATAACGTTATTATTTGGCAGCTCTGACTAACATAGGTTTAGATAGCTAGCGATAACAGTTGGGTTCAGATATTTAAAAAAAATGCCAGGTTGTGGACTAGTTTTAGACATGTTTATCTTCTTTGTATTGTGATAACATGTTTGTTAACCTTCAGTTTTTATTTGTTTTTTTTTTTAATCTTTATGATTGAACACACATTTAGATGTTTTAAAATATATGTATTAGTAATTATACGTTATTATTTTTAATTCCGCTATCGATTTCGTTGGTTGCCCCATCTAGATACTCACGGAATCTCGGTAACTCAAATAAAATACAGCCAAATTCAGTCTGGGGAATTAAAATAAATAGAATCAAATTTGTGTTCAATCCACTCTTAATCGTGGGTGAAGTTGTATTAATCTATTTTGCTGATGCTGTGTTTAAATTTAGATTGTGAATTGTATTTTTCCAATTGATGTTATAATGACACAGATTATCGTCTCATACAAACTCCTTTAATGATTTGTGATTGTCATTTGTTTAAGTATGATAAAGAAATAGTACTGAGCGGTTTATGGCAGTTACTACAGTTGAAGTAAAGATGCCATAAGCGACAATTGAGACTGTGGTATACTACACAGATATATACGAAACGGGTTAAGACAATAATCTTATAAGCGATATAATTGTAATTGGATTGGAATTTTTAAATTACTAAATCGCGTCTTTCCACTTGTTTCTATAACCGGCAGTAATAAAAACAAAATCAGTGGCGTTACACCCTTTTTAGGCCTGCTCAGATTTCTCTGTATCTGTTTTATGATCATTTGTCAATCGAATACACAAGTAACACACTCTTGTTACACGCCGTCGACTTTTTGGATCTAAGGCAACCCGCTTGCCTCACGAAGTTTTCACATAGAAAGTCCATTGGTTCACAGCCGGGGATCGAACCTACGATTTCAGGGATGAAAGTGGCACTTTGAAGCCACTAGCCCAACACTGCTTATTGAAAGCACTCTAAGTCAACCAATTAGTGTAATTTATAAACCAAAGACAAATTGTTTTGAAAAAAATTATATACAATTTGTATCTATACAGCAATTACAAATGAATGATGACGCGCAATCCGGTATCCACTTTATGGTCACAAGAGGAAGTAGGCGGGGCAAGAGAGATGAGAGAAACTCGATGGGATCCAGCAACTCCATGGTGTCCCTTCAGCAGCCAATGACAAGGACAAATTCAGTTACGTCTATGCTTAAACGGCTGTTCTCGAAAGAAGATCAAAGAACGGTGGTTCCCTCACAGACTGATGGTGGTAGGTTTAACTATATTTATGATTTTGATTTATAAAGGTGGACGGATAATCTGTGGCAGTGTGAAATGTCAGGTGATTGTCAAAGTCAATTCAAATAAAAAGAATAAAGTGGGTATAGATTTGTGAATTTTTAAGTATCTTTAATGATTAGGAATAAAATGTGGGGTTTGTGAACCCCAATATTTATTTATTTTATTCTTAGTGATTAGATTAGCTGTAATATAGGACGAATGTTCCATCGGCGCAACCCGGGATGGGAACCCATAATTCTGAGACCAATTTAATTAACTAATAACTATAAAAATATAGATGTAAGTATTATAAAAGCGATGATTTTGTAAACGTTTTACACAAAATAACTTCAAGGTTAATCAGGAAGAAATCGTGCAACAGTTACGATTGTAAGACGACACTTGAATAATGAGTCGTGAGACATAGATAACAGTTGTTACATATTTATGGCGTGCAAATTAGATAAAATCGAGCGAGGATGTTCATGATTCTGCTTTGTTCGAAATTTAAAAAATGACGTTCTCTAATCGTGTTTTTAATCTATGTTCTCCGAGTACACTTGATACATTTTTCATAGTAAACTTGCAAATTAAGATTTTGCTTTGTTCGAAATTCAAAAATGAACGACGGTCAAGAAAACGATATTTTAACTTATAAATATTTTTTTAATAAATTGAAAAGGTTTTAGATGTTTTCAGCTTATTTTACAATATTTATTGTGATATTCGTGGTAAAAATTAGCGTGTTGTCTTATGAATCATGAAAAATTCGAGAGAATTGAACTTGAGAAACTGGCATGTCTCAATGATGTGTCAGAGATGAGGCTGATGGCCTACTTTGATAGTCATGATCATTATTGATATCGTGAGGAATATCTTAGCTGTGTTCTGGTTACAGTCGGCAGATTTATGGTATCAGCGAGCAATCCGGCGCTGAACAAACCAGCAGCTGCCATGAGCGGAAGTATGAAGATAGCGAATGACGTGATTGAAGAAGTGGATGAACAGGCCACAATCACCAGTATGGGGAAGCGACCGGAGACTCGGTAGGTCTATTGAAAAACCTTTCATGTTACAGCATCAGATTTTTGTTTCGTGGTCATTTGTTTTTTCTAATAAGTAGGTGATCAGACATCAGTACCTGACATACGCCATCCGTTTAAGTCACACAGTTGCGCACATAGTGCCTGGTGGTAGTGACAGCCCTGAGGTCGTAGATTCAATCCCCGGCTGTGCAATAATGGACTTTATATGCATTTAATATTCGCTCGAACGGTGAAGGTAAACATGGTAAGCCGGCTCGCCTTTGACCTGAAAGGTCTGTGTCAGGCACAGGAGACTGATTTTTGCCTATTAGATTGACAAATCATGAAAAAGATAGAAATCTGAGGTCCAGACTTAAAATTTTTTTAGCGCCACTGATGTATTTTACACATTAACATTATCATAGTCATTCGCCTGCCTTGATTCAGCGATTAACAACTGATTACACTTGCGTGTCAATTGAATTAAGCATACATATATGTATTAACTATATAGCATATATTGTATACTGATCTATTTAAGATACTCGAGGTGTATATAAACAGTTAAGGTGAAATAAGTGTTGGTTTCGACGGAAAACTGTTTAGAAAAGTAAATGGAGATATTAATTACATTAGTCCCATATATCTAGTGATAGAGAGAGAGAGATAGACGCTTAAGCCACTAGGCCAACACTGCTCGATGCTGGACAAATATAGATTGACAATAGAGTGTTTACAAACCCGACTTAATTAATTACTTCTCTAAAAAATCATTTTTATGTACTTCGAGATATCTATCTTACCAAGTCCCATATCAAAACCAATGATAACGATTATAATTAAACTTGGACTGTTTTTCAAGTTGGAAAGTATGTCTTTTGGTTTCTAAGATGTTTGTGGGCAGTACATTACGTAGTTCAGTACTTGGAAGCCATCAGAAGATGAAATGTCAGAATCTAACGTTATCTACTGATAACTTACTTCTCTCGGTCAGTTAAAATGTGTAGGAATTGACTGTATTTTTTTTCACATATATATGGAGTTTGATGTTTTGATTAATTTTACATTTACTGCCAGTTCTCAAATCGAGGGCGTAGAACGGAAGAGAAGAAGTATACTTTCCGCCACTCTTTTAATCGCCAAGTTTTTGGTTAACACAACGTTTGTAAAGCTGCAACCATTACACCATGTTCCACATGACATCTTGAGTAATTCATAATATAAAATAAATTAAAAATAAAGATTTTTCCTCTATCATATGATAGATATATATATATATATATATATATCAGATCATATATCGCTAACAGTAGAAATTGAATTATGGCTGATTAGGCAGCATTGGCATATTCATGCATTATTTGGTTAGTTAGAGGAAGTTTGCATTACATGATGTCATTTGTGGTGGCACGTTGCCGTGCAGAATACATCGCCTGATGTATCTGACGCAACGGCATATTACGTGCTGGTTATCTCACCAGCTTTTCTTCCTCAGAGTGGAAGAACTTCTTGAACGGGACGAATGTGTGTTTTTTTTAAGACTCTACGCCAGAGGGCTCGCGAGTGCGTTGCCGGACTTTTAAGAATGGGTACGCTCTTTTCTTGAAGGATCCTAAGTCGAATTGGTTCGGAAATACTGCAGTAGGCAGCTGGTTCCACAAACTGGAATCTTATCTTCTATTCACTTGTTTTCAACATTATGATAATATTAAAAATGCCCATTTATTTCCAACAACGTTAAATAACATTTATATTTATCTAAAACTATGCTATTGGAACCCCATGTAGGGTAAAGGCCTCCTGCGGTTCTCTCTTTCTCTATTTATTTTTTTTTTCTCCTTTTCTATTGAAAAGCATGGATTGAACAAAAAGAAAATATTTTTGCTTTTCTGCTCCGCGTTTACGCACTTGTACCCCAGAGCTTACCCCAAATCGGACAAAATCATCGGTCGTAATAGTTGAACTCGCTTGAAGCTTATACATACAGTATATTAGTATATTACAAAGATTACACATCACTACTCGCAGAAAGATTGACAAATATAAAAACGTTTCTTGCTTTGGTATATTAAAATTGAATTTGTGGAACGGATACGAGAACTGCCAGTGGGCGAGACTTAGAAGTAAAAACTTGTTCAGCTAAGGACGACTGCTTCGGACTGATTATTGATTACTGATTATGCTGTACCGCAATCTCAGTATAGTAAAATATTTTTTTAAATTATGAGTTGCCCAGGTGTGCACACCTATGAATTAAGTATTGAATTAAATATTCATACTATATGATATATAGAGTAATGGTCAAGTTTTCACCGGTAACTTTCAAGGTTTTTGATATGACGGAAGTAATTTTGTTTATTAAGACTTCGTTACATCTTTATATATATAATTCTTCTGTGAGTGTGTAAGTCACTGAACTTCTCTCAAACGACTGGACCGATTTTGACGAAATTTTTTGTGTATGTTCAAGGGGATCTGGGAATGGTTTAGATTCACAATTTTGTCCGCTGGACAATGTTTTTTTAATTAATTTTTAATTTATTAGTAGTTGTTGATTTTGGAATGTTTTACATTGGATGCGACAGACGGCGCTACCATCGCAGTGTCAAATTTTAAATAATATTCGAATTTTAATTTTAGTCTGTCCCGACAGTTAGCGCTACGATCAAATTAAAAAAAGTTTTGTTATCATTGTGTTATTGTAGACCATGTGCTGGATCGTTAGATATTGTCATAACATTTGAATAATAATTTTCATCAAAATGGTCCAGAATGTTTTAGCTTATTAAAAAAAGTTTGAAATTTTCAAATTAAAGACGTGTAGACAGGACATCGTCTGTCGGGTCCGCTAGTTACAATATAAAAATTGAACATAATTAAATAAAAAGGAGGGCAACTGGTGGCCTTATCGCTTTCGAGCGGTTTCTTCCAGGCAACCACTTACAATTATTATCGCTACCTCAACAAGTGATGCCAACTTTTCAAAATGTAATAATCCAATCTAGGAGGCAATTGGGCTGGAGTTTACCTGATGTTAAGTGTTAACGCCGCCCATGGACATTCATATTTCCGGAAGGGCCGCAAGTGCGTTGCCGCCCTTTTAATACGCTCTTTACTGGAATCACTCTTAAGTCGAATTGGGTTTTACCCCCCATATAAACTTGAAGGGTGCCTAAAACTGAAATATCAAAATAGTATATTTCATTACAAGTGCGGAAAGCCTGTCATTGCAAAGAGTTCCGACGATTGTCTACCCGTGCCTAGGCGCAGCCGAAGGTGAGGTTTGACAGTCGGAACAAGTTGCAATGACGGTTCCGCACGTGTACTGAACAATTTTTTTCTTTTCTTCACCCATTCTGGATAGGCAAAGGGAACTTCGCCCATACAGCCAAGTTTTCAGTAGAATATTTTTATTGATATGAAATGAAATGAAACCAAACCTAACTCATTAAATCCAATCATTAAATCTGATATTGAAACAAATTAGTAGCTTCTTTTTAAAATATTTGCATGAATCATATCTAATTAATTTTATAATTATAAATTTTAGAATCTTGTGATTTGTTTTAGTAAAAACTTTATGGTTGTTTTTTTTCTTTTTAATATTTTTTTATTGATATGAAATGAAAAGAAACCTAACTTATTGAATCCAATTATTATAATATTTAGAAATGATATATCATAAAAACTTCTATGATTTTTTTTAGTAAAACCTTCGTGGTTGATTTTTTCTTTTTAATAGACATTGTTTTGACAGTTGGCAAAGAGAACGCACGAGTGCGGTAAAGGCAAAGAAAAAGCACGAGTGTGTAATAGCCCACATCCCGAACGCTATACGTACCTGCAATATGCCACTTTTTGAGCAACTGTATTAAAAAGATATATTAATGATCGAAATGTTATAACACTTATATGCATATTTAAGGGATACACTCGCGCAAGAAAAGCTTTAAACGATTTTAAGGGGTATTTGAAGTTTATCCTTGTAACATTGATTTGGTGGGAAATTTCATTCATTCGTAACCCTCTGTAGGAGTTGGCATCAGTAGCTACCAAACAACAAATTAATATAGGAATATAATCTAACTTTGCCCCAAGACAAGTTCGTTAAGTAAAAATTTGGTTAAGTGGTTCATGTAAAAAATTCAAGAACTATTATTTGAAACGTTTTTTGTTTCCTGCTTTTGCGTGATACAAATAACAATTATACTGATTGTCTCTATTTGTCTATTTATAGAGGTTTGCGTTAAATGTTGTTTGCCTTCGTACAATGTTTTAAACTATTTTATTTTATTTAAATCGAGCAGTGTTGGCCTAGTGGCTTCAGCGTGCGACTCTCATGCCTGAGATCGTAGGTTCGATCCCGGACTGTGCACCAATGGACTTTCTTTCAATGTGCGCATTTAACATTTGCTCGAACGGTGAAGAAAAACATCGTGAGGAAACCGACATGTCTTAGACCCAAAAAGTCGACTACGTGTGTCAGGCACTGGATCACTTACTTGCCTATTAGATTTAAAAATTATCATGAAACAGATTCAGAAATCTGAGGCCAAGAGTTAAAGAGGTTGTAGTGCCACTGATTTATTTATTTTTTATTTAATTAATACATACCATAGTTGTCTATCGCTTCATTTGTCGCCAGCTTGCCAACGGTACACTGGCACATTGGTACATAAGAGAAATACAAGAATTTCATGTGACAAGCGCTTATAGACAAAGATAAACACGAAGCAAAATACATAGATTCATAAACTATGAAAATCTAAAATATGATTTGAAATCTCCAAAACAAGGAGGGACAATTGTGATAGTGGGATGCCTAGGGCGTTAATCAATTTAAATTTAGGTAAAAGATTGGCCAATCAACCTGATTCTTAAATATCTAAAACGAAAGAGTGGCGGAAAGTTTCTTGTCAGTTCTTCTTGCCCGCTCTACGCCCTTGACTTGCGAACTGGTAGTAAATGTAAATTTACAATTAATTTAATTTTTTGACGTTCATAAATGTACTTGTTTACCTAGATGAATAAAGATATTTTGATTTGATTTGATTTGATTTAATTATGAACAAATGATTTTGACTTTTTCATAAAATGTTTACGTTATAACTGATGTCACTCTCTTTTCATCACATCCTTAACAAAATTTGCCAGAAAGAGACGAAAGAGTTAAAAATACACAAACAAATTTGATATATCAATAAATTGTATTAATATTTAATTCACTTTATTTATTCATTTATTTGAAATATACAAGCATCTAGAGTTATTTATTTGTTCATTAAGTTGATTAAGTCGATGAATGTAAAGAAATTATGTTTTGTGGGATTCTACATCAAACGTTATTTAAGACAATATATCATTTTTTTTATAGAACAGGGGCCAAACGGGCAGGAGGCTCACCTGATGTTAAGTGATTTATATGGAAATCCTTACTCTTTCAGTTAAAACAAACAATGGCTTGCCTAGCCTTCATATAAAATTCTTAACGTGATTTCATATTACACATATAAACTAATTTTCGTGCAAACATATATCAGTGACATTGACCGAATAAAGTAATACTTTGTGTTGAAAAATTTAAATATATCAGTTGTACTATTAAATTAGCATCAAAGATACTTGTACAGGAAGATTCTTTGATGAGAATTCTTAGAAGGCCGGAAATGTACGCGCGAGCTTTCTGGTATTGTGAGTGTCCATGTATCATTATCATATGTAGTATTAGAAGAGGCTGTGATGCACTTCACGGGAAGGATGTAAGCATGCGAAACTACTATTGAGAACAGACGCTGCTATTTTCTGCTATTCCATATCTCGCAAGGTCCACCTTTCAGCCACTTACAAAAATATAAGTGTCACGAGCCTGGTTCTCATGGCCTTTGTTATATTCCTGTATCTTTTGCATCTTGTCCATCGTCGTTACTGTATTTACTATGTATTTATGGTATGCCACTGGATTTGGTATGACGCTTATATTATTGTGTCATACGATATAGTACGACCACAAGTACTACTAGTACTTTCCGACTTCCAATAGTGATAATGCTGTCTATCTAGCAATGACAATTTTGTAGAGGAGAAAATGTTGTGCACTCGGACCTAAAGGACTTCGACTATAGAAGGCTCACATGGATGTGGTTGAAAATTGAATATCCTCAGCGCGATGTTTTTTTTTTATAGAATATGACGTCTTCGTTCTAATAATTGTGAGCGCAAATTTAAATAAAATTAATAAAAATCTGTGTATCACTATGCCTGACTTATCATCACCTTCCATTAGGGGGTCTATATAATTAGCATTAAATTTTTAAAAACCATCAAATGTATTTCAATTCCGAGTCGTAGTTGATGAAAGGCTGCCAAATCCGATATCTCCCTTTTTACGTTGTAATGGAATCCTGCTGTTGGCCATAAGGGCCTTGACAGCTCAGCTTGAACGGAATGGGATTTTCCCGCGACTTACCCATGGGCGTCCTGCGAGACTCGAACATCGGCTTAGGCCGTCGCGGGGTTTGCAATCGCCTGAAGGGCAGTCGTTTTCCATAGAGCGCTCTCTACTACGACTTATTTTTTTTTTCAGGCCGACAGCGATGAGTCTTTTCGCCCAAGGGCCACCGACACCAAGTAACCCCGTCACCGTGCCTTCAAAGAACTCTAGCAATGGCCCAAGTAAGTAACCTGTAATTATATCTAATAGTTTCTATACGTGATGGCCTTTACACTGACCTAGTGTGTTGTATATTAAATAGGAAAATTACGAGTTAATATTTCTTTGTAAGGATGTTGCTCAATACATATTTATATAGTCAATGCTGCGTATAGTCTCAAGGTTTTCAAATTAATCTAAAGAAAAGGATTGATGATTGATGTGAAAACAGAAGTGTTTCGGTCGAACACGAGAGAACTTTGTGCAACTTTGGTATTTAGAAAGAAATGTCAAACAGTGTACATTAGATATTTCATTTAAAATAAAAAAATAAAATTATACATTTGAAATGTAATACGACAAAAATTAATTAAAATACTTTTAGCCTATTTATTGTGACGTATGCTCTGGTCTTAGATTATTCCTTAAGTGCGAATTATTCATTCAAGCCAATCTTTGTACGTGGTGTCTGACTGTTCATATCATTAAGATCGCTATTTTACTTTAGTCCCCATAGCAACCTTTTTTGTAGACAGTACAACAGTTCATGATTATGTTATTTAAGTTTAAAAATGAATTAAAGGCATCAGAAGATAACAAAATGACAATTGGCGACGGGCAATAATATTTTTACGATTCATTGTTGATACTGAAAATAATGTTTACCAAGGCCATCGACCTTTTTACGCGTTATTTTCACATTAGGTGTATCTTAGTGCTCTGTGCTAAGCATGTTCTCGCTAGGTGTGATTTGCGTTCTGAAACCTAAATTATGTCTTGTCTATGAGTGGAGAAGAAATACTTTCATACTTAATAAAATGAACCTATTTCGTGAATATTTCAAAAACTACAATCTAGATTATGACTATTCTTAATTGAAATGAATTTAAATGAAATAAACATATCATGACTTTTTGTTTATTTTTGATGCGTTTTTTTACTTGGTTTTGTAACATTCTATAGTTCTTAAAAGTGAACTTAAAGACGCAGATTTAAAAAAACGAATACTAGTTGCTGATATTTGACTCGACACTCGTTGTTTAAAATTTGTTCTAAAAAAAATCTCACGTGATATCTGCTCATCAGACAAAATATTTTTTTTATATTATCATTTTATATATTTTTTTCAAATAGAAAGTCAGCCACAGCCGTCCTCAAACCACTGATAAAAGAAATGTCTTTATGAATGTTTTTTTTTTTCAATATAAAAAAAGTTGCCACATTTTTAGTAGCAATAGTTCTACCACGTATAATCTTACCCCGGGAATGGACTCACCTCTAGGTTTTAGTTCGGCTGATAATATTGAACAAGATTTTAAATAATATAACTACAAAAAAATTACTGTACTGCTATTACGCGCATAGTAATCATTTGTTATTGTAGTAAATATCAGTGGAGGGAAATCGTTTCAGTGACACATTGATGAAGCGAAATTTTCTTTTCCTTAATGACACAGCAATTGTTATGAGGATATTACTTCGTTTTAAAATTTAATGATGATGATACTAAATACATAATATGCGACTTTAGAATGAAAACGCTATGCCGTCACATATTTGCTTTACTTTAAATAATATTTATATCTTTCTCGTTAAGGTTTTAATTACCATTTTTCATACATTAGCGAAACCGTGCCCGTTCTTCATTGCTTTGTTGAATACATTGTATACTTCTCACGTGGCCTTGATTGGCAATAGTTTTCAGCAGTTGCGAATTATTTTGTCGCCTCTCCTGACCTCATTTCGATACATGGACAAAAAACGGTGGACGAAAATATTGTAGAAGTTTACTTCTAAAATATTTCTTTCTTAAATGGTCTTTTAAGACTAAAAAAAATATTATTTGTTTAAAAAAAAAAAACATATTTTATGTAAAAGTAAGAAATGATTACAGTCATTCTAAACCAGTTTAGTACAATTTTTTTATGTAGATATGAAATCCACAGTAGCATACGAATCTCTAGCAATCATGGTACTACTGATATTTAACATAATTGGTTTCCAAACACGATTGGTATAATTATCACAATTATGAAACTATCTAAAAATACTTATAGGTACTAATTTTTGATAAATCGTTGACAATTTAATTTTATTGATCATTTTACAATTGTTATCTAATTGAAAAAAAATTGGGACAAATTTGCCGCACCCATAAGTCCGCCGCCCTAGGCTCCAGTCTACTCAGCCTGCTGGTAAATCCGCCACTGGTTTTCAGTTTTATTGTTAACTTTACCTGTATTATCATTCTATTTAAAAATACCTTACAGCTGACAGTCGTTTATCAACATCAGCGCCATCTCAATGGGCGAGGGACGAACCTAATGAAGGAACCAGAAGTCCAGCCAAGAGTCTGTCTGCGGCTTCCTTCCCAGATATGGAACGGCCCAGACTTGATAGCGATGTTGGGCCATCGCTGAGTGCGGCTGGCAGTCAGACATTGTGTGAGCTTATTTTTAAAATTATGTATCCTATGTGTGTTTTTATAAGCGTAAAACACTAAAGCTTTATTTAAAGTAATAATATTGTATACCCTATCTGTATTTTTATAAATTGACGATCAATTTGAAAATCTTACGTAAATTTTGCTCCACTTAAAATGTTAAAACATTTTCGTTTTTGAAGTGAAACTTCTTTAGGCGCATGAGGATGAAACGTCACGAAGATGTGCAGCGTTTTTGTCGAAAAAAAGGGAGAGCTATTCGATTCGATCGAGAAAAAATACAAACTATTGGATTATGTATTCGTTTAGTAGTTATATATTAGAACTTTAGATGGAAATTCTGTCGCACGTCTTGTACAGTAAAAACAGATTTTTTTATTTATTTGTATAGCATACAATGTGTAAACAGTGTAACTATAGATATACAAATACATGGAGTGATTATGCTTTTACCTTAATAATGAGTTTACAAAGAAGTTTCACTTGATATGTGTACTTTGTACACACGCAATTTTTTAAATCCTCAATGAACTGAGGTAGATTTTAACAACTCCCCTAAAGTTTAATTAAAAGTTTATAAAGTAGCGCGTTTCTTTCATAGAAAGAAAGAAAGAACTTTATTAGACACAATATACAGGAATATTTAAGTAAAGTAGAGTGCACTGGCCCCCACACTAGGATTCCCTGTGTTGTGGGCAGCCAGTCTCTTCCTTTTCACATCTAAACACTATTGCTGAATTAATTCTACATAACACATTTATATCTATACTTTTTTTGTACAATAAGAATGTTTTCTGTGTCAGTATAGGACAGCTTAACAAGATATTGTTTGAGTTTTTTTAGTAAAAGTATGTAATGTGATTTTTGTAATGTTAGTGAAAATTTTGTTTTTAATGAAGTGGTTAAAGATGAATGGGCCTCGGAAGAAGAAAAAGCGTTGAGCGGAAAATGTGCGATTTTTAGGTTGCTTATATATAGGTTTGCGTTTGGTTTGATTTGGTGTTGTGGGTGTTTGTTTCCAAAAAAGTCTGCATATTGCTATTAAGTATAGTTGTCTCACAGTTAAGAGTTTTGTTTCATTGTACAATTTTGAAGTTGAGTAGCGGAAAGGTTTTCTATAGGATATCTTAGGAATGGCACGTTGGGTGCGCTCAATTTTCAGCATCGAAGACAATGCCGCTCCACCCCATACCGATATGCAGTAAGATAATATCGACTGGCATAATGCAGTATACACTATCTTGGTTGTATGTGGGTCAGAAGGTTTTCTAAGGCGTTTGAAAACATTTATAAGTTTGCGAACTCGAGAACATAGATAGTTTATTTGAGGGCTCCAACAAAGCCTTGAATCTATAATTAATCCCAGGTATTTGGTTGTTTTTGTGGGTTCCAGGTGAGGACAGTTATTTTTGTTGTGAAGGTTCAGACATGAGTGTAATTTAATAGGGGGGATAGGGTTTGGTTTGCTGGATTTCGATATGTGAAAACATATGTATTTGGTCTTGGACGTATTTAGAGAAAGGAGATTATCTAAAAGTCATTGAGAGATTTGGCGAAGACCTAAATGAGCTAACCGTGAGGCTTGTTCCCAAGAGTGTGAGTAGAAGACTATAGCTGTGTCATCAGCGAAAGAAAAGAGTTTAGCATTGGTGAGCTGAAGTGAACATAAATCGTTGATGTACACTAAAAAAATGTCGGACTGAGAACACTTCCCTGTGGCAAACCGCATGAGACGTTTTCTAGTTGACTGCTATGCCCATCAACTCGAACCCTCTGCTTTCTATTGGATAAATAGGACTGAAACCAACGGAGGATATTTCCACGAATTCCTTGTCTTTCTAATTTTTCAAGTAGTAATGGCCTTGAAACAGTGTCGAAAGCTTTGGCTAGATCAAGAAAAACACCGATACACCTTTGTCCTTCATCTAATTTGGAGCTTATGGTTTTAACCAGTCCTGTGGTAGCATCTTCTGTAGATCTACTATGTCTGAATCCGTATTGATTGTTGGCAAGGATAGATTCTTTTTCCAAATAATTCAGTAATCTGACGTTAATGATTTTTTCTGTAATTTTAGCGAGGGTTGGGAGAAGAGAAATAGGACGATAGTTTGAAATTTCTATTTTATTGCCTGATTTATAGATAGGCGTGATATTAGCTATTTTCCATGATTCAGGGAAGATACCTTGCTCAATACTAAGATTGCAGATATGAGAAATTGGTGCAGCAATAATGTTTTTTAATAAAATGACCACTCGATTACTAATATTATCATCACCTGGGGCAGAATTTGGTTTAAGAGAACTAATAATTTTTATGACTTCACGCTCGTCACAGGGAAGAAAAAGAAAAGAATTTAAATTAGCGGAAATTGATACTTTGTAGCAAAGGTCTTGTTCAGTCTGGTTTGTCTTAGACAATATATCGGAAGCCAATTTATTACCTACCGAACTGAAGTAATTATTTACAATATCGAGAGATTTTTCAGGATTTTCCTGTAGATCAAGAAGTTTATTAAAATTGGATTTAGTTGGGTTAAGGTGGCATATATTTTTGATAGATTTCCATAGTTTTTTACTATTGTCTTTGTTCTTATGAATGGTGTTAGCCTCATGTAAATTTTTAAGGTTTTTAAGTATGTTATTACAGAAATTTCGGTATTGCGTATATTGCTTTTGGAGCGGTTCGTTGTTAGGTTGTTTTCTTGATAAGATATGCAGCAGATCTCTTCTTCTCACACAGCGTAGCAACCCAGGCGTTATCCATGGCTTTCTAATACTTTGAGAATTTCTTTTATAAATGATTTTTGTGTTGGTGTTAACTGCATTTGAAATTGTACTTGTGAAAGCACCAACTGTTTCATTTATATTTTCGATGTTGTAAAGAAAGCTCCAATCGACCCCTGATAAATCTTTATACAGTTGGTCGTGGTCTAAAACTTTACTTATCAAGGGAGAGGCTTTAACTAAATTATTATTCAGGTGTTTAGTCTGATCGATAGACCTATGACTCATGTAAAATCTAATACGTTTTTGATAGTGTGAGTCATACGTCAAAAATGTATTGAATTTTGACATTCAAAATATGATCATAGTTCGCGCGCATTTTGTTTCTGTATCTTACCGTTACCTTCTTTTAGGTATAACTAGACTGCAACAATTATAATAACGAAAATGTAATTTAACGGTTTTAGTGGATGAAGTCGACGGTGGTGATGATGATGAAGACTTCAACAGGCTTCGCAGTGTAAGGGAACAACATCGCAAAGACAAATACCTACAGCGGCTTATGGCTAGATCAGTCAGCGCACAACAGGTTATATAAAAAAATAAGTATATTTTAAGTCATTGCTAAGGGAGCGTTCAACGTAACGAATTTTGGGGGGGGGGGGGGTTAAAACGATACGATGCGGGGCGGGGGTTGAATTATGCGTTATTGTTAATATTATTTTTTACTTTCGGATACTTCACACCACATAATGGCAACATTTAGGTTCAATGAGTCACTGGGTGGTAACGAAACGTTTTACTTTTGGATACAGAAAAATGGGAGGGGGGGTAAAGAATCTCCAAAAATTGCGTGACGTAATACATAACGCTCCCGAAACTAATTACAATTTATTTTTTAAGTAAACAGTTCTCATCTGTATGTTATTAATATTACATTTATTGGGTTTAAAATTGAAATTCCCCCTTATTGAGTATTGTAGTCATTTACTTGCATTACACGTATTACACTTACTATAAACGATCACTGTAGTTAAAGGCTTATTAGACTGATTTGGTTTTTATTATTGTATTAACACTCTTATCGTTTGTAAAGTTATTAAGACAAATAATTCATAAAAAGCATACGTCATTTTAAAAAGTATATTTCTCACTCACTTATAACTTACACAATTAATAATTTACTCTCTTTCGCACTGTTTCCTTCTTTTCTCTATTTCCGTGCATAATTACAGTTCTAAAGTTCAGATCTAAATTTAAGTACTCTTTTGCATTATCTTATTTATTTCCACTTATATTCGGCAAAATTGCACACTGCATATGTCTTATCAATCTTTTCTAGCCAACCTAAATGAAAGAAAAAGGCAAAAAAATCAAGTTAAGGGCGATATATTCATCAAACAAACAAATAAAACTAAATATTACTTACAGTGAGGGAGATAAAAAAATATGGCAAGATAATATTTTTAAACATGGATTAATAATCTCTTAAAATGTTGCAGCAAACTGGAAGTGGTGAGGTGCTGGATACAGACTTGTTGCTAGAAGAACTAATGAAAATGCAAGCTAAATTAACTCAAGAGGAGAATATCAAAGATAACAAGCCTAATGCAACTTGACCCAGACTTCTTTTCTCATGGGATTCGGTCCCCTGAGTACATTCCAGTATTAACGATTGTGATAATTTACACTATTTAAGTACAGCCTTGGAAATCATGATGTTTTGTATTTATTTGAATAAGAAATAAATGAATTGAGTACTATTATATTGTTTTTATTAATCCAACTATTAACTAAGAAAATTTATAGCGAGCGAAAACTAATTAAGTCAAAAAATTGATAAACAAGTTATCTATGCCAATAAAACTGTCTAACAGTGAATTTTGTAGGTTTCCAATTTACGAATAGTGAAAAATAAAAACATATTCTTTGGTCCTATTAGAAAATGTGAAAAAAAACGTGTGGGTACTTATGCTAGTTTCAATTTTTTTTTTTAAGATCATTAATTCTACTTAAAAAACACACTGACAATAGAAGAACTAAAATGTTGAAAAAATGTATTAAAATATTCATGGTGTTATACTTAAAATCTCGTTATGATCTCCTTTAATTGTTCCGGACATCCAGAACATTTAAAGGGAGATTATCACATTTTTTACAAAGAATAAAATAAAACACTAGAGAATTGTACAAACAGCAGTCTATTATAGATGATAGTTATTTTATAATTTAGAATATTACTATAATGGTGACGAAGAGACGATTACAAAATAGCAAATTAAATCTTGATACAATGAAGACTTGATGGAAAAAAGACGTAAAATCCAAAGGGGGAAAAAATTATGCTTTTTATAACATTTTTGTAAAGCTACCAGTTAGTCCTTAATTACCGAACTCGTTATTTATCATGTTATATATATCAAAACTAACCCTCATTATCTCGATACAGGTTTTTTGGACTTCGCGATATGGGAATTTAAATCTGCTGTTTTTATCTTCTGAAGTAATTGGTTCATGCAAAGAAACCGATTTTCATATTCTAAAATGTAAGTCAACCAAAAATCAATCACTGATTAGTTTTATGCAATGATAATCAAGTAGAACTAATTCGTAATTAATCTAAGCAGTTACATAGATTTAGTATAAAAACAGTTTTTTGTTATGTTACCACAAGTTATAGTACTCTTTGATAACATTCAATCCAATGTGCAATACACAAGACTCATTTATTAACATCCTTATAATAGCAATTTTAATTCCTATTTGCCAATAATATTATATGCTAAAGATCTTTGAAATAAAAATACTATATAGTTTATGCCAGTTTTATTATCTTAACAGCTATTGAGAAGGCTTACAGCTTCAACTTTGTCCTTCTCCAGTGACGCCTCTTAGCGTTGTACCTGTAAAAATAAAATTAAGTTTAAGTATTTTATGCTCCTAAGCAATGCATTCATGGATCAATAATTGACACACATGAATCTCATTTGCGATTTAGTTCCTGGATAAAGTTTACACCAAATAATTGTTTGGATAATCAGCACTAATAATTATCACACAAACAATGGTCTTAACTTTACAGGACTATAAAGAAGCATCTATCATATAAGTAAATACTATAGATATGTTTAAGGCATCCCAAAAAAGCTTAATCCTTTACATAAAATAAATATAAATGGACATTAATGTCAAAGTAATAATCTATTTACTTTTGCAGTAACTAAGATTATACATGGCATTTATGAAATTATAATATTAAGTGTATTCAACAAATTTTACTTGTCAAATAAAATTATCAGAAATACATAAAATAAACATGTTTGTTTTAACAACAATTTCTTAATAAAAATTAAATAAAAGATTCTTACTATTTGATTAAGAACAATGGATTTTTTACAGTTTAAAAGTAATGATCAATCATATGTCTACTAATAGTAGTTATTATTAATGAATTATGTTGATCAGATTAAAAGGTATATAAATGCTTGATCATACACAATCTATAAGTATAAAATTGAGCAAAAACACGACAGAATAAAGACATTCAATATAATAAAATCTGCCTTGATATAGCTTTAGGTACCTATTTGAATAAGTCAATAAGTAAATAGAAAATTGAACATCCCAGGTAGGTGCTTTCAATCGACAAAAAGCTAATATTTGTTGGCAAATAAATTTTTAATGAAAGATAAATACTTAAATCGTTTGAGATATAAATGAAATATACTATACTAACTATTCTGTCAGTACTCACCGAATGGTATTTCCTGTACGCATTCTTACCCATTGTGGAATGGGTCGATTTTGTTTTAGCTTTTTAGCGAGTTTTCGCTTAATAATAAATGTCTTGTGCGCCGACTGAAAAGTAGAAATAAGTTTATATATAGTTACAATCCCAAAAACATAAAAGATTACTTATATTAATTAAGATTAATATTTAATTCACCAACCATTTTGCCTTCTCGGCTGTCAAAACAAGAAGAACTAGCAGTGAACAATGTTGATTAAAAATAAAATTTAATGTCAAAACCTATGTCAAACGTCAAAATATTGTAGTCATATATTTTGACGCTGTTTACTGTCACGTTTTGAAGGGAAATTAATACAACTTACTTTATTAATAGCAATTTCCAATTAGCAAATTTTTAATAAATTATATAGATTATAGAGCATCCAATATTAAATATAATAATTCTGCAGCACATTAAACCATATTATTGTATTACCAATTTGTTAACAATTAAATCTGAAGGTTGTAATGTCAATATAACGAAGTAACTGGTATTGTCAATTGTCAGTTGTCAAGTAATTAATAAACTGTGACTTGTATTATAAAATTTAATTTTACTGAATTGTAAATTTATAAAAATATCGAAATGATTTCTTTTTTAACGCTAACACGAATAACAAAGTTCCTTGATTGTCGACCGATCACTATGAAAATTTCTGCTGCCGGTAAAGATATCCCGAAGAAAAAGGTATTTGAGGCTAGAATTACTCTTATTGGAACTGATGATACAGTAAGCATAACCGACCTCAAAAGTGCTCAAAATATTTCTACTAGAAGAGAATTAAAACTAGTCAAAATTCAGGATGAAGATGCTAAAACACGCAGACCTGTGTATAAGTAAGACATTAAATTACTCAGTAAAATTGTGCAATTTAATGGACAATATTGAGCTCTGGTTCTTTCTTTTGTCATATATTTTTATTAAGTGTTCCACACTGTCATAGATTTATTAGGTGTTATGAAAGAAAATACAGCTTTGGTAAATTTGAAAATTACAAATATGTGTTCATTTGTAATGTTATTCTGCACATATATATTTATTTACCTTATGGCATATAGGTATAATAATAGTACAATTTACCTCAAGCTTAAAATAGAAAGTTGAAAACACAATGTCCCTTTATTTTCAGATTGATGACAAATGCTGAGTATCATGAAGAGGAAATATCTAAAAGGAAACAGAAACAACAAGCCAAAGAGAATAATTTTATTAAAGGACATAAACTTTTAACACTCTCATCACGAATAGCAGAACATGACTTGATGACTAGAATTAAGAAGATTGGGAAATTACTAGAAAAACAATTTGAAGTCAGAGTTGTGATATCTGGAGAGGAAAGCGAAACAAACTCAAACTATGTAAGTATTACAAAAATTCAATATTAACAGTATTTCTTTGATCATTTTTTGTGTGACCATGTAGGTGATCTCTCTCTGACACTGGTTTTGTGTTTTTTATCCTTTATTGAATGGATTGTGCTGTAGTTTAATTTTTAGGATTTTACTATTTTTAAGATCATTATCTATCTTCATACTTTATAAAGCAATCTATACCTTACCGAGACAATTACTAACTTGGCATCTTGTTGAGAATTACAATTTCTGTCATTTTCAAGTGTTTGGACACGCTTTGAACTAAAGATATGCTATTTATTTGGTGTGAGAGCACCTAAAATCTTAGAATATCTAACCTCTTGATCTATATACTATATATAGTAAAAATGGCTAATCTTTTTGAATAACTTCCAGGACAAAATATACTCAACAATTGAAAGAAACCTGCAATCAAATGGTAATTTAGTTCAAAAGAGACAAAAAGGCAGTTCACTCAGGTTTCAAGTCCTACCTTTAAGAAAATCATCAAATCAGAAATCATCAAATCAGAAATCATCAAATAATGACTCCAGTTCTAATAAAAATGAAAGTGATGTTACTGCCATATGACTAGGTGTGGTTATTGTTGGTATTTTACTAGCAAAATATTTAATTTTTTGTAAATATTTTTTTAATAAACCCGAGGATACAGAAATTGAATTAAAGACATCTAGACAATCATATGATAGTGAAGAATTGATGTAAATATTGTAAGATTATTTATTTTATTAGGTTTAATTTAAATAAAATAAGCAAAACAATTTTTAAAATTTTATTTGATTTGAACTGGGAAGAAAAAGAATTTATTTAAAAACAGAATTTGTTTAATCAGTCACCTCAAATATACATATCATTTTACCCGGACATGCGACGCAAACACAGAGACATGTTAATCTAAAAACATGATATTACTAAAAGTTCATAAGTTAATGAATTACTTTATCAATTGGATTATCACAGATGCTTAAGAGATCTTTGAATCTTATGTGGTAGGTGTTACATAGTTTTAGAGTTATTACAATGCATTTATGAATATTTACATTATTATTCTTATATTATGAGCGTGTGGCATGTTTTTATGTACGTAAATCGCCTATCTAATGAACATTTCAACAGTACAATATAATCCATTTGATTTTACTGAACTAGACTAAACATAGTTGATTTTGCCAGATTGAACAAAAATTAAATAAAAGTAGTATTTGCTTTACTATAACTGTTGTTTGAAGTCCCCAAATAGATGTATATCTACGTCTATTTTTTTCCCTACCTAAAATAGTGCTAGCTACTGTGCGGAATCTAAACGTAAGAACTGGATAATAGCCATATGGTAAAACATCAAAACAGAGAGTAAGTCTAGTTCGTAGTCTACTATCAGGATTATCTTAAATTTTAGATTATTTAATACTTGAACACATTTCTAGGAAGGAACTTGTTTTCAAGCTACAATAACTTATAAATCCTAGATTTTTCTACGTACTACATGCACACGTTATTATCTAATAACCTAGTTTGCTGAAAGTTTCAGAAATAGACTTATTATGGCATTGATAATACAAGTATAGGCCCCAAGTCTGGTATTACAAAGGTATTATACCATTTATTCTCATATGTGCGGTGTAGTGGATGCCACAAGAGGCAAAGAAGTGTCAAACCTCATTATCGATTATATTTCAGGTGATTGTATTTTTTTGTGGTGATAATAATATCCTGAATGAGACCATAGAGAGCAACGAAAATTACGTCATTACATGTAACGGATAAAAAATTGTAAATACGTAGAATGGAACGAAACAGTTTTTTCCCCCTTGTTTAGGTATTGATGTTATCTTGATCCTAATTCATTGGCTACTTATTGTTGTATTTATTTACAATTTTCTAGCTAATTATACTGATTGGTCGTGGCTACCAGACTAGGGGCCGTAGTCATCAAAAAGTAACATTATTGTTCGAATCTTTTACGAATTTACCGCAATATATGCATAGCGGTCTCTTTCTGCTGACGGTAAATCAGTGTTTAAAGTTCTTCCCCAAGTCAGTAGGGGCGAGACGGTGCCTACCACGGGAGCAGCGCGCGCGGCATTCCTTTCGAGTTTCTGAAATAAACAAACGATAACATATCAATGCTAAAAATGTTTGAATATAGAGTTCGAGAGGTCGAGGTAAAAATTATCAATGACCCGCCAAATGGATAACGAGTAAAAATAAACTTTTTGTGCCATGTCAACAATCCTATTGATAACATAAATTAAAATATTTGAAGCTGAACATTTCCTACATGAATAATGGTATATGATTTGTAATGAAAGCTTATTGACCTCCCGTTTTATATTTAGGAATTAATGGGTCCGTGCAACGAAGGACAAGAGTTTTACTTATTATATATAATAGTGCGTGCCAGAAGTATTTTGATATTTAATGGTTTAGGAATAAGTCTGCATGCGAATGTACTCTATATGCCTTAGTATTTGCCAGTACAACGGTATTTGAGTATAAGAAGCTGTAATTTTTTTTGAATAAAATATCGCTGTTGCCCTTAAGAACTTTGACAGCTCAGCCCGGGCTCTTTAGGCGAGCGTAGCTCGGCTTGAATGGGGGCGGTTATGTCTGTTAAAAAGTTTAATTTAAACCCTCTGTCAAAATCTTAAGACCACCTGACAGATAAACTAAGGTATTCCACAGACAAGCTTAAGTTGATCATTGTGTTAAATGATTTTGGAATTTAAGAGAATTATCGCACTTTGATCTCTGGACTATAGAATAAAATTCGCACTTTTATGTAATATTTTTTCAAAAACAGAAAGATGAATGCAGTTGGTTACATGAAACTGTTAGTTAACATACCCAAGCATTAGTATGAGTGTTAGTAGCCGAATACTTGTTCTCTTTGGCTTACGTTGTTTATTATGTCAAATGTCAAAAATCATTATGTAAGTTTTACCGCCTTATTCATAATTGTATGCCTGCAATTCACATTGACAAGTTTCAATAGAATTATTTTAATATTTGGTGTTTCTAGTTTATGAATAAGACCGTAAAGTAAAATAATTAATTTAATACAATATACTACTGTAACTACAATCACTGATTTGTAAGTAAGTGAACATCTGCCACACGGCCGCGGCGTCGCGAATTTCTTTAGATA
Source organism: Pieris mannii (assembly GCA_028984075.1). Lineage (NCBI taxonomy): Eukaryota > Metazoa > Arthropoda > Insecta > Lepidoptera > Pieridae > Pieris > Pieris mannii. The sequence goes on from CM054797.1 coordinate 6,428,392, forward strand.
TTTCAGTAAGTATTCTGAAAACTATCCACTATATTTCAAAACTCTTCAGTTGCATAGAGGCGAATCATTTGTTTTAATCAAATCGATCCACGTACTGCAGACTATGCGTGTCATAAGCGTGTAATTCTAAATCACATGCAGCTATTTAAAAGCCTTATATACTGTAAATTTTTGGCAATAAATATTATTAAACCTCTGCATTTATATCAGTGTCAACAGTTTCTAAAGAGAACAAGTGTACGGCAAAGATGAGACACACCGTGTTACCCATGAGCAAGGAACGTCGTCGGCCCGCGCGTTTGCGCCGACACGAACAGCGGCCTCGCTTTGCGTACCCGCGACTGCGACCTCGTACCGAGCGCCGCTCTGATGACTCCTTCGCTACCACGGCTGCTGGCACGCCACTCGAAGACTCCGCGGAGCGATCCTCGATCAAGTGCTCATCCGTCAGCTCCAGTGGTGTCTCTAATCTGTGGATATTAGGAATTAACTTAAACTATGTTATATACAAATCATTTATTTATGATTGCATGTACCGTGCATAGGGAGAGTTTAAGTATTTCAAAACAAATTTGGGGCGGGGGGTTTGGTGTAAAACGTTCCGGTACGGGGCGGGGATTGAATTATGCGTTTTTGTTAATATTACTTTTGACTTTCCTATACGTTACACCATATAAATGGCAATTTTTAGGTCCTATGAATCACTAGGTGGTAACGAAACGTTCTACTATTGGGTACAGAAAAACGTTACGGTGCGTTACATGGGGGGAAGTCAAGAATCTCCAAAAAATACGTGACGTAATATTTGAACGCTCTCATTTACCAACCATTTTAACTAGAGTTATATCAACAAAAATAATTACATTAAATTATAAACATAATATGTATTATATAATGTTATGAATATTTGTACTCAGAACGATAAAAGATTATTTATTACCCATCCTTTGAAGTAATTTTATTTATCGGTTAAAAAAATATTATTTTGAATTAACGTTATGTTGTCCTGACGATTTGCAGGCCTTATTCTATCCAGATTAGTTTTTTTAAAACAAAAAGTGAATAGACAAACTTACTTTATTACGGAGCAGTATTGTAAAAGTTCAGTTGCCCGACAAGACGAGACGCAACATCGATCCGCAATGCCCATTTGCCTTTTCCGTCTGACTGCGCCTGTAGGCTGTTCAATTACTGAAAATATTTTTTTAAATTAGGTAACGTCTTTGTTGCGTCTAGATTTTGACATTTCTTCTCGGTACAACACGTTTTGAGCCTGTGGTAACATGACGCTTGAAAAGTGATATGTAAAACGATTATTTTATTATCGTTTTCGTTGGCTTCGAATCATCGCCTCACCTAGTCAAGGATAACTTTGGAATCATTTTGTATATTGAGAAAATAATTTTTATTTTATGATCTTATTTAGGAGTATCATCCACTTAAAGGAAGTCCGTTTTTATATAAAAATCAGGGTACCTAATGTTCTATATAATCAATCATAAAAATGTTTAAATTTCTGATTTAAGTATTTTCTGAAACATTATTAGACCAGTTGACTTTCACACCAATTAAATCTCTGATATGTTCCACATTCAATCATCGCCTTTCCCTCCTGCCATATATGTGCATAATGGGAATTATTACTTTTCCCGCTTTAATAGCTATGGTCAATTTTGAATTTCGAATGGCCATTGTGTGCGAATACAGTAAAAACAAGTGTTTTATATTGAATGGAAATTCCCACGATGTTGCGCTCCCAAGATGTCCTTGGTTTATATAACATAGCACGAAACTGTTTCGTGATTGATAATATTAATAGGGAGGCGTTAAGCTTGTTTTTCCTATATTAAGTTGTAAACAATCAAGAGGTCGCGATTAAGAGATAAAAACTAATATAAATAATTACATAATTTTTATTATGTATGTTGCCTTCATGTTATCTAATTAATTCTGGTTTACTAATACGGATCTTAATTTAAATATCCAGTCTCAGTTCACAGATCAACCAGCGGAACAAAAAGTTTCTAATAAAAAAAGTAGTTCGGTTGTCAACTTCAAATAAGTTGCCATGTTTTTTTATTTCCTCAATCAAAAATAGTGTCAATAAACAAATGATAACAGTTATCAATGCTATTTATAACTGCAGTACAGACTATATATGAGATAGATTATTAGGTAATTAAAATACTTTATTGATATCGTTTATTTTTATACCAATCAGTCTCACGTCAAAGTCGCAGACAATGCAATGTATTAATGTTTACATCTATTCTCATGTCTAGAAAGCCCTGCCCTTATTGAACTCATAACCTTATCTTTTGCGTAATGATATCAGATACTGTTACCAAGCGGATAAATGCCTCTTACTAAGATTCTCTTCGTAGTTTTGCTCTATAATAAAACTACAAGTTCTAGCGAATAAAACGAATAAATGACTAAACCAAAAAGGATAATTTTAGTATGACATTAACAAACAGGACTTAGCGTGAACTACTGTTAAGACATCTTGACTAAGCCCCCTGTATGTCAAAATTCGATACGTTTCTGACATATGTAAGTCACACTTCTAGAGCACTTCAATGTTTTTCTAGATTTCGAATATCGCTTGAAAATAATTTAAAATGCCTGAATCATTTGTAGAAAACATTGAAGTACCTACTTGTTCATTTCAAATAATAGTGTTCTATTTGTTCTGCTAAATATATCGTATTTTTTTAAAGCGATTTGCAATAGTTCTACGGACTACCGGTTTGCGGTTAGAACGAGGCACCCTTAGGGGCTTCGACCTCAATCACAGGGCATAAGGCTTTGATCGTGATTATTTTACTATACCGGATGTATGCGATTTGGATGGGGCAGAGGAGTTTTAGTTCCGGTATACGTATTTTGAAAGCTCAGTCCTACACTACCAACAGCAGAGAACCATGGCGGAAATCCATAAAGTATCCCCTCTTAAAAAAAAGGTGAAATAGTTATGGCAAAAAAGAAGATTCAGAGTCGTGACTCGCAAACTGCAATATTATAACTCCCGTATGACAAAATCTGATAGGTTTTGACATATTGAAGTCATACTTACATAAGTTTTGATGTTGAATATTACCCAAAGAGCCTGCTACATGTATCCCACATTACACGTAATGCTTAAATACAGTTTTCCTTATAATTTTTTTTGTCTTAAAGTATTTTGTTAGATTTAGTTATTAAGTATATTCTTTGTTTTTAGATTAAGTTTTATAGTAATCCCAGACAAACCTTTTTTTAATAATAAAATTACTGTAATGTTTATTTAGGAAAAATCGGTAAATTAAATTGATTGTGAATCAAATTATGAACCAATATTAATAATTGTAGTTAATATTTGTATAATTTTGTGGTAGTTTCGACTGAGTCACATAAGAATTCATAAGATCAATTATTAAAACACAATATGTATCGTAATTCTTACTACTAAATTTCTGTTACCACTCGTTACAAGAATTAGCACTATCCCATATAATATAAAAGACATTATAATTTCTTACCTGTAGGTACGTCCCAAGGAGGGCTATTGTACTCTTTGCAGAGACCTTCCATGGTCTCTACAAGTTGTCTGCCGCACAATTTGAAAGCGGGTGGCGCTGAATAACCCGTATCCACCAGCAAGATTACTGTGATCACGGCAAAATGTGCCGACTTTACCACGGACATCTTGGATAACTGTAAAACGAATAGATGTTATGAAGTGGAAATTAATTAGCATTTTAAATGGCTTCCTGTATTTAATCGAATCCTATTAAATTTTATTCGTTTTAAACGTTTCCCGATTCTCTTAAACAGACAGAAACGCGATGTTTTTACAATTTACAATTGTAATAGATCTTTAGATAGTTTTTAATAATTATTTGTTGTTTAAATATCTTTACTTACATTATTTTAAGTAGGTCTATTTTAATGTATTCAGTCTTCGTGACTGTAATCGGAGCTTACGAATGTTCATATAAGAAGTAGCAAACGCTTTTATACAAAGGGTAAGTGTAACATGACACCGGCGCCACCCAGTATTAAACAAGGGATGTTTTACGCATTTTTCATTTCCTTGATGCAATGCAGTGACGAGTTGAAATTTTTACATTAAAACGAAACTTGACACCCACTTGACCACTTAAAGTAAGTATTGGCCATAAGTGTCTGAAACTAATAATATTTGGTGCTTTAAGGTTTAGGCCTCAGATTTCTGTATCTGTTTCGTGATCATTTGATTTTTCTATCAGGCAAGTTGTACAGTGATTAGCCTTCCAAACCACATTGGTTTTTGGGGCAAAGAAATGCTAGTTTCCTTCAGGTTTCGAACCCACGACCTCAGTAATGAGCATAGTATGAAACCAACACTGCTCTTTTGTTTTGATTGTTTTAGGAAAATTTTAGCAATGCTTTCAATGAATTAAATTTGTCAAAGACGAAGATGAAGATGAAGAGAGATAAATAATGGACAAATCAATATCCATCTGTATACATTTTTCATTGAACTCGTGTCCATCTCTAACCTGGTTTTGAATACAAAAGTAGTTTGATTGTAATTTGCATAATATACAACAACCAAATTATAAATGTTATTAAATATACCGTAATAATTAATGACCTTAAAAATATAATATTATAACTAATTATATTATTATTTGATTCGGGAGTATTCTTCCTAAAGACGCGCGTATTGAAATACGGGTAAGATATCGTTTCTGATGTTAATCTACAACAATACTTCAGACCGATTGATGATCGAATTACGTTTGGTCTGGTCATCTGACCTTAATTTGACTTTGTGAACAAACATTAATACTAATGATAATATACCACAGAGTATCATTTGTGTTATAATAATAATTAATATTATATTAAAATATATTTCACATACAACTTGGAGAAGGCAGACAATGGCCGAATCTTAGATTAATAAAATTGTATATATATTTCTGTTTAAAGTAAGATGTGGATAAATAAAGACTATTCTTTTAAGAAGATTATTCTTATTATATTAAACGTAAACAGTATCATTAGTTAAACGTAAATAACATAATAATAACGTCGTTTTATAAATTTGACGATTATTTAAATGATCCTTGAGATTGAGTTGCTCCAGTTCAAATACTTATGGCTGGCTTACAAACAAACTTTATGACTCAAACCTTAGCGATTGAAAAGATTGGCGGAGAGTTTCTTGCCAGTTCTTTTACGCGACTTACGAACTGGTATTAAATTAAGAATCATTTTAACATCTTTTCTGTTGACGTTCATAAGTGTAGTTGGTTACCTATATGAATAAAGTTATTTTGAGTTGAGTCATTGCTATCTGTTTAATTATTTACAATAACGCGTGCCGCTATACCTTTGGGTTTTGCTTCAGATTTCTGTATCTGTTCGATAATACATTTTTCTAATAGGCAAGTAGGTGAATCTGTGCCTAACATACGTTGTCGGCTTTTTGAGTCTAAAGCATGACAACGGTGACAATTTTATTTTATACTGTTATTTAAATTTGACAGTTGTGTGGTCGCATAATAATGTATCTTGTCATACAATCTGATTCTTTTCTAATATTTGAACACAAATAATGTATATTATTGTAAGAAATATCAACTAAGTGGGCGGTTTAATTTTAATAATTTTACGGTACAATCTGAAGCTGCGTCAGAAATCGTAACCCAAGTTCAAAAAGACGCTCGGCCTAATTTACCTTTGGACACAATTGAATTAACAAAGTGATTAGACCCACGTTTAGTTTTATGATAGAATGACCACACATGCTGCACCCACCCACTGCACCCTATTCTTAGAATGGCACTTATGGAAAGGAAGACGCTGATTTGCATTTTTATGAATGACGAAGCCTTGTTTTATAATTCACTTAAACTAAAATGGCCTTATGTATTAAGAGGACCGCCGTTTCGATGCGTGAAGGATGGACTGGGTTTATAAGGTGAAAAATGTTGATATTTTTTTAAATAATAGCCCTCATGCCATTTTAACTTGTAATACGTATATTTTTTCTCTAGAAAATTCCATAATTCAATTGACAAATGACTCGCCCGCCATTATTTATAATTATGTTCCAATTTTGAATTTTAAAAAACGTTCCGTTGCTCGCCACAGATAATCTGACGGCACAGTAAAATAATACAGATTTTACTGTGCCGTCCGCCATTTCATTTCACATATGCATAATCAAGTATGATTGTTATGGCACGCTTTATAGTTGTGGTTGTAGCCCATGGCTTGCAGAGAGCGATATTATTTCATATTATAGTAATTACTGAACATTTGTTGCAATATCATAAAGACGACTGTTCATTGACTGTTTCCATCTTATTTGACATATCTTCGAATATACATATATCGACGGTATTTTGATATTTTCAACCTTCGCGTCTTACGCCTAAACCCAATTACAATCTGAGAAAGAAATCTTAATCTGTATTTATAAAAGTGTGCCAAGCAGTCGAAGGATTGTAATAGCCATCTATACAAGCTATGCATGGTAGGTCGGATCGGTGTATGTAGATAGACCTTTGTATGAAAATGATAGTTTAACTGTGACAATATCCTATCTTAAGATTTTAGTTACCAGTTTTTATAATAATTGAAAAGCTATTTGATATGTTTTAAATACATGTATATTTTAATATTATTTGTACGGTTTTATTTACTTTATTTGGTTTATGTTGATTATCAAATGAGTGTAAAGAGCGAAGAGATTCCATTCTATCCATCGCCAAAAATGGATTGCCGTCGTAGGGTTTGGTTATTGGGATACAGATAGGAGATCGATCGACAGTCACGGTCTGATCTCAGATTGTTTTCAATCTAAGATTGTGGATTATGTATTGGGTTCGGGTGTTAGCTGTTAACAAAAATACCGTATTGGATTTAATTCCTAGCTAAACAGTTGTTTTACAAACTCTACTTTTTTAAATGCATGAGTAATTAAACCGATTCCGATTTTTCAGTAATTGACTAGAGATATACTTTATAGTTACTCCTCTAACCGACCTGAATTCGATATAATTCTTTCAGCATTAAATAGTACCAAAAACACAGCTAGAGTAAGAACTGATACATGGGCAGAGACCATTTATTCTCTGACCCAAAACGGGACATTGGTTTAATTTAGGTCAAATAATAAGTAGTCAATGAAAAAAAACACTTTTCTAAAGTTAGTTGATTTAGAAGTTAGGTACCGAAAATGTTAATTTATATTCATATTTATCAGAAGAACAAATATAGCTGGTGACGATTTGAAATAAGAATGAAGCTTTTGGTACATTTTCAATTAAATATTCTGCTACTCAAACTTTCAAGCGGTTTCTGAAAATGGGACAATTTTGCGTCCCATAGTTCATTTCCGTGACACCGGGACTCGTAATTGGAAAACGGGACAGTCCAGTTCAGTACGGGTCTGGTCATCTCTAGATCGTATTCCTTCCTATTTACGAGAACTTTTCCTGTCGTTTCAATCAGCAAGCAGTCATAACAAACCGAGCTTCCAACATTCATTAGACAATAAAGTTGTTTATTAATAACTTTATAACCCCATAAAGCTAGCTAAGGCTGAGTCATAAAGTCTATGTATAAATAAATCAATCGCAAAATTTGTTGTTAAGCGGAAAAAGCAGGGTTTCAGTTTTCATTATTTACTTATAATAAAAATTATATATAACAAAAACCAATTATACTAAAGATATAGCTAAAGATGGAACACATAATAAACTAGCAGACTCGGCCAAGCGTTGCTGCGGCTAAGGTTTTTGTTATATTACATAGTAGTAAACTATTCAAGGGAAAAGGTAGGAGAACTTATGTGAAAGGTAGAGAAATGAAAAAGATTCAAAAATCTGAAGCCAAGACCTCAAGCGGTTGTAGCGCCTCTGATTTATTATATTTATTTATTTTCAGTATATAAATCACTCACGAATAAAAAATGATATAGTAATTAAAATGTTGAAGTGGCTGCCTGCGCCGGGCTGTACTCTCAAGTCGAACTCCAACGATTTAGATAAATGCCACGCGTATAAAGTAAGAAAACAAATTCTATACAAATAATGTAATCAATTGAATGATTTAGATACATATTAACTCAGTTATATTATAGGCACAGTTGTAAATACAAGCGATCATGTTAAAATTGTATAGTAAGAACGTTCCGGACAATTGCTTACTTGTGAATTGCAAGACGCATGCGCATACAACCGGCGATTATCTTGAATTTAGGGCTATCATTCTTTTTTAGTTTGTTCGCTCTTGTATCGTTTTAAGACAATATTTCGTATGGTTATCGTTAAGGTTTGTATGTAAATGTATTCTTGTCATTCCGTTATTGTAATTCATACCAGCTAAGCCAGTATCGCTAGGTAATGTTCAAGATTGACGAACGTTTGACCATAACACATTTCGGTAATATTCAAATAATACCTTGATAAAAATAATTATAATTGATGACAGAAAACTCTCAGATTGTTCGAAGTAAGAGACAACGAAACTTTAAATAAAACACGTATAAACATAATGATTTATACAGCATAACAAATAAAAAATAGTTAGGTATCTTTACAGCAAGTTTAAACCAAAACCAACTTTAATATATCTTAATCACGTGAGCCAATGTGACCCGTCCAATTATGTACGGATTACTCATAGTACTTATGCCAAAGGGTATTCAGAGACGAGATTTATGATAAAGCATGACCCGTGCGTCATGTAAACATATTTAACATGAGCTCTCAATCTGGATTTTGAAATGCCCAATAAATATAGCGCGAATTGCGAACCCTAGGATACATAACACCTATCACATCATTGCTCCGTGCCTCAGTGCGGCTGTACTTGATTAGATAATAACATGAATCGCGGCTTATTTCGTAGACTAGACGCGCGTTGTAATTCAAATACATGTTGAAACTTTGTTTTTATACCAAGCAGGTATTATATCAAAGTGATTTTGATGCATTTACATTTCTTATTGCACTATTTTAACTTCTAATTGGGAGGTTTTTTTTGGCGCGCATTTATTTTGTATGTTCAATCGTCCGTGGATCGTTCTTGTTAATCTAGGTGTCAAAAATTAGTAGCAGATACGCACAGAAATTGAAATCCGGCTTTTTAAGTGCTATTAGCTGTATACTGTGTATTTATTAAGATTAAAGTACACATCATCATATAATATAATCTACAGTATTACAGTCTATTATAAATACATGACAATTAACATAAAGTACAATAATAACACATATAACAAATCTTAGTTTTTACTAGTACCTAGTAATTAGATTATAAATTAGGTAGGCACTTAACAAAGATGTTTTTTTAATTCAACAGCCCACTAGCGAATATAACCTCATACAAGTAATTTACTGAAAAGTTTATTAGAAAATTAATGAATTAAATGAATACTTACACTGTAATTTAATTATAATTTAGTAATTCTATACGGGACATAGCTCAGGGATCGCTGTGATGTCCTCTACCCTAACCAGGGGTCATAGGATGTTAAGTCAAATAAAAATAGCGTAGAATACGTAACTTCGCTTTCAAATTATATGCGGCATTTATATTAACTTAAATTTATATAAGGGCACTTGATTAGGTATTTCTAAGAAATATTTTGGAGTTTAATTAGAAATAACTACGGTGTGGGATATTAATTACCACTTAGGATAATGATTATTATATTTAATTTATGTTAGATGTAGGATTATTCATATATGTTAAATATTTAAGATTATTATTATTATTTTCTTTCTTACATGATTGATATGTATGGTTAAAGTGATTTAATCAACACATTTTTCTTAAAAAAACATGATTAATCTTTATATAAAATATATGCATGCCAGTGAAGGAATAAAATGAATTATCTAAAATATATTAAAAAATGTGTGGACTACTTATCATTTGGAAGAAACGACCTCACATACCGACCGAATATACACAAAAACATTAAAATCGTTGAGGTGAAGCGATTAGCTGACTATATTTGCGTATGTATGCATAATCTTCTCATATATAATCTAATGCAAAAAATTAAACGATTACCTACATGAAATACAACCTTCCAATGTCGTTAAAACGCCATTAAGCCGTTTAAGTATTTATGCCCAAAAAAGGCAGTCATTATTCACACAATTTAGCAGGTGCGTTGCCGGCCTTTGACGGAGCGGTATACTTTATCTTTAAATAATTAGGTCGTTTTTCCAGGGAAGACTTCCACCGGGAATCGATTCCACGGTACACACACAAAGCATCTTTAATATGTATTTTTTTTAACAATTCATAAATATAGATGGATCATATATACCTTTTATCTTAAATCCCGTTTGTAAGCCAATGAGTTTGAAGAAACGCATACTTTGGGTGGTCTGTTGTACAGTTGTAGGTCATTGGAGTCGGTAAATAGCAATCAACGGGGATTATGCCCGACTGTTTAAACGATTATCTCCATTAGCCTGAGACATTTAAAGACATACACGATATATCTTTGATAAAACAATGCTTTAGAGTTTTATAAGACCAAAATGTTTTTAAATATAAAATAGGGGAAACGGACGGGAAATTCATCTGATACTAAGTGATATCGCACTTTATTGATCTTTCATGAAACAATGCTTTGGAATTTTATGAAAATAAATTGTGATCTTTTTTCATATAAGGGGGGGCTAACGGGGAGGAGGCTGATGATGGTACGTGGTGCCGCCTACCATAGATCTTTGAACAAACCTTATTTCGAATTTTATGAGACTAAATCCTGATCTTTTTATGTTTATTTTTTTATATAAAGGGGCAAACATATAGTAAGTACACATTGGCACAGGGCTCGCAAGCGCGTTGGCGGCCTTTTTAAAATTTAAAAAGATCAAATTACGGATTAGATCCGGATCTTTGAATAGATGTTAACTATTAAATTCACATGATTTTTCTTGTTATATTTAGTGTATAGCTTTTAAACATACAATAACCAAAAATACAAATAGTAATAACGATCCTCCCATACGAAAGTGTGTTACAATAGAAAGGATTATATCCAATAAAATACAAAAGATATTATTTTAATTTCGCACACTGAAACCACGAGGCCAAATCTGGGTCTGAAGGAAGGAGTAGGGTATAGTTATTACAATAATTAACTGCTTTAACACGAGATGAGCAGCATCTGCAACATGAGATAGTTGCAGGTGCTTACAAACCCTGGTGATTTAAAACAGTCATAGTTAATTGCCAGTTCTTCTCGTACGTTCTTTACGTACGTACTTTGACAATTGACAGTAATTTTTTGAATGACTTTCATAATTGTACATTATACTTCATGAATATTTGATTGTTTCATATTATCAATTATTATCACAACAGTAAGTTAAAGAAATCGCGTTTATAGATGAAGTTTGCGTTGGTGATTCTGAATGGCCATCAAAGTTTGGCGATCTTTATGGCTAATTTAATTTTGGGTTTCTGAACTTCGACCATACCATTGCCAAGGATTAGTCAGCCAAGGTGTGAGTCTGCGGCCAGATCTCTATCACTTTGCCTTGAATGATTACTTGAAAAAGCTCGTAGTTTCGATAAAATAATTTTACACATTTTTAGCTATGCTTTTCTAATGACATAAATGTTGTGAGAACCAAATACAATATTGTCATTAGTTTAAATGAGTTTAATTTCCATAGCAACCGGTGGCAAATCGTAACGACAAGGATCATTTGTGAGGGTCAAGTATATCGTCGGCTATCCCAATTGGCGTTCGGCGGTCACTGGCTTATGTCAGGTACAGTCTATGACCGTAAACAAGGATAAAGTATTTACCTTTAAGAGATTTATAGCCTATAAATACTTAGGATTTTATTACGACGTAACTGTCTGTCTCGGCCACAGATTTCTGTCTCTTGATCATTTATTTTTTTTACATGGTCCGCTGTATTTGTGCACACGCCGTGATTTTTTGGGAGCATTCCGGTATCCTCACGATTTTATCTGACCGACGACCGATTATTAAATGCATACATAGACAGTTTATTGTATAGGAATTGCACCAACGCACTAATGGATAGTCGCACGATGAAGCCAGCAATCATTCATAGAAATTGTGCTGATTGTTCAGTATGTTTCGTACGTGAGAATAAGTTATTCAAATCATATCCAAACAAAGAACAAAGAAAAAAGGAAATAACAGTGATTTTAAATATTAAATTAAAAGTTTTTTTCCGGATTGAAACTATGTTGAAATTTTAAATTTTTCAGCGTCAGCGTGCGTGGTCACCGTACCACAAAATTATGTTAAATAATGATAAATTTATAATAATACATAGCATCAATCAGTGTTTCCATTAAATGTGTAAAAGTTATGTTAATAAAAGACAAATTTAAAAGTTGTTTCGATATTTTTTTAACTCGTTGTCTTCACGTAATTTGTATTGATGCATTTTGTATGATTGGATAATTAGTTCCGTATTCTCTAATTAACAGAGCATGAGTTGCAATATGCGCAAGGTCGTGTCAGCTGTCATGTAAAGTAGATTTTTTGTGAGTAAACGTGCAAAAAATTTAATAAGATTCGATATAAGAACGTAGATGTTTGTCCCAAATTGTTTTTTGAAGCTATTTGTACAGGCTTTTGAGTCTGTTTCATTTTACCGTCTAAACGAGCTGGTTGCCTTAGGAAGCACAAGTTGATTCACTAAAAACTTACACAATCCCGACAGTATCAAGCCCATACGATAATGTCGCGAAACAATTGAATTATTTTTTTTATAGAACAGGGGCAAACGGGCAACGGTTTGCCCCCTGTTACCATAGTCAATCTAAGGCCAGAGGGTTCGCGAGTGCGTTGCCGGCCTTTAAAATTATATTAAATACATTAGATGTCGCTACTGTGGACACACTCTTCGAACATATAAAGATGTCGATAGTGAGACAGCATTCATTAGCAGAACGTCTTAGTTCTATCTGTGCAACAGACTGGTTGGAAGAAAGAAACCTCCATTGGTATAGCTGAAGTTTGAGTGCTTGTCCTCATATATACGAATTACACGCTTAACCACTGGCACAGTAGTACACGAATTTGACGTCACGTGACATTCATACTTAGAAAATAGGGCCGCCGTATTTATAGGCACAAACGTTGTGACCCCAATTTAAAAGTTGACCTCGCAAAGTTCAAATTTTTTTTGCTCTCGCAGATTACTTGTTTACTTATATTTGCATTATCATTAATTATTTTTTTATGAGACTGTTTATATTTCTTTATTTTTTGCGGTTCACTCAAACTGTAAAATAAACGATACATTCCTAATGTATTCGTGTAGTCGGTAAATTTTGGTAGTCCATTAAATATCAAAACATGATATTTAATAAAAACTAGGTGAACATGCAACCATCTAACGTAGAATTCCCCTTTTTTTACTACTGCGCGATATTTAAATGGCAGGGCCATTTTGAATTAGTGTATTTGGAATTTAAATATATATCGATTAGTCTAGACCAGTGATGGGCATACTCTGGCTCGCCGAGGCTCCATCGACATATGAAGAACGCTAAAGAAAGGTAAATTCTACTTATAATGTTATGATTGGAAGCTCTAATACACACTGCATTTTATTTTATAATTCTGGCTCTAGAATTTCTTTAACTATGTGGCCGAAAAAAGCCTTAGTAATTAACTAAATATATGTTTTCGGCTATACAATGAGCAAAGGCGATGGGATCTCAGAGAGATCACATGGCCTTTCACCAACTAGATGGATTGATGTGAAAGACTCATTGTCCTGAAAGCTGTGCACTAGAAGAAGGGAAGAAAGAGAAGACTCAGAAGAGAGGCCTTGGACAGAGACATTCTACTTCAGATGTTTCCTTGCTAACCACGACGCACATGAGCAACCGACTGATGAGAGAAGTTGTTCGAATATAAATATGCTTTCCCTTCCATATGTTTACTATGAAAAAACGTATAGCTACTTTTCTATTACGATAACTATTTGATATTACGAATCGTTTATACTAAAGCCTATGCTATGTTGCTGTATTTGTGAAGAGAGTTTCTGAGAATGTTTTATGCGAGTATTCCAGCATGTCGTTCTCATTGCTACCTTTTATGATGGACTTGAATGGGTAATAAAGACGTGTGCGTTCCATTGGAATACGACTTTCAATTTACTCTAATACAGTATTGTAATACTGTATTTTTTATGTTATGTTTTTGTATATGCAATGGGTCGTCATATAAAAAAGACTTCAAGATTTTTTTTAATTTTTGTGTGATCCTCTGAATATTTGTATAATAAAATAACATTTGTCCTCAGTTCGAGTGTAATTTAATTAAAGTTAAGTTAAGTTAAAGTTTTCCCTCTGAATTGTAAAAACATTATTTTAATTCATTTGATATTTATAAAAGCTCGTTTCTTACGTTGTAGTTGTTCGAAAGTTTTGTACCTATTTGTACTTTATTAATATTGTAATCATTTGATTTTAATCTCACGAGATAAATATAGATAATTTAGTAAAATAATTAACCTTTCGCGCATGTTTCTGTGCTGTAACTGCATATGACATAATCGAAATGCGAATTAAATTATTTTTTAGAAGTTTTGTCTGTGATTTATGACGTCAGAGATAAACTTGTCTGGAAACCAAACCTAGAAAACGCAGGTGAATTGGACTACTAGGGTTACGTTAAACGTCGTTTAATAGTTTTTAATTTGCTCAACGCGAAAATTATATTATTATATTACAAAGTTTTGAACTTCTTATCAGAAATGTTCTTAGTGTAAACAGTTTCATGCTAATGATGTATTGATTAATTTAATTGGAGTTTTCTCGAGAAAAGCGGTTCTAGAAAATATATGTAAATCGTTTGAAGCCAATGAAATAATTAACCTGGATCGTGTAATTACAAGAAGCGGCCTTTTACTTGAATGTTTATTTTTAACACGTTTTTATAAAATGATTATTATTTTTTATTCTGTTTAATGTAAATAAGTCTGAAAAAATTAAACTGAATCGCAGTTTTATCATTCGAATGTCAAAAATTAACACATCGTACACAAAAGTAATTTTGAAGTATTTTTAGATTTTATTTCCGGCTTTAAAAAACAACTCTTGCTCAAAAATAAGGTCTCGAAATAAAAAAAAACATTCGACAAAAGAACTCGCTTTTGTAATATAAAAGGTCCAGGAACTTACCTGGTAATTTTTCCGTCTCCGTGCTGCTGATCGCACTGTTGTGTTCGCAGTCGTGTCGCACCGTACGCGCTCGTGCTCCGGCGCCGGTCAGTGGTCACGCTGTAGCCGGCGCACGCGCAGCACTCGCTTTTAAAAGACGATGGGCGGCCCGCCACGCCCCGCGCTCCGCCTGCCTTTACTAAAATTCTTACTACACTGATAACTTTTTTTCACTACAGCGTTTATACTTGCAAACAAGGCATTAACACCAATGATAAGATCTCGATTAGCATTATGGGACTACGGCGATATGACAGTAAAATATTACAACTTTAGATGTGGATATATTTTAAAATCTCTATTCTAGGTTTACATTGACTCATATTATAAATTCGAAACTTAAAAAAGTTTTAAAACTTTTTATATCTTTATATACTGGGCGTCCCAAGACTTTAGGATATAAAAGTGAAGTACTGTTATTATCGTAGATGGGATATATTGCTGAATGAAAACTTTATTAAAATATCTTTCAGGACGTAAGTGAAATGAAGCGCCTTTTAGTGAAAACGCTAGATTGTTAATTGAACGGCTAATTAAACTGGTTGGCTGCGATACAGTCACGACAGTCAATTTAGATTTCCACAGTTATTTATCGAAAAAGTTGCATTGCTAATCATAAGTTTACTATGATAAAAATAATACTAGAAATATAATTAATGTATATGCCGGGGTGTCACGAGGCTACTAGTTTTAAAGCCGGTCTAATTCCTTAAAGTATGATCATACTTATACATATATACGCAATACATTATTCGGAAAAATAGCCTGGTTTAGAGATGTAAGCGTACAAGGCGCTAGCAACTTAATTATATACTATGCGATCTCATACATGAACTGTATGAAGTTATACTTTTTTTGGCGCGTTAAGGAAATTGATGAGAGTAAATTTTTACGATGCGCGCGCAGAGTGAGACAAAAAACCAACATCTTGAAGTTAGCTATAATCATTTAAGTTTTTTTCTACTGTTTATGTCGTTTTATCTACAAGCACAGAATAAGGCGAACATTAAAATTTTTTTTTCTTGTTACGTCACAGTGCACAGCAACACACAGCAACAGTTTTGAAAGTAAAACTTGCATGTTTTTTTTTACTTTCAAAATTTATTTACTCGTCTTTATACACGAACAGAAGTCGGAAAGTAAAACAAACGAGTCGAAAGCTTTTCTCTTATGAAATATACTACTAGTATAAACAACTCAGACAATATCACTCAATTAAAACTTATCATGATTGAATATCGCTTACACAGTTATTTCGTTTAGCAATCATAAATACCGCAGCGAAAAAGTTCACTAGCCAGACTCAAGTCAGTGACTCTTTCTATACATACCATATTCTTTGCAATCATTTGAGGAGCTTGTATTATTGTTCTATTTACAATTATGACATTTTATTGACAGATCCTTAGCATAATAATTAATTGTGTGTCGCCTGGCGCTATATCTGTTGAATAATTAGTTGGGTTCAAAAGTTTATTAATCATCTATTTATGGCATACGAAACGGCAGGCTGAAGTGGAGACAGAATGGATTATGTCAATAATGTACAAAATCAAAATCAAAATATCTTTATTCAAATAGGTAAACAAGTACACTTATTAACGTCAAAAAAATTAAATTAATTGTAAATTTACATTTGCAACCAGTTCGCAAGTCAAGGGCGTAGAGCGGGTAAGAAGAACTGGCAAGAAACTTTCCGCCACTCTTTTCAATCGCCAAGTTTTTAATACAATTTGTTTGAACTGGAGCAAATCAACCCCAAGGATTAGAATAATTTAAGTATTCGTCACATTTATAAAAGGCTTTATTAATTCATTTACTTTTAACGAGGGCTTTGAATTTATTTAGTGATAATTCATTATTTTCGCTTGGGAGTTTGTTGTAAAAACCAATACAATATCCATATAAGGAATGTTTTTTTTTTCTGGAGCCTGGTTGGTCCTACAAATTAGTTCTATTTCGAGTATTATACTGGTGAAAGTCACCATTTGTTTTAAAATCGTTTAAATTTTTTTGTACATACAACAAGGCTTCAAGAATATATTGGCCGGATAATGTCATAATATTTAGTTGCTTAAACTTATTCAGTACCGACTCCCTCGAAGAAACACAACAAATACTCCGAATAGCCCGCTTCAGCAACACAAATATGGATTGAACCTCTGCAGCAGCACCCCACACTAGAATACCGTATGACATAACGCTGTGTGTGCATTTTTCCTTTGGTTGGATTGGATTGATGAACTAAAAAGACAAGGTGGTGAAAACTGGATAAGCAAAGCAAAAGACAAACAGATGTGGAGCAAAATGGCGGAGGCCTTTACCCGTAGAGGGGCCATAGTGATTTTTGATTTTGATTATTTTGATTATATTTATAACTTAAAATGTACAGACATTGAAATTACTAGTTATGATTGGAATTTAAATTTAAATAAAATAGTAATAGTTTATTTTTTAATGAATGCACAATGCACATATTATGTAATAAGTAATCTTATGTAAAATATATTATTTAAAAATTAATCTGGACTTCTGTAATAAAATTATCCTACATTGGATTGCAGTATAGACGTATGATGTCTACGCACTCGCGAGCCCTCTGTTGAGTGTCCATGGACAGCGGTACCACTTAACATCGGGTGAGCTTCTTGCCTGTTTGCCCAGGGGGCTATAAATGATATAAAAAAAAATTGAGGCAAAAGTTCAAGAATATTAAAGGCGCAATTTTCTTTTCATCAAGATTTGGTTTATGGTTTGCATAACAGATCTTCAGTCAAATTCTGGATAAAATACTCTTGCGTTGTGAGGTTTAAGCTACCAAAACTAAGAATTTGACGGTTGAATGAAACCAAGTAATAGAGATCGTTCCATATTCTTACTATCCTGTGATTTCCATGCAATTATTTTAAGGATTATAGTTAGATTCGTCTTATATAAATACCTTACTTAAATAAAATACCTACTCATAGGCAAAGAAGAGGGTGTGGTAAAAACCTCTCATGCATGACCCTATAATAATAAGCCATAAGTACTTAAACTGTGAAAGTAACTAAAATAAATAAGTCTAGCTGTTCCGACATCTTTTAGTGAGCGAATTTATTAACCGCTGCAGAACTAAGTCTCTTCGCCAATACGATAATATGAGGGGACCACTGAAGTTTTGAATCCATATTGATTCCAAGAAATACAGTTGTATGATCCAGATTCAATTCCTTATCTATAATTGGTCTAGGATTCATAACTTTTCTTTCCAGTTCTTGTTAGTGACGCCGCACAATTTCGTCTATTCTCCCTTGTCTTTCACTCTTTGTGTAGTAAGACCGGTAAGTGCCTTTACTTGATTGGTCCATCAAGTAGGTAATCAGCCTGGAAGTCTCGTGCCTTCCACTCTGCCAGTATAGTTAGATTATACGTTAAATATTTATGACGCTGTAACCAAAATTTGTTAATGGCAAAATTCCTAATATATAAAAAAAAATACGTTTATTTTGGAACATAGGATCATGATGGTATCACTTATTCCACGTCATTAAATTCGAGAAAATATATATGTATGTCATTAATACGTATTGTTAATTGTGACAGTACGTTTACTCCCCTAAAACTAACTCATTACAAAAGTGTGCGAACACGCGTTAAAAGTTATACTTCTTTGGCGTAACAAGATCAAAATCTTTTCAAAATATATTGTTTGTAGTAAAATTACACTAACAATAGAAAAACCGTATTTAATACATTATAACGCAATATCTATTTAAATAAAATGTTAACTATAGCTAACTTGAGGGTGTCGGTTTTTTGTGACGGTGTGCACACATATCATGAAAATTTACTCTCATTGTTCCCAACGTGCCAAAAGAAGTATAACTTGAAAAACGGTTTATTACGTAGTACGGCTTATTATGTTCCAATTCCTTTTTGTTCTAGATTTAATTTTAGTCTCTTAACTCCGTCAAAGTATGAATAGTTTTACCATGTAGAATTTGGAATTTAAACATTTTCACGATAGTAATCCTTAGACGTAGGCCTCCTCCGCCTTTTCCTATACGACTGGTTTGCACCTTTAGCATCCATTCAACAATAAGTTGTATAAATCGGAAAAAAACTTGGCGATTAAAAAGAATGGCGGAGAGTTTATTGCCAGTTCTTCTCTTCCGTTCTACGCCCTTGATTTGAGACCTAGCTGTAAATGTAAAATTAGAAGGAATTCATATTCCTTTTTTTACGTACGTAAGTGTACCTTTATGAATAAATGATTTTTGACTGTGACTTTGAATAGCTTTTCTGTATCATATTATACTACTTTTAGTAACTACAAATTATGTATAGAATTTGAAACAAAATCTTCCAAAAAATCATGATTATAAATAATCTACTTCTTTTACTATTACATTTAATTACCTATTCAAAACAATCAACAATTGTTTATTATATTAATTATTTAATATAGTTTCTGGGTAAATTAGGTTTAAAGACATTTATTCTCTTAATATACATTAGTCACTTACATGAGAACACTTATATGCTAACGTTACAATTTGAAAAAAAAAAGAAACTTGGTAGAGCTTGGATGAACTTTCATTTCCGTTGATTGGGATCACTCAATAGATGGTCTGTTAATCTTAATTTAAATATTGCTAGGCTAAATTGAATATTTTATGGTATCGGTTAGAAATTGACATACAATATTTATTTTTATTTTATGCCAAATATTTTTTAATTTCGGTTGAATGAAACTGTATCAATTTTTTTTAATCTCAGAAGCGTGTATGTTATGACCTCATAAAATTTGGAGTTATCTGTAATTGCCTTTTAGTGTTTCAAGATCTGTTTTAGCGTTGTCTATGTTATTGTTATATTCGCGCGAAATCGTGTTTTGTTTAATTGACATTGGGTTTGATGGGGTCAAAAATTTACAGCGTATTGTATACATAGCTCGCTAACGTCTTAATTCAGATTATTAATATTAAACGCACCTAACTGGTGCTAAAAATTATAGATCAAAATTCAGTTATTTTAAATGAGAAAGAATGGTTCACGTTCTTCACAGTACAACCAACTGCAAAAAACGCAACAACCACTATTTAAGCCTAGATTTGTTTAAGCTATCGGAACGCATAAAAAGTGTAGAAAGAATATCAATAGCCCTAAACTTTATCTGCAAAGTGAGCACACGCCACACACACACACATGTATATTTGTATAACATACCATCATACAACACAACCGATTTAGGTATTACATAGTTAAATGTTTTTAATAATTGTTTCCCTTCGTTTATGACATTTCGCAAATATAACTCCATCTTTGGCTATATCTAAAGTGTAATATTTTTTTAATAATTATAAATTATGTTAGCTGTAGGATTGTAATTAATAAATGGAGTTCCAATTTGGACCTTGGGATTGCCTTTATTATTTAAAACAAATTAAAATATCATATATTAATGTAGGCAACTTAATGATTATGAATGTCGGTAAAAAATTATCTCTTACATTTATTTTAAAAGTCGTGTGGAATGGACGAGAACAACTGGTGATGTCGTCACTCTTACACAAAGGTTTACATCTTTTTAGCACCTGATTATGCTTCTGTCATATTAGAGCAGTCATTTATTGCAATTAATTAAAAAAAAAGAAAATTAACGCTCCTGAATTTACATTTTCTCCCGATTCTAAAGAAGCGCGAGGCGAGAAGAATGGTGATAACGTCTTTATTTAAAATCGAAATTTCTCGAAGCACCTGACTGTGCTACTCATATATTAAACCAGTTATTTATTGTATTTAAGTATATAAATTATAAACACGTGTAAATTGTGACCGCTACTATCTTGTCTGCGTAGACAACTTCAATTTTAATGATAAACTCGTAACTGACATCTGGCGCCACTCGACGTGTTTGGGGATCGCTTGTGTATTTAGGTTATTGATTTATTTCAGGATAAATCGCGATGCTATTATTTCTAATAATATAACACTGAAAATGTTTATAAAATGAATAACGGCTTAATGTAGAAAGTTGCCAATACTTTTATTGTATTTCGAAGTAATATCCGTTCCTCTCTACACATGGTCGCATCCGATGGTACCATTGAGAGAAGCAGTGGGCCCGTTCTTCCTTAGGGGTCTCTTTATGGCATTTTTGTACGCTTTCACCACATCTTCAGGGCTCGGAACGCGAATATCTCGAATTTTATCTTTAGTTCTTGGGAATAAATGAAAGTCGCAGTGCGCCAGGTCAGGATAGTATGGCAGATGACTCTTTATCTCGACATCTGCCATAGACAAATATTCAACAGTCCGTTTTGCGGAGTGCGCTGAAGCATTGTCGCAGTGAAGGAGGATCCTGCTTCGAGGGCGCTGCTGTCGATTTTTTTCCAAGATATCAGGCAATCAGCGATTACCATGCCGGTCTGCAGTAACTGTCCTTTCATCTTCAAGCACAACTGTCGCGAAATAACCTTTCCAACCAAAGAATGAGGCAATCATCTTTTTTCCTTGACTTCTTCCTTTTTTTTACCTTAGTTGGCCGATCCTTATAAAGGAAACAACCACTGAGCTGATTGTCTTTTGGTTTCGGGTTCGTAGCAGTATATCCAGCTTTCGTCACCTGTGACGATAACAAAACATTTGAGTCACAGCCGTTGAACTTAACTAACATTTGGCGACACCAGTCCATGCGAAGGTGTTTCTGGTTGTCGGTTAAAGTGTGGGGAATCCATCTGGTACAAATCTGACGCCGTTCGTGTAATGAATTTTTGAACTTGACTCATACCAATGAGGTCAGGTCCATCTCTATCATGCTTCACACAGCAGTTATATTCAGGAGACACTGTTAAAGGACGTCCCTCACGCGGAACATCATTGAGATTGCTACGTCCACGCTTAAACTCATTAAACAAATTGTAAATTGTGCCACGAGATGGGTCTTCATTCAGAAATGCTCATCGCAGACTATGATAGCTTTGTTTTTGAGTAAGCCCACAACGAAAGTCATAATTGACCGACCAACATCATTGACTGAAAATTTTCTCGCGTTAGGTTCATTTTCACGTGTAACTTTTAGATTTGCCGCCACTTCACAAAAACCAATGACAAATGAATGCAATATACTACGGTTACCAAAAAGTTCTAAAATTGAAATTCAAAAATTTTTCATTAGCAATGATTTTAACTGACCAGTTTTAAACATTTTCAGTGTTACCCAGCTACTATGTACAACATATACTGTCTGGTATTGGGGAGTGAGATATAAAACAAAAGACGACCGGTAACTTTCGTTTCATTGTTTTTAGTTAAAATTTGCGGCAGTTTTTGTTTAACTGTCTCATATCCCTGATCATTTACTTCGTAGCTAAATTACTAACACAAGTAGTTCAGTTGAATGGCCCGAGTTTTTCCGGTGATAAATTATTTTTAAAAATTGTGGATGAACCATGCCCAGAAATTTATTGATTTATTGATGGTCCAGATTTCTTAAGATTATATTTACATTTATTTTAATTGTAAATATATCATTATGTACCTACTAACCAAGACAATTTACTTATAATTTAAGGCGTGGTGTGTATGTATGGGAATGTGTAATGTATGAGTGTGTAAAGTGTGTGAGAGTACGTTTTAATTTAATTTAAAATAACCATGTCCAAGATTCAAGTTCAAAGGTATTGTTCCGAAAATAATGATAACAGTGGAAGACAAACCCATGGCCTTAAAGTGATTTATTATTGTATATATATATATAAACACATTATAAGCTGATGCGCGAGTATTTTGAGATTTGGAGAAAATATCCAATCTATTTTTAAAAGAGTTCAATGATGGTGCATTGATTACACTTTCCGGAAGCCTGTTCCAGTCACCACTACCTGGTTTGGAAGAAAGTTCTTTAGGGAATTTGTTTTATGTTGAGTGGTCTTAATTTTAAAATTTTAAAGAACTACCCCTCAAATTTGTATTTTCACTTAAAATAAAGAGCTTCTCAATTCCTGGAACAGTGGCCAGTGAGAGTTTTATAGGTTTCAATGGGATGTCACGTGCTTTCAGACGCTCATTATAATTTTTTTTTCCTGATTGAGCTGATCATTCTTCTGGCTTTTCTTTGAACCCTTTCAAGCATACTAATATCCTTTATGAAATAATGATCCCAAATGCTGTAGGCATACTCTGATAGTGGTTTAATGTAACATATATATATTTTTAAAAGTGTCCTTGGTGAAAGGCATTTAAATGATTTTCTTACTAAATAGAGCGTGGAAATAGCATTATTTACGATATGACATTCCCATTTCAATTATAACTGATAGTAACACCCAAGTCTTTTTTTGTGTGAATACTGCCATTAACTGCTGTTGATCTAGGCGATAAGTATTGTGCAGACTTTTCTTTTCTATGTGCCATATGGTGCATTTTTTAACATTTAATGACAGCAGCCACCGCTTGGTCCAATCAAAAATATCATCTAAGCCACCCTGTATCGCTTGAGATTGGGAGAGTGGATTTTCAAAAAAATTAATATCGTCGGCAAAGATCGAATGTGAAATCTGCCAAGGGCCCAAGTACTGAACCTTGAGGAACGCCACTTAATACTTGTCGAGGCAAGGACAGTATATCTCAACTGCGAACTCGAAAACATCTTTCCGAAAGGTAATTCGTAATACAAGCTAATATTTTTCCTTGGATATCTCATATATGTAGAGAATTATTGAAAATTCCATAGACGTTAGACACTAACTAGACTTATCAATTTGTGTTATCTTAATAAGGCATTTAGCATTGTTCCAATTTACCGAAATATGATTTATTAAGCTGTATCATTGTTAGAAGTTCATTTAAGATATAAATTATTGAATGTATTAAATTAATTACTTTATCATAGACTATAAATAGCGTACGGTCCGATTATGCGGTCATAAATGCTACGTGATAATATAAAAAGTGTACCATGAAGAAAAATATATAGATAACATAAAAAACGGGTGTAGGCAGCTCGTCGATTCCATTGATATATTTATTATTTGAGGTACGTACGACGTAATAAATTCTACATAACACTTAAAATCTAAGTTTCCGCCACTTGTCGTGTGTGTAGAAGACGTTGCTTAAGATTGTGTGTGGAAACAAAGAGAATAAGATTATTATTAAAGGAGTTAAAAATATAGAAAACTAAACCCATGCAAAATAAAAAATACGTTTATTTTGGAACATAAGTTCATCAAGGTATCACTTATTCCACGTCGTTAAAATTGAATCTGTAGGCATCCCTACTCATCGGCAAAGAAGACAGAGGGTGTAAGGCCGACAGAAAAAGCCGGCGTAAAAAATGCCTTATAAAGGGTAAGGACTGATGATGTATACACATATAAATTTAAAAAAAATATTTAAACGAATATGTAATTTAGTAAAATAAAATTACCAATTCACAAAGCAGTTACTTTTTTTAGCAAACGTTAAAATATTTTTTACGAAACCTGAATCCAGTTCCTCTGATAAGCATTTAAACCATACGCGAGCCGGAGGTATAAATAAAATCGTCAATCGCGGTTAGGAAAGAATTTAATGAATTTCCTTAATTATAAGCAATATATCGCGTATTTTCTAGAATATGACAAGGCCAGCCATCACATTTGTTTCGTGCATCAATTAATATCAAACAAGGACGCATTAATTGCAACAAAGATGGAAATTGCTTAGCAACTGCCCTCTTGACTCTGATTTTGCTTATAAATAGAATAGATTTTCCTTATGTCTAGCACTTTAAATTATTTTCTAATACAAGGTTGAACTAGAAAATATATTCAGGTTATTAATTATCCGTTTTGCAAAAAAAGTAAACCTAGCTAGCTTACCTAAAAAATAAAGTTCTGATAACTAAGGCTACAAAAATCGCCCTGAAATTTGTGTAGTAAACTAAATCGAATGAATGAAATTTATTTCGTATTTTTCGAATTCTTCGCGATTCTAACGGATAAAACAGTAATTTTGCTGCATAACAACCATTTCTGGTATTTTATTTTATGTTGTATATATTTTTATTTGTTTTTGTAACATTATGGTTTCCTAAATTGACGCGTGACACGTGCTCCGACACGAACGGTAGCGACTTCTTTAAGTCATCAAAATCAAAATTCGTTTATTCAATTTAGATGCGTCTTAGGGCATGCTTATGAATGTCAAAAACTTTTACAAAATTCGCGAAAGAGCAAAACTACGCCATCCGTTCGCAAAACTACCAGGAGGCCTTGTTCTGAGAAGAACGGGCAAGAAACTCAGCAAGTTTTATGCATCATAGCATCATGATGGGTAAGGTCGAGGGTAAAAGACGCACTGGCAGAAGGAGAAAGTCGTGGCTCGCAATATCAGATAATGGACGGGAGTGGCCAGCGTAGAACAGCTGATGCGCTTGGCGAGGAATAAGAAGCATGACGAGTAGACCGGCAACCTCCAGTAGTGGGGAGGCACTACTAGAAGAATAAATTGTCATACATTTTAGATGAAAGAGTTTCAAGTTTCAAGTAAAATATACTATACCGTAGATTTAGTACTATTTAAATTGTGGTATACTTTAATAAATAATGGAGAATTGCATTGAGTGATAGCATTGTAAAGATTTGTATCTTTGTAATAAATTAATATAAGAATAGCTCATTACCTTTTTATTTATTTATTTTGGCATTACTTATTTCCAAACTCTCTTTCTACTCTTTCTCTAAAATAAAACGACCCTTCACCGGGACTGAACGTGCGAGGCAGGCCATTACAAATACAATTATCTTCGTTTCTATTCCGGTAAGACCTAAAACAATTTAACTGTTGATAGTGGAATGTGTCTGAAGTGATGCATATACAATAAAATAAAGTCATATTAGTTTTATAATTTATAACTCAAGAACGGCGGAACCGATTTGGCCGTAAATTGGTGGTGGAAACCACACAAAACAAACCACAAGACGGACACAATTTTATCCTATAATAAAAAGTATTATTTTTATAAACGTTTTTAGAAGTCATTTTGAATTTAATAATTTTAAATTCAATATAACTGTTAAACATTTTCCAAGTATTTTTTCTTTTTTATCGAGGAGATGTTTTACCTTAGTTTATTAATGGAGCAGTTACAAGGTAGTGCATAAATAACAGATTGGGTCTATAGAGCAAATTGCTGCAGCAAAAATAGGTCTGAAGATTTCTTGATTGGTTTATTAGTTACGTTGGTATTTTAAAAGATTCCTGGACCCGGGATAAAAAGTTTAGTCTGGTCGTTTATTAAAAAATCTGATCTGATCTTATAGATAGATAGATCGCCAACATTGATTCATAGACACGAGAAAGGCAAACAACAAATACGATAAGATAAAAAACTAATGGAAAATAGATCAGGCAATTGTAAAAATCTTAAGAAAAAAGAACATAATCCGGGTCGAATGAGTTGCCTAGATAGTGCCTGTGGCGTGAACAGACACCATAATTTTAATTTTTATAAAGATTTAACTTTTATTCAAGCGATTCGGTCGGTGCCTAGGCGCACGGAAAGGTTTAATGTTGATTATTAAGATTAACTTATATCACCTGCATCTATTCCTTACAATGAGTGTAAGTTAAGTTTTAAGATCGATACGATCTTCTAACTGACTTACTTACTTACTTAATTCTTTACTTTTATCAATTTCACACGAAGTTACATCGTTTATTTTTTATGTTTGCAGATCAATCAAATTGTTTATTTTTTATAGCTTATGTTCTAATTCTTTTATAACACGATCTACACAACTGATCTACCTTAAATTTCCTCACAAAGTGATTATTCTTCTTTGACAATTATAAACCGTATAAATTATTATGAATCTAATTTAAATAAATTTAGTTGCATAATGGATTCTCCTAATTCTTAAGAATCTTTCTGTCGATTGGTGAATATATAATATCAAGATATCATAATATGGAACATGGTGTAATGGTTGCAGCTCGTTCCAAACGTCGTGTAAAAGAAAAAAACTTGGCGATTAAAAAGATTGGCGGAGAGTTTATTGCCAGTTCTTCTCTTCCGTTCTGCGCCCTTGATTTGAGAACATTATGTTACCCACATTAATAAATTATTTTTGAATTTGAATTTGAATAGCGGAACCGTAAACCGTATAAACACTAATAAATGTAGCGAATTTATTTTATAATATGTAGTGATGAGAAATATAGATAATAAAACAGTGGCGCTGCATCCTTTTTAAGTGTGGGCCACAGAGTTATAAATATGTTTCATGATCATTTGTCAATTTAATAGGCAAGTGATCTCTTGTGCCAGACACAAGCGGTGGACTATTTGGGTCTAAGACAAGCCGGTTTCCACGCGATATTTTACCGTGCGAGCGAATGTTAAATGCGCACAGAAAGAAAGTCCATTGATGCTAAACCGGGGATCGATCCTATGACCTCGGGGTTGAAAGTAGCATACTGAAGCCAGCACATGAGAAATGAAATAATACTTAAAACGCGATCCCTCATAACAAATTAGTTAATATATTATACAGATAATATATTTAAAATAGAGAAAGATATTGTATAGAACTAATGTCTTTAGACCGTTCTCTCTGTGTCTTTTATTATCTTTGGTAGACAGAGAGTTTACGCGCCTATCTAAAAATAACCAATTACTATTATTATTGACTAATATTCCTTACTTGATCTTTAATTTTATGTTACTTAACTTATATATATTATATAGTTATAACTCATTCAAGATTTTTTTTAGTTTTAATTGTAATAATAATAATTTTAAAGTTTAGAAACCCGTGCATGTGGGAATTGTGTAACGTATTATCATAATTTTAATACAGTTATGTTAATTAGAATTTTGACAAAATTACTTTAGGCATTATATATGTATCAATATGTGCTTTTAAATAACCAATTTCTTTTACACAAATAAGTATCGTAATACAACGAGGAAAAGCTGTCAGCGTAAAAGGATCAAACTTTTTTCATGTGTTTTAATTTTCTCTTTATAAGCTAAGAAAATTGTTTGATTAAAGATATTCGTTAAACTACCTAAAGTAGGCGCGTGACTGTAAAAATACTTGTCATAGATTTGACCCACTTTTGTTTTAATTTGAGATAACCTCTTAACCAGCCAGGAATGGTCTTTGATTTATTACCAAGATTTCACCGTTTCTAAAATAGCTGTCTGGCTGCAAACTGTCATATTCCAGTGTTGCCAATTACGGTAGATTTATATACATCTTTATTAGCTTTTAGTTTATGATTTTGGGAATAATGTTTGCTATGGATTTTAAGAGTAAAACGAGATTTCCTTAATAATAATAATCTTGTTAGTGTGTGTGTACAATCATAACTGGACCCTAGGTTACTTGGATTTTTAGATTTTCACCGTCAATTTATAGACAAATCTCATTACACATGTTGATTTTTGGGTCGGCCTGCAGGTGTCCTCACAATGTTTCAAGTAAATTTGTCTAGCTACTTTTAAATTAAAATGCAAATTTTTAAATATGGAACATTTTATTTAATTTTGGTACTACTGATTTGGTATAGATGTCTTAGATCATATGATAAAGATAAATTCGTGCGGTGATCATCAGAGGAAAATGTTTTAGGGTCATTCTGAGAAGTATTCAGTACGACTCTTGTCAGCAGATTGTCAAAAATGGAAACCCAGTGGACGGGTCTGCAAAGAACAATGGCAGACCAAAATAATGGGCAAAAATTTTGATACACACGTCAAAAAATAAAATAGGGTGGAAAAAGTTAAAGAAGACTTTCTCCCGGAAATTGAACGCATCTTAGCTTTAAAAAGTATCTATATTATTTTTGAATATATGTAAATAGGATGTGCATAAATAAAACTTTATTATTATAATTTTATTAGGACTCTTGTCAAATAAATAAATAATTTATTTGCAAAAATGTGGTAGGTACATTTAGATCAATAGTAAAAATCCGCACAATCAGCCTTATAAAAAGTAGTCATATAAATTTTCATAAAGTCATATATTACGAACATCAACCCATAATAATAAGTTAAGCTATTTATAATATTTGCAGACTCATGGTCCAAATACTTTTGACGCTCACGGTACCTTTCGATAAAAATTTAATCACCTTCCTCGTAAGCATTACACGGCAGTGATCTATAACTTCTAGGAAGGTGATTAACGTCCAAACCCATAATTTATCTCAATCCATTTTTGACCATCTGAGTTAAACATCTTAATCCGTTGTAAAAATTATGCCAATAATCAATTGACGGATTATAATAGCCATCTGTAGATACAAGCCATCCATGGTAGGTCGGATCGGTATCTGTGGATAGACGATGAAAATTACAGTTCAACTGTGCCAATATCGTATCTTAATTTTTATTGTTGCCAAAAATGGATTGTAAATAATGGTTTGATTATTGGGATGCAGATAGGAGATCGATCGACTGTTACGGTCTGACAATCCACAATCTTGGATTATTTTCTGTCTGAGATTGTGGATACATTATTAGGTTCCGGCGTAAGTAGTTTGATAGCCATGGCGTAACAACTTTTTTAATACATCGCGGTGCAACATGCAGGCACGCACAGCCGTGTTGGATCCCTCGGTATATGCTAATTTCTTTCAACGTTTCGAACAATTTTGGATGCATTCATGATTGCTTCTTGTATAGACTCGGTACTGTCAAATATATTTGATAAACAACATATTTAATGTATAACGTAGAACGAAAAATTAAACAATTTGGTTATCTGAGATCAACTACAAGAAAAGTTTATGAAATATTTTCAAAGACAAAAATGACAGTTCATAGCAATTCTCTGAAACAATTCATATAAATAACTTTTATTACAGTATATCTACTGTATTTACTGTCTCGCACATGCGCGTGAGTTGTTTGTACGAGTGCAGCAAACTCGTGGGCAGCGAGAGTCAATAAAATATTCATTACTCATGTGTCAAAGCGGCATCCTATAGTGGGAACGTAGTTATAAACGACAAATGCATTGTTTTTGTACTCCATTGTTATGACTTCTATACATTGTACGCCAAGGCTAAATATAAACGTACGTAAAGTACGCAATACTTTTTCTTATTAAGTTCTGCGTTTATTAAATTTTTCTACAATTTATTTAGGAATACAGTAGTCAGTTGTTCGGAGGCAGGTATTAAACCTGCAGCAGCTGAGTTTCATAATCGGACGTCGAGGCAGAATACGAAATTCCACCTCGACGTCCGCCGTTCCACAACTGAGCGTTTTTTTAAGACTAATTTTACCACGCATATTTTACTTGTGAAACCAGCCCACTGAAGTATTTCCAAACCAATTCGACTTAGGGTCTACAAGTAAAGAGCGTACCAATTCTTAAAATTGAGTGTCTATGGGCAGCGGTGTCGCTTAACATCGAAGGAGCTCGTTTGCACCATGTTCTATAAAAAAAAGGCAGTACTCACACGAAACAAATATATAGATGAGAAAGATGATTGAGAAGATTCACAACCATTAATTTTCATACAAATAGGAAATCTAAACATTTTAACGAGAATCCACAGGAATCACACTATTGGTAAATATAGCGGACTCGTATATACATTAAAATATCGTGATTCCTGTGCACTTT
The DNA here is from genome assembly GCA_028984075.1 of Pieris mannii. Lineage (NCBI taxonomy): Eukaryota > Metazoa > Arthropoda > Insecta > Lepidoptera > Pieridae > Pieris > Pieris mannii. The sequence goes on from CM054797.1 coordinate 6,459,240, forward strand.
TTCTTTTTCATGTGTGTGTGTGTGTTTATATTACATTAGTTTTGCCTAAATAACTTTATGTCCTTCGTAGAGTCATACTTCTTGCTTTCCTTCTCGAATTTATATTTCTTTTTTCTCGCAGTGCTTGCCTGGAAGAGCTCTCTTTTTCATTAAATTATGACAAATGTATTTTATATTTTATTTATTTATTTCGTAATCCTCCAGCTAACATAAATTATATATAATTACAAACAAATACACTGAAAATATAGCCAAATATGGAATACATCATACCTACATCATATTTGCAAGGATGTGTTAGTAAATAAATAAATGAACCATGCGATAAACAACATTTAGCAAATCAAATTAAAATATTAGAGGAACAGTATATAATTCGTTTATATAACAATATATAGTTGATACGTACTCTGTTTCAAGCGCTTTTTAAAATCATTGTTGTAATTGTCTTTTGTGTATATACTATAAATTGCTGTTTTCATTTATTATTATTGTTTTTTTTTATTTTTAGTTTGCGCATTATAAGACTTTATAATGTAATTTATTACATAAATTAAACCTAAGAAATAACATAATACATCAAAATATACCTAATAACTAACCTTAAAATTTAATTATTAAAAAATATTATTAAAAGTAGTCCCTTTAGGCAAGGTTCCGAAGATACTGGCAGCGTTCCCCCTTTGAATAGCTAGACTAATTCTTTGTCCAAGGTAACTGCCAGCTCTTCGTTCTCCTGTGATGTCGACTAACCTTTTTGATAATTCCCTAAAAAGCCTTAACGCGCTAGGACCCCACGGACCAAGGGTCTCGACACCGAATGGGACAAAATCATATTCAGAGCCTAGACCCCTGTATTTACAGGCTTTAGCTTTTTCAGCCGCATCACAAGCCGCACCAGCTCTGTTGTTGGTTCCATGAAGATTGGAAGGGGCCAGTGTGTCTGAACAGGTGGCATCCCATACCAAAACCCGACCCATCCTCCATGGAATCAAACTCATACCGTCCGGTCTCTTGCCATCGTCTCTAGCAATTCCAGTCGGCTCAAGTAGACTTGGCACGTTGACGGTGGCAAGGGACCGACGTATTATATCGTTGAGTGCGGCATGTCTCGAGAAGCGGCCAGCACTTTTTTGACATGATAGTCCGTGATGTCCTAGTTTGTCGACATCACTGCCACAGGGACATGTATGAGCAGCGCAGACCGGTACCCCAAGCCGCAGACAGGTTGCGATTCGGAGCGTGTCAGGTTCAAGAAAAGTTCCTGTATTTGACGAAGGGTAAGCGTGAAGCCAGTAGCCGGCCTCATGCGTACCCACGGCCAAAAGCCTAGCACGTGCTGAACCTGTACTACGGCTCAAAAGATTGTCATAAGTCATTTTACTGTCTATGTCGTCCCAGCTCCTCTGTGAATTTAGAGAAAATGGAAAACTTTGACCTGGGCATGCAATTAAGAAAGCGTTTCTAGCTTCTTCCAAGCCAGCAATCTCAAAGTTTGAAGGGGATGCCCTTAAAATTTTACTTATGAGATTTGCTGAACTATGGACAGAAGATAGAAAGGCTGGTAAAGCGACACTGGAAATTTTGCGAATCCCCAAACCACCATAACGGATTGGTAATGATGCTTGGGTCCACGATTGCTCGTTCAGCTGTATATTAAGAAGTGATTCTAAACTAATTTTGATTACGTCGTCTACTTGTGTCAAAAGATCTGGGTGATTCCAAAAGGAGCAGCAACGGAGCACATACGTAAATTTTGGGACAAAAAGACAGTTTTTTAAGATGCAAAGTGCATAATGCGGACTAATTTCAAGTAGACGATCAGCAGAATTTTTAAATTTATTAATAGAATTATTAATATATTCAAAAATAGATTCATCAAAAATTGGAGAACCTAAAAGGTAAAGGGAATTACTATTAACTATTTTTTATTGTATGTATATAGACATTTGTTTACGGTACATAACACAACTTAAACTTATACATCAGATGTACCTGGTGATCAGCGTGTCCTATGTCACAAAGGCTTTATTCAGCTGCTACCCTTTTTTTCTATTATTCGCTCTTCTCCTTTAAATAGCTAGACTAATTCTTTGTCCGAGGTAGCTGCCAGCTCTTCGATCTCCAGTGATATATTATGTCCGAGAGAGATCAGAGATTTTTATGCAGATACATGTAGCGCAGTGTTGGCCGAGTGGCTTTAGAGTGTGACCCTCACCCCTGAGGTCGTTGGTACGAACCCCAGCTGTGCTCAGATGGGCGTTCTATTTAACACGCGTTCATGAAGGGAAACATTGAGAGGAATGGCATGCCTTAACTCAAAAAATCCGCGCATTGTCAGGCGCAGAAGGATCACATACTTACACATACTGATGATATTATAACGAAACATATAGCCAAAACCCAAAACTTGTAGGTTTAGTTTTTTTGTTACACATTTGACACCTGTGCCTGACACACACCGTCGATTTTTTGAGTAGCTGGTTTCACGATGTTTTCCTTCACCGAGCGAGTGTTAAATGCGTATATAGATAGAAGCTGGGGATCGAAATTACGACTCCAAGGATGAGAGTCACACGTTGAAACCACTAGGGTTTCTGCTCACTATGAGTCTGTGCAAAATGTATGTGATACACAACTTTTGATTTTAACACAAATTTACAATTGTTTTTCTGCTTTTTCTAGTACTTTACAGAAATCATGGCCACGGGTTGACTGACATCATGACGTCTGGACGGTTTTATTTAAATTCAAAACGAAAAAAGTACACTGAATAATTAATAATATTTTTTATTTTTTATTAAAAGTCTTTTAAAACTGGGTTGCCTGACAGAGATCTATTATTTTAACAACTAAGCAAAAAAACAGTTGAGTATCGTTCAGTCCGGACATATAATGTGACCACCAGTCTTGCATTGTTTAAGTATTAAGAATCCACAGTTAAGACATTGAATTTTATGGCGAATTCTGATTAAATAAATATAAATGTTTTAAAATTTGTATGCACGTATATTATTATTTTTCTTAAAAAAAACCCTTTTTGGATCTCTATATAATCGAATACTCGGATCCGAGAGCTAAGGATGGCAATGGTTTAAAAAAATTAACGGGACGCTCGCACGGATCCGAGTGAGCGGCACCGCTACAATGACCCCGCTCCAATCGGAAGAAGAACGACTCGAGAAAAAAACAATGTGTTAAATAACTTGCATGAAGAGCACACACTCACATACATATTCTCACTTTCACACGGCCACAACACAGCCGAATAAGGCATTAATGAGTTAATTGTATTCAAAAAATTTTATTGGCTTTTTCTTTTCGTAAATGTTCGTACCACTTTGTAGGTAACATCAGTTGCATCTTTGGGTATAGATTAAGTATATTTTTTTGTATCATATATAATTTATGTTAACTGTAGATTACAAAATAAATATGAATAATTTCTTTTTATGCACACAAAAAGTGAAATTATAAATTTATGAAGTCCATATAACCCAATTGTTTTCTAGTCAATAGATCGAATATTTTGTTTTTGATGTGATTTTTTTTTCATTTTTTATTTCGTTGTTATATTTTATAGGAAGTATTTTTATATTTTTTGTTATACTTTTAGGATTCTGGAGCCCAATTTTATTAAAGACATAGATTTGTTAACTATTACATACTCAAGATGTCATATGGAACATGGTGTAATGGTGCAGCTCCTTACAAACAATATGTAAAAAAAAATGGCGATTAAAAAGAGTGGCGGAGAGTTTATTGCCAGTTCTTCTCTTCCGTTCTACGCCCTTGATTTGAGAACTGGCAGTAAATGTAAAATTAGAATCATTTAATGAATATTTCTTTTTTTTGACTTTCTTAGTGTACATTGTGTTACCTATTTGAATAAATGATTTTTGTTTGTTTGTTGGTTACATAAAATTAATGTAATTCCACTGTTATAACAGCCAAATTTATAATTAATAAGAACCGTGGGAACCATTTCGTGTGTAACATCCTTATTCAGTACAAGTACATTCACAATTGCGTATTGTTGTCGACACTCAAATGCAATTGCAGTTAGAACTACACAGTAACCGAAGATATAAATAGACCACGAGTTAATGTGGGTTAGACGTCGCGACCCGGTTAATACTTCAATCCTAGTCACGTTCAAGTCACGTGGTCAGCTTGTAAACAAACAACTGCTCTTAAATTTTCTTCAATGATGTTAATATCGCCCTTGGACACTCTCAGCCAGAGGGAGCACGAGTGCACTGCCGGCCTTTTATGATCGAAACGCTCTGTTCTTGGAGGTCCCTAAGTCGTAATACTTCAGGGGGTAGCTGGTTTCAAATAGTCGTGGCAAAAACTGTCTTATAAAACACTCTATTATGAAACGACGGACGTCGAGGTGACGTAAATTAGAGATTTATCACTAAATAAATTCAAAGCCCTCGTTAAAAGTTAATTAATTAATAAAGCCTTTTATAAATGTTACTTAAATTATCCTAATCCTTGGGATTGATTTGCTCCAGTTCAAACAATTTGCATTAAAAACTTGGCGATTGAAAAGAGTGGCGGAAAGTTTCTTGCCAGTTCTTCTTACCCGCTCTACGCCCTTGACTTGCGAACTGGTTGTAAATGTAAATTTACAATTAATTTGATTTGTTTTTTTTTGACGTTCATAAGTATACATGTTTAACTATATGAATAAAGATATTTTTGAGTTTAAGTTTGATACGGGTGATACATTCTGTATACAAGAGGCTCTGTCAATTATAATCCAGTGGTGCTAAAACCCTATCTGACTCTTTAGATTCTTTGGTGATCAGCCTTCTACCCTGAATTTTGGGTTTCAGATTTAGGATGTTTTTCTTCACCGCAAAAGCGAGTTTTAGATGTCTTATTGTAATCGTTATTGTCTCGATCAGTATTTAATTTAGCAGGTATGTGTGTTTAGCATACATATCATGACGGGGAAATTTTATATATGTATCATATATGCCTCGGTTTTAATATCATTGCGGGATTAAAATGGTGTTATAAATCAGTTATTACTTTTTTTTTATAGAACAGGGGGCAAACGGGCAGGAGGCTCTCCTGATGTTAAGTGATAGGTACCGCCGCCCATGGAAACTCTCGATGCTAGAGGGCTCGCGAGTGCGTTGCAATAAAACGTTTAGATTTAAGTAACTAGGTAACAGTTCAAGAATTCCGTCGCATTTTTCGCGCATATAACTTTAGTAGGGAAATCTGTTTTTGTGTTACAGTGAAGAAAACTACGTATTCATTTTTAGGTTATAAACAAAAAAAATTACTTCGATGGTTCTCATTACTACAAATTTTAATAAAACTGTATAGAAATAATAGTATATCTATAACAACAACAATATCAGGCCTTTGATTATGGACCATCGTTGTCAGGCAAATAACAAAATCAAATTAAATTTTCAATTAAAAACAAATGATCACGAAACAGTCACACAAATCTGAGGCCCCAATCAATAAGGTTGTAGCTTTTATTAAATAATATCGCTCGATTCGTTTATGGCATACTGTAGCCTAGAAGTATTGCGCAAGTATTAATTACCAAGGCTAAAAATAGTATCCAGTGGTTCAAACTGAATGATTTTTCTAATTCGCTGTTATATTAAGTGGCCGTTGAGTGTAAACCTGTACGCTAATCATACTTTGATGGGTTTGTAAATACGTTGCATGTACAAGTATCTGCAATGTCTATCATAAGGCTGGCCGCAGATATGCGAGAAAAATTTAATGGTAAGGAACAAGAACGTGATAAAATGTCTAATCATTTATTTCAATTAGGAATATTAAAAAAGCACTAAAGTTTTTTTTTTCTTACAATAAAGTTCACAAAAAAAGAATAAGACGTAACATGAATAAATACACTGTAGCCTATACAATAATTATGGCTAATCAGTAATAATATGTTTACTTAATTTTCTACAATACTAATGAGTAGCTTGATATAAGGTAATGTTAATTAATAGTCTTAGGGCCTGTTGCACAATGTATGGATAAAGTACCAAATAGCTATGCAACACATAAATTATTCGAAAGATAAAAGTTCCAAATAAGATAATTCGCGTTTCATGACGAATAGCGCTATCTGACAGTCGTGAAACGCAAAAATACTGTTTATCCTACCAATAAGTAATAAATAGCTTATTTGGAACTTTCCGTACATTTTGAAACAGACCCTTAGTGTTCTTTAATATTTTGACACTATGTTCATGTTTCTGCAGGCCACGTAGCGCGTTATACAGATCACAGATGGTCGAAAGCTGTAACCGAATGGACTGGCCCAAAAGGAACAAGAAACAAAGGAAGACCAATAGTGCGATGGGCTAACGGGATAGAGAGAGTAGCTGGAAGAATTGGATGACGATGGCACAAAATAAAAAAGGGTGGATTGAGTTGGAGGATGCCTTCTCCCGGAAAGGGTAGTCTAAGTTAAAATTGTATTCATATATATTTAATTTAATTTATGTAAATAGGATGTGGAAGAATAAAGGCTCATTATTATTATCATGTGTCTGAGATACCACTTGCACTACAGTAGGTTTATTAACTCTAAACGTAAAGAGAACTAGGCGTCTTATATCGTGTCAAACAGTTGGATTGCCTCAGTATTCACATGGCTATGTAGCCTGTTTATGTGAGCTAAGGCAAGCTACAAAAATCACTAGTTGCCCCTCCATTCAAGGTCATAAGCAGAAGAACGGAAATTAAAAAAAAAAATACAATCTTTTGTATACCTTAATTTGATATGGAAAGATAATGTGAAAAAAAAACTACTAGACTAAATTAAAATAGGCGCATGGTATTAAAAAAAAAGCAATCAAATCAAAATCAAATCAAATAGTTTATTTGCTAGAACAGTGGTACAATTAGCTACACCTCAGATCCGCCACATATAAATAGGCATGCAAATGTCATCTTAATTTATAATATCATAATACAAACAATAGTATCCAAGTTAAGTTAGGTATTTAAAATCTGTGTCAAACTTATAATCTAGATATTCGTTCACGCTATAAAACTCTTTACACTTTGCCTTTAAAAATTCAATCAAAAATTCATATAACAAAAATTTGTAAGTACCTATATTAAAAATATGCACAAACCTAAAAAATAGTTTTTGTAATTTTACAATTTTTTATACAATTTTTATACAACAGTCGTGGTCAGCGACTTACACTAAAAAATTTAATGGTAAGGAACAAGAACGTGATAAAATGTTTAATCATTTATTTCAATTAGGAATAATAAAAAAGCACTAAAACGTTTTTTTTTCTTACAATAAAGTTCACAAAACAAGAATAAGACGTAACATGAATAATTACACAGTAGCCTATACAATAATTATGGCTAATCAGTAATATTATGTTTACTTAATTTTCTACAATACTAATGAGTAGCTTGATATAAGGTAATGTTAATTAACTTTTTATACAATTTTTATACAACAGTCGTGTATTACAAATATTAACATTATTAATAATTATTACATTTAAATAAGTATCTTCTTATCTAAAAAATACAACGATTTAATCGTTAGGTTTCTTTTTCTTGTATTTAATAACATCTGAAGTGATGTTCCCCGCGTTAATTTCAAACTTATGATCTAGGTACTCGCCCACGCTATAAAAGCACCTTGCCTTTAAAAACCCAATCACCTTCCCCTTGAAAACATTACATGGCAGCGATCTGTAACTTCTAGGAAGGTCATTAAATATCAATGCATCAGATCACTAAATTATTTTGAGATAGGTACGTAGTGCTCGCATATTAAATATTGTATATAGATTTTACATAATTGTTTATGAAAAAGCAATTAACATACAGTCTAATAATGTGTGAGCTACGTCTAATCGAAATATCGCGTTATTTACGAGTACGAGTTACACCGTGGCACCAGTTCTTCAGAAACGGCTCGAAAGATCAATGGTGTATATGGCGCGGTGTCGTAAAAGAAAACACAGTGCGTTCAAAGAAGCGCAGAATGGTAATTACATGTATAGATAGCAGATACAAATGAAAAAAATCTTTTTTTTCCTACCAATTTAATAATTAATTTATGTTTTAAAAAGTCAAGTATTAATGAACGTAAAAACGCGAACTGAACCTATATCATGTTATACAAATGTCATTTGTCGAGCAGTTGACTGTTGCAGATATATGTACGGTGACTCTAAAGATTGGACTTTGTATCACAATGTTACAAGATTGAGTGATTATTATTTATGAGAAGGGCGTTATGTTGAGGTATAAATGCAGACGTGCTGCAGGGCACAGACGCTGCAACAATTTGTACTTTTATTGCTGGCTGGTTCTGTTGAAATAGATTCCATGCTCTTTTCCGACAACTCATTTGTATCAGTCAAGAATTTAATGGGGTAAACACCGGAGATGCTAGTTTATCTTTTTATAGGAAACATGTATTTTATACATAACTGTATGTATAAAATACATGTTTCTTTTATATGTTGTTTGTGTGTTTAATTTGCAATTGCAATTGCAAGTGCATGTTTAATTTATAATTAGATAGAATGTATTTATGTTTTACCAGTATTTACAATTTTCTTAACCTACATAGTAATCATTAAAATTAATAAAAACAAATAAAATATATGTAAAAAGTTTGTTCCCTGTTGCCGTGTAGCTTTATCGCTGGCAAATTTTCATAGTATATTGCGATACTTATTCGTTGAGGGAATCGAGCTCTGGGGTCACCGGTACTATCTACCAGGCGCTAACAATCCCACGGCCCAAGAGTTTCTACTCCAATAGAAACAAAAACGAAGTTGGAGGAAAGACTATATATTTGACTCTTATTTTTATAATTATAACTTACTTTAATATAATGGATTTTATTTATTATCTACAGCTTAGTTTATGATCTAGTACCTGGGTGACCGAGTCTTGCTCGGTATTCTTTTTTTTTGATAAATTGTGTTTTTTGGAAATTATATATTTAAGTACGAATTACATACTAATAAAATGATGAATTTTTCGATCTTACCGACAGAATAATAAAAAAAATATGAACTGGATATTTAAAAGAAAAATCCATCATCATTCCTAGATCTAGGTAGATTGATGTACCTCCCCCGAAAACCCCCGTATACTAAATTTCATGAAAATCGTTGGAGCCGATTCCGAGATTCCAATTATATATAAATACAAGAATTGCTCGTTTATCTTATCTTAATAAGATAAGATAGTGACACTAATTATTTTTATTAAACAACTGGCAGACTCGGCCAAGCGTTGCTGTGGTTCAGGTTTTTGTTATATTACATATGTAGTAGTAAATTATTCAAGGGAAACAGTAGGAGAACTTATATGAAAGGTTGGTACTTTTAACACAGCGCCATCTGTTAGCATTGAATCAAATAATAAACAAATAACTTGTAATTTACTAAAATTGCGACTATAATTATTGTAAATGTAAATTTACAGTTAATTTAATTTGTTTTTCTTGACGTTCATATGTGTACATGTTTACCTATATGAATAAAGATATTTTGATTTGATTTGATTTAAAGATTTTACCTATCCTATCTCTTAAGTTGTACCAGACTGCTCACGGTGTGCCAATTTAATTTAAAATCGGTTAAGTATTTTAAGTATTTTTTATTTTTTAATTATTAAATTTTAAGGTTAGTTATTAGGTATATTTTTATGTATTATGTTATTTGTTTTGAATACAGAAATTATTTTGTTTCGGAGAACATCGCGGACAAACATAGTGACAGGAGATTTATATATATATATATATATTTTACATTATATTATAAATAATAATCTTATATATATAGTACGCGGTTTTCGTAACGTCTAAATTTATGAAAAATAATTCACGTGGCTTCTGGTCCCTTTTATGAAATTAATTTTAAGTAAAATTGCGAAAATTTAGATAAAAGTATTTTTTTGTTATTTACTTAATGCGGCTTAAGTTTTTTATTAGGTTTATTTTTATGCGCAGTGTTGGCCTAGTGGCTTCAGCGTGCGACTCTCATACCTGAGGTCGTAGGTTCCCCGGCTGTGCACCAATGGACTTTCTTTCCTTGTGCGCTTAACATTTGCTTGGACGATAAAGGAAAACATCGACGACGAGTGTCAGGCACTGGAGGCTGATCACCTACTTGCCTATAAGATTAAAAAAAAATGATTATGAAAATATAAATTCAATTAATTTATTCGGACAAATTCTTAAAAGGCCGGCAACGCACTCGCGAGCCCTCTGGCATTGAGTGTGTCCATGTGCGGCGGTATCACTTACCATCAGATGAGCCTCCTGCCCGTTTGCCCCCTGTTATATAAAAAAAAGGCCAAGACTTTAAGTGGTTGTAGCGTCACTGTTTTTTTTTTATGCAACTTCTATGAAGTAACTTAAATATACGTCAAACTATCATTACACTACCCACTTCCCAAGAGTACTGGGATTTGTGTTAGTACTAAAAATTAAAGTAATTAATTGCCTAATCTGCGTTTCATCATCGGACGTCGAGGCAGAATACGAAATTTCACCCGTATCACCTCGACGTCCGTAGTTTCATTTAATAGGTATTGCTTTCGCTTACGTAAACATTTATTACTAAACGACATAAAATTAATCTATACACGTGGTGTGACCTTTGACCCTCGTAAATGAGTAGATTTCCGTTTTAGTTACTATGATGTGTTGCCTACCTAGGTTTTAATTTCTCTTTTACATGTATATGCTATGTGATTTTATTTTGAATTATCACGAATGTAGTGAAATATAAACAAACTTCATTTGAATTATCTTCACATATAAACAATAACTTCGTTAAATATATTATTATTATTGTCATATGGAACATGGTGTAATGGTTGCAGCTCCTTATAAAAAAATGGCGATTAAAAAGAGTGGCGGAGAGTTTATTGCCAGTTCTTCTCTTCCGATTCTTGCCCTTGATTTGAGAACTGGCAGTAAATGTGTTTATATTTTTTATATATAATAGGGGGCAAACGGGCAGGAGGCTCACCTGATGTTAAGTGATACCGCCGCCCATGGACACTCTCGATGCTAGAGGGCTCGCGAGTGCGTTGCCGGCCTTTTAAGAATTTGTACGCTCTTTTCTTGAAGGACCCTAAGTCGAATTGGTTCGGAAATACTTCAGTGGGCAACTGGTTCCACAAAGTGGTGGTGCGCGGCAAAAACTGCCTTGAAAATCGCGCAGTTGTGGAACGGCGGACGTCGAGGTGATACGGATGGAATTTCGTATTCTGCCTCGACGTCCGATGATGAAACTCAGCTGCAGGTATTAATCCGAACAACTCCTCTGAACACTCTCCATGGTAAATGCGGTAGAAGATGCAGAGTGACCCCACATCTCTACGCAACGCCAAAGGATCAAGCCGCTCGGAGAGAATTTGGTCGTCAACGATTCGAACCGCTCTTCGTTGAACACGGTCAAGTGGAAGGAGTTGGTACTGGGGAGCCCCCGCCCAGAGGTGAGAACAGTACTCCATGTGGGGCCGAATTTGCGCTTTATATAGTTGCAAGCGGTGGCCCGGAGTGAAGTACCGTCTCGCCTTGTTGAGCACACCAAGCTTTTTGGAGGCTAATTTAGCCTTTCCCTCCAAGTGACCGCGAAACTGAACGTCGTTCGATATGTCAACGCCAAGTATTCCAATGCTGGCTGCGGCTTTAAGAAGAGTGTTTTCGAAAAGAGGAGTAGCGACAAAGGGTGTTTTTTTAGCGGAAAACGCGCAAACTTGTGTCTTCTTGGGGTTAAATTGGACTAGATTTAGTCTGCCCCAGTCGGAGACTCCACGTAGTAGAGTTTCTACTTCAGACACAAGTTTGTTCCGGTACTCATCGACATCTGCCCGAGAAATACCTGCCCGGCCAATGTAAAGAGTATCCCCAGTGCTGTCATCCGCATAGCAATGAATGTTGCTAAGTTGCAACATATCATTGATATGCAGAAGAAACAGGGTCGGGGATAAAACACAGCCTTGTGGGACCCCAGCGTTCACGGGTTTAAGGTCGGAACAAGCTCCGTCAATGACGACCTTGATGCTCCGATCGGCCAGAAAGCTGGAGATCCAATCGCATAATTTCACACCCGATCGAAGGCTTTCGCTATGTCCAAACTAACCGCTAGAGCCTCCCCCTTGGACTCAATTGCCTCCGCCCATCTATGCGTAAGGTATACAAGAAGGTCACCAGCCGAACGACCACGACGAAAGCCGTACTGAGAGTCACTTATCAGCTGGTGGCCCTCCAGATACCTCAAGAGCTGGCCATTAATAATGGATTCCATTATTTTGGAGAACAAGGAGGTTATCGCTATTGGGCGATAGTTGGACGGATCAGAGCGATCGCCTTTTTTAGGGATCGGATGTATCGAAGCGATCTTCCAGCACTCCGGGACAGTGCCAAGCGAGTACAGGTACCGGAAAAGGCGCGTTAAGACCGGAGCCAACTCAGGAGCACAAGTACGCAGCACAATTGGAGGAATACCATCCGGCCCGCTCGACTTATGTATGTCCAAGGAAGATAATGCTTGGCGGACAGCACGTTGCCGGAATGTAACTTCCGGCATCGAAGAATCACACCTTGAAATGATCGGTGGTGATCTCCCTCGGTCATCCAAAGTCGAGCTGGATGCGAAGAGACAGCCTAAAAGGTCGGCCTTCTCCTTCGCAGTGTGGGCCAGCGAGTCATCCTCCCTGTGCAATGGTGGAATGGAGGGCTGACAAAAATTCCCTTGGACAGCTTTGGCGAGAGACCAGAAGGCTCGAGTCCCCGAAGGGAGTTGGGCCAATCTCTCGCCAAATCTGGCAATGTGCTCTGACTTTGCCTTAGTGATTTCCCGTTTGAAGGACCTGGAGGCTGAGTTATATGCTTTTTTGAGTTCGCTGGTATTAGCATCACGAGATTTCGCCGCTTCCGCCCATGCCTTAAAGCATTCTCGCTTTCGACGCGAGGCCGCCTTGCAAGAACGTTTAAACCAGGGCTGAGACTTGCCACCGATCGGCACCGCAGAAAATGGAATAAAGAGTTCCATGCCCTGCAAAACCACTTCGGTGACAGAGGCAGCGACGGAATCTGGAGCATCCAACGAAAAGCAAATAGGCCCCCAAGGGTAGGACGCAAAGAAAGACCGCATCCCGTCCCAATCTGCTGACTTATAGTGCCAAATACGGCGACAACCCAAAAAGCGGGGCCGCGAAGGGCGCGTAGATGGCACAGTACTCCGGACCACACAATGATCCGATGAACCCAATGGCGGGTCAACAGAGACTTGATAGTTCTCCGGATGCGAAGTCAGCAGAAGGTCCAACAAAGAGGGTTTATGACCAACCACATCTGGTATTCGCGTAATCGCAGGGACCATTTGTGTCAGGTCGTAGGCTAAAGCAAAGTCGTGAAAGGATCTTCCCGCGTGATCGGTGGTTTCAGAGCCGAGCCAATCGGCATGGTGGGCGTTAAAATCGCCAAGTATCACGATTTCAGCGGTAGGAACCCTTTCGAGCAGGGAATCTGTAGCCATTTGGATGTGCTCAATGAGTCGGTCAGTTTCATCATTTCCGCTATGGGACCTATACAGGCACGCATAGAATCGCGGATGGTCATCGCAGTCTACGCGGAGCCAAAGGTTAGATAGGTCCCTTCCTTCAAGCGTCCCAAGGCGACGAGAACAGATATCCTCTCTGACGTACACGCAAACTCCCGCCCGCGGCACAAATGAATGTTCCAATTTGTACCCCGGGTAGGAGAGGTAAGAAGTATCAGCCGGGGAGGATATCTGAGTCTCAGTAAGGAAGAATAAGGCCGGCTTCGCAGTTTCAAGGTGAAAGTGAACCGCGTTTAGGTTAGAATTGAGCCCCCTAACATTGGTGAAGTCCACTGTGAGCGTGGAAGGGGTTGCCTTCGGTAAGTTCTTCCGTTTGCCCCGAGGACAATTATTTTTGTAGAGCGCAGAATTGCCCCCCCCAGAATACGAAGGGCAGCCTGTGCGTCCACCACCGGGTGCAGAGTGCCCCGGTGACTGACGCCCAGAGGGGGATTCTCCACCGCGGGCGCGTGTGGTACCCCCCTGGGGTAGATTCTTTTTTTTCTGCACCTTCATAATTTTTTTTTTTTTGGGGGAGGGGGGGAAGGGGGATGGGGGGGATGGGCTCCGGGAATCTCTCTCACCGGACGAAACGCGAGTACAATAAGGCGGACCCATTGCATCACTTGACGCCGGTTTTCTGAGAGACAGTGGTACTGCCCCGGTCGTGCCTGCCCATTTGGCTGAAGCCCGAAGGCAACAGTATGGCACTCCCACTAGGAAGGGGTTGACTGATTGCGCTGATGAAATAACCTCTGCCACAGGTTATTTCACCAGTGGGCGATGGGGTCGTCACGTCCCGACGCCAAAAGTAATGTAATTAGAATCATTTAATGTATATTTCTTTAACGTTCATAAGTGTACATTATGTTACCTATATGAATAAATGATTTTTGAATTGATTAAAAATCTAAAGATATTTAAATCTCGTGTCACGGTGATAGAATTCCACTAGGTCGAAAAATTAATTTTAATGGTGATAATGATTATAAGTTATCACAAAAGCCTTTATTCGATTGTTGGCGGATGAAATCCATATTTGTGCTGCAGAAGCGGACTATTTGTTGTGTTTTTCCGAGGGAGTTGGTACGGAATAAGTTTAAGCAATTGAATATTATGACACTATCTGGTCAATATATTCGTGAAGACTGAAACCTTGTTGTAAAATAGGACTACGTATTTCGAGAGTACGACCCACCAGGGTAAAGAAGATAAACCACTCTTTATATGGAAATTGTATTCGTTTTTACAACAAACTCCAAAGCGAAATTAGAGAATTATCAGTAAATAAATTCAAAGCCCTCGTTAAAAGTAAATTAATCAATAAAGCTTTTTATAAAACTGACGAATACTTAAATCATCCTAATCCTTGGGATTTATTTGCTCCAGTTCAAATAGTTTGTATTAAAAACTTGGCGATTGAAAAGAGTGGCGGAAAATTTCTTGCCAGTTCTTCTTACCCGCTCTACGCCCTTGACTTGCGAACTGGTGGTATATGTAAATTTACAATTAATATAATTTTTTTGACGTTCATAAGTGTACTTGTTTACCTATATGAATAAAGATATTTTGAGTTTTGAGTTTTTAACGCTGGCATTTCTCGCTGTATTGCGATATTTATACGTTGAGCCAGGAAAGTGCCAGCTCTGGGGTGACCGGTACTATCTACGAGACGCCAACTTCAATCTTTAATTAGAGTCTGTGCACTTGAACACTGGCCCAAAAACCTCCTCTTTCATTCATTAAATTGAATGTGAACTGGAGTGTTATGTCGCTAAATATAACAGGTTTATAAAAGATTTTTTTATCTTTCTTTCAACAACGATATTTCCCAAAGTCTGTTTCAGAAAATTTAACCATCCATGAATATTTTATCCTTATTACGAAGAATGCGTGTTAACTGAAATAGAAATAAGAGGGAAGATAAAGGAACTGTTTAAGTTAAGTTTTGCAAAATGCTGAAAATAGCTCGATGGAAATTGTGTGAAATCATTTACATTTTTGTTAGCTGCTGTTTATTTTTAACAAAACAGCAATAACATTAATTAAGCGTTAATTAGCTTATGATTCTGATATTTGAGCGGTCAAAAATATCGGACAAAATTCCGATATTTTTCTTAAATAAAACAATATAATCACTTGCTGCTCTTGACCTTTCAATAGAAAAACCGACGGTGATCCAAATCGCAATAATGTTTTTTTGCTCCCCGCGATGCCAGGCTGCAACCTGGGGAACGGGACGGGGCATTCCCCGTCGCTTGTTTTCGGTCAGTGTATTTTTTCTGGAGTGCGGGGTCTTGTCGTAATAGCCATTAGAAATTCACAATCCGCCCATGCCCTTTAGAAAAACTTTTCAATTGTATTTTCAAAATTATATGTGGATTGGTAATAATAATTCATGATTGTTTAACCTTTAAAAAGCATTATAACTTAGAGATTATTGTTCATTAGTATTAAGAATTAAGAATCATAATTAACTCGTAAAAATATATTTGCTTAAATGTTAGCATAGACTGGGGTCACGTCATCTTGCATATATAATCGTTTTATGGGTTTGACATTTGTATAGGTTCGACAGAGTATACATAATTTGAAATGGTAATTAAAATCTTTTTAAGACGATTCAGAAAGGTAAATTTCAATTACTGTAGATACAATTTGTCTTTATTTCAGTGTCTCTTTATATTGTTTTATCTTATTATTTTGTTGTATAACTGTAAAAAGTCTCAAACAAATTAATTATATTTATGTTTGAGTAGAAATGCAAAGTAGTAGCAGAAAAAGAAAATAAATTGTTTACTATAATTATAAATTGGCCTGATAATTTTTTTTATCAAATTACCACAAACGTCTCAATAGAAAAAAAGAGGGTGTGGGTACTTATGTACACGAGTTAGAAGTTATACTTCTTTGGCGTATGGAAAAAAAAAATAACTAAAATGCAGTAGTCATTAACGATAAAAATTAAAAATTAATCAAAAAGATTTTATGTAAATAAATAAATTATTAGTAAATACTATCACCGTCGTATATGAAATTGATTTAAAAACACCAAAATAATATTTATTTATTCACACTGTTTAATTGTATTTACGAAACACGTGTTCTAAATATAAAAATACTAGAAAATACAACTTGAACATAGTTATCGATTTCCATGCCACCTAGACCTAACTTTACGATGTCGATGTACGATGTTAGGTGTTGGTGTGAGCGCACATCGTAAAAATTCACTCTCATCATTTTTCTCCATCGCGCCAAAAGAAGTATAACTTCAAGAAAAAGAAGGCTTTAATCAGAACTGTGCAAATAGATCAACGATGGAGGATGAACTTTTGGATAAAAAGCCAGTTTTATAATTAACAGTAAACATACCGATAACTATAATATCTTTCGAATAAAAGAATAGAACGTAATATAGACAATTTAATAAGCACTGGAACTATTTCCTCTCATGGCAACACTCATTCTTCTAATGGGGGTATTTGACCCTGAGGTTGGCGGATGCCTAGACCTAGTTGGCCGAGGTGGAAGCCTAGAATCAGTACTTGCTCTCGCCCTAAACTGATCCACGTTTTCACACGAAGAGTTGGAGTCGCTACGCTTTACACCCTCGATCTCTTCTCTTTCTTCCTCAAAGTCAAATTCGGTCCAGCGGCGACCTGGAATATTTTTGACATACAGCTAGAAAACGTTAACAAAAAGTATTATTTAAATACCACATTGATTTTAAAGATAGGTATATACAAATACCGATAAATAATTAGAAAGCCGTAATTATGGTCATGCATTCTGATCCTAGGTCTCTAGATGCTTCGTTATTGACCACGACGCTCAGACATGAGCTGCCGACTAAATAGAGAGAGACTCTGATCCTTAATAAGAACGACAGTTTCCAATGAACTAATCTTTTTAAGTCTTAAGTCTAACAGCGGCAAACGAGCAAGAGGCCCACCTGATGTCAATACCGCGGCCCTTAGATAGTGGGTTACCAGCTTTTTATTTATCGTCGAAGGACCCTAGTCCAATTGGTTAGCAAATACCTCATCGGGTTGCTGGTTCTATCGAGGTAAGT
Organism: Pieris mannii; assembly: GCA_028984075.1. NCBI lineage: Eukaryota > Metazoa > Arthropoda > Insecta > Lepidoptera > Pieridae > Pieris > Pieris mannii. Next base: position 6,476,919 of record CM054797.1, read on the forward strand.
GATACCGCCATGAACACTCAACGCTAATCGCGAGTGCGATGGCTTTTGAGAATCGGTACACTTTTTATGAATGACCTATTGAAGAAAATTTCGTTTTCCGTTTCCGGTATTGCATTCACAAAGACGTGCTATCAATCACTCCCGGATTTTATATAATAAAAGTGTGAAAATATAAGTGTATCGGTGCTAAAAACACAACAATTGTAGTGTAAAAACATTTGCAAAAATCAGTCGCCAAAAAACCTACGTAAAAAGTGGAAAATAAAGCGATATTCGATAGTTCTAAAGAAACGAAACAAATCTTGACGTTATACAAAGTCAGTTCAAAGACTACATCGTAGTGTAATCAAAAACAAAAGTGTAATCAGGTGCACCAACAGTGACATATTTACGTTTCGATATACATTGCTCGTTAGATGCTCGCGGTACATTGCGTGCTCTGCCAAAGAATATAGACTACTCAAGGTACCAACAGTGACATACTGACGCTTCGACGTACATTGCTCGCCTGATTTCGCAGTACATTGCGCATCGGCACATTCTGTTATATTCCAAGTGTATATTCCGTTCACATCTCCTACCTGATCTGTTGTTGCCAATTTGCCATCATGGGTACTCAACTGTCGGGTGAAATGTTATTGCTCCTAGATATGATGAAGGAAGAACTAAATAAACAAACAGTACAAATATCCGAAAATGTTACAAAAACTGTACTAAAGGCGGTGGACGAGAAGATACAGCCAATAATAGCAGAAAACGAAAGACTATCACGTGAAGTCGAAACACTGAACAAGAAGCTTCATACCTTAGACATAAACGCTAGGAAAAACAACATAATTCTACATGGAATTGCAGAACCTAACACCGAAAGATACGATGAACTAAACGCTTCGGTAATAAAAACAATCATAGATTTGGAAGTGTCACTCGAAAATAGCGAAATAAATAAAGTGCAACGCCTTGGCAAAAAAGAGGAAAATGGAAAAATAAGACCTATTTTGCTTACACTAACAACTGTGCAGAAAAAAATTCAAATACTTAGAAATAAGAAGAAAATGAAAGAAAACACATATATAACGAATGACTATTCTAAGGAAACCATGGAAAAACGCAAAGCAAAGAGAGCAAGTAATTTTCGTGAAAGTGAAAAAAGAAAGAGAACCCCAGAGACACCAAAGCCCGAAGGAAACAACCAAAGGCACTAACAAGAAAATTCAACGAACAGACGCTTTCCAACTCATGCGTGAGCGAGCCTACTCCATGTCTGAAAAAAATACCTACCTCAAGTACTAACCGGAATCGGAATATCATACAGAAAAAAAAACAACAACAACATCAAAACACAACCACATTCCCCAACCCGGCTGGTCCCCGTGGGGAATTAGACCGAAACCCTCCAAAAATAAATCAAAAACAACATAATAAAGAAAAAATTGAACAAACTCTACCCAAGCAAAACGTCAACACGGATATCCCAACATCCAGACACAGAAGAATATGCATTGCTACCCTAAACGTATTAACACTAAGATCGGATGAAAGCTTATTGAAATTGTCAATAGCGTTACAAAACACTAACTGGGATATTCTCGGCATGAGTGAAGTGAGAAGAATGGGAGAAAACATTGTCGCACACCCAGACTTTATACTTTATCATATAGGGGAAACCCCAGGAAAACATGGTGTGGGGTTTTTAGTAAAAAAAATACCTAGCAGATCACATAGATGGATTTTATGGTGTATCAGAGCGCATAGCATTATTGAATTTAAAACTACCCGATTACAAGGACCCATGGACCATTATCCAGATCTATTCACCTACAGAACAAGCAGATATGGAAACAATTGGCCAGTTTTACCAAGATTTAAATAAAACTCTGCAGACATATGCCCACAAAAATATCATCGTGATGGGTGACTTCAATGGTCAAATTGGTGAACGCCAACGGGACGAGGATGCATTTATAGGGCCCTATACATACAGCTCAAAACCTAGAAGCAGAAATGGAAAAATGCTCTTGGACTTTGCAATGGAAAACAACTTGACCATATTAAACACCATTTTCAAGAAAAAGAAAAGTAGAATGTGGACCTGGTTGTCACCCGATGGAAAATCAAAAAACCAAATCGACTTTATACTGACTAACAAACATAAATTCTTTCCAAGCATAAATGTCATCAATAATCTAAATTTTAACACCAACCACCGCATGGTCAGAGCTGAATTAAACTCATCTCAACCCAAGAAACCCAGACCAAAAATAAGTCGTGAGAATATAAAACTTAACAAACATCTGATAGGAGAAATAGCTAACTCACTAAACTCGAAACTTAAAGACTACAAAAACGAAACAAAAGACGCCGACACACAGGTGAAATACAATTGGTTGGAAAGTAAAATTATAAGCATCACTAAAGAACATAGCAAAAAGAAAGAGAACCTAAACAACAGGATGAAAGAAAAAACCGTCAACCTCCTTAAGCAAAGAGCTGTTCTAATAAGTGCGAAAAATACAGATAAAAATAGAAAAGAAATTGCAAGAATTAGCAAAGAAATAAAAGAAAACATGAGGAAAGACAAGAGACATCATCGTATGGAAACAATAGAGAGACATATTAGACAGACAGGAGGAATAAAGAAGGCGTACAAAGATTTAACTAACAAGAAAGAATGGATTGTGAAGATGGAAGACAGAAGTGGAACGAAGAAAATTGGTAGACAAGAAATACTCAAGATCGCTACTGACTATTACACCGAACTATACAAAATTAACACAAATAAAAGAGAAATAGACTTACCAGACTACGAAACTGTACCTTACATCATGCAGGAAGAAACTGAAAAAGCTATTGACACACAGAAAAATGATAAAGCTCCAGGGCCAGACGGCATAAGCAATGAGATACTAAAGCAAACGAAAGTAACAGTGGCCCCGATACTTACAGAAATTTTCAACAACGTGATCAACACAGAAACCATCCCAAAACAGTGGACGGAATCCATCATAATTCTTATATTCAAGAAAGGGAACCACTGCGATATTGGAAACTATAGACCCATCAGCCTAATGTCTAACATTTATAAAATTTTTGCAAAGATTATTTTAGAAAGAATAGGAAGGAAATTAGATGAACAACAACCCATAGAACAGGCAGGATTCCGTAAAGATTTCTCGGTACTAGACCACATCCATACTGTAAGACAAATTATAGAAAAATACAATGAGTACCAACTGGTATACTACATAGCTTTTATTGATTACAGTAAAGCTTTCGATTCTTTGATACACTCAAAAATCTGGGAAGCCTTAAAGGAACTGGGTATAGAACACAAATATATAAGAATTATAAAAAATATTTATAAACACAGTTCGGCTTGTATCCGCCTAGAAAAAGAAGGAAATAAATTTCAAATACAAAAAGGCGTGAGACAGGGTGACCCACTTTCACCAACACTCTTTCTGGCCGTATTAGAAACGACCTTCAGGAATCTAGAATGGAGAGACATGGGCATAGCTATAAATGGCCGCACGCTAACGCACCTACGATTCGCTGATGATATCGTATTATTTGCAAAAACACCAGCCGATCTAAGCAAGATGATAAATGATCTAGCATCGGAAAGTGCAAAGGCCGGATTGCAGCTAAACCCGGAAAAAACAAAAATCATGACCAATGGCAACAAAGACCCTGTAATAGTGGAACAGAACCAAATCTCCTACGTTGAAGAATACATATACCTCGGTCAACTGATGTCTCCAGACGATGACGAAAACAAAGAAGTCGAAAGAAGAGCTGCGAATAGCTGGAAAAAATATTGGGGCCTGAAAGAAATAATGAAAGACAAGACCCTACACAATTCAACGAAAAGCAAATTATTTAACACATGCATACTGCCAGTGATGACATACGGGAGCGAAACATGGGCTTTAACAAAAAACGTAACAAATAAACTATCCATATGTCAACATGCCATGGAAAGGAGCATGACTGGGATCAAAAAAAAAGACAAAGTAAGGAGTAGCGACATCAGAAGAAGGACTGGGGTACAGGACGTGGCTCTGAAAATAAGAAGACAAAAATGGAAATGGGAAGGTCACATGATTAGGGGAAAGGAAAAATGGAGCAAAATAGTCACACAATGGTACCCAAGAGATGGAAAGAGAAAGAGAGGTAGACCACAAAAAAGATGGGACGACGACATTAGACAAGTCGCGGGAACGACATGGGGTAGAGTGGCCTTAGAAAGGCCAGAATGGAGTAGATTGGAGGAGGCCTTTGCCACCTGGCAAACGGACAAGCAAAAATGGAAAAAGGGAACAATTTACGAAAAATAAAAATAAAGAATACGCTGTCATGTCCGATAAAAAGGCTATATAAAATTGAAGAAAATTATTACAGTAGACATTATTCAGATCATGAACCAGCGTCACTAATAAGAAAAAATAAAAAAATAAATCAGTGGCACAACCTCTTTAGGTCTTGGCCTCAGATTTCTGAATCTGTTTCATGATCAATTTTTAAATCTAAAAGGCAAGTAGGTGTTCAGCCTCCAGTGCCTGACGCACGTCATCGACTTTATGGGTGTAAGACATGTCGGTTTCCTCACGATGTTTTCCTTCACCGTTCGAGCAAATGTTAAATGCGCATATAGAAAGAAAGTCCATTGGTGCACAGCCGGGGATCGAACCTACGACACACACTCGTCCGCTGGAGCCACTAGACCAACACTGCTCTAATAAGAAAAAATAACAATTTATTTAATTCGTTATCTTTTTGTTGTGCACACATTTGTAAACACTCGCTCGTTCGGTGAAGGAAAAAATCATGACTTTCATGTTAGACCCAATGACGACGGGAATGAAGGGAAGTGGCGCCACTGGCTATTTTTATCCTTATATTCGTATTGTTGAAGTAATATTGAATGCTATTAGTTTTTAATCCATGCGAAAGGAGCATTTTCACCATACCACGTGATCATACTAGTAAATATAATAGCAATTAATTAATACTGTATTGTGTTATCATAGCGATAATTTATATCTTTTTTTATATAACAGGGGCAGGTGCAAACGGTTACGGAGAAACGCCTGATGGTAAGTGCCCATAGACACTCTCTAAAGGACTCGCGTGTACGCCGGCCTTTTAAAAATTGGTACGCTCTTTATATGAAGGATGAAGTAGCGGTAATAGAAGGGATAGATGTGATGCGCTTCACGTTTCGCCATCGTTGCTTATTAGAGTTTATCCTGCTATACTATACAGCAGTTTTATACATTTATATTTACTTAACATACTTTCATTTATTTTAAAAATTTAACATTTACGGTCAGTAGTCAGTGATAATACTAACACAAGGATGTAGCTATGACAGTGCTTGTGTCTGTGGTATCGGAAACTGCCCGGGAAAGAGGTCTGGTTAGTGCTTTGGTGATGTCTGACTCGCTTCTGCCTCTGGACCACTTGCTGCCCACCCGCCAAAACCGACGTGCATCCCTGAATACTCCATATACCTGAAAATGTAAAAAAATCTATTAGATAACGTTACGTGACTTATCAGCAATGGAATTGGAATCTGCAATGCTTAAACTACAAAATCTTCATTAAAGTCGGAATCGCTATTGGAACTGCCAACTGCTTTTGCGTTCAACTCTCATCCTTGACGTTGTGGGTTCGATTCCAGGCATTGCACCAATTCTATGTGCGTTTAAAACTTGCTCGAACGGTGAAGGAAAACATCGTGACAAAACCGGCTTGACTTAGACCCAAAAAGACGACGCATGTGTCTGGCATAGCAAGCTGATCACCTACTTGGCTATTAGATTGACAAATGATCATGAAACAGACACAGAAATCTGAGGCCTAGACCTTAAAAGCTTGTAGCGCCATCGATTTATTTTTATCATCGCTATTGGACATTCTAAGTTAGTCATACATAGCGTTAGGGAAGGGAATATCAGAACAATCAGAAACAAGAACTCTTAGTCTAGTTCTGGGAGACATCAGAAGTCACCTCAGAGTCGGTATTGTTAATAATCTAAGCCAAAGCTAAGTTTATATAAATTCTTAATAGTTCTATTGTTTTTGGTATGAGTATAAAATAGAAAAGGTAAACAAAACTAATATGTGAATCCATATGAAAATTTCCTTACATTGTTTTCTATCTCTCGCGTCTGAGCGTAAATAATTCTTTTGCTTATAGACATTTTAAAGTAAGTATTAGGCAATATAAGTAACATATTTGGAGCAAATCCAAAACACGGAAGGGACACGTTAAAAGTAGTCATAACCGACGAGCATGTATGGCGAATGTCATAAAAGTGGTTTAAGAAAGAGATATGTCAGGACTGTAGTAAGAGATCTGTTATCTAAGCCTACCGGATAAAGCATGTAGATATAAATAAATACCTTGTATGAGGCCGTTCAAGTATTACGTAAGCAGATTTACGGAAATTAATCCTCCCCCCCCTTCCTCTTGTCGGTAAACGTAAGCAATGATCCCAAAATTATTTTTTTGCAGAAATCCTCAAAATTGAATTCTGTTTTTAAACATACACAATGAGTAGGTAATATGTCTATTGACGTAATCACCAAATAATAAACTCAAAGACCTCCCTCCCCCTATAGTGGGATAAATCGTTATGGCGCATTGGCCCGCCATCAAGTTATAAAAACAAATCTGAGCCATTACGCAAAATATTTTCCTTTGTACATTTCCGCAGTAAATTGCCAATTAATTTACACAAAACCTATTCCTTGTTGCATTTTATTAGCGGTTTCTTCAATCGAAGTTTAATAACTTGTAAATCAATTTATAGGTACTTCGAGTTAATTATTTTAAGAGTTTTAGTTGATATAATTTTGTATAAATTTTAAAAGGCCGGAAACGCACTCGCGAGCCCTCTGGCATTGAGAGTGTCCATGGGCGGCGGTATCACTTAACATCAGGTGAGCCTCTTGCCCGTTTGCCCTGTGATCGTAAAATTCACTGTCATCATTAAAAAAAAAAGTAATAAATAATAATAAATCAGTGGCGCTACAACCTCTTTTGGCCTTGGCCACAGATTTCTGAAAGATCATTTTTAAATCTAATAGGCAAGTAGGTGATCAACCTCCAATGACTGACACAGTTCATCGACTTTTTGGGTCTAAGACATATCGGTTTCCTCACGATGTTTTCCTTCACCGTTCTAGCAAATGTTAAATACGCACATAGAAAGAAATTCCATTGGTGCTCAGCCGGGGATCGAACCCACGACCTCAGGTATGAGAGTCGCATGCTGAAGCCACAAGGCCAACACTGCTTTTATTTAATAATAAATATACTTCATTAAAAGGCTGCCATTGTTACAGATTTCTATAAAGACTTCAATTATGTACTGGAAGTAGATTGAAGGTACATTAATTTCGGCCTACTGGTTATCGTCTCTCTTCTTAATATCCAGTTCAGCCAGTTCACCAAGCTCTGAATTCATCAACTTGTCCAGCCGCCCTAGGTCATCTGTCCTGAAGTACATTTGGTACTTGGGTCGTAATATTTTGACATTTACGTAAAATAAATTACATAAATTGTATGTATAATTTTTACCCAAATTTAGGGATGGCTCACAAAAGATTCTAATATACTAAAATAATCTATAGTAGGTTTAACAAGTAGGTATTGGGAAACTCGACAAAAAAATTTTTTGAAACAAAAAATTGGGGCCTCCCGCCTCTACTTTATTGTTAGACAGATATTCAGACCTTTAATTCCGAAATTGAGTGTAAGAAACCTTTATTTGTCTGTTTCAAATAAAAGAACCTGTTAATAATATATACACTGGCGGTTGCCAAGTTCGTATGGAAACGGAAAAACACAAATATTGACAGTCGCGTAAAAAACACAAATATAAATCTGTCAAGAATAATGTCGCTAATATTGTTTTTAGTTTTAGTACTACACATTATTATTAATGGATTTAAATGCGAAATTAACTTTAAAAATAGATGACCCGGTGAAGGTATCACCTACATAATATTTGTATCAAAACACAAAGTTTTATTGATCAACATTAAATATGTTTACGACAAACGAGTTACGATTGTTAATTTTCGTTGTCCCCTTTCGATACCCCAGGTAACCCATTATTCCATTTGTCCCACCTTTCCGTAGAACGCGTTTTGATCAGAGCTCAGCGATGTCCAGATTAAGCATTCTGATAAACGAGCTAGGTCTGGATATCCGTAGTTGCTCCCCTCACACTTTAAAATCGATTTTTGTTTAGTTTTTTGTAATTGTTTCTTTTTTGTAATGTTTGTTTTGATATTTGTTTGATCTCCAAATGTATGTCATGTTTGCCTTTAAGTGCTTGTCACATTAAAAATTCTATTTTGTGTTTGTTTTTACCAATGTATCGGTGTGCTGAGCGTTGGCAAACTTTATCAATAAAAAAAAATAAAAAAATCTCGACAAAAGACATTAAATACGTTTTCAGTTTAAACTGGAACTTTTAATTGTCGTTTTTAGTATACTTCACTTATAAGTTATGTTTACCATCGTTAACCTTTCCTAAACTAAAACATATATAAATAAACATATATTACAAAAATCAATTAGCCAATACGGTCTAGCCATTTTCGAGTTTGAGCGAGACAAACGAACAATTTATGTATATAGATGAAAGATTAAATACTAGAAAACAGGGAAGGTACTCTGTTTTTGTCATTAACGTAAACATCCCGCGGATTTTTGTAAATTTGCGAGAATAGATGGCCTTAATAAGGCAACATTTAATGAAGTACAATAAACTATAACAAGATATGTTATATTACTCTTTAATGAGGGTTGCTGGAAACATAGTTACGAGATAATAAATCTAATATGTATACAAAATTATCGTGTGTGTATGTAGTCGTCCGAAGTGGTTCGACCGATTTTCGAGAAATTTTGTGTGCCTATTATAGGTCTGTGAATCAGGCAAAATCTGTTTTTACCTCCTAAATGTCAAAGTGGTCCACCACAACATTTTTATTATTATTATTTTAGATGCAGCATACAAAAATAACGCTTAAACTCGTTAAACCAATTGTAAATAGTGGCACGAGATGGGGCTTCATTATGAAATGCTAATCGCAGCCTATCATAGCTTTGTTGTTGAGGAAGCCCACAACGAAAGTCATAATAAATCATTGACCGAAAGTTTTCTCGCGTTAAGTTCATTTTCACGTGTAACAAGAGTTTTAGATTTGCCGCCAATTTACATAAACAAATGACAAATGAACGCATTGTACTACGTTAGGTTAGCAAAGGGTTCTAAAATTGAAATTCAAAAAGTTTTTATTAGGAATGATTCTAACTGGCCAGTTCTAAATATTTTCATTGTTACCTACGTATAGAGAAAAATTCGAAGAAACAACTAAAAAGTTTTCATTCCGGATAACCAGACAGTATTTGGGTAGCATAGCAAGGTGTTCCATGTTGGTACTTGGTATGAACTAAAAAAGTATGCTAAGTAAAATCACATTCAAGAGAACAGAACTTCGAGGGGGCAGTTAGTTTACTATGAAATGGCATTAAAAAAGTTTTTTAAGTTTCAAATAGATTTCATACGTAGATTCCTACATAAAAAATCAAATATAAGTATAAATTACCTGATCAATGCTCTCTCTCACGGAAATTTCATGAAAACAAACGCAGCCGATTTCTTTACTCCGTCGCTGGCCTTCCTCAGTCGTCACCATACGATCACCGGCCTGATCGACTTTATTACCAACTAGCACTACGGGTGTCTCGTGGATATTATCCTAAAAACAAAATTAATATGTAGAATTAAGTATGGAAGTACTAAATATATAAATAAAAAACATTATCAAAACCAACTTAGCAGATTTTCTATCGCTGCGGACTTAGTGAAATTACAGATGCGTATTTAGAAATGTGAAACAGAAATGTAGGAACTGCTGTATGTATTTTGGTTTTGTAAGAAATCGAAGTTAGAATTGGGTTATATGAATATTAAATATAAAAAATGGGGTGTGGCTGTGTCATGGAGACGTAAAGTGGCTTGAACGTAATTATGTTATAATCGATATATGTTGACGACAGGTGATTAAAACTTAAACGAACATGGAAGTTTCTCCGAGGCATAAATTTTATCAATAATAAATCTCGATACATGGTAAAGTATCCTCAAAATAGCGACGTATCTCCCTCCACCACTTTTTTTTTATTTCGACCACAAAATTAGGACAAACACTATTATATTATACTAATTATTTTTTAGTTTGTACGAAAATATATTAGTATAATAATATATTTTCGTACAAACACATGTCTACATTAACTTACGTTAATACAAACACATAAAACATGTGGACACGACCAGCGACACTTATCTCGCTTATCGCTTATCACATAAATTTTTTGATCATTTAGCTTTCCAGTGGTATTAGTTAGTTTCGTAGAGGATAGATTTGAAACTATAACGATAAACTGTATCCCCCGATTTTATCATGTTTTTTAGATTTTCCCGTATGTTACCACCACCTTGTGGAACCAGCTGCCCACTGAAGTATTTCCGAACCGATTCGATTTAGGGTCCTTCAAGAAAAGAGCGTACAAATTCTTAAAAGGCCGGCAACGCACTCGCTGCCCTCTAGCATCGAGAGTGTCCATGGGCGGCGGTATCACTTAACATCAGGTGAGCCTCCTGCCCGTTTGCCCCCTGTTCTAAATAAAAAAAATGTAAACAAATATTTATTTTTGACGTTCATAAGTGTACACCTAAATGAATAAATGATTTTGATATCGTTTTTTATAATTACATAATTTCACAATGTGAATATAATAAGTTATTTCCTTTCTAAATAGTTCCTGGATTCAAGATAAATTAGTGCAGTTTAACATTAGACTGCAAGTGAGCAAAAACCAGAAAATTATTAATTATTACCTCGGCAAACAAAATACTACTTCAAACCGCTTCAAACTAACAATGAAATAAATATGCTCCCAAAAATACCTATTGGAAGTCTTATAATATTTTGAAATTAAAACTTCGCCTTTGCGAAAGTTTTCCTCAAACTTGGAAAATAATTGAGATTCGAGCTCTGTTGTGTAAATTGAGCCAAAGGAAAATTTTTCTAATATACATTTAATTAAAAAGGTTATGTCGATCTTGTTGACATTCATATTAAAGGGTGTAGGCTAAATGTCGGGGTAATTTTAATTCAACACTTTAAAGGGGCTTTTCAATTATTACTTAAGCACTATAGGGGGTTATTATTTTACTAACCAGATAGGTAGGTAGGTAGGTAGGTAGGGGTAACTAGGGGGGAGGTCTTTGATTTTGATATTTGGTGAATACGTCAACTGTAATTATTTACTTTTTTACACATATTACGCACACATTGTCTATGCTTGAAAACGAAATACATTTTCGAGAACTCCTACAAAAACTTAATACGTTTATGTACTGTTATTTTTGAGAGATTTGTTTAATTTTGCATTATAATGCATAAATTCCAGTGCTTTAAAACCTGAAAAGTACTTGCCTAGTATTAGATGAAGACAAAATGCGAAACCAAAAATTTAAGTCTTTTCACCAATTTTTTTTTTCCTTTAGACATTCTTGAGACGTAGGATCAAGTGCACGAAGGCTATTTATTTTGGCGCCTGGTAGATAGTACCGGTGAACATAGAGTTGGTGCTTTCCTCAACGAATAAGTATACAGCGACGGGGACCAAACTTTTTAAATTTGTTTTAATTTTCTATTTATTTATTTATTTATAATTATTTTTATTATTACTATGTAGGTTAAGAAGAAGAAGAAGTAGAAGTTATATACTAAACTAGTGACCCGCCCCAGCTTCGCACGGGTGCAATGCTGATGAAAAGCAGGTTTTTATTATGTATTGTTATTTCCGTCGCTGGAAAGCTCAGATAATATACACGTTTGATCGCTGCTAAATAAGCTGTAATGGGCTGTATAGATCTATATTAAATGAACAATGTATTCAAGGTCTTTAATTGGTTAAGGATTAATGCTGTATTGGTTTAAATCGCTTCGAAAATTAGCCATTATTTGTCGTAAAAAGTAAATGACAAAAAAAAGTTATTGTGGGTTATGCATAAGAGATAGACATATATACCATGACGGACTTTTCTGTAGACCTTTTCAATGTGCACAATACTTAGTACATTATGTATTTTGATAAAACTCGTAGGGTTCAGCCTGCGTTTGCAATGTAAGCGGAAATAATGTAATTATTTACGACATCACATCTATTGAAAAAAAACACATCAAAATCCGTTGCGTAGTTTCAAAGATTTAAACATACAAAGGGACATAGGGACAGAGAAAGCGACTTTGTTTTATACTATGTAGTGATACCAAATAGAAAAATTTTCCGTATGGTATTTAGTATATAAAAATAATACTGTAATTTACACAATAATAGTTTTATATTGAACATATATTTAGATATCTGAAATATCGTGCTCTCATAACATATTAAATGCGGTGAATACTTAGATAAAAGATAAAAATAGATTGTTTTATTATTAGAAGGCGCCCTTCTATATTACTTCCATATGGAATAAATACGATACCGCATACATGAGTTATTTAATCATATTTCTTTATCGTATATAATATATTTGTTCACTACGGAAATTAAGTCCGTACGCTCCATCAAATTAATTGTTGCCCAAATCATTAGGGACGAGGATTTATGCTGTAATTTTGGCAAGAGAAGAGAAATATTACATTTGTAATTTTATTCTCGTGTTGTTCGATCGGGAATGTAAGTGAGCGCTTTTTCACCATTAATAATGCTGATAGAGGACGAATCTTTGTTTTTTTTAAACTTAAACAAATGGTTACTTTCACCAGTATAATATGCGTAATAGAACTAATTTGAGTGTGCGACCAACCAGGCTATAGGATAAACCACTCCTTATATGGAAATTGTATTCGTTTTTACAACAAACTCCCAAGCGAAATTAGAGAATTATCACTAAATAAATTCAAAGCCCTCGTCAAAAGTAAATTATACTAAGTAATTAAAAATCAATAAAGCCTTTTATAAATGTGACGAATACTTAAATGATCCTAATCCTTGGGATTGATTTGCTCCAGTTCTAACAATTTGTATTAAAAACTTGGCGATTGAAAAGAGTGGCGGAAAGTTTCTTGCCAGTTCTTCTTGCCCGCACTACGCCCTTGACTTGCGAACTGGTAGTAAATGTAAATTTACAATTTTTTTTGACGTTCATAAGTGTACTTGTTTACCTATATTAATAAAGATATTTTTGTTTGTTTGATTGTTTAATTACTTAAAGATGTCATGTGGCTGGTCTAATTGTTGACTAAGCCAACAACAAAAGTCATAATAAATCATTGACCGAAAATTTTCTCGCTTTAGATTCATTTTCACGTGTAACAAAAGTTTTATAGTATTAGTTAGCAGTTAGTATTTAGTAATAATAATAATAATTATCTTTATTTATTATTATTTAATTTTAGTGATGTTATACCGTAAATATCTTGAGTAAACCAACATCATAAACCCAAAAAATCGTAAAAGCCTACTCTTCAAAGGTGTAATGAAAAATACATCAAATGCAATGTGCCTGCCATGGTGATGAGGGGCAACATAACGCTTCTGGCGTAATTTACATTCAAAACCTTTGAATTAATTAAATTACAAATAAAGAAACAACTTCTGACTCCCGTAAATTCTGTAATGTATTCTGTTAATGAAAGGATTTCGGCTGGGATATACAAACTATATCTATTTTTTTATAACCCCAGTGCTTTAAATATTGAAATAATTTTATTTAAACGATAATAGTTTATTAGTAATAATAACAATCAAATACAATTCCTCATTTATTCAAATTTTTTAAAAGAAAATTTAAATTTAAAAAGTTAGGTCCTCCTGGCAGTGAACCTCTAACGAAGCAATCGATGTATTACTATAATTACTCGTTGCCCGATGAAAGCACCAGCTCTGGGATCACCGGTACTATCTACCAGGCGCCAACTTAAATCTTTAATTAACGCCTGTGCACTTGAACCCTACGGCCCAAGAGTCTCTGCTCTACAGGTAACAAAATCGAATTTGGAGAAAAGACGATATATTTAAATACATTTAAAGAACATAATACATCAAAATATACCTAATAACTAACCTTAAAATTTAATTATTAAAAAATATTATTAAAAGTAGTCCCTTTAGGCAAGGTTCCGAAGATACTGGCAGCGTTCCCCCTTTGAATAGCCAGAATTTTAAAATGCGATTAAGTAACTATTAAATTTATAAATTTATAAAATTAATATTAAAATTTAAAATATAGCTCCCAAAAAGGAGAATATATAGAATGATGATTTTTAAAGAACATAAACGTTTTTGTTACGTATAGGCAAAATATAAGTATACCGCTTAAGCGCGCGAACGCAACATCGTATGCTATGCCAGAGACGCTAGAGGTGAACGTGACAATTGACATTTACAGAACCAATTTCTTTAAATGTCAATTATCTGGGGCTGTTTCAGCCTTCCACACGTAGAGTTTTATATATTTTAAAAATAGAACAATGTTGTTCTTAGTTGTGTAGGCTAGGATAACTTTAAAATTATGAAATCGTATAAGGTTACTGACCTTTAGCGACGAAGCGAGCCTACGCCGCCTTTTATTATAATTTATTAGAAATTTTAGTCTATGACACTCGTCGAAAGAGCATTTATCAGTCACAGAGTATACCAAGACAAATGCCTCTGCCCATTTTATATGGTTTTCCAAGCTTTCGCATTTCTAGAAAAAAATTATCTGTTGATTTAGGTGGTAATACACATAATTTGTTCGCAGTGAAACATAAACAGCTTTGACGGTAGAAGACGTCAATGTTATACCAAAAAATATGTCTTTTAATTTTAACTAATGATAATTAATTAAAAACTATTTAATTCTGGTTTAATACTTATTATGTTTCTATGTACTGGCTCGGTGTAAAGGCAATCGTTGAGATAATGTGTCTTGGACTCAGAAATTAACAACCTGTATCAGGAAGATGAAGTCGATCTATTTGTGTGTATTCGTTGTAGCACCACTGGATTATGTTTCATTGTAAGGAAAATTCACAGTGAAACCAAATACTTCAGTAACACAGAAGACACTTCTCTGTTACCAAAAACTTTTCTTTAATGATGTAGGAGTTTTAAACATCAAATTACTGTCGCCCTAAATAACTTCAATAAGAAAATGTAATACAAACCAAGTACTCACTTGAGGGTCGCCTGCAGAGTCGAGTATCTCAAAGTAAACCATTTCGTTATCAATAACCGTTTGAAAAGTGTAGATTTTCTCCAAATTTGGATCATATTCGCCGATGAATCGTCGAGTAATAAATCGTACCACCAAGGCTGTAATGCAAAACACGTATGAATATTTCTTACGTAACTTTCACCGCTTGTTTAATTTGTGCTCATGATTAGTTTTTAACAGACGTTTGGCCAAAAGTTCACCTGATGTTCAGATTAGAGATATGGCCTATTCGAGGGAACGCCTGTCCAGGCTTGTCTTATTATAAAGTCTAGGAAAGATGTAATGGGAATCCTTTATTGTTTCTTTAGCTTCACGCAGAGCGTATAGCCACAGACAAAGGTAAGGAAACAGAACAGTAAAGAAAAAGAATTTTACACCGAACGAAATCCTTTGCTGTTTTTATGAGAAATGACAAAACCAGTGCAGTGCGTCACCTGGATACGTGCTTCTCAATGAGCGTCTCATCTCGATTAGGTAGTAGTTTTTTTTTTTGAGAATGGAATCTCGCTGTTGGCCTTAAGGGCCTTTACAGCTAGAAGCACGGGCTGTTTTGGCGAGCTTAGCTCAGCCGGAAAGGGTGGGGTTCCCGCGACTCGCGCAAGGGCGTCTCCTGTGAGACTCGAACCTCGGCTTGGGCCGTCGCGGGGGGGTCAATCGCCTGAAGGGCAGGACGTTTGAAGAACAACATTTTGACATTGAAGTGACTTCAGTTTCTGTACTGCGAGCTATGCGTCACAGCACTACAGACAATGGAGCTGTTGCTATTCTTATGAAGTTGTACCGTACTGTATACTGATGTCGAGATCGTAATCGCTACAGATAAACCAGTAGTATGTTGATCTAGATACTGAATTGGACATAACTTTGGACCGAGCTTACAAATTATGCATTGTTAAATTTGCGCAATACATTGTTAAGCGCAAGGGTGGCTAAAGAGATTCTGAATGCTGTATTATAATTCTCCTCTGGGTCTTAATTATGAATAGTTTCTTTTGCACTATATGATAAAAATATATATAGATTATACAATATACAGCAATGTTGGGCAGGTAGCGTCAGTGTGCGACACTCATTCCTGAGGTCGTAGGTTCGATTCCCGGCTGTTCATGGAATTTCTGTACGCATTTAACATTCGCTCGAACGGTGAATGAAAGCATCGTGAGGAAACCGGCTTGCCATTTAAAAAGACGACGGCGTGTGTCAGGCATAGGAGGCTGATCACCTACTTTTTCACCAATGATTATGGAAATATACAGAAATATGAGGCCTGGATCTAAAAAGGTTGTAGCGTGACTTATGTTTTTTTTTTATATTTATCATAATTCATATTTACCTGACTTGCCAACTCCTGATTGTCCCAGGATCATCACTTTAAACGGCTTGACCTTTGGACACAACACAAGTTTAGCCAACGAAGACTTTGGAGAGGTCATCGAAATCATGACAAACCTGAAAGAAGTTTAAATATCTTACACAAAATTATAATTTAGTATTTTGCAAGTCGTTACATACATCAACACTTCAAAACTTCAAAGTTATTTAGCAAATTTTATATTCAAATTGTCATAATTTTACTTGTGAAATGTGAACAAAGCTTTATTTACGGCATACATTCAATATATCACTATATATTTATTTGGATATATAAACTCCTTGAAAAGAAAAGGTGCTGGCAGGCATAGTCCAGATATAATAATAAAAAAAGTAATCAATAACAATAGCGTGCATCATAGATATCACAAATTTAACATACACACACATCAATTGCATTCGAACATAAGCAATATATTAAAGGAAAAAATTAAACAAATACGAAATAAACAAAAAAATTAAACAATAAAAATATTAATAATAATAACTAAAATTAAAAACATAATAGTAACTAAAACTAAAAAATAACAGCTTAAACCGCATTAAGAGCCTGCAAAACATAGTTATGGTAAGTAGACTGTTGTAAAACACATTAATATTTTCATCAATGTTTGTAATTAAGTTGTAAGAGCAAGATGCCACTGGACCATTCAAAGTAGCAGTTAAGCCAACCGTAGGTACGTATAGAAGGCTTTTAGTTCGAGTAACTCTAGGATTACATATTAGAATTATACAATTGATGGAAAATTCTTCATATACCATCTAGCGATTTCTACCTATTTCCGCGAACATGTCATGGGCTGTTCGAAGATGTAACGCATATGTCGTCATGGTAAACGGTTTTTAAAGGGTATAGGAATGGAGATAAAAATTAAATTAATACAGTTTGTAGTATTAAAAAACAAAACAAAAGATCTTTATTCATCTAGGTAAACAAGTATATTTATTAACGTCAAAAAAATTAAATTAATTGTAAATTTACATTTACTATCAGTTCGCAAGTCAAGGGCGTAGAGCGGGCAAGAAGAACTGGCAAGAAACTTTCCGCCACTCTTTTCAATCGTCAAGTTTTTAATACAAATTGTTTGAACTGGAGCAAATACATCCCAAGGATTAGGATCAATTAAGTATTCGTCACATTTGTAAAAATCTTTATTAATTAATTTACGTTTAATGAGGGCTTTGAATTTATTTAGTGATAAAAAAAATATGTAAAATTAGATCAGGAACAAGATTGATTTTGTCTCTATGATTGTCCTATGGAGCAGGACCATCATGTTTCCAAGCATTCTTATCTTGAATATAAGGCTCCGAAAGCCAAGAGCAATATAACCAGCTCCTTCAAAACCTTTTAACCTTAACCAGATTTTTCTATAGTTCCTACGCCAGGTTACATATTACTTTGAAATTTAAATATCGTCAGCAGATCAAGCGACAGGCCAGACACTCCAAAGATATCCCAATTATATCCCCAAGGAGGCGCTTGATTGGAACCTGTAAGCGGAAACATCGTCCCTAGCCAACCTGGTGGTCTACAGTTGCACATGAAAAGAGAGTGGAAAAGACTTGGAGCGAAGCTAAAGACCGAACGCGATGTAGACTCACTGTGGACGCCCTGCGGGGCCCTAGGGGTTATAGGAATATTAAGTATGATTATATGTAAATTTTTCGGTTACGAACACGAAAAAGAAGTACTGTATGTGTGAGTCATGCTTTTAAAAACTTGGGCCTATACCCATCGGAATTTCGCTAAATTAACCAACGACGTTTATATCGTGCGAATAATGGCCATAAAATATTAAAGCAATCTTGATTGAAGTGATACAATTTACTATGATTTTTATCGTTCCATACGATAACATTATACATCTGCTCAATTCATGATACTACATCGAATATTAGTAATCGAACTATTTTTGACTCTGCTATGCTACATCTCGTGCGTAGAATATATTTATGATGATATACATATATAACTATGAGATTTTTTTTGTATTATTGTATTTGTATATTATTAATAATATTTATTATTATTAAATAAAAAAAGAATAGAGAATTATTATTATTATTAGAATAAAGAATAATAATAATAAACTTGATTGTTATAATAAATAATCCTTTTGTTATATAAATACGATACTATTAATATATTAATAATAGTACGTGTAACTACGTCTAACTTTCCATGCACCACTACTGAAACCAGCTGATATCCGAGGTATTTCCGATCAAATAAGACAACGCCCTCCAAGAGAAGAGCGTAGGATCGGCAATGCAAGGGTTCTGGTGTTGCAGGTATCCATGAGTAAGCACTCAATTCTAACCGGAAAAGGAGAAACGGTAGTCCCTGTCTCATAAAAAAGTGTTCATAGTCAATAGAATTGTGTATGTTTAAAATAAAACGTCATTAATTCCCAAAAATAATTGATTATTGTTTGAATGTGTTTTACACGTTAGACTATGCTATAACTCAGAACTAATATTGTTTCACAGTTCTGTATTCATTTGAATATTTTATGAAAAATAAATATATTAGATTTTAAATATATTTAAAATTATTCCGTTTACGAGACTTTGTTGTTTAATACGACTGTCTTTTATATATTCGAGAAATCCGATTGAAGCTGTAAACAATATTATAAGTTGCTCAATGGACCGTGAATCAGTCAGTAATGGAAAAAAATCGTGAATAAACAGCTCTTGGTACTGTTGAAATTATTATTTTAACGTTCTTATATGGAATGAAAACATAATAAATAAACATTTATTAATGCGTACACAATACATTAACTAAGATAGATAAAAATTAATATATACGTTTTTTTTTTATATAGAACAGGGGGCAAACGGGCAGGAGGCTCACCTGAGGTTAAGTGATGCCGCCCATGGACACTCGATGCTAGAGGGCTCGCGAGTGCGTTGCCGGCCTTTTAAGAATTTGTACACTCTTTAAAAAGTATACGTATCTAAAAAAAGTACGTGCGTACAAAGTTAACATGTCAGAAGTGAAACTTCGTTGTTAATTAATTATTACTAAGGTAAAAGCCACAATAGATGATATTGTACTATATGATCACTCCATGTATTTGTATATCTATGTACACTTTATACGAGCCAAAGATAATGTAAACGTATGTATTGGTAAAAAATCTGCGTTTTAAGCACAAGATGTAATACAATATATAGGGATAGGGACTCTCTTATCTTACTCTTTCATGCGTCGCACAGCACCGATGCAATCTTAGTACATAGTCGCTTTTACAGGACGTCCCTCACGCGGATCATTGAGTAAATAGTGGCATGAGATAGGGCTTCATTAAGAAATATTAATCGCAGCCTATCATGGCTTTGTTGAGTAAGCCTACAACGAAAGTTATAATAAATCATTGACCGAAAACATTCTCGCGTTAGCTTCATTTTTACGTGTAGTTTTAGATTTGCCGCCAATTCGCAAAAAATGACAACTTAATGCAATACACTACATTGGGTTACCAAAAAGTTCTAAAATTGAAATTCAAAAAAGTTATATTCAAACTGGCCAGTTTTGAACATTTTCAGTGTTAACCACGTACATGGTTTTAGGGTTTCATGGTATCAACTATCATAATTACATGTTATCAAGTTCAAAGCGATGACACATCGAACTGTTTGCATCACTTGAAAAGTTTTGATTATACCGTGAATTGAAAAAAGTTGTTTACGACTGTAATGGTGCAAATAATATAAACATACAGCCGTATTATGTTAGTATTGAGGTGTGTGGCTCTGAATTTTAATGTAGACGGTTCGAACCCGTGCACCCTGTTCGCAGTTAATTGCGAGAAAGAAAACATCGTGATGAAAAAAATCAAACGTTTAAAAGGATGTAAAAATTCGATCCATGCATACTTCATCATATATCTATGAAATTGTAAAACGTTTTATTCCATAGTTTTAAATGCTTCACTTATACACGTTAATTAAAAAAAAACTATTAGGTAATAGAAAAATAACGATCCATGCAAAATAATATCACTAATTTATAAAGAATAAATATTTGTATTTTAGTATGATGGTAACGAAATATTAGAATGCTGAAATAGTCCTGTAAGGATGCATTAATTTCTTAATTAATTTATAGAACTTTCAGCCAGACGAAGCTAATACAAAACAAAAAACATACTGAAGTTTTCATTCACATTAAACGCATCACTCTAAAACTTAAAAAAACACAAACGTAAAAACATTCAAACATAATAATAACTCACCATATAATGAGTAAGCGACTTCGAATGTTTTACGTAATTGAATATCCAGCTACGCTAAATATTACGGGTGAGTGCGACGCGTGTGTCCACGTTAAGCTACCGTAAGCTACTGAATTACCGAGTTGCTGTTGCTTTGCTAAGGGCTTTAATCCTAAAGTTGAAATAACCATTGACGTCAGAAACACTTCTGAAAGATTCTACAAGATTGAGACATTTTATTAGTTTAAACTCAAGATACGTGTCTTTATATAAAACTCTTAAATAATGGATTAAAAAAGCTAATACCTAGATTTTACCTACTATACTATTACTTACTTGACTTAGAGTGAAACCAAATTGGCCAGAAGTCCTATGTATGTTCCTCGGCAAGTACTTGTTTTATAAAAAAAATTAAGTATCGTAGAAATGGGTCTCATACTAATATGCCTTCGTGTATAGGTAATAAATTTTACACGTTTACTGGTAAATTGTAACACGCGAACAGACGATGTCGCATTTCCTGATTGTAGCGCACACATCAAAGTAAATATTAAGCGGGCACTGGAATCGTATGAGGAAAGGGTACGACGTAATTTAATTCAGTCTGGCATTATATTAAGGCAAAGTAGAATGATCAATCGGATCCGATAAGTGTCACAAATGACAAAATGCAATCAGAGTTTGTATTTGCTTTGGAATTTGCAGGATATGGCAACGGGAACTGCGAGCTGTTCACGCGTGCACTTGCCAGAATTGACACCGGTGGAAGTGAGAGCTCTCGTTCGCCGCAAACCAACGCCCTTGGTGGGCCACGACAAGATATACCATGTGAGATTGCTGATCTGTACTGGCTGAATCGCAGGGTTATTAATGTAATTTGTGCCCTGAGAATTGTTACTTTCCAACGTGCTGGAAAAAGTTTGAAATAATGATAAATGCTTGTTAATAAAGTTCGCCAAACTAGTGAAAGAGACGGTCTGACTATTAAATAGTCAATATAGAGGAAGGTGTTGGTCATTTCTCGACACTTTAAGTAACTTAGGTATCTGTAACTGGAAGAACGTTGGAAAGGGTGCGGCAATACAGGTATTCTGGAAATTGAGTTACAAACGAGTTGAATCCTGATCTGGAAATTAGGTCTCAAATTGAAATTGCCTACAAAATCAAAAAAGTTTGTTGTTGTCACTTGACCATTAAACTCCGAGTCCGAGTTCTCCTTTGTTACACTTGGCCAGTTATTTTGTACGGCTGTGAAGCTTGGACGATTAAAAAAAATACCCACCGGTGCTCAGAAGCATTTGAGATGTGGTGCTATCGTCGTATGCTTCGTATAAGATGGACCTACGGCTCTGAAACGATTTGGAATGTCGAAATAAATTACTGTAAGAATTTCTTATTTGGTGATTACGTCAACAGTAATTATTTACTTTTTTACGCATGTCACCCATACATTGCCTATGTTTGGCAAAGTGCAGTTCCGAGGATTCCTGCAAAATTTGAATTTATTTTTGAGAGCCTTGCTTACTGTTGCTGACAAGAGGACACAGGACATATCAATGAGAGATTTTGGGAGAACAAATGAATGCACAACTGACGTTCCGGAACACATAACGCATATGTAAAAAGCATATAAATTATTAGGATTAGGTCTTTCGAGGGGATCAACGTACACGAACATCAAAGCTATTTAAAGCCTGTATGCATTGATCGGAAGTATACCTACTTGAGTTTAATTCGTCAGTCTGGTCTCCTCATGAGACGAAAGTATCATGTTGGAGCGTATTTAAAATAAATTTGCACATTTTTAAACAAACGACTTTATGGTACTTATCTGTCCTTTCAGGTGCCCAACCTTGTTTGAAGGCTGGTAGGATTCAAGCTAGAAACCAGACGGAAGCACAGCTTGCCAGCATGTTGAAGCTTTCCGGGATTTTTTTAAAAAGTAGTTTTTTAACTTAGAGTTTGTGTTGGTTAGCGTTAGCCTATCAAATGGGTAGACTATTTATTAGTAGCAAATACCGCAACGTTCTCTCGCCTAATGACTCTTATTTGCGTTCCTTAGCTAAATAATATATGGCAACAGGCCCCCAATTCTGTAATTAATACTGTCTCCGAAAATATGGACAGTATTGTATATTGGCAGAGCGGTTTCGAAAAGCAACATTGCATACTTCAACTTTGTTACGGTATACAAATTACGTGTTAAGTTGTAAATATTGAAACATAATATGCTTATTTTCATTACTGGTGGTTCGTATTAGTAAATTTTATAATAAAACTAACCGATTATACTTTTTATATAACTTTATGACCTAATTGTGGATAAAATGATCTTATCAGGTGTTACTGTCCCACGTATAGCCACTCGTGATAATAAAAAAGCAGTTTCACGCGGCACTTCATCGTACTAAATAAATCGAATCAGGGCCAGCTGTAATTAGAACAGCGTTTATAATAAATAGCGACGACATATATAAGTAATAGTTTTTATCTAGAAGCAAAAATAAAAATGTTATAATGTACCTACTTTATACTGACTATTTCATGTAAGCTTTTTTTTTCTTCTAATTTCTTGTTGAAAATCGGTTATTACTTAAAAACTTTTTAAATAGGTGATACAGTGACGTGTTTAGTTTGTCATTTGACGATAGCCTTTTTAGATCATGCGGCATTGGGGCTTAGTCAAGTTGCCTTAAGTGTATGTAGAAAGTTGAAAACTAAATTTGTATGAAAATGACATATCGAAAAATTAAGTTTGACAAATAACAATCCAACGCATGCATCGTTCGTTTAACATTAGCGCGAATCTTACATTGGAAATGATTGACCCTTTATAAGATTAAATACGTTATTGTTAAATTGTCTTCTTCTTCATAAACTTCATTATTGGAGATCGGACGTGTCTTGAAAACTCTACGATACACGTACAAATTCCGTATTCAGTAAGTCTGTATTATAAAAAGTCTATTTAACATGTGTTTATATGATTTTCTGTTGGCTTTTTAAATTATTCCTAGGCCAATGACTATTTTTTATGCGATGCAGCCTTACGAGTCAGTTAGCCCTAGCTCTTGTTTCAAATATAATAATGATAAAAAAATAATTCACCGGTTTTTTTAAGTTTTTTTGAACGGTCTACAAACCAATTTAGTTTTTTTTATTTAAACATCATACGTCATGAAACATTTAATATTATTAATTTAAATTAAGTAAAAAAGGTTCTTTAAGTGTTCGTTCTTATCTATAAAGGCTGGCGTAGTTTTGCTCTTTCGCGAATTTCGTAAACGTTTTTGACATTCATAAGCATGCCTTAAGTCGCATATAAAATTGAATAAATAAATTTTGATTATGATTTTTTTTTTATTAAGAATTTCTATTTCTGAAATTATATTTTTTATTAAGAATTTCTACAAACGTACCTATATGGATAAACTTATGGATTATATTCGGTCAAAACGGTCGCCATGACAATATTGTTTTCCGATATTTCATTAAAATTAATGGCCTCTGTTATTTATGACCGCGTCGTTATCTTAGTTGAAATTACGCGAAATATCTATTTATTATATTGATATAATTATAATTTGACATTATCGCAGTTTGGGTGTAACCACTGACATCGGCTGCTGTAAGCGTCAAGAACTAAACCCAGATTATACTTAAGAGGGACAATAAAAATAAAATGGACTAAAATTTCAAAGTTCGTTGTACATTCTATACTTTGGCAAAAGAAAAATGTTTATTAGTTTACTAGATCTTAAATGAAATTTAATATTTGCGCCAAATTGTTGGAAATGAATCAGCCTATCAGCTTCGCGATATTTTATCGAGATCACTGAATCGTTACACTAATATCTAATGAGACAGCCTAATGTAATTTGCATAATTTGTTCATCCATAAACAACAATGTCTCTCAATTTCTTGTCTATCTAAAATTGAGATAGTCCACTCACGTCAATCGAATTAACTGTTTTATTTATCACATATTTTTATGAACCAGGAGTTACAATAACAATTTTTTTAGTACACAATTTTCAAGCACGACATTTTCTATTTACAATGTTTGCGAATTACTATTGGTTGATGTGATATCACTATTGGCAAAAATCTATCGTTTGTATTTTATTTATATTATTAGATTTCTGCAAAAAATCTCTTAACATTACGTAGTTTATTACAGAACTGCTCTGTAGTAAACGAAACCACGTTATTTTTATAACACCAAATTTAAAAAAAAATGAGTTTTAACGCCATAAATTAAAAAGTTGATAATAATTCGTTTGATGACTTTGTCAAACTTTCGGTGCTTTTCACCCTCTAGACAGCCAGCGCCCAAGAGGACATCGTGCCTACAAGCAATGCTTGTGATTCTTGCCATTCTTATCATTATAATAATAGGGCTATAAAAAAACAGTTTCGGTTTTAGAGCGCGCGTATATGGTTTACCGGTATGAGGTATGCCCCAGCCCCCAATGTTCATTGTCGTACTAATTTATGTCAGATAGACAGTACACTGCTGATTGTTGACTGATCATTGATACGTCATGTACGTCATCCGCAGTTTCCATCTCCGTCACCCGAGCCGTAGTAGCTATTTTTATTTTTACTAAAGTTATATTAGGATTTATAATTAATAATTATATTCAGTTATTGAAACTATAATGAGTCCTGAAGAAACTATAGAAAATTTTAAAAAGATTGGTTTAAGTGAACAAAAAGCAAAAGAAACCCTAAAAAATGCCAATGTAACAAAACTTCTTCTACAAGCAATAAATGAGGTTAGCAAAACACCGCAACGGCAAAGAAAATAAAGTTTCTAACACGTTTTAATTTTATAATTCAGAACACATATATTGGTTTAATTCTAGGTCGACGTAGATAAGTTGCAACCTGGAGTAGGTTTACTTTTGTACCACCTGGCTACTAAAATCAAACCACAAATTGCTGGTAAAATTTCCTTTATTTCTAAATACATAGCAAACGGAAAATTAGATTCAACATTAAGAATTGATGCTGCATTAGAATATGCTTTGAGCCATGTTAATGAAGAGAGTTTGAACGACCAGGAGTTTGAAGAGGCATGTGGTGTGGGTATTGTAGTGACACCAGAACAAGTTGAACAATTTGTTGAGAAACATATGGCCAAATACAAAAATGAATTGATTGAGAAAAGATACAGATTTAATTCTGGTATTGTTATGCAAGCTGTCAGAGCTGACTTAAAATGGGCAGACGGGAAAGCAATTAAGAATGAAGTTGATGTTCAGGTAAAAAAAGCTATTCAAAATACAAAATGGTAAATTAAATATAGCTTATTAGCTTTTTGACCTTGGTAATAAATGTTGCTTATACTCTTGACTTTGATTCCATTAAAGGGATTTTTAAGATAGATGAAGATGAAGATTCCATAATCATTGTATTTTAACTTTCCATATATACATTATTTTTAAAATATAGATATAACTTTCACCTAGTCTTCCATACAATGGAATAGTCTAAAACATAATGTTATGTTGTTATTGTTAGTTGATTTGCCTATTGATAAGATCAATTAAAAGCAGTCTTCTTGTTTTCAATAGTTGGTCAAATAGTTTGTGATTATGGAATCTGATATTAATTATTGTCAATATTTAATTAAGGATATGCAAATAATGATATATCAATTTGACACCAAAGTGCCTTATAATAAAAATAAAATTTCAGATATTGGATCTCTTGGGGCCTAAAACAGAGGCTGACCTAGCACCTGTACCTAAAGTGAAAAAAGAAGCAAAACCTAGTAATGAAAGTAGTAAGAAGCCAAAAAAGGAAGAATCTCAGGGTGAGTTAAAAAAATAGTCAACTTCCATAGATATAAAACTATGGTTTGGTCAGTGTATTTTTTTTCACACCTTGTACTGTATACTGTATAGTATATGTAAATGTACAGGTTGTATAACCTGGCAGTTCTGGATTTGATTCCTGTAACTTTAAATTAAAGAGATAAATAATATAATAATAAAAAAATGTATATTATATATTATTACAGCTGCTAAAGTGACTGCAGATGCAACTGATATTGGAGGAGCTGCCTCAATATCCGAATTAATGAAAAAATTACCATTCCATGCACCTGGTGATAACTTTAAAACTGATGGCTATGTTGTTACTCCAAACACTAAGAAACTATTAGAGGAACATCTGAAAATAACTGGAGGGAAAGTACGTACGAGATTTCCACCCGAACCGAATGGTATTTTGCATATTGGCCACGCTAAAGCAATAAATATAAATTTTGGTTATGCTGCAGCACATGACGGTATCTGCTTCTTAAGATATGATGATACAAATCCTGAGAAGGAAGAAGAAAAGTTCTTTGTTGGTATCAAAGATATGGTTGAATGGCTAGGTAAGTTATCTTTTCTATACTAAGGTGATAACATTAGATGTTCTAATCTCAATAACTGGTTCTAATTGACTCTAATGTTAGTTGCAGTATGACACAGTTGAAACCGCAATGGAGAAATTTATAAATATTGTTTTTTTTTGTTCCGTGAAGATTTTTCTATCTTAAAATAATATGAATTTAAATCCTCACAAATTTTTAAGTTTAATATTTTATATTATATTGTTTTGTAAATAACATTGGTTCTGTTTATGCACCATCCTAAATATTGAATATATCCTCATTTCAGATAATATTTAAACTAACATTGCTAATTAAATTTTCAGGATACAAGCCATATAAAATAACCCATTCGTCTGATTATTTTGATCAGTTGTATGAGTGGGCAGTGAAATTAATCAATAAAAATATGGCGTATGTCTGCCACCAAAAAGCGGAGGAAATAAAAGGCTTCAACCCACCTCCGTCACCGTGGCGCAACCGACCTATTGAAGAAAGTCTCCAATTATTTGAGGTTATTATTTATAAAGCTTTAGATAAGAGATATAACATCCGTTTAAAAAAATGTCTTTGTACAAGCATTCCTTAAGTCACTGCACCGCACCATGTGCACCAATTTCACTTGCATGGCAGAGTGTTCATGGGCCCATGTCACTTAACTAATAATAAATTAATAAATAAAAAAAAGGAGTGTGCTTACCATGAAGTGAAACTTCTTTCGCTCCATCTGTATGTATATATATATATATAAATTTATTTCATGTTTTCATTGGTAAATTAATATTTTCATTATTGGATACATTAGTAATTACTGTGGTTGATTGTAAAATTGAGACAATAGACTTATGGTATGAGAAATAAGATGACATATATTTTTGAATTAAAATTAGATATCTAGAAAAAACTGCTCTCTCTTGCTCCTACACCGTGATACAGACAATAGGCCTGCAGTGTGCTTAGATATACGGAACGTATTTGGCTATGAGAGGAAAAGAGAAAGAAAATGTGGGCGCGCACTGCTCAACTTTCGTTCGCCTTGCCCGATCACACTTTTCGTAACGCTTACGTCACACGTACACCAGCTTACTCCCCAAGTCAAGCGTACGTAAAGAAGTTTCACTTCAAAAAATAATAGTTCAGTCCCTGTGGCAATGTACTTTTCACTCTGGCAGCATTTCCTTGCTGTATTGTGATACTTATGTGTTAAGCGCTGAATGTACCAGCTCTAGGATCACCGGTACTATCTACCAGGCGAACTTAAATGTTTAATTTGGCACCACTGCACTTAGAGTTAGGAGCAAGATGGAAGTTGTAGTAAAGACTTACATTTGAGCTGTTAGTTATTTTCCACTTGCTCTTCGACTGTGTCACTTTTTTTGCTTGTTCAAACTTAGGGGGTTAAAATACCTTTAACATTGTTAAAGTGAAATTTTAATTACATCGTCTCAAACTGTTTGGTTTTTGTGGCGCATGTCGCGTGACGGTCGGCCGCGGAGTAGGGATAAAGTGAAAGGCGCTCGTCATAGCAGCCAAGGCCAATATGGCGGCGCACATAGTTCGCAGCAGCTGACCGTGTCGTGTATAGACTATTATTCATTTGTGCCAGTGCTCCACGCTATTTTAATATATTGTGTATATAATCTTAATAATTGTTAAGTATTTTGCATGTCGTACTCTCTAAGACACAGAATTCAATAAAAATATTAGTTGTAGACTTAATCTACTTTTATTAGTCCCATTATCATTCCAATTTTCCAAGTATAAAATAAAGATTGATAAAGCGATTTTATACCCTTAATGGAATATTATTCTAAATTTTTTTTTAGTTAAATGTTTATAATGTAAAAAAATTGGTTGCCTGTAAAGTCGGTGTACGGGCGAAAGTTTTACGTGACAACGACTTTGAGTGGTAAAATAATTTTAATGTGAATATTCATTCGTATAGTAGGAAGAAGGATGAAATAATAGTAACAATTTAAAACATTATGTCTGTCTCTCTCGCTCTTAGGCGGGCTAACCATGCCCGAGTGGAAGGGACGCGTGCCTCTCACTCGCTCTCATTGTGAGCGCATAACGTGAGCGGAGCGTAACGCAGTTTCTTGAAGTGTCACCCGGCAAACCAATTTATAAGACGTTGTCACGTCAAAAAAGTTTCACTTTTACCGTAGTTTCATAAAACCACACTGTCCTTTTTTTATTATTCTTAACATTTACATTCTTATTACAGGATATGAAAAATGGAAAAATAGATGAGGGTGACGCGACTTTAAGAATGAAAATAACGTTGGAAGAGGGTAAACAGGATCCCGTGGCTTATAGGATAAAATTCAAGCCACACCATCGTACGGGCAACAAATGGTGTATTTATCCGACATATGATTACACACATTGTTTGTGTGATAGTATTGAGCATATTACACATTCTCTGTGTACCAAGGAGTTCCAGTCTAGAAGGTAAGAAGTAATTTTCAAATTATGTAGATTTTTACTAAATGAAGTCAGTTTGTTATTTTTCATTATTTACTTGATTTTTAAATAGTTTATATTTTTAACTGCCTTCCTCTAACTGTTTACACAAAATTCTGAAAATACTCCTTTTTTGTATAGTAGGTGATTTTCTGTCATATATTTTGGTTTTGAGATTTTGTGCTTTCTTCACGATATTTTCCTTAAAGTGTTAAATCTGCACATAGACAGCCCTGCCAGGCCTTGACCCTAAGATCAATTACATAACTTGACCCTAAGGTCAATTCTTTTTTGTTACTTCTTTTTTGTTGTCACATCTTTTTTATTACTTCTTTTTTGTTGTCACTTTTTTTTTGTCATTACTTCTTTTCTTTGTGGCCACTCGCATGCTCACCTGGTAGTTCACACAGCAGCAGCTGAGTCTCCCATCCTTTGGACGCAGTAGCTCGCCAGTGCCAGTCAGTCTTGTTTTAAGCGGCACTTGTGTTTCAATAGGCATTTTCCGATTCCCGACATAGTATTGTTGTCGTATCACCTTTAACTTTTGTTTTTACTTACAGTCTCCCCTCAGTAATTTTTCTATACTAGGGTTGTGTCAAATCGCTTTTAGTTCTAATCTAAAAATAATAATTATCACTACATAGTATAAAACAAAGTCGCTTTCTCTGTCCCTATGTCCCTTTGTATGCTTAAAACTTTTTTCGAAACTACGCAACGGATTTTGATGCGGTTTTTTTTAATAGATAGAGTGATTCAAGAGGAAGGTTTATATGTATAATAACATCCATTAAATAGTGGAGAAGTACTGTTATTTTTGAGGTTTCTATTGTGATGTCGTAAATAATTACATTTTCTCCGCTTACATTGCAAACGCAGGCTGAACCCTACGAGTTTTATCAAAAAAAAGTACAAAGTATTATACACATTGAAAAGGTCTACAGAAAAGTCCGTGATGGTATATGTCTATCTCTTATGGATAACCCACAATAACTTTTTTTTGTCATTTACTTTTTATGACAAATAATGGCTAATTTTCGAAGCGATTTTAACCAATACAGCATTAATCCTTAACCAATTAAATACCTTGAATACATTGTTCATTTAATATAGATCTATACAGCCCATTACAGCTTCTTTAGCAGCAATCAAACGCGTATATTATCGGAGCTTTCCAGCGACGGAAATAACAATACATAATAAAAAGCTGCTTTTCATCAGCATTGCACCCGTGCGAAGCTGGGGCGGGTCACTAGTTTTCCAATATTTCAGGTCATCCTACTACTGGTTATGCAATGCGTTGGATATCTATTGTCCGGTTCAATGGGAATATGGACGGCTCAATGTGAATTATACAGTTGTGTCCAAAAGAAAAATTGCAAAGCTGATTGACGAAGGATTTGTAAATGGTATGTTGTAAGAGTTTTAGTTAAATAAATTTATGTTTTAGCTTAAAAACAGTTTGGTTAATTATGCTTGAATTTATAATTTTTTAATGTACATATGAATACAAAACAAATTGTAGGTATGTGTGGTTCAGTCTGGTGCTGTAAATGTGTATGTGTATACACACACTCATTACATCCAAGCACACCCCAACTAAGATTTAAAAATTGTTAACATAGTAATACTGAGGTATCTTAAATATACATTGATTTCTTTCTGTTAAGCATCGACAACTATGATGTAATAATCATATCATATATTTTCGTAAAATGTTTTTTGGTTTAATGAGCTTTATTTAAATGTGGTATACGTGTAAATAAATATATATACAAAAATATCTTGTGTACCGATGTTAGTTCGCATACTCCTCCAAAGCGGTTCGACCGATTCTTATGAAATTTATGATGCATGTTCAGTAGGTCTGAGAATCGGCTAATATCTTTCGAACCCCTAAGCTATAAGGGGTGTCCATTCCGATATTTTTTTTTTCAAAAAAAAATTGTTTTTATTTTTGATACAGAATACAAAAATACATACAACCCTCAATTTTTTATTGAACTAAAAAAAAGTTTCCTTGAAATATATAATATGTATATATATGTCACCGTAAGATTGTTAACATCGTTATATTACAATCTATCTAGTAAGATTGTAAACTATCGATAGATTGTGAACCGTATCATTATGATTGCAATTTAACGCATCATTTTTCGCTATATTGTAATCTACCGAAGTGAAACCGTTAAATTACAATCTGTCCCGCGTCAAATTGTCAACTGTCTGCAAGTTCTTCCTGATTGGTCGGTCTCATTTCATTTAAAAATGAAATAGACGTGTCACTTAAATAAAGTAAATTTATTATTTAATAGGAAATTAGAAATCCTGACATATGTTAGAAACAAATTGTAACGAAATATTTATTCTACAAACACAAATTCTAATTAAAAATTTCAAAAAAATCAACAATTATTATCTTTAAGCACAAATTATAAAATAGAAATAACAAACAAATATGACGTGTGGCCGGGGCAGCGGGGGCACATACCGTTCAACCAATCAGAGCGCGAGTTGCATTCCGTCCTACGCCGGTTCACAATTTGACCGCTTCCCATCGATAGATTACAATCAAGCGAAAAATGATGCGTTAAATTGCAATCATAATGATACGGTTCACAATCTATCGATAGTTTACAATCTTACTGGATAGATTGTAATATAACGATGTTTACTATCTTACGGTGACATATATTTATTTACGATATACAATATGTATTACATAACCAGCCAGGCTTAATGCGTTTATATGTTACTTGCATTATTCGATGTGAGCTCCCGCACACCGGTTAGGGACGTAACGTACGAACCTACGACCTCACGGATAAGAGTCGCACGCTCAAGCCACTAGACCAAAACTCCTACAAGAGTGTGTTGATATCGAATTGTAATAGGTACAACGAAATTTTGAATTTCAGACTGGGACGATCCTCGTCTGTTCACATTAACCGCGTTACGTCGCCGCGGGGTTCCATCAGCCGCTGTTAACGCGTTCTGTGCGGGTTTGGGTGTAACCGGCGCTGTGGGGGCCGTTGATCCGGCATTGTTGGATGCAGCAGTGAGGGATCATCTTAATACTTCTGCACCTAGGTATATATTTTATTTGTTTGTAATAATCACTTTATTGTTGAATCAGTTGTGTCAGTTTCAGAGACAGTTTAACAAAACTGTGTGGTTCGAAACTTATTTTAAAATACAAAAAAATATAATAACTTAGCTAAGGTTGTCAAATATGTCAAACTTCATGGCTTTGAAAAAAAACTTGGTTGACAAACGAAATAGTGCGTGGAGTCCCTCCGCGCGGAAAAAGCGAAACTTCGTAATGTGGAAATGAAAATAGAAAGCATTCACTCTCACTCTGTCTCTTTCTATTCTACTTCCCAAGTAGCGTTAAACATTTAACGCAACCTTATTTATTTTATATACCTTGTTATAATATTATATAAATTAAACAAAAAGTTAGTAGGTTACATAAGTTATTAGGCAAAGTGCGGCCTTATCGCTAACAAGCGATTTCTTCCAGGCAACCCTTGTTGTAAGTCGCATAACATGTTTCGCTTAAAGAGGTCCAATTTGATGCTTTTCTAAGTAGATTCAGCTTATCAAACATTATCTTTTTCAAATTAAACTGAAACATGTCGAATTTCATACTTTTTAAAGTAATCTCAGTTTGTCAAATATGTCAGAAGTCTTATAACAAAATGCTCTTTCACTTGAAACAATGTAAAATTTTTTGGCATGTCTTAAGAATTATTTTTTGAAGTTATACTTCTTTTGGCGCGATGGAGAAAAATGATGAGAGTGAATTATTACGATGCGCGCGCACACCGACACCTGACTTCGACATCGTAAAGTTAGGTCTAGGTGGCATGAAAATTGATAACTATGTTCAAGTTGTATATTCTAGTATTTTTATATTTAGAACACGTGTTTCGTAACAGTACAATTAAACAGTGTGAATAAATAAATATTATTTTGGTGTTTTTAAATCAATTTCATATACGACGGTAATAGTATTTACTAATAATTTATTTATTTACATAAAATCTTTTTGATTAATTATTTTAGTTATTTTTTTTTTCTACTTCTTTTTTTACTTCTAACGCGTTTAGTGCGCGCGTGCCTTCACACACTCTTTTTTTTTTCAGGACTATGGTAGTTCTAGAGCCACTTAAGATCACAATAACCAACTTTGATAATAAAGCTATATCGGTGAAAGTACCCGACTTCCCAAACGAACCAGACAAGAGCTTCCATAACGTCGTCTTAGATAAAACGCTTTATATTGAAGCAAACGACTTCAAAGAACAACCAGAGAAGGGTTACAGAAGATTGACACCAAATCAAACAGTTGGCTTACGACACGCTGGTTTTATTATTAAGGTAAGATTTTTATTTGAACACATTTGGTCTGTCGTAGGCTGTGCTGAGGACGTTCCCTTCATTCATTCGTTCGTTCATTCATTCATTCATTCATTCATTTAACACTACCTCGTACGGTGAAGGGAAAAGACCTGACGCATGACTTAGGCCTTAAATGACGTTTGTCAGACATAGAAGGCTGACGCCGTATTGTTTATCAGAAAAAAAATAATACTCACGTCACATCTGAGGCTCTGACCTAAGAGGCTGAAGCGCTGCTTTTTTAATTTTTAACACAATTTAAATGAACGTCAAATTGCTTCTGTTTGTAAAGCCTAGGGGCCGTCCACAAATTACGTCATTCTAAATTAGGGGGGGTTTGGTCTTTGGTCTGCACTGCTATTTATTACTTTAATTGATCCGCGATGGTTTTTACTTACAAAAACTATTTTTCTCTAATCTGCAATGTTTTATTTTGTCAAACTGGTTAAATGACGTCAATTTTGGGAGAAGGGGGGGGGGGGTCAGTAAGAAATGACGATAGGATGATTATAGGGGGGGGGGGGGGGGGGTCTAAAATCGGGAAAAAATCGATGACGTAATTTATGTACGGCCCCCTATTAGTTTTACATGAAGGGACCTGAAATTGGATATTGATCGTCCTATTTAGGTTATGTGTGGCCACAAAATTTCTGAAAGGAGAAGTTTTGATTCAAAAGAATTCAAACTTTGGAAACAGTTCAAGATTCATTTAAATCGGTTTAGTTGGTTCTGAATGGGATTTGGGGAAAATATTGACAAATCAAATTTCATATGACAAAATCTAATACTTTTTTGGGGTTTTTTCCTTTAAATGTTGAACCTCAAATGTTAATTGACATGAGTGAGTATTGAATTTAGTCTGTGACAGCCATTCGCATCTCAGTTCAAACCCATTTTATAGGAAAAAATAATTAAATGTCGAATTTCTTTAGGTGTCCAAAGTGATCAAAGACAATGGAAAAGTGATAGAAGTGGAATGTACTGCGGAATCTACTGAGTCGGCGGAAAAACCGAAAGCCTTTATTCATTGGGTCTCACAGCCGATAGCTGTTGAAGTCCGATTGTATGAACCACTGTAAGTATTTTTTTTAGATTTAAATACTTGTTGCTTCAATCTAGAATTAGTAATATTTTTCCTGGGAAAAATCTATGTAGTGTTTGATTTGACAAGCTTTATTTGCGCTTCCGGTTCTGCTATATTTTCTGAACTAGTTTCTTAAAGGCACACATTTTTCGTTTTGAAATTTAATAAAATCTCCTACTTTAAGGAAAATAGCGTGCCATTTTTAAAAAGCCGGCAATGCACTCGCCATCTCGCAATGTAAGTAACGTGAGCCCGTTCGTCCCCTGTTACATAAAAAAATAATACTGTATACATACATACTTTGGTGGGCTATACTTTATTATAATTAAGTATTATAATAAGTAAATAAATATATTTCAGATTCAAACATAAAAATCCAGAAGATCCCGTAGAAGTACCGGGAGGTTTTTTGTCCGACTGTCGCACGGATACGTTGAGCGTCGTACGCGCATACGCAGACGCGTACTTGAAACACGCTAAACCCCACGACAAGTTCCAGTTTGAGAGAATTGGATTCTTCTCTGTCGATTCGGACACTAATGCTTCAAATGTAAGTTTTGTTTTGAATACTCAAACTCAAAATACGTTTTTCTTCTGAAAAGGAGTTAAATTAATTCTAAATTTACATTTACTACCAGATCGCAATTCAAGGGCGTTGAGCGGGCAAGAAGAAATCTTAAAATATAAATGAGCCTTGATGGCTGGAAATCTTCCACAGTCCGTTTCACAAGGCATTTTGTTTTCGAATTAGCGATCTGTGGAATCGACTACCGGCGGGGTCTTCCCTGAGAGATACGACCTCTAACTATTCCAAATTCCAGCGTATACCTACTTTAAAGGCCGGCAACACACTGCACTTTTTAGGCGTCCCGCAGGGTCGTTTGCCCCCCTATTATATTATAAGATTGATTATTTACCCATGTCAGGGGGGGGGGGGTAATGACTGGGTACACTACAAATAATACTAACGCTATTGAAATTACTTACTTTTTTCAAACCATCGTCTACGTACATACGTACGAACGTGTCTGTTATATACAGGTTAATACTTTAACGGAACAACGTCAAAATAAAACTTGAAAAATATTTTTATTAAATAATCACTATTTTGAATGGGAAGAAAGAAAAGTCAAGTCGGACGCATAAACCAATCGTGTGGTAGAGAGAAAGATGCGGCGCCAGCGTACAATAAGCGTAACGGGACTATGAGCGTAACGGGACTATGGGCGTAACTGGACAATGAGCCATGCTTTTTCGTGCGTGCGCCCGGCGATCATTTGTTATCTCTTACATATTTTCTTTATATTGTTTCTATAACCGACGACACGCACTAACCAAATAAGAATGTTTATTTATAATCAAATTTACATTAATAGACAGTTACAAAGATAGATTTAGTTTTTAACTTAAATTATAAACATAATTTTTTTTTCAGATCGTTTTCAACAGAACCGTGTCCCTGAAGGAAGATAGTGGAAAATAATGTTAATGTACAATAAAGTTTTATAACATTTATACGAAATAAATTATTTATTAAATAATATTTTTTTATACCCGTAATAAAAATAAATCTGTTACACTCGTAAAAATGTAGTAAATTTAAACTAAATAAATTTCTATTAAAATTAGGAGGGTAAACCATCTCTATCTCTGGAATTCTATTAAATATATAATTGGCAATATATCTAAATAACAAACATCAAATACAGGGTGTCCCAAAGTTATAGGACATGAAGGGAAAGAACCTTAAATATCGTAGATATTTTACTCAAAGAAGGCTTTCTGTTATTTTTATAAGTTGGTTATTCTGCATTTAAAGATTTTCTAAATGTTTGTTTTCCTGAATGGATCGCTAGATACTCGGACTTAACACTTTTAGATTTCTTTTGGGGATACGTGAATTATATGCAATACAAAAAGCGATACTAGGACGTGGGTTACAAACAGAATTGTGACATATATCGAGTATTCACCGTAAAATGTTAAGAAAATCAACAGACAGCGGACTCATTAAAATATCGGCGATTTGAGTAAGAGGGATCACATTTTGAAATTTTTTTGAGTAGCGCAGCTTACATGTATGGTTTTAATTTGATTAAAATCCTTTCTTTTAAAATACTATGTTACTTAAGAAGAGTTATTAGTTTTTGGTTATCGTTTCTATTAGTATTATAAACGTGGTGGTTTTTTGAAGTGAAACTTCTTTATCGGGGTTGGAAAAAAATTTAGTGTAACATTTTTTCGTTACGCGTGACATTCTTCCGTTACGCGCCATCTTTTTCTTATCCCTACCACGCGTGATTCGAAGTATACTTTCTCCAGCGGAGTAGGGATTGGTATATATATATATATATATATCGTATACCGTGTTTCAGTTAATAAGCCATTAATAACACAAATATATAATAACGACATCAATGATAGTAATAATTCTATTATAATTAATGAAATTCAATAATAATCTTTATAGTAATAAGCTAAAATGAAATAATTGTAGAGTTTGTATTTATGTCTATGATAATAAAAGCCTTTTATTAAATTTTATCTAATTTAACTTTATTTAACCAATTTCTGTAAAGTTGCATATAGTAAATTATTTTT
Source organism: Pieris mannii (assembly GCA_028984075.1). NCBI lineage: Eukaryota > Metazoa > Arthropoda > Insecta > Lepidoptera > Pieridae > Pieris > Pieris mannii. The sequence goes on from CM054797.1 coordinate 6,514,759, forward strand.
TGAAAAATAACGTCATAAAGATGTTTCACTTCTTACGAGTGTACGCTAGTACACACACACTTTTTTTTTACATTAAGTCGGTTCGATATCCAGACGAGGCAAATAATTTTTAGAAAATCTTTGAATGCAAAATTACTTACATTAAAAAAAACAAAGTTTTCTAACTTCCTTCAGTAAAATCTACGATATTCAAGGTATTTTCCCTTCATAGGCAGTGTTAGCCTAGTGGTTTCAGCGTGCGACTTTCATACCTGAGGTTGTAGGTTCGATCCCCCGGCTGTGCAACAATGGAATTTCTTTCTATGTGCGCATTTAACATTTGCTCGAACGGTCGACCCAAAAAGTCGACGGCGGTGTCAGGCACTAGAAACTGATCACCGATCACAAACAGATTCAGAAATCTGAGGCCAAAACCTAACTAACTTTGGAACGTATGTTCATATACGAGTATCGGAAAATAAAATAAAATAGACTACCGTAAATATAAAGAACATACTAATAGCTGTCATAACTTCGTAGAAACAAACAGATATTTTACTTGATGATGATGAAATACCTGGTAGTGGGTTCTATGTGGCAAAAAGTGCCTTGAAGTCGCTGAGTTGTGGGACAACCAACCAACCTCTTAGCCAAACGGTCATTGTGTGTGGTCGTGGTGAGTGTGGGGTACCGGGTTCGATTCCCGGTTCGAGAGTAAGTTTTAAATTTATTCTCGGGCTTGAGTAGGGTTGTACGGTACCGGGCGAGTGCATAAACCGTACATGGAGGGCATGATTGAATTTATAAAGTATGCAGAGGGCATCGAACTATAGAAAGGAGACTGTGTAGAATGTAGCAATTCGTTCTACGCTAAGAGTGGTAATTACAAATGGTATAGTATTATCATATAAGTCGACATGGAACTACCAATCAGGTGATGTGACTGGAATTAATAAGAATATGTTGCCTAGGAGCGATACAATTTATTCTCGAATAATATAGCATTATAACTTGCCTTGAAAAAGTTAATTTAATTTGATTATAAGTCTATTAGTCTTCTAACAAAATCGATAGCTTCAAACTTTAATTTACAATTTCTGCGTATTTAATCAATGTTTAAATTCAAACTCAAAATAACTTTATTCATAATATAGTTAACCAAGAACACTTATGAATGTCAGAAGAAAAGATTTCACACACTGATTTTGAACTCTTATTTACTGCCAGTTTGCAAGTCAAGGGCGTAGAGTTGGCAAGAAGATTATTATACAACTATAACTGGCTATATTTAACTAATGGTAACCTGACGTATGAAAGATTTTAGATCCTCAATAAATTCTCTGTAACTTAGTACGGTGTATTTCACATAGAGGGCGCCACATTTCGGCCCTCAGGGCGCAAGGGCGGGCTTATCGAGCGTGGGCGGCGCGCAAGTCATTTAACAAACTACATTTGCACTACGCGGCATCAAAAATTCTCACCGCACGCGAGTGTAGTGCCGCTAGTTAACTTGTAGGTGAGTATTTAACGTTTAAGTTTATTTATAAGTGCCATTTTACATAAATTTGAATATTTCCGTAATTGTCGATACGATATTAGATATTTACTACATTTATATTAAAATAAAATTATTGCAATATGTAATAGTACGTGCGTAGACACTTATTGAAGTGTAAATCAAAAATGTATCTAAAACTATGACCTTGATAGTGTGCTAGCCGTATGCGGCTCATACGTGATCTTGTCTCAGCATTTAATTGTTCAATCGAGTGTGTTTAAGATGTCGCAATATTTAATTTTTCAAAGAGTTTAATCTATTTTGAGAAATACATAAATTGTTTGTCGATTTATACTTAATATGGCTTTAGAATATAATAATCTGCTTGTTATGAATATATAGCGAATATACTTGGTTATAAATATTATCTAATCACACAAGACTTAGAAAATGTCTACAAACTTGCCAAAAATTCGGGTAAATCAATAACGCTTCTAACGAAATTGTTCTCATCTTTTCCGCAAGGAATGAACGCCTAATAGATAAATTAATTGGCTTTCATCGTCCATTTAGTAACAAATTGAAATATATACTTAGTACGAATGGGATTAAACATCGTCGGATAAAGGACATTTTAACGGAATATTTTATTTAGTATCAAGCATATGATCTGGTGACAAACATTTATGTGCATCACAAATTTATATACATTAAAATTATTTTTTTATCAAAACAAAGCGTTGTTGGATTTCCGCTCATTATCAATATCAATATAACAAAATTCCACAGCATTCGTACTCGTATAATAAATTCTTAAACATTTGCTAAATAATTCTTTCATTGAAAAGCAGTTATAAACGCGACTATAAAAGATGTATAGAGCAGTGTTGGCCTAGCGGTTTCAGCGTGCGACTCTCATACCTGAAGTCGTAGGTTCGATCCCCGGCTGTGCACCTATGGACTTTATTTCTATGTGCGCATTTAACATTTGCTCGAACGGTGAAGGAAAACATCGTGAGGAAACCGACAAGTCTTAGACCCAAAAAGTCGACGACGTGTGTCAGGCACTGGAGGCTGATCACCTACTTGCTTATTAGATGGAAAAAGGATCATGAAACAGATTCAGAAATCTGAGGCCAAGACCTAAAGAGGTTGTAGCGCCACTGATTTATTTTTATAAAAGACGTATGATTTTGTAAAGCTTTTTTTAAACATTAAAAGAAGACGTTTTTTTACTTCAGCGGCACTTAGTACAATTGCCTTATAGTTACGGAACTTTAAATTACAAAGAAAGACGTCATATTTATAACGGGTCTAATTAAGGCTTTGGTACCACTTTAAAGGATGGTAATTGATAAATGAAAATCGAAATACATTTTTGTTGACACATTTTAAAACAGATAAGCCATCCGCTTGCTACCGTATAACTCTTATCTGCGTGAAACTGCGTTGAAACCACAATTGCGATTACTCAAGTAGGACAAAATTTGCATAACATTTATTTTTAGTTTAGGCAACTTTTCTACTATGAAGGACTTATATTTATAGATGATCTGAAATGTGTGATATGTAGTCGAAGGGGTATAACTAAAACCAATGTTGACAAATGTTTACAATAACGTTTACTTCGAGAAAGTTCTATAATTGTTCTAACAAACTGATATTAAAATACGTTTTCCAAAAGATCTATAGGACGCAGTCCTTTTCTCTCTTTTGTGACTTGACATAGTATGCCGTAACCCCTAGGCTGGCTGGCTGGTGAGTCTCCATCGCGTTCGGTCTTGAGCCTCGTATTTCACATCGCCCCAAGTTTCTTGGCTTTACCTCATCTGCAACTGTACGACGCCAGGTTCTCTTGGGACCGCTTCAATTCCTTGCGGGATCCAATCCGGGCTTGGAGATATAATTGGAATCTCTTCGTTGCCTATTCCACTTGCGCTGTTCTGCTGGCTAATCGGTGTTTCTCAGCAGCGCTTCCGAGAAACTCTCTACAAGACAACTCCTTACTATAACGAATATGTTTGATATAGAAACCAGCAGTACGTCCTTTTATTTTTTTGTCTCTTCTCCAGAAAGTCTAGTTGAGTGGAGTAGTAGCCTACTGGTGGAAGCATGCACCTCCCAACATCATCGTTCTTAGAAGAAATACTCTTTAATATATTTTATTTATGAATAAGTGGACAATTAACTGTTCTTTCTACGTTGCTCTTGCAAATATCGTGTGGAAACCGGTAGTTCTTAGATCCTAATTAAATCAGGCTGAGTATTCTGATCACCAACTTATCAATAAAATGACCAATAAAACACATCTAATCACGTTACGTTGAGACTTCACATCTCAACGTAACGCAATTAATTAATTTAAATTTCTGCATTTCTACCTGATTTACAATGGAGAGGGTTTAGAGGAGTTGAAATAGCTGGGTTTCATGATCGGACCTCAAATGTACACCTCAGCGTCTGTTGAGCGTTATTAAGGGCAGCTTTAGCTGTGTACAACCACTATGTGGAACCAACTGCCCACTAAAGTATTAGTGAAACAATTCGACTGGGGTTCAAGAAAAGAGCAAGTCATAAGGGCTGGCAATGTACTTGCGAGGGCATCGGGTACTTAACATGTCTATCAGCCTCCGGTAGGTTTAGCCCCGTCCTTTAGAAATAAAATTGTTAAAATTACTTTGATTTTTGCCTTAAAATACACGAACCGAATGTGTTTTTACAGACGGCTTTGATTAATACTTCAGTTGGAAATTTAACTCGAACGAATGGATGAATTAACTTAATACACCCACATTGGTAGACGTCATAGTTATACAGTGACACAGCGTGACTAATCGTGTGGAAATAATGTTTTCACTTTATCTCTCCTATTGACGTATAAATACTATGGATTGACGTCAATCGATGCATATAGGCTTTAGGTCCTTAATATACTTGATTTAGTTCTAAACGTGTGTATGTAACTATAATGTCAGCTACAATGATAGCGTCTTTTATTGGTATCATGTCTTGATAGTTCCCAAGTCTTCTGTTATATGTACAATGTTTGAGGGCGAGACTTGATGGCTAATCAAAAGCACAACTTGTAAAAAAACAAGTCTCACAACGCAGTACTTCTTCTGTAATTCCCAAACTTCTAGTTCATATTCAATGAAATTTCAAACATATCGTGTTTATACAAACTCTGCTTGGTAGCCATATATTCTAATTAATCTCGAATTCGAGAAGAGACCTCGACGCCCGCCCGGTATAAATAAATAAATGACGAGCTCGATTAATTTCCAATAATTACAAATAAAATATTAATTATAGCTAAGATTTTTTACATTGTATATATTATTTTTATCTTGGTTTCCTATATATCCTATATTCTAGCGGCCTTTAGTACCGTCAAACACCCCTTCACGCGTACAGGCCTGCTTCAGGTTTTTCCAACGGAGCCCGCCCAGTGACTTTGAGGAATCCCGCAACCTGTTATCTTGTAGGGCATATGAATAGTTCTCTCTTTCCTTTCGCAAATAGTTATTGCTGCAATCGTCCTGTCAATATCACACCAAATTAAATTCACATATCCAGACAGTGAGTACGCGTATAAACAAATATAACATTATCAATTAATTTCAGATTTATACATGCACATAATGCGGTGAAAACTTCGTACATTAAAAAAATATGATAGAATTTAATTAGATTATTCAATTTGCCTTCGAGATCGATACAATTTATTTATTTATTAACACTTCGTTTCATAACATAAAAGGAAAAAAAAATAAACATAATTTAATGAAAGCAACTGGCGGCCTTATCGCTTTAGAGCGATTTATTCCAGACAACCACTGAGTAAAGGAAAAAACCACTGTGAGTAAATTACATAAGGTAGGCAAGAAGTCCAAAAATACATGTTACAAATACAATAATAAGAAGGAAAAAAGATACTTAACAGAAACAAAAAGAAATAACAATAAACTAAACTGATAAAGGATACATATAAAAAAAACAAAAACTAAAAAGTGCACATGAATCATGATAATCTAATTCAAGATCGGTCTCGCGTCAGTTAGTAGTTAGAGCGCAAGTTAGGGATATGACGTGGACAGGTAATGTTTACCAACCTAGCCGTTTACGGAACGCAGAGATATGATCGTACTTTCTTGGACCGAATATAAATCGGATACAAATGTTTTGGAGACGATCCACTTTATTTAGCAATTCCTCGCTTAGATCGGAGGAGCAAGAATCGGCGTAGTCCAGTAAAGGCAGGAGGAGAGATTGTGCCAGTGAGGTTTTAGTGCTAAAGTGAAGGAAATTACTGAGACGTCGGAGGATACTAGAGGCACCGTACAATTTGCGGCTAACTTCTTTGACATGCTGCTCCCAGGATAAATTTTGATATTATTATATATTATTTATCACTAAAGAAGGTTTTGGAAAATTAACCCTTAGTAACAATAAGGTTTCAAGTTGAATGGACGCGCGACTTATAATTCGCTGGATGTCTTCATTAAAAGTGATATAATCTTGTTGACTGCGTCATAAAACTTTTACTGAAATATCTTAAACTTTAATAACGCGGTTTATAGCACGTTTACTGCCACTGCTGGAGAAAGATCGTAAAGTATCTAATAAACTCAATATCGTCCCTGCGATGTTAAGCTATTGATTGAAATCGCTATTCGGAATATAATCCGCAGACCTATTTGATATCTTATGGGAAATTTATATGTAGGGAGTGGTGGGGTATAGTAAATGCGGAAGAGTTGCTGCATCTGGCGCAGGACAAGACACACTTCAAGAGACTGATGGCCAACCTCCAATAAAATATGTATGGAGAGGCACTGAAACAAGAAGATAAATATGGTATATAAAAATAAATACATCAGTGGCGTTGCAACCCATTTAGGTCTAGGCTTCAGATTTCTGTATCTGTTTCACGATCATTTGTCAATCTGTACCTGACACATGCCGTCGACTTTTTGGCTTATAAGCCAGTTTCCTCACGATGTCCTTTACCGTTCAATCGAATGTTAAATGTGCACATAAAAAGTCCATTGGTGGCTTGGTTCGCCATTGGTAGAAGCCGTTAATGGAATACGGCTCAATTATTCAGAATTAATTTAATTAATAGACTTTAATTGGGTATAATGAAAAATACATAATGGCAAATATTGCTCAGATGCACTTAGCCAGGCTTAATGCGTTTATATGTTACTTGCATTATTCGATTTGAGCTCCCGCACACCGGTTGGGGACGTAATTGGGTCAGGGAAATTGGGCCAAGGGCGGGTTGCCGTTCAATGTTATAAGGGTCGTATTTCGAAGAATCAGTTTGTAAACTAGTAGATTTATTTGTTTAAACTTTGCCATTGTTACAGTGAAATATAATATCTAATAATAATAAGCCTTTATTGTTGTTAACAAGTTCTACACAGAGTAGTTTCGTATTAATTTACTTATGACTACTATCTAAAAACAGATTTTGACTATTAACTAGAGATTTACCAATATACCAACAATTTTAATATCTATTGATTATCGGCAAACGGTAGTTCGGTTACAACTTGTCTTCCGACAAGGGCCTCCTCTAAAGCTTTCCAGTCTTTCCTCATTTTTGCAGTGAGAGTCCATGTTGAACCCGCTATTTTCTTAACGTTATCCTCCCATCTCTTATCCTGACTCCCTCTATGTCTCTTTCCGTCTAAAGGGTACCATTCTGTGATAAGTTTTGTCCATTTTTCTTGCTTTTCTCTCATATGCCTATAAAATATAATATCTAGTAATAAAAAATAACAATAAAGACTACTACAACAATAAAAAACTTAATAACTGCTACTAACTTATACTTAAAAACTATTTAAGATATTTTACTAAAGCGAGAAATATAAATGATAACATATTGATTTTTTTTTTAATTAATTTTTGTATTTAATTACTAACATATTAAAGAGAATCTATGAAGTATGATTGTAAAATCTGCTTTATGGTTTAACTTCAATGTGTTCAAGAAGAGGTTCTGGTATTTAAAAATTAAACCTAGAAATTATAAATCCGTATTACCTCGAGGCCCGTCGTTTCAAAACTGAGTGTTTTTAAGGCGATTTTGGAACTATCTGACCAATGAAATATTTCAAACCAATTCGACTTAGGGTACAAGAAAAAGGGTACCAATGCCAATTCTTAATAGGCCGGCAGTGCGCTTGCGAGCCTTCTGGCAGTGTGATGGTCCATGGGCGGTATCCTATGCCCGTATGCTTCTATAAAGATCATCTATTTGATATTCATAAGTTGCTGGGTGGTCTGTTCCCGGAAGATCTTTTTTGTTGTTTAATTCATATATTTATTTTATAAAATAATGTAATCAAATCAATCAATCAAAAATATCTTTATTCATATAGGTAAACATGTACACTTATGAACGTCAAGAAAAACAAATTAAATTAACTGTAAATTTACATTTACAACCAGTTAATCAATCAATCTTAATGTTGGTATATTACATCTGAAAACCACTGTGGTTTATATTTATGTAACAATAGTCTTGTTTCGGAGCCCGAATAGTTTCACCCCAGAAGATAAAATTACCAATCCAAATACTAGACACCCCAAATTATAGAGGATGAGAAAATATACAGTTAAGAACAAAACTCAATTTGTACAGAAAATAAGAGAAAGATTTTCTTCCCATGAACAAATGTATTAACAAAATTACAAAACATCCATTTAATCTTACAAAAGACTCTTGACGTGACGTCTTTGCCTCAAATAGGATTCCAAAAACAATTTCTTTTCAATACGTCAAGAAGGCTTAAGAAGAGAAAACACTCAATTTATGTTATAACGAGTTTACTTTGTGTGGGATCTTGGCAAAAAGTTTTTATATAAAATAATTGAAATTTGAAATATCCATTTACTTGTGATCATTATATATTTATGTAAAAATCAAGAACTTAGGTTTCAACAAGTAATGTCTGCGGGCAATAAACTTAATTTAATTAACTCAATTGTATTTTTTATATTCAGTCTTCCCACAGTTACAATAATATCTATACCATTACAGAATACGTAAAAGCCAAACATGGAATACAAATTTAAAACAAAATCATTTTTACTGTAAAGTGCACGTCCAAATTATAAGATGCATTCCTTATTATAAATGAGAGATATCAAAAGATACCGAATAGATTTTCATGATTGTAACAGTAATTTTCAAATAATATTATTTTTACATTTATGCCAGTGGATTAAATGTTTTTCCTTATATATAATATACTAGCTGCCCCCGCGAATTTCGTTTCTGCTTCGTTTCACAAAATAAATTTAATTAATAGGCAAGTAGGTGATCAGCCTCCAGTGCCTGACACACGTCGTCGCCTTTTTGGAGTCTAAGACATGTCGGTTTCCTCACGATGTTTTCCTTCACCGTTCGAGCAAATGTTAAATGCGCACATAGAAAGAAAGTCCATTGGTGCACAGCCGGGGATCGAACCTACGACCTCAGGTATGAGAGTCGCACGCTGAAGGCACCTAGACCAACACTGCTCTCACACTCCCATATCAACATATTTTATTACATTGACCTTTTTGTCTACCCAAACACTTAACAGATAGCTTAACACTATCCAATATAAATTCTAAACTAAAAAACTACTTTTACATGCAGTTGTCGCGCTCCCAAACAAGACTGCTATGGTTACATTAATAAAAACCAAAGCGGTTTTCTAATGTAACATATTGTAACATATATTATTTTGTAAAAAAAAATAAAAAATAAAACTTTTTCTCATTATAGTCCTTGCCTGGAGAGATAGCTGAAAATCGACAACGCCTCCCGCATAATGTATTAGTCTAAGTGCCTGTTTTACAATGTCCGGATAAGTTCCAAATAAGCTATTTATTACTTATTGGTAGGATAAACAGTATTTTTGCGTTTCACGACTGTCAGACAGCGCTATCCGTCATGAAATGCCAAGTATCTTATTTGGAACTTTTATCTTTCGAATAATTTATGTGTTGCATAGCTATTTGGCACTTTATCCATACAGGATTATACAGACAGGCCCTTATTGTACTGTATTTCTTGGAACGAAGTGTGAATAAACACACATATATCTTTTTCCTCTATAATGACCAAACCAGTAATAGTATATTCCTTCCAGGTATTCTAAGACCATCATGAAAAGCAATATTTAAGATATGAGTGCAGTAGCTAGACGGGGAACACATAAAGATGGACGTCCAGAAGCAGCAATTATGCCCTCGGCTTGTGGACTACTTGACTATCGTCGGGGCACGACCATACACCACTGGGAAGGGAATGGCTCCAGTTCAGGTAAAAAGGTTACGACGAGCCACAGGTTCACTTGTAAAAGTAAAAAAATGTCTTCTAGTCGAGGAATTTTTTCGAGATGACATAAAAAACCTGTGGAGCACGACGTACAGACTCGAGCAGTAACGGAATTTCGGCTCTGTACATCAAGAGCATACAACGTATATGGCGAGAGAACGTTGCGGTATTTGCTACCGCGGCTAATAAATACCCAATCAGATAATAGATAGCCTAACACTAACCAACATAAATTCTAAATTTAAAAACTACTTTTACATGCATTTGTCGCGCTCCTAAACAAGACTGCTATGGTTACATTAATACAAACCACAGCGGTTTTCTAATGTAACATGTTGTGATATATTATATTATTTTGTAAAATAAAGAGAAAAAAAACTTGTCACAATAAATACTTTTAAATAGCTGACTAAACACGATTGAAGGACAATGCTATTTGTATTGATTTAAAAAAAAATGTATTTAATTACTTAATTCATATAAAGAACTTATTAGGCCTTTTGGAAGTCGTAACACCGCAATACCAATGGGACCGATTCGATTGTAAACACGAATCATTTAAATTTTTTTTTGGACGGTAGAACTTAAATTTCATACGTCAATTAGAACTCTTTTTGAAGTCGGTTAGTAATTTATCCTTAATTCCTTAATAAATAAAGCTCGATATACAAGGTTATATTTGCTTAACCTAAGTCTGGTACTAAGTCAAGAAAAAAATATTATCTAAAGAATTCGCTTCTAACGGATTTATGTGCGAGCGTAAAAATTCCTAACAAAAGTATTGCAATTTCTGATTTTGACATTTATATTGAACAGAGCTATGCATTTTTTTTATATAATTTCCATTTACGTATTAAAGCGTAACTATTTTAAACTATTTCTTTGCTTTCAACAAATATCGACTTCGACGCCCGAACCCAATAATGTTTACACAATCTCGGATTGTTTTCAATGACAACAGAGTTGACCATGACAGTCGATCGAGATCTTATCTGCATCACAATAACCAAACCCTACGACGACAATCCATTTTTGGCGATGGATAGAATGCAATCTCTTCGCTCTTTACTCTCATATATGATAATCAATAAACCAAATGAAGTAAATAAAACCGTACAAATAATATTCAAATATACATGTATATGTTTAAAACATATCAAATAGCTTTTTAATTATTTAAAAAACTGGTGTAAGTTGAAATCTTAAGATAGAATATTGGCACAGTTGAACTGTCATTTTCATACAAAGGTCTATTCACGTAGGTACACCGATCCGACCTGCCATGGATTATGGATAGCTCGTATCGACAGATGGCTATTACATACACTTATCTATCGATTGGTTATGGGCACAATAATCAATATTTGGATTAAGATGTCTACCTCAGATGGTCAAAAATGAATTGAGATAGGTAATCGGGCTTGGGCGTTAGGGTCTACAAAAGGTCGGCACCCAAAGGTCATGTCAGGTGTCCATAGGCAGTTAGCACTAGTTAGTTTATTCAAAGCCTGCGTGATTAATGCAGTTTCATAAAAAATAATACATTTGAATTATTCAGTGGACTAGGGAATGACTACTTAATAAAACGCTGTTAAAAGCAGCGACTACAGTTTTAATAGCTTTATTTGGCTCGTAGCGGCGGACATTACCTTCCTCGATAAATTCTTACAAGTACAATTTCACAGGCCCCAGAGCTGTTACGTCGCTATCCGCTGACAAACCACGACGATTTTCCACTTCCTCTGGACATGGTGTACTTCTGTCAACCCGAAGGTTGTGTTTCCGTAGCTCAGCGAAGGCAGTTGGCCCATTTGTCTGCTAGAGATACCACGTCTTTTGTCTTCACGCTAACTGACAAGGATTCAGGTAACGTTTAACATATTTAATACTTGGAAACATGATGAGGAATGTATAAAGATAAATAGATAATATAGAATATATAAAGTCCCTGGACACGATGGCAGGGGAGTAGAGTAAAGTATTAAAAAAAAAACATGATGAGGAACCAAGCATTTTGTGAAAAAAGTGCGGCTGCTTTTGCGGCTGGCAAAGAAAGCTCATTAAAATAATTTATATATCAAATTCAAATTCAAAGTAATTTTATTCATTAAGTAATAATGTACACTTATGAACGTCAAAAAAAAGAAATATACATTAAATGCTTCTAATTTTACTGCTAGTCCTCAAACCAAGGGCGTAGAACGGAAGAGAAGAAATGGCAATAAACTCTTCGCCACTCTTTTTAATACTGTTGATTTCGCGTTTAACGAAAATGACGCGATCACTCTAATTTCGTCGTTAAATCCGGGCGTCGCGTCGTCAGTCAAAGATATTTTTTATTCTTTCGTGAGATCTAATAAAACTACGTTTTTAGTAAATTAATATAGATATTTTGTGTGTATTATACTAAAAAGCGTTTTTAGAACGAAATTCTTTGAATACAAGTACAATAAATAATAATAAAAAGTTAAAGAAAATAGAAATAGGTGTCTTGGTGAACTATCTCGATAGAATTTCCAAGGCGATAGTAACATAAAACTTGATGAAGTTTCTTTGCAAGAACAAAGTTTATACTTTGAATTCGAATGTTTAAAGAAATTTCTTTCCAAGATAAAAATAAAGAATCAACATTACGTAATTTTTTAAACAAACGAGAGTTTCTTATGCCACTCTTGCCGCGCCACTACTATGTGAAACTATTCACTGATGTATGTGTTCAAGTATTTCCGAACCAATTAGACTTAGGTAAGACGTACCAATTCTTAGAAGGCGCATTTGCAAGTCTTCTGGCAATGTGAGTGTCCATGGGAGACGGTATCATTAACATCAGCTTAAATTCCTGACCGTCTCTGTTCCATAATATATTAGATTGTCTTACTTCTGTGTTTGGCTAAACAAATTGTGTGAAGTGAACAATAACTTTGTAATCTTTAATTTAATGGTTGGTTAAAACATGAGCCAATACTACCTACTTCCCATAACGATACCGATCTCAAGAACTGTTTTGTTGATCTTAAGAAGATTTGTTCCACGCTATCGATTTCAGAGCAGTGTAGGTAGTTAAATTTTCACGCATATACAAACGTATAGCGTTAAAACAAATAATATAACGATTTTGGATTTTGATTTTCTTTGGTTTTGTATAATTTTTATCATGTTAGGGTTTTTAGCTGTAAGAATGTTATCATATTAACTTTAGCCTAACACCGTAGAAATAGGGTCTAGCATCGACCACAGTTTAAATAGGAGTCTAATATCGATGAGCAGTTGGCCTAGTGGCTTCAGCGTGCAACTCACATACCTGAGATCGTAGGTTCGATCCCCGACTGTGCACCAATGGACCTTCTTTCTATATGCGCATTTAACATTTGCTCGAACGGTGAAGGAAAACATCGTGAGGTAACCGACATGTCTTAGACCCAAAAAGTCGCGTGTGTCAGGCACTGGAGGCTGATCACTTACTTGCCTATTAGATTAAAATGATCATGAAACAGATTAAATAAACTGAGGCCAAGACCTAATTAGATTTATATATTTTTTTATCGATTACCGTTTAAAATAACACTTGTACTATTTTTATAATTCACTAAAAAGGCTCTATTTTTTTTAAAACCTTTAAAATACCGTTGCGTTTTGACTAGGTCGCGTGCGATTCTCATTCCTGATCGTAGGATCGATTTCAGGCTATTCACCAATAATCTTTTGGTCTATATGCGCATTCAAACGCTCTCACGGTTATGAAAAACATCGTAAGGAGACCGGAATGGTTAAGACCCAAAACAGTGTGTGTTTCAGGCACAGAAGATTGATTTGTTTGTTTATTAAGAAAAATACATGATCACGAAACGGATACAGATATCTGAGGCCCTTTGAATGTTATAGCACCACTTTATTTCTCCAAGGTTGCGTCATCAGCGTTATCGGGCTAATCGGAATCGGTATCACTGTTGTCATTGGCACAGAGTACGGGCGCTGTCATCATTACAATGGAAATCAACCATATGAAATGTGTTCTTTTGTTTTAGGAAGGACGCGTTACGGGATATGTGTGAACTTCTACCGAGCTGTGGAGCGGGCTCCCGTCCCGGGACCACGGGATCGTGGTCTTCTGAGACGGGAATCCTGGCGGAAGTCAATGGAGAAAAGTTCAGACTCTGCCTTTTCCAGGTGATCATTTATTTCTACCATATTATTTGCTATAAACATATGCCATATGGGGTAATACCAATTTTCCAATTTCGGTATTATTGCTTTCTTGGTTTGACTTGTTGTGACTTAAATTCTTAACGATTTTTTATTTTACAGCTTATTTTCTGTAACACTTAAACTTTGTATATAGTGAAGTGTATATTCGTTCGAATAGTCAAAATATAATATAAATTTGTATACAATATTCAGAAATCCAAACTAAATATGCCTGCTAATCCAATTGTTATGGCTTTGTTCCAATATTTTTGTTGTGAGAAGTTAACAAAAGGGTAATGCTTTGAAAATATTGCAGTGAAATTTCTCATACTTATATTTTCTAAAAAGTATTAAAGGCGGTTTAGTGAAAGCACAAAGTCGTTGTTCAGAAGCGTGGCATCCAAAATTCAAGTATCCATGATGATCGCCAACTTCCCAAAGGGAAGAAAAAGCAGATACATTCTGGTCTCGCCTCTAAAATCAAACCTAAGGCAAGAACTTGTTCCAGTGACTATAGGAGCAGCAATTTAGCGCCGAGTGATTCGGAAAGAGAATGCAGTGCACCGCGTTTCGCGCCAGCTCCAGATTCCGAAAGCGGTGGGGAACATACCCCAAGCCCCAGAGCTACCAGGAAACGACAGGTATGTGCTTTTGTTTCTTCTTACGACGGTTCAGATAAGTTGTTATAGAATATATTTACTGGACTACAACGTTCTGCTGTGGACGCGGTTTTGATGAGAATTTTATATACATACATTATATTCTCAAATATAATGTATGTATATGTGAAATGAAACTGCCATCGGAATAGCACGGTCAATATATCGCAGATGATCCACGGCTTTTCTACATAAAAGTAAAACTGTCTTTTGTTTCAGCGTATTCGAAACCATTCCTTAACCTCCCTCTGCCTCCTGTCCCATCACCCGTTCTTTTCCACGTTCCGCGAGTGCCTCTTCATCCTCAAGAAATTGATCGATGCCTGCAACGAGTCTTCCAGTCCACGGCGCGTTGGTGCGTCCAGACAAATATTTAGGTAATGTTGTAATGTCTGTGCTGTTTGTTGTATATTTGCGGATGAGCAAGAAACAGTGGTTAAGTATGACGCAATTATCTCTTATTACCTAAACGTTATTATATTTTTCACAGTACTAGACAGTTCCCTGATTCCTTAAAAACCGCGTAATTAAAAAAAATATGGTTGAAATGGTCCTTTACGATAGAACGGATGATGTTCCCATTTAAGAAGATCTTCTCTCTCTGCAATCTTCTTAAATGGGGCTACCTGGCTAATGGATGATTATGATATCTGTCATAGAGATGGACACGGCCCGTATCTTGCGTATTCCTCACGCAACTATTTTTCGTCTGCGTACAAAGTCCACGTAAGTCCAAGTAAGATGTTCTATCATTAATAACCCTTAGCTGTTCCAGTTAAAACAGCATATGATCTTTACGGAGGATGGGATTGCCTTAAATATCTTCCTCTTGATTAATTGATTTTATTCGATTCCGGATCATAACGATGAAGCCATAAAAATGAAGCGAGGCAAAATCAGCCATGATCTCCTGTAACAAATCCAAACATGTTAATAAAATTCTAGTTTTTAAAGATAATTTTAGAAATCAGTTCCTGACTCGCAGATTTCTCACTTCCTGTATAAATCTTCATTTATTCAATGCCACAATACTGTAACACGACGCCAAAACTATGTTTACAACTTTTTAACTTACTTTCTGATTTCCGCAGGAGGAAGAATTACCTTCGCTCTTAGTTAGTTCAAATTCTTGAACAGCACCCCAACGCAAAACCGTAGAATATGAAGGGGTATGCTCCTAATGTTGCTCTTAAGTCTTCAAATGGAGCCGGTACCGTAGTAAAAAATTTCATGCACATTACCGTGCGAACTTAAATTTTAACACGTTCCGACACAACTCAAACAAATGACTTCTATTTTTTAAAAGTGGAAGAGAATTGATTCTTTTTTTATTATATCTAATGTCTGAGTAATGCCTGCCAGTATTTATTATTTTTAAGGAGAATGTATCACATCGTCACTATTTATAGAACAACAACTTCGTATGGAACATAAACACGAATTTTACGGTACAATCCTCAATGCGATAGTGCCAGTTAATAGCTCTAACGTAGAATTTTACAATGCACTTAGGCACGAACTCTATTCGTACAATGTATGTTTATGATTTCAAAGACACGCAGTGCTCTTTCAAGTAACCCCTTCAAATAAAATTATGACGTTTATAAATAGTGATAATGTAGGTTGGGGCCCCAAATGAATGAGAAATTTCATTGAAAAAATGATGACTCCAACGCTAATTCATTGGGAAAACTTTTAATAACACTCGTCTTTGGTTCTAGAAATATAACATGGCTTATGTCATATTCGTATTGGTCTGAACTTATTCTCAGCTACTTCAATGAATTTATGAAAACGTAATTTACAAACTGGAGTACTGTTGAGATAATATTTTGGATAATTAAAATTAATTTCGGCGTAGAAAGCAGCGGACCCCAGGAGATTAAACTTCACTAAAAATCGCGTATGCCGTGCTCTAGCACGGATTTTTATCTGAAACGAATTAGAATTCGAAACAATTTAAATTAAGAATTAAAAATCCTTAGAACTGACGGTTTTCCTGATGTCGATACTTACTCGTTGAGAATTCGATACTTATTCGTTGAGAATTCGATACTTACTCGTTGAGAATTCGATACTTATTCGTTGGGAATTCGATACTTATTCGTTGAGAATTCGATACTTACTCGTTGAGAATTCGATACTTATTCGTTGAGAAAGGAAAACACGAGCTCTGTGGTCTCCATTACTAACTACCAGGCGCCAACTTACATCTGTAACCAGCGCCTGTGTACTTGAAACCCTCGGCTCAAAAGTCTCTACTCTAACTGTAACTAAGTTGGAAGAAAGATTTCAACCGTTTATTATTTTCCGCCAACTCTGCGGCTGACTCAGCTTTGTTACTTCCGCGAGAGGTAAAAGCCTAAATAATTTAACACAAAATAAGAATTTAATTCTTTCAGAGATACAGTTTGGTCAGTATTAACGGGCCAAGCGTACGACAATACACCTACAATAGTATTACACGATGTGAAAGAGATAGAGACGTGGATTTTGCGTCTTCTCTCCGCACCGGTACCAGTTCCAGGAAAAACGAGAGTGGAACTAGAGGTTTTATCGCCGACTGCGCATGCGCCGCTAGTATTTGCCCTGCCCGATCATACCAGATTCACCCTTGTGGACTTTCCATTGCATTTGCCGTTGGAATTACTGGGTATGTACTAGATTTTTTATGTAAGTAGCAAGAAAAGTTGCTAAATGATTCGTTAGAACAATGAGCTCCCGAGGAATTTACAGTATTTGGTTAAAACATTGAATAATATCTTTGAAGTGAAACTTCTTTAGGCACATGAGGGTAACATTTTTACGGTTGAAACGCAGTATTAGTAATATTAGCGTTTCTGTCGAAGAAAAGAAAGAGAGCCATTGAGACCGATTGAGAGAGAATGAGAAAGGATGAACATATCATTACGCAAATGGGCATGAAGCAAGCAAGTGAGAAAGATTGAGAGAGAGTGAGCGTAAGGATGATCGACACCACGCTATTGGTAGATGTATTTGTTTAGTAGTTACGTATTAGAACTTTAGATGGCAATTTTGTCGCATGTCATCTATTGGGGCTTACCTTAGTAATAATTAATTTACAAAAAAGTTTCACTTCTGACATGTGTACTTTGTAGGCACTTTTTGTGTATCTGTGAACCAATAGATATTGCTTGTCTCTAGGTGTAGACACCTGTCTGAAGGTCCTCACGCTGATAATCCTGGAGAACAAAGTGGTCGTCCAGTCACGTGACTACAATGCTTTATCAATGTCTGTAATGGCATTAGTATCAATGCTATACCCACTCGAGTATATGTTTCCGGCAATACCATTGTTACCAAGTTGTATGAGCTTCGCGGAACAGTTGCTGTTGGCGCCTACGCCCTTTTTGATCGGAATACCAGCGACATTTCTCACATATAAAAAAAATTTTAAGTAAGTATTAAAATATATTGACATATATTCGATAGTATCAGATTTGACTGGACACTTAGCTATATATATAGAAAATATAAAATAATTCACGCACTACAACCTAAAAAGGCCTGGCCCTCAGATTTATGTATCTGTTTTATGATTATTTGTTAATCTAATAAGTAAGTAGGTGATTAGCTGTAGACGTTTTGTCTAAGGCAAGTCGGTTTCCTCACGTTGTTTTCCTTCACCGTTCGAGCGAATGTTAATTGTGCAAATAGATAAAAGTCCATTGGTGCGCAGCTGAGGATGGAACCTATGACCTCAGGCATGAGAGATGCACGCTGAAGCGACAATAAACAAGACTTACAGAATTCCAAAGATTTTTGTATCTGTATAACAATATTTAGTCTATAATTTTTTAATCTGTGGTAAGAGCCACAGACAAAAAATACATGATTTTAATGCAGCTTTGCCGTAACGATAGCAATCTAAAATCTAATTTGACGATAATCCTAATATAAATTTCCATTAACAAGATTACCTGACGATATCTGGCTGGTGGATTTGGACGCGACCAAACTCACCAGTCCCACGGGGGCTGATCAAGAATTGCCACCTCTACCGGAACCAGAAAGCTCAGTTCTAAAAAGCCATTTGAAACAGGTATGACTATGAAATCGGTCCATATTAATAATCATACTTTAAGCCAACAGAGTCGCGATAAATGAATAATGTCAAAATCCGTCGCATTTTTATCAATTGTCAATCTTGAAAAATTTGACAGATATTGAAACTAAGGTTTAGAATAAGTCTTTGGGCAAAATTTAAAATCATAACTAACGTTATTCCAATCAATACTTATCAGTGGAAACTATTTTATGTAGAACTCTTTTGTATGTAATCATTGTCTCTGTCACTCTCTTTCCAACAATTCAACACTGTATCCTCGGTATGCTGTGTTTATGTATAAAGCATTTATAACCTCTTTTCCTCAAGTATTTTTCTTATACAACAATGAATGAATAACTTTTTACTTAGCATTCTATTTGCGGAAGCCGCGCACTAATTATTTGAAGGTGTCTATTAATAAGGATGTTCAATTGATTAAAACTCATAAAATAAATGTGTTTATTTTAATTTAAAATAACACATCATATTGAGCCCCATTGAATTTAGGAAGCTTGTCAGATGAGCATTATGTTTGTTTATAATATTTAGTTTCTCATGTACTTACATTAAGATCTTTAAACATCAAAGATCAGTAAATTGTTTAAACATTTATAAA
Organism: Pieris mannii; assembly: GCA_028984075.1. Taxonomy (NCBI): domain Eukaryota; kingdom Metazoa; phylum Arthropoda; class Insecta; order Lepidoptera; family Pieridae; genus Pieris; species Pieris mannii. The sequence continues at coordinate 6,534,106 of CM054797.1, forward strand.
GATTTAATGTATATTTAAAAGGCCCATATTAGTTCGTTGTAAATCTTTTAATTGGAAACTAAATTAACGAAAATGTTCATGATCAGTAATTGATAATAGTGTAAACGTTCTATTTTTGAATTAGACTAAAAATAAAATTCATCTAAAATTGACAGTGACAGTTGATCTATTTTCGTAATTTAAATTTGGAATATCTTTCGAATCAATGGTATAGATTTAAAAGGGGCGTCATTGAAGTATCCAAACATCATTAATTACAGCATCTAAAGCGACCTGTCACTTTCTAATACAAAACACGTGTATGATAAAAAAAATCTATTTTTGAATTTAAATTAACACAGAACTATTAGTGTTGGTAAGAAAAATATCTCGAGGTATCTTTTCTGGCATTCTCTTTCTTCACTCACTAACCAAACACTTTCCTATCGCACTAGGGTATGCAACTCATGGGGACAGCTGGAACCGGAGTAAATATCTCTATTTTTACATGCACACTCACTTTACCTAGTATACACTTGCATTGTATGCCAGTTATTATAACAAAAATCAACTAAAATCTAACTGAAATTGATGTCTTTTGAGACTGTCTTGTACAAAGTAAATATTAATAAAATTAAAATATATATTTACGCTACTGTCTATCTGTCTTTTAAGGTACCAGGCGTACAGACGTAAAAGAAAAAAATTATAGTAAAAAGAACTATCATTGTTCCTAATGCTAGTTAATACACAATACCTACAGCAAACTTACTCTATATTAGCCTGTCTCAAAGTTCCTAGGAAGGTCTTATAATTTTGGGCCAGTTACGCGACTTCCGTCTGACCAATCTTCGAACTTCCCTCTAACAAACTTTGACCAAGCCCAAATTTCCTTTGAAATTAAAAGACATCGATTTCAGTATAAAATAATACATAAGCATGTAAATAAATATAATTAAATGCGTTAAAATATTTTTGGTAAGTTAAATATGTAGTCCTACTTTTATAACGTAGGTAAGTAGAGTATGGCTATTTAACCTACAAGATTATGCTTAGTTTGTCCCATGCCCCATTGGGGACAAGGGATTTGGTCACCTAATGTTTTTCATAGAATGCTAGGTTACAACAAATAATGATACTGTGTTATTTTCATTTAGGTATTTTTTTTATTTTAAACAAAATACAGTTTTTATACATATTGTTTACGTGACAGATTGCAGCGTGAATTGTATTTTTTTTTTATTTTTCCCTTTGTGGTTTGTGGTCAGGCTTAGGTTTTTAGACCAAAAAATGTCAAAGACTCATCATTAAATATTTTTTATTTATTTAGCGCGCCATTATTTAATATCGTTGACAAATGAATGACGAATTAGCGCCTATTTGCAAACGTCAAGACTGTTATGTCAATCTGACAGGTTAAAGACAAATTCCATTTGAACATAGTTCGTCCATTTAGTTTCATGGTTTGTCATGTTATATCCAAAAACTGTATTTCGTTTATTAATATAATACGTATAAATAACTATATAGTTTTTGATATACATAGCATACAATGTTTGCGCTTAGTATGCAGGACTGAAGTTTTAAAGTAGGCTTTATGAGCTTGTTTGAACTATTTTCAGTCAGTCATTTTGCATCTATTAGCGATGACGTTATCCCTCGTGTTCGTAAACTGGACGAACGCGCAATAATTACTCGGCCCCAAGTCTACTATACGGTCTGGTAATTAACGCCGACAAAATCAATTGTTCGTAGTTAATAACGATGTTAAAGGAATATGCATTTTCCTTTAATTGTTCGTGTTTTAAGCGTAAGATTGAGCAGGACAATTGTCATAGTGTTAACTGCATATTGATGATGATCTGGGTGACATTTGACAAATCAAATGTTTATGACCTGTATTATATTTTATTTTTAATATCTCGGTATATGTACATAGATTGCGATAACGATACTTAATATGAAATAAGTATATTTTTTTAGTAATGATACAAAACCAAGTATTGGGTTTTAATTTTTACTTGTTTTTTAATTGCGTGTATTTTCACTAGTTGAAACATTCAAATAATATAAACATAGATAAAAATAAATAAATATCCTAGTCCACATATTTTAAAAATAAAAGTTTTGGCATTTGACTTACATATTTTATGATTTTTACAAATTCAATAGGTATTTTTTTTTATTAGCCTAAAAGTTTTCAATACCTTAATTTTGTACCGTAGTAGCAGACGCTGGGGCCATGGTTAAGATTCAAACTCGGGGCTTAGCTCGAAATCGTTTGTCAAAATCCAATTCATTTTTAACATATGGAAGACATCGCTCAGTCTCGACTTCGAATCAGTATTGTTTACAGACACGAGTACAAAAAACGAAGCGTTAAATGTTTATAAAAACTCTGGTATTTGATGTTTCCCTATGTGTTTTTTTATACTTATAACTATTATAATTCCTAGGCTTTAAGCAGTCTTACGAGCACATCAGCGGAACAGGCTACTGCTCCAATAATGCCATCTAGACGAGATAGTGTCGGTGGTGCAACTCTCAAGTAAGTTTTAATACATAATCAACATAAACGATTGGTTATATTGATATGGTCATTTTAAGATGTTGTTAGCGCCGAACGGCGTTGCGAAACTTGTTTTTTTACAGGCTTCGCTATATAGAAACTACAATGTGTACAATAGACAAATCATCTTCCAGGTGCTACAGCCCATCGGGCCTTTGTCTAGCAATAACCGCGAACCGGTCCGGATATACTGTATATTATAAACTAGACAACACGTTTTGTTCCAGCACATAATATGTTTCATGTCTATTGTTAACGTAAATACTGTGAACTGAAATATATTATATATTCCAAGAGAAACAGATAGGTACTGCAATATTTGAACGTAGAGGAGACACATTTTATGAGACTCTAATCAACAAAACCTCTTACGGTGTCTTCTTCAGCTGACTAACTTTTTGAAGTGAAACTTCTATTGGCACGTGAGGGTAATACGTTTTTTACGGATAAAACGCAATAATAATAATATTACCATCACGAAGATGTGCAGCGTTTTTTTACTAAAAATGGGAGAGAGCAATTGAGAGAGAGTAAGAAAGGGCGAACGTAGCATGATAGAAATAGCCATGGAGCGAGGGAAGCAAGCAAGTGAAAAATATCGAGTGTCGCATCACGCACAGTGCCATGGAGAGAGAGGTGGGAGAGAGCTATAGAGAAAGATTGAGAGAGAGAGAGAAAGGAAGATCGAGAAAATATAGACGCTACTGGTTGATGTATTCGTTTAGTATATTAGAACTTTAGATGGTAATTTTGTCGCATAACGTCTTGTACAGTAAACGCAGATCTATTTTTTAAAAGCAGGAATAATTAATTTACAAATAAATTTCACTTCTGACATGTGTACTTAGTACGCACGAACTTTTTTATTAAAAGGTGTCAATAAGGGACAGACTTCGGAGCCGTCAAATTGTTATTTTATTTTTGGGTTAGGGTAAGGCAGAGACAGAACTAATCTTGCAACTTTCCTGACATACCTCTATCGCATCTAATTTAAAAAATTATAATTTATTTATTTACAGAGTTCAGACACCGTCATTCAAAGACAACACACACGGCTCTCACAGCACACCGGAAAGCCGGCGTGTGTCCGTGGGGAGTGCCACGCATTCCCAGAGACATTCTTTTGCATCCGCCCATACCCCACAGTCGCAACCACACTCTCCACAGCAGCCTTTTAACCCACTCATATATGGAAATGATGTGGACTCGGTTGATGTAGCTACCAGAGTTGCCATGGTTCGTATATTGATTTCTTACATAAAATATATTTATTTTTTTCGACCAAACATAAACTTATCCCAAACTGGATTTTGTGTACTTAGCGATAATATCTTTTTTATTCTTAATTTGAAAATATAGATGACAATTGACTCGGGCTCGAAATTTTTCCAACATGCCATTCATATTAACTCTATGACAACAACAGCGTCGCAGCAGAACAAGTAAACATTCCATATTTTAACGTTTTCCGAACTGGATTTTGTTTATTTAGTGATAATATTTTTAATATTCTTAATTTGAAAATATAGATGACAATTGACTCGGGCTCAAACATTTTCCAACATGCCATATTTTACCTGTATGAAAACAACAGCGTCGTAGCAGAATACGACATCATTCCAAATTTAAAAGTTTTCCAAATTGGTAATGGTAATATGAAAATATGTATTTATTTATTTATTTTATTTATTTATTAACACTTCGTTACTATACAATATAAAAATTGAACATAATAAAATGAAAAGGAGGGCAACTGGCGGCCTTATCGCTTTCGAGCGATTTCTTCCAGACAACCACTCTTCCATACAATTTATCTTGCGACTTGTCATTCATTTTAACTCTATACAGCACACACCGTCGCGACAACTTTCCATATTTAACAAATGTAATGAGTTTCTATATTCTAAGAACGGATAATAATCAACAAAACTTTTTGGACAATGGATTTTCATCCTTTCACCACTACATGTAGTAAGGTAATGTATGGAAGAAACTACTTTTAGCAATAGGACCTTTTGTCATGATTTATTAATTTTATTTTTCTCTGTTTCGTCTTAGTGTGATGTAAATAAGATGTTATGATAATATTTGTAAGTACTGTATAATATAGAAATGTACAAAACAATATTTTCTGTGTCAACTGATTTCTATTGTTATAATAGGATTGCATGTCAATTTCAATACTGTGTGAGTATATTGATAGAAATACTCTCGACTATTTCCAGTACAATCATGACCTTAAAATACAAATGTATCTAAAAGCGACACAAAGTTTGCGTGGGCGAGACCAGCTCTGGCGTGATACAATAAGGGTGAAGGTCACGAGTGCCAACTACGTAGAGTGTTTTTCGCTAGATACATTTGAAATGCTCACGACCTGTGGCGTAGCAAAAGGGTGGCGGCGGGGGCAGTCCGCATCGGGTGTCAGGTTTTTTGGAGTGACACCCGGCCTTTCAACTTTAAGAACAATGTACAAACAAAAAAAAAATAAAAATAAATCGCTAGCATAAAAAAATATTTTTCAGGGATTCCTCCACGAGCACTAGCTCAGCTCTATGTAGAATTCGGAGATTTAGAGCCTGTCGTTGTCGTGGGGGATTTCCCGTCCCATACTCGCGATGTTTTAATTAGTTTTTTTTTAATTAGTTAAGTAAGCGTTTGGAGATGGGTCAATGTAAAATGTTATATTTGTAGGAAATAAAAGGCTTTTTTATTTTATTTTATTTTATTTTATTTTACTCGCGATCTTTTAATAAATGATCCATGTCCTTTATCATATTTTTTTTTTACTTTCGATGGGGTGCCACCCAAGGTAGCTACGCCACTACTCACGGCGTTTAAGTTTCTAAAAATTCTGTTTGTAGTTTTTGGTCATCTAACTTGAAAGGTCTCTGAAATATTTAAATTTCACAGGGACAGAAGCATGATTACGTATTCTGTTTTGCATTCCGTAGAATTCTGACATTTCATGAGTGTTGCTAGTAAAAAAGGTTGACCACCAAAAACACAAATTTGACCCATTTGAGCGTAATAAAAAATAAAATGCTACTTTTTTTTATTAGATATCTCACTCTTGCACTTGCATCAGAATTCTTTTCTTTTCTTTTTTGACTGTTTTTTTTTGTAGTCTGGAAGAGATCCCTTAGTAGCGATCAGGCTACTAAGGGATCGTCGTACCGTTTTATGTTTATTATTTTGATTCATGTGCAAAAAGTGTGATAAATAAATAAAAATAATGTATATATGTACAGAGGGTGTAGCTATAGCTCTATCATGACCCAAGGTCACGTCAAGAGAATCACAATGACATTATTTGTACTTTTTTACATATATTTAGAATATTCGTTGTTTGGAATAGAAGTACATACTTTCGTGAGAATATGGTTACGGTTTTTTTAAAGATATCCAGATTTTACACTGTTAATTAGACTTTATCCAATCCAATCTTGTTTTTTTAATTAACTTTCGAGTATTTAAGTAATGTCTCAGTAACAAAAGTAGGATTTTATTTAAAAACAAAATAGGGCTTCTTGAGGCCTTCTGGCATTGTGAGAGTCCATATTACTTAACATCAGATGAGCCTCTTACCTCTTATGATATAAAAAAATTATAGATTTTTAAAGTACGTTTATATTTTTCGCACTCATAATATTTATAAAATATATACACGCGTTAAAAGTTATACTTCTATGGTGTAACAACATAAAAATCTTTTCACAAATGTTATCTTCCGCCTCATTCCATGTTTGTAGAACACGACACTAACAATAGAAATAACTAAAATATTGCCTATATTGTTCAGGGTGGCGGTTTTTTGTGACGGTGTCCGCGTGCATCGTATAAATTCAATCTAATCATTTTTCCCTAACGCCCTAAAAGAAATATAACTTCAAAAATAACACAATTTGCTTCCAGGTCAGGTTTTTCAACTCCCAGAATGTGCTGGCGAACTTTATGGAACACACACGGACACTGCGACTGTACCCTCGACCCGTGGTCGCCTTCCAAATCAACAGCTTCCTACGCTCCAGGCCAAGAACTTCAGCTTTTCTTAATAAATTTGCTAGAACACAGGTAATTTTTTAAATCTTTATAAAGTCGCTTTTACGCATGAAAAATAGCCTTTATTTAAGTACTATAAGGAGTTGAATAGTTCACGAGCTCCGACGGAATGAGGCCTCCTCCAAATTCGTCCATTTGTCTTTCATCTTCACTATTAATTTCCAATCTTAATCTGTTTATTTGTTTCCATATTTTGTGAATATGTTTTATTAATCTTTCATAAAAACAAAGCCCATTTTAGTTCATCTTCTTAAGTTTTTCATGGGCATCCTCTCTTTTTTCTCCCTACTGGGCAATTCCAATTAAGGTCTTTTTGACCCATCTACCATCAAATGGCCAATGTGACCAGTCCATTTCCATTTTAACTTTTTTGTATATATTACGTCTTTTATTTTTATATGGCCTCGTATAAAATCGTTTTTTACCTTCTCCTTTAGTTTCAATTGAACAATTTATGTATTATTTATTTCAAAACACGTACATTATCCTTAATGTCGAGAAAATACGCACAGTATCGCTACTGTAAACTCTCTCTGCATATAATGATGCTGATAGTAATATTCAGTATAATTTTAATATTTCAGGCAGTGGAATTCTTAGCTGAGTGGTCACTTACTCCACACAATGTGGCCTTTTTACGGGTTCAAACGGGCGTCTTTGATCCACGTCAAGTTGGAGATAAACCCAAGTGGTTCGCAGATACATTACAACCAGTACGATTTGCGGTTTGGGATGATGGCAGCTCACTAAATGGTGCCTTACGACAGTTGCAGCGTCAGGAAAATCAGCCCACTGGTAACAACTTTATAATAGATGTATATCGTTTGTATAGTTTGTGTTTTTTTTTTAATTTATTGTGTGGCTCTTTTGGCGAGCAAGGTGTGGTGTATCTAAAGATTTATATATTGACATATATATATATATATATACGCATACATAAGTTATTAAGTCAGGTTTATCAATCGATTTCTTCAACACAACCATAGTATGGAAGTATAAATAAAGAAATACCAACTAAAGTTCAGTGTAAGAAGTGCATAAATAATTAACAATTAAACATAAATAGAATTATAGATCGTATTTTATATGAATAAATAAAAAAATTTCGCGGTTGCTCGACTAGTACAACAATAAGTAAAATTACAGTTGGTATTGGGTACTGGGAGACTGGTTTCCTAAAGTAGCTAAAAGCTGTGACGTGGATAACCAGATTGTCAATTGAAGGAATAAATGAAGGAAATTAAGTCATATTGAAGGGTAACAAAAAGTACATACATATATGGGTAGGCAGACAAATTTAACAATTTTAAATAAGGAACGAAAAACAAAACAAAGCAGTCAACTAGTTAGAAGTTAGTAGAAATAAAATTGTATGACTGTATGTTAGGGTGTGTGTATGTGTGTGTGTGAGAGAGTATGTACACGTGTGTGAGTGAGTGTTAGAAGGGTGTGTATTTTAAAGAAAACAATTTAATTATTAATTTAACTTTTCAACCTTAGCTACTTAGCTGACGTTCAAGTAAACTTAATACTTATAGACAGACATAGACTTTAATTGTAAATAATATTTTTTTGTTTCCAGACGAAAGTGGTTCAGATTCTGACGGCGCTGAAAGTACCAGTTCATCGTATTCATCTCTAAGTGATTTCGTTTCTGAAATGGCATCATCAGACCTATCCCCAGGTTTGGATTCTTTTAAATATTTCCTTTTGAAACAGTGTTAGCCGAGTGGCTTCGGGGAGGGAGCTACGAGGTCGGAGGACTGTATATGGGAATTTAAACACTAAAGGAAAATGTCATATCTCACCCAAAAAGTCAACGGCGTATGTCAGGCATAGATGGCCGATCAAATACTAATCTACTAGAAAAAAACTATTGTTCACGAAACAATTACAGAATTCTGAGGCCCAGACTTAAAAAAGATAGCACAAGTGGATTTACATAAACCTCTAATATTGTTAGGCGTACTATCATTGACAGCCGTAGTAACTGTTGCTAGGACTAGTTCTTGTCCGGTACAAGAAATGAAATTTACAACATTTAGGGTCGGTTTCGCAATGTATGGATAAAGTACCAAATAGCTATGCAACATATAAATTATTTGGAAGATAAAAGTTCCGAATAAGATACTTCTCATTGCTGCTATTTGGCATTTCATGACAAATAGCGCTATCTGACAGTCGTGAAACGCAACAATAGTGTTTATCCTACCAATAAGTAATAAATAGCTTATTTGGAACTTATCCGGACATTGTGAAACAGACCCTACCTAAGTTAATTTATTTAATAATTTTCTTGATAGGAGGGGGAATGCAGCACGTAATAGGTGAAACATATAACGCAGTAGTCCAAGTACCGATGACGCTTTCGTCGTCGTTGGATCCTAAAACAGTAAGTTTATATATAAAAACTACTAACTACTAACTGACGTGGGACTGATCTTGAATTAAATTATCATGATCCATGTGCATTTTTTACTTTTTGTTTTTTTTTATGTATCCTATATCAGTTTAGTATTTTTTTGTTCCTCTTAAGTATGATTTTTTTCCTTCTTTGTAACATGTATTTTTGCACTTCTTGCCTACCTTATGTAATTTAATACATTTTTTTCCTTTACTCACAGTGGTTGCCTGGAAGACATCGCTCGAAAACGATAAGGCCACCAGTTGCTTTTCACTAAATTATATTCATTTTTTTTTCTTTTATCTAATGCAACGAAGTGTTAATAAATAAATAATTTGTTTATGCTCCTAAAGGAGGCCGTCTATAATCAATATTAATTATTAAATAAAACTTTGCATCTTCAACCACTATTACAAAGAAAAGTGTTCAAAGTTGTCTGGATCAATACTTGCGGTTGAGTTTCAACATCGGAGATCGAGGAAATTCGACCTGTATCACGTTGATTTTTCGTCAGTTTTTGCTGCGAATTACCCCTATGTGGAACCAGCTGCCTACTGAAGTATTTCTGAATGATGGACTTATGATCCTTCAAAAAAAGAGCATAAAAATTCTTAAAAAGCTGGCAATGCAACCGCGAATGAGTGACCATGGGCGGTGGTATCACTTAACAGAACAGAGCCTCCTGCCCATTAACGTATTACGTCTTGTATACAAAACTCGTTTTGTATACAAGATATTCCTAAAAACATAGATACATATATAAAAGACCTTTCGTTCGTTTTATAGGTTTACAGTCCACCCTCATCACTAATGTACGGTGAAGAAGGTGAAGAACAAAAGGGTCAAGCGCGCGAGTCCACGTCTCCTTCGCCATCACCATCCAGTTCGGAGCACAGTGATCTCTCTGACGATGAAGTACCAGCGAATACAGATATAGGACAACCTACGCCTGTCAAGAAAAGTGTACGTAGTAGTTTTATTATCTGTATTTCAATTTAGGCTTAGTTCTCTTAGGTTTAAATAATTATCTTAAAAAATAGCATTGTTTTTGAAATTCTTCTGCATCTAAATATTGTGAGACTAACTCCGCGTCAATAGATGGCGTTATTCTACATTCATAATATAAAATTATTCTGTCAATTTGACGTGCCCTTTTAACGTTTCCTAAAAGCACTCGAAATGTCAAATTATATGCTTCCATGCTCATTTAAACCTATAAAATCCTCACTGGCCACTACACAACGATAGTAGACGGACGTATTTTTTGTATTCCCGATAGTTGTTTTGATAGTAGTATGTTGTTGAAGTGTTCTAAATCTGAAGGTGGTATATGTATCATATTGAGGGTTAAAATATAAATTAAGATGTTGAATCAGCACGAGAAAGATTTGTGGAGGTATCCAGAATTGTAAAGGGTATCAAATTACATAAATGACCCCGAAAAAAGTCCTCAAAAAAAAAGATAATCTTGGTGAGAATTATATCAGAAAGAAAGAAAGAAAGAAAGAACTTTATTAGACACCAGTATCAGTTACTTTAGAATTCAAGATCAGCAAGGATTTTAGGCAAGACTGATTTCTGCTTGCTTGCTTCCTGCATTCTGCTCTTCAAAACTGTTAATGCTGACAAAAACTGCAAATGAGATTTATTAACGCCGAATTGGAATTAAAATTACGGGAAATAATGAGGGTAGTCGAAAAAAAAACATCTTTTTTTTTTGTATTTAAAGGTAAACCTAATGTAACTGTAGATAATATTTTATTGTATTAATTCACATGACCTAAAAATATATATAGGATACAGACAGCGGTAGTTTTGGTCGCGAATCCGACTCAAATTCAACAACAACCCCAGCGACGGTAGTGCGGGCAAGACGCGAGCCAAGCCCCGCCCACGACAATACGGCTCATGCGCGTACGCAGTTTGCTAACCGCACTAAGGTAAGGTTTTTAGTGAATTCTTTATAAATCCAGTGCTACAACCGTTACGGCTATTATTTTGGCTGGAAATTGCGAATTTCCCCTGATCATTTTTTATTTTTATAGGCAAAACTGAGACTAGATAAGGTACTTTGGATGCAATACACAAATCCTAGTGCAACTAAGATATGAACGCACGACTTCACAGTTGAAAGCATTTGTGTGCCGCACTATTGATTTAATTTATTTAAGTGTTAGAGGCTTCATCACTACTTGACCGTTGACACTAGGTACATGTCAAATCCAATATGATAAAGAAAGAATTTTATTAGATACACAGGAATGCTGCTATATGAATGGCGATTACTTCAATCGTGGGAGTAACGCCCCAAATGTATAGTCAGACGTTTTATTATTACATTATTATTTCGCTTACATACTATTTGTACGCGAGTGACTAATATAGATTTAAAATAAAATCCTCAATTAACACCCCGATGACCCAGTGCAAATTTCCTCGCTAAATTTCTGCTGAATCTTATCATTACTTTCAGAGTTCAGGTGGTGTATCAAGACAGGCGTCTCAAACATCACTATTAGAACAATTTGCAGCTCAGGCAAAAGAGTTAGTAAGAGAGACAACGCGACAAAGTAGTCAAGAAGGTTTATTGGCTCACATGGATAAGGTTAGTCCAAAAAAAGTCTAAACTTAAACTCCCGTCAAATTCCCGCTAAAGATAATGCGTAAACTTAATTATATAATAAAATATTAAGTTATATACCTAGTCGATTAAGCAAGGTCAACGATTCTGTAAATACATAATGATTTATTGTTTATTTTAACTTTTTGCTTTATCGAAAAGAAAGGACAGGAACATGGAGAGGATAAGAAAATATTCGCTCCTTTTGATAAGGTATCCGAATGGATGAGAAGTATTCACCCATTTGTATTTAGTCGTTCTACACGTTTGGTCACAACACTGCATTTGTTTGCTACATGCAATGCCTGGTTTCGGTCAAAGAAAACTGAATTAACAAAAAGCACTATATATACTTTATGATTTCTTTCGAACAGCATTCTCTAAAAACATTTATTTATTTAAAAATACTTAAAGTATCATATTATCAACGGTTAAATTGTTGCCTCCTTGAATCTATTTATCTTAAAAATTGTTCGGCAAAAACAAATATACCAATATACTATTGTGAAACCGAAACCAGGGATCAAAAATTCACAAATCACACACAAAATCTTACATATAGGGTCAGTTACAGATTACAAGCATTCTAAGCAATAGCACGTTAAACATTATATGCACGTGTATATACTTAAAATGTAGTGTATTTTTTATAGTAAATTCATAACATTTAGAAATCGCTACAATATTTGAATGATCTTAACGCTTGGGAACGAATCAGTAGCTACTAGTTAGACAAACGATACGTCTGCGTCAAATTAAATAGTCAAAAAGAGAATTGCGTTAGCTTCACGTCGTAAGTCCACTTACGTCAAGATGGCGTGTGTCAGTCAGTCCCCAAAGTTCTCTTCTTCATTCGGTCTTAGGGTAAATCTGAGTCTTGTACGTAAAAATTGCATAGACTGAATTCGTTAAGACGAATTAAAACAAAAACAGTATGATCGCTATGGGAGTTTTTCAAAATTGTGGTAAACAATGTGTGTTAACACAAGAACACATTTTTATAACTTGACTAAATTTTATTTGTGTTGTAATTTTTATATTTATAACTTTTAAATTACGCAATTTTGTTCACTCCGTTTGCATATTTTAAGCAAGGCAAAATTTAATTTGTGTAAAGTATTTTTTCTTATGTGTTCCCTTTGCACCTATACCAAAATAGTTGTCAGAAAATATATGGCTATTGTCATTGTAAAACATCGTTTAAGTTGTTTTTGGCTACTTACATGCCCGTAAAAAGTAACTGAGAGTTTATTCCTAGTTCTTCTTTCCCAATTTACTCCCTTGACTTGCGAATTGGTAAGAATCAATTTATGACGTTCATAAGTGTACTTGGTTATCTATGTGAATAAAGTTATTTTGAGTTTGAGTTGAGTTTGAGTTTGACTCACTAAAGCCACGTACCGAGATTATATGTACCAGTTTTCCTAGAGCTACAGTTATGCACAATATAAACCCGAGTAAATATTAGCTCTGGGCCTTATCGAATTTTCATTTAGACTTAGGATAAGATTCAGGGTCCATCGTTAGACTTAAACCCCTCATTTGAGACCGTTTTTAATACTTAACACTAATTCTAGATTCTGAATCTAATCCTAACATTCATAAAGTGATAAGCTATTTCTCGTTTTCATAGAAAACTAATTTATTAGCCGTTTCAAGTTTTACAAGTTGAGACGAGTAAATCATATATGATATTTTACTTAGCTGACTTCGCACGCTAAAAAGGCGGCAGAAGAAGCATCGAAAAGTGTTCAGGAAGCGTCGAAATCTGCGCTGGAAGCGAGCAAAACAGCAACCGCGGTTAGCAAAAATACCTTTGAAGATCTTACGTATGTTGGAAAGTCGACTTTGGGGGATTTAACTAAGAGTGCAAAGGAAGTTGCGGCAAAGAAAGGCTTGCTTAAGGTCAGTGAATCGTTCCTTCAAAGTATCTTCGGACTAAAGTAATTCGGCATACTTATTTTAAAATAAATTTCTTTAAATTTAATAAAAATCCGAATCTTGTTACTAATACTATGAACATTCTGCTATTGTAATTATTGCCGGTTTCCTCACGATGTTTTCCTTCACCATTCGAGCGAATGTAAAATGCGAATATAGAAAGAAAGTCTGTTGGTGCTCAACCAGAGATCGAACCTACGACCTCAGGGATGGTCGCGCACTGAATCCCATTAGCCTACAGTGTAAATAAATAATATTTTTAGGGCGAAAGCCAGGACGGTTCTGGTCCAATGGGTCGGCGGGAGTCAGGTGCTCTACAAACAACAACTCTGCTACAAACAACGCATAGAGATTTCTTCTCCAACATAAGTTCAGATTTAAATGGACTTGCCGCTTCCACCTCTAGCATGTTTAGTGATTTCTTTGGATCAAAAGGTATTTCAATTATTTTTATTTTAAAGCATTTAACTTAAATTCTTTATTCGAAATTATTTTGTAAGATTTAACAAAGATTAACGACATAAAAACATTGATTCGATTTTTTTTTATAAAACCTAAACATAACAATCTAATATACAGTATTTACATTTTTCTTAACCTTCATAGTCATAATAATTATAATTGAAAATTAATAAATAAAAAACTAACGATTAAATATCGCAATACAGCGAGGAATTCCTGCTAGCCTTACAGGTACACTGCCACAGGGACCGAACATTTAAAATTTTATTTTTTTAATTCTTATTAGAATTTTCATTATAATCTTTCTGAATCATTTTTACTTTTATGAGTTTTATGTGTATGTAGAGTTAAGTGTTATCTGTATGATTCTGCTCGTGGTATCTTTTCTTATTTTATCAAAAGCCACGATCTTTGAAAGAGTCAGATGTAGAAACTCTGTCTCTTTCTATCTTTGTTTAAAGGATTTTCCTTGTATATTAAAGCTTTATTTGTACTTAACTAATAAGTAAAATTTTTTATGATTTTATAAACGAAAGTCCAGAAAGATTAATTTTAGTCCTTCGAGACGGATTTTAAAGGACTTTAGGTTTTTTTTACCATTTTCCTATAATTTATACGTTCAAACCGAACATTATAAATTATAGGAAAATGGTAAATAGGAAAATAATACAATAGTATGTCATAAATGGTTATCATTATTACAGGAAAACCAGTAAAGCCTCCCGAACCGACAGGTACGCATTTGTCAGCAAACTTTGGTCCGTTCTCGCAAGGTGCCAGGGGCTTAGTACAGCGCTCGCCCTTAATTCGTCACTCTGCGCCTACTTCACCTGCGCAAGCGCAGCCCCCTAGGTCGCCTAATACTGAAAACCAGGCTTTCCTTAATGACGTAAGTTTACTTTACAAATTTTATATATTCATCAAAATTTTAAATCTTATTCTTATTTTACTTTTATAATAAATAAATGTAGTGTACTCATAAGTCTCTGTCTTGATTTAATATGATAACCTATGATACGATAAAGGAATTGATATTTTTATATATTTTTTACAAACTCGGAAACTAACATTGAATTCAAGACTCAACAAGATTCCTTTTTAGGTATATTTCAAGAGGCAAAAGTTTTATAAAAATCGGTTAAGTATATGAGACATCCATGGAAATAATTAAAAAGCCTTGGCATTTGAGTAATTTTGTTTGATTTGGTTTATCTAAAATACTTCCTTTACATTTTTTTTACAAAAGTAAAACTGTCTATCAAATAACGAGATTTATTTCTAGTTGATTCAACACGTCTTAGAAGGCGAAGGCGTTGGATGGCTGAAACTAAACCGTCTAAAGAAACTGATGGAAGACGAGTCATATAGAAATATGGTGCTAAGCAAACTCAATCGGAATATTAACCGGAAGACCACGCCCACGGATAAAGTGGAAGATGTGGTAAGATCATCAACTTCTATGCATGTTTAATGTTCTTTGGCCTAGTACCAACGGAAACTTAACAGAATTTAAGAGCGTACCAATTATATTATTACTTAACATCATATATATATATTTCTGTATTGCGAGACTTATTCGTTGAGCTAGGGAAGCACCACCTCTAGGGTCACGGTACTATCGACCACGCTGCATAAATCATTAATTGCCTGTGTACTTGAACCCCACGGCCCAAAAGTCTCTACTCCAAAGAGTACAAAATTGAAGTTAGAGAAGACTTATGTTTGAGCCGTTTCTTTTTTATCGTCTGCGTCTGGGTCTGCGGTCACCCTAAATTTTTGCTTGTATTGTCCGAGCGAGGTGAGACTGGAAAAAATAAACTTGTAAATATTTTTTTTCTACTAAACAGCGAATTAAACCAAAAAAATGTAGTAGTAATCATACCAATCAAATATATATATATATATAATAATATTTGATTGGTATGATTACTACTACATTTTTTTTGGTTTATATATATTTGATATATATATATATATATATATATATATATATTTCATTGGTATGATTACTACTACATTTTTTTTTGGTTTAATTCGCTGTTTAGTAGAAAATTTGTTTAATACGGTTGATCAAAAAGTGGCGTGTTGCAGGGACGTATAGCGTTCCGGATGTCGGCTATTACATACTCGTGCTTTTTCTTTACCACTGTCAAAATAATGTCTATTAAAAAGAAAAAAACAACCGCGATTTACTAATAAATAACTAAAGAAAATCATAGAAGTTTTTATGATTCATGCTAATATTTCTAAAAAGAAGCTACTAATTTGTTTCAATACCAGATTTAATGATTTGATTCAATGAGCACTTGTAATTAGAAGAGCGAGTTTGCTTATCTGGCCGAAGCCGCGTACAGATTATTTGAAGAAATCTATTAGGTATGAGGGTGTGCAATTATTTAATCAATTACCATCTCAAATTCGCAATATTGGAGTGTTTGACAAATTCAAAAAGGCAGTAAAGATACATGTTAGAATGAACATAGTTGACTAAAATTGTGACGGCTAATGGCGACGTGTATCTCGCTCGTATATATACATATTAATATTAAGTTTCTCTTGTAAATAAAATATTTCTGTTTTGTAATGAGAAATAAAGTTCTTTAAACATAATTAAATATACTATACTTAAAAAAATACTTACATTTACATTATTTATATTATTTATATTATTCAAAATTAAAATTATGTATAATATAATGGATTAGACAAAAATGACCATTGTTAACAGTTTGTGAGCAAACCAGTGTGGAAAGGGATGTTGAAAGTGCTTCAAGCCGTGATTCATGGGTTAGAATTCACGTACTCCAATTTCGGATTGGGCGGGATGGCATCAGTGTTCCAGCTGACAGAAATGGCTCATACGCACTACTGGAGCAAGGAAGTGGCTGGATTGGAGCAAGGCGGAATGGGAGGGTCGTCTCTTACTGATTATCGACAGGATCTGGATACGCCTTCGACACCATCTTCGAGAAAAAGCTCGCAATCTGGTAACTAATTACATTATTACAATTAATTTTATTATTCAATTAAAATAGCAGTCTACAGGAGCACAGTATATTTAATATGTTAGTAGATATATTTTATAATAATAATTATTTATATAATATTATATGGCAGTATTTCAATTTCCCCAATAGTACATAATAAGACAGAAATGTACTCCCGTAATATAATATAATAAATAAAAATCATCAATATATTATAATTATTACTAGCCAATTACAGATTGTTACTTTGTTATAAATATTGTGAAGTACCTACATTGAAATTGAAACCAAAAATGAAAAATACAATACTTTATTTATTTACCTTATAATTCAACTACTGTTGCACAAGAAGAATACTTTTCGTTTTAGCATAGGACTGATTAAAAATGATTCAAGAAACATTTGCTGGGGCCAATGTCCATATGGCAAGATTTGAGACTTGATAATTAGAAAGTAATACAAATTAAAATAAAAGTGTGTGTATTCTTATGTACACGCGTTCGACGTTATAATTCTTTAGCGTATGGAAAAATAACTAAAAAGCAGTAGTAATTAACGATAAATAATAAAATTAACCAAAAAGATTTTATTAATTAAATAAATTATTAGTAAATCACCGTCACCGTCGTATATGAAATTGATTTAAAAATACCAAAATAATATTTATTTATTCACACTTTTTAATTGTACTGTTACGAAACACGTGTTCTCAATATAAAAATACTAGAATATACAACTTGAACATTGTTATCGATTTCCATGCCTCCTAGACCTAACTTAACGATGTAAAATTTAATTTGTGCGCGCGCATCGTATAAATTCACTCTCATCATTTTTCTCTATCGCGCCAAAAGATGTATAACTTCAAAAAATTGGTCCTTGTGGCACCTTACCTTACCTTATGTGCGTACCTTATTGATTGAACGAGTAACGCACCAGCTGGGTCACCGGTACTTTCTACCAGGAGCAGACTTAAATCTTATATTAGAACCTGTGTACTTGAACCCCACGGCCCAATAGTCTCCACTCCAAGGATAACAAAATTCAAGTTGAAAGAAAGACTTAGTATAATATTGTTAGTCACTTAACAAATACATATATGGGGTCTAAATTTCAACAACGTTTCGGTGTGTCGCACAATTCCAAAAGCTGTTAGAACTAGATAATAATATGAAGGTTGTATATATTGCATCATATGTTCAATGTAAATATTCCAAATATTTCATCCAGATATGCCAGTGCTTAACTACCCAGAAATGGATCCAAATGACGCCCAGACAACAACAGAAATGTTCAAGGACATGTTGAATTCAAAGAGAAATCTTCTTTTCAGCAAATTAACTTCGTATGATTCCGACGTAAGTATTATATATATTATCGCATGATGTGTGTGTTAAGTTAGCATGGCTTGATTTCTATTACCCATTACGTCTAATATCACTTAAATTTATAAGCTTAAAATAAATTTAAAACAAAAATTGTTGATTTTTTTTAAAAAAGCTTCTAAATTTAAGGATTCGAGTCGGTAATCAAGTACTAAAACTCTTCTTAAACTTAAATTTTCACCTAACCGACTCATGTATAAAATACAAATGTAGGATTATATACTTATAAAGATGTTAGTACATTTGCATGGACATGTCATTGTTGACCATGCACTGGATACCAGTGCGTATATAAAGGTGTTTAATTGGCGACAGGTGCAATCAGAGTGCTCGGTGGGCGAAGGCTCTATCACGACCAACAGAGTTCTTCACGAACATCAATTTAAATCAAATCGCTCTGATACTGATGTCATGTATCTTGATGTAAGTCGTCACGCTATCGTCGCTTTCGATGTGAGACACCTCTCAACTGGAAAATTATTAATGTAGGAAACATCGTATAAGATGTCAGTGATGCCAACTTCGGGATTTTTCCCACGAATTTAGGGGGAATGTGCAGGGGGAAGTTTTAGTTTTTTTTTATGCATTAGGGGAAAAAACGTGCACACCGTCACAAAAACCCGACACCTTGAAATTATTAGATATATTTTAGTTTATTCCCTGTTTAGTGTCGTTTTTAAAGGCGAAAGAATTTTTTTTGAAAATATTTCATCTTGTTACTTCATAACTTCTAACGCCTGCACATACATAAATACACACACGGGTGTTTTTAGTGGGATTTTTAGGGGGTACTTTATTCATTTAAAAACGCACGTTTCTTTACAGCCTCGAATCAACAAATTATCCAAGATATAGCTGAAGTTCGAAATAACAGCTTTTTTATACCTAAATATATTTTTAATACATATTTCAATAGTATTTGTAGTTGGTCCTAGGGAGTATTATTTTAACCTAGCCTAAACCCTTTTGGCTTCTACAGTGTTTAGATCTTATAAAAAATTCATTCATTTTTTATTTAATCATCAATAATTTAAGGTTAGGTCGTCCACGCTAACCATTATTTACGTACATACTATTATTTAACGTACTTCGGACTCGCTTATATTTACGGACTCCATGTGACCAACCGAACCACGGAATTTGACACTGGCATACTTTTCTCTAACGATCGTATAAGTAAAAATCTATTGCAATCTACATAGTTGAGAGATGTTATCTTCATAATCTTCGGCTTTCACATCTCACTTCTTTTCAAATGCGTGACATATCATTATCACCGCCTTGCTTATTGTCTATGTACAGTCATTATCATTATCATTAAAATTATACTTCCTAAATTCAGAATATCATCGTAGGTTCTTTTGAGCACATCTCTTTGTAATACGTATTAATGCAATTTCAATTTAAATCTATCTAAAGCATCTCCTCCTATCATTAGTACAAGTTACAAACGCAAAATGGTCTATGCACGTCTATTCATATAGCACAAGAGGAGTATAACTTATTTCATTAGCTATGTATTCACATCAAACAAATTATGGACTGTCCAAAATTTACTTAAGTATTGAAATTAAATTTGTATAACAAAACAAAAAATAAAATAACCAAGATAGTTCTCTCAGTTAAGGACACTGAGAGAACTATCTATACTTTAAACCTTAGTTTAAATAGGCATTTTGACTAAAGGCAAAACTTATAGAAAAAACAGTTTACGCAGGCCAGTCGCAGTGGAGGCAAGCCTAGAGCAGCGAGCGTTTTCTCTTCGAAGTCTGGTACAACCATTAAGGCACCTGTTGGAGTACCAACTACTTCTCCTCTTACGTCTCCTGATACAGCTCGAACATATTTATACCAGGGGCTGATAGGTACGCCATCCTAATTTTACAAATATTATTTCATTTAAACTTTCTTTTGTTTTATTGTACAACGATTATACATATTTTTGACAGATGTAGTAGATTTTTATACAACTTGTAAGGTTTACAATGCTAGCCAGCCAAGCCAGTGTTGCCAACAAAACACAAAGCAGCACTGCAATGAACAAGTTCGTGCTTCTTTTTCCGCACAGACTATCAAAGAGTATATTTATCTTTGTATCAACGTTCATAATCATGTAATCATGGAATGAGAAATCAAATGAAATTAAATCGAAAATCATGTATTTATATAGGTAACATAATATACACTTATGAACGTCAAAAAAAAGGAACATACAATTAATGCTTCTAATTTTACATTTACTGCCAGTTCTCAAATCAAGGGCGTAGAACGGAAGGGAAGAACTGGCATTACACTCTCCGCCACTCTTTTTAATCGCCAAGTTTTTTCTTTTACATAACCTTTGTAAGGAGCTGCAACCATTACACCATGTTCCATATGACATCTTGAGTAATAAAGCATAATAAAATAATTAAAAACAAAGAGTTGTCCTCTATGAGCAGGAGGCATGGTGAAATAGGAGCATGCACTTACCTACTCGTGAGAACAACACGTAGTAGAGACACGAGTTATTTATGAATAATCCATTGTTGTACAGGTAAAGAGAGATCAAACCTATGGGACCAAATGCAATTTTGGGAGGACGCATTCCTCGACGCTGTTAGCCAAGAACGCGATATGATAGGAATGGACCAGGGCGCGAATGAAATGATGGAACGTTACAAATGCTTAAGTGAAACAGAGAGGAAGAGATTGGAACATGAAGAGGATAGATTGTTATCAACGGCTCTGTATAATTTGACAGCTGCTATGGTTTTGTTTGGCGTTGAAGCCGACATTGTGAGGAATAAAGTGCGAAGGCTGCTGGCTAAAAGTCATATTGGTCTGATTTATAGCCAGGAAGTCAATCATCTCCTGGATGTGGTGCATAATTTGGTATGCTTTTTTATAATTATCTAAAAAGAAAGTAATGATTTGTTGGCCTCCAAATGTTTCCGATGTTATACAATTGTTGAAGTCAAATAATTTTAATGAAACATTTCTTTGATATAATAAAAAGATACAGTATACAATAAGCCGGAACCTTTTTATGGTCTGGACCGATATACACATCTGTTTCGTGATCAATTGTTTTTGTAAAAGGCCAGGTTTTGTAAAAGGCCTTTTGTGCCTGACACACTCTATGGATATGCCGCTCTCCGGCGTTTACATGAGTGAGTGTTAAAAGCGCAAAACAAAGTCCATTAATGCATTAAAAAATATTTAATTTATTTAAAAAATACAATACTTCTCTATCTGACATATTTTGAATCAACTATATTTTTAAAACAAGTTTGTTACGGCAACTTATTGTATACCAGTATATACATAATTCACATCCCGCTCCTCTTCACAATGGGCCATTTTGGACGGCTAACAGCAATCACATTAGTGTAGAGGGCACACATTTGGCGATAATGACACTTGGCGAAGTGCTTAAATAACTTCTGCGTGTAGTTAATGTTTTTGATCGGCCATCATCGGCGATGTTTGTACGCAATCGGCGATGATGACTCAGTACGTAGTTGTACGTACAGTATAGATATATTTTTGCGATATATGAATAAAGCATTTAATATATTTGAATTTCAGCACGGCAATGATATAGAGTTGAAAGCTTTGGGCTCGCGTCAGGCCCGTCGTGCCTCGTTCACAGTGCACGAACGAGACGCCAGTGGGCCATTGCGTTTTATGGAGGTGCGCACTGACGGCCTGGTACTGCGGTCAACGCAAGGTAAGTCTATCTTGGTATATGTCTTATCTATCTCGGTACTTTTATTAAACATGCACGGGAAGCACGGCTGTTCATTTTGTTCATCCAGGTCTTCTTAGTTTTATATTTTTGGCAATAAATCGTCAGAGTTACGCTCCGAAAAAATGGCCAAATGTAGGCTCTGGGCATTAGGTACAATACATTACATTTAGGTTAGTGGTATAGAGGAAAAATAAACTCTTTTTTAAAAATTTAGATATTACATACATAGATAAAACTTAGCCTGTAACTAATATAATTTTTATCAAAATTACATGTCATGATTTATTTTAATTTTCGAGAAATTTAAAGTCAAACTTGCAATGCAAATATCGAATTCATACACAACATCCGGTCAACAACTGATCAACTTCCGGAAGTTGACATAAAAATACTTAACAATTAGCTAGCAATATGATTCCTTTTTATGAAAAACCCGTCTCTCTGGAATAATAAAGATTTCAATATTAATTCCAGGTACAATAATAGAAAGATGGTGGTACGAGCGACTAGTAAATATGACATATAGTCCAAAAATTCGCATCTTATGTCTATGGAGGAAGAATGGTGGACAAACACAGTTACATAAATATTATACGAAAAAGGTGGGTGGTACGACAGTTTTTGCCGCGTAGCACTATGTAGAACGATTTTTCAACAGGGTCCTTTATAAACGTAAAAAGCCGGCAACGTACTTGCGAGCCTTCTGGCGATGTGAGTGTACATGAGTATCACTTACAATCGGGTAAGCCTCCTGAATATTTGCCCTCCCCTTATATTTAAAAAGGTTTTGCTGAATAGCTCTTTTTAACGTTCAAAATACCACCAATCGTACAGTCCTATTTCCTGCAGAGAAAAATCTATCTATAATACCATGAGCTTGTATTGTGAGCCTATTCATGCCATGACGTGGAATACTCCAGCCAGTTTAGATCTACGCAATCTTAGATTTCGTTTATAAAATTTGCATGAAAATTCGTTCACAGTGCAAAGCACTGTACTACAGTATTAAGGAGGCAATGGAGAAGAGTGGGCGGAAACAGGAAGCAGCGGAACTGGGAGGAGAGTTTCCGGTTCAAGACTGCGCTTCAGGAGAGGGGGGACTCATACAGGTCTATCGCAGTCTTGTTTTATTCTCGTTTCTATCAATTTTATATTACAACATTCGTTTATGAAAAATTAACGTCATGAGAGACAAATTCTTAAAATTTATCAGCCATTTTCTTGGCTTTATTATGAACAGTGCTTCCACGAGAGATACAACATTAATTAGTTAGGACCTACATAGAAAATACATTTTCCTAGATATATTTAACAAAGTATATTGACACATTCAAGGTTTGCATGGAAGGCGTCGGGCTACTGTTTCATCATAGCAAGGTATGTAGCTTTTTTACTCACATCTAAATCTGTTGTCTGCTTTTTTAATATAATACCTATATACAGTACATTGTAAGGTAAGAATTTAATCGTCAATGTTTTCGCTTTTGGGAGTCTTTGAATTTTTCATTGAATATCGTCGACAAAATGCTATGGACACAGCCCGCGATGGCTTCTCTATAACTATACTCTAAGCATTGCAAATCTGCAAACTTAATTAGATGAAACCAGATTAGACGTTAGACCCATTGTATATCGAGACCATGCAAGGACCACTCAAACTTTCCAATTCTCATTCTCCTAAACTGATCCTACGAAACTCTGATGTCCACAAAAGAACGACTAAATTTTTTTATATAACGCAGCTTTGCTAAATAATTTTTGTATTTTCTATTACTATTTCGATGTAATAGCTAGTCATTTGTTTATTTTATTTACATTTTAAGGTTAACCGTTGTCCGATTTACATATGATTTGTGCATGTGCTATCTGTCTGCATCATCCCGCTGCGGCGCTCCGCTAGGAACTTTTGAGATGGTCCTTGAGTAGCTCGGCCCTCAACTAATATAAATTTTTTGTTCTCTCTGCGGACCCGCTGCCGGCGCCTGAAGGATTTCGAGGTACACAGTGGTTTAGAAGCCGGTCGGTAGCCATAGACCGTCCGAGCTCGTAGGGCTTTACTTGTAGTTTGAGGCTTTCAATTGTTTTAGCCGATAGCGTTGTTTAGTTACCCGAGTGCGGCTGGCCTCGCGCCGTCGTGCATGCACTTTCGCCCTTTTTGTTCATACGCACCCGATAGCTTGCATTCACGGATCGTCCGGCGTCCGTCAGATCCGTCATTCGCCCGAGGTTAGTCTCCGGAGGCCGTAGCGAAAGCCGTGACGAGGTCAGTCGTAGAGCATTGCCATCTCACAAGTTCTGAGTTCTGCCTTCAGCCCTGGCACCGCGCTCTCGCTCACCGCACCTCACACTTCGAGACTTGGGTCCGTATTCCACCATACGGCTCGATCACTTCGATGTTTATGGAAAACGGATCTTAGTTTCCGGTTCACCGATGTCACACTGGTGATATGGGCGAATCGCGTTCTTGCTGATGTTGCAGCTATTTATTTTATGACAATATCTGTATGGCTAATTTTATATTTATTTATAGCTAATTAATGGTTTGTCAGCATGTTAGCATTGTAGATTTGTAGTGTTTTTGCATTTTTGTTCCCAGCTTTAGAGTTCAAACGGAAATTGTTTTTGGCTCGCACAGTCCTTTTGGCTTAACGCATGTACTATGTACGCTAAGAACAATTTTGTGTCAGAACTATACTGAAGTAGTGTTAAATGATAACAGTAGATACAATTAGTGATGTTATAAATTATCTTTCAGTTCTTTGTGAGGCTGGATCACATCCGAAAGTGCTTCACACAGAACGGAGGTATCTTCGTTTTAGAAGAATTCAGTAAGTATCAATACCTCAAGTATTATTCTTAAAAAGCCGACAACGCACTCGCGAGCCCTCTGGTATTGATAGTGTTCATTTGGGCGGTGGTACATAACATCAGGTGAGCCTCCTGCCGTTTGCCCCCCTGTTCTATAAAAAAAATTCTAATATTTTTATTTATCGAAACAAACAAAGAAACAACTTTGAATGATATATTATAGTGAATATATTTGTAATAAATCTACTAATCGAAGATTCTAAATCAAATATAAATTTACCAATAGCATCTCTGGTTAAACTGATTAACCGCGGCAAACGTGGTTAAATTCTAATTTTGTTTGTCACTGAAAACGTTATAATGAAAATTTGTAAATAATCAAAATAAGTAAACGTTATAATAGAAATACTTTTACAGATCCCAAGACAAGGCAAATAACTCAAAGAAAGTACAAATCAGTAATGGTAAGCATTATTTCATTGATGATCACAGTTAGATTAATTTTTTAATTATCTTGATTTTTTCTGTTTAATTTTGGCTGTCCGTTGCTTTAGAATATAATTTTTATTTTTATTCATAAATATGATAGAAATGTGTGCGCTAAATAATACAATTTATTCTCGTTTAGAATCCTATGAAAGTCTTAAATTTCCTAATTTTAATTAATTCCGGTGACATTGATGACTACTTTACTTTTTTACGGTCCTTTCGACAATACTGTTTGACAGCTGAAACGACTTCTATTTAAAAAAAAAAACTTGATTGTTTATTATTATATCCATTGTTGCCTAAGTATTTTGTGTTTGCATTATCACTGTTTATTGAACACTCCTTGTAGCACTGATAAATATATTGTTGTAGGCAGAAAAAGTAGTGCTTGATCTTCATCGTATCTTCTCCATTTGGCTTTGTCGGTATTATCTGTATGTTCGCGAAACTGAATCGACATACGCACCCTATGTTTCATGATGTATGTAATTTTTTATATGTTTTTTTCTTTTATTTTTTTACGCTTGTTGCTAACGGGTGTTGACAATTTAGATAGAATGACAATTCGAGGTAATTAAGTGTTCAGATTTTTTCCAAAATATGATTGTTATAATCTTTATAAACATATCAGATTATTTAAAAGAAATATGCTATTAACAGATGACGCAAAAAAATTTAATTCCTATTTTTTTTTTAACTTATGTTTACATATATTGTCATACATATTAGATAAAAGATTTTATAAAATTTTAACAGTAGAATTCGTAATATGTATGATGTTGTAGACTTAATAAATAAAAATAAAAAAAAATAAGCAAAAAAAAATACTGTAGTTTTTTAAATGTGGTTACTTTTCAAAAATAATTTTATTGTTTTGAATTAGATTATTTTTTTAAATAACTTAATTATTATCTTACTTAAACTGTTCGGTATTATCATTCGTGTTGCAGGCACTATTCACGTAGTGCCGTGTTTGGTGTTAAAAACTATCTAAATTAGTCAATCCCATAACTCATTTCGCCTGCGCACACGCTTCCAGATTATCCTTTACTCGCTACAACTTATAGTTAAATATCTTCTATAAAAATTTCAGGCGGACCAAATTTGTTACGCAGTTCTGTGCGTGTTCTCATATTTCGCAGCGGGGCAGGAGCAGAAAAAGGCGATTCTGGAGCAAGCTGCGAAGATACCGCCTTCACCACAGCATCTACCTGGTGCCTCCCAACAGGTAACATTATTGTCATGATTGGTAAATTTAAATTTTATTTGTTTGTTTCAATTAAATTGTTAGTGAAATTCTCAGAAACTTGATTTTGGCTCGAAGAATATTTACTTTTCTACTATACTTCATCTGGGTAGAATTATGCAAACTACACAAAATTTGAGACATTATTAATAATACCAGTATTCATAGGTAAATTAAGACGTATTATTTTTACTTCGATGCGTTATGTCAATATAGCTGCTGTTATGACAGACTAGACGACAGACAGGGCTATCTTCTTCAGGGAGTCTTAATTTATAATGGAAACTATCAAAAAAAGTCATAAATATATTACATGGTTTTATTTTCCAGCATATAACCGGCTTTTATCGCAGCCATCCTGTGTTTATTCTTTGCTTAATTACGAGATTTAATTAAAATACAATCAAACGCTATCTGATCCAGTTATATTTCTCTTCTATCTTTTAACTATAACTCGTTATGTTTGTTTAATGAACTTTATATCTCATAAATCTATGTTTACTATATCTTTAATACCTTTTTGCATTTGTCAAACGCACTAATATTGCGAATTTGAGATTGTAATTGAGTAAATAATTGTACACCCGCATTCCCAATAGACTTCTTTATTAACTTGTACGCGGCTTCGGCAAGATATTGCGTGTAGTTTTGTATTTGAATTTTTTTTTGAGTTGGTTCAGAGAACTTGTTGGTGAGGACAACACTGCTGACTTGAATTCTTATGTATCCGACTATGTCTAAAGTCCGAACGTGCACCAATGGACTGTTTATGTACGCATAAAACACTCGGAACGTATGGAGAATGAAAACTTCGTGGCGTGGAGTCCCAAATGGCGTTGGCAGGCAAATAAGATTGCTCAAATACTTGATCACGAGATTACTACTTTTTACTTCACTTAAACGGATGTAGTGTCACTGTATAAGTATAATTTAATCTAATTCTTATCAATGAAATTCCAGAAGCCCGAATCAGATAGTCGAGAGAAGTTTTCAAGGGATTCAGAAGGAAGTCGTGATCGTCCACGTGTGCCTCCCGACAGGCAGACCTCACGGACACTTCCTGAACGGCCTCATCCGGCTGAATTTAAGCCTGAAAGAACTGATAGGCCTCCAGACCGGAATTACCCTGAAAAGGCCTCTGATAAGTCTTACCAAACTCAAAGGACTCTACCGGAAAGGCCTGACGCTAAATCTGTAAGTCGGACCTATTTCAAAGTTTACAAACCTTTTCTGTGTCAATTTCCACCTGATTTTTTTATGTTAATTTTTTTTTGTACTACTAAGAAACTTAAATGATAGGTTTTAAGAATTACGTGGAAATTGTTAACTAAACTCAGTAAGTAAATTTTGAAAACATATCATGAAAATCTTTTATTCAATCTATTTTCGATGAATAGTGCTTCTTGAAAAAATAACTGGGGGGCCCAACGTAGGCAAACTATATAATAGGTATTTTTATTAAATGGGGCAATTTGCTTAAGAATTAATATGTTTGTACGACAATTATTAACACACAAATAGCGCCATTGATATCTAAATCTATGTTCTTGTATTAGTTGCAATTTTAATTGGCAAATGGCAATTATTAGTTCACGAATAGAATTCTTGAAAAATTATTTGATATATACTTTTGTATCTTACTTAAAGTCCTATAATCCATAGATGGGGCAAAGGG
Organism: Pieris mannii; assembly: GCA_028984075.1. Lineage (NCBI taxonomy): Eukaryota > Metazoa > Arthropoda > Insecta > Lepidoptera > Pieridae > Pieris > Pieris mannii. Next base: position 6,562,466 of record CM054797.1, read on the forward strand.
CGTCCACAGTAAGTCTGCATATCGAGCTACGTCTTGAGACTATTCACCTGGCTCCAAGTCCTTCCGGTTCTCTTTGCCTCATCTTCAACTGTAGGCCGCCAGCATTGCTTGGAAGGCTACGCTTACACTTTCCTTTCATGCACCAATCTAGCATATGCCATGGAATATAATTCAATCTGCTGGCTAATCGAGGTTTCTCGCCGGCATCCCAAAATTGCTCGTTAGAGGTCTTCTCAGGCCGGTAGACACCCAGTACATGGAGAAGGCAGCGGTTGACGAAGCTGGTGCGAGATGTCGTTAGTGACCTAAGTTTGTATCTACTTATAAGTTTTTTTTTTCATATTGTACAGGATTTCGTGACATCCCGTGTGGGACAGATTGAAAGTATAGAAAGGAGAGGCGAAGTTAGGGAAAGCCCCGAAAGAGACGGCAACAATATTCGCAAGGAGAGTGAACGAGATAGAGTGCATCGCACGGAGAGCCTTCCCCCTCGCCGCCCCCCACCTCCGGCACCCCAACATCGACTAGCGAGAACTATGTCGCATTCTTCGCCGCCCAAAAATCATGATCCGCCGACGGTAAGAGAAAAAAATAATTATTATAGATTCTGTAAGGGATAGGACTAGTTGTTATAGTCAAAATCGTATTGAATTTCTCGATAGCTTGACGAAAGGGAGAAATACCCTAGGATTCTGAACATTTGGTCAATAACATATTAATAGGCTATTTGACAAGATTTTATCATTACAGATTTTTTTATTCGTGATTTCGGTTGTATGTAGTAAATTTTCAAATAAATCTCTAAAAAGCCCCGCAAAATCTATTGATATGTCAAAATTCTAGGAAAGACGCTAAGAACTTGCGGTTGGGTTCTAGATTCGCAGTTTTTATATGACAATTCATGCCTCTCATAACGCCTTTAAAGCCATGATACATTTAGATTACCTTCAATAACCCTTTTTACCAGTAGCGGATTTACAAATTTTCATAGGCTATGAAATTTGTCACGTCCAAGATTATGGCAAGTAAGCAAAGCTCTCATAATAATAGTACTTTAACCTTTTAATTTTTTAGGAATCCTTGAAAAAGCATTTCGTTTTCAAGCATAGACAATGTGTGGGAAATGTGTAAAAAAGTAAATAATTATTGTTGACGTAATCACAAAAAAATTTTAAAAGTCGAGACTACGTACGTAATACTTAATACCCCTAGAACTGACATGGGTTAGTTGGTTGGAAGAAGGATTTATACACTTTCTGCAATTTCGCTCTTTTAACTCATACAACGTGTGATCCAAGCGCGCAAAGGATGATTACTGTTTGGGCGGTTGAGCAGAAAATTCGGTATTCAAATCAGCCGCCATAAAAATCTGCCTAAGTCTCCAGCCTACTCAGCCTGCTGGTAAATCCGCCACTGCTTTTCATACAGTCAAATAGCCTATTAGAAAACATTTTTACAGGATATTTACAATCAAAAGTTAGGAGATTTAAGAACACTGCGCAACAAAACTAATAGTATAATTTAAAATGCAATCGTTCTCTTGTGAATATTGCGTATATACGCAGATACCACCACGTGTTGGGGCCAGTGTAGCGAGTGCGGGCCGCGGTGTACCGCCCGCGTTACCGCCCAGGCAAATGTCCGCCGGCGAATTCAACACCTCGCCCAAGTATGACCGAATACTCACGCCACTTATATACATGCTTTATTGAGTCGGCTTTGAGTATTTTTACATTAGATGGTGTATTTAGGGTCCAATGTTATGTTGCTATCTGCTTTTGTTTGCATTGTTTCTAGAACAAGCTTTTTGTCTGTTATTGCGATTATTGTTTATTAGAGGACATTTACTGCGGCAGACATGTTTCCTAAATTCCTTGTTCTTTCAAAGTGTCTTATAAAAGACTAGACGCCTTTGAAATAGTTTTGAATGTTTTACCCATTACGTTTAATATTTGTGTGAATGTTCTGTCTGTTTAAACATTAATATATTGACACTTTCTATAGTTCTGTTGACAGTTGTCCTTGAAAAATCACTTCCCTCCTAATCTGTGATCTGTTGTAATAACATATTCTATTAAACTGTATCGGAATTAAAATATTCATACAAATATTTTAGACATAATTGTAACGTCTCTTTTCATCACAGTGTAAATATAATTTGACAGAAGGAGAGGAAAAGGAGTTTTAGTTTTAGGAATTATGGAGAACCTGCCTTAGGAGTAGGTCGGAACTGGTGCCACTAGAGCTAACTTTGAAACTTCCTATAGCAATAGACGTTTCTATATGCAATGTGAACATTTATTTTAATATACGGATTGGTGATATTATGATGATGAAGCAAGCCATCGCGATTTTTACAGGGTTTTTTTCGTTTCACCGGTATTAGGTATAATCAAACAACAAAGTTATCACATTAATATAACAACTACTTCTATACCAGCAACTTTTTTTTATACTAACGTTAAATATTTAATAAAATCCCTTCTGGCTTATTTACTCGGTAAGATCTTTGTATATAATTCACAACAAATATAAAGATTAAGAAATACGTATTTTGCAAGCGCGTTTAAATTGGTGTATAGCGCGATCTATTGGTAAGTTGGTGAACTTTTTTGCGTAAATTCTAGCGTCAGTGCTGTAGGAGCTGTCACTTAAATTAAATGTGATATTATATAAAATCGGTTTCGTTGACTCTGTCATACGCTGTGATGGTAAGAGATATCTGAGTACTTTAGTTAAAACTGTGCACCTAAAGAATATTTATAAATGTTTAGTATAGAATTATTTATTTCATCGCACTCAGCCATACATTAATAGTAAATGTAAGGAATCAACCGGCCATCAAATACCTTTTTTTAAATATTTAATGATCGGCTCTGAGTGCGGTGTAAGATGTCGGTTAATCGTTAAATGTCAGTTCTCAACATTTGTAATATTTCCAGATCGTCACCACAGCGCCGGGCACCTACCCCTCAGCGGCAAGCGTCAACGTCAGGCTTCGCTCAGAGCAACCCCTTCGCAGCTCCCCCCCACCACGAGTTCGTCATTCCCCCTCGCCCCACTCGTCGCCCCTCCACAGACCGCACTTAGGACACTAATTTTGTATAAGTCTCTGTTCTTATACGTACGTACGCGTGATTCCAAGGCAAATAGACCGATTCCGATTGAAAAATATTCTTTAAATAAATATTCAAACTTGCAGCTTCAATTCCTCTAGTAGTCAAACGTCAAAATCGCGATAACATTTTTATGATCATTTTATTCGACTTTTGCGAACCCTTGCTTAAAACACGTTAGAATAAATAAAAGATGATCGTTGCCTAGCAACGCATTAGGGGAAGCAAAGATAATACTCCAGTTATCTTATTAGTGTATATTTTAAACGAGGAATAATATTTGTATGCTATCGGAATCGGTATATTTACTAAGTATAGACAATATTATTATATTTTACTTCAACATCCTTTGTCGTATGAGACTGACCATTCATAAAGCTTACAGATTCAAAGCAGGACTGATGGTGCATTGTAATATGCACTTTAATACTCAGCAATAAAGTCAACTTAAGAGTATCAATCAGTCCTGTCATATATGCCCTGTTCTGTTTAGTGTCGAATTTTGACAGTTGTCTAAAGACCTACGATTCAAAAATTGGGCCCGTATTCCTGAGTCAAACTCAATATGCTCTTTTACAATTTGTGTATTTTCCAGCTGAGTTAAGCTCGCCAAAACAGCCCGTGCTGAGCTGTAAAGGCCCTTAAGGCCAACAGCGACATTCCATGCAAAAAGAAATTACAATTTGTCAGTTTGACGATGCACAAAATTTACTGGGATCAAAACACCTACAATGTATCGCAAACAGCGCCGCTATTTTGTTATGTAATCCCGACTTTGTGTAGGTGTAGGTGTGTTGTAAAATAACGTAAGGAATTATTAACACCAGAGGTGCAAGCAAAACCATCGCCAAGAAGGTGCTTCAAGAAAAATCTTTATCACAAAGTTAAATGTTTTCTTATACCAAGCTGTTAATTTATAATTGTATTAACGTTAATTGCATAATGTCTGTGCCATTGCGACGCTCTTGAAGTGCGTCTAACTTTACCGAATAGTCGATATACCTTACCTAATATTCGATATACCTTACCGAATACGGGCTTAATATCTTGATTCAAAGTGTCAACCACACATACATAAAAGTATCAAGCAATATGTAGTTCCTATTCACACGCTCATCACCCCTTTATTTGCCATCATTCTAAATATACAGATACAATATTTTCATAGAAAATTATAATAGATTTCAAAGTATAGTATTTTAATAATTGAGAATTTGTGATTGCTGTTTTCGCTGATGTTAATAGATTGTAGACAAAATTACCACTTGACATACGAATTATAAAGCATTGTCCTGAAATAATAGATAATATCAAAAGTAATTTTGTTTAATTTTGTACCCTATACTTCTAAATGTATAAAAATTAACAAAGAATTGCCATGGATATAAGATAAATTCTGCATTGTTTATAGATGTTTGGTGTTTGGGCGTATGCGAGTCTATCTGTCGCAATATGGTATTTAAATCAGAGTTAATTGAATCTCTAGACACTTAATTAAAGTTCTATATTCAATCAAGTCGCTAAAGTTCCTTCAAGAGAAGTGAGTGAAAGAAACGTTGAACGACTTAGGTAGAGTTTCAAGATATTTGATTGGAAAAAAATGGATAAAGACATTGCTTGTGTTATAGTTATTTATAGGCGTAATGCCCTCTTGGGTGGTGTGGATGTTTGTCGATCTGAAGAGGAGAGAGTTTGAGAAGGCCACCTCTGCAAGGCATGTTCTACGCAACCCAAATTGAAGAACATACCTTGCTAAACTTGCCTTTATCAGATCGATGTAACGTCACCTCTATATTAGGGGTCTTGTAGTAAGTGTTACTTGTAAGAATTTAGCTTTTGAAGAGGACCAAAATATTTCATTATTTAGAAAAATGAATAGCCAATAAAATATATTTTTTGTTTTGTTTCTTTAATTAGAAAAATAAAACTTGCTTTGATGCAGATAGTAGTTGGTATATTTCCGGGTTCTGCCTTTGAGGCAGTACCCGGAAATATTTTGTCCGCCCAAGGGACAAACCTAAAAATCATGGCTGACCAAAACTAAAAAAAAAAGTTTGTACTCTATTCCCACTAAACAGGGCGTGCGGAGCCGAAAGCACTCACAGCCGAACTGATATCTCTAACCGTTTAAAAGTTAGCTTTCGCAAAACCGTAGCTCATTAACTTATCACCACCTTATCAGCTCCTATTTCCTGCACGAAATTCCCAGTCATTATTTAATGAATGCCTCAGTACTAATGCATCGCGTTATCTACTTTCCTACATTCACTAACCCAACCTATGGCTTTAAATGAAAAATAATAAATATATATTTAAAGTAACCTAACGTACGATTCTAAACAAATTATAATAAATATACCTAACCTTTAACACCACTACCTATAAATATAATTAGATGTAAGGGTTACATGGTAAAATAAAACATTTTTATTCCAGGTATTATTTTTTATTTATATGTTCATTATATTTCTATACAAATTTACTAGCACCATATCATTATTCACTGAGTCACATGTGAAATTTCTAAGCAAGTCTTCTAATGTCATCCCCCTGAACTTGTAATATAAATATACCAAACAGTACTCTCCACACACCGCTGATAGATAATCTTGAACCGTAACGCTATTGTACCTCCACATGCAAGAATTCCTCCTTAAAAACCCTTCTATTGCCTCAATAGGTTTACGTCCAAATGAATCAAAATATTCACCAACTCTTTCGACGCTTATATGTATAGCCACCCAATGAGACCCCGGCTGTGAATCAGGGTCAAGATTGCATATTATAAATGCTGGCACCTGAGCATAAATTGGCAATCGATTTGAAGGATATACGTTGCTTTGGAGGCTGGGATGTATCATACGAAGACTCATTTGCACTTCTAGTGTGTTCATACTTTAATACGCGTTTACTCAGCTACTCTTTTGCTCTTTAACTGACTACATTTCTAACTATCAATTCATATACAAGTAATGAGGTGAATAAAAACCATGTCATATTCGTTTAGGTTATATTTTATTATTCTTAATATCATAATTACATAAGTGATTGCTTAATTACTATAATCCACACATACATTTCTGTTCTTATCTATTTCTATAATATTTGAAAACTCTGCGTAAACTACACAGTTAATAGTTTCAGTCAATGCGCTCTCGAATCTTACTTCCATTCTTACACTACCATGGCGAACAAGATTCCAATGCACATTAGAGTTAGCCGACAAGTCAGGTGTTAAATCAAAAGCTAGTAAACAGTATCCATTTGAATATTGCTCCCTCGATATTCCATTACCTTCGTTAAGAAAATGTATACCGGTGCCTGAGTACAGGGTGTGGTATGCGCTCGTAAATACATCGTTTGGAAATGATGGTTGTAACGATTTTGAAGGTATCTGTTGACCATCTATATATAGGCTAAATGAGCAAATACCAAAATTTTCAAAGTTGAAAGGATTTTTAACATAACTACCGTTGAATGCTGTATTATTCACAAAACATATTCTATAAAATACTTCAAAAAGTAATGCAGCTAAATAAAAACCGTGTCATATTCGCATATATATATTTTATTGTTCCTAACAATTACATGACGTGATTGCTTAACTACTACACATTTCTGTTCTTATCTATTTCAAAAATGTTTTAAAGAATGCATTGTCCATTAAGATTGCAAAGGGTTTTAGAGTGCCCTTTGTATTTCTTACGCACATTTTACTGATAGGCATGGATACAAGTGGTATATTTTACCAAACAAAATCGATAAGTTACCTATAGGTCATTACAAATTCTTTTGTATGTAATTAAGTTAATCATTAATAAATTCATAATCAATAAATTTTTATTTTACATGTATTATGTATATACGTATACATTAATATTGTGATATTACACTTACATTTTTCTGTATATACCATATAAATATCAACCATTTTTAAAATATCAACTTAGTTTTACTCCTTTCCCTGATGAAGACAGAAGTCAAAAAATAATGATTCATTTTATTCATCCCTTTGCTGCCATCGTAGCAGGACCGAGTGGGTGTGGAAAATCTAACTTTGTTGCAAATTTCATTAAGCATAAAAATAGTATATGTAATGAGATTTTTTTGGAAATTACATGGTGTTATGATGAAATGCAACCGCTATATAATATACCCGGTGTAAATTACCACCAAGGACTACCGGAATATCATATGTTTGATGGTAAAAATCCACATTTGATTATAATAGATGACTTAATGAGGGAATCTGATGGGCGAGTTGTTGATATATTTACAAAAGGCAGTCATCATAGAAATTTGAGTGTTTTTTACATAACCCAAAACTTATTTCATCAAGGAAGAGGACAGCGCGACATTTCACTTAATTCCAGTTATATTATTTATTTTAAAAATCCCCGTGACAAAACACAAATACGATTTCTAGCTAGACAAGTTTCCCCGGAAGACACGAAGTTTATCGAAGATTCATATACCGATGCTACTAAAGAAGCTCATGGTTATTTAATGATTGATTTGAAACAAAACACTGATGATGCTCGCCGCATAAAATCTAAAATATTTGAATCCCGTAATTTTTGTACAATATATGTTCCTATGAAAAGGTATAAATATCTTTGTAATCAGCCACTCTAAGTCAGTAATGAACCATGTATCAACGAATAACAACGCATAAGGAATTGTTATCAGCTTTACATAAATTAAAGCCCAAACATCGTAGGATATTATTGAAGTCTTGTAATAATCAAGAAATTAACTGTATTTGTGAATGTATTCACAATGTTTTACAAGGAAAAGTACCTTTAAAAGAGAATACAAAAACCAAATTAAAAAAAATTAAAAATATCTTACGTAATCTGATCAGTAAAGGTAAAAGTTTTGAATACAGGAAAAATATATTAATACAAAAAGGAGGGTCCTTTCTTCCAATAATTTTGGGTACAATTCTAAGCACCCTTGTAAGTTGTTTTAATAAATCACAATGAACACAAAAAAAATGCTTCTCGTTGAGCAAGACTTTATTGATAAACTGAAACATCAGAATGAAAATAAAGCAACACCGCAAAGTAGATTGGATTTAGAAATGGAAAAAATTATATCAAGTAAATTGGATGATCGCGAAAAATGGGCGCTTTATCTACAAATTTTACAAAGATACTTACATTACTCCAAGGAAGAACGTCAACCTCAAGAAATAACAATAACTGAAAAGGTAATAAATGATAATACTAACGAAAACCGTAACATCAATAATATAACTACTAGTGAAAATGAAAAAATGCTAAATGTTAAACAACCCTCAACGGGTGAAGACATCGCATATGGGTTACCACCTAAAGAAATATTAAAATTAATTCCTAAAACTTATATGAGGAGGGGTGAATTATTGATGGATACAATATTAAATAAAACAGATCAATTGCAATGGAATAATAATGGAACAGTTGTCATTAGTGGACAAGAGATACCAGGAAGTAATATTATAGATTTAGTGAATGACATCTTAAGACCCTCGAAGAGATCCGATCCAATCGGTTGGGAAATATTCGCCAAGTTTTTAAATGATATAAATACCCCACTAACATACATTGGTAATCTGAAAAGAATCAAATATATATCTAACCTTAAAAGTATAGATAAAACATTGATTCAAGAACCACAAACTGAGGTTTCTTCAACGCCAACTCAATCTAAATACATCAATAAATTGAGAAACAAAAGTGATTGGGAGAAATGGACCCCGTATTAGAGTTACATCGCATCTATTATGATATTTCACATCCAGCCGGTTACAGCAGTGTCAATAAGTTAACAAAAGCAATAAATGGAAAAATCTCAAAAAGTGATGTTTTGAAATGGTTGCAGTCTCAAGAAACATATACATTACATAAACCGGTTATAAAAAAATTCCCGCGTAATAAATATATTTTATCAAATATTAATGAATTGTGGCAAGCTGATTTAAGTGATTTAAGAACTTACATGCAATATAATGATGGATATAAATATATTTTGTGTGTTATTGACGCCTTTAGTAAGTGTGCTTATGTTAGAGCAATGAAAAAGAAGGATTCATACACAATAAAAACGTGTTTTACTAGCATCTTTGATGAAGCTAAAACTGTTCCTAGACATATTCAATCAGATAAGGGCACGGAATTTGTATCTAAGGATGTCAAAACTTATTTAAAAAGTAAAAATATAAATTATTACACTACAAATAATCCAGATATAAAAGCAAGTATAGTAGAACGATTTCAGAGAACATTGAAAATGAAAATGTGGCGTTATTTTACACATAAGAATACTTATCGCTATACAGATATTTTACAAGATTTGGTTAGTTCTTATAATCACAGTGTACACTCTAGTATCAAGATGAGACCATGTGATGTTAAAATGGAAAACATAATGGAAGTTTGGCGGAATTTATATTATGATGAAAAGACTTATATTTCAAGTTTAAACAAAGTACCTAAGTTTAACGTTGGTGACTATGTAAGAATTACAAAATACAAACATGTATTTCAAAAAGGTTATGAAAGTAATTGGAGTAATGAAATTTTTATCATTACTTCGATTATAGATTGTTCCCCGTGGGTTGTATACACTTTAAACGATTTAGACAATGAATCAATAACAGGAACTTTTTATGAGAAAGAACTACAAAAAATAACTTTTTCCCCCACTTCCGAATTTAAAATTGATAAAATCATCAGATCACGTAAAAGCGGTATTAGAAAGGAAGTATTAGTTAAATGGAAAGGATATCCTAACAAGTTTAATTCTTGGGTCTTACTATCGAATATTAAAAACCTGCAATGAAGGAAAGTTTTTATTTAACTTTACTCAGCAATAGTTCTACACAATATTTTCCGGGAAATATGACATCAAATTTTTCTACAAAACTACCTAAAGCCATTACATTAGAAGGAGAATGGATGGTAGGTATAGTTGAGTTTCAATATCCTTCTACTATGTTTTCCGTGCAAGAACATGAAAATATTATGTACATAAGTAAAAAAACTACCATCAATAACGAAGAGACCACACTGATGTATAAGAACCATATACCAGCCACCAACTATGATAATATACAAAATATTCTTCTAGCTTTAAATTCGAAAGAGAAAGTTAGTTTTCGCCAGGACACCGTGACAAAGTTTGTCTCTGCTGCAGTAAAGGATCCATCAATAATTTCATTATCTCTATCACCTAATTTGAGCTTTCAACTTGGATTTGAGCCAGATACCAATTTAGTAAATAATAATATCGGTAAACGCCCTGCTAATCTACATTTGGGGTTACCATCACAATTATTTGTGTATTGTGATATTATAGAACCACAAATTGTTGGTGATGTAATGACACCCCTATTGAGAATTATACCCTTAGATCCTGCTAAATACATATATGGTTCAAATAAAATGCATATATTTTCACCACCACATTATTTGCCGGTAATGAGAAGAGAATTTGATGTTATTGAGATAGATATAAGAACAACCACGGGAAATGCGGTACCATTTCAATACGGAACATCGTGTGTGAAACTTCATTTTAAAAAAATATAAACTATATTTCCTTTTTAAAATGTATACACCTCAAGATACATTTATATGTCCTTATGAACATTATTATTCGAAACAAGCTGGGTCTGGTATAAATGTAATCTACAAAGGAGCCTTACATCAACGTGGTCATGGTATCGGCAGTTTTCTTGGGGGGTTATTTCGAAGTGTGCTACCTTTACTCACTAGTGGTGCTAAGGTGATTGGAAAAGAAGCACTTAACGGCGGAATTGGGCTTTTGTCAGATGTTGTGGCTAGTCGTCCTATTAAAGAATCCATTAAAAATCGATTGAAAGAGGCTAGTTCTAACCTTAAACGCAAAGTTGATACCAAAATTGATAACCTTATGACTGGATCGGGTGTTAATAAAAGACGAAAATATTGTAATGAGCTCATTCGAGTTTCACCCCTCAACGTGAAAGGCACTCTGAAGAAAACAAGGAACAAAAATATTAATAATTCCAAGGATATATTTTCAAACTAATCATAATGTCATTTATTCATAATCATTCATGTGAGTGCGTTAAATCTGAATTGGATCTGTTTGCTCTTCCTTCCACACAAACAAGTATCGAATATGGACACTGGATACACTACAAACCAATTTCTTCATTAAGTGATGATGGACCCATCGAATTTCAAGTACCTGGTACTGGAGATGACTACATAGACCTTTCGCATACACTACTCCATCTCAAGGCTCAAATTAAAAATCAAGACGGTTCTGTAGTTAATGAAGCTAATGTAGTGGCACCAGTCAATAATTGGTTACATTCTTTATTTAACCAATTGGATGTTTACCTAAACCAAAAACTTGTGTCACCCCCAAATAATACTTATGCATATTGTGCTTTCATAGAAACTCTATTAAATTATTCATCATCCGCCAAAAAATCACATTTGACATGTGGTTTATGGTACGAGGATACAGCTGGAAAAATGAATGAAACTAATGAGGCAAACAAGGGCTTTTACAAAAGACAACAACTTTCAAAGGATGGTAAGGATGTTGAAATGATTGGGCATTTACATGGGGATATATTCAATCAAGATAAATTCCTCATTAACGGGGTCGAATTATCTATAAAATTAGTGAGATCGAGAGAAACATTTAACCTCATGTCACAGAATGCAGATAATAAGTACAAAGTCTGTATCACAGATGCAACTTTAATAATACGCAGAGCAAAAATTAATCCATCAATACTAATAGCCCATCAAAAGGTTCTTGCCACTACTACAGCTAAATATCCTATAACAAGAGGTGAAGTGAAAGTCCTGACCATACCATCTGGTGTGCAGGGTAAAACACTGGACAATATATTTTTAGGGCAGGTTCCTAAGAGATGTATTATAGGTTTTGTGAATAATACAGCATTCAACGGTAGTTATGTTAAAAATCCTTTCAACTTTGAAAATTTTGGTATTTGCTCATTTAGCCTATATATAGATGGTCAACAGATACCTTCAAAATCGTTACAACCATCATTTCCAAACGATGTATTTACGAGCGCATACCACACCCTGTACTCAGGCACCGGTATACATTTTCTTAACGAAGGTAATGGAATATCGAGGGAGCAATATTCAAATGGATACTGTTTACTAGCTTTTGATTTAACACCTGACTTGTCGGCTAACTCTAATGTGCATTGGAATCTTGTTCGCCATGGTAGTGTAAGAATGGAAGTAAGATTCGAGAGCGCATTGACTGAAACTATTAACTGTGTAGTTTACGCAGAGTTTTCAAATATTATAGAAATAGATAAGAACAGAAATGTATGTGTGGATTATAGTAGTTAAGCAATCACTTATGTAATTATGATATTAAGAATAATAAAATATAACCTAAACGAATATGACATGGTTTTTATTCACCTCATTACTTGTTTAATAAAAAGACTCATTACTTCTGTTGAGATCATATTATGTGGGTTTAAATGAATTCATTGGTACATATATGAATTGATAGTTAGAAATTTAGTCAGTTAAAGAGCAAAAGAGTAGCGGAGTAAACGCGTATTAAAGTATGAACACACTAGAAGTGCAAATGAGTCTTCGTATGATACATCCCAGCCTCCAAAGCAACGTATATCCTTCAAATCGATTGCCAATTTATGCTCAGGTGCCAGCATTTATAATATGCAATCTTGACCCTGATTCACAGCCGGGGTCTCATTGGGTGGCTATACATATAAGCGTCGAAAGAGTTGGTGAATATTTTGATTCATTTGGACGTAAACCTATTGAGGCAATAGAAGGGTTTTTAAGGAGGAATTCTTGCATGTGGAGGTACAATAGCGTTACGGTTCAAGATTATCTATCAGCGGTGTGTGGAGAGTACTGTTTGGTATATTTATATTACAAGTTCAGGGGGATGACATTAGAAGACTTGCTTAGAAATTTCACATGTGACTCAGTGAATAATGATATGGTGCTAGTAAATTTGTATAGAAATATAATGAACATATAAATAAAAAATAATACCTGGAATAAAAATGTTTTATTTTACCATGTAACCCTTACATCTAATTATATTTATAGGTAGTGGTGTTAAAGGTTAGGTATATTTATTATAATTTGTTTAGAATCGTACGTTAGGTTACTTTAAATATATATTTATTATTTTTCATTTAAAGCCACAGGTTGGGTTAGTGAATGTAGGAAAGTAGATAACGCGATGCATTAGTACTGAGGCATTCATTAGATAATGACTGGGAATTTCGTGCAGGAAATAGGAGCTGATAAGGTGGTGATAAGTTAATGAGCTACGGTTTTGCGAAAGCTAACTTTTAAACGGTTAGAGATATCAGTTCGGCTGTGAGTGCTTTCGGCTCCGCACGCCCTGTTTAGTGGGAATAGAGTACAAACTTTTTTTTTTTTTTTAGTTTTGGTCAGCCATGAGTTTTAGGTTTGTCCCTTGGGCGGGACAAAATATTTCCGGGTTCTGCCTTTGAGGCAGTACCCGGAAATACCAACTACTGCAGATATTTGGTGCATTTTTGTGTGGTTGGTTTTTCTTTATTAATTTTATTTTATTTTATTTATTTAAGTATTCCTACAGCTAATCATTAAACAATATCCAAACAATTACATTACACACAAAAGCCAAAACGGAATACACATATAAACAGAAACATAAAGCACAGTTTTGCAAAGCACAATTGTAAGATTGATTGATTGGTAAATCAAAACATATATTCAACATGAAAGAACAAACAAAGCCATTATTGGAAAAGTTTCCTGAGTTTTTTAAATATTTTTTTAAAAATTTTTTAGTCACATTAAATATATCGATTTGCTGGTAATTTATGTTGTAATCTATAGGTATGCGATACATAACCGAGTTTCGTAAATAGTTGGTCTTAGAACGAGGAATTTCGACTAATTGGATTTGCCTTGTATTGGGTGATGAAGGGGTCTTAAAAAGTAAAAGCGATAACAAGTCAGGGCAGTCAATAAAACCATTGCAAATAGCATGTAAAAATATAAGGTCACACTGTTTACGTCTACATTCAAGGAAATGTTAAGAATTATTTATTTTACATTATTTATCAACACGCTGGCTTTCGGTCAGACAGATAGTTAAACGTTTTCGACGATGCTTTATTTAAATCAAAATCCTGGCCACTTGATTGAATATCGATGTTTAATTAACTGTCTAGAGATTCAATTAACTCTCTAATTTAACTACTTTACTGAGACATATCAACATCAGTAAATAGCCACACATGCTCTATGTTAAGCTACTACTACATTAATGAATAAAATGGAGTATGTAACTCCATTCGTTTAGCCTTGGCCAAAGATTAAATTATATAAAATAGGGTAAGTTCTGAAAACAATGTAGGAATTTACGTTCGTAAATTGTATAAATTTATAGTTTATCCATCGCACTAAGAACTACGAAGAATTAAAAAAAACAAACACCTATTTTAAAATAAATGACTGAAGTTGGAATGAAATTAATACAGTTACTGTGAATCGATAGATAATAACCTCTGTAAATGCTTGTATATAATCTGCAATTACATAGACCTAATTAAACAACAATACATTAATGAATATATGTCTCATTCAAGATATTCATTAAATTGTCTTTGTTTTATAAGGGGCTTATTAATGTAGCTATTTTTATTTGTAATAAAAATTCCTTACCACTTGTTTCCAGTCAACGCTTCAATGATAAAGAAAAATGGGTATTTAGATTATACCTAGCAAGTTTTTGCTTTTATACAGAACAAAAATAAAATAAAATATATTTCATAAATGTATTATCACAGATAATTTGTTGATACAGACAACACGCCTACAATCAAAACATTAAACAACATATTTACAACGCTTTAAAAACTTGGAGTCTTAGTGTAACGTACTGTTCGATAGGCGAGACCGACTATCGAATTCTGTTTATGAATATAAAAATTACTTGCATTAAAGTGAGATAATTAATACAGCAGGTCATGCCTGTCGAATAGTCTCAACTACATTAAAACCTACTCTAAACACTTGTAAAGTAACCCCTGGTCCTTTTATATACATAAACCAGGTAAATAAACTTACATAAACCCTAATCTACAGATACCGGCAAAGTTTTGAACAAATGTCCTTGCTGCGCAGAATAGATTAATAGACATTACTGGGGGAGGGGGTATCTGTTATATTTTACAGAAGTTTGACGGTATCTGTAATATTTTACAGAAGTTTGCCGGTATCTGTAATATTTTACAGAAGTTTGCCGGTATCTGTAATATTTTACAGAAGATTGCCGGTGTCTGTAATATTTCACACTTTAACTTCAAAACAAACAAACAAAGAATCCGGGCATAAATTAAAGAGCATCAATCTTTACTTTCAATTACACAATAATAACTTAACGAAACAAGGAAATAAGCTTTAAGACAATACTTTTTTTACATAAAAAGTTCAAATTGGGTTCACTCAAAGGAATCAATGACCAAAGCGCAATGTTCGAGATCAATCTTGGAATTAAAAATAAAAACAGTCTCAATTTCATCAGTCGATGTTTTATAACCAGACAATAAAGAACTCTCTGACTGCGTTGACCATGATCCAACGCTCTAAACTTGAGTTCACTCGAGACGATCCAAGTCTAGTGTTTGTGATTGGTTCTTTATTAATAAAGGCAAGGGCGGCGACAGAAGTAGGTACATAATGGGAATGAATTTTTAATATTAACAGCAACATTGCATTGATTTGATAAACAAAACATATTAACTAAACATATATGACTGGCGATACAAGCGAGGTCTGGACCTGTTTCAGTATCCGTTTCATGATTACTTGTCTATCTGTCTGTACCCCTGACATCTCGGTGGCGCTTTTTGGAAAGGTTAACCGGTAATGTCTTCCTTCGCAGTTCGAGCCAATGTTAATTATAAAATCGATTGGTTCACAGATGGTGATCGATCCTACGATCTCAGCGATTCACATCCTACTAATTATACATAATTATACCAAACAATACATTTAAAATATTTATTAATTAAATTAGTTTTGCCTACCCATACCAGGACAGAGGTGACCCTTTGAAAAAAATGTATTAACGAGACAGTTCAATTCACTTATGACTTCCACAGCAGTAGTTCTTCAGGACGTCAAAAAAATGTAAAACTTTTGAAGAAAACTCCCGTTCTATAAGTATTTAGTCCGATTCTGATTTAGATAGAATCAAACTCAATCTGTCAGCCATGTCTTGTCTCTCTTTATCATCTGCTTTAGACAGAGTCAGCATTATATCTTCTTTCTTAGAAACCAATTTTTTCGTATTCTCCAAATAATCGGTGAGAGGCACAGCTTCTAGAATTGCTTTCTAAAACAAAATTTATGGAGTAAATGTGAATTATCTATTAACTTTATCGTTTTAAAATTCGTTATAAAATAATTAGTTCTATCTTAGTAGTAACTAGTTTGTTTTGGAAGTTATACTTCTTTTGGCGCGTTAGGGATTATGAGAGTAAATTTTTACACCGTCACAAAAAACCGACACCCTGAAGTTAAGTTCTTAACATTTTAGGTTTTTCCTAGATAATGCATTATTATAAAACTTTCAATGTATTAAATACCTGTTTTCTAGTGTTAGTGTCGTTTTTTCTACAAACAGAATAAAGGTAACGCCAATAAAGTATAACTTTTAACGCGTGTACTTAACACACAGGGTTTACAGAACAGCGGCAAGT
Source organism: Pieris mannii (assembly GCA_028984075.1). Taxonomy (NCBI): domain Eukaryota; kingdom Metazoa; phylum Arthropoda; class Insecta; order Lepidoptera; family Pieridae; genus Pieris; species Pieris mannii. Next base: position 6,579,353 of record CM054797.1, read on the forward strand.
GCTACCGCTGGACACAATCAATGCCAGAGAGCTCGCGAGTGCGCTGCCGGCTTATAAAGCTGAGGTGAGGCCCCGAATGCGAGAACGACTCCCGTGCCGCATACAGTCTCTGAATGATTTTAATTTATTTTATTATTCTTTATTACTCAAGATGTCACATGGAACATGGTGTAATGGTTGCAGCTCCTTACAAACATTGTGTAAAAAAAACTTGGCGATTTAAAAGAGTGGCGGAGAGTTTATTGCCAGTTCTTCTCTTCCGTTCTACGCCCTTGATTTGAGAACTGGCAGTAAATGTAAAATTAGAAGCATTTATTGTATATTTCTCTTTTTCTTGACGTTCATAAGTGTACATTATGTTACCTATATTAATAAATCATTTTTGATTTTTGACTTTTGAATAGCAGAAGTTCGTGACTCCTTCAGGAGGCAAGCGGTTATAAAAAATAGAATAACCCGAGTGAACCGCGAAGGTCTGTCAAATTGTGGCACAGCTTATAATATACTAGTGACCCGCCCCAGCTTCGCACGGGTGCAATGCTGATTAAAGGCAGGTTTTTATTATGTATTGTTATTTCCGTCGCTGGAAAGCTCCGATAATATACGCGTTCGATAGCTGCTAAATAAGCTGTGATGGGCTGTATAGATCTATATTAAATGAACAATGTATTCAAGGTATTTAATTGGTTAAGGATTAATGCTGTATTGGTTAAAATCGCTTCGAAAATTAGCCATTATTTGTGGTAAAAAGTAAATAACAAAAAAAAGTTATTGTGGCTTATCCCTAAGAGATAGATATATACCATCACGGACTTTTCTGTAGACCTTTTCAATGTGTACAATACTTAGTACATTATTTTGATAAAACTCGTAGGGTTCAGCCTGCGTTTGCAATGTAAGCGGAAAAAATGTAATTATTTACGACATCACAATAGAAACCTCAAAAATAACAGTACTTCTCCACTATTTAATGGATGTTATTATACATATAAACCTTCCTCTTGAATCACTCTATCTATTAAAAAAGCCGCATCAAAATCCGTTGCATAGTTTCAAAGATTTAAGCATACAAAGGGACATAGGGACAGAGAAATCGACTTTGTTTTATACTATGTAGTGATTTTAGAACAGACTTACCTTTTTTTTAATAATTTTCTTACTAAATGGGCCTTGAATTTTCTTTTTCAATTTAACTACCTTTATTATGTCAGCACGTTTCTTAAAACCATGCTTTGTCAATACCTGAAATGTAATATTTAAAGGTTAAACAAAAGTAATTATGTTTTCTAAACAAGGTTCCACAGAGAACAGAAATACAGTAAAAATTCGAATTCCAAATAAACAAATGAACATTTTTATTGCTACCCTCATGTTTTTATTCATAATTGTTCCCTGACTATGTAATACTAATAGAGTTTTCATATAAATATATCCACTTTTAATACATACTACACAAAAGGCTGCTATGCTACCGGGTTCAGCTAAATATTTTAGTATCTGTATGTCTGTGTAAATGTCAAATAAGATTATACTTAATAGAAATGCACACTTTTTTGGAAACAAGCCACATCAAAAACTATAAGTTACTAAAAAAGGCACTTTCTTCGCGCAACTCTTTCTCCTTGCACTGTCATACACTTTAAAAAACAAAATTATCACTAACATTACAAAACTCACATACATTCACAAAAATCTTATCAACCTGTACTATGCTGAGACAGGAAATATTCTGATTGTACAAAAATAGTTTAAATTAGTGTAGAAATCATAAAGCATAGCATGTCAAAAGAAAGACTGACTGCCCACATCACAGGGAATACTGTGCAGGCTAGTGCACTATATTGTACCTAAATATCATGTCTGTGTATAATAAAGTTTTGTCTTTACAATTGTCATGTATAATTTCACTAGTCAAACTGTAAGATATGTCTGTGTTACTCAATACTTTTTTATATACATATATCACAAACAAATGTCTGCCTTTACCAGTGTTATTTCATCTGTTTTTAAAAGTTTTTTCCATATTGTGTTTTAAGATCCAAATCAAAAGGAGATATGTTATACGTATTTGTTATAAAGAACGTGTACGTGTACGCGTTAGAAAGTTCTCCATTCTTAGCCTTTTTATCAAAATGTACTCATGAGATTCTTTTAAATACCAGTGGCGCTACAACGTTTTTAGGTTTGGGCATCAGATTTCTGGATAACATGAGTTGTCAATCTAATAGCAAGTATATCAACCTAATGTGCCTGACACACGCCGACTTTTAGAAGGCAAGTATCCAGATATGTCTTCCTTCATTAAGAAAGCCCATGGGCACAGCTGGGGATCGAACTTTACCATATAGATGAGAGTCGCACGCTAGCAAGATTTTTTAATAACTTACCAAGTCCGCATCCAAATCGTCTTTTTCTAATTTTTTTGTGGTATCTTCAATGTTTTCTACAATTTCCCATTCGATTTTCAGTTGTTTGGGAACGTACACTTTTCGTGATAGTACTCTAGAATATTAAAAATAGTCTTTGTAGATTAAGTAAATCATATTTACAATAAAAAGCACGTTGAATTTTTAATGGTGAAGCTAAGTTTTGAAGTTATGGGTAATGAGTATTCAACATTTATGTTACTATAATAATTTGTACTAAGAAGTTAAGACTATTATTTATCGGTCTTAGAGATTTTATTACAGAAGTCTGGTTTGATGTAGTTTCATCATCGGACGTTGTGGCAAAATACGAAATTCCACCCGTATCACCTCGACGTCCATCGTTCTACAACTGAGCAGGCAGATTCAGCCACGCATGGTGACTTTGTGGAACCAACTACCCACCGATGTATTTTTTTAATTATCCGACTAAGTCAAAAAACCCAGTAAGCCACCAATAAGTTACCAATTCTTAAAAGGCCGACAAAACTTGCGAGCCCTTTGGTTATGTGAATGTCTATGGGCGGCGGTATCACTTACCATCAGGTGAGCCTCCTGCCTGCATGCCCCCTATTACATAATAAAACGAGTATATAGTCTCTAGTGAATTATCTCAAATATACCAGCCGAATGAATTTCTCTTAATACTTACAGATTTATTTTACGATAAGCTTCTTCTTTAGGATAAAAGCCTGTGTATTTAAATCCAGGGAATTCGAAGCTTATATGATCATCGCCGTTAATCTTAGCGGGTATACATCCGAGGGACGGAATATTTTTTGATTTTATCCATACGTCCTTAACTTCGTCAATCGTTTCATCGTCTGATATGATGTACACTTCTTCTTCATCAGGAAGGGTACATACGGAAGCAGTTGCCAAGAAATTCTCTATGTCTTTATCCAGATTGTTATACAAATTGCCCAGTTCAATACTTGGGTAAGGCATTTTTTCCAAAACACGTTTATTAATCTCTTCCGGTTTTAAAATACTCATACCTTCAAACTTCTTCGTGGTGCTCTGGCCAGTTTTAATTTGGGGAGCAATTTCAGCAATGGGCTTTGTATTTTGAGACTGAGAACGTATAGAAACTGCTCCTGGAGCTCCTGGAGCTCCAGCTCCAAACTGTTGGATTGGATGCGAGTTTGAAAGACACGCTTTTGGTATAATTGCTAATCCAGGATTATTTGAAGAATTTATAAACTTTGGATAGACACAGTAAAATCCATCTGATTTCCGAATTTTTATAGGTTTAATGGGTTTGGTGACGTTAGGGGCTTTTATTTGGGTTTCTGGATTAGTTATATCCTTTTTTTCCTCTTCACAGGATGTGTTTGGAGTTTTGTCATCCGGGGTAGATGGCATGGTATTATTTTCAGTATCGATTGATACTTCATTTTGTAGTGGAAACATAGGTCTAGATTGAATATTTGGTGGAATGAATGATAACGGATCATCTATCATTTTATTGATATAATTTTTATTAATGGTAATACATAAGCCTCTCGTTTGTTTTGCATTACCTTCTGGTTCAGATTTCTTAACGATTTCAATACCTAGAGGTTCATCAAGCTCGTAAGGTCCAACAACGACGTTGCGATTATTATTAGGAATGGCATAGATTCCAAAATGTATCAAATCCTCGACATTTGAGTTTCGTTTCTGACAATACAATTTGACGGTTTTTTTAGATGTTTGTGACACGTTTATTGCTTGCACTACATGTTCATACTGTACAAAGAAGCCTTTTTTGAAAAAATGAAGTTCATTAAAATCGTTTTCCACAGTCATCAAATACCATTTAGTCATAAAGTCTATGTTTTCATTTATTTTAGATTCGTTTAATTTGTACTCGTCGTTCTCTAATAATTGAACTTCTTCCACATCGGTAACTGTATCGTCATGGTACCTTGCTATTATTGGCGAGCCGTTCTTTTCAACGTCTATGCAAATATTATTAGAATTACTTTCTTCTGTCTCGTCATCGGAAAATCCATAACATATATTTAATGGTCCCTTACCAAGATCTAATGGCTCTTGTTCATCACACTTTAAGGAACAAACTATGTCTTCATCTTCCATGTCGTCACTGATTTTTTTCTTTATAACACCGTATAACTCCCAGCAATACGATAAACCACGCAATATCCAAAACGTGTCTTCTTTGACAATTGCATTTGTCCGAAGATTTTGAACCTCGTTAGGATAATTTTCGACGTCATCTAGGCTTAAATTTTTTATGTTAATATACGATTGAAGCTTAGGGTGCTTTTGGTTTATCGCTACAAATATTTTGTGAGGTTTATCTGGCGTAACTAAAAAAAAGTTTTTTGTCTCACGATATCTAGAAAGTATGAACTCCCAAGTATAAAATCCAATTCTCATATAACGTGGAGGCATAAGAAATTTTTCTATTTTTCCCTGAGCTTTACACTTTTTGCAGTGTTTGTAACATGCAATGATCCAGGCCACCATTTTTGGGTTATAAGGTAGTTGATCGAAAAATTCTTTAGAAAGTTTAAGAACACACTCAGTTTCATTAACAACCTCTTCGTCGGCCGTTATAAGTGGAACTTGTGTTTGAGATGGTTTTGGGTGCTCACTTTCCATGTCGATGTTCATTAAACTTGCCATTTTTTTCAGAAGTCTGCGATCATTTTTTTCCATTTCAATAATTTTTTTATTTGTCTCCAAGTAATATTCTTTACTATACTTTCTGCCGCTATACGGGATTACCCTAGTACATCGAAAACTGTCATTTTCAGTAGACACAATGTTTTTTATGACAGAAATATCAGTTTTAATCTCGTTTATATGGAGGCTTGATCTAGTTTTTCGCGGCTCATTCGTGGGCCTTTCAATCAACTGAATATCGTTTGGTGGACAAACGTCCATAACCTGATTAGAAGTTTCACTTTGTTCGAGGGTAGTTGATTTTAGTTCAGTGAATTTTCCTTTACAAAAACATTTATACAAATTGTGAACCATACACCAAGGTTCACAATTATCACACGTTAATTTAGGTATTAGTACAACTAATTCCTTTTTTAATTCCGTCTCAATTTTGAGACACATGTTACTATAAAATTCTGCATATCGTTTAGAAGATTTCCAATTTCTGCGTTGTTGCTTTAACATAATACTTTTTTCGCCGGATAAGATGACAGTTTGTCGAAATTTTTGTTCTTCTTTTGCCAGTCTTGAATTCAGCTTTTTATTTATATCTTCAAGACCAGAAAACCTCTGCAAACCATGTGTAGGCGGCGCATACCATCGTTTAGAATTGATGCACTTGCATACAAACATACAATCGACGCGGCCACAATGTGTTTTTAAGTTATACGAACATTCTAAAGAATTACAAATACAACCTAATGAGCAACAATCTTTTGCGCATTTAGTATTTTCTGTCTCTGCAGTCGATAATTTAATAACTGTAACATCCAGACGATCTAGCTCACAAAATTTTCTTTTACTTTTATCTTTTGTTATTAAATCTGCTTTTCCACCCAAATCAGATAAAGTACATTCTTCCTTGGTATACAGTTTTTCTTCCTCGAGTTTTATTTCTACATAATCTAATATTTTATTTAATACAATATTTATTTCAGCCTCGCGTGACAAGGATTTTTCATCCTCAAACGATATTGTTTCGCTGTTTTTGTAACTAGTCACATTACGCATTAAGATCCGGTTTTGGTTACATTTGTATTCTAAATCAAATGAAACACTGGCACCTATTGCAGACTGTTGAGCACCACCCTTTTTATTCACGCCGAGTGTTGACAGTGAAAACTCTGCCCATTTTTCTGTTATTTGTCCATCAGCATTTCGCATAAAATTCTCACTTAGAAAATTAATCATTGGTGGGCTTAGTTGTGTTCCATACAAGGATTTGACATCTAAACCTGGTTTAGGTAACCTAACTATGGTAGACTCGCCATATTGAAACTTTTGATATGAGGAATCTAGAAACTTTTTCTTTGAAAGTGGGCCGGGTTTAAATTTGACATGTAAGGAATTGCTGAGAATTTTCTTTCTGTGAGAGATGCTAGGTGATTTCACGAAAGACTCATTCAAATTTTTGATACTATCATTGCCAATATCGAAACTGCAGATAAATTTATTTTTGCCGCCTTTGCTGCCATTTATTTGAATAGATTTGTGATTCCAAAGAACATATTGCGCTGAATGTGAATGGCCTTCTGGGTTTAAATTAGTTAACATTTGCCAAACATCTTTACATATAGGAGAGCTGCTACGAAGAATATTTTTGGCCAATTTTTTCGTAGCTTCTTCTCTCGATGAACCGATTCTTATTTTACGTAATAAAATACTTTTGTGCCTCTCCATTTCTGAATTCACCACTGCGTACACGGCTTTTTCCATTACTTCCCTTATATTTCGAACGGTTCTAACTTTTAATTTACTTTTTTTCTTTGGCACGTAGTATTTATCAGTTTTTGGAATAAAGTTACATGAGGTTGGCGTATCAGAATCATCTTTAGGTAACGGTTTTGCTGGTTTCACTTTTAAGAGGTCATATAAGTTATTATTTAATGTCTTGTTCTGCCTTATAATACCTGAACGAAACACTTTTGATACCTCCTCCATTATTCTGAAACAGACAATTTTTTTTATAATTATGTCTATCTACTGTCTATAAGCCTTGGATTTACGAATATGTAGGTTTTGGCTTAAAGGTTACGAGACCTTTACCAGGCCATAAAATTATTTAAAAAAAAATACGAATATATACTATATACACATACATTAAAATATTGAGTTGTATTCAGAATAATAGGATTGTCTATCTCACTTGTGTTGTTTCGCATTTATCCTTATTAATTTGGTTTATTTATTACTCTGTTAAGGCAGACAAAAAAGGTTGGTAATATAAAAAAAACGTTTCGTTTTCTTTATTTAGAAGAAACCAGAAATAATATTTGTGTAGTCTAATATAAATATTAGTGTGTGTTTATTTATTATTTTATATTTGACATCACCCAGTAGGAGTCTTATGTTTTATTAAAAAACGATACCTACACTTAAATGCGGACACGTGTTCGGGTTGAAGCTTTCGACTTTACATAAAATTTGTATAGCTTACATAACATGTTTGTATACAATGCATAAATTTTATTCAAAGTCGTCACACGTTGTTTGTTTTCATTACAATTTTTTTTCTTTCTTTTTGTTTTTAATTTAAAAATGTACTTACATTCATTATCTCATTTGTTAAAATCTGATAATAAATATACATCATCTGATTTGAAAAATATATGTTCATTATCTGATTTTATGAACGCAACTAAACGCGTTTGTGCTATTTATCTTGGGAATGGCAAGTGCTCATATTTTTACGTAATTTTTTTTTAGTTTTACCGTTTAAAAAACGAAATTTCGAATTATTTTTTTAGTATGTGTAATCTTTTCTTGTTAGTAAAATAAACTTTTATTCAGTCAATTATTTTCCACTACTACTCTACATTCTGGCCCATTATTACATTGACAAATGATCATGAAACATATTCAGAAATATGAGGCCCAGATTTAAAAAGGTTATACTGATTTATAATTTTTTATTTTTTACTAATCTACTTAAAAACTATAATTATTATTTTTGAACGGGATCAAGTAAATGTTATCCATCATTACATTGATTTACCTTCATTCAAAAACGTGAATTACCACGTTGTCACAAGATGTCCGAGTTGTCTTTGTTTTGAATATTTTACAAACACGCTCATGTCACAAAATGGCTGACAAAACAATGTATAACGCAGACGTATTGTTGGCTAGTAAAAATTCATTGTATTGGATATATTTCGATTTTTTTTAATTAAAGGTTTAATTTAATTTAAGGTTATATTTTCATTTAACATGTCGGTAATGTAGCACAGATAAACAAACTACTGATGTAGGTATCGAGAGTCCTCCGTTAGCTTTTAAATCCGACTACCAAATGTCAAAAGAAATATACTAAATCGAAAAACAATTATAAATATCAAATGATTCACCTACATGAATAATGAAATAAATAATAAAATTAATTATTTATTAATACTATTAAACACTTACTTCTTTAATTTACTAACTTACAGCTATAGGTTTGGTAGTTTTTATTCGTTAGCTGCACAGACTAACAAAAATGATGGTATACTGTCAAAAATCGAAACAATTTCAAAATGATGGAAAACAGACCGTAACTTTTACCTTATCTGAACAAAATTCAACATCTTTATTAATAAATATAAGTATGTTAAAGATTTTATACACCAAATATTTTTAATATGTTACTTTTAACTAAATACCTATTCATAAACACTAACTTGTCAACTGTCAATCGTATTTGTCGCCGCAGCGGATATTATTATAACGTTAATTAAATAACGTGATCTAAATATATTACACAAATAAAACTTACATTCACAGTTAAATTCGGCCCATGAAAACCTACTTTCATAGAAGAAATTCAAAAATATTCTAGAAAAATCACGTGACCCATTCTTAAATGGCCGACGTCCGACATGTTCTATTTCCTTTTCTTAAGCTTGGAATCTCCTTGAATCTCTTGTAATGAAATACATAATCATATTTACACTCAATATTCACTTGAATTACTATACGATTATCTTTAAACTCCTTGTATTTTTAGGAAAAATATTAATAAACACAACACTTTGTTATAAGTTTGTTTTGAACGTCATTATCCACAGATAGTTCTGTTTTCATTGACATATTTTAATTACAGATAATTTATAACTATGGACGCGTAATGTTTTTAAATGTACTTGAAAATTTGCAAGTCGCAAATAATAAAATCATTATATATTTTGAATAGACAATATAATCATGCATTTAAGTAGTTCAGAAAGTAGTACCTATGTTGAATGTTCTGTGGTACACACTACACAAGTCACAACATTGAACATCTCATAATTCAATAATTGAAAAAAAACGAAGTTATCTACTCTTTGATTCTTATGGCAAGAGTATTGGATAACCTTAAGGTTTGCAATTTCCATGTGATTTTCAAAATATTGTGCATTTTTACCAGTAGCCTTGGCTTCGGATGCCTTTTAGATTATAGGCCAGTAGTCACAGAATTATCTTTAAATAGTTCATGTTATTTCTGAATATGTGTGAATAAATTAATAAAATATTTACTTTACTCACTAATTACTACTAGGTACGATATTTTAAACACACAACTTTAGGCGAAAATATGACTGTTTTTTTAATTTATTTGTATGTAAGTGTAGTAATTTGTACATTTAGTGATTTTTAAGTAAGGAAAGATGATCGAATTTTGAAGTTATTTATATAAAACACAATTACAAAGCAGTATTCAAATTTAATCTCATTTATTTCAGTCTTGCCCCATTAACCCCCGACGCTAAAAGGGGGGATTTTCGAATTTACAATGAAATTTTAAGGTACACTACAACCTTATTTCATTTTAAATTAGCATGTGTCACTTTACTAGAAAGATTTGGCATTTAAAAATTGTGAGTCAATAAAGCTTTGACTTGGAGGTAACAGGTTAAATGACCAATGATTTGACAGTTATAATTAGTACTATAATATTGTGAATAGGTGCCAAAAAGAATTTGCCTGAAAGAAAACTCAAAAACTGTTTTAAAAATTTATTTTATTTCATTACAGAATCTTAAAGTAAATCATTTGTTTGTCAGTAATGTAGTAACTTAAAAAGATTATTATAACATAATTCTATTATTTCACTGGTGCCAGTTCTGTTCAACTATCTTCTGATTTTTGACTCATTCGAGCGTCTAGTGTGGATGAGTTAAGGAAGTCCAAATCAAATAAAAATTCTACTTCTTTTTTTAATAAAAGTTGTCTATTACATAAGGTTAACCTATAATTTAAACAAATAATAACATTTTTGTTCTATAAAAGAAGTGATATAGACAGATGTTTCCACCATAAAGGAGTAGGACACAGGAGTTGATAATAATTTAAAAAAAAAAATGGAATCATTCCAAAACAACATTTTCTGTTAATAATGTAGTTATGTTTAAATATAGATAATTAATTTTAAAAAGGATATTGTTTGTCTCTTGGCTCTTCTATTGAGCGATCCCGGAATGGTGACTTTTCCTATAAAATATTTAAGATCATTAGAACAAATTGGTGTAACAAACATTTTTGGCTGAAAGTATAATATAAGGTCCTTACATATGAAATTGGCGTTTTGTATGGGAGGAACAAAAAGTGGAATATTTTTAAATATAATATATTTAATTAATCAAAGTATGAACCAGTTTTCTATCCACTTTTGCCATCTCTTAGGTAGTTCATTGATCCCTTTACTAAAAAAACAAGTCGGTCCAATAAAATCTGTGAAGGCGATTTGGACTGCCCCATCAGAGTTAATTTTTTTCCCTTGCAAGAAGTTGTTCAAATTTCGAAAAAAGTGGTAATCTGTTGGAGAAAGGTCCAGGGAGTACGGAGGATGTCTTAGACATTCCAATTGAAGCTCTTCTAATTTGGTAGCCGTCTGTTGTGCAGTGTGTGGTCTAGCGTTGTCGTGAAGTAGCAGTGGCGTGGAGCGATTGACTAGTCTAGGTTGTTTAGCCGCTAGCTTTTCCATCATGGTTTGCAATTGCTGACAATAGACATCAACCGTAATAGTCTGGCCAGATTTGAGAAAATTGCAATTAACAATACCGGCCCTAGTCCACCGCTTACAAGAAAGTTCTTGGGGTTAATTTTCGCTTGGGGCAGGATTTGGTTGGCTGGCCAGGATACAACCATTGCGCTGAGCACTTCCGATTATCGTAAAGAATCCATTTTTCATCACAGGTAATGATTAGGTTTAAAATACCTTCATTATTGTGCCGGTTCAGTAATGTAACGCAGCATTTGACGGGCGTTTGCCGGTTTGCTTCAGTCAATTCGTGAGGTACCCAGATATTTCCAGAACGAAAACGGAACCTAAAACGAACTGTATTTTCTTTTACAACATGACCGCCATACACATAATTCACCCTTCGAGTCTTGTCTGCAGCACTAGTGCAACGGCGGAACTCGTACTCGTAAATAATGCGATGATACTTTAAGTTTTCCATTTTGTAAAATGAGTGATGCAAACAGAAAAAGCAGAAGAAAAAAACAAATGAATGACGGTCATCGAAGCACAAATACATGAGTAAATAGCTGTACAAATTTGAATTTATAATTCCTTAACAAAGAAGAGAACATCGTGATTAAAGTGGCCAGTACGAAATAAGCCAATTTCATATGTAAGGACCTAATATAATACATAAATTTGGTTTTAGTAAAAAATTGTATATATGAGTGATTTAACTTATAAATTACCCTTTTATGATACTTTTCATAGTGGTGATCTTCTTGAGAACCATTTTGATGACTGGCCATCTTCAAAATAGCTGAAACAAAATCAAAGTATAAGTATAATAAAATGCCGATTTTATTTACCTAACTTCAGGTTAGCACTTAAAATTTTGAGTTGAAACTTCTGCAGTTAACAAATAGAGCTTATTTGTGTTATTCCAAACGTCAAATGTTTGTGAGAATAAATATAAGTAAATTATTTCATATAAAGCTAAGCTACTCAACTATTTCACATCTACATTATATATCAATGACTGACCTGAGACTCGCATTTTAATATTAAAGGATTTAAATCTTTTAAAACCTTTAATTTTAAGTAAATTGTAAGGGCATAAACATAAAAAAATCAAATTATTGTATCTTTTTCGTGATCACTGTCTATTTATATGATGCTGTCGACTTTTTGGGTTAAACAGTACATAGATGCATAGCCAGGGGTTGAACCAACGTCCTCAGCAATGAGTCACTACAAGCTAATTTTTTTAAGATTTTTTGGAATTACCTTTTTGTTCGTCTCTTCGTCGCTTTTGTTCCAATATAGGTGACTCATCAATTCTATCCTGCTAAAAAAAACGAATGTTGGCTTACACTTAGATTTTACCTGCAGGTTTAAATGCTGCCTCTATTTGCAATTGAAGATTAAAAATAAATTCTTCAATCAAATTTTAAACAAAAATACTTTGAACATCAGATCATCATCATACACAAATTTTAAAATTAAAAAAAAATCTCGAAAAAGAACTTGTCTGTCAGAATATTTTTTATAGATTTCAGTATTCAATCAATCAATCAATCAAAATTTATTTATTCAGTTTAGATGCGACTTAACGCATGCTTATGAATGTCAAAAACGTTTACAAAATTCGCGAAAGAGCAAAACTACGCCATCCGTTCGCAAGACTACCAGGAGGTCTTGTTCTGAGAAGAACGGGCAAGAAACTCAGCAAGTTTTATCCTCCCTTTACATACAATAATTCAAAAGAAAATGTCATAAACCACAACGTCATTTAAGTTACATAAGTAAAAATAAAATAAAATCTATTCCATCTCAAATACCAAAAGCTATTTAATAAACTCGTATATTGTACGTTACGTTGCACAAAACGTTTGTAATCACGTGACTCACTCTAAAGTTACATCTCTCATTCTATACCATGAGTATTCAAAAAAAAACTCATATATATTACTAGATAGATGGCATCGTATTTTCTTGTTTACGGCTATTTTTTCCTGGCAACACTAATATAGAACAATAAAAAAAGAAACCCCAACAGGGGGTATGGTACAAGATCTGCATAAACAATTAACAAAAAAAGATCACAATGGAACATGTAATACTACAAGTGGCCTACCGTCATATTAAAACAATAATGGTTTTAATATGACGGTAGGCCACTTGATTAATTTTTACTATATACAATATGTGTATATGAGAAATGGATAACAAAATGTACCGATAACATTTTATACAAATATGGCCTGATAATTAATATACAGATCACCTTTGGGGCAGCCAGGTAACAATACAAATATCATGGGAGGAAACTTACCCGTTTTCTGCTCATCTTACGCTCTTTCCGATCATCACCTCTAAGTTTAGACTTTCTTTTCTCTTTCTCTGGCGAACGTTCTTCAAACTCTTTACTACCCTGCTTATAAAACAGCACATTAAAATCAATTATAGTAATATTAAAATGAAAATATTTTAGCAATATGAGCCAAACGAAACACAGAATTAAAAATGATCTTCGTATACTTTTGGTTTCTTCTTAATTATGAAGTCTCGCTCTTGAAAAACCCTCTTCAAGATGACAATGTGTATATCAATAATTCTTCCATCATAGAAAGGATTCCACTTTGTGCTTGTTGATATTCTTTATTGGTTCTTGATGGCTTCGTAAGTATTGTTTGTTGACTTTGTATGTCAAAGGTTCCTAGTTGAATTTGTCGTTTTATCTATCTTCTTCTTTCTAGCGTAGCACATATTTCTACATAAAAATTCTTCAAAATTGTAAGATTTAGTCTTTAGTAATGTTTACATAGCAGTTTTGTAAGATACTGCAATATTTGTTTGTACGTAGTGGATTTAATTTGGTACAATTTCGTAAAATTCTCTTCTATGGGGTAACCTCAAGTCTTCTTTTTTGGATTATACATGGGAATTGCTGCATAACCATTTTCTTTTAATAGATTCTGGATCCAATCCTGGCACCAAGTGTTTTGAGCTCTATTTCTTCTTTAATAAATCTGGTAGAACTGGCATCGTTAAAAATGAAAATATTCGTAATAAACTTTTGGGTCTTTTCCTTTCTCCAACAGGTTTTGAAACAAAAGTAGATGATCAGCTTTCATCTCGCTTTGAGTTTCTCAATTCTTTTACAAAGCTTCATCTCGCCTCGAGTTTCTCGATTCTTCTAGAAAGACTTATCTTGCCTCGAGGTTCTCGATTTTTCTAGAAAGCTTTATCTTGTCTCGAGTTTCTCGATTCTTCGAATAAGCTTTATCTTGCCTGAAGTTTCACGATTCATTTAATAAGCTTTATCTTGCCTTAAGTTTCGATTATACTGGCTTCGTCTTGCCTGGAGTTTCTCGATTCTTCTAGAAAGTCTCATCTTGCCTTAATGTTCTCGATTCTTCTAGACGGCTTCGCTTCCATCTTCCGTCACATTTTAATTCTGTGAACGTTTGGACCCACTTGATAAAAAATGAAAAACCTTACCACTGCTCGACTGGGCTGGGCTGACTTACGCATTACCTTTGTCTTGGAAATATTTTTTTTATTTTTTCTTTTTAATGTTCCTAAATAAAGTCCCGTTTCACTAAAACACTATTGAAGTCTTCAGGTTCTCTCTTGATCTCGTGGTCTTCAAAAGTAAAAAAGTTGAGTAATATTTGAAGAATTTTCATCGTTTTCTTCTGTGGATTCTGAAGATTCTTCGCTGTTTTTTAACTAGACGTTCGTAATTGTACACTTATTCACAGTTCGCTTAGCTCAGCAATCGCCTCGTGGTGGGCCGTGGGCGCCCATACGTCAGTCCGGCGCCAGTGCGATGCAAGGTCGGTTTATTACAACGATACTCACCTTGCCATTGCCGCTGCTTTCAACTTTACGTCGTTTCACATCTAAAAAATATATTAATTATAATATTTGCTCATTATATCTTGCAACTGTTTATTTTATGTTTTATTTTTAACTTTATTTTTATTGTAAAGATGTATCTGTTTTGTTTCCAAATAAATAAATAAACAAACTGTGGTGGGTGGTAAAATTTGTAAATTTTTTATATGCGTTCTAGTCCCAAAGAAACAATCAGGAATTCTGAACGAAAACAATAAAAATCCAGGAAACAGACAAATGTTTTGGTTTGTGCAAAAAATTGTGTACAAGTTACATACACTACTATTTTGTTGGGCCAGGTGGCAATCGGGCAGGAGGCTTATCTGATGTTAAGTAACACGAGCCAAGGACACTCACATTACTAGAACATTCGCAAGTGCGTTGCCGGCCTTTTAGCTCTGTTTTGCGATGAACGCATGTGGAGTTTAATTCCAGTAGATAAGACCGAGTATTGTTTTATTCCTAACAAAACTTACCACGATCAACGTCATCAGACGGATGCCTGTGTTCATGAGGCGGAGATATTGCCTCCAAATAGCGGTCTTCCTATAAAAAAACACGAGAATTCATTTTTATTTTATTTATTAACACTTTGTCGCATTACATGTTTGATATATATATTAAATAGAACATAAATTTAGGAGGCAACGGGCTGTTTTATCTCTAACAAACGATCTCTTCCAGGCAAGCCTAGTAATATACGGAAACAAGAAGTGTTGGGGGAATAGTGAAAAACCAAATTAAAAAAAAAAACACATAGAGAGTAATAATGAATCACATTACCAGGTTTCTAATATTTTAATTAAAACAAAATTCTCAATTAAATTGAAAACAAAAGTGGTTAAGAAGTGTTTATATAAAAGAATATTTAATTTAATTAAAAATGTCTCTTTCAACTGTCACTGCCAAATCATGTCAACTGTCACTTTTAGTTTGACATCTAAAAATATTCAAAATTCATCACAGATTCCTTTTATTCATTATAGAAAAGTGATAAAAAAGTACGCGTATAGAGTAGTTAATGAATATTTAGAATAAATAGAAAAACTTACTCTATGGGATCTTTCTCTCGGCGATTTGTCTTTAATTCGTAGTTCATCTTTATTTTTCTCTTTATTTGACCTGTTCAAAGATACGAATTATTAAAAACTAATATTTATATTATATTATATATTATAGAAAACCTTTCCGCTACTCAACTTAAAAATTATACAATGAAACAAAACTCTTAACTGTGAGACAACTATACTTAATAGTAATATGCAGACTTTTTTGGAAACAAACACCCACAACACCAAATCAAACCAAACGCATACCTATATATAAGCAACCTAAAAATAGCACATTTTTCGCTCAACGCTTTTTCTCCTTCCGAGGCCCATTCATCTTTAACCACTTCATTAAAAACAAAATTATCACTAACATTACAAAAATCACATTACATACTTTTACTAAAAAACTCACAATATCTTGTTAAGCTGTCCTATACTGATACAGAAAACATTCTTATTGCACAAAAATAGTATAGATATAAATGTGTTATGTAGAATTAATTAAGCAATAGTGTTTAGATGTGAAAAGGAATTGGCTGCCCACAACACAGGGAATCCTAGTGTGGGGGCCAGTGCACTCTACTGTATCGAAACATTCCTGTATATTGTGTCTAATAAAAATAAATAAAATAATAAATAAAAATCAATGTGGGATGGGAGAAGCAAAAGAGGCCTATAAATAAAGAGAAGATGATCTACCGGAAGGATGGAGAAGATCAGCTCGTAAAAGAGACAAATGAATAAAACAAGTTCAGGCTTATTTCAGAAGACTATCTGACCGAGTGGCTGCTGATAATACAATTAAAAAATAGTTAAATATATGTTATCGTTAAAATTGTATATGTATATGTCCGTATTTGGTTAGTGAATAAAAGCTTTTATTATTATTAATGACCGGACAAATAAATAACACATTGATAAGTTATTAATATGTGAGCAGCGGACAAGGATACAAAAGGTAATGCTTAGGTATGGCCATGGAGCAAGGATCAATGACAAGCAGTTAACGAGAAGGATTTACAAGGCAACCGTGGTTAGTTGGATAGGCCATGTCAGACCTGGACCAAACCCAGGACGTACTGTTATAGGTACGAGCATGCATGGTGCATGTCATGAAATTTGAGATCCGTGGTTTCTGGCTAGGCGTGATAATATACTTCAATACTTACGATCTTGATTCACGTTTGGACTCCTTCTCGCGATCTGGCTCTT
The DNA here is from genome assembly GCA_028984075.1 of Pieris mannii. Taxonomy (NCBI): domain Eukaryota; kingdom Metazoa; phylum Arthropoda; class Insecta; order Lepidoptera; family Pieridae; genus Pieris; species Pieris mannii. Next base: position 6,596,542 of record CM054797.1, read on the forward strand.
CTCGTCTTCTGTCACTGCTTTTTGATTCCTTTTTCTCACTTTCTATAAAAAAAGAAATCTCTTTAAAACACATGTTCTATATCTGTGACAATACAGGCCAGAGTTCTTTGTTCTCCCAATAGCGAAGTCCCGATTATTATATTTTTTTACAAACGATTATATTGACGTGACAACGTCAACAATGGAGCCGGCTGCACGCACAAAAAAACATGACTCATGCGGCGTTACCTCGCTCTGAGGCGTTCCATTTAAGGCTTGAAGTGCAAGCGAGAGCGCGGAACGAGCGATAACAGGCACAATCGGCCTCCGCGTTCGGCAGCGTTCGACATCTGTCTCTTATTATTATTATAATTGTATTTATGCGTATAAGTACAATTATAATAATAAATGTCATGGAATAAAGGCTGTTTTATTCATTAATAACTGGCTAAAACCATTTATGTTATTTATACGTATTTAACAAAATTATATATAAATATATTGCATAGATTAAAACAAACCTGGAGTTTGAACTGGTGAGGCGGCCGTGTCACTCTTATGAGTATCCTCTTTGACGCTGACGGGCTGAGTTGGTTTCTGTTCTACCACCTGTGAAACATTACATCAGCTACATTATACTAAGCTAACAATTGACCATTAGATACCACGAATTAATCATAAGCAGTCCAAAGATCACGATTAGCATGTTACTACCGTTTAAAAGCCGGCAACTCACTTGCCAACCTTTTGACAATGTAAGTGTAAAACCGAAACCTTCAGTCTAATAACATGTGTTTATTCGTTTATAGATATTTGGATATATATATATATATATATATATATATATATATAGATCCAAAAACCAGAAATATTTCTGGTTTAGATCTCTATGGACCCATATTTGTATGAGACACTCATCGAGCTCTCAAATGTCAAACTTCATAAAAAAATAATTTTGACAGCTCGTGAAACCAGATTTAAGTTGGCAAATACGATCTCTGACTATTTTTTTTCTATACCCCATACATCAAACCTATCAGGCGGATATGTAACTGAGAATCTAAGCGTTGTAAGGCGCTATTAACTTAATGGTTGGTGTTCGCGATAAATCGGTGTCAGTCAAAGAAGGATGACACTTGTCGATTTGACTTTGACACACGAACCGGAGACGGTTGGTGGCGTTCCGGCATGACAGCGCAAGAGAGTTAAATTTTTTTCCGCCGTCGCGTGCGCACTGAATATCCGCAAACCGTACCGCATTTACTTATATTCATAGATTTTAAGGATCCAGGGTTTGGAGTGAGACACACCACCGTTGACGGTAAGTGCTAGTTATAGTCTTATCGTTTGTTGGATTCCTTTCTTTATTATACAGACACGCGACAGCCGAACCAGCGCAAATTTATTTTACCGAGGGAAGGGATCATCCTGGATATAGCTTCCGGATACCCAGGCCCACACAGTTGGCCTATGTCTATTTAGACTATATAATGAGAAACATATTAGACATTGCACATTATACATTGTTATACTTACTTGATGAAAATCGCTTTCATTCATCAGATTCGGTGCTTTGTACCTCAATTGGCCACTGTAACCTGTGGCCAACACGTACAAGTCCGGCCTTTGAATTTTCTCCTCTTCTTTAACCTAAAAATCATAAGTTTTGAACCACTATCTAATATTTTATTATTAACTACTGAGCATACGTGATTGTCTGGAAGATATCTAAGGCCAAGGCCAAGATATTTCACCATGCTTCCTACTGATAGAGGAAAAATCTTAGTTTTATTTGAAGTTTTCAATTAGCGCGTTACGGAAAAATTATGAGAGTAAATTTAAGCATGCGCGCGCGCACCGTCACAAAAAACCGACACCCTGAAAAATTAGCTATAATCAACATTTTCGCTTTTTCTACAAAAATGGAGAATAAAATCACACGACATCTAATCAGGGGGGAGAGGTACAGAAAATTTAAAAAAGCACCTCACGTAATTATAGACGGATGGATGTGGAGTTGGGTAGGTAGGCCATGTCGTATACATGTGGACTACCACAACTTTTTAGATCTGGGACAAAAATTCAGGTGATAACCCTTCTGTGCCTCTTCTTCTTCACACACCACGATGTTTTCTTCAACGTACGAGCGAGTGTTATACGCAAATAGAACGTCCATTCCACGACCCCAGGATTGAGAATCCAAAGCAACCGCTTAGAAGTTCTTACCTTATCAATTTTCCTTTCAATAATCTGAGCCAGCTTAGCGAGAACTGGAAAGTGTGGCAATATCTTGATGAGGACAATCAACGCGTTCCGTATTTGGACGTAGTCACCGGAATCCAGGCAAACCACCATCGCCTTCGTTATTTTGTAGTGCCATTTGTGGCATACGTGTCTGAAATTCATTTATATTTACATAAAAATAAATAAAAAATGTGTTTATTTATTATAATTAAAATGTGTAAGATTTAGGATTGTGTTAAATCAAAAAACTTGTCGATTCAAAAAAGGAGAGTTTATTGCCAGTTTGCTTCCGTACGCCTTTAATTTGAGAACTGGCAGTAAATGTAAAATACCTCTACCCTCTGATGGTGTTTCTTTAACGTTGTTTCTCATTAGGGTTGCCTGGAAGAAATCGCTTGTAAGCGATAAGGCCGCCCTTTGCCTTATATCTTTTGTAACTGTTTTTTTTATTTTTGTTATGTGTGTTTTTGTATAAGGCAATAAAGGATAAATAAATAAATAAACTTTTCATATATATTAATTTTTGGCGTTGATAAGTGTACATTGTGTGTTAGAAGCGCGGCATTTAAAATTAATATAGCCATTACGATCGCCAAACTTCCAAGGAGATGACACTATAAGAAGTGTGTTACTTATATGAACAAATGATTTTGACTTGACTTTTGGTACCATTTAAGTAAAAATAACTGTTTCAGGGCTCCCAGCCATTCCACAATAAAGATATGTCAGGTATTGCTCGGATTATCAGGAAATTTCTGATGAAGTAATCGATTTTTATTGTTGCTTTAATTTATATGCCGTTTTAAGAAGGGAAGGAAGAAAATTATATTCTTACCTATAATTCTCATATCCGACGTGGTCATTGGCCTCTCTGAACTGGTTGGAAACACGATACTTGGTCACAAAGCCAGGGTAATGCGCACACTCCGCGTGGAAGGAGGCTCGGTCCGCGTGCCAACGCATAGCTGTGCCCAAAACCCGGCAAAGGAACTGACCGTACCGCCCAGCTTCCGCCTCAGTACAGGACATCACTGAGTACGTAATGTCGCAGAATAACTGAAATATTTTCAAATTAATAACCTCTGCAAAACACCCTTGGGACTTTAAATTGACGTGACATGTATTAATAATAATAATAATAAAAGCCCTTTATTCACTGACCATTTAGCTTAAATGCTATTCTTATTAAACTATATTCCTAATCTAATTACAAAATGCAAAAACAATAATTTATTCTTCACCGCCCTGGTCAGGTGACACGACACGACGTGACATGTAGTTATATTTCAATAAACATATAAACATTATGAATTATATAAGTTTCGCGCTTCAAAGAACTGAAACATATTGGTGTTTTTATACCGACCACACTAAATCATATAACAACGCTAACCTACATGTAAGACACCCAAAAAAGCTTTCTCTTCACCCAAAGCTTTCACTAGAGGCCCTTTTGTTTTGATTAATAATAATAATTTAAAAAAAAGGGGGTTGTATACTAGCAAATTTGCATGTCATAGACTTAATTTAGTATTGCTATATCAAATAACTTCAGTTAAAGTTAGCACAAAAGACAATACATGTATATAATGTACGTATACTAGCAAATATATGACTTTGGTGTTGCCATATCAAAGTTATTAGCGTCCCCAAAGTAGATTTTATTAGCTATACTTTAAATAGGAAACTTTACTCCCATATTTCGGAATACCAATTTCTTCAATTGCAACAAATTTAAGATTGTCATTGTCAATGTCATTGGTATATGAACCACAGTTTGATAGATGGCAAAGTCCTTTTGGTCTACAAAACTTTGCCATCTATCAAACTGTGGTATGGCTACCAAAAGGATGGAGAAGGTCTGCCAAGGATAGAGAGACATGGAAACAATTGGGGGAGGCCTATGTCGACGGACAACCTGACCAGGGCGGTGAAGAATATTATATAGTTTAATAAGAATAGCATTTAAGCTAAATGGTCAGCGAATAAAGGGCTTTTATTATTATTATTATTAGATGGCAAAGTGTATACATAATATGTATGTAATAAATAATTAAGCGTCTCCAATGCAATTATTTGCTATACTTTTAATAACGAAACTTTACATAACAATATACGCACTTACCCGATCATAACACAGCAGCGTAGAAAAGTTTGGCGTCTTCAGAGAATGCACTGTATGCACAAATTGGGCGCAGTACAATGCATCCGTCGCCGTAAACACGCAACGCGGAAACAGACACAATTGCATCAGCCGCGTGACAGTCTCGTTTTTGGCAGATTTGACGGCTCTCGCTGGGAACCAGCCGCTGCACTCGCGGGACAAACGCGCGTGTACTCGTGACACGTGGTCTTCTTGACGGCGACGTTCATCCTGATTCCAAGAATGCTTTTTGAGCTCATGTTTGTTTATTTATTTAAGTATAATCTTACAATTCAATATATACAACAGAAAACAAGTAAATACATTAATAGACAAAAATACATTTAAAAAAATCTATTAAATTTAACAATTAAACAAGATATAATATTTATTATTTCAAATTACTGCTTAAACAAAATCAGAGTCTTTTCTCCTCTTCAAATACTTCTACACATCTTCTTTGGTGAGGTTCAATTATTCGATAGAGGACAAGGCTGTTTTTAATTATGAAAAAATGATTTTGACTTTTTCATAAAATGTACACCGTTATAACTGATGTAACTCTCTTATCATCACATCCTTAACAAAATTTGCCAGAAAGAGACGAAAGAGTTTAAATACAAACTGATTTAGTTCTATGAGGGGTTCATATCTGTATCAGTCAATTCGGTGAGCCTCCTGCCCGTTTGCCCCTATTTCCCCTAATACATAGTCTACCCAAACAGATATTAGATAGCCCAACTTTAACCAACATTAACTGTAAATTAGAAAAACTACTAATTAAAATATATAAAAACTATTAATACAAACCACAGCGGTTTTCTAATGTAACAACTATACTGTGATATATTATATTACATATTTTGTAAAATAAGGAATAAAAAATTAAAAAAAAAAAATCAGTGGCGCTACTATCTCTTGGCCTCAGATGTCTGAATCTGTTTCATGATCATTTTTAAATGTAATAGGCAAGTAGGTGATCAGTCTCCAGTGCCTGACACACGTCGTCGACTTTTTGGGTCCAAGACATGTCGGTTTCCTCACGATGTTTTCCTTCACCGTTCGAGAAAATGATAAATGCGCACGTAGAAAGAAACTCTATTTGTGCACAGCTGGGGATCGAACCTACGACCTCAGGTATGAGAGTCGCACGCACCAGCCACCAGGCCAACACTGCTCTATGAATAAATACAATAAGAAAATACCTGTAATTTTTCTATAAGGCTGTTGAAGCGTTCCTGTTCCTTCTTCCCCTTGGTCCCTTGGGAATCCTTAGTAGCAGCCGAGGCAGCCAGCTTTAATCTATCAATTTCCCTTTCGTAGCTCTCCACCGGCACGCGTAAATCGTACATAGATAGGGACCTACAATATAAATTACCCAAAAATAGTAAATTATTTAGTTTTGCTTTAAAAATAAAATAAAGTGTTTAATCATTTTACGTACATTTGCATTGCAATGCGTAAGATTTGGGAACCCTTTTTGGTAAAAAAATACTAGTGCAGGGTTCCCAGCTCTTCCATAACAAACTTAATTCTAAATTCCTTAAAATTATTACATCTTTAATTTTATTTATTATTTTTTCAACTGTTATCAACACGCCTGAGTGAATGAGTGAGTGTGTGGGTCCAAATGTGTGAGTGAGTGAGTGAGTGAGTGAGTGAGTGAATGAGTGAGTGAGTGAATGAGTAAAGTGTGCAGCTCTAACACTGCATGGGGCGTGTTCATAAGCCAGTCCTTTAGTCGTTTTTTTTAGGTTATAGACGGTGAGCGGGTAGATATAACACAGCCTATTTATAATTTATTATAGATATAGCCTGCTTGCATATTGCGTCTGGCGAAGTCAGTCCTTACGGTTTGACCGACGACAACAAACCCTAGTAACTTTTATTAACATAGCATTTACACATTTAAAGAAAACACATTTTTACCGAAATGAAGCTATGTAATCTTATAATTATTTAATATAATTTTAAATTTTTATCCGACGTTTCGCGTGCTACAGCGTGCGTGGTCACGGTGACTGAAGGTGTTGAATTTCAAAAAAGTATCACAGCTGTACAAAAAGTTGTATTATCTGTATTTATTTATTAATATACATAGCTTCAATCCGGTAAAAGAGGTGTTTTCTTTAGACAACATCCCTATTTCTTTTTAAGAACAGCCTACTATCAAAGGGAAGCGCTGTGTGTTTTTAAAATTAAACTCGGGACATACAGCTTCCTAACGGTAAACTTTTATAGACTCATTTTATAAGAGACTAGCTGCGCCCGCGAACTTCGTTTCTGCTTAATACCTAGTCTGCCTTTTTAGTACACACCAACATGTAACATTTTTCTACGCTACCCTAGTGACAAACCCCAAAGTCCTTAACTATCAAATAAAAAATAGGGGTTAATTGTAGAGGGGTGAAAAAGGGGTTGTTTGTATTTTTGTATGTTATATCATTAAAAAAAAATCGTCAAAAATTAAAAAAAAATCTTGAGGTGGAAAGCCCTTATCGCTTAGGGATTTGAAAGATAGTAGCCGATTCTAATATCTACTGAATATGGAAAATAAATTTCATAGAAATCGGTCGAGCCGTTTCATAGGAGTATGGTAACTAACATAGTGACACGAGAATTTTATATATATTCGAAAGACGTGAAAAAACTCACCAAAACGTGACGTAGAATTCGGGCGAAATATCTTCCCATACTTTATCTGGTAGAAGTGGTGTTATAGATGTTACAATTGGTTCCAGGGCTTCCTTGGAGGCAATGCTGTACCGCGTTATGCTCTTCTCGAGAGAATCCAATTTACTATCAGAGGCTTTGCGAAGAGACTCCACCTTCGCAGCGATTATTTGAGCTATAACCGGACGATGGAGGAAGAACGCCACATCTGCGTCTACGTGGTAGTCCCGAAGTAGTTCCTGTTAAAAGGTTAGGTTTAAAGTTTATTCTAACCACATACATGTCAGTTGTATGTGGAAAAAGCGCGTGCGTACAACGTACACATGTCAGAAGTGAAACTTCTTTGTAAATTAATCATTACTAAGGTAAAAGCCTCAATAGATTAAAGTATACACTCCATGTATTTTTATATCTATATTCACACTGATTACACACTGTACACGTGCTAATAATAAATAAATAAATAATCTGCGTTTACTGCACAAGACGTTATGCAACAGAATTGCCATCTAAAGTTCTAATATGTAACTACTAAACGAATACATCAACCAATAGCGTACGTTGCACATCTTCGTGACGTTCCGTAAATTTTTTACCCTCATGCGCCTATAAAAGTATCACTTCAAAAATTATAATATTAAAAACACAAAAAGTATATACAAGTCGCAGCATGATACAAGTCCACTATATTTCCCGTATCTCTGAAGACTGTTTATTTAAAATTTTAAATCAGTTTTAACATTTGAATAAAACACTTACCGGTAAAGCCGGTAATCTAGCAGCGTACTCGTCGGGCGCGTGCGAAGACGCAAGGAACGTGCCAAGCTGAACGAGCGCGTCCTGGCATTGGTCCGCCAAACGACCCACTACTTTTAACTGAGACCCACTCGATTCCCCGCTTATTTCTTCGCCTTCTGTAAATTTCAAAGTAATTTTTTTTCAGTATCTTTGTTTGGGCACACAGATACACTAGAAGACTAAAATTGACATGTATCTGAATAAAGGCTATTATTATACTTAAAGAAAACACTTTTTACCGGGTTGAAGCTATGTATTATAAAACTTATAATTATCTAACATAATTTTAAAATTTTCCAGTTTTGCAGAAATTGTGTCCTCCATATTCGCGGATTGTTTGTGTTGAGATTTTAATTAGGATATTATTGGATTCCAGGTGTTTGATAATTTTTGGCCGTCTTCTCTATTGAAATTTGAGTGTTTTTTGATTTAAATGGCTTTGCGTACCAATCTTGGGAAGAATCATTTTTCTTTCGCAAGTACTTCTGGTTGGTCAAAGCGTATGCAATGATTAGGCCTATCTAGTGTGTGTTCACAGACTGCTGATTTTGTGTCGTCTATGTTTTATGTCCGCAATGTGTTCTTTCAGTATTTAGTTTTGTATGTGTAAAAGCAATGTTAATAAAAGGCAATACTATTATTATATTTTTAAATCGTTAATAAATATAAAATGATTACCTTTCCAAACACAACAATGTCTTTGTTGGGCGGACAAAATGCAAAGTGCTATATCTAAATTGTTGCCGACGACTGCGTCTTTTAGCCTCGCTGACGATCGTCTGGTGTTTCGCACTTGTGAGAAGTATCCTGCCTGAAAATTTTCAAAAGAGGTCAAAAATTAAATGTAAATATTATAATTATTATCTTAAAATTATAAAATTTACATTTAAAATTTATTTTTATTCAAACTTAACGACATATTTTTATGGACACACAGAAAAACTGGTCCTGTGTCGCGCGTATGTGTGCGTATACGCAGCTAACTTGGTTATCTACCCATATCCTTTTATAAAAAATGTAGTAGGAGTCTTTATAACGAATCTGATTCATATCCAACGGATGTAATATGACGTATAATGTCGCATGTCAACGCGTTTTCGAATAGAGATGCTTTTGACCAATCACAATCGAGCAGTGCTTCGTTTCGCCTTTTGTATTGTCTATACTATTCAGTCAAAACATTTACTATGTCGCACTTTTTCAAAGTACACATATTTGGTCGTAATAATCGATAGTCGTAACAGCCGACGGCGTTATTAAATACCTAATACAATAGAATTCAACCGGGACGTTTGATTTTGGTCAATATAACCGGTATGTTGTTCTAAACGATGTCGTCATAAACAGGTTTGACTGTATAAAAAACGCTGCGCTGCAACCTTTTACTTTGTAGTCACTAGGTTTCCCCGGTTTTTCATTCCGTAGAATTCTGATATTTCAGAAGTGTTTCTACAAAAAATGTTCTTCGGCGAAAAAGGGACAAATTGGGTCAAATTTGAGGACAGTAAAACCCTATGTATTGCTCATGATTTACCCCTAAAAAGCTAAATCTAAATATGTATTTACTCAAGTGAGCTAATACAGAAATAACAAACATTTCAATATCACAAACTATATATCGAATTAACTTTAATTACTTTATTTTATTCTTTAGCTGACATCACTGCCAACTAATGCCAGGTAATTTTAATAAAAAATGTTATTATAACATGAGCGTGTGATGAAACGGGACTTTATTATCACTCGCCGTTAAATTACTTTTAATGTGGAGCACCGCACTTAACAAAATGGATACATTGACTCACAAATAATGTATGAATAGACTCAGATGTTCAGACTCGTATTGAAATTGAAAAATGTGCCCGGCCAAAAAGGTTTGTAATCTCTGACATGTCAGAAAATGATAGCTGTCAGAATTCTACGGTACTAAAAATCCGAGTATACGTAATCAAGCTTCCGTGCCTAGCACAAACCGTCGACTTTGGATCTAAGGCATGCCAGTTTCCTCCAAATGCGTACAGAAAATTCCATCGGTGCACAGCTGTGATTCGAACGCTTGACCTCTTTGACCTCTAGCTTCTCTATACTTCAAGGACCTCTATAAACCAGAATTCTTACCTCCCCCTTAAGTAATTCGCCGCCCGCCATGGCATCTAATTGTTCGGGTGTCATCTCCTCTGCTGCTTCAATTCCAGCCATTTTTTGAACTATCTCCTTAAGTATTAGTAAATCTTGACTGAAAGATAAAATAAATTGAAAATACCTTTTTCCAATATTAATTTATTCAAAAAACCGCGAATTTTTTATACTACAAAATTGAGTGAAACTTATATTTTTTCAACCCTGTACTTCACTTGTTTTCTTTTATCTTTTTATTTGTCAAGTTCTGAAACATTATCTCTTTTTTGTTCTCGTATCGGAATGTGGAAAGAAAATTTAATGTATATTTCTTTTTTTTTTATAAGTGTACATTATGTTACCTATATGAATAAATGATTTCTGATTTGATTTGAATCTATACAGCAAGGTTTCCCAACCTTTTTCGTATTTATGCCCCAAGTATTTATCATACACAAGTTTTAATATTAAAAAGTTGAAAAACTTAATAATAGGTTTTAGACGAAACAATTTACTCTAACTTTCAAAAGACGACGAAAAACTGAAATCCCAAATTTTTAAATAAAGTTTATATATCCCGCCTTACAATATGTATTCAATAAACTACATAATACTATTAATTTATTGTTGATTTAGGAGAGCGTTTGAACAAGACATAATAGATTTACTTCAAGTGTAAGAAGTCGAGAACGATTATATTTGTCGTTAAGGATTAAGTGGAATCTGATAGAACTGGCTTCTTCTTTGATGAGGCAGACCTGAACATAGCTGAAATCTCGAATTCAAGTAAGTTTTAAACATATTACCTCTGTTGAGCCTTCAAGCGATTAGCGACGAACTGCAATAATCCTGTCAATTCAATATTATGTTTCTTAAAGGCTGCACCTGCAAACGCGGCTAACGCCTGCAACCATGGCGGATGTGCCGCACCACTAGCGCCAATACCTCTCCCCGCACTCAGTGCCTCGACAAGACAATAACCCAGGACATCTAGTGATAGTGACGTCAAGTATTTGAGGGACTCCACCACTGGGCCTATTAGGTTATCATAAGTTTGTATCTGAAAGAGATAAAGCTAATGAATTGCTGTTCGTTTGTCTCGCTAAAACTCGAGGACGGCTGGCTGTTAAGTTGCTGACGGCTGGCTGGTGATAAACATGTACATATTTTAAAGTGAAACTTTTATTACATCGTCTCAAACTGTTTGGTTTTTGAGGCGCATGTCGCGTGACTGTCGGCCGCGGAGTAGGGATAACGTGAAAGGCGCTCGTCATAGCAGCCAAGGCCAATATGGCGGCGCACATAGTTCGCAGCAGCTGACCGTGTAGTGTATAGACTATTATTCGTAATTCTATTTCGTTTTGAACAATTTTATGAATCAATATTTTGTTCAGTACATTCAACATTTTACGTTTAAAGTGAATAAAACTGTAAATTCATTTCCCGAAAATTCACAAAACATGAACTCTTCATGTTTTGTGAATTTTCGGGTAAATAATAACAAATTAAATAATAAAAATATAAAATCTATGCCAAAATATTAATTTACCAATGAAAACATGAAATAAATTTAAATATTTGTAGAATATTAATATATGTATGTATATGTACATACATGTATGTTTATATTGTACACACACATATATATATATACATACAGATGGAGCGAAAGAAGTTTCACTACAGTCATAAGCACAATCGTTTTTTTATATTATATTTCAAGTTACGTCTATAATGTGAATAAATATAAATATAATATAATAATTTTAAGATAATAAGTATTATGTGAAATTAATAAATAATATGTATAATCTATACAAGTATAAGCCTTTGAGTGGTTGCCTGGAAGAGTTCCTTTGAAAACGATAAGGCCTCCAGTTGTCCTCCTTATCATTTAATTATGTCATTTGTATTATATTTATGTATGCAACGAAGTGTTAATAAATAAATAATTTTAACTTTACAATTAGTTTTTGTCTTGTTTTTTAGATATATAAATATTTTAAGTTGGTAATTAAACACCTAACCTAACAAATACATAAGGTATTTGTAATACAATTAGATATTTTTTATTTTTTTTAAGTTTAAAATCGTTGTATTTAATTTTAACTATTCAGTACGTGCAACGTACGAGATATCGCGGCCGAGGCTGCGTTCGTTCGTACACGTAGTCGACTCTACGTAATCATTTTTACTGAAGGATAACTCATTTTACTATTAATCAAGTCAAATGTTAAATGTTTGGTTATGCACGAATAAAGATTAACCTAATGAAAATATATCATAAACATCTGTCCCTTTTCATCATAGTCTAAACATACTTTGCCAGAAAAAGACAGACACTTCCTTTAAAATTATAGGACAAATAGACATATTTCGTTATCACGAATAATATAACGATTTTTTCCTGTTCAAAAGCAAAATTGCAATTGCGTTTGTGGTATCAATATTTGGTCATTTTTTAACTCTCGGTCGATGAATAAATAGCAAAACCAAACCTCCATAGGCTTATTCATAAGAGATTTTTCACAATTTTTTTTTAACTTACCTGTAAAAGCATGTAATCAAAAAGGAAAGCGGGCGCCGCGTGCGACAATTTTCCAATTAGTCTTCCTTGAGGCTTTATATTTTCTTTTGAGACTCTTTTCATGATGTGCTTTATGCGTTGTAATGAATTCCCTCTGACGCGCATAAGGGATGGAATTTTTTCACCAGATTCATTCTTCCATCTGGCATATAGGCAGTATCTGCAATAAAAAAAAATTAATATTTTTTTAGAATGAGTAAAGAAAATAGGTTAAATTTAAATTCAACAGATTTTTCACATTCTCTCTAAAAGGGAAGTCTTCCTTTCATTTTGGCTTACAGAGTTTCTTTATTGTTTAAAAATATCAATACACGATTTAATATTCTTTCTGTAGCTTTTAGTTAATAAAAAAAATGAAAATGTATAACCAAACCAAATGACAGAAATGGTTAAGCACAATTTGTAACTTTTATAATTTTTGAAGTGAACCTTTTTTCGCCGTTCTTTAGGCGCATGAGGGTAAATTTTTTACAGATGAAACGTCACGAAGATGTGCAGCGTTTTTCTCGAAGAAAACCGATTGAGAGAGAGAGCGAGAAAGGGAGATTGATGTATTCGTTTAGTAGTTACATATTAGAACTTTAGATGGAAATTCTGTCACATAACGTCCTGTGCATGTTTTATTTATTTATATTAATTATCATTAGGACGTATATAGAGTGAAATGTGAATATAGATATACATGGAGTGATGATATACTGGTACATGATCATCTATTGGGGTTTTTACCTTACTAATAATATTACTTAATTTACAAAGAAGATTCACTTCTGACATGTATTCAATGTTCAACAACAATTAAAAGTGCATTGTCCAGTGTACATTATTATTTCCTGGAATGTAGCAAACTTAACTAAACACGTTTTTTTAAAAAAACCGTATTGCTCTTTTTAAAAACTTATAAAAAGAACAGATAAAAACTAAGGTTATAATTTTGCGAAGTTTAACATTAATAATGAGGTAAACTGGGAACTATGCAATCTTTAGAATAGATTTGCATTTTTGACATCTAGTAACTACCTTGGTTGTACCATAGCTAACTATAACGACGTTAAATCTAAGTTCCTTGCATTTAAAGCTAGCTAAATACTTGATTACAATTCATGTGGCTATAGCGACTTTGGATATAACGCCGAGTTCGAACTGTTTTTAATGAATCAATCGTAACCAAATTCCTAGAAATCCCATGTAGATATTGCGACTGTAGTCACCATAGATACAAACATTTATTTCTTTCACAAACAATTCTTATCTTATATACACATATGGTCCATAACTGTAGCGACCTTTACCGTTTGTATATCAGCTAAGTAGGTTACCACAATTTACGTATCAGAGTTAGTTTTATGGGTCAGTTTCACTGTGATATTCTGAGTTATTTTTTTAAAATAAGAACACCATTTATTCATTCACTCACTGACTCATTCACTCACTCACACATTTGCACCCACACACTTACTCATGCACTCAGGCGTGTTGATTTTTGTGTTGTAAATTAATGTAATTAATTTAAGGAATTATGAAGTTTGTTTATGAAAGAGCTTGACACAGGTATTTTTTACATAAAAAGGTTTCCAAATCTTACACCTAGGAATGAAAATGTACCTACTTAAAATGAATAAACACCTTTTTATTATTTATTATTTTTATTTTATTAAAAAATGTACCAGTGAATTAAGTAAGTCAAGTTAGAACTGTGTGCAAATGTTTCCAATAATAAATTTATATGCATTTAATAATGTATTATATGTACGACACAAACAATATGACATATAATATGAATACAATACCAAAATCAAAAGCGAAATCCAACTTACTCTTACGTATCAATGTATTTAATATGTGATAAAAACAATTTTTCTTACCTGCATTGGTATGAATATAACTTGAGTAACGTATAAACCTCCTCGGCCATACAACAGTTGCCTTCCATGAGTGTAAGAGCTGGCAATAATGCCGCATCTAAAACGGTCAACGATTCATGTTCGAGGGGATCGCCTACTGCCGAACGGGACGTTCGTAATATACGTATTACCTATAAAAATAAATCAGCATTTTATAACAATAACATGACGTACAATTTAATATTTATGAAGTTGTATGTAACAAATACACATACACAAACAGACTATATTTATAACCAAAATATTTAAAAATCCAGCTTAAAAATTGACTATTAACGCCCGAACGCAATAATAATTAGTCTACAATCTCAGATTGTTTTCAATCAGACCGTGGCAGTCGATCGCTTTCCTATCTGAATATTTTTCCCAATAACCAAACCCTACGAAGACAATCCATTTTTGGCGACTGATTGAGTGCAATCTCTTTGCTGTTTACACTCATATTTGATAATCAATATAAAACAAATAAGGTACAAATAATATGAAAATATACATGTCTATGTTTAAAACATATCAAACAGCTTTTTAATTATTTTAATAATTGGTGTAAGTTAAGATCTTAAAATAGGGTATTGGCACAGTTGAACTGTCATTTTCATGCAAAGGTCTATCCACATACACCGGTCCGAGCTACCATGGAAAGCATGTGACAGATTGCTATTACAATCCATCTATTGGTTATTGGCACACTTTTATCAATATTTGGACTAAGATAACTATCTCAGATGAACTGAGATAGGGTTTGGCCGTAAGAGATTAATGAAAGAAATACTCCAATATACCATATAAATTTAATTTTCCTAATTTCAAATATAATCAATTTTCATACCTTATACATCAAAATGGGGTCGTGATGAAGAGCTGGTCCGAGTAAGATTAACGCTGGTATCACCGTCTCCTTCATATCCTCGAATGTTTTACATGCTTTTGGGCCTAATTTTGATTTTAATGGCGGAATAGGAGCACCCATTATTTTCGGAGCCACACGGCATTTTCTGTAAACATAGTGCGGAATGTATATGTTGCGTCAAAGGACTTGTATTTATGTAACAAATAACTTAAAAAAAAATATATATATATATTCCGAATTCTTTTACTTTTAATACATCGTATTGATGTTTTCATTTGAGCGGCAAAGGCATATTTGAGATAAAAATAATTATTATTTTTGTCGATTATCTAACTAGAGTTAGTCTAGAATCTCCGAAAATTTTTTTATTAGCATCACATTTTTGCTTCTACCTACATTACACCAGAAATCTACCTACACTTAAACACGTTTTACGCGACTAATACTAATTAGGCATATTTAAGGGATACAAAGCCAATTCTTTAATTACAGTAACAATGTTTTGGTTGTTTACTTGTACTTATGTATTTCAATTAAAGTAGGTGTATCTTAAAATGTTTACTTAAGAAGGCACATAAACTACCCACAAATATAAATAAATATTACTTCTTTCAATGTCAATTGTCAATTCAAATCGAGGCTGGGTGAATATATCAAACAACATTACTTTTAATTCCATTTACTTATAATTGGATTTTATTTGTGTATCTTTTTTTTATAATTACTCTACTCCCCTGCCTTCGTGTCCAGGGACTTTATATATCTCACAATTTTTTTTTTCAACAAACAAAAAAAATACATTTTTTTTTATTATGTGTAAATATTGAACGACAATGTTATGTTTACCTGAAGTATTGTGTCTCATGTCAGTGGCATTTTGTCTGTTTTGAGAAAATTAAGTATCTAAACTATAATAAATCAAATCGAGTAAGTTCATATTCAGAATAATTATATATTATTATTATTTTCCTTTATTAGCCTTGAAATAAATCGCTAACTGGCCACCCATTGTTGTACTAAAATATGCGTTTTTAAGTGCATCAAGTGCAAATTATTAAAGTATATTTAACAAGAACTTACGTTCTATACAATGGTTCAACAACAGCATGTAGCATATCGCACAATGCTTTGGCAGGTCGGGGTGGCATGGCTGATACTTGTATTCGACTGAACAGTGCTGAGAACTCACTCCAAGCGCATACTCTTAGCAACGCTTCACTCAGAACTAGCTTTTGATTGGACCAGTATTCCTGAAAAAAAAACGTTGTTTACTTATGTAATTGTTTTTTAATAAAAACTCAGACCCAGCTTTTTTAATTTTATAGCAATAGTTAGAACTTGCCACTTTCAAGTAAAAAAAAGAATAGCTTTAGATCCGACCGATATTCTTAAAAAAACGTGTGTTTACTTATATTCTTTTTTTTATAAAAGAAACTAAGAACTAGCTTAAGATCGGACCAATATTCTTAAAAAAAACGTGTGTTTACTTAAATACTTTTTTTTTATAAAAAAAAACTAAGCCATAGCTTTAGATGGGACCAATATTCCTAAAAAAAAACTTTTTTTCACTAACGCGCCTAGAGTTAACTCAAAAAAAAACTAAAATGTTGACTATGAATAACATGAAGGTGTTCGTTTTTTGTGCCGGTGGCGCACGCATCGAAAATTTTACACTCATAAGGTTGTTTTAGATTAGCAAGGCTGGATCATTATAAAATATTTTGACTGATTAAATTCTTGCAAGTTTTAGAGATTATTTGATACAAACTTACAAGCATACAAATCTATCCTCTTCTTTAATCTTACTGTAGATTTAACCTTAAAAACTAAGTCAGTCTGATAGCACTTTTAATAAAGAACTCTTTAATATTTATGCCAATTACTATTTACTCTGAAGTAGAGACAGATTATTGTTTTAAAAAACAATTTATTTTTTAAAAATCAGTGAAATAAAAAAACAATATTTACTTGTGGATCTGCTTTTTCCTCTATAAATTCTGTTGCTCCGTTCGCTTGAGGTCCTTTCGTGGAAACTATATTTAGCTTACGTAGAAAATCTTGGACAGATTTCAATTCCTTATCAGCTTCTTTAGCCATTATTATGTCATCAGGACGTAGCTACAATAAACGATTATTTGTGAATGCTTTTTTTCGATAAGATGTTTGTCTCAATTTATGTAAGTAGATTAAATATGAATAACTTCCTTTATGTGATTATTATTTACAATTATATTAAAAGTCAATGTATTACCTGACCATCTGTGAATACAAATAATGTATTACATATCTGCATTATAGTCTAAACATCTTTTAATTATTAATAACACTTACCCAAGGATATATGTCATCTAAAGAAATAACTTGATGTTGTAATAATAAAGCTATAACAGTCATTAAGTGTGGCGGTTCTTTATAGTTATCCAATACATCCATATTTCCAAGTTTGAATCCGAGAACCTCTGATATAACTCGTGGATCACACATATAGTGTTTAATAAGCGAAATAAACAATTTATCTAAATGTGGGCGTGCTTCAAATGACTCCAGTATTATGTCCAAAACTCTGTTTGGGTCTAGATTAAAACAACCTGAAAAAACATATGTAGTCTCAAATGTTGATTTTATACCGATCAGCCTCTTCTTAAGAAATCTTTTGTCATCATAAAAATTATTTGAGATAAATTAAATAGTAACAAGATAAAATACTTAACAAAAAATTTTCATCTGACCAACATATTTTATGAGGAACAGAAAACATTGGTCAGATGAAAACCCTCCGTTATAAAATATGTTACACAAATAAGTAAAAATAAAGGATATTTAAATAATAATTACCAATGAGCGATTGTATTATTTCTAAAATAGATTTCCATTCTGTGTCTTCTGAAATTTCTTGATTTAATTCAACAATTAATTTGGCATATCCTTCACTTTCTTCTCTAAAAAGATTAAATTTACGCTGCTTATAACTGAAAGCACAGAATGATATTGTTTACAGATTAAAATCAATTTAATAATCTTCTTTGTAATTTCATAGAAATAATATCAATGTGAAAACTTACTATAGTTTAGTTTTTATTTTGATGAATTTAGTATAAAAGTTTTTGTTTTTTAGTGTTCCAACATCCTGTAAAGTGTCTATTTCTAGTCTTTCTTTTAATAACTTGTCAGATAAGAAAGATTCTAACTCTCGGACTAAATAGCAGAAGTTTGATCTCTCCTCTGTTTGCACATCAAGTGAAGTTTCAGCATCCAAAACACAGACAACATCTAGTAATATTGATGGCATATCTGCATGAATCATCTGAAATTGCCAAAAATTTTTTTATAAAGTGGCACAACTAAAACATAAGATGATAGAGTATATTTATTTGACATTTACTTTATTGTATTATCTTTATAAAAACAATTTTTATAATTAATATGAGAATATAATTTGTCATACATACACTTATTTCACGCAATACAGATATCACAGCATCTTTCTTAAGGTATCCTTTAAGCTCAGAGAGCAACAAATCATAGATACTTTGTGAAAGGCCAGATAATTTGCCTGACTTTGTAAATAGGGGACTTTTTCCTTCATCTTTGATATATTGTGTGATTAGCTTTATACTGCAAACAAGGAAAAACAGTTATAAGAAGATATATTTCCTGAATATTGATTGGTTATGAATATCAAAAAACAAAGTGTTATTACAGAACAATATTAAGAGCTATATGTAAAACATAAGTGTAGCTTTTTATACTTCAAAATCTACAAGATAAAATATGGATTTATAAATTATTAATGCAAACGTTACAAAATCAACATGTGGCTATATAGACTTGGAACATAATTTTTATAGAAATGATATCTTACTATGAGTCTCTGCCTGACTTTTCCCATGTCTTGCAGTACTCTGATATGAATTTTGTCAGAGTACTCATGATGAAATTGTGTTAAAACGCCAGTTTTTTTACAACAAACTACAAAGTCAAAAATAAAACATACGCCGCAGCCATGACCGACTCAGCCACAGATTAGTCTAAAAAATAAAATTGATTTTTAATTTTGAAGTATGACAATTTGTCGTAGGACACTAATGTCAATTGTCAAAGCTATAAGAATAAAAAAAAATAGGAGAGTCGCGCAAAAATAGTAGATAAAAAATAGCATTAAATAATTAATATATATAATAATAAATGTAGGTCACGTTTTTTTATGAATATTTTGACGTTTTTTGCTGTAATATTTTATCGGAAAAAACGTCACTTTATTTTTTTCTTTGTTCTTTGAATATTCGAATCGTACATCACTATTCGAATTTCGAAATCGGAATTCATATTCATTATTTTGATTGTTATAAATAACCTATAAAAATCAGCTGTATATTTATTTTTATTTCATTGTTTGACTGCATCCGAAATAACTGTTCGAAAAACTTATAATTATAATTGTACCCCACGCTTACGTAAGAAATGCCTAGTTACGAAATGGCTATGATAATACGGGCTATGCCCAAAGTTGAACTTAAAAATGCTCTTATGAGAATATCTAACGGAATATTTGATAGAGGTGGTATTATACGAAAAATTGAAAACTTAGGATATCGACCACTGCCATACAAAACAAGTGCTCATGGCCTGGTGCATAAAGAAGCAAATTTTTTTGTTTTTAAAATTGATACCGCAACCACAGTGGTTTCTGATTTGAAAGAAGAGTATAGTCGGGATGTAGATGTAGTTAGACAACGTGTTTTCAAGGTCAATGAAGATTCGGATCATACATGTACTTTGGAAACTGAATTATTGCCGCCAGCATATCGTAAAGAAGTTCAGCAAATGATCAATATGGGAAAGTCACAAGTGAATCGATTTAGGCACAAATTCTCTTATAACTCAGGTTTGGATTACTATCCTTTCCAAAAGTAAACATTTATTGCACATAGTCCTTAATTGTATGTAGTTAATTATTAATAGAATTATAAGTAATGAAACAAGCACTTAAGCATTAATTATTTATTTAATATTTCCACTGGAACAGCAGGACAAATTTCAATGCAATGTAAGTATATTTTTTACTTCTTCTATTCTGCCATTCTCTAAGGATTCATGAAGGTCAGCTAGTATGTGACTGTCATGCTGCCCATGTCTTAATTTGCTCCAATTTGTATACCATTTTTCTATTTCCGCTGAAAATAACACTCAATTTTTCAAAAAGTCCAGTTATATTTCTATACTTTATCTATAGTAAAATTATTGGACTTTAATATATAGACAGTAATGAGCAGAAACATTGCTTTGCTGATTCTTACTATTTATAACTGTCTGTAATATTTAAGGTCAGATAGCTAAACTATGTTTGAAATGAACTTAAAAACTACTGCATAAACACACTAATATATAGCTTATAAAACATCCATAAGAACAAATACTTACATATAAATTCATCAAAACATGTTTCATTCAAGTTTTCTGGCTGTTCCCAAACTCTTATATAATCTGTACAAAGTTGTAATTTACCCTCACTATTTATCAAATTAGTATCTAAATCTAGCGCACTGAAATGCAAAATATGATTCTTTAATAGATGTGTTACATACAAGTGATATTTTAGAATAATTAACCCACCTTAAACAGTTTTTTAATTTAGTCTCATTCTTGCATTTGTATTGTAATTGAAATTCATTATTTATAGTTTCAAAAGCCAGTGCACAGCAGTTATCTGGAATATCTGTAAAAACAATAATAGATTAGTTTAAAAAATATTATTATGTATATAAACACACTAGCCGCTTAATAAGCTGATGTTCCCCTATTTTAAGATTTGGAGAAAATATCCAATAGATTTTTAGAGTTTAATGATGGTGCCGTGATTACACTTTCTGGAAGCCTATTCCAGTTGGCCACTACCCAGTTTGGAAAAAAGTTCTTTAAGGAATTTGTGTTATGTTGAGTGGTCTTACGTTTTAAAGAACTACCCCTCAAATAAATATTCTCGATTCCTGGAACATTATAGTGGCCAGAGAGGATTTTATATGTTTCAATGACATTTCTTAATAATATAATAGCTGTCACCATTTTTTAACTTTTAATACCCGCTAAACTGATTTGACGTACTAGAAATTAAGTATTATCGCCACTGGTCACATAGCACACTTTTAGATGGCTCGCAAGTGCGAAGCCGGCTTTTTACGAATTAGTACGCTATTATCTGTAATCCCTAAGTAGAATTGGGCTGGAGTGGGCATCTGGTTTCATATTGAGATGGAATGTTATAATGTTAATGGCATACCATAAGTTATATTAACTTTTAATCCTTTTTTTGTAGTTAAGTTAGAAATTATGTCCTTCAAGTCCGCTATTGTTGATATGTTGTCTGATTTAAATATTGCAGAGCCACGTCTGTGAACATAATAGAAACTTAACATACCCTGAAGTGTTTGAATAGACTGTTCCGGGATGAATTTTTCAATCTTGAAGCCTCTGGCTTATTACATAAATCAATTTTCTGTAAATCATGACACATCGATCTCAGCATACTGTTTTGTCATATTTATCTCTTTAGGTACGATATACATTTACGCCAAATATTTTTTAATTAGATTAAACCTCCCTATTATATTATAATAGATTATAAATTAAATATATTTAGTGATTTAATATTATTATTATTTTAAAGTCACTTCAAATAATGTATTTACTGTATATTCGGAGATGCTTGTCGTAAGTTCAAAGATATCACAGGCTATTGCGGCCGCTGTGCTTCTTACCTATGTTGTTTTCACACATGTCATACCTTTCAATACCTAGCCTTTTTATAACTATTTACACGTTATATATAGATGTCTGTTTTCCTTGTAAAATTATAAAAACAAATTTGATGTGTGAGACCAATAATAAAATAACAAATCTAATCTCAATTAATAAGTTATTCAACACAAAATAGCATTAAATTTGATCTAGTGTTTCTTGATATTAGCGCGTCCAACAAAGAAAAGTTTTCATAATATTACAATAAATTAATACTCACTGATACTGACAAAACAGATAAGTTCCCATGAGTGTATGGGAACGAACGAAATACACAGAGCTGGCAGGCTTAGGCAATTCACCTGGCAGGGCTTCATTAAGCCAAGAGGTAACTTCAACCACAGAAAATGTGCCAAGGACTCTCAGCTCACATAGACATCTGAAATGATCTTGATTAATTTAGATACCATTACATCACAATCATATGAGTTTATAACGCGCGATCGCAAGTTTCCAACAATGATATTGAAAGAACTTATTGCTGAAAAAAAAACGTGAGGATTGGTAATTCTATTTTTATTGGAAGTTACTGAATCAGCTCTGAACTTAACTTGCATTTATTAAGGTAAGAGTGTAGATGGTCAAATATTTTACTATTTTTTATGTAAGGGGGCAACTACAAAAAAGGGGGGTTAAGACACCAGACCGACCACCATAGACACCAGAGGGTTCGTAAGTGAGTCGCCAGTTTTTTAAGAATTGGTACGCTCTTTTCTTGAAGGACCCTAACTCGAATAGGTGCAGAAATACATGTGGTTTCTGTATTATTAATTATCTATCTTCATCTATATATTTTTATGATAGCTTAAATAATGCACTAGTAAATTCTCTGCCATACACAATTGTGCTTGGAGATTTTAACGCACAAATAGGCCGAGCCACTCCAGATGAAAAGTTGGTTATGGGTTTATGGGGACACGGTAAGAGAAGCGAGCGAGGCAAACGACTTATTGACTTTTGTTTAGAAAAACAACTGTTTATTGTGAACTCTTATTTCAAGAAAAACACCAAAAATAAATGGACATGGTTGTCACCAGATACTCGAACCGCTAATGAAATAGACTTTTTTATTATTAAAAGACCCTATCATCATACCGTTGAAAATATAGATATAATTAATACCACCCACCCAACAGACCATCGTATGGTTCGGGCAACAGTGAAAATTACAGCAAAAATTAAAAGTAGAAAACAATTTAAAGGCAGACAATCAGGACTGAACCCACTAGAACAAGAAACACTTAAGAATATTTTTTCGGTTCAACACACTGAAAAATCTAAGAATATCCAAGAACAATATAATAATATTATACATCGAATTAAAACCAGTGTCGAAAAGTTACCAACAATACCAGGGATAAAGAGAAATAACTAAATTATAACTGAAAAAATAAGAGATATGATAAATGAATATGCCGCGCCTGGCCCACGACAGACGCGAGTGGAACCGGAAGGAGGAGGCCTATGTCCAACGGTGGACAAACCAAAACTTAACTGAATGACGTTTTATCATCCCTAAATTGTAAAGTTTTTTGGAAATAAAGGCTATTATTATTATTATTATTATTTATCTTCATCTTTACGGGACTTCTTCAATCAAAAACTTACCTTTTTGATTCGTTAACATCTATTTCTTCATGTTTAGAGTAGTATGGAAGGAGTGGTAAGTTGAATTTTATTAGTCTAGCTACCCGCGGTGCTCCCGCTGGTAGAACATAAACCAGCACTTTTATACTTTCAAGAAGAATTGTCTCCATATTTCGCAAACCTACCCATAGCCGCCTAGTACCGGCCTGGCATCTAATAGTGGCTAAAAGATCTGATTCTTGATCCTAGAAATTCATATTACATTTAAATTCATTTATATTAAAGCTGTCAAATGAATACACATTTTTATTTTAATAATGTTTGAATGCAATATATAGTGACTCCCTTGACTGCTACACCAGTGGCGTAGAAAAGGGGCGGGGACGGCCCGCACCGAATGTCACAACTAAGTATAAGTACAATGTACAAAAAAAATCGCTAGCATAAAAATTTATTTTTCAGGGATACCTCCACTATCACTAGCTCAGCTGTATGTAGAATTCGGGGATTCCCGCAAATGAGCCTGACGCTGTCGTGGGGGATTCCCCGTTCCATACTCTCGATCTTTAATTATATGATCCATGTCCCTTATCATATAAGTACATTTATTGCTTTTACTCTCGATGGGGTGACACCACCAACTTCCGCACAGGGTACCAAGGTATCTACGCCACTGGGTATCATAACAATTGATCGTTAAAAAACTATTTATTATTTTTACAAGTATTTTCCAAACTTGTCTAGTTCGGCTGTTAAGTATCTACTGTAACAGAACACCCGCTGTTCCTGGTGTAATATAAACTATTATTACTACGAATCAAAGGAATTTTAAGTATAAACAGCACTTCTTTAGTCTGCAGAAAATTTACACGTAACTTTTGAAGAATCTTTCGGCACAGCTACTAGCTGTAATTTTCATACAAATTTAGTTTTCGACTTTCTACATACACTACTGTTACGCTGTCTTGACTAGACCCCCAGTTATAAGTTATACAAAAGCTATTAGGATAATATTCAATAGTTATTTGTAAAACTGTATCTAACCTGTGGTGGGCAAAGGCTGAGCACTGCCGCTGTGTCAGTTTGTATAATCAATTTCTTATTACAATAAATGAATAGCATGTCAAGAGGTACGGCTGACGTTATCCTTGCTTCTATCCAACCATTTTTCGTTGCTCCTGTTAACTAAGATCGTAGTTTGATTAGTTATATGTTATATTAGTAATAATCTGCGTTTACTGCATAAAGCGTTATGCGACAGAATTGCCATCTAAAGTTCTAATGTGTAACTACTAAACGAAAACATCAACCAATAGTGTGGGTTTTTTCTCGATCTCCTCTCGATTTTCTCTCTCTGACTGTCAATTGGTCTCAATCACACTTTCCCTTTCCTTCGACAAAAACGCTGCACAATTTCGTGATTCTCTACTAGGGAGTGACAGATGGCGATGGTGAAACCTGTCACTGGTTATATCACCAGTGGAGGCTGGGGTCGTCACATCCTGATGCTGACAAAAACATTCTGTCGCATAACGTTAGCTGTTTTTAAACTACTTTTTGTGTATACTCACTTCATATTGTATGTCTAATAATGGGGGCATAGACAAACCGCTCTGTAGTGATCTTGTGCTTTTCTGGTATTTGTCCCTTTCATGGGCTGTTTGCTTCTCTAAACGAGATATTTCATTTCTAAAATAATTATGAAAATGTCTATGTACCAATATTTAAGGTAACGAAACGTACACTGTTAGCAGTAATTTTGGAATTAAGCTGGATTAAATAAATTTTTTTTTAAATAATAATGTAGAAAAAAGCCTAGTGACTATTGTATAAAGCCTGATTCATACATTTAATTCAAAAATACTGTTTTGGGTTGATAACAAGCTTAGAAAATTAACTATTAAACAGAGGTAAAAATGTGCATTGAGAAATTGCAACAAAACATAAGAGAAAGAAAATCTTACAAGACATTCAACGTGTAATTAAGTAAATGTTCAACTAACTCTAACTTCGCCCTACGCGACGCCAGCGCGTCGGCAGGAATATTTACAATCGCTGTCGACTGCAGACTGCGGGGTCTCAAGCCAAAAATCCTGCCAGAGAATGTAGAGGCCAGTATTTCTGGTTCGTCAGAACCAATGCAACCACCACACACGGATGTTATTGGTTCACCACAGAACTAAAATAAATTTTGTAGAAAAATTATTTGCAGCCTTTTTAGATCTCTATTTAAGTTGAAAGCGTTTTCGATCAAATTCGAGTTGGAATTATTTTTTATATGTAATAGGAGGCAAACGGGTTGGAGGCTCATCGGGTGTTAAGGCATACCGCCGCCCATGGACACTGTTAATTCCAGAGGGCTCGCGAGCGCATTTAACAAGTCTAATTGGTTCGGAGTTTCTTCAGTGAGCAACTGGTTCCACATGGTGGTGCGCGGCAAAAACTGCGCAAAAACTGGAGGAATTTTATATTCTGTCCTGACGTCCGATACTGAAACTCAGCTGCAGGTATTAATCCCAACAACTCCTCTGAACAGTCTCCATGGTAACTGCGGTAGTAGATGCAGAGTGAGAACACACTACACGCACACACTCTACGAGAGGACTTCACTTGATATTGTAACCCAAAAATGTTACGCTTTTGATAAACTTAATGATAGAAACATACGTATGTATACTTTAGCTGTAATTTATCTTCGTAGTTTTCCAAATTAGTTAGGTATAACTGTATGGAGCCGTCGTGACGACCGACTACAAGATGGGTTCCCATGTAATTACGGAACCAGCCAACGCACATAACAGATCCCAATCCTTGGCCATCGATCAGGCATTTGCTTATCAAATTTGATCTGTAGGTTTAAATTTTCATGTAAAATAAAGCTAAGTTACAAGGTCAGAAGATATATATAAAAAAAAGTGAATCGCAAAATATAGACACAAAAAAGACGGCTGGAATTTGAGTTTTTTTTAATCTCTTTACTTAACTCTAAGGAAGGTTATGTGATAGATATTTTTTTAAATTTTTAATTAATGTTTTATTTAGTACTTTTTTTTTTAATTTTTAGTTTTTAATCCAGAAACGCGACATGTATCTATGGATTAGCAAAGCAAAATGGTCCAATACAATCAGTGGCGCTAGAACCTCTGGGCCTCAGATTTCTGAATCTGTTTCATGATCATTTTTTAATCTAAGACAAGTAGGTGATCAGCCTGCTGTGCCTGACATACGCCATCGACTTTTTGGGTCTAAGGCAAGCCGGTTTCTTCTCGATGTTTCCCTTCGCCGTTCGAGCAAATACTTTTTAGGCGCACATATACAGAAAGTCCATTGGTGCACAGCCAGGTTCGGATTATACATTAAAAAGATTTTTGGTTAAGCTTAAAATGTTTCCAGTTGGAATATCTAATGTTTAACAAGGCACTTAGTTTCCTCCCAGATATGGTCACACAACCGGGAATCTGTCAGTCGGAGTCGCACGCTGTAGCCACTAGACCAACCCCACTGCATCCGAGAAATACGTCTGAGGAGACTACTTACTCATGATACAAAATCAATCCAATAGAACCGTCAGCAGCTCCATAAAAAGCAGATATTTCAGTAGGCCTCTGCGATTGTGGGACTGCAAGACGAGATGGACCCGAGTTCATATGTACTCTTGTAATAAATTTACCGTTTTCCACAATTGCCGCTCCCTTATTGGCTATTAACAATAGAAGTCTTATGCGAGTGCTCTGAAATAATGAAAGTATCATTGCTCTCTTTCTCATACTCTATTCTAATACATAGTTTGTGAGTTTCATAGATTATTTTTCGTGGTAGTCGGATTTGTAAGTCGGGAAAAAGCTAAATTTCTTACGAACCTTGCCTTATCAAAGATAGATATGTGATTTACTTCTAGATATGACTGATGACTAAAGCCTGATTGATAATGCCTATTTTATCTAATATATAACAGTCTCGTGTCAGAATGCTCGTTCCCATACTCCTCGGAAACGGCTCGACCGATTCTTATGATTTTTTATGCATATTCAGTAAGGCTACTATCTATCTTTCAACCCCCTAAGTGATAAGGTGTGTTTCTTTTTTACTTTTAGAGAATTTTTGTTTTTACTTATACACCAAACAAAAATACATAAACTCTTAATTTTCATATTTGTTATATTGTATTCAAATTTTCTACGAACAACCCTTATTTTTTTATTTGTTACTTAAGAACTTATAAACTGAACTCTATATGGAGAAAAACCTAAACCTTATATTTACCTTATATTTACTTACTTTGAAATAAATACGTGATTGAGTAAATACTCAATCACGTATTTATTTCAGCGCATGCATATGCATATTTATAACTGAGAGACCTTTTTAAGTAACTAACTACCTACTTACATTAGCTATCATAAATGCAGCCACGTCGAGTACTCTATCCTCACACATGAACGATGTTAGCTGACTTAAATCCTTACAATACGTAATTGTTCGCCCACTGCATAGGATCAAATCATTACCAATTATCCACCTATAAGTAAAAAAACTATATAATGTACTGGATATATACAAAAAAAGTTATACAACATGGCAGATAGGACAAAACTGTCTTACCAATAAATCTTAGTATTTATTTATATCGTAATCCTACAGCAAATATAAATTATATATAACAAACACACAATTATTACAGCGCGGCCACACGATGCGGTAACGGTGCAGTGCGGTGCCGCGCCGTTTGTGCTAAACGTCAAACTACTTACATAGACGTGATAACTTCCGACACCAATGTCTCAACTGTTAGAAACACTTTCCCCTTCCTTGTATAACCCTTGACTTCATTCCCTGATGCAGCATATATTTTATCATCATTTGTGCCTAGAAAAACAAGTGAATGTATTTTTTGACGTGCGCAGTATCGGAACGGAGTAAGGATACAGGTTGACCAATCGATCTCCTATCTGCATCCCAATAACCAAACCCTACGGAGACAATCCATTTTTGGCGACGGATAGTATGCAATCTCTTCAGTCTTTAGTCTCATATTTGATAATCAATATAAACCAAATTATACATTTCTATGTTTAAAACATATCAAATAGCTTCTTAATTATTTTAAAAACTGGTGTAAGTTAAAGATATTGGCACAATTGAACTGTCATTTTCATACAAAGGTCTCCACATACACCGATCCGACCTACCATGGATAGCTAGTATCGACAGGTGGCCATTACCATCCGTCGATTGGCTATCGCTACACTTTTATCAATGTTCGGTATAAGATGTCTATCTCAGCTGGTCAAAATGGATTGAGATAGATTATTGGGTTTGGGAGCAAGACCATCGCGTTTACGATAAATACCGTATCTCAAGAGACCTCCACTGCTTACTTTGTCATTTAAACGTAATTACTTTGAATTAATAATTTTAAGAATCAGTTGTTTCTTTGAATTATTAATAAAACCTTTTAGTTCTGGGCCTCAATGTGTATCTGTTTCGTGATAATTTGTATTTTTTCTAATAGCGACGGTACCGTTGACTTAATGGGTCGAGGCATGCCGGTGTCACGAAGATTTCTTTCGCCTCGGTTAGAATGACGGCTGGGCTTCAAATCTACGAGTCTCAGATATAAGAGTGACATGCAGCAGTCAATAATGTTCTTGTACGGTTCCAGGGTCTTAACTCGGTAACTCCGAAATCGCCACGCCCATAAAACTAAAAAAGCGTGAGCGACCATAATGTTTGGTATAGTAGAACTATAATTAATAATGTTTGAATTTAATTATAATCCTGGTTTACCTGAAGATGACGGATGTACAATAACTGATGTGATAGACTTGCTTGGTAGGGTTTTAAATTGAACCACCGGTTCTTCATCTTTTATTCCTAAACACTGCAAAACTCCGTTCTTATCACCAACTACAAACTAAAAATACATAAATTTAGAATGGCGTTCAATATTTTATTTTCCTTCGCAAAACTTGAAAATGTTTCTGTTGCATTACACACTTAACCCGTAATTTCAGTGTCAATTCATAAATTAAAACCTTCGTATAAGATTTTAAGTAGAGACAGAATTGAATATGACTCATCACAATATCCAATACGTTTTTGACATACGGAAGTCCTTAGCATACACCCACATCTCAATTCAGAAACCAAACGTAGCGCGAACTATGACTTCCATTTGTCAAAATCCAATAGATTGTTACAATATACAAAGGCTAAGTCTTGTTTGTTCTTACTAGAGTTGAGGAGAAAATGTAATTCAAGAAGCTTGGGACGTTGACAGGGAATATTTAGCTTTTATTAGCGCGTTCACTCGGAAGTTTTAAATCTCTTTTATGAATTCAAATGTCTCTCTGCTCTGACTTTTCGTCTCATTTATCAAATTCTGAATTTATTAAATAAATAGAAATTACATACTTTTTGTTGAACCTTTTCGTTTACACTTTGTAATACTTTCAAAGTTTCCGGATATGTAATCCCGCATAATGTGTAATCAATGCGTGACAAATCGTATTCCATTGATAGCAATTAGGTTTTTAAGTCAAGAACAAGTTATGTTGTAATCGTAACACTAATACTATTCAATCCAAAATTCACATGTATACCTACAATATAATCTTCGTTGAAAATCGATGTAGGTACGCGGTATCTTAGTTACGAAAACTAACAACATACATGACTATCAATGTCTTCTAGAAGACACTGTTTGATATTATTATTAAGTGTTAATTGCTTAATGTTTTAAATACTTTTCATCCGATTAGTATTCATACAACTGGCGTAATCCAAACTTAGATCAGTATTCTTTTGGTAGACATAAATGGTTGTTGATATTCTATCTTCGTACCCAAAAAAAATTTCGTTCTAGAATTCGAGCTTATAAATTTATATAGATTGTTAAAAGTTAGTTCGATAGAACCGATGTAACTTTTTAATAATAATTATTATGTGTTCCGTTTGACGTCCGAGGTCCATTATGAGAGTACATCGTTTCCGTTTCCGCCCAAATCGCTAGTTTACCGACCTTTTCCCACCACGTGACGCCGCCGCCAGCGCCCAGCGTTTGAAACTGGAACTAACTTTTTATCGCGCTAAAGCAAGCCGCCAGAATTCTTGTTCATTGTTGCGTCGTTTTTCGTCTAGCACAGTCGCTAGTGCAAACTTAAAAACGAATCAGTATATTTAAAGTTATATCGACCTAAAATTTATTTTCAAAGTGGAAATATTTATATATACGTAAATCGGTGAACTCGGTTTTCACGTTATAAATACAAACTGGTTAATAAAAGTGCTAAAATCGGCGGTGTTGGCCACGTGGTCCAACGTGCCTAGCCCGCACTTTACAAAGCTTTCTCATAATGTCACGGAAGATTTTGTCTCTGCAAGTTCTAACAAGCCGAGTTCTTCGCAAAGTTAGCACGAGTGAAGAGGATGAAGAACCGCCGCCAAAACAAAGACGAAATAACCACGTGCGCAGTAATTCACGTGATTCTTCTCCAGATTTGTTTTAAAGGTTTGAGTAATTGTCGCAGAAATTGGTGAGTCATCTTAATAATACTTTCTCCAATTATGCTGCGTCATCTGGCATGTTTAAAAAGTGCCTGAATCTAATAATGCGAACCTAAACGACCCGTTTTTGAACCATGCGGCTTAACACTTCTGATAGGAACTGTGTACGTTATATGATATACAAAAGAAATGTTGCTTTTCCTGCTTTTACCGATTTCAAAATTAATAAAGACGTTTCCTAGAGGATTCTTTATAATTGTATATCATGGAACGAAGTTTTGCGGTCTTATCGAACGCGTTCGTAGCTCAAAATGAGTTAGTCAATAAGGCGTTACGTAGCGTTTTATTCTCACTTGAACGTGACGCTTAATTAAATTCTATACATGATCAATTGTACGAATGTTTTGGTCAAAGTATAAAGTGAGTAACGGGCTCACGATGTTTCACCTAAAAAGAATTCCCCCTCTTCGGAATACATGTTCAATCCGGAACTATTATCTACATATTGACATAAAGTTGGTGGTATTGACAAATTTGGCAGAATTCGCGGGTACCAACCTAAAACAATACGCGTTAAATCAATACGTTCTGAATAGCCTGTAGCTTCAACTTCTCAGGTCAGTCAAAAGCCCTTTCTTTGTAACCGATACAACTCAAAACAAGGACAAAAAAGTCACAACTTCGATGATCACGAAAAGAAAAAAGGGGGGTGCAAAAAATAACAGATTAAATAAATACAAGTGACTCGATAGGCTTTTCGGGCGGTTGTTTAAGGTACTATTACAAAAAATTGGGCGATATTAAAACCTCTTTCTTCCATTCTAAAATTTTTTTAAAATAAAAATTACCTCCGCTCGAATACCTTTCAATCGAAAACCGCCAGTAATACTGCCAACGCGGGAAATCCTAAAAGAGTTGCAAACACCTGTTTCAACTTCGATGTCGTTGGAAATCCATTTCATGATTCTAAACCATAATAAACACTGGAGCCAGCCCTATTGACACCGTTTTTCATATCTGCTCTTTTATAATAACGAAAATATAAATAAATAAAGCAATGGTGAAGGATCTCGGCCAAACCCAGTACCATGTACCGATTTTCCACGAACATCGTTTCTTTCTGTGTACCAGTTATGAGGGAAGGCTCATTAAAATGACATGTCTACCTCTTGGGTTGGCCATAGCTCCAAAAGTTTTTGCGTCGGCGACAACTTGGACAGCCGAGCTATTACGCCGTCAAGGCTTACTAGTAATCGTTTCTTTGGACGATTACTTACTGGTCCAACAGGACAGAACAATTCTGAACTCCCAGGTTCTCGTAGCCATGCCCTTTATCTTTAAGAACCTGGACTGGACCATAAATCTAGAGAAGTCGATATGCACTCCAATGAGGTCGATCGATTTTCCGGGTATCACGTGGGACACAATATCAAATGCAAAGTCCTCACCTGCAGAAAAAGTAATCAAAATTCGTCAGTGCCAGTTAACACGCCTGTCAGCCGGCAAATTGGACCCTCAAGCAGGCCCAACGCCTCTTAGGGTATGTCAATTTTGCGACCTCCATCACCCACCGGGGGAGGTTGCATTGCCGAAACGCTACAGCGATACAGGAATGAATTAAGGAAATCTCCTCTTTGCCCGAGTCCTTTTCCAGAGGAGGTGAATCAAGACATGGTATAGTGGATAACCTATCTCAATTTTGCGACCTTCATCACCCACCGGAGAAGGTTGCATTGTTAAACACTGCAGCGATAAAGCAATTCATTAAGGAGACCTCCTCTTTGCCCGAGTCCTTTTGCAGAGGAGGTCAATCAAGACATGGTATAGTGGATAACCTATCTCAATTTTGCGACCTTCATCACCCACCGGGGAAGGTTGCATTGTTAAATACTGCAGCGACAAAGAGATTCATTAAGGAGACCTCCTCTTTGTCCGAGTCTTCTTGCAGTGGGGGTGAATCAAGACATGGTATGGTGGTTGCATA
This sequence comes from Pieris mannii, assembly GCA_028984075.1. NCBI lineage: Eukaryota > Metazoa > Arthropoda > Insecta > Lepidoptera > Pieridae > Pieris > Pieris mannii. Next base: position 6,629,710 of record CM054797.1, read on the forward strand.
ACCTCAGTCACAAGACCCCGATTCATTTCGAAACAAGGCATATGCGTTACATTGTCACCGATGATGAAAGGTTCTTGGACACAGTCAGATGGAGTGGCATTGTAATCTGAAGGAGATGCACGCTCTGGTAGCAGCAATCTCTTTGACACACTCCGAGGTCCTAAAGAACTCGACGTTAATCCTGCAAAGCGACAGCAAAATTGTTGTATAGTACATAAAAAAACGAAGAAGGAACAAGGTTCCCAAATGCTGTTAAAATTGACAAAAGATCTTCTGGCACTGACGGACAGTTTGAATATTATACTTATCCCTCACGACACTTGCCGGGAATGTACAACGTGGAAGCCAATTACCTCTCGCGTAATCGCAGGGGCGCCAAATGGCATCTTTTAAAATGGCAACCACGGATATATTCGAACCATGGGGAAACCCCCGATATAGATCTATTCGCTTCTAGAGAGGTTCATGTCGTAGCAAGTTGTGTCGCTAAACTATTAGACTCGAACGCTTGCTTTAACGACTCCTTCATTAAGCAAATACTGGAGATACGATCTAGTGTTGATATTTCCACCGCCAGCGCTTCTACCTCGAGTGCTGCACCATTTCATCTCATTCTAAGGGAAATAATAGCATAATAATAGCACCCAGATAGATGGAGGACGCATTTTTTGGCGCCCGGATTTGATAGTCCGAACACTTGCACCCTCGCTATCAGTACGGAATCTAAACAAAACCCTGATATATACCGTAACTAGTTAACCTCCTCCTTAAGTGCAGAAATTACAGTTGGAAGCGTTTTTGTCTAGGAATCTTTAACAGACACCTGGACACGAGACGAAAAACTTCTTTCGTCGTATTGAAGAACTTCAACAAGGAAAACATATGCCCCTATTTGGTATAAATAGGTAAATTGTTGTCAACAGAATATGTCGATTCCCGGCTCCTCCTGATGTAGTTAGATACTTAGCAAAACTATTTATCAAATGATCATCTGGCATATGGTTCAATTTGTGAGACTCTAAGCGATGTTAAGATTCCATCTAATAATAATTTATTAAAAACGTACATAGTAAAGCATTTCCTTTTCTCATATCGCTTATAGCTAAACCAATCACGCAGGAATTGCCCGTATGGGATGCACATCCATTATGATTTTATTGGCGTCTCGGCGCAGAGTTCATAATTTGACTCTTGCGTGGCGACCTTCATCATTTTATTATTAGCCGTAATTCCATCACTTTGCATCTGGTTTTCGGTTCTAAAACAGATACAGAAACGTATAGACAATCAAGTTGGATGTTTTTATCTTGCCCGAATAAGCATCTAAATCCGTCATTTGTCTTAGGACACTCATAACCATCTCTAATAATAGGCGTGGCTCCTTGACAAATTTATTTATTACAACCAGAGATCCTGTAAGACCAGCTACCCCCGCAATTATTCGGAGCTAGGTTAAGAAAATCCTTTGGAATCGGGTATCGAATCATCGCCGCGTAGTTGATTAGGTGTAGCGTCGCTAAAGTTTTTAGAAAGATTTCCCATAAATTAAATTATTGCCAAGGCAAAGTGGCGTCATGAAAGTACATAAGAAATATTATTGTCGAAATCTAGAAAATAAAAGTCTCTTTCTCAGTAGGATTTTCGGCCGCTTAATGAATAGCCAGGTTTTCTACTTCATTATAAACAATGCAAATTTATTTACCATATTTATTAAATGGTACTAAAGCTTAGGCTTTAATTAGATTGTATTGTTTATTTCATCATGATTCTATCGGAAATAAATAATTCAAATCAAATTGTTGCGTTTTTTAGTTATATTATATAACTTTACAAGCCACCAGGAGATAACAAACACGTCTCTCATAATGGACCTCGGACCTCAAACGGAACACATAATATATAAATTTTACCTAAAAATAAAATTTGTATTATGTTTCCTAAGACGTCCGAGGTCCAAACAAGCTCTTCCTGGTTCTCTAATTATGAGACAAACAATGAACAAGAATTCTGGCGGCTTGCTTTAGCGCGATAAAAAGTTAGTTCCAGTTTCAAACGCTGGGCGCTGGCGGCGGCGTCACGTGGTGGGAAAAGGTCGGTAAACTAGCGATTTGGGCGGAAACGGAAACGATGTACTCTCATAATGGACATCGGACGTCTTAGGAAACATAATACAAATTTTATTTTTAGGTAAAATTTATATATTAACCAGTTTCATTATTCTGTGCGATAGTTTTTTTTTTAAATAAATATTTTCTAGATGATGTAGTCGTTGGAGGTATTAAATAACTTACATAAATGGTATCAATGGTTACACGGATGAAAAAAATATTAATAACATGGTAATTTTTCAATTACGGAGCATAATGCGACTCAGTGGCGCACAATGCTGAATTATGCTGAAGCTTAATTGGAACGTGAATTAGTTTTCAAATGCATCAGCAGAGTGCGCTAAGTACAGTGTTGGATTTTTTAAAGTGATTTCTAAATAAATTATACACTTTTTAATTGAATCATCTTATCCAAATGATAGTGATGACGATGATTTATCGAATGCTCCGAGCATTTGAGCCATTATAATTATATTTTTAGCAGTTCGAAATAACTTTGATTATTTCCAAAATCTATGACGAAACGTAAGCCTTACAAATTTTTCACCAATAAATAATATTACTACCGATAATTTCGATCAATGCCAACTTGAAGAAAAAACACTAGTCAATATTCTGTCACTGAGTTGGTATTGATTGCGAGTATCACGCGAGAGCATTACTTTTGAGAGTGCTCAATTGTGCGAAGCGTTGCTGAAGTTGGAACATACAAAGTCGAGTCGAAACTACCTATTTCTTTTAACTACTTTTTGTGCGATAGATTTCAAAAGAATATTGTCAAATGTCATAATAGCTTTGTGTCAAATAAGTCAAGAGTTAAGTTAAATATTGACTCATTTAGTCTGTGTCAGCTACAATTTACAAATGTTCCAATTCCCAAAATTGATTCATAACCAAAAATAAGAAAACAAACTAGATCTTAAATAAAAGTACACATATCTGTCTGATCTTTTCACAAAATCACCAAACTGAAAATGGAAGGCGATAAAGAAAATGTTGTTCAAGCTGTTGTAATAATGGATACATTTAATAGCAATCTAAATCCCATATGTACAGATAAACCTACAGTAAGTGCGTTAATTGATTTAAATTTAATTTTACTTTATAGTGACACTTTACTTAAAATTAACATTTTGTCAGGGTTTACTAGCTCTTGCAGGGGTACCTCTTATTGATTATGTACTGGAGTCACTTGTTGCTGGAGGAGTAGGAGAAGTTATATTGTTCTCTTGCCAAGAACCATCAAAAGTTAGAGAATATGTCAAGTAGGTATCTCTAAAGAAACTGAATCAGAAACTTGAGTACCAAATTATAATAAATTTCAATATTAATAGGAAACGTAAGGAAGAGAAAGTACCATGGACATTTACACTAGATGTACAGATTCTGTCCTCTGAAACATGTCAGACAATGGGTGATGTTATGCGGGAAATAGATGCAGCAGGTCTCATAAGAGGATACTTCATACTACTAAATGTTAATACTATAACTAATGTTAACTTTGCTCAATTGTTGGAACAACACAAGTAAGTATTAAAAAAATAAATTACAAAGTTTTGGTGTTTGTATATTTCTATCTGTAGGTGCAATCCATCTCTGGATTGCTTGACAAACTAAATTTCAGCATTCATATAAAGTACAAACATTTAGTAGTCAATTTTATATTTCAGACAAACTTGTAAAAGAGATAAAGGTGCAGCAATGACATTAGTCTATAAAGAAGTTGCATGGGATCATCCTCTAATAAGTAATAATAATCCTATTTTTGTGGCAGCTGATGGTAATACTAACAAAATTTTGCTCTATCAGAAGTATAAAACAAAAAGCAGGGATAATACATTATCTTTACCTCTGGTAAGTACTGATTGTTTTTAACCCTATGGTCTGACACTGCCATATATTCACAATTTATTTAATATTTAAGATAGTCATACTCTGTCTCAATGCTAAATCTTCCCCACAAGATATTCAAAATATACTGTTTAAATATCTGTTAATTTAAATAAACAATTGTTTCAGGAGAGTGTATTGCAACATTCAGAAGTAAAATTGCATCATAATCTACTTGATGCCAATATTGCACTCTGTTCACCTTCAGTCCCTCCACTTTTTTCTGATAATTTTGATTTCCAAAACAGAAATGATTTTATTCATGGAATTCTAATAAATGAAGATATTCTAGCTAGCTCTTTATATTACACTTTATTAAAGGGAAATCAATATGCAGCAGCTGTAACAAATTGGAAGACTTATCATATTATATGGTTTGTGTAATTTCAATTTTTTTCAAGAAAAATAATTTGCTTTGTGTAACTAAATTAATTGTGGCTTATGCTTAAGATAATTATTGCCTGCAAACAATGTGTTAAAAAGGAAAATTACTAGGCCACAGGCATTAGAAAAACAAAAATAAAATATTTATTTATTTTTTAGCTTGGATGTACTTCACCGTTGGGTTCATCCATTATCTATTGAAACTGGGTCCTTCTACCAGAACAGTTACACCTTTATGGGCAAGCACAATTATATTAAAACAAATTCTGTGCTCAGCAGGTAGTTGTTTATACTTAGAAAATATTAGATAGATAGAATACACACAGTAACAATTTTTTTTAAGTGTGATATTTTTATAAGTATTTTTTTTATTTTTAGATCTTGTTCTCTTATTGAAGATGTTATAATTGGATCAGAATCCCATATAAGTGATATGTCATCACTACGTAAAACTATAATTGGTGATAAAAGTCTTATTGGAAAAAATGTTACATTACAAGGAAGTCATATTATGAATAATGTTGTTGTAAAAGATAATTGTAAAATTATAAATAGTTTTATTGATGATGGCTGCATAATAGAAGATAATTGCATTCTTGAGGGCGTAGTCATGGCTTGTGGAGCAAAAGTAAATACTGATTCAAAATTAAAGGGAAACATAATTGAAAAGTCACTTAATGACAAAAATGGTAAGATTATTTTTATATCCAATTGCATATTGGCAAAATAACATGCAGATACCTAAGTGTGTATATACTTTCTGAGTTGTATCCTTGTAACATAAATAGTAACTTCATTTACTATATTACAGATAAAACTTTATCAAAATCTACATCTGAAAGTGGAACAGAATGGGAAAACGAATCATCCGGTGATGGTGACGAGGAGTTTGTGGGTTTTGAGAAACAGTGGAGTGATAGTGAATCCTGTTATTCATCAGACTCCAGTGCAGAGTCATCGTTACCTAATTCTCCAGTTCCTGATGATACAAATAGTAAGTTTTAATTTGTAAAAATTAAAACTGATTTGATATGAAAAAAAGCATTAAACATTCATTTCAAGTATGGCTGACATTGGCACTAGTCTCTACTACAACCCTAATGATGTCATGGACTCATCATTAGTGCACATATTGTCTGTAACATAAAATTAATATTGACATCAGAATTACTATTGGAGGTACAGGTCTTCTTTTTTGGTGATCTCTTTGCAAGCAAAGAAATAAAGTAATTTATTATTAATAAAAATACTTTTTGTTGAACAATTTTTTTGTTATATGTTTTGTATACTAAAATTATTATTTTTTCTAGTTTTCCTTCAAGAGGTGATTGACAGTTTAGCAAGAGGTTATGAAGATAAATTAAAGTGTGATTACCTAATATTAGAAATCAACTCATCAAGATATGCATACAATATTCAATTAAATGAAGTCAATTTCTTTGTTGTAAGAGCATTACTCAGTTTGCCTATTCTGGTGGATAGCAAGAATGTTCTCGTCACAGTGAAAGATATATTGAAGTTTTTCCATCCTGTTTTATCTAACTATATTAAGACTAAATCATCAACAATGGACTGTCTACGAGCGGTTGAGGTAAATAATAAATAATCCGTTTCATTACTATTATTTATCATGTATGTTCAGTTTTCTAGGTCTTCTTATTTGATACCTGTTTAAATGAGATGATTGAATTTTTGTTTATTATTATAACATAATTATGAAAGTAAATTTTATTACAGGACAGCTGCATTAAAAATGAATGGCTTAATGATAAAGCAGGTCAAGTAGTACATTTGCTCTATAATGCAGATGTTATAGATGAAGATTCTTTATTAGAATGGTATGAGGATTTGAAAGAGGAGAAAAGTGAAATTGTAAATCAAACATCACTTGTTAAGTTTTTCGAGTGGCTTAATCAAGCTAGTGAAGAGAGTGATGAATCTGAGTAATTAAAAATGTTTGTTAATATTTTTGTATTGTAAATAAATTACTGTACATGTTTCAAGTTTAATTAATTAAAAGTCTAGTTATTTCATCTTATTGTTGCATATTGCTGGCACTGAACAGTTGTAAATTTGCTGAACTTAGAAATGTCTAAATTTGTTGGCTCACATGGAGAATGAATCTTTATCTGTCTCATGTGAGTATCACGCCCATTTTGGTGATTGCTTAGAATAGCTATTTGTATCATAAAAGTCCGTATTGGGCTGTCATCAAGATCCTTAATAGGAATCATTTCCCAACCTAAAAAATGCAAATAGTTATCAAGTAGTATCAGTTTCATTATTTGAAAGCCATAGATGAATAAAATCATAAAATATAACATATTTACCACTGGGTTCTATCAATTCTATAACTTCAATTTCCTGTAGGTCATTAAAATGTGTTCCAGCACGAATGGAAATTCTACTTGGTGTGTAACTTTCATCAAGTTTATAGTCTGTATAGATATAAATATGTGATACCATGGTTTTCCGTTGAAATTGAATATTTACTAAATGTGGCAATTGACCATCAGATTGCCAATAGGTATCCATGCAATCATCTCTTAATTGATCAATACCAAAGCCTGTAAATACAAATAAATATATATTCTTAAAATTGTTGTTCGCATTACCAAAGTCATGCCTTGATACTTACCAGGTTTGCAGGAGGATAGACTCCAAATAGCATTATTTCCTACTTCTCGTACTGACCCGGACCTCTCGCTGACCAATGGATCCTTTTCTGATGTCATTTCAAATTATTTTCCTAATTTAATTAATATACTGATCTTTTTTCTCAAAAATTTAATTTTGTTATCGGTTTATTATTATTTATCAAAGAGTATATATTCACTACCGTTTTATTTATGAAACAACCGCCACAGGTTATCCCTATAAGTCGTTGTTTTCTGTCAACAAACTGTCAAATATAAGAAATCCTCGCTGTAGGCTGTACTTTTCATAATTTTGTGACTTATCTGTGCTGTGATATATTTTAGCGGCATATTTAAAATGATAGACGAAATAATTGTATATGGCAGTCGGTAGTTTTTATCCTAATAAATTTAAATTAGAAAGCTGAACATTATTATTGATACTACCGATTTTTGTTATAAGAAAGTCATCAATAAGAGCAAAATAATATGCGCTTAAAATTATTAAGTATAGTGGATACATACTCATACACGTACATAGATAGCTTTTGGCCTGTAACTAAACCATCTCACATTTTAGTTTTTATTCATAAAATATACATATGTTTTACTATGTATAACTATCCAATCTTTCATCTAACGCGTAGTTTCGTGGGAATAAAACGCAAATAATTGGTAAATTGATTCATAGCTACCCAGACCATTTAGTTTTATTAGAAAAACAATGGGAACGGGTTGACAAATTGATAACTTTATAATTAGTGGTTACATATGCCATGAAATAATTGACCGATGTTTCGTTCGGGCATGCGATCAAGCCATTAGACTAAGCGAGGGAATTTTTACCAAAATATGGACGTTATTAACTGTGAAAGTTTATTCTTAATTGTTCAATAAACAGCAGTATCGAGAATCGAAACACCTTATGGTACATACTATGTTCTATCATTATTCGCGCAAAAGATAGTTTTCAGTTTAAAATTATTTATATATATACTATAAACAGTCAGTTGTAGTCTTTTACTGTGCATTTGTAGTTATTTTATTTTGTTTTCATTTTTTTAACTAATATGGTCGGCGTAATAATTACACATTGGGGATATGTTAATACATATAACAAATTTGGTCTAGTAATTAAAAATCAGGCATAGACTTGATGCAATCTAATTAATCTGTCTCGCCTTAAATACGCCTCTCAGATTACCTTTTACCAGCATAAAGTTTTTTTTCATTTGACCAGTATAGTTTATGTCAACGTCAAAATTTTAGATTTATAAATAAGAAATTGTTAAGCGAGATATTTTATGACTAAATTATTTACGTAAAAATGTTAAACAAGAAACAAATTGAACAATTATCTGCGTTCGTTGGGACCTTAGCAACCTTTGGTAGTACGGGATTCATGAGTTTATTATATCTGACCGATTGGAAATGTATTTGCAGATACATTCCTTACTACAACAGTAAATTTACAGATTAAATACATATATTGTAACCAGTCTATGACCGAATTAATGTGGCTTGATTTTAATACTTGGGCACGTGTAAGTACAAAAGAAATAAGAGTGAATGGAATTAAAATAATGACTACTTTCGATGATCAGGTGTGTCAGGATTTCGTTGTGTCAACCGGATCGCGCACAGCCGGCACACGCGCACCTGGCCCTCTGGCCCTCCTGCCCTCTGAATAAACAGGACCTCTGTTGAGTTATTGTTATTGTAAATTTGTTAAAGAGCTGTAATAAAATTTTAAAGGGAATGGTTCTATTAATTTTATTGTTGTATGGTTTTTTATTATTATTACATTATCGGTATTTTCGGTTCACCAAAAGAATAAAAAAAAATATGTTGTACTTAGCAATATATTAGACTACCAAAATATTTCACGGTATTTAACGAAAAAAAAAATTTTAAAAAAAAACTATGATTTATAAAAAATAATGTATTTATAACATAATTTTTAATAAGTATACTCATTACATTTAAAATATATTATAATATGAATTCTTGAAAATGCCTGCGTTTAAAAAATATATTTTAGAAAAAATAGATCATATCTTGAATAATCTAAGAAAATATGTCTGGTATATCACCATCATTGTTTATTTTTATAAATAATACAAACTACCAGACCATGTCTTATAAAAAATGTTTCAAGTTGAATAATTTCTTAGCAAATATTGTTTTTATTTCGCGACCTAAGATATTTTACAAAAGGGTGCGTTTTCAACTAGAAAGCAAAGGCAGGGTGGGGTGCGATGCGCACGCGCTTACAACACAGGGCTTCACATTCCGACAAACATTCGTGAGTTCGGTCTGAAGCGGGCTGGCCGTGTCGCTTGCGTCGCCCACTTCCCATACATTTCGCGATTAAATTTATGCCTATGAAATCATCGTTACTGTTAAAGAAACTGTTGGACATTGTGAAACAAAGTGTTTCGGTGTTCAAAATGGATTTGTCGTGTGGCGAAAATCTGGAAAACTCAGGAAACAGCAAACGTGGCAGGCCAGATGTCTGCATCGCAGGCACCGACCCAGCCCTCGACCGTAATCCACACTTGTTGACGAATCTCCTTGCACTGGAAAGGTTTCATGGATTGCACACAGATTATTTTCAACACGTCCAAATCGATATACAGCCGTTTATGCGGAAGGTTGTCACAGTATGGATGTTAGAGGTAAGGATTATGATTCATAGTAGGGTCTTCAATCATGTTAATTACTTCCCTTTGTGGAAGCTTGAAGCTGTCGCCTACTGTTTCCGTCAACAGCTGATTAAAGTGCGATCAACGACCTGTAATTTGTAAGGGCCTCCGAACTTTCTAAAGTTTTGTAGATGTCCACAAAACACTGTCAACAGATGATTCATTATGCTACCCTCATCTGTAAAGTCAATAAATAAAATTGCTTAATAAATATTTTAGTAGTAACTGTTACGAACATAATTATTACTATATTTATAATATTTCTGACTTAAAATGAACGTCTCGATTTATAGGTATAGAAACGATTTCTCTAATATTTATTTACAAATTTAGTTCGTAATATTAATAATTAACAAAAAACAGTTATACTTAAGATATAGCCAAAGCTTGAATACACATATTTAAAAAATTACAAAATCTCATATATATATAAATAAGATTGATTGCTTGGTAGACATGTAATCTTGCTGTGTACAAGCAACTGTGTAGTTTTTAACGAGTTTTATAATTATCGAAAACGGGATTAGGTATGGCACTTATTTAAAAAAAATGACCAAATCATATTAACATGTAATTATGAATTTGTTCAGTTCGAAATCACATATTTAACTAGAATGTTCTTTAGTTGTAGGATAGTTTCGCAACAATAGCGTAAAACAGATAAATAATTGTTCTGAATGACAATTGTCGTTGAGCACGTGTTTGGTATCTAGTGTCTGAGCCCTTTTATGTTCAAGCGGAAGCTTTTTTACCTCACTTTTTGTCACGTTCCCGTTCGATGAGCAAGGGAACCTTAAGCTCTTTTAAGGTTCTTTTTCTTAATGTTCAAACCTTCATCTGCGTAGAATAAATATTGCCTGAAGAACGGAGCATGGTATTGAATTAATCGTGAACTTATTTCAGGTTACGGACTTATTCAATTATAAAAGATGGCTTTTAATGTCTGTGAATAGTTATAGCGATGACCTATGTTTGACAGTTCCTATATCTAATACCTTATCGCACACGTCATTTTTGAAGGAACAAGAATCGTAATAAATTATGCTGAGTTCCAAGGACACGTGAATGAATGTTTAGCACTCAAGTTGGTTAGCAATGTTTACCGGAATCTTTATTTTAAATCCATATAAAACGAATATAATTAACAGAGAAACGTTTCTCTTTTATAATATATTAGCGGCCCGGCCCGGCTCTGCACGGATGGACATATTGCTTTTATTACATATTATTTTTTGTAGATCTTTAATATTGTGGAACATTTTTTTTGTATTATCATCAATAGTTTTCGCAGTGCATGCGATGAATTAAATTTTATAGGCATTTTTTTACATCTTGGGTGACATTATTGTAGTTTTAGTAGGGTGCCTTTTTCTATCAATTAAAATAGCCTGTAATAATCAGTCAATGGAGCAGTAAAATGGTGAATTTTTTTTTTAAATTGGTCCAGTACTGAGTCAATATGATACAATCATACTTACATACAAATCTTTCCTCTTTCTAATATTCGTATAGAGTTCGCTAAACATTTCAATCTCCAGTTTCTATATATACATACCAATTATCACAATTATAAAAATAAAGTTTGAAATAAGACGCATTTGTTGCATAGTTAATGCATTAAATTTTTTTTATACTCTGTAATTGAGGTAAACTTGCAGTAATGTCCCGAGAATTCGAAATTAGAGCATCTATACATTTAAAACACGTGCGTAGTAAATTCATAGACGTCATTTTGTAAAATTGCAGTTATTAATTCTAATATAACATTTAAGGTATGCGAGGAGCAGCGTTGTGAAGAGCAGGTGTTCTCCCTGGCCGTCAGCTATCTGGACAGGTTCCTCGCACAGGTCGCAATCTCAAGGAAGCAGCTGCAATTGCTGGCTGTCACAGCATTGCTGGTAGCTTCTAAATTCCGACAGTGCCACGCCCTATCCATCGACCTGCTATGCGCTTACACAGACAACTCGATTCTGCCACAAGAAGTTCGTGTGAGTAATGTATTGTTCGTAACTAACATCATTATTCATAAAAGGCTTAAAAATCTTTTGTCTTGCATGCCAACAATAATAATAATTTATTAATTCAAACAGACTACATACTGTGCTCTTACATGCAGGTGGAGTTAATAAAGAAATCTATTACTACGCGACTTTACGAATTCATTAATAATTTTTGTTTTTAATATTAGGCTCAGTCTATAGTACTAGTCGATAATTGCGTATTAGACACGTTTTCGTCACGATATTTTCCTTTCACAAGCAATTTATTAAAATTAGCAACATAGAACTAAGATTGTAATGTAAATGACGTCATGTGTTTATAACTATTAACTTTATTATTGTGTGGTTCGTGCGATTTTTTAATATTTGGCGCACACACAGTACGAAACCCATAAACAATCAGTAGTGCTACACACAACCTTTTAAGTCTCGGTCTCAAAGTTCTCGATCGGTTTCGTTATCATTTGTTTTTCCAAAAGGCCACTAACAGCCTGATTTTTTGGGTCAATATTCATTTGAGTCTTATGTATGCCGATCTCCTTGGTGTTTTCCTTCCCCATACAAGTATTAAGAGACCTATCAATATTGGATTATTCTATTTTTAAAAGGGTTCATAGACAATATTTTTGGTATCATAACCCTCTTACGATAAGGATAAAGTAATATAGTTACAAGGTTACGTATTAAAAACGATAACGTTCCCCTTACAAAAGCTTCATAATTAATTGAGGAACTTGTATGTTACTTTTAATTATTATAATGAGATCAGAATTAACACTTTTGTTATAAACTCGAATATGATGCAATTGTTTTTACCTCACCTGGAAGGGAAGTACTTTAACGAACGTTTAATTATTTTAGAAAATGTAATTTATATAAATTGCATTAAAATAAGTTTGGATTGATTTGGTTTGTTGATCATCTCGATTTATAACATAGTCAAGTCAAGCCAAACCTTGCTGCTCGTGATAAAGAATATATTATCACGTAAAGATATCTCGTAACGGATTTTATCCTGATTTGAATGCTGGGTACAGTCTTGTTAAAATAGTAAAATTTTCTGCTAACCCGCAACCATACTTAACTTGCTGGTGTTAAATTTAATTCCTTATAGATTTGTCTTCAAGTAATTATAGACGACGATTTATACTTGAAATTACGACAAAGATACCACGCCGTAAGGCACCTTATATCCTGCTCATAATGTTTTGTGTGCACTCGATTAGCTGACTCAAATGACACTGTTTACATCACCCCTTGGAGGACGCCTTTATATTGCCCGTTTCCTTAGAGTTTCCTGTAATTATTACTTCCGCGACTTTATTGTACGAGGACATTTCTTACATCTTTACTGTAGCGTGTGAAGGCACTTTACAATTAGGCGCTCCTTCCGACGGAAATGTAGGAAGTGTTACTTAGACCGCAATGTAATCCGCTTAGAAAAATTTCTTCGTTTCGTTTTCTTCGTTCAACTTATGTTATTAAACGGTAAACATAGTTTATTTCAAGATTTTTAATCTATAAAATACCTGTAGTTGCGTACTTTATTCATAAAAGTATTTAAGCGCTTTGCGGTTTTGCGATAAATCGCGGGAAATGGCAGGGGCCATTTTAGATTATTGAAATATTGTTTTGCTCATATATATTTGACAGATGGCACACATTAGACATAGCAATTACTAATCGTAAAAATAACATATTTATTATGTATTATATATTTTTTTTTTAATATCTCAATAAGAAATAAAAAGTATAAACATCTAAAAATATAGAACATATTACGATAAAAAAGATGGTATAAGTCTAATAGATGAAACAATTTTTCTATAGTTATCTGTGGTCACTGTGGTGTAACACAAATGATAATTTTGAATGTTGTGGCAGGTGTGATTCGAGCAATTAGTTCAATAGCTGTGAGTTTTTGACTTGTCACTCAATTCTCACGCTATTGGGACCCTCAAAAAAATGTACCTACCACAGTAAAGCAACCAGATTTTAACAGTGTTCGTATATAAGTTGATTCATGTTATTTTAGTATAATATTCCTTAGGGTTTTAAGGTTGAAATAGTAGTGTAAATATCACTGCCTGAAACTTCGCGTGTATGTACACACAATAAATGAATAAAATATACCGAGTAAACTTAGGTAGCTTCTACTGATCGACTTATAATAGGTATATATACAGTTAAAATCCAATTTTTTATAATTTCTCTACAACAATTGTTTGGTCACAATTGAATTTAGCGTAATATATTAAATTTCTTACCGTGAGAACAACTTCAAAGTAGTACATACCGTATGGCACCTCCGCCTACTCGTCCTTGCAATTAATTCGTTTGATGTCATAGATAAGTCGAATGTGCATGATAATGAGGACGTTTTGTGGTGTATTCCCATGTCTTCGCCCACCTTTTCAACAGTTGGTCCCAAATTATAATAAACATGTCGTGGGAACTTGATAAAAGAACATTGCACCTTTTGGAGATACGGGAGCAATAAAACCTTTGCGGCCTCAGATACTTTGGTTTTGTAGGCAAGTAACATTTTTCTGTACTTCGATTTTCACCAAGAATCTACTATTTATGCTTTCTTTCACTGTAGTCTGTGTTAATTGCCATTGGTTAGTTTAAATCTTAGGGTTGAAGTGAATCCTTTAAACTCTAGGTTGTTCGTCTAAACATCCTTTGCGGGTTTATTTTAAAAGGTTTCGCAGTGATTCTTGGTCAATTACCACCCCTGTATTGAAGAGCTTCCCTCGCGAACATCGCCCATCGGTGGTTCCCTGGTATCGCCCTTTTCTTTTACTTTTGTTGAATTTGCTACTTTTGCGGTTTCCGTCGTGTCCTTCATATGAATTCCCATTAAGAAAATTAGTGTTCTTTCATCGGTAATTCCTGCCAATGGTTTAAGAATTTTGTTTGATACCTTCACTTTAATTTTTCTGTAGTGTGCTTCTTGTGTAGTTAAATTAAATATAAAAAATTTACACAGTCAGCTAAATTAGATTAGTACAATACACACGAATGTCTTAGTGTTATATAAAAGTTATAGTATAAACTTCACTGTTATCATTATACATATATGTATATACATTTTTTGTGTTTAGTCAAATCATAACAATCAATTATACAGTATTTATAATTTTCTTAACCTACATAGTAATAATAAAAATAATTTAAATAAAATAAAAATAAAGTTTTTTTTAATCTAAATTAATTCACATGCATATAGCGGTTGCAGCGTGTTCTCTAAGCGCCTAAAAAAATACTAAAAATTGTATGTATGGATAAATTAAATAAATTATTCTTTTTTTTCAGCAATGGGAATTAATGTTGGTGCAACGGCTCAACTGGCAGTTATCTATTGCAACAGCGTTTGATTTTGTTGACCCCATTTTGGCCAGGGTACCTTGGGGTCGGACGAATCCTTTGGTCCGAATACACGCCATAACTCTAAGCTCCGTGTGCTATACAGGTAAGAACAATTTACACTTTGTACTTGGTGATGCGGGTTAGTGGCCTTGAATGTTGATAGGGAAATATAATCTATGCAAATTGAACGAAGAATTTGTTATCTGTGAATTTCATGTAATTGTCAAAAACACCGCAGAATGAAATGTTTATTTTGTCGAAAAGTATCGTTCCGTCCAGCATCGCTTTTTTTAATTTCAATCAAGATTTGTAATAACTTACCAAAACCTCCACCGTTTGTAAACATCGATTTTATTTTGTACATTTGGAAAAAATATTACTCTATTAATGATTTTTATGACTAATAGAACCTTATTATTGATAACGTAATAATATATTTTAATATAACAATACCTGATTTGACAATGAATGTGACATATAATGTAAGGCAATATATACATTTATTAATTAAATAATATAATACATACTAAATTTGCAAGCCATTATGTCTGACAGAATATGCGCAGTTTATATACCACAATCGTATTTTTGTACCATATTCAATGTACGGTTTAGTCAATGTATGCTTCCTGGGTCATTGGGTTGGGATTTTATTTTTACTCTATATTTTGCACTTGCGTACAACAAACCAATGTGTCTGTAAAACAGTTGAAGAAAGTGCCTACGTCTGGCTATACTCTCGGGGCGTAACTACCATGATTTAGTTCATTGCTATGAAACGAATGATTGCAAAATAACAGTTGAAGAGTGTACAGGCTAAACTCTCGTTACGGACGTAACTATAACGATTTAGTAAATCACCACGCTTATAAAACTAAGAAAGCCTGAGCGAGCAAAATATACGGCATTGGCTCGTAGAGTCAAAAAGCATAAAAAATCAACCAAAACTATTTGTATAGTTATACTGTTTTTTGTAGCTAAAGGTGTTCAATTTTTTTACCAATTATTATGGGATGTGCCTCCCTTTGTTAATGTGATTATGGTGCAGTGGTCATGTATGAGTATTTACGGAGGGCGAGAGTGCCGGAGGGTGTATTGGAACGCACATGCCAATGCTGTGATATCGCACACCTTGCCGGCACCCCTCTGTCGCGGACCCTTTTATTGTACACATGAAATAAACTTGCAATAATTCTATTCTAAATTTGGACCGCACGCTTCGGGGACAGTTTATAATTCCTCAGCATATTTTTTTATTTATTTCTCACTAAAATTTATCTGGTTATATATCGGCATAATTCGAAATATACTCACTTATAATAATAATAATAATAATAAAAAGTCTTGATTCATTTTAAGTACAATTTCTTTTCAAAGTGTAAAATTTGGAAACCCTTTTAAGTCAAAAATACCTGTGTTAGGGTTCCCAGCTCTTCCATAAACAAACTTAATTACTTAAAATAATTACATTATTTAACCTATTTTTTGAACAGTTTCCTTTTTATTTTTGATTTTTTGAACCGTTATCATCACACCTGAGTGCATGATTAAATGTGTGAGAGAGTGAATGAGTGAGTGAGTGAGTGCACTTGTGTTTTGAATAAACGTAATTTTATTAAAGTCATAATTTTGAAACTTTACAAATTTGTTCTTTGATTATGCCTTAATGTTTCTAGGTCTATTACTTAAATGCTTTCTAAAATATTAAAGAAGTCATGTCAAGTGTAATGTCCGCTTATAATTATTTTGCTATTTCGTCAGAGGGTGAGAATTAGAGTCTAAACTCAGCTCAACTCATAAGAAATAGTTCCTAGTTTTAAATGACTTCAAAGAAGGTGCACTTTTAATAAGCTATTATATATAGTAGAGTTCAGATTAAGGTCTCTGTAGTAAGTCAAAGACCTCCGACTAAAAAGCTCCTAATTATACTTTCCGGAAGTTTATACCATTGCTCCCGTATGTTAAAATACTTTGTGATAATAACCATATTTAGTGCTAAGTCAGTTTCTTATACTTTCAATAAAAAGCTTATGCGCGAATCATACCGCTTTTTTCTGGTATCCTTGAAATATGAATCATAAAGGATTGCAAAATTTTGAAATTAGAATCACATTAATTCATTTTATTTATTTATACTTTCTAAAACAATGTGTAAGCTTAAATTACAAGAAAATATGACATCACAAATGAAACACATACACATCAAATACATAGGAGCTAAAGCAATCTATCAAAGGAAAAAAAATAAACAAATGTTTGTAACACACACGCAATAAAATAAAAATTATAACGAATCTAAAGCGATAAAAAAGGTCAATAATAATTAAAATTAAATGAAAGTAATTTTAACCTAATTACCAATTTATCAGATCTTCTCTGTAGCCTACAATAATAGAAAAAGTGGTTATTACGAGCGTGCTTTATAAAAACTTTACTCTTAAAATTGAATTTAACATCAGTTCATTTGATCCCCAGTGATACTGGGGTGTTGTTATCTGATTTATTGACCATAGACCATATGCCCAATTGAAATGAAACGACCGGTCTATATGAATGTGTATCAACTTAAAAAAGCTCATAAGGTGCCGCCCTTAAGTTAACACGATAATCCAAAAATAATTATTATACTTAAAAGGCCGGCAATGCACTCGCGAGCCCTCTGGCATTGAGGGTGTCTATGGGCGTCGGTATCACTAAATATCCGGTGAGCCTCCTGCCCGTTTGCCCCGTGTTCTATAAAAAAAATTAAATACCTAAGTCAGTTTAAAAGCTTTTTCAATAACGAGCTAGAAATCGATCTTTCGTAGCTAGAAATCGATCTTCGTAGCTAGAAATCGACACGAACCAATATTAACAAAACAAAAATCATTTATTCATATTGGTAACAATATAATGTACACTTATGAACGTCAAAAAAAAAATGAAATATAAATTAAATGATTCTAATTTTACATTTACTGCCAGTTCTCAAATCAAGGGCGTAGAACGGAAGAGAAGAACTGGCAAAAAACTCTCCGCCACTCTTTTTAATCGCCAAATTTATTAAAAGCCTCTATTTATCGAAACTGAAGAAATTCCAATCATTATTGAGTAAATTTTAAAGCAATTCTTTACATAGAAGGAGTACTATCTGTCGTCAGATATGCCCCTATCGTCTGGGGCCTTAAGATAAAACATAATTTATTGCTTTAAGTTCTGTAGCTTAAATTTAATGTCCAATTGTAATTAAATCTTAAGTGGTATTTTAAAGGGTGAAACAATAAGTGTAATTATTAATTCATTTTTCTTTTGTCGTACCTGCATGAAAAATGTTTTCAATGGCTGCATTTTTATATCGGTCAACGGAAGTTTAAGTAATAATTACCGGTATCGAAAGGTGTTAACAGGTCAAAAACATTTCTTAACCCTTAACCCTTGAGAAATACGATATTTTAAATGGCTATTTTGATATCGTATCTGCAAATTAAGTTTTATAAATCCGCTCTTTGTTAATTATTTCTTTCGTTGTTCTCAATTGACAGCCATTCTTGTTATAACGGCCCGTAAGATATTGAAACCAAGCGCGTTAACGTACAGTTATTTGCGTGTTTAATATTAAATGTCTAATGGAATATGACAATACTTAAAGTACAAACGTCAATAATTCAAATAATGATGAATTCTTAATATGCATTAACTAGTTTTAAAGATCGACTACGCACTAGCGAGCCCTCCGGCAACATGGGTGTGAGCATCACTGAACAGCTTCCTGCCGATTTGGCCTCTGTATAAAAAGATTTCTCGAATCAAGGATCTAGGTTAGACGATTAGCACCTATTCGCAAAACACAAAAATAACTTTTGAAATATAAATTATCTAGTCTGACAAAATTTTTTTCCTTATCGGATCTTTCTTTCTCTTATAATGTACTAGTGACCCGCCCCAGCTTCGCACGGGTGCAATGCTGATGAAAAGCAGATTTTTATTATGTATTGTTATTTCCGTCGCTGGAAAGCTCCGATAATATACGTGTTCGATTGCTGCTAAATAAGCTGTAATGGGCTGTATAGATCTATATTAAATGAACAATGTATTCAAGGTAATTAATTGGTAAAGGATTAATGCTGTATTGGTTAAAATCGCTTCGAAAATTAGCCATAATTTGTCGTAAAAAGTAAATGACAAAAAAAAGTTATTTTGGGTTATCCATAAGAGATAGATATACCATCACGGACTTTTCTGTAGACCTTTTCAATGTGTATAATACTTTGTACTTTTTTTTGATAAAACTCGTAGGGTTCAGCCTGCGTTTGCAATGTAAGCGGAAAAAATGTAATTATTTACGACATCACATTAGAAACCTCAAAAATAACAGTACTTCTCCACTATTTAATGGATGTTATTATACATATAAACCTTCCTCTTGAATCACTCTATCTATTAAAAACCGCATCAAAATCCGTTGCGTAGTGTCAAAGATTTAAGCATACAAAGGGACATAGGGACAGAGAAAGCGACTTTGTTTTATACTATGTAATATTATGTATAATATGTAATTAGATAATATGCCAGTATTATAATATAATTAAGCCATATATCCTTAAGTTTTATTTCAAATGTTCTTGCGCTGTTTATGTAGTTAAATGTTAATAGTAATATGTTAGTCACTTATGGATATGGACCCCTGATTGAAGGATCGTCCAATCCTTTCCATGTGTCTACCCTTTTCTGTTATCAGATTTCTGTGTCTGTTTCATGATCATAATACGCAAGTACGTGATCAGCCGTATTCGCTTGAAACACGCCGACGATTTTTTGCGTTTAAGGCAAGCTGGTGAAAACTAAGCCTATATTGTTTCCTTCGTAAGATAACCATCGTCATTGTGGATTACATTCATTGCATTTTATGCGACCGAATAGAAATAGTTTAATATTAAGTGGCTATCATGTCAAATTTGTACTAACGAGAGATTCAATATCCAATTTCTTGTGGAGCTTATTGAGGCAAATAATTCAAGTAACCATGTCACGGTCGCGGTGACTTATGAGTAGCAGGGGAGCTCGCCAGCTGAGCAACGACAATACACGAAGACGTCCTACGGCCATTGTTATTCTTAAGTCGGCAAAGGGCTCCCGACTAAACGTCTACACCTGGCAAAGGGTGTCTCGAATCTCGTTGACGATTTAAAAATGTATGTCCCAGAACAACTCAAGTTGTGCATTTAAAATCATAATAAATAGTAAGAAATCTAGGCTAGCGATCTGTGTTACACAGGGCACGTCACTCGGACCACAAATGTTGCTGGATTGTGAATTTCGTAATCGTAATAAAATATCGCCAATAAGATCAAATAATTGATGCCGTTACTTCTTGCCTAAAATCATGATGGATATATACAGAAATCTGAATCTAAGACTGAGAGTAGTAGGAGCACTTTATCTTTGTGTAACGTTTAGCAAATTTAAGGGACGCCTTATACCCGACCAGTGAATATCTGATCCTCGAAGAAAAGGGCGTACCAATTCTTAAAAGTCCGACAACGCACTCGCGAGCCCTCTGGCATTAAGTGTCCGTGTATCATTTAACATCAGAAGAGGTCCTGTTATATAAGAAAAAGGAATTTCACCTGCCAAATTAGAGGAATCATTCGGTCATATCCTCTCGACCTATCAGATTATACGTTATAATAATAGAAACCAATGACATTTAAGACTATGCCCTTTATGTCTAAAGCAAAAACAAATATTTCTATAACCCATTCAATGACGCACTGGTGCATTTCAGTGAAGCCTAATAAGGACATGTTTACTTAATAGAACCATAGTCTAAGGGAGCCGGAGTGTTGTTTTATAGATTAACTGTCGTAAGATTTATATACATACTATAACTTATGGCTGACATTTAGACAGACATTCATGACATTTATTACCGACGAAACACACACAGAAACACAATAAATAATAATAATATTTAAAAAAGTAACAAAAAAAGCAATGAGGTAGATACATTTTAAGTGTATAATGTGTGTGTTATGGTTGTAACTGGACCTGGCTGAGCATTATGCTGTGGAGCAGACGTGTTCCACGGCGCTTGGGGTTTTTCAAGATGACTTAACAGTAGTGTATGTAGAAAGTCAAAAACTTAATTTGTATGAGAATTTGTTGACACGAACTGTCATTTTACATAAAGGCATCTTGACTAAACCCTCGGGTTATTCTGCCAAAGACAACACAGAACTGGTCATTCGATATTTATTTATTTATTTTAATTATTTAGACTTCCTTAGACGTAACAAATAAGGGATGTAATGCGGCCTTATCTTTTACAAGCGATGCAACCGTAAGTAGTAAGGAAATTAAAAAAAAAGAAAACTAAAACATGTAAGTCCAAATCAACTAAAATATTATAAGGTTTATATTTTTATAAGGTTTAGTTTTATATTTTATATATACCATTACTAAAGTTAATGTAAAACCTAATCCATCCATCTTTAATAAGTTATGAAGACCGAAATCTTAAGTTTTTAAAGCCGTTTTCATATTATACTTAATTGATATAATAAATGCCTCCAAATAATTCGTATACATCCGTTTATCGCCTCGCCCATTCCTTTTTAACTAGACATGTCGCTTGATCCCCTTCTTAAATAGTAGCTTCTAAACTCCTCTTAACTATAAGAGCGGTACTTATTTCAGTGTAATATTACTTAGATTTAGCTGGGTGAGAGTTATAATGAATAAAATATAGTGAATACTTATTTTCGTTAAGCTTACCATTAGGTACGCTCTTTGCGAAGGATTGACTTGGATTAAAGCTAAATAAGTATTGCATAATAAATCACGAATCCTATATAAAGTATTTACTTGAAGTGATTACGTATCAAACATTGCGTATCCCCTGCAAAAAGAAGACACAAAAGTCATTAAAACTAGTTCCACACAATTAGATAATGACTTTAGCTATTTGCAACCCCTGGGGTGAGACAGGTTTTGAAAACGGAACTTAACGGTTCTCAAAGTCTGTTGGTTTAAGACGGGGGTGTCTTAGAAGTGTGGTCTTTGGGCCACATGTGGAGACCAACTGTCGGCCAACCTGTCGCGCAACGGAACGCCGCGGTCCGCTGACCGGTCGTACCTGATACGATCAATGTTTCGTGTATGTTTGATTTATTCATTAAGCTGTCGCTAACGGTGATCACGTAACATGCACGCTTTAAAATACGTGAAAAATATGACAAATTCTACACATATACACATGAATTAGGTCGGTGAAAGTTTACTAAAAAATCTTATAGTTAGTTAAAGAATCTTTAATGAATTCTTCACTTGCCACAGATAAGAACGGGAAGCCAAAAGGTTTGCATGTTATGATCTATATTTGTGAATATTGTCGTTTACAATATTAAAGCGACACTTCGTAATTTTTATTTTATCAAAAAAGGTGTTTTCATTCGTAGTAATACCTACTTTCTTCATCTTCCAGCTACTTAATTTCGTACAACCCTAATGAGGCAGAAGGCGTCCACAGATTCTCTAGGCGATTCTCCGTCGCGTGCGGTCTTGCGCCTCGTATTTCAAGCTCCAAGTCTTTCCGACTATCTTTGCCTGGGACGGCCACGCTCCCGATTTCCTTGCATCGTCAATCTAATCATATTCCCCAGCAGGCGGATGGTTCCGTTCGAATCACAGCTATAGATTTTCTGTCTAAATGTGCATCTAACACTTGTTTTGCGACGAAGGACATTGTGAGGAAACCGTCATGTCTTAGAAATGAAAATCGACGGCGTATTTCAGGCACAGAAGGCTTGTATAGACAAACAAATAATCACGAATCAGATAAAGAAATCTAATGTCCAGAATTAAAAGGTTATAGCCACTGCTTAATGTGATAATGGCCTCCAAAGAATTTTAGTAAATATTTGCTCGGTTCCACACGTTTTATATTAAATAATTTATGCGTCTGAACTTCCATAAAAGGAAAACAAATTGTTACGAGCAGTTCTTGAAATCAGTAAAACTGTTAATGACCTAGGTTACGTTGACATTTAGCAGACGGCGTGTTTTCATGTTTTTCTTTATCGTAAGGGTGTAGGTGGGCAGTGACCCTACGCTACTTAAGGTAGCGGAAGGGTCTTGCCAGGTGTTGCTACATCTGTCGTCTTACCCTACACCCAGTTATACTTAAATTGCCTCAAGTTATGCTCCATCGCCCCGTAAACTAAGTTCACTGACTGTTAAGAATTACATACTTGGACAAACTGGACCAATGCGACATCAAATATAAACTCAAAATAATATTACACAGATATTAAATATGTGTCAAAGTATTAAAAGGCCGACTATGCACTTGCGATCCTTCAGGCAATGGGCGGCGAATATAAGATATTCTATCACTTATATTGCCCGACTGTATTTATTATTACTAGTACTACTTAAAACTACAATTAAATTTTTTCTAAAAGTTCTCAAAACCTCTGTATTATATATTTAATTATGAAAAATATACATATTAATCGCTTTATTTATAAGTTGCGGAATTTCTTATGGATTTTTACTGTATAAATTCATCAAAAATGCAATTCGGCGGCATGTTTTTTGCCCTAGCGAAATCGCAGCTGTGAACTTCACTGGTAAGATGTAAATTACTATTATACTCTGTTCATTGTAAGCAATTCAAAGATGCAGACGGGGATTGCACAAGCAGCTGTTCACATTTCCTTTTTCTTAGACAACAATAGTATTGTGCGAAATGTAACGTGATTTAGGGACATTTGTGATTTTGACGAGATTTTTTAAATTTGCGTAAAATCGTATCGTAAAGCTGTCTTGTAATTTATAGACATTGAATGACCTCTCGCGTTCCGTGTTTTAGAATTAGATATATTTATTGTGTGGATATAAAAACAGAACCAGCATAGCCTGGATTCTAGATTTAGCCATATTTCTTTAAGTCTAGAATCTAATCCTGTGTATCTACCACCAACTTTAATATTTAATTAGCGCCTATGTGTTTGAAACCCACAGCCCAACCTGACTATTTTTGTTTAGATATAAGTTTTTCCTGTGAAGCAAACTTGAAATAAATCATTATTATTATTATATGTACAAGCTGTACATTCTAAAATATATGCCACTTCTGGAAAACATAAATCTTACTAAAATTAAAAAAATTACAGATGAATATTATTTATTCAATAACAAAATATTGTAATTTATTTTCTTAAAATGTATATATACTAGGATTAAGTTAACTTTGGTTTTTGCAAGAAATAAAAATGATTTTTTTTATTTTATTATTGGCTGATTTAATGTAACTTTATGATTGCAATTAAAATCATGGAATGTATTAAATATCAAAGTAATATCGTCTTGACCGCTGTATAGTAAACAAACGAGAGGCAAGGCCACTGAGATGCAAGGTGTATATGCCACCTGTCCACGGCAGGTAATTGTCTCAACAGATGCGCTTACCTGCGATCTGCGCCCGCGCACCTACGCGTATTATTTTTATGTTAAATATAAATCTCGTGAGCACCTTTCGCTCGAAGTAATTTAGTACAATGTATTGAATTTATATAAAATAAAAATAAAAATATAAAAATGCACAACTTTTATATTTATTTGTTTTAGCTATGATATTTCTTTTAAGTCTTTGGTGAAGCAAAAATATCCAAATAATTCCTTAGTAGCTTTAATTAATTTATATTTATAACTAAAAGTTTATTTCCTTTGTCCACAGAAACGGAATTACTTTTAGTGCCACCGTCCCTAATAGCAGTGGCCTGCATAACGGCAGCAGCTCGTGGTCTACGTGTTCACATGTCCGTAAACGACCTATGCTATCTCACAAGATCTCCACCCGTTTCCACGGAACTCGTAGCTCGTCACGTGGAAACAGTCCTCGCCAGAGAAACTCAGGCGCAAGAACCTCGCACCAGATACGCACAACCAACGAAACAGGCAACGTCAGATCAAACACAACTACCCAATACACCGACAGATGTTCAGGACGTTCGTTTTTAATATATTAGGCCCTAATCGTCGAAGCATTTGAATTAGCGTCGACTCTTGAATTGATGTCAATTTGTTAGTATAAGTTTTGATACATTCCAAATTATACATAATTATTTGGAAAGCGTAGTTCAAATGCTAAACACGTGATCTAATATTTTGTATAATTTTAAGGATCTCAATAATTTCAATATAAATGGTGTATTGAAATCAAATTTTGTACGTAGGCTTACCCATATACAATAGCAATTCGAATTTAGAAAAAATCATTGTTATTTTTTTTCCCGCGCACCTGGGTCCACAGAGTAGAAAAAACGTCCGCAGTAAAAACTTTTTTTCAATAACGGGCCCGAAACGTCCATTGATCTCAAATTGTGTAAATTATACTATTTATTAATTAAAGTTAAGATTAGTGTACGAAACAATATTCAATATATAAAATTATGATCTCCGAATAATCCAAAAATATACAGACTCGTCATGCATTTTTAGCTAAATATTTTAGCGTAGTTTTTTAGCCGATACCAGAGGTTGTGTTATTTCACAATTTTTGTCATTTAGTAAAATAAGATCTCAGCAACAATATTGCTACCAAAACATGTTTAGTTTGTAGGCACTGACTTCGGTTAAAATTGTTATACTATTTATTAGGTCGATGTTAAGTTTTAGTAAATTCTAGTCAATGTTTCTCACATTCCTGTTAATCGACCAAACCTATATGTAGATAAATGTTAGATTTAACACTTAGATTTATAGTGTAATCGTTAAGTCACACAAATATTTTTAATTTAAAATTATGGGAGAATTTCTCACAGATAATAAACATACATTTTTCTATGGTCGTTGGATTTATCTATGCGTCTAACTCCCACAGTATATAAGATTTTTAATAAGTTGATTGTCAGAATTACATAAATGTAATGTTATTAAAATTATAATACTCCGAAATAATAATGTCCATAATTTGTAGATGAGTTTTATACTTGTAAAATTAACTTATGTCTTTATATTGTTTTTAATACAGAGTGGTCACCGTTTAGTGTTTTTTTTTGTTTGTACCACAGATAATAATATTTGAGCTGAGACTCATTTATTATTTTATTAGATGGTTTTGCCACATCAAATGTAAAATCCTTTTACTGTATATACTACTAAAGGAAATTGATTTCTTGTTAATTTTGTGAAAAATATTAAGCGAGTCTCTGTGCAAGTATAAAAAAATAAAAAAAAGGGTAAATGAATTGCAGAAAGGTTGTTTATACTTTAAGTGTGATCGTCAAGCTATTTATAAGAAATAAATAAATTATAATGAAATATAAAAGACTTTTTTGTCCTAATGGCCTGAATGAACTGACAATTATTTTTTTTTACCAATCAAAATGATTGGTAATGTCAATTCTACCAAAACCAATAAATGTTGGTTTACAGTGTGTAAATGTATCTACAAATGCTTACAACTAAAGTTGTCAAATCCGATTATTATTTTTAATTAAAAATGACTCTTAAGTGATTGAATAATTATAACAAAATGTAATATTCCTACTCCGCCCAGGTCAATGAATGCAAGTAAATTATAGAAAGCTTCTGACTATTCATCAAGCTGCAGCAAGTAATGCATTGCGTCATAGTCATTACTAAAACTTTAAGAAACAAGTTCAAGGTGACGCTACACAGTAATGTTGGATAGTTAAAATAACATCTAGAAAGCTGAGACTGGAAATTAAGAAATATACTTATACTTTTATCTAGTTGTTTCGTAATAAACTTCGTAGATGTGAACTTCGTATCGCCTATATATATTTGGGCCAAAACTCATATAATTTACTAAAACTGGCCTATGAGATCTGACCGCCTACTACTAGCTTTTCAAATACAAATATATAGATACAAATTTCTGAACATCTATAAATATATGACAGCCAAGTAACAATTTATTATTTTTTATTTATAACAAGACAAAAGCTATCAAATATTGACCAGCTAGGAACAATTTTTATTGAAAAATTGTCGTATTTAAAATTTTTTTCACGCTCCAACATTCTCTGAACCTATAAGGGTTATAAAGGGAAAAAAGTCTACCTATGTTGGTAAAAGCTCCAAGCATCTACTGGTAAGCGACCTCTGTAGTTCAATTTTCGAAACAACTTTAAATTTTCACAAATCGTGATACAAATAGGACCTATTTTCTGGATGCTTTTAGGCATATGCGAAAGATGGCGCTGCTACAGAAAGCCATAAGTAATATAAACCGTCACGTTATATTTAATTATTATTCCGTTAAACATGTTGGCCCTTTTCGTAATTTGAATTTGTTTCTAAATATTAATCGTATAATTATATAGTTAATAAATTTTTGCGAAAAGAAAAGTATTACATAACTTATTGTCATATGCAATGTAAGCATTCATTTTGAATTCTAAAACATAAAACTTGTAATATACATCAAAATGTATGCTAATTTTCCTTAATTACTTAAAAAAACAAACTTTGTATTTTGTTACACTTCTAACATGATAAAAATGACGATACAAAAAATAACAGATTCGAGATAAAATTAAAGATGGCGCTGCACTACGAACTGTATATTTTGATTGCGTTTGAGATTTCGTTAGAATAATAATAGATGTAAATTATCATTTTTAATAGTTTTTTTTTAATATTACTGCTTATTATGACTCCGTTATCGTTTTCTAGGATAAGCCGTATTAAAAACCTGTAGTTGTTAGTACGACTTGGGCAGCAAATCAAATCAAATCAAATCAAATCAAATCAAAATATCTTTCAAATCAAGAACTTACATAGAAAAAAAAAACATGTGTGTACTTATTGACATGCCTTAAAAGTTATATTTCTTTGGCGTTACGAGATGAAAATATTTTCAAAAATTGTATCATTCACCCTATTCCACGTTTGTGGAAAAAAGGAGACTTGTTAGTTTCGTATAAAAAAACTAAAATGCTGACTATAGCTTCAGGGAGTCGAATTTTTGTGACGGTGTGTGCGCGCATCGTAAACTTTTACTATAAAGAAAGAAGTATAACTTTAAAAATCTCAGATTTTGATGTTTAATTTTACAGTTTCATATGCCCTTTCTACTGACAGGAAGTACTTGACGACTTTGTAAAGACATATTAAAACATTCATTTGCGCCATACACACTTAGATACAATCATATTCATAAAAATGTAACTACATGTCCGCTGATGCATTTCAAACCAATTCGGCTTAGCATCAAGAAAAAGAGCGGGCCAATACTTAAAAGGCTGCCCGATGCATTGTGTCACTTAATATCCCTGTTCTATAAAAAAATACTCTCTGTGCCGGATAGATAAATATATTATGTATCACTACATAGTATAAAACAAAGTCGCTTTCTCTGTCCCTATGTCCATTTGTATGCTTAAATCTTTGAAACTATGCAACGGATTTTGATGCGGTTTTATTTAATAGATAGAGTGATTCAAGAGGAAGGTTTATATGTATAATAACATCCATTAAATAGTGGAGAAGTACTGTTATTTTTGAGGTTTCTAATGTGATGTCGTAAATAATTACATTTTTTTCCGCTTACATTGCAAACGCAGGCTGAACCCTACGAGTTTTATCAAAATAATGTGCTAAGTATTGTACACATTGAAAAGGTCTACAGAAAAGTCCGTGATGGTATATATCTATCTCTTAGGGATAAACCACAATAACTTTTTTTTGTTATTTACTTTTTACGACAAATAATGGCTAATTTTCGAAGCGATTTTAACCAATACAGCATTAATCCTTAACCAATTAAATACCTTGAATACATTGTTCATTTAATATAGATCTATACAGCCCATTACAGCTTATTTAGCAGCGATCGAACGCATATATTATCGGAGCTTTCCAGCGACGGAAATAACAATACATAATAAAAACCTGCTTTTCATCAGCATTGCACCCGTGCGAAGCTGGGGCGGGTCACTAGTGTATTTATAAATGAATAGATGAGACGAGCTGATTCATAAAGCCAATGATGCCATATAAGGGGATCGCATAACCAGTGTACATCTTGTCCACGAGTGGAATGTGTGTTTAAATTTATATGTAATAAATATCAGGATATATATAGTATATGCAGTGTATGTATTAGTTTTTCTAGGTAACGAAATATATGAGAGGGTGAGAACTAAAGCCGCATTTATATTTATCTGACGTGTTGTATTGTGATGCTCTCTGTCGTGATGGCTACTGTTCACATTGATATGACGTGATAAGATGCATTATGACGGTTTTTTATAGAAAACGTACGTCTTACGTATTCAATTAGTTGCTCTTCGTCCATTTCTGACGCGTAATAACACAACACGACGGCACCGCACCCCGCACCTCACCCTTTCTGACGCGGACCGGGATCGCCTGTGACACGACACATCAGAAGCCGTCATAACACACCGCATTGAATAAATGTGAACGCTTCCATATTAAATGTAAGAAACTGATACCGTTCTGATGCATCACAACACAACACGTCAGATAAATATAAATGCGGCTTAAGACTATCCTAACAAAATGTATATAACTTAAATAATAGATATATGAATTTGTACTGGATGGCTGTATTAAGAGACTTAACAAACAGGTAGGTTATGATCGAGGTTCAAGGTGGTGAGGTTTTCTCAAAGGTATCGGGCAGGCTCACCACGACAACAGCTTGAAGGAGTCTCGTCTCATTTCTCGTGTTTCCTCTCGAATATTGCCATGGGCGGCGGTATCACTTAACATCAGCTGAGCCTCCTTCCCGTTTGCTCACTGTTCTATAAAAAAACATAATTTTAACTTATATCTATTCACATATAAAAATAAAAATAAAATACGTTTATTTTGGAACATAAGATCATCTAGGTATCACTTATTCCACGTCATTAAATTAGAACCTGTAGGCATCCCTACTCATCGGCAAAGAAGACAGATGGTGTAGGTTGAGAGAAAAAGCCGGCGTAAAAAAACTCTCGGTACTCTTTTAAAAAAGCAAATCATCAAACAAAACTACAATATTTAAAACAAATATAGCAAATTAATTAGAAGTAGCCTGCCCAGCACTAGTCCCAGGCCCTTTTATCAACTAGATAATCACTAACTTTATAGTAAGCCTTTTTACACAGCTTTTCTTTAATACATTTCATAAATTTAATAAAAGGCAGAGATAAAAGGGCCTCTGGGATTTTATTAAAAAAGAGTATCAATTTTCCCAAAAAAGAATTACTAACTTTAGACAGTCTAATACGGGGAAATTGCACCCTGCGTTCGTTCCGAGTATTGACATTGTGCGTATGTTCTATTCTAGTATACTTATACTTATATATAAAACTACCCTCTTGATCTGTCGTATCGCACATTTTTGTCTATAAAATTAAAGCAACCATGTGAGCCGTGTCAGCTAATTGAAAGGGTAATTGCAATTTGTAGTATAATAAACTAGTTTTTAAAAACGAATTTTTCAAAAAAAATCTGCCAGACAGTGTTAATGTAATGTATATTGATAATATAATGTATATTTTATGTATGTTCTGTATGTTTCGAAAAAGATATATTATTACATTTTTGTTTAAAATTTGTTCGTATAAAATTAAATACAATAGGTATTCAAATATTATTTTTTATAACCAAGACACCCACCGAACGTTGCTTATAAAGTTGCCTTATAAAGATTGAACCTACTATCTATATTTATGTAGATTATTTTTAATTTTTATAGGAGATTTGAAAATGGAATTTGACGGTAGTGGGGTGAAAATTAAGAATTATTCACATATTTTTTCACTTATACAAAGCGATTTTACGTAAATTTCATAAAATTTCGTCACGTAAATTTTAATTAGCTTAATCCAAATTATCTAAAGCTATGATACGCTTGGAGTAAATAGGAGGGGTTTCAGTACATCGAAAAAGCTTGGGGCGTCGGAGACAAACATACAGTCTCCAGGGAGCCGCTCATTACTTGTTCAAACATGCCGTCGGCGGCCACTTTGAGATCCTTTGCCTTGGTCCGTACCCTTAGATAAGACTTCAACCATTGAAAATCGTTTCTGTAAATAGTTCGTTTATACAGTGCGGTTAAGTTTTGCCTATGTACAATTAATTAGGATGCTTTATCGATTTGCGCTGGTGATGAGAGATTTTAATAATGAAAATCATTGATATCAACGCAATTGGGTAGAAAATTCAGCAAACTATCTTATCATCACCTGCTGTTTTTGATAATGATTAACGACCTTCCGAGCTGTATTAAATATTCCAAAGTTCTATTATTTGCCGACGACTTTAAGGTTTTTCAACTTGATTTGAATGAACTGCTGCATTGGAGTGAATTAAATAACCTCCGTCTCAACTATGACAAATGTGAAGATGACCTTTAGTGGCTCTCTGAATAAAATACTCTGCGACTATATCATAGGATCTAAAGTTATTAGGCACGTAAACAGAGTCCGCGATTTGGGTGTTTTGTTTGTTCCTGACCTTTCATTTGCGGAGCATATTCGGATGATTACGGATGCTGCATTTAGAAGGTTGGGGTTTGTCCTGAGAAATTCAGTTGGTCTATCGGACGCTGCCACTGGGGTAGTATATTCATCTTTAGCTTAAGGCCAATTCTTGAAACCAGCTGCGTCATATGGTCCCCTTATGAAAGGTATTATGGGGATATGGTTGAAGGAACTTCTTTTGCACCCTGCAAAAGAAGTTCCTTAGAATCCTGTACAAACAAATGTACAATTTTTTTCCTTACCTCTACCCTACTAAGTTCCTGATGGGGGTATTAGGGTACAATTCGTTAGAGCTTCGTAGGGATTTGGCTGTGGTAAGGTTTGGTCTAAACGTTATTAAAAACGAAACGGAAAGCGCATTGATGGGGGAAATCATCAGACTGTACGTTCCGGACAATTATTACCGCTGCCGGAAACATAACCTCTTTGCTGTGCGTTCGGCTCGCACTGTCCAGACTCCAGCGCCAACAAGCTCCCATTCCTCGATTACTCTCGATGCTTAATGGGTTTCTCGACTCTTCATCGGAGAGCGACCTATTTGGTGAGCGTATGGCGGTAGTGTACTCTGATTTGAGGGTATACTTGGAGGGTATTAGGGGTTAGAATATACTGTGTTTTATGTTATTTTTAATTAATATTGTATACTTAAATATTATAGTCTATTTTTAATATGAGTTTAGCCATGTCTGTAATTGAAATAAATAAATCATAAAGTTGATAATGGACTTTCTAAGTGCGCATTTAACATTCGCTCGAACCGTGAAAGAAAATATCGTAAGGAAACCTGCTTAGACAGGAAGCTGATCACCTGCCTAGATTGACAAATGAGCATGAAACAGACACAGAAATCGGAGTCTCAACCGAGTGGCACTACTGATTTTTTACCGCGCACTATGTGGAACCAGCAGTGTACTGATTCCGAAACAATTCGACCAATGATTATTCAAAGAAGGAGCGTACCTATTCTTAAAAGGCCGACGATGCCCTCTGGTATGTAGAGTGTCCATGGGCGGCACTTAACATCCGGTGAGCTTTCTACCCGTTTGCCTCTATTTAAAAAAAATATGTGTGTGTACCAGAGTACACAGGTAAGAAGTGAAACTTTTTTACGACATATTATTTTTCTACTATTTGTAACTTCACGAAAATGGGGTAGATAAGGCTTAAGCCTTAAGAAAAACAATTTTTTCAGTCATATTTATTAATACTTGCTAATTTTAACAGATTTATAAACATTCACTGATACTTACAATCAAAAAGTGAGGTTAACGTCAAATAAATATTACAATCATGCTCATACGTGTTGAATTTATAAAACGAAATGTATAATCACTCTCACTTTTCTTGTAAATTTACTTAAATTTGAACAAGTCTTTTTATTTTATCACTTTCAAATTAATATATTGTTATTCTTATTTCAAACCAAAGTTCAAAACTAATATATTGTTGTTATTATTATCATATATTACATTATATTCTTTACGTCACTATACTAAACTTCGATAAAAAAAGCAACATGGCGCGTAACCGAAAAACGTGACGTTTTCTTACAAAATTTCTCCCATACGTCGATAAAGAAGTTTCACTTCAAAAACTTTCAAAGCATTTGTATTATTTAGAGAACTTTTCTGTTCAATTAGTAATTAATCTTCGTACCACCAATTCTGTTTAACAAAACATCGTAAGGACTGGAGACAGATCACCTACTTGCCTATTAAATTGACAACATATACTGAAACAGATACAGATATCTCAAATTCAAAAATCATTTATTCATGTAGATAACATAATTTACACTTATGAACGTCAAAAAAGGAATATACATACATTGAATGCTTCTAATTGTCAAGGATATCAAAACAAAGTTCACTCAAAACACGAAATATATTGGGATGGTGAAAATATACTTGGCCGGCCAGAACGAAATAGTATACGAGTAGTATACGAAAGACAAACTTATCAGATGTTAGAGACTTACAGAGTACCTGGAGCAAGAGTGGTGCTGATACGAACAGTTTTATTGAAATAACTGGGGATGGTAGACAAAGTTTTGCTTTTT
Organism: Pieris mannii; assembly: GCA_028984075.1. Classification (NCBI taxonomy): domain Eukaryota; kingdom Metazoa; phylum Arthropoda; class Insecta; order Lepidoptera; family Pieridae; genus Pieris; species Pieris mannii. The sequence continues at coordinate 6,663,372 of CM054797.1, forward strand.
GACGATTTATATGAAGGTAAGTAGTTTTTATTGATCTACAACTACAGATCAAAATATTGTCCACCCTTCATCAATTTGGCTTAGTTGGCGGCAGATTGAGTACATAAGAAACAGCTAGTTTTGGACAGCGCAGACATGCACATACCTATAACAACAAATATTTAATCCTTGACTTTTTAAAGATATCACGGAATATACTTAGGTAATATGTATTAAGAATTTTCATAGCACTCAGTCATCTGCACCATAAGCACACACACGTTTACACACACCATCACGAACACAGCGGAATAAGGTTAGGACTTAGTTTTTAATAATTTTATTGTTTTTTTCTTCTTGTAAATGTTTCAACCTTATTGTAAATATTATGTATTCCATCATTGGGTATATAATTTTTTTTAGTTCTTAGTCTAAAAACAATTATGTAGCTATAGCTAAAAAAAAAAAAAATAATAATAATTTTATTATTATTTTTTTTTTTTATTATAAAATTTTCTTTTAATGCGCTTTACTTGTTTTCTGCTTTTTATACACATTATGTTAATCTATGTAATCTGTTTTGGCTTTTTGTATTATATTAGTATTTTGTATAATAATATGTATTAATTAGTAAGCTGTTAGATTACTTTAAATAAATAAATAAATAAATAAATAGCTGCCTGTGTTTCTAAATAAATTATATAAATGTCATTTATGTTAGCTGTAGGATGACGAAATAAAAAATAACTAACACGCATTAATTTTCAAACAATTTTTAAAACGCCGTATAAACCCAGTAAATATAAAAATCACTTAGAAAATCAAAAGTTTAATGAATCTAACTGTTTAACAGGTGTAGGCAAAGTGATGGGGACGAAAAGCGCGGGACGGGGGTAGACATGCACCTGAACCAGTGATTGATGAGTTCATCCATTGCCATGATTGCTCCCAATATCTCCCTAAACGTCAAAAGAATTTTACTTATCAAATATAGCTGGCTAGGCTTTTATCGATTCTTGAACGTGAGATCTAGCCCTCAAATTCGGAGTATTTGTGAACTCTGCATTGCGGTTCGAACCGATGTTCTATACGGTAAATAGACTCAAATGCAAAATGTGGTGTGGTACTATTTTGTAGAGATTGATATTTATACTAACATTTTAAAGAGGAAAGATTTGTATGTAAGTATGTTTGTAACGAATTATATAAAAAGTATTGGAGCGATTTAAAAGAATCTTTCGCCATTTGAATGCTACATTATCACTAATGAATTTAGGTTATTTTAATTAGAAGAAAAAAATAAGGATCCCTATTAAAACTATAATCATGTTAACCATATTGTAAAAAAATGCCTTTAAAATATCTCCCATCGCATGCGCTGCGAACAATTGATGACAGAACAGTAAAAATGTTCCAAATTATTTAAGAACATAACAATATCTACAAAAAATGTCACGATATTTTGTTTAATTCTTGTCTTCTATAAAACTGTAGTTTTAAAACTTTTCTCTATTGTGAATTGGCTCCGCAGCGTAAATTATTATTGGTATTTTTCAAACAGAGTCCTAACTTTTTTGAAAATATTTTATTGCCTATGTTCATCTGGGATAACGTTGGTGATGCAAGATTCTCATCGGGCGATGTGGTTTTTAGCCTTTTCAATGTTTGCATTGAAAAGGCTGAAAACAACCAAAATTTTGCCTCTTTTTATGGAACAAACGGGCTGGAGGCTCATCAGGTGTTAAGTGATACCGCTTCACATGGACATTCTTAATGTGAGAGGGGTCGCGAGCACGTTGCCGGCTTAGGATTGGTACACTCATTTCTTGAGAGATCCTAAGTCGTATTGGTTCGGAAACCCATAACCGACTAGGTGCTGCATCATATGAAAGTGGATGAAGCGGAGAGCTATGTCAGGACCGTTTCAAGTCGAGATCTGGTCTGTCTGCTCTTACTTTACGTTACGTTACTCTTTCCGTAAACAGGTGTAAAAAATATAAATTAATAAAATATCTCAAGATTCTGATTCTGGTTATGCTATCTATGGCTATTTATGTCTATGACTTGTAGGATTCATTACGATGTAGATTACGAAAAATTCGCTCATTCGTTCCTTACGCTAAACATAAATTTACTCCATCATACACTTGAGTCATATCAGTATTGATAATATATCGTGGTGAACACATGTAATCACTTTTGATTAGACGCAATATGCAAGCAGACTATAACCTATAATGAATTGAATAGGCTGCTTAATGTAAACCCACTCACCGTCTACAATCTAAAAATACAATTAAAGGATAGTCTTATTAACACACCATATGCAGTGTTAGAGCTGCTTCTGAGACCTAGCTGTAATTACACACTTTATTCATTCACTCACACGTTTGCACCCACACCCTCACTCACACACTCATCATCATGTACCAAATAGCTATGCAACACATAAATTATTCGAAAGATAAATGTTCCAAATAAGATACGTCGCGTTTCATGACGAATAGCGCTATCTGACAGTCGTGAAACGCAAAAATACTGTTTATCCTACCAATAAGTAATAAATAGCTCATTTGGAACTTATCCGGACATTGTGAAACAGACTTTGAATGTACCACTTTCATTCGACATTGGTTAAGATTATTAGTGAATTATTTATTGATATATACAAAAATAAAATAAAATATTTGATGTGAAAACCATTTATAGGCAAAAAAACTGAGGGAAAATCGATTTCAAACGAGGAGTGCCTATGGATATCCAAACCTAGGTCATTTACCGGAAATGATCAATCTAGATATCGGTGAGTTTTGGCTTAAACGCGCTCTTCTGAAGTGAGGGACAAATAGGATAAATTGTATGTAATGTATTTGTTTCAAGCCTCATTTAAATAGTGTTCGATTTAATTTTCATAAGATCAGTAGTCACTTGGCCGTTAATTAAAAACAGTATGGGGACACTGCAACCCAGCATGTGGCTGGAGGGCGTAAATTGAATTACGAAAGACGCACGCACTAAAACCACCGCATTATCAGATTACATCTCGCTGAAGATCACAGCGAAGTGCATTAATTACGGTTTAATCTTTGTTTATGTTTTGATGATTTATTTAACCTGGTAACATCGTGAATTAAGCAAATTCTTATACTTTTTCTGCTCCATGGTTTTACTATTTTATTTAAATGTGGAATTCTCGAAACATTCGGGTTTTACCAATTATCAGTGATATTTTCCACCTCACAAAAAAGATGTGATGAAGTACTTGAAGACTTTGATTTTGTTTAAGTAGTAATTTGATATATTAAGGGCCTGTTTCACACTGTCCAGATAAGTTCCAAATAAGCTATTTGTTACTTATTGGTAGGATAAACACTATTTTTGCGTTTCACGACTGTCAGATAGCGCGAAATTTCTTTGGAACTTTTATCTTCCAAATAATTAATGTGTTGCATAGCTATTTGGTACTTTATCCATACACTGTGAAACAGGCCCTAAGTATTATTTGTAGTTGATATGTTGATATTATTGAATGTTAAATTTCAGTTTTATTTAGTTTTTTTAAATGTAAATTTGTCTATTAATGTACTCTCTGTTTACTGTTTCATATATATTGTTTATCTATGTAATCTGTTTTGGCTTTTGGGGGTCTGGCCAAAACGGCTTAACAGTAGTGTATGTAGAAAGTCGAAAACTAAATTTGTATGAAAATGACAGCTGTAGTTGGTACCAACTGTTACGCTACTGTTACGCTGTCTTGACTAGACCCCCTGTATTGTCTTATGCTGTGAGATTACTAATAATTAAATAGTAAATAAATTTCCTTTTTCGTTTTTAGTTTTCATCATATAATGGAAAACTGAGGGTTTTGGTCCAGCTGTGCGTGAACGTAAAGTTTAACTTATAAAACTTTTTATTTAATCTCGCATTTCCTAACAAATTCATGAATCACGATATTTACTTAATTAAATCCTAATTGTGTCACAAAGGAGTTACATCTGTTAGGAGCCGTGAAATTTCAATTACAAATTTTACTTATTTGTTGTCGGAAATAGAATACTTACGTTTCGATTTTTATGTTTACATTTAGTTCTATACTATTACATGGAATAAGAGAAAGTAGGTACTAGTTTTATACACTTAATTATAATAAAACTATATTATAATTAACCTTTTGTACCCTAGTAGACCAATTTCAGATGGATGCTGTTGGTTCTATTTTTATGATTATTAAAAAATATTAATTCAATATACGCAAGGCGTAATGGTTATCTAATATTATCAATTATTATCAATACGACTTCCATACTACTATACAGTAATATTTACAATTCACAAACTCAGCACAGGAGTAAAATGTCAGGATAAATTAAGTAATAAAGGAAAAATCTTCAAGGAAAGTGAAAAACTACGCAGTTGTTTGGATTGCAGGTCGCTAAGTGATCACATATTTTATCTATAACAATGTTTTCTATAGTCTGCTTGTTTTTGTTAGATAAGATCCATTTCTCAATGGTTTAATTTTGTTCAGTGCCAAGAGATTCAGACAGCCAGAAGACTATTGCGTTGCCTTTTAATTGTTCTCTTCTTTGAAAGTAGTTCTTTTATAGGCAGATGATGCCTTAAAATTGCTGTTGATGAACTAGATTATAAGACATAGAATAAATTTAATGAAATATTGATAACAAGACTGTTACCCATATACACATATCCTATAATACAATTTTTTAAATTGTTTTCTTTTTTTTTTCTTTTTGACAATTGACTAGACAATTCCAGGTTTTATATAGACTTGTTACTGTAAATATTTCCAACTCTCTAATTTATGAACGCAAATATTATTTATATAAAATTTCGTGTGGTTTTCAGCGAATAGTTAAATTATTATTAATAAATCGGCGGTAATTGTATTCGCGTAAACCAAAAATATTTCGTCCTAAATTTACCAGATCACAAATTTTAAGTCACTATTGTATTGTAGCGACTCTCAACTCTGAGGTCGTATAGTCGATTCCCGATTCAATGGACTTTCTTTCTACGTGTGCATTTGACATTAGCTCGAATGAAGGAAAACATTGTGACAAACCACAGGAAAACAAACCTTGCCTTAGATTCAAAAAGCTGACAGTGTGTCAGGCACTGGAGGCCGATCACCGCCTATATGACAAGTAATCGTGAAACATATACAGAGATCTAAGTCCAACATCAAAAAATGTTGTATCACCACTGATTTATTATAATTTGAAAATAATAAAACAATCCATAATGTAAAATGTGAATTTATACTGAATCTGTTGTTATGATATGTAATTTCCATAGACATCACGGTAACCATGGTAACTGATACGGAACAAAAGATTATATAATAGGTATTTAAGATAATAAATATTGAGAATAATTTACGAACAACACAGATTTAAATTTAATATTTGAACAGAACAAGATGTCTATGGCTGATAATTTAAAAAATATGTTAAGCCACTCAAACTGCATGACCAGGTTCGATACCAGCGATAAAAAAAACTTTGAGTATTCATAGTGTTCAGCAAAGACGCAGAAATCTTCTCAATGGATTACATGTTAACAAAAAGAATGTTTAATTTCTTGATACAATTATCCACATTTCGTGACTGAAAACAGATTAGCATCAAGAATGTCACTGTTTAGCATCGTTGGATATTCAAAAATTAAAAAAGAGAAATAAAACAAGGGAAGCGGGCGTAGTAAAATTAATATAAATAATAAATAAGGTCGCGAGTCGCGGAGCGTGTGGCGAGCTCTCGAGGGACGTCGTCAGAAGTCGGTAATTTTGCGAATATTACGCGCGTCACTTTCTCATGAACCCTTTATTTAAAAAATATTTAGTAATTGCTTTAGTAAACTCTTAACACGTGTAAATGGTTAGAACAATTAAGGACAACATACTGTGATGAATCGAAAACTGTAGGCTTTTAATGATTGCCTACATGATGGCCTACAGATTTTAATTATTTAAAAATCAATCAAAATCATTTCTGTGAACCTATGTTATGTATGTTATTATTATTACTAGTTAGGGTAAGAAAATTGTAAATACATATTTGTGTGTTCGAAATACTACAACTTAAAAGTAGAATGATAGAAGATAAAATGTTTTTAAAACATAATAATCGAAATCCATATTTCTAAAAAATATTTTGATTTGACTAAAAATCTGACAAGTAAAAAACAGATTGTACGAATCGACTGCCAGAAATATATAATAGATCAACAGTCATTAATTAGCGACGTACCTGGATCGTTAATTACAACTTTTTTATTTTCCTCAATGACAAAGGAACTGTCGGCGAAAAGAAAAGTAGAGAAGTGTCGTGACAGGCGCCCCCTAGCGGCGGCGGGGAAGGGGCGGCCAATGCGGGGCGGTAGCGATCGCCGTCCCCGGCCATTGGCCTGGCAAGGGGTGCGCGCCCCGCCCTCCTGAACCTCGCCCTTATTGAATTAGGCTTATCATTCGATTTCGAGTGGGGCGAGCGCGCGGTCCTCCACGGCAAAAACTAACTCGAGAAACGATAGCATCTGTAATCGGCATAATTCAATTCGCACTAATTATGCGGTTGTGAGCTTTCGCGGGTCTCAATAACAATCGCAAGCGCGTGGCGCGATTTTGAGATTTTTTTACGTTAGATAGTGAAATTTAATAATGGAGTACGGGTATCTTAGCGGTGCTGGTGGTGGGTTCGACGGAGGCTGCCTGGGCTCCAGCGGTGGAGAGCTGTCTTGGGGCGAGCTGGCTTCCTGCGGGCAGATGTCGCAGGCGGCTTACAGGTATCAGGGTATGCGTTATCAGCCGCCGCCGCCACAATGTGCCCGACCACAAGATGCAGCTATGAGGAATCATCATATATTTCCACCTGCGATGAATTTACAACGTAAGTAAGCCTTTTAATATTTTTTTAGTTCTTTTCTTATAAGTTAGAACTAAAATTATACTTGCTACAATTCGCGCTACAGCTAACAGTTACGAAACTATGCGTAGCAGTGCTCAATTAAAATTTAAATACGACATATTTTATTCAGTACAAAATGCATACATAAGAAAAACCTCAAAACAAGTATAACTGTGAATATACTGTGATCTGTTTTAACAACATTATCAGTATTGACAACTATAATATAGACCATTATGGTAGATAAAATCTAGCTTACGAAGCTGATTTCTGAATTGTAATAAAGGGCAATTAAAACTAATAATTACACGTTTTCTGTAAAAAAAATATGTTTTTGAATCGCTCTTTTGAGTGTATTCGAGATACAATGCCATGTGTAAGTATTTTCGTTCACGCAATAAAGTCCTTTAAAAATTGTAAAGCTGTTAACGAAAGCAACCAAAATGTTTTTATATGTCGTTTTTATTTTAATGTATTCCGTTTGTTTAATTAAAATTCCATGGTAATCTTTCGTATTAAGAATAAATGTGAATTACAGTATTCATTATATTATTTAAAACCATTTAAAAAACAAAAAACTGTAGATTTTTGTCTGTTTGTATTTTGTAATAGTTCTGTGTTGTATTTTAGTTTTTATGTTTATATTTGCATTTTTGCATTCGGGTTGTATTAAAGAAACTCATTTCCGCAGTAAGAGAGCCCATTTATCTTTATTTTGTATTCTTTTTGTGATGTAAATTAAAGTTTTGTTATTATTATTGTTATAAGATATTTTATTTACTTTAATGACAAAAAAATATTTATACAAACATAATTTTCTAACGCTTTTGAGAATTATGTCTAGAGCAGAGATCATTTTCATAAATCATATTATATATACTAAAGAAATTTTACGTCATAGAGTGGCTATTGGAAAAAGTAAAAGTACTTTGATTAGAAGTATTTATTAGATTTAGAACGCATTACAATAAAAAGCAAAACGTCATAAAACTTGACAATGCACATTATTTTGTTCAAATTTTTTTCAGTAATAATTTTTCCGTACTTCCTTCTTCTACTATTTGTACGACTACTTCAATAAAACTATGCTACACTACAATTTGTTATTTTGTAATGAGACGAATTGATAAAAATGTTTATATTAACGTTTGAAATAATCCCGGCTTAGTATTTTGGCTATTTCTATTGGGCCGTGCGTTTAATCAGCCTCATAATGTGTGGCTAGTGGTTAATTCTAAATGTTACACACATTATCACCAGCGGATTGTACTACATTTGAACTTACAATCGATATTAATTGTATTGTATCAGGCTTACACATACTTGGCCTATTTCTTGAAAGAATTAAAGCCTTTTTGGGATTTTGCTGAAATGAACCGGTAAATATAATACGTATTTAATTGTTTTTATAATAAAATAAAATGCCACGCGATGAAAAAAGGAAAAGAGGAAGACAGAGCAAAATATGGATAGCCGATATAAAGAGAATAGGAGGCACAACTTGGACAAGAACAACTAACATTAAAACATAATGGAAGCAGCTGGAAGAGGCCTACGTGTCACAGGACACGCTGATTACCTAAAACGGGTCAAGTGCTGTATTAGATTTTTTTAAGTAATTTAAATAAGTGTTAGTACATTATATTGGGTGTAAGCAATAAAGGCTATAAATAAAATAATAAAAATTTGGTTCAGTTGTTAATTTTGTGCAGTTTTCCGTAGATTTACTATTATGAAATTAGTTTCATCTACTTTAAGACTGCCAAAATTATTATTTATTTATTTATTTATTTATCCTTTATTGCCTTATACAAAAACACACATAACAAAAATAAAAAATAAAAAAATAAAAAAAACAGTTACAAAAGATATAAGGCAAAGGGCGGCCTTATCGCTTACAAGCGATTTAATTATTATTTATATTTTAATTATTATTTATATTTTAAAGTGGTGTTGGTATTCTATTTATTTATTTTGATTTATTACATATATTTTCTGATTCTATAGATTAAAAGTTTATAAAGTACATAAATGTATACTAAAATAAAATGTATAAGTCACGTGCTTTAGTGACTTGAATGATTCGTATCCCGATAATTCTATTACCACAATAGCCTGAACTTTTTTATGGTTAATATTACCACTTTTATCCTCAAGTTGTCTACTCTTTTCCTCTTATTGTAGGGTGATATTACCATCCTTTTCAAAGGACGTCGATATATTAAAATGTATATTAATCACCTATAGTCGATGGACATTTTTGCACAGATAACAGATTCGCAATAAAGATTTATATGTTTTATGTTAAATTGATATTTACTTTTACTTAACCACAAATTCAAAATTAATATTCATGTAGGTATAACGTTGAACAAGTAGTTAAAAATGTTTAAGTTTTAGTTCCAGTAACACGATAACGATAATAGACAAAAGGAACTGACAAAAACTCTCCGTTATTTTTAATCGGCAAAGTTCTTTTTTTGTACGGATTCGAATAATTGATAAATCATAAAAATAAATCAGTGAAACTACATCCTCTTTAGGTCTTGGCCTCAAATGTTTAAATCTGTTTCATGATCATTATTAAATCTGATAGATGAGTAGGTGATCGGCCTGTGCCTGACACACGCGGTCGACTTTGTGGGTCTAAGACATGTCGGTTTCCTCACCGATGTTTTCCTTCGCCGTACGAGCAGTTTAATGCGCACATAGAAAGTCTTCTTGTGCATAGTCGGGGATCGAACCTACGACCACAGGGGTCAAAAAATAGCAAAAGAAGCAATAATAATTAAAATAAAAAACATTGGCGCTACAACCTTCTGGGCAGGTTTCTGACTCTGATTTGCTTTTGTTTTTAGAAAAGGTTATCGAGGTTATTGACGTTGAGGTTTTGGATCTAAGGCATGAGAGTTTCCTTCACCGTACGAGTAACTGTTAAATGCGCATAGACAAAATCCATTAGTGCACAACCGGGGATCAAAGCTACGAGCCACTAGGCCATCTCTGCTAGAATAAAATAAACTAAATATTTTTTAGAGAATGTATTTTAAATTGAAATTTTCTTAAAGCATATTGCGACGTTTGTTTCATAGTTGCTTTGGGCGGGGCAGTGGGGAGCCATGTCTTGCCGCGTGAGCGATTGCGACCGTAATTGGGAGAGGCGTTCGCGAGATTCTTAAGGGGAGGACAAAGAAAGCCAAACTGTATTAGTTAATAGATTTTTGTTTAGTACTCTTATTTAGCTAAAGTAAAGGTGTGACCATCGTTCCGAACCATCGTTGTTTAAAACACTTGCTACGATTAAGTGAAGATAACATCGCAAAATTACCTCTATGTCTCAGAATCTACGCTTGTCTATGTTTGACATTTGATTTCTGATCAACTTAGACCTGGATGGAATATGATTTTACGTATTAAATTGGTTAACGAAAAAATTGTATCCCGTACGGCGATGAAACGAACAATACTAGTAATACAGAAATAAAATGTTACAATCTTCTTGAATACAAGTTCTAGAACCATACCCGCATTCTTTTTTTAAAAAGGTTTCACTAGAAACCAGAATCTAATTCAGAAATAAAATTGTATGACCTTCTTGAATACAGATCCTAGACGCATACCCATATTCTTTTTTCAAAAAGTTGAACCACTTGAAACCAGAATACAGAGAAAAAATGATATAACCTTTTTGAATACAGATGTTAGTAGCATAAAACTTTGCATTTACACTGTGAGTATTCCCCTTAAGACCAAGGGTTCGTCTTGCACCCACGAAACATAATAACTTACCTCGGGCGTCCATGTAATCTTCAGAAAACCCGGATTATTCCCGTTAATCATACAGAAATTAATTACAACTTGCTGTATTAATTGTTGTACATTAATAAGATTACACAAGGTTTTGTTGTCTAAAATTATATATTTACATGTCTTTGTAATAAAATTAATCGAACTTTGTTTAAGAGTACATCTAACTAATAAGAATTTAAATTTCGTAAAGTCAGTCATCTATCAGTGATAGAGATGTGGCATCTTGTACCGCATTTACCATGGACAAGGAGTACAGAGGAGTTGCTCGAAATTGTAACTGATTTTCATAATGAGACGTTGAGACAGAATACGAAATTCCATCAGTATCACCTCGACGTCAGCCGTTCCACAACTGGGGGTCTAGTCAAGACAGCTTAACAGTAGTGTATGTAGAAAGTCGAAAACTAAATTTGTATGAAAATGACAGTACAGTTGGACACTAGCTGTCATTTTCATACACTACTGTTAAGTCGTCTTGACTAGACCCCCTGAGCGTGTTTTATAGCAGTTTTTGCCGCGCACCACCACTATGTGGAACCAGGTGCCCCTGAAATATTTCCGTACCAATTTGACTGGCATTGAGAGTTTCCATGGGCCGCAGTATTACTTAACAACAGGGGAGATCGTGTTATATAAAAGAAAATGTGCAAAAAAAAATTAACAGCGTCTGATTCTCAATCCAGAAGTCAAACTTCATCTGTCAAACTGTTTTTCGTTTTTTATACCACGCTACAATAGTGTTTTTTTTTTTATTCGGCTCAGAAGCCCCTCAGATATTGATTCATGTCATAGAAATGTCCCCTTGATTGGCTTTCATAAATTCATTTTAAGGCAGTTTTTTCCACGCACCACCACTATGTGGAACCAGTTGCCCAATAAACAAAGTAAACCAATTCGACATAGGGTCCTTCAAGAAAAGAGCGTACCAATTTTTGAACGGCCGGCAACGCACTTGCGTGCCTTCTGGCAATGTGAGCCTCCTCCCGTTTGCTATTACATTAAAAAATCATAACCAAACAATATAGCTGTTTTTTACATAAACTTAACATTTGTCTATACACGTTCAAGCAGTTACAGTATTAATCAGGATTCCAAATTTGAATTACATAAAATTATGTAAGAGTAAATTATAGTAGGGAGACAGATATTTGGAATAACATGAACATTCACATGAATCAAATCGATCGATTTTATTGCTTGCAAGTTGACTTGAATAGGGACGTGCTACGGGCATCCATCCTAAACCAATATCGCAATTTCTATTCTCATGTCGCCTCTGCCTTTGCATGCTTTGGGGTTAATTCGATTTGTCAGAGCCGAGAGCAATATTTTATCACATGTGATCTATCCGAAAGTATACGATAGTTGAGTGTGCTATAAAAAAGGCAATATCTTACAGTTGAACTGACTCGTGCTCGTAACTACAATGTTGTTCCAGGGTTTTCTCTTTAACTTTTTCGATTGTCACCAATGTTCATTTTTACTATGCTCTATGTGTTATCTGTTTAAATTATTGTGTTATTTACTTATTCAAATTCTGCGAGTATTCGGTACATAATAGACGATACATATCTACAGTTATTTTATATTACTACAATAACAATATACAATGTTTAAACTTAAAATATATTTTTAAAAGGAGTCCCGTTAAGCAAGGTTCCGAAGATACTGGCAGCGTTCCCCCTTTAAATAGCTAGAATAATTCTTTGTCCCTAGGTGCCACCTATTTATTTATTCTATATACATACTAGATTTGCTGACATAGTTAAGAGTAGTTGGCTAGCAGTATATCTTTACGTTTAATTTTATAAAGCACACTCATTGTTTTTTTTAAGTGGAAATATTTATAAGTAATCTTTCTGCAATACATATATATATATATATATTTACTGCTAATTAACACGAAGAAGAAAATAATTCAAAGTTAATTTAGTAAATTAATAAATAAATAAATATAATTACACAAACAAATCACAACTAAAAAAATTAATACTGCTAATTAAAGTCAAAGTCTTCCCGCTTAGTAAAATATTTCTTCACACCAAAGGGTCAGATGGAAATATCTACATATTCACAAATTGTAATGTAGTAAGTTAAATCCCGAAACATTGGCGAATTACGCAGATAAATGTTCGTATAAGTCGATTATTTGTGAAATAAAAAAATTATTAACTATTCTAATTATTATAAAAAGGTTTTTATAATACTGGTAAATTAAATATTATATATAAAAATAACCGTCCCCTTTATCGACTGCCTTTATTTGTTCTCCGTATAAAAAAATTGGTTGCCTGTAAAGTCGGTATACGGGCGAAAGTTTTACGTGACAACGACTTTGAGTGGTTAAATAATTTTAATGTGAATATTCATTCGTATAGTAGGAAGAAGGATGAAATAATAGTAACAATTTAAAACATTATGTCTGTCTCTCTCGCTCTTAGGCGGGCTAACCATGCCCGAGTGGAAGGGACGCGTGCCTCTCACTCGCTCTCATTGTGAGCGCATAACGTGAGCGGAGCGTAACGCAGTTTCTTGAAGTGTCACCCGGCAAACCAATTTATAAGACGTTGTCACGTCAACATTGCCAAGTAAAGTTTAACTCGTAAATTGTATTGAGTTGAAATACGACAAAAGCTAAAAAACAAAGATAGATAGATACTTCTACTAAGCAGAAGGTTAATTCATCATAAATATAAGTGAACAATATTCGTATTTATGAGCTTCGAATGCCAACACACTTCTGAAAGTATACATTTTATGACCACCATTACGTTTTACCAATATGTTTATTTGGGAATGCATTACGTTAAAAAGGTTTTTATGTGTTTTTTACGTTACAATATCCAAATATGGTGCCGATTGCACTATAAAGAAGTTTATTAACCCTTTATCGAATGTAAAAATATTACGTTTAAAGAAGATTATTTGTCATTACACAATTATATCATTATTACTTACTATACGAACGACATGCACGTCGCTATTAGACAACAGTCCTAATTTCTGTTAATAGCTCATTATAATAATTATTATTAAAGCTTTATTAATCCATACAATGATTGGTTATTTAACATTCCTTAATATTGGTATTAATTAAGCTAGTATAAGTTTTAAGCAATATTTCATTCATCCCGTGTTCTAAAATGTCATCTGCCCATCTTTCCTTTTGTCGTCCTTATACCTCATATGTATCTTTAATACACATACAATTCCTTTTAAATTGAAAAAAAAAACTGTTAAATTTAAGACGGTAATTTATTAAATATAAACTAAGTTGTGCAACGGTTATTATTATTAATAAGTCTTTATTGCCGGCACCCAGTATATAAACATTTATTTAAGTTACATAACCTCACTTAATCTAATACTATATATAATATACTATATATGAGCCGTTTTTGATAATCAGCGTGTCTCGGGATACATAGGCCTCTCTTATAGCTGCTTCCATATTTTCTAATATAAGCTCTTCTTATACAAGTTGTACCTCCTATTCTCTTTTTCTCCTTTCTCTTTTCCCTTTTTCCATCTCGTTGTTATAATTTTTGGCCATTTCAACCTGCTATTTGCATTGTCTTATTTTTTTAATGTCCTCTACTTTAGTCGTTGATCTTATCTCTTCCACTCCTTTCGATGTCTCTGTATTACACCCACCATGCTTCTTTCCTTTCCTCTTTGACACGTTTACATCTTCAAAAGATTTTTCTGAGGTAATGTCCAAGTCTGGCGTTGTACAACACTTATTATCGACCAATTCCAGGCAATTATGTGAAATTATTTTGTTTGACAAAATAAAGTAAATTAATCTAACTGCGTCTTTTTAACAGATCTTGCAAAAATAAACGTAGACTTTGTTTAAAAATGAACTTAACTGTTAACATTAATACATTATAATTAATATATCAGGAAAATGTAGGTTTTTTAAGCTAAAATATTCGTATATCCATTTATTAACCCTTCTCTTGGCGGGTTGAGCTCAATATGCCGCGATGACGCGTCGACGTTGCCTGCATTATGGATGTCTGCGAACTTTTCGTCTGACGCGAGAAAAATGAAGCAAGCCACTTGATTCATTTGAATTGATGGTGGAAAGATCTAGTCGGATTCCTTTTTTGAAATGTCTGTTGTCATGATTGTCTTTGTCTACAGTCTATGTCCATTGTTTCATATGTAGTCTGTGGAATATGGGCGAAACGAATTAAGTGTTCTATGCTGCAATCATAGATCTTTTGTTAATGATAATCGTATAATTTGGTTTATAAATCAATAGTGTTGGGAAATTTAATTATCTTGATTGAGAATACAATTTTCTAGACAAAAATGTAAATACGACAAGTTGGTATGGTCTAAAGAATAGCCAAAATGATAGGCTCTTACTCGGCAAAATAAAACAAATGATCCCAAAGTACACTTATAAATAAACAAAATTATTTATTACTGATGCAATTACATTTATATTATTGTTTTATACTATTGGGGCACAATTTCAGGCTATTACTAATAAGGTATAACATTCGGAAAATTAATACAAAATTGCAGGACATAGTACAACCTGTAAAAACTTAAGCATTTAGCGTAAGTGAAATGAAACGTTTGGGACCTATATGAATATTATCAATTTTCGTTAAAATGTGTCTGTTAATTCCTGGATTGGAAATTCATACTAAATAGCTTATTTTCAATTCATGTTGTAATTAGGTTTGTGAAATGCTTGAGTCACGGATCATATCACCTGGGGATTAATTGCTCCCTGACGATCAATTAGCGGCACGTGCTCCCCTGTAACGTAGGGAATACATGAAACACTACAGTAACACTGTTATATAAACTGAGCGAATAATATTTTTTTTAATGACCCATAGTACCTCGTATCATAACTGTATGTGGGTTGTTAATACAGATTTTTTAATGCACTAAAACTGAGTATTTGGTGAAGCGGCGGCCTATGGGAAAAAATTGAATAATTTCCAAAAGCAGTTCCTTTGTTTGAGATCTTCATCGAAATTAGAGTAGATACTCTAATTAAAATAATTAATTTGCCAGAAACCCAACTCACCAACGATACGGTTAAAGATATCGCCTCTACATCAGCGATTGATAAGACACAATATTTATATCAAACTTTTGAAATACCTTCACTATCGGTAACATTCACAAAACCATAAAGATAATAGACGCAATAACAATGAGCGCCCTTTTGACCCTGCAAACTCAAATTAAAGATCATAAGAACAGGCGAAGATCCTCTTCATTAGGTTCTACAAATTGCGAGCGTGCGGAGGGACCCCCCTACCCCCACCCCCTCTATTAATAATGCAAATGAGACCACAGCTCGGCCAAGAACCGAGTCTCGATTAATTCCGGTTCATTTGGGGTAATTGTCACTGTGCGAGTGCGGTCTGCGGTCTCCCATAGACCTAATGTAGACCATAATAGCTTCATGAAATTTCAAATTATTCAGCAGTTCACCGCGGTATATCAATTTATTCTTAAAACTTAGGAAATGTTTTAATTAATCACTTTCTGCTTAATTTTGTTTAGCGGAGACATCTATATTAAGAAATTTGGTAGGAAAACAGTCTTAGACAATTGGAGGCTTCATGGTAAGCTTAAATTGCGTGAAATGTTATTTAGAAAATATACAGGGCGTCCCAAGACTATGGGATATCCAGGGAAAGTATCTTAACTATCGTAGATGATACTTTGCTGAAAGAAATTTTTTTTAATTTTGAAAAGTAAGTATTACTGAGTTCGATGATTTTCTAAAAATAACGTGTCTCCGCTGGGAATCGAACCGACTGAAACTTAAAAAAAACCTTTATTTTTTTTGATGCCAATGAAGAGAATGGACAAAACAATAATAATTCTTCTTTAGTAATATAGTATTTCAAAAAAAGAAACAAAGAAAAATTAATCATTTTAATCAAAATAAAATCATACTTGAAACGTTTTACTAATAATAAATAATACATATTTCTGCTACTAACTAAAATAATGGATATATTTACAAAAACACGGTGTAAAGATTTCGTAGCTAAATAAGAAGTGCAGTATTCTTCAAGCGTAGCGCGGTTACGAGACGTAAGCTACGATCGATAATGCTACGCGACATTCTGTGTTTCAATAGCCAGTTTTTCTACTGAACGCTACAAAGAAATTGTTCAAGATTAAGACATGAAAGTTTTATTTTAATAAATAAATTATATGATATCTACACAATTTAAGAAAAAGTTTACAAAGTTATTAAAGACAATACTATTTACACAATGTTTATAAATACATGAACGTAGATAACTTGTAAAACATTCCAAACGCAACTCATGATATTAATATTTAAATTAAAGATTTGTATTAAATTTCATGAATATCACACATTTAACTTTAAAAAGTATTTGTTACTACTTATAGAAGATTCTTAAATTAAGTTAAAAAAAAAATTGAAAGAAGATTTATGTTCATGTGAATTCAACTTTAACACTTAATACTTTAATTAAACTAATGTAGGTTGTGATTCTTAGGTATAAATGTACATTGAATTTGTACCTACAGTGGGTGAGGGCGAACTCGGAGGGGAGACAAAATGGCCGCTTTATACAACCTGCAGCTTTTCTTTCACTTAACATTACGGCTTTATTTATATGTACTATGCTTTGTTTTTCTAGGTTTGTGGTTTTAGTACAGACCAAATATAACAGTTATCTTATAATAAACGTTTCTATGACGCAGGATTACCATAGATATAGATACCTAATTATAGAATAACTTAATATAGATCTTAACTTGAATGGAGTTATAGTTACGAGAAGTATATTACCTTCTTAAGTTCTTAACGAATTATTTACCGTTATGAAGACAAACTAATTAACAAATTCAAAGCTCATAGCATATTTATATAACTAAATATACCTAATATATATATGTAAATATAAATATACCTTAAGTGTAGGTATATAAATATATACCTTACCAACACCTAAGGTATATATTGATATACCTATACCTAAATAGTCTTACATACCCCGACTATAGAAAGAGCGGCGTTCTATAGTAGCGCCACATTTTGAAGATCATATTATATAAACTCATATTTTTTTAAATATTATACAATAAAAGTTTTTTTTCAGCTGGATTACCCTACAAGGTATACGGAGGTCACGAGGGTTCATTAACGGAGAAAAGGAAACAGCGGCGTATTAGAACAACGTTTACGTCAGCACAACTGAAGGAATTAGAAAGAGCCTTTCAAGAGACGCATTACCCAGACATATATACTAGAGAAGAAATCGCTATGAAAATTGATTTGACTGAAGCTAGAGTACAGGTAGGTAATTTTTACTAATTAAGATTCTACTGTTAGCCTTTCTTTACTTAATGGAAAGCATCAGAAGATAGCTTAAGGTCATCCAAGAGGTTGATGTCGTAGTCAAGAGTAGCTAAGAAGAAAGTCGGCTATGTTTGATTTTGAATTACGAACACCCCGTCAAATCATTGATAAATGTTTTTGTTTTTTGTTAACCGATAATTATAGTTTATGTTATTAGGAGAGTTTAAACCCAGTCTACAAAATAATCTATTGTGTCTTGTAATTAGTTACTTCATTATATAGTCATCAAACTTCAAGGAACAGGTGAGAATATAGTACATTAAATATAGCTCACAAATATGTGTGAAAAAATTACCTAAAACCTTGAGACTTATAAGGCACAACTCTTAATTCAGACATTACTTCTTTTAAATTAAATCAGTTTTTAACCAAAAATATAGGCAAGTGTTGTACCTATACGTTCATAACGTACGTGGAATTTGGTTATAATAATTTATTATGGCTATTCTAATTGATAGAAACTCGTAACATAAAAGTGAGGTTTTTATTATAAGCAAAATATAACATTTCCGCCCATCACTGCATTTCCACAGTCCAATTAGCGTCCGTTAATTTGGCCGCGCCTGACGGAAAATGGCTAAAAAACATGTTCCGCGTCTTTCGCTAATTTCATAACGCTCATTTTTATTTAAGGCGGGTTCGCGGTACGTGTATGTGAATAATTTATGGGGTGACTTGCTTCTGCCCAATCATGTGGACTCTGTGACAGTTACTCTTTTGTTTCGAATGCTGCTTTTAAATTTATTTTTCAGTAGTGAGTGAGCAAAAAGGTTTTATAATTTTAAAGGAGTTTTTATTTTCTCTAAAAGACAATTCTCACATGGTGTTTTATTTGTTATGTTGTTTATGTTTTACTTAGAAAGAAAAAAGGGAATTTATAAAATAATAAATGAGATACCTAATCGTTTTAGCAGATTGATTTTAACTGCGCTCAGTTTATATAATTAATTAATTTGAGAAATTTGAGAAACTGGTTAAATTCTCGAATGAATTAAGACAATATTTTTTTCGTGTCTGTTATGAGGAATCTGTACAGCAGATATTGCCTTTTTTGTTACCTTTTTTAAATAAAATGCATCGAATCGGAATGCATCTTTAGTCTACAACAACTCTAAACTTAATAATGAATGTTATGGAAAATGGTTAATGAATTTTTAATCATCCGAAAACGTAGAAACGAAGTAGCGTAAAGAACAAAAGACATATTTAAAAACAAAACACGTAAACACATAAACAAAAGCACCACAAACGCATAATATATAATGGAAAAACAATCGTAAAGCAATATACACGCGCCACCCCAGTGTTGCCAGCAACAAGCGCTCATTACGCTAAAAAGTGTATTGGAATTGTTGCCATAAATATTGTGAGCGGTCGCGTAACTCACGCGAACACGACTCTTGATAATTAAAACTCGCCTACAAAATACGAATTCACATATTACAATTAAAATTTGGACCCGCGGTAAATATATTCATTGTAGTATGAAATATAAAATAATTTTTATTTATTCGACGACCGTGAGCTGATTGTTGTTTGTATGGTTTTTTGGTTAAGTTCAATTTTAACTGTTTGCTGTTAATTTTTAACTGAATATTTTAATTAAAATATCAATTTTCGAGGATAGTTATAAATCTTATTCCATAAAGCTTATGTTACGTAAAGAAAGCGGGTTTAATATATTATAATATAATAACATTAAGAAATATTTAAAAATAGTTGTTTATACTGATCCACCGTGTCAGGAGCGGAAGATATTTTGACTCTAGACAATAGACTATAGAGTATAGACTATATAGAATACAGACTATAATTCGGCAAATAGCACTTGTAAAATACGTATTATATAAGTTACATAATTCATCACTATAATAAAAACACTTTTATTTCAATAAAATGGATTTTAATCGTCAAATGCAGCAGAACCGCTTTCACAGAAATTCATCACAAAATGGCCGAACGTAATAAAACCACCTGCGCTTAGCAAAAGGAAAAACTGAAAAATGACCAGATGCTGCACACACCTTTTGTTTTTCCGCGTCATAGGGGCAGGGCAATTTAATCCATCACGATAGAAGCCCAGTCGATAAATATCTATGTGATTGGAACTGATTTTTTTTTCGAATTAGACCCTATACTTTGGCAGTATAAATTATTGTTGCAATCAAAATACAGCTAATATACGTATATGTCAAAACAAATTTAATTATAATTGATTACAGAATTAAAAACAATATTGAAATGAGTCAAGCATCTATATTTTTTAATTAAATAAAAAATACCGTTTCACAGATAGTAGCTGGTTTTCTAAGAAATTATAGGTACAACTTCTCTTGCCCGATTTTTGAGGTTATCGAACAGTTGTGTGACCGGGCAAACGCTGACCTGCTATTGACTGTCGCTTCAAACGCTATTGATACTAAATTTATCAAGCAGATAAACTAGCTTCGAATTTACATTAGAAACCTGAATTTACAATGACGCTCTTCTGAAGAATTGTTACATAAAGATACCGCAAAGTGAAGATGTTACGTCTTCACCAACTATTTTTTTCTGGCTGTTAATAATACAAAAAAACAAAAGTGTGGCGCTTGTTATATCTTCTATTATAACTTCTTTAACAGAGTGTAGTTCTTTTTATAAGGAATCTACCTACTAGTTAAAAACGGTTACACTTATCTATCGTTTTGCAATACTGTTTATTTTCGATTTGCTCTACACATGAAGAACATAGATTATGTTAGGGCAATCGTATAAATGGCTAGAGATATTGTTATTGCAACGAATGCGGCGGTCACCTATGACACCTGACGACCTCTGGGTCCGAGTGAAATAAGGATTGACAGCCACCGGCGGGAATGCAAAATGTCAATCCAGTTATGTCTTAGATTCGCAAGATCCGTTGGGATTTGTCTGCAATGCTTTTCTTGATACATTAGTTGGAACAGTACGTGTTGGTACTAACGTAAATTATCTTGCGTATGTTATAATAATAGCGTTATTATGTTTCATGATTGATTAGATTTTTTTAATCAATAATTATTCTCTTAGTTTTGCCCGTTTTCTAGTATTAAGACTGTTTTTAGCTCACTGTCAAGTGATACTGACGCCCAAGGAGTGTCCATATATCAGATTTGTTATGACGTTCTTCTTTGTTGTTATTTCAGAATAGTTATGGTTCAGAAGTACTTGAAAATTTATTACAAAGTAGAGATTTGCCACAAATAAGAAGGCATAATTTATTTATTTATTTCAAAATTATTTATTATTCATTAATAATAGGTACCTACGCTGTACGCGTGTCTAGTGTTCGCCTTATGAGATAATTTAATCATCCAATGATTACAGATGTCGATAAAAAATATGAACGATCCCTAATGTTGTGGTGAGAGATTTACAGATTAAGTTCAATAAGAAAAATACAATAAACAGATTATACTATCTGTGTTGGGTGATCTACAGTCTATGACAGTTGATTTCTCTCCCTAGCGCAAGGTGCCTAGCACGAGTGCGATCGTGTGTCTGCCACGCGACGCGACGCGTGTTCGATTAGACGCACTTGCCACAAATTGTTTGTTATAACTTGCTTCAATGGGGTATGAAATTTGTTTGAAGTACCCTAAATTATTTTTGATTAACGATAATATATTGATAACGTGTTCTATTAACTTTAATTTTCCTGTTATAACATTTAATTATTATTTTTTGTTCTTCACATTTTTTTGGGTACCTTCATAAGCCTTCTTACCCTTGAACAGCTATTTAACGCAGCCTGTAATAGGGACGTGATAATGTGTATAGTTATTACATAAATGTCTCCCTGTTATGTATTAGTATTAAGTATTTATTATAGTTACTTATACATGCTTATAGTACGAATTCTAGAGATTATTTATGAATTAACTAAAGTAAAAGATCACTCTAATTAAGCAGCAACCCCACGTTAATCGCTGTGATTGTGGATCGCGATTTGGACCGTAATCACTTAGCGGTTGACATTTTCATTATACCATGTTACATATGTGCAAGTCTAATAAGAATAAAATTAATGACATTATCCTTAGACTATTAGTGCTTAATCCTTTGACATGTCAAAAGGAAGAGACTGGCTGGCACAGAGAATCCTAGTGTGGCGGTTCGTGCTCTTTTTTAGTATCCTAAGTTTAATTTCTTTCTATCATGAATTATTTCATATCATACCGACGCACCAAAGTTGAAACTTCACTTCAACAGGACACTTTAATCTAGGTCTTACCGTTGCTAGCTTTCTATCTATAAAATACTAAGCGTAGAGTAATCCAAAATATCTAATCAAAATATATAATCGTATTTGTGTAAAGTAGAGAACTAGAATTATTTAATATTATTATGCCAATTCGAAGTTATGATGTAACAAAGACAGGCTCGTACTAATCGCTATGAAGGGCGTGACATTCGATACGGTAAGTACATTATCGTATGTATTATCGTATCGTGGGAAGCTGCGATCGTCCACACGATTACCTTCTCGTCCGTGACCTCTCTCCCATGGGATGATACGTGACGGCTAATGCTTTCATACATACATTGTATATGTATTATTATATCTGGTATCTGAAATATAATACGATTATATAGTATGACAAGTTATTTGTGTCTATAGTATTAAGTCATACCTGAAAACTATCAGAATACGGATGATATAATAATTATAAATTTTGTTTGCCCCTTCACAATATTATATTTTACAGGTTAATTGAATATACATTTTGCAAAAGAGCGTACCAATTCATAAAAGGCCGGAAACGCACTCGCGAGCCCTCTGGCATTGAGAGTGTCCATGTGCGGCGGTATCACTTAACATCGGGTGAGCCTCCTGACTGTTTGCCCCCTGTTCTATATAAAAAAAAAACAATAACTAATCTTAAAATATAATAACTGTAATATATAATTGAAAGGAATCTATTTATGCATACTTTGTGAGTGGCTGGTGTCTTAATAGAACTGAAAGATTAATAAGTTGCAAACAAAATAAAAAAAACAAATAAAGTAAGTGGTTGTGTCAAATAAATGTGTGTAAAGCATTTAATTTAAAGTCCTGAGTCCTTTAAGATCCTGTCTATAGGTCAAATAGATAGGCAGGTCCTATTTAGTTATTAGGCTAGAAATGTGAATTTGACACAACAATTGGCGGACAAAAGAAATACATAACCCCTTTGTCGGCTTGGAAAAATAAAATTTCGACAAGTATCAATACTCAAAGTTTAATGAAAGCTTACGTCGTTCAACACGAATTAACTTGAGAGAGTAAGATCTCGAAGATCTAGTCAGCTTGTAGTTCATTTTCTTATACCAGACTAAGAAAATCAATATTGATACTATTGCATTTTCGTTGGAAAATTTTAATATACAAAAATGTTGTGAGGTTTTATGAAACCACGGTAAAAGTGAAACTTTTTTTACACATAGACATTTAACTAAAAATATTTGTAATTCTTAATTTATTACTTGGAAAATTGGAATGAAAATGGGACTAATAAAAGTAGACTAGACTAACTAATATTTTTATTGATTTCTGTGTCTTAGAGAGTACGACATACATAATAACAAAACTATTATTTAGATTATATACACATATTAAAATAGCGTGGAGCACTGGCACAAATTAATAATAGTCTATACACTACACGTTCAGCTGCTGCAGCTATGAAGAGCGCCTTTCACTTTATCCCTACTCCGCGGCCGACCGTCACGCGACATGCGCTACACAGACCAAAAAGTTTGAGACGATGTAATAAAAGTTTCACTTTAATAAAAGATTTAAAAACGCGCTGTACTAAGTGAGGAGATTGATAAAAAACGCGGGAAACCTTCGAATTTGGCGGGCGCGATTTTTGTTTGTATTTGCTGTAAAATAATATTTAAATAAAACTAAGTGATCAGATAAGTAAATATTGTATTTATTTGTCATTTGTATTATTATTTATATTTTACTTGTACTTTCTCTGAGGAGAAGAATGTTCCAATTTTAAATTCTAAATAAATACTTGAAATAAATAGTCTTTCATTAGTTGTATTGCTATTCATATAAATTAACTAGCTGACCCGGCAAACGTTGTTTTGCCATGTATATTATTTGTAAGAAATATTTTTATAGGTCAATAAAAATAATTATCTACTATAAGTGTTCAAAAGAATGATTTATGTAGGGTAATAAATTAATATTTATTAATGTAGAGAATATATTTTAAATTACAATTCTTGCTAGTTATCTAAATATCAAAAATAAAGAATCAAAGAAATCAAATTAAAATAGGGGGTTGATTGTAAAGGGTTGAAAATTCAGGGTCATATGTATTTACTAATGCTGTATCATAAAAAAATTAAAAAAATTATCTAAAATTGAAAAAAATAATTTCGGGGTGGATTACCCTTAACTTTATATAGAAGAAGATTAACCTTTTCGCTATATTGAAAACTATTCTTCAACATGTTTTTATAATACATATAACCTTTAGGAAATATCAGATAGAGATTAATTATAATAATAAGATAACTATAAAATAAATTAATACAGAAAACTTAAGAGTACACAAAACTTTAACATATTTATTAATGGAATTGAGCGATTTTAATACGTAAAAACGATTTGTTTTGCATTTAAAACTACAATGGCGTTCATTCCTATCTTTTATATATTTATAATATATTATATGACAGTATTTGCATAGTAGCAAAGAAACTATAAATAACGTTAGAAAGTCATGGAGCACTTAAAATTATTAAATTGGGCGCTGCGATGTCGTTTCGCATATCTCAATGCATTCATCATTAACTTATTATCTCAAGCGATCCCTACTTACATTTCCATTATTGCATAATATAAATATAGACATATTTTAAAAGTCGGCCACACACTTGTGAACCTTCTGACATTGAAAGTAACCATGGGCGGAAAGTCATTGGTCACTTAATCTTTATAGCCTGTCTGTTTTCATCAGAGCGTAAAATCAATTTGTCAGAATGAGACGAAAAGTTTTAGGTAAACATATTTATACTGATTTAGTTTTTTCTGAAATTGGTACAATTTGAATGAAAGAAAATGATTCCACGTTTAAATTTAGTCTTGGTATTTTGAAAGACAACCTTTACGATTCACGATATGCCCAGTCAAGTATTTTTTAGTAAAATATTTTAATTTAAGTACTGCTCTAAACTCAAACTTGCTGGTAATTTTGTTATTTAATTTTTTTCTCATGACCCACACAGCGGGATTTATTTTTCTATGCGTGGGACGCATTCCCACAATTATTTTTCATTTACCGATTCGCGATGTCCCAAGAGACGCGGGGATCAAGTGCATCCCTTATAAATAAAACTGCAATTTGAATGTGAGAAAATTGTTACGGAATTACTATTAAATATCAAGGGATTTGTAATATTTATGTCTTCGTTTTACTGTTCACACGAGAAATTCTTTGCATATAATGTCGCGGGCTTGACAGGGCAATGTTGAATAAATATTAAATGAATAAATATTTCTAATTAAAAAGTTATGATCTGAACCATTTGGAACCAGAATAACCCACCAGATATAAATCAAATATCTTGATTTATATTCTGTGTCGTTCTCTTCTTATTTTATCTTCTGTATCTTCTCGTATCTTTCGTTTCCGAATAGGTTTTGATTTTTTTTAAATAAATTGTAATTGAACCACCGTCTTCAAAAGCTCTTTGTCATAAAACGCCAGACGTAAGAAGAAACGAGTAGAATTTTGCATTCCATCTTGACGTCCGATGATGATATTGAGCTGCAGTCAGATGCGATAGAAGATGCAGAGACTTCATAGTCTGCATGAGATGTGGTCATTAAGAAGGAGTGGTAGGATTGGGACTGAGCACACCAGCTTGCTGCTTGGTCCTTTGATCGGGTTGAGGCGTTAAAGACAATTTGGCATCTTCTGTGTTGAATATACACAGAACACAATGGAACTATTGTCTTTATCATTTATTTAAATAAAAATGATATTTAACGAATGTAGGTTTATGGTCATTGATTTTACCCCTTGTAGAATATTTCTAACGAAATACAATTGTAATGTATGAAGAAAACTTTGCAGAAATATATTATGAGGGGAACATAGGCGAAATGTCAGAAACTATCCTACGATATTAATATATGGGGAACTGAATTGTTTTTGGGTTTCAGATCGAGAGGGAGATCGGGGAGTATTGGTTTAACAAATCATTAGTATTGTTTTTATTTTATTTTATCAACTGTATAACAGTTTGTTGGCGATAAAAAAACTATGTACTAAAAAGGAAGTATTATTGTATCCATGTAAGGACCGTATTGTTTTTAAATCATTAGATTTTTTTTGTATTATTTAAATTATGTACATAAAGGAACTACCTTTTATAAAGGCCGCCAACGCACTCGTGAGCTCTCTGGCATTCATGGGTGGAAACTGTTGCTTTTCAATTATTAGTTGTTTTTGTTTGTTTAGTTTGTTTATTTAAATTATGTATTAAAAACGAACTATCTATTTGAAAGGCAACACATTCGTGAGCCATTGGTTCACCGTCTACTTCAACCTTAGGATCGTAAGTCACACGCTCGACCAATCAAACTAGAAAAAAACCTCTGTTAAGTTAGTCATAAACTCGTTCAGCTTTGTTGCAAGATTTTACAACACCGCGTAAATTTTTATGTTGATTGTCATTGTCAAACGTCAAACAAAAGAATCCACAGCCCTACATTTACGCGTTTACGGGGCACAAGTGCCGGTATTGTATCCGCATTAACAATACTTTTCTTCCCCACTATAACATTTATCACTTAGCTTTCGAATCATTAAACGCTCACTCCGTTCATATACTGGTGTGAGTTTATCAAAATATGAGATATCCATCTGTTACTTATTTTAATTATAACGATTTATTTAAACGCTTTATCTAGGTATATTTGTCTGTCTGGAGCAGATTTAATGCTGTAATTTGTAAGAATTTGAAAATGGAATTGCACAAATATTGAATATAATTCGGTACAGATTATAATAGCAGGTGAAGAAACTGTTGATTTGCAATTTGAAAGAATTCAAAAATAGAATCGCACAAGTATTTTATATAATCCGATACAGATCATAGGAGCCTGGAGGAGTTTTAGTTAAAAGTGTTGATGCTGTAATTTGTAAGAATTTAAAAATAGAATCGCACAAATATGGAATGTTATCCGATACAGATTATAGGAGCAGTTTTAGTTAAAAGTGTTGATGCTGTAATTTGTAAGAATTTAAAAATAGAATCGCACAAATATTGAATATAATCCGGTACAGATCATAGGAGCAGTTTTAGTTGAGTGTTGATGCTGTAATTTTTGTAAGAATTAAAAAATGGAATAGTACAGATAATTAAAGAGTATGCTTAAACGATATAATCTCGCGTAAACCATAGATAACACTTGCTTATAATTGTTTCATGGTTCAAGTAAGTTTTTAGAGAAAAAAACATACGCTAGATGAAATGGTTTTAAGATTTTAGCCTGACCTGAGGGTGTATAATCAGTAATAAAACTATGTAAGTCTAAATTTATGCATTTTTCATTTTGATGAATCTAATTACTTTTATATTAATACTCCAAAGGTCACTACTTTAAGAAAACGCTACAGCCTTTATCTTGCAAATCGTCTATTAAAATAATGAAATAGTGTAATACGTCAATCCAGAACTGCCGATGCATTATTTACTTGTTCAAATTAAAAAATCGAATCATAAGTAACATGCCATTTCTAACATCTAATGAAAAATCGAATTTTAACAAATAGATGACCAATTTTAGTTTCGCAATTACCAGAGGGTCAGAAAAGGTAACATCTGCCGATCTGTATCACTTATTTGCCGTGTCACGTGCCGTTATCTGATTAGGATATTGTCTCGCGGAAGCGCGCTCGCACAATCACGGTGATCTGTCAAATTGATGCGTATTTTTAATTTCAAATGTCGAACGAAAGTATTGGGTAATGATTAATTATCCTCATTCAACCCTTTTGAATTTGGAACGTTACGTTTATAATTTTTTGATGTTACCAATCGCTCTTATAAACATTTGATGTGGTAAACGCACAGAGCATAAAAAATATATTTCTTTATGATTTTTACAACATTATTTTTCTTATACTACTTTGTTATCTGTTTCAGGACCAGAACGGCTAAGTACTAGTAGTATATGCCAGTAGTAGTAGTATATGCCTGAATTTATATTATGCAATTATTATTAGGTAGTGTAGTGTGAACTCATCTGGCACACTTAGACTTGCGTTTTAATATAATTCCTAGTCCGTTGTGCACTTAGTCCTGGCTAATTATGCCAGCCTAGCTCCTTCCTTCTGGAGCTTCTTCTTTTGAGCTTCCGCTCAAAAGTTTCCTGGGCACTTCGCAGGCTTCACAAAGTGACCACTGCCCCAAAAATTGCCTAATCTCTGACTACACTCAGCCTCTGCACAAGGGGGGGCGGGGGGGTTTAAACCTTAGTGATGAGAGTCGCACCCTGAAGCCAAAACTGTCCTAAAATTCAGTTCATGAAAATCGCACCTAAAATTTATCTCCAATAAGAATGGTGTAAGCTGGCCATTTGGAGGAAATTATATAAGCGTAAAAAATGTGATAAAGTGATAGTGCGCATTTGAGTAACATAAATAAAATTGTTTATGAATGGAGCGATACAGTGGAGTGTAATCGAGCGAAATGCGCGAAGGGTCACATCTGTCGAACTTGCTCAGTTTTTGTAAGAACGTAATATCATTAAAAATTCATTGACTGCGAAAAGCTTGGTCATCGTAGTTTTTTGCATTCATATATAAAATTCAGTACCGACACAATGTAGTCAAACATTGCCTTTGCTTGGCCAAGTTTAATAAGCAAAATTTATTTATTTATTTATTCCACACCATTATTCTATATTTACAGTTATTAATAATGCGGTAGAAGGATATATAGCCCACACCTTAATTTTCCTTGGCAATGTGTGTTCTCGCTCTCTGCTTCTTCTACCGTATTAACTAGAGAGAGTGGTCAGAGGAGTTCTTCGGATTAACACCTCATAACAGACAGAATACGAAATCCCACTTATATCACCTCGACGCCAATCAAAAGCAGAAAACGGAGATTTTTTATTTATTTATACACATTAGCGCGTATACAGTGTGAATAAAGATATACAAATACATTATCTTTTGGAGCCTTAGTAACAATTAATTTACAAAGAAGTTTCACTTCTGACATGTGTACTTTTTACGCAGACAATTTTATCTAAATAGTAATCATTTCGTTGTTTAAACTGTCTACCAATTGTAACATATTGTCATGGAAAACACGCAGATTTAAAATAAGCATCAACAAACCCATAGTCCACTAAATACTGTCCAATTGACGGCATACGGACTAAATAAACCCTGTATTCATCTCTTTATTATGATGTGTTAATCCAAGATTATCAGCAAATGTTAACACATGTTACTGCTTACTAAAAAATCACCTAAACGCAACGTTATTGGGACAATGTTCCCTCTGCAGATAGCAATAAAGATTATTTTCGTATGTAATATCTTGTTCAAATTGGCTGAATATAGAGGGTGGCTAATATTATTCTGGGGCGTTCAGTGTTGCCTTTTCATCCGCTAAGTATAAATAGGAGGGTGTGTTTGGTGTTTGATCGGCCGGTCTGACGATTGATTAACTTTTCGATATCATTGGATAAATTTGAGCGTTGGGTAACCGCTAAGTATCCGACGGTACATCAACTATGATAATTTCGCATTGAAGCTATAAAAATATTAGCGATATAAGCCTAGAAAACTGCCTGAAACTTTCGGTTTCAAAGAAAATAGATATCTCTAAAAACCGTGGCATGGGTACGTTACGGCAGTTTATCAAAGTATCACATTTATCATTTATTCAAGCGAATATCACAAATAAAATAAATTATAATGTAACCATAATATAGAACTAATTATTATGCGTAGTAGTTTTTTATAATTAAAGAAATTAAAGATAAATTCTGTATTAGAACTGAAACATGGTTTAATGTACTTACATTTAAAAAAACGTGTATGTACTTATGTGTACGTGTTATAAATTCTTTGGTATAACAAGATGAAATCTTTTTCAAAAGTTTTCCCTTTCGCCTCATTTTACGTTCGTAGACAAAACGACACTAGCCATAGATAAACTAAAATGTTGACTAAAGCTTACTTCAAGGTGTCGGTTTTTGTGACGGCGCAAATTTACTCTCATCATTTTTCCCTAACGCACCAAAAGAAGTATAACATAAAAAAAACTACAAGCATAAAAATTAAAACAAGTCATATATTCGTCAATTGATATTTAATATTTTGAAAAGATGTCTCGGTACTTAGTGCGTCTTAGGGTTAGATTCACACGCTATGTATGACTTATCAGAGAAGTAGCGGATTTAATAATACTAAATAGTATTTACAATATTCTTAACCTAAACAGTAATAATAAAATATAATATAATTATTATGTAATAAATACAAAAAAGAAAATATAACTAAAATATATTATTAAAAGGAGAAACCTTTAGGCAAGGTCCCGAAGATACTGGCAGCGTTCCCCCTTTGAATAGATAGACTAATTCTTTGTTCGGTAGCTGCCAGCGCTTCAGTGTCTTGTGATGTCGACTAACCTTTTGGATATTTCCCTAAAAAGCCTTATAGCGCTAGGACCAATGGGTCTTGACACCGAATGGGACAAAATCATATTCGGAGCCTAGACCCCTTTAGATTGCTTTTTCAGCCGAATCGCAAGCCGCACCAGCTCTGTTGTTGGTTACATGTACATGGGAATACTTATTTTCAAAATTGTTGATGTCACAAGACAATCCACGAAGTCATGCTAGCATTCATGTCTTAGCAAATGAACGTTATTTTTAAAAAACAAACCTTGACCGATAGATTTAAAATAAACCGCGCACTATGTGGAACCAGCTACTCACTGAAGTACACACCAATTCTAAAAAGGCCGCTAACGCACTCGCGAGCCCTCTGGCATCGAAAGTGTCCATGAGCTGTCAACATCAGATGAGTCACTTAACTCCCTTGTTAATATAAAAATATACAATTGAATTTTAGCCACAGACTATATGAACTTAATTGGAATCACATTATTAATCCAAGATAAGATTTAATAACAAAGTAATTTTGATTATATTTGACCTTTCACTGGTTATTCAACATGGTGTAGCTTTTACAAAATATCCAACCAAGATTTATCTGCGCTCTATAGATCAAAGGCGTTGGGCGTGCGGGTTGCCCGAGGCGAGTCTATGCTACAGTCAATATTTGCCCGCCCGGTCCCAGCTAATGAATACAATTAGATCATTCCGCGCGGCCTCTCGTTTTTCATGCGCCTCGATGGCTACAACGTGTCAAATAAAGACGCTCTATCCTATGTAAAGTCTCTACATTTTCAGATTTTATATAATAAATGTATTTCAAAAAGCGAATAAATTCAGCTAAGAGACTTCGATATTTTTAAATAAACTTTATGCAGCTGGGTTTACTTGAAGGCTAGAAAGGAAATATATTAATATTAAGTATAATTAATAATAATAATTAAGGCTAGATAACATCCTCGTCTTATGTAAAATGGATTTGAACTTGACGTTTTAAATGCTTTTCATAAAGCTTTTATAAGCTCCTGACTGATATTTTAAAAACCCTGATAAATGTGTACAAATCTTAGTGTTACAATATAATTTCATATTAATTGAACAAAAGTCAATAACCATACACGTTACTAATGTTAATTAGTAGCTACTTTATATTTAAAGATTTAAGAGAGTAACGCAGTTCTGAATCAGAAGTGCCAGTTAATGTAAATTTAGACCTTTAACATTTAAATTTTTATTACGTGTATATAAATTCCCTACCGTTTATTCATAAATGACATTCTGATTTTAATATACCAAATAAGTAGACTGTAATATTTTGTACTTATTTTACACAACGAAAACCATGTTTACAGTTAAAATGCAGGATGTTAAGGAGGTTCCCAAAGTTCGATGTACGGTTGAATAAATTATTCGCTGTTTACATTGCTCCGTCACCGCACATGGCGATGTGAAACTCTGTTTATTTTAATACTAAACCGACGTTGTTTGCTTGAACTACCCTCGTGTTAGGTGTCCACACTGTCAACAAACATTTGTTTCTTAGGCATTTCGAGTTCATAATTTTCTAAAGTTAAATTGGATTACTAAATTAATAACACTCTTTGTTAAGAGAACAGTTCTAGGCCACTGGATTTTTATTGAATGCAAATGTAAAGAGATATATATATATATAATACAGTATATACCCCAAAATGTATGTATGTCAGACACAAATTACTTCATAAATTGTCATATATATTTTTTTATACACTGTTAGACTCCATACACACCCAAATTGTTTTTTAAATATTCATATTAAATAAAATCAAAAATATCTTTATTCGTATAGGTAAACATGTACACTTTTGAACGTCAAAAAATACAAATTAAATTAATTGTAAATTTACATTTACAACCAGTCCGCAAGTCAAGGGCGTAGAGCGGGTAATAAGAACTGGCAAGAAACTTTCCGCCACTCTTTTCAATCGCCAAGTTTTTAATACAAATTGTTTGAACTGGAGCAAATCAATCCCAAGGAATAGGATCTTATTATTAATTAAAATGTTATTCGAATTTATATATAATTTGCGAGTTGTCTTAATTTTGGTACGTTTATCTGTTATTAATTATATATCGTTTTAAATTTCAATTCATGCAAATGATATAAAGTAATAATTTTCCAACTCTTATAAGTCTAAAATCTCAACTTTACGCCACCTTTCAAAAAGACCCGATAGTAACAACAATGTATTGAATCGATATAATTAAAAAAAAGATAATAAATAAATCTGCAAATTGTTTCGTATACGATCATCTACTGTGATAACAATTGTATCGCTTAGCATCTGTGCAGGGCGCATGCATCTCTGTTTAATTACATTTCCCGCCCGCCCCCGCCAGCCGTATCTGCTTCATTTGCAAAGTGCATTTCGATGCCCACCCGATTGTTCTGACCCCGGCTTAATTGCCCATTGCCATTATTTATTATTGACATTTGTCCGAATATTGTTGGCATTAAAGGACATTTGATTGAAATGCAGTTTAGTTTCATAGGTTTGGATTGTTTTTGGTCTTGATAGTAGACGTACATTTATTAAAAAACATTGTAGATGGCCAGTCTCCTGTGCCTGACGTCGACTTTTTGGGTCCATGGCAAGCCGGTTTCTTTACGATGTTTTCCTTCACCGTTCGAGAAAAGAAAGTTATTACATAACTTAAATTATTAAATTTATTTATTTCCAACCCACCAATATACATATTAAATTTAATACTTTAATTAATAGTTTATTGTCAAATTAAAACGCAATAAAATCTCTTCACAACAGAATATTTACATTAGTAGCACGCACG
Source organism: Pieris mannii (assembly GCA_028984075.1). Taxonomy (NCBI): domain Eukaryota; kingdom Metazoa; phylum Arthropoda; class Insecta; order Lepidoptera; family Pieridae; genus Pieris; species Pieris mannii. The sequence continues at coordinate 6,696,967 of CM054797.1, forward strand.
TCTCGATAAACATCGCAACAAATTTCTCCAAACACATTCGGGTATAATATTTGCTCCGGGCCCACGCTCGATTCAACATTCCGTTGGCCATATCGCTTCTCATTTGTATTGGCAATGGTGTATTTGTTTGCTGGTACGAGCTCTGATTTTTTCCAATTCGCGTAATGCCTGGAGCCAACCGTGACCCAGCTCCAATGAAGCGTAGGGTTCGTTAGTCGCCAGTTAGCTTGGTTAAACTGAGCACGTACATGCGACCTTTACACTTGAAGGAACAGAGATTTCATAGAACTTGAGAAATCTTTGTACGAAACGAAGCATGTCCTCATCAGTTCGGAAATATATAACAAATATTTTTACGGTGCATTACAGATATATTGTTTACGCGTGTTAGTTTCTACGAACTGTAGTATTTTATATTTAATAAGTGTTTGATTTAATAACTCGTTATTAAATAATATACTTATTACAAAATTTTTAATTATTGTTATTCACTGTACCATATGAGTTTTCTAAATAAACACATATTTTTATGAAGTGAAAATTCATATTCTTAGGTTTCTGACTTTATTTCGCAAAAAAGACAATAGTCATTTATATGAGATAATAGTAACTACAAATAATACTTTAGGTAAAAATCACATCAGTCCTTCCCAAAATAATCACAATAAAATGATGGCCATATAAACAAATAGTAAACTTAAAAGTAAAATATTATTTTTTATAATACACTAAATTATTCTTTCATTTTCTCCCACGTTAAGTCTTATGAATTAATGTGTCCGTCTCTTTTAATTGTCGCTTATTCGTTTCAACAATTTTCAGATTTGAAAGTGATTTGCAAGATTGCGATAACAAGCCTGCCTGAGATTTCTGTATGTCTTGATCATGTTACTTTATAGACACGCATTCTGCAGCAGTGCTTCCATTTTTGCGTCGCTGGTTTCTCACGATATTACGCCGTAAAAGCTAGTTATTTCAATTTCAAAGCCTTGATTACAAGTAATACAAGAGAAAGTTTACAAAAAAGAAGAAGAAAAAATTAATATATATATATTAACTTTAATTACTTCTATTAACTTCTATTTACTTAAATTAACTTTTATATATATATATATGTATATAAAAAAGTTCCTTAGGATTTTGTTGCACTGCTGTCCTATTCTACGACTTGCCTTTGTTGCACAAAGGCCTCCTCCAACTGTTTCCAGTGGATAACTGGAAAAGCCAGTTATTAAATAAATACAATTATGCTCTTCACTATTTGTACATGTTTTTATAGACGAATATAAATATACATTACCGGTACTAGATATAGTAATAAATAATGTGGGTGTGAGACGAGCCAAATTTTCGCATCATAATTGTGATAGTCACATGTCATTGTATATGATGAAGCATGTACTATGATGCATAGCAGCTGTTTGTGACACGAGAATTTACGGACTGTATATTTTGATTCCAATGTCATTTCATTAAGCAACTAATGTTGTCCGAGATATCACCAAATCAGGATTGACACTACCTAACTCGACAGATGCTGTTCTATCGATATAACCAATTGGAACTATTACGACACTAGGATATAACAAAATGTTTTACTACTTCTAACATCTATTAATAGCTACTGTACAAATATGTTTAATGTCCTGTTGTATAAAGAATAAATAGAATCAAAAAATTCGATAGATACATTTCTTTCTTTATCAGTTTAATGGTCTTGTCTCAGAGACTAAGACTCACTCTATGCGCCAACAGTGGCAGTGAAGTGTGATAGCGATATAGATAAATATGAAAGGGTGAACAGGATAAAGAATGCACAGGCGCTAAGGGTGTCCAGTGATCCAAGAACTGGTGCTATACTCGCTCAAACAATAAGGAATTGTTGCCAGCATTAAATGCACACTGCAGGGACCAAACTGGTTAAATTATGTTAATTGTCATTTATCTATTATTAATTATTATTACGTGGGTAACACTGACAATGTTGAGAATTAGCCAGTTAGAAACATTGCTTGTGAAATTTTATATTTAATTTTAATTTTAGAATACTTTGGTGCCCTAATTTCTTCTGTTTTTTTTTAAACAATATAAGCTGCTGCGACAAGTGTGATTTCGTCAGCCATTGTTGCCGGTATGTGTGGCCCGTTTAAGAGTCTGCGTCATGGGCCATAGTATTGCAGACATATTGCAACACATGGCCCAGCCATAGATTGTTCGGCCATCTGAATATTTTTGTGATGGCCGGTCAATTAGTTGCCAATAGTGCAGCAAAACATGGCCCGTTTAAATACCCCATTAGTGAATTTTCAGTCAATGATTCATTATGACTTTCGTTGTGGGCTAACTTAAAAACAAAGCTGTGATAGGCTGCGTTACTTAATGAAGCCCCATCTCGTGCTACAATTGGTTTAACGAGTTTAAGCTTGGACGTAGCAATCTCAAAAATCACTATTATCACACGAACATTTAGGCCTCTGGTAGCTTTACACCAGATGGATTTCCCATCTTTAACCGACGACCAGAAATACCTTCGCATGGACGGGTGTCGGCAAAAGTTTGATAAGTTTAATGGCGGTGACTCAAACGCTGTATTTGACAACGTCACAGGTGACAGCTATATTGCTACGAACCTGAAACCTGTCGAGGATCGACCAATTTAGGTGAAGAAAGCGGATTCCCTCATTCTTTGGTCGGAAAGGTCATTTCGAAACAGTTACTGCAGACTGGTACTTCAGACAGGATAAAATTCGACAGCAGCGCCCTCGAAGCAGGATCCTCTTTCACTACGACAATGCTTCAGCGCACTCCGTAAAACGGCCTGTTGAGTATATGACTATAACAGCTGTCGAGATAATGAGTTATTCGCTATACAGTCCTGCCCTGGCCCCCTGCGACTTTCATTTTTTCTCAATAACTAAAGAAACAAATTCGCTTTACGAGCCCTGATGATACGATGAAAGCGTATGAAAATGTCATAGAAGAGACTTGAGACCTTTGGAAAAATGGGCCCACTGCTTTTCTCAGTGGTTCCATTGAATGCGACGATGTGGGTCGGAGCTCACTTCGAAAAACAATAGAATTATTGGCAACTTTCTACATTAAGCCGTTTTTCATTTTCTAAACATTTTTACTGTTATAGTTTGTTTAAGAATATTTATTTGTGTGTCGGAAATAATTTAAGCAACAGTTAAATATATACACACAATATAATTATATTGTGTACGTAATTGACCACGAATTCGACACATAGTAATAAATCATAGTTTTTATGCTGTCAGCGGCAAATGATGAACTGAAGCCAACATTGTATAACGATTTGAATGACTATTACGGTTTTCGAGAAAACTAAGTTCATTAACGTCTTTCAATATCACTGCCAAGAATACGTGGGCTTATAATAAAACTAAATTGTAATGATTATCTTTTGAACCTCTATTTAGAAGAATCATAATTCGTAACGATTCGTAAGTAAGCATTGTTTTAATTTTCAACGAGATAAAAAAGAAATAGTAGCAAAAGTGTGTCTGATCTTGACTGTTTGAGACATGTAAAAGGCATAAATTATTCACAAAATCCTACCTACTTATGTTAAGTAATTAATTTCTTAATTAATCTCTTACTTTATTTCCAATCAAACGTGCGTCATTTTAAACAAAAGAATGCAACTCATTGCATCAGAATCGTTGATTCGCGATATCCTTTATCATTTAAAATTGTTACACATCCCCGCTTTTATAACAAACGGGTCATTTAAAAAAAAAACGAGCAAACATCATCAACGTGTACGTGGGTGAACAAACAGTGCGTGCGTATGATTGCCGATAGTCCGATATTCGTGAAGCATTTTTTGAGGATTGCCCAATCAGCACCCGTGGCAGTTGCAATTATCGCTCGCATGAAATTGGATTACGATCAATTCGGATTTGTGCGCTTTTCATCGAAAACGGTGTGTTAAACGATATGTTTTTAAAATACTGCTTTGGTTTAAGTTTGTCTCTAACAGGCATTCAGTTGACATAGTAGACACACAAGTAAAGTATCTATTTCTCATTCCATGACGGTTACAAGATGGATTGACAAGACTAATAAGTTTTTAGTTAGAAAACTATTTATTTCGTAACCCTACAGCTAACATAAATATATAATTACAAACAAATACACTGAAAATATAGACAAAGATGGAATACATCATACATTTTACAACAAAAAGGTTCAAAGATTTACAAAAGGGAACAAACAAACAAAAAGTATTTAATACATTTAACTAAGTGGTACATAATTTGGTTGTGTTGTGAATGGTGTAAAAGTGAGGGTTACGTGATGGTGTGTATGTGGAGTGTTCTCATGATTTAAAGGTTCTTCATACATTTATTTATATTAAGCTAGAGATGTAAATTCCTATTCATTAGGCAGGTCTTGCATTTTCTCCAAGTCTTTTATCCTAAGCGTTCAAAAGTGTTAGCGTGTTTTAGGGTACGACGTCATCGCTGTGATTATAACCATATTATAAAGGTATCGATACACAACAATCACTTTGAGGTTGTACTCCAAGAACTGAGTTTCTTAGTACCTATGGGATATGTGCGACGGCAAAGGCCTAGGATATTTGCGATACCAAAGGCAAGAACCAGTCTGTTGCACAGATCCCCGTTATCCAGGACGTTGCGCCTACTGAATGCTGTCTCCGACACTATTGATATATTTGTATGTTTGCAGAGTGAATTCACAGTAGCGATATTGTGTATATATATTATGTGTTTAATGTTATATATGTACTTTATTATATTTTATTAAATGTTTCTCGAAATTATCGTATTAGCATAGGCTGTAAGGATAATGTGTGTATTTCTGTAATAAATAAATAAATTGTCATAGTTTTAGTTGGGTCACTGGCTAGGGGTTAAATATTCATTCATTACCCTATTCGTACTTTCTCTCGATGCAATCCAACCAAGCAATCGCGCGCAGTTTACCGCTTCTTGAGTCTACTTTAGACATCCCTATGTAATGGTACACACGATATCCGGAGTGTCCACAAAGCTGTGCTAGTCGACTATATTATTGGCTCGTAAAACTTAGTGTCATGCAATCTGATCAGACCCTCTATCTATAAATATTTATGTTATGTTTTACATTCTTCTTCTTATCTAGTACACTCTTGACAGAGCAGTAGTAGTGGTAATAGAAGGGGCAGATGTGATGCGCTTCACGATGTTCCGCCCTCGTTGCCTATTAGAGTTCAGAGGTTTTACATTATCTTACGTTTAATTTCAGGTATGGTTTCAAAACCGAAGAGCGAAGTTCCGTAAACAGGAACGCTTGGCTCAACAGAAGGCTGGCGAGACACCCGTGAAGGCTGAAGGCAAGAGGGACAAGCAGGGCTCACCATCGTCTTCCCCCCACCCCGCGCCACCTTCGCAGACAACGCACCATTCATTGCCGCATCTCTCACCGCCTGATCTAAAACCATTAGCTTCTGGTAAGTAATGGACATTTGATGGTATTTAACCAGTCTCAGGTAAACAGAAAAATCTACTCTTTACTATCACATTTTATTCACAATTTTGCGCAATCCGTTTTCTTAATGAAGGAGCAGTGAATCCGCGCAAGCTAATTTTTTTTTAAAGAATAGGGGGCAAACGGGCAGGAGGCTTACCTGATGTTAATTTCGAGTGTCTTGCTCATTTTGCCTCATCACTTACCGCATACCGAATATACAGATATATTCATGATATGACATCTTAAGTAATTAATAATAAAAAAATCAATAACAAAGATTTGTTCTACTGTAAGGCATGGTGAAATAGGAGCACGTTCTGACATTCTCGTGTGATAACAATCGAAGGGATCCAAAATATAGCTATTGAGTTTTGAAACCAATACTAGGGCCCTTGCTTTGTGGTTTTCAATTGCAATACCGACAGATATCCCGAGTACAATTTTAAAATCGGGCGATTTTAAAGTTGTTGACTAAAACGTCGGGATTGCTGCCGCTATTAGAAGTTACAAAACGCGCTAGGTATTTACAAAGTACTGTATAGTACAATAAAAGCTCTATAAATAGCTTCTTCGATTAACGTGTAAAACATTGTGGTATTTCGGCGTTATACTTTGGCGCAAAGTTGCACGAACATTTAGAAACTATAATTTTTAAGTAAGAATTTGTTGATGTTATTATAGTAAAAAAGGGAGCTAGATCTAATATCTTCTGCACATTACAGGAAATTAATATACATTGGATATGTAACACTATTAATTGTATTGCAACACAATAAAGAATCTTTTAAATTGAATATTCTCTTCTGTAACTTTAAAATTTCTCAATATATATATATATCCATACATACAAATACATATATTATATGGGCTAGTGGGGGCCCGGCTCGCCTACGCTACGCTCTTGTTGCAGTGAGTGACACGTCTCAGCGGTCTCTTCAGGGCTTCTCGTAATGAAAGAATACAGTAACCGATCTTCTAAACATCAGTAATTAAACTACGTGTAAATATATACTATCTATTCTTGCAATGTATTTTAAGATTGTATCAATGTATTCTAAAAATCGATTGTTGAAATCACAGAGCAATGAATCAGCTAACTAAAAAGCAAGCGTGGCCGTCAACAAGGCTGATTACATCTTTATAAATATAATCTCAAAATAGATTTTAAATTTAGCGTAAGAGGACTTCAATGATAACAGTTAAAATAGAATTGAGGAATTTGGGTCAAGTTCGATTAGCGTTTAACGAATTGGTGGCATTCGAGTAAATTACTGTAAATCAGTAGAAATATTTCAAAGAGAGATTTTGGTAAGAAGAAATTAATGTTTTACTGTCTATGTTAAAGTGCAGTCTTGGCCTAATGCGACTGTCATCCCTGACGTCGTAGGTTCGATCCCCAGCTGCACCAATGGACTTTCTATGTGCGCATGTAACATTCGCTTGAACGTTGAAGGAAAACACCGGCTTGTCTAAGACCCAAAAAGTCGACGGCTTGCGTGAGGCAGATCACCTACTTGCCTATTAGATTGACAAATGTTCACGAAACTAATTCAGAAATCTGAGGCTCAGATATAAAAAGGTAGTAGCGCTACTAATTTCTTTTATGATCAGCGAAGGGCGATATCGAATCGACAATATGCATGCGCGTTGATTTTCATCGAAAGCTATTAATATATATATATATTTGTTTTCTTATTGTTCTTAATCGACCATTACGATTAACTAATATTAAAAACCGATCTTCCACTCACCGTTTTATAAAACGTGGAAGATCAAGAACAAAGCCATAAGCTGCTTGAACAGCTCTCTTGAAGGCTGAAATTGAAATGGATGGGAGAAAAATCGACGGCATATAGGCAGAAGCATATTCTAGTATAGATCTATTTGAGGCCCATATTTAAACGATGTCACTGCTTTTTTGTATCTGCTAGCGAAATTTTTATAAAATATTCTTCTCTTATTACGGATAAGATTTGATGCATTTTCTAAACGCTAATATACGCTGGTGGGCGAACGCGCGTAATGGCGGAGTTGTGGTTGCATTAATCACATTACCGCGCCCGCCATCCAGATTTTCACTTCGGCTCATTTGCGCTAATTGTTCGCGTGATTGTCACTCAGGCTGAATAAACAACGCCGCATAGCAAGGATTAGGTGATTAGGCCTTAATTACGTTACGGCGATTATTTCATATAAACTAACAGATACTATGAAATGCATTCGCATGTGTGTGTAACATTTGTGGCGTCATATTGACTTGTATATTTTCAACAAATATGTTGTTTTAGAACTTATTAATAAATATACACTCACCCGTGATCCATATTTGAATAATCATTGAGTTCTCTTTAACTATTTATTTATTTAGAAATGGAATCTATGAGTCCGTGAATCATACATACATTGACATTACTCGAAGTAATTCTAATGTTTAATTTTATTCTAACAATTTTTTATATTTAATTTAACATGACTATATAGGTCAATTAATTAGTAAATATAAATTCACAATTAATTTAATTTGTTTTTTTGACGTTCATAAGTGTACATGTTTACCTATTTTAATAAAGATATTTTTGAGTTTGAGTTTGAATTATTGTATTGTTAGTAGGTTAACATGTTCCTTACATATTTAGAAATATCGAAACCGTACATAATATATAAAAAGAGTAATAAAAAAAAATGTGAGCCGTCACGGGACGCCTGGCAGATGTGAAACATCGAAATTATTGTGTGAAGTAATATGCAGAAAAGAACAGATTGTGATAGGAACTAAATATGTAATAATGATAAAATAAAATATTACGATTTTGTTTTCCAGATAACGATGACTATTTATTGAACAAACATTTAGTTTCATTATATACAAAAAATTACTACTGCATATAGATTGTATGTATATACCATCATATATTATATATCATGCCGTGGCGATGCGTCGCCACGGCATGCGTCGCCACGCCAGAAATCGGTTTTACGTGCGGCTATAGATGTTTCACATCAAAAACAATAAAACAGTTTGTAGTCTTAAATATTTAGTATTATATATTTTTTTTGTTTCGTCATCTTCGTGGTATTTTTGTGAATAAATAAATAAAAAGGTCACTGCTTTGTACTCGGCTAGTAGTAATATTTAAAAGCTCATTAAATAATTGAAATATTTGTCTTTCAGGCAATAAACTGTGCGACGAGCTCAACGTGGGCGGCGGTGAGCCCCCAGTGAGCGGCGTGGGCGGCAGCAAGTGGGCGGGCGGGTGCGGTCTGCTGCGACAACCATCAGGCTTCCCACTTCTCGGTGTCGCACCACCCAACTACTTGCTGTCCGATCACCTCGGGAGCCTGGCGAAATCGAACAACCACCTTTTCTAATCCACGTTTTACTTCTAGATTGCTTGCCCCGGGCATGTTATGATATAGGACAATTCTTGGCCATGGTGATGTGAACTAGAAAGTGTCGGATAAGACTGCAAATAATATAAGTGCCAAAACTTTTGTGTCCATTTAATTGTAGATGTATGATAGATATAGCTTAGTTTTCACTGTCTTTATCGTGCGTATGTAACGGGCAGTTATGGGCCGTTCAGGTATTACGTAAGCAGATTTACTGAAATTCCCCCCCCCCCCTTTTTGTCAGCAAAACTCTGAAAAATAATAGAACACAAACATTAATTTTTTGTAGGAATCCTCGAAAATGCAAAAATGCATATCGTTTTCAAGCATAGGCAAAGTGATCAAAAGTAATTAGTTACTGTTGACGTAAACACCAAATAATAAAATCAATGACCCCCCCCCCTCCCCCCAGTGCTTACGTAATACTTGAACGACAATAAATTTAACATAATCGAATTTTGTGTGTTGTAAATACAGTGTATACGCTCGTATACCGTAAGATAAAACATTCCAGTACGCAAGAGTTAGTGCATTTTAAATTTCTAGTCATAATAAAATAGTCAATACGTAGAAGCTTATGTTAATGCATTGAATTATTTTATCAGAGATTTATTTATTGCAACACTTCGTTCACAATAACGTGGACTATAGCTAGTGTAAATACATGTAAACTTGTTGTAAATAAACTGTTGTGCATAATACTGCGGTTGTAATAAGAATTGTGGAGGGTGTTTTAATAAAGAAATAAAGGGTATATGTTTTATTTATTACTCACTAAGAAGTATATCACTTATCAATTTTGGATCAAGTTCGTACGACTCTCAATATTATAGAAGAGATCTTACTTACTTTGGTCATATTAGTAACCTGAAAGATTGTCTTCGGTAAGGTGAAAGACAACCAAGTGACGATTATCACGGGTCTTCCCATAAAAGTTTCCCTTAGGAAGCCATAGACGGAACAAAGTGAAGAGACATCACTAACAGGGTAGCAGGCACCTTAGGCCCGGCGGTGTCGGCGCGGCGGGCGACGGCGTACCGAAGGAGTATCCCGAAGCAGCCTCAAAGCTGCCCATGCAGTAGTCCTCAGCCGTTCCGATGCCGATAATAAGCGACAATCCTTACAGTGACATAACCTTCAGTAATGAAGAAAACGTCTGAGAAAAAAGAGGATAAATGGCACCCGGTGCGGAAGTTGGTGGTGTCACCCCATTGAAACTAAAAATCAATAAATTATTTATGATAAAGGACATGGATTATTTATGAAAAGATCGCGAGTATGGGACGGGGAATCCCCCAAGACAGCAACAGGCTTTTTTGCGGAAATCCCCGAATTCTTCTCTTCCGTTCTACGCCCTTGATTTGAGAACTGGCAGTAAATGTAAAATTAGAATCATTTAAAGTATATTTTGTCGTTCATAAGTGTACATTATGTTACCTATATGAAAAAAATGATTTTTTTTTGCTGAGCTAGTGCTAATGGAGGAATCCCTGAAGAAGAAATTTTTATGGTAGCGATTTTTTTGTTTCTACATTCTTCTAAAAGTTGGGAGACCACCCGGTTGTCACCCCAAAAATGTGACAACCGGTGCGGCCTGCCACCTCCGCTCCGCCACTGCAATACACACCGTAAAACAAACACAAATAATATTAAAGTATTTTTCATATAGTCATAATATTATTAGGTCTGATATATCTAAAACCCCTAAAATCTGTTTGACAAATGGTCATGAAACAGACATTCAGGCCCAGGCTTAAAACGTTGAAGCACCACTGATTTATTTTATTTTTTCCTTACAATAGATTAGTGAAGAAATGTGATGAAGTGAAAAAATAGATATCTAAAACCTAAGAATTTGAAAGCTTAATTAAGATTGAAGACACGTATTAGTACCGTGCGCACGCTTCGATTTACGCGCAACGTGGGCTTTCGCGACAGAAACAAGTCAACGAATAACGAAAAAAGCTCCCGTGGGCGGGCGGTGGAGTTAAAACAAATGCCAGCTCAAAATTACAATAAATACTTTTATGGAAGTCGGATTTGTATTTGTCTTACATAGATCACCGCTGAGTCACACCCCGTTTAAGTTTTCGGTGTAAGACTGGGCGGTTTCCTCACGATGTTTCCGTTAACCAGTTCGAGCTAGTGTTAAATGCGCACTTAGAAATATTATGTGTATAAAATACGCTGTATAAACTTATTACCAAATATATGTTTAGAAATAATTGTGTCACCTAGCCAAATATTCATTTTATAGTCTATAATAACAGAGGCTAGGAGTATGTATTTGCCACAATTTTCAACATATCCCACTCTATATTAAGTTAGCAATACGATCTTAATTGAACTAGTTAGCCAGGGGCGACTTTTATATACTTAAAACTTTTTATGTATGTCACGTTTACTCAAGCCAAAAATCGAAGCTAAATTTTTAAATTTGGGACAAATTTTCGTAACTTCTTGAAATTAGTTAAAAGTAAATGTACGACTTTTAATTTCATTTTAAAATGGTTTGAACGTCTTATGAATAATATGACGTAATAAGTTTTATATATATGCCTATGTACATCTCACTCCCAACCACCGATTTTGAATCTGAACTATTTCCTAACATAATCTAATATACCCGATTTAAATCATCGTGACTTATAAAATTTAGTGACAGAAACATACTAGTAAGCAATTATAATGAATTCTCATTTATTCCTTGAAATATTTACAAAATTTACACACACTTACAATTATTATTTTCTTATGTAATAGGATGCAAACGGGCAGGAGGCTCACCTGATGTTAAGTAAAACCGCCCCCCACGGACACTCACATTGCCAGAAGGCTCGCACGTGCGTTGCCGCCGTTTCAAGAATCGCTATTCTGTATTCTTGAATCGAATTCGAATGAAAAATCGAATTGGAACGTCCTAAATTACAGTACCGTTTGGTAAAAACAAAATTAAAGTCCATGGGATAGTTTTTGAGAAAATGCCGTTTATATGCAGCTTCTTTAATGGCTCATATTTTAGTCAATGTTCGTAGAATTTTAAAGTGTTCTAAATTCAAATATTAACGTCTTAATCAGCCTCCACCAATTGGCGCCATCTCTCAAATCAATGTTATCAATTTGAAACAAAATTAGGTCTAACTGGGACCAATAATAAACAAAGGATGCAGATAAATATACAATGATTATTAAAAAAGTACTATGAGAGGCTGTACAACCCCTGCACACCACATCTTCAGGGTTTAAGTCAATCTGACACAAGACTGAAGTCGAAACTCTGCTACGTGGCGTCTCAGACTAATTTATTATATTTAAAATATTTTTTTTTAATTCATATACTTACAGGTAAATTACACAATGTATACTTATGAACGTCAAAAAATAAATATAAATGTATTGCTTCTAGTTTTACATTTACTGCCAGTTCTCAAATCAAGGGCGTAGAATGGAAGAGAAGAACTGGCAATAGACTCTGTTTAATCGCCAAGTTTTTGTTTTACTTAACCCCAAGGTCACATGTTGGCGCGTTTACCGCCCGCCCGTTTCGCTATTATTTTCTACGACGACACTCTCCTGAAAGTCTCAGCTAGCATTGGAACACTGGGCGTTGACATATTAATTGATGATCAGATTTGTGGTCGATGGCTTTTAAATAAGCCCAGCTTTGTTGAGCACCAACACTATGTGTAACCAGCAGCCCATTGAAATATTTACGAATCAATTCGACTTAGGGTTCATCAAGAAATGAGCGTACAAATTTTTAAAAGGCCGGCGCACTCGCGAGCCCCAGGTATTAATTGACACTTCATAATTTCTGAACATTCCAATGCGATGGTTAAGACTACAGATAACAAAATAATACTTTGTAAATACATTGTAAACTAAATACATAAGGTACTGCGTTTATATGTCGCAATATGAATAGTAATGGTGCATACGGACCACGTTAGTCATTTTGACATGGAATTTACATAGTATTTCGTTTATCCAAGTGTTGTAATTATTTTATTTTTGGGAAAAGGGATACTTTAGATTTACGAAATGTATTAAAGAAAATCTATGTAAAAAGGCTTACTATAAAGTTAACGTTAATAAATGTTGTTTGATGGTTTGTTATTTTGAAAGAGTACCGAGAGTTTTCTACGCCAGCTTTTTCTCTCGGCCTACACCGTCTGTCTTCTTTGCCGATGAGTAGGGATCTCTACCGATTCAAATTTAATGACGTGGAACAAATGATACCTGTATCTTAGATTACATTTTATTTGTTTATTTTTTTATTTAACGAGCCAGCAACGTAATTTCGAGCTCTCTGTCGTTGAGTCTCGATGAGCACTTAATAGCAAGTTAGCCCTTTAAACTCCTCAATAGCAGAGGGCGTTGCGCAATTAAGATTAATAAAAATAAATAAATATAAAATCTATTTTTTGGGAATCATGTAATGCTATGAAAAAATGCACCGTAAAATGAGCTCAAGGCTTTGATAAAAGCTGTGTTAACTTCAACTATCTTTGGTTTCAATATAGATAAACCGTTCGTAATATGATTTCAATAGATCAATTTAAAAATCTTTTTCGATGAGAATCAATGCTATTTTCATAATCCACGCCTTCAGTTGAGGCTGTTGAGTCAGAAGCATATTTGTAGCGGATTCGGCATCGGGTATGAAATGCGCAAGAGTTTTCCAGAAGGGCGCAACCTCAACTATAAATACGTTGGTTCAGCTTTCAGGAGATCAGTCTCGCAGTGCTTTTTGGAACGAATTGACCTATTTGCAAGCCAACATGTCTCTTGAACGTCAAGTCCGGGCTAAGGTGAGTACAAATTTATAAAAATTAATTTTAAGTATGATGTTAACGAAAAACTGTTTAATTTAATTGTAAGTGGATTTTTCAAACACTTTCTTAATAGTTTTTTTTATACAAAAGATAAAAGTTTTCCGCCAACTATATTTTCCACATTTTATTGTTTCATTGGAATTATTATTTATTGTATTCTGTGCCTAAAACGTTTTTAGTCTGTTATTTTAAAATGTAACTTTCCATGTAACAAGATGATTTTAAGTCGTGATTTGCGCTAAATGTCGACTATTAATCTCTAATTACGTGAAATTGAGAGCACAATTAGCTTACAAGTAGTGTGCTTAAGAAACGTAAGACTTTCCTGAACTATTTGCGATCAGTAAATTCTTAAAACTCTTCGAGGAGAAACTTCTTTTGGTAATGAAACTTTAATTAAGAATCAGTTAGTGTTAGAATATAAACAAAAGAGGATATCGAGTTTTGCATGATTATGATTGTTCAATAGTATTTCAATGTATTTTGTTGTTAAGCTTGGGGTTTGAAATTAAATAGGTTGCAGTTCGTCGCAACTAAAATAATATATCAAACTAACCTAACATTTTTTAACAGCTCGCCTCCAAGCGCAACCCAGATCAAGAAAAGGAATGCCAGGGTTGGATTGAAACCATTCTTGGTGCTAAGTTCCCCCCTGGTGAGGCATTTGAAGATGTCCTCAAGGACGGAACTGTACTCTGCCAACTCATCAACAAAATCAAACCTGGCTCCGTTAACAAAATCAACACCTCAGGTGGACAATTCAAAATGATGGAGAACATCACAAAGTAAGCAATACGAAACAAAAAATAGTTTAGAAGCAATTACTTAAAATAATGTCTTTATATATGAGATTATTTATAAAAAAACTATTTTTACGATAAACGGGGAAAGTCAAAGACAATTTTAATCTCTCTAAACTGTGTCGTTATTCAAAGTAACTGTTTAAATAGATCATTACAAGATTTTAACGCAACTTATTACAATTGCTTTTTAATATACATAATTGTAATATTTCGCATGTATACATAGCTTGCGCAAAATCTTGTCGGTGTAATTGTCCAAACTTTTCTGATTAGATGTATTGCGTGTCATAGATCGATTTGAAAACTTTTAAAAATGTGAAAAACTCTTTGTATTTCTTAATTCTCGTAAATGAGCTAATATTTTGTTTTCTGTACCACGAACCAACAAATTGTAATTAATCACCAAATACTTAATTTTAAAAGCGCGAGCAAGCGTTTGAAATCTTATTAATAGAATGTGGTTTTCAGCTTCCAGGGAGCCATCAAAGCTTATGGCGTCCCAGACATCGATGTTTTCCAAACAGTGGACCTGTGGGAGAAGAAGGATATCGCTCAAGTAGTCAGCACACTCTATGCTTTGGGCCGCGAGGTAATTATCAAAAAAAATCTTTCTTTCTACAGATAAACTATTTCGTAAACAATTTTACTCTCTCTTTTGTAATCACAAAATGCATAAATAGGGATACATTTATTTAATTCTTTATTTTACAAAATAGTATAATATAATCACAATATGTTACATTAAAACATATGTATATTTATAGGTACAAACCATAGCAGTATAGTTTAGGAGCGCGACGGATATAAAAGTAGTTTTTTATTTACAGCTAAATTTGGTTAACGTTAGGCTATCTAATATCTGATTGGGTAGACTATTGATTAGCTAAATATTTATTTCCATTAGCGTTCCCTATTTATCTCAGAGTACATTAAAGCAAAAACTCCTTTCAAAGATTAACGCAATCGCATAGATACCAAACTATCTTAACTATGTCATCTTGTTAACTAACTAATTTTGATATTAATATAATTCTTGTCAGTACTATTTCGTCATATTGATCACGTGACCAGTTTTATTAAAGCTTGATCACAAATTTAACTATGATATGTCTTTATTAGTAGATAAGGTATGTTCAAAAGAACTTCACTATTTAAATACACAAAAGCCATATTAATATATAACCATTAAAATGTCGAATGGTAATACTCAAGCGTGTTACAGAATATTTTGTTAAGACATGTTTAGAATTTGAGAACTTGAATCTTTGCCAATATCAACAGATTTACGACCTCGCAACATTACCTCACTTTTCACAAATATACAAGGTCGTGCGTTGAGGCCGAATGAGGTTTACAGGAATTCAATGCAAGCATTTGTATTAAAAAAACTATTTTAATATCTCTTAACTTTTAGTATAAATACGAGCGCTCATTTACTCAACTGTCAACGCCCTTCATGCTTATAGCGAAATCCCACTTAACATCATTCTTAAAAGGCCGGCAACGCACTCGCGAGCCCTCCGAGAGTGTTCATGGACGACGGTCCATGTTAAGTGATACTAACATTATGTGAGCCCCTGCCGTTTGCCCCCAGTTCTATAAAAAAAACATATATTTTTTTAAAGTATTTAAGGAATTGCTTTCGAGTTTCATGTAACGATATAAATTTATAAAATCACTTTAAAATTATCTGATCTTTTAGACATGTACTTTTTATTATTATACTAATTATTAAAATTAGTTAACATGACTTATATACAAAAAAATTATCCTCGTCACGCAAATTCGTCAAGTTACAAACCTTTTAAACATTCTAAATAAATTATTATTATTTATTAATCTAAAAATAATAATAGCCTTTATTCGGATACATTTTATATTTACATTTAAACAAATTTCCGTTTGAATCCTCTTCTAGTGTATCTGTGTGCCCTTTTTTGGCAAAGGCCTCCTTCAAATCCCGCCATTCCTTTCTGCACTGTGCCACTCTCTGCCATGTACCACCTGATGTTTCTATAACATGGTCTAGCCACCTTCTGAGTTGTCTCCCTCATTTGCGTTTTCTGTACCTTGGGCACCAATTAAGTAGCTTTTTTCTCCACTTCTCTGTACCTCTTCCCATGTGTCAACAATTACAATATAAAGCAATCCGCAATTTTTAACTTGAATATTTTTCCAGACCTACAGACACGCCGAATGGAGTGGCCCCTACCTCGGACCCAAGCCATCTGACGAATGCAAGCGCGACTTCTCCGATGAGGTGTTGAAGGCCGGTCAAACCATGATTGGTCTCCAGGCTGGATCAAACAAAGGTGCCACCCAGGCAGGCCAAAACCTTGGTGCCGGCCGCAAAATCCTGCTCGGAAAGTGAAAAGTGATATTAATTTTAAGCTCGGTACAAAATGAGTGGATATAAGACTGTTTGGTTCTAGACTACCCAATGTGTAAGGTTGTGTGTTCTCTTGTTTGGACAAGATGACATAGTGTTGCCAGTGGTAATAACATCTTATATGTTGATCTAAATTCGTTTTGTATTAGTCATAAGATAAGTTTCCATTTTATTATCTTTTGTAATAAAATATTTATTAATTACGTTTTATTTAATCCATAGAAATCCCTTCGAAGCTCTCGTATGTAATTCTTCGTCACTTATTAGAAATCTTACGGCTTACATACATACAAAACAAAACACTACGACAATATATAAAGCCAAAACAGATTGAACAATATGTATGTAATAAAACATAAGTAAATAATAATTAAGAAAAAAATAAAAAAAAACGACAATTAATACTTAATATTTTCAAGAAAAACTAAATTACTACTGCTAAACAAAATCAAGTCTTCCCGCCTCTTCAAACATTTTCTCACATCTACTTTAGTGAGGTGGAAAATATTAATATCCTCATAATTAGTTTTATAGTTATAAAACCCAAAACATTCGCGATTTATGCAGATAATTCGTGCTCGTACGAAGTACATGGAGCTTTTGTGAATATCTCGTCGCATACGGTAGCGAGATTCTTTCGCGCGAACCCAATAATTAATCCACAATCTCGGATTGACAAGAATCTGAGATCAGACCGTGACAGACTATCGATCTCTTATCTGCATCACAATAACCAAACCCTACGAAGACAATCCATTTTTGGCGACGGATAGACTGCAATCTCTTCGCTCTTTACACTCATATTTGATAATCAATATAAACCAAATAAAGTAAATAAAACTGTACAAATAATATTAAAATTTACATGTCTATGTTTAAAACATATCAAATAGCTTTTTAGTTATTTTAAAAACGTAAGATAGGATATTGGCACAGTTGAACTATCATTTTCATACAAAGGTATCCACATACACCGATCCGACCTACCATGGATAGCTTGTATCGACGATTTATAGTAGATATTGTAGTCGATTGGTATGGGCACACTTTAATCAGTATTTGGATTAAAATGTCTATCTCAAATGGTCAGAAATGGATTGTGATACGTTTTTTTGGGTTTGGGTGGTGAATTTAAGACTATTGTATAAAACTAATTGTCTTGCTGACTCCGCCGATATTCCAATGAGTCTAAATTAAAATATGTATGCATATGCAAAAATCAGAAGTATCTAAATGTAATGAATTTCACGAACTATTCTCGTATATTTTCGACAGTGTTGATATATATTAAATTCTTACCCGCTCTACGCCCTTGACTTGCGAACTGGTTGTAAATGTAAATTTACAATTAATTTAATTTGTTTTTTTTGACGTTCATAAGTGTACATGTTTACCTATAGGTATTCATATATGAATAAAGATATTTTTGAGTTTGAAATAGTATGGAGACCAGATAAAATTTGCATACTACGGCACGCTTCTTAAGAAAATTAAATGCATGCATATCACCTGTACTCTTTAAATTAAGGGTAAGATGAGGATCTTATTTTGTATCGAATAGTTGTATACATCTTTAGCGGAAATAGTTTGCGTACTTCAGTGTATGACGTTACTGCAATGATTTGTAATCTCCGATTATTTGTGTCGCTACAATACAGTTATTTGCTAGGGAAATGTTAAAATCAATGTGTGTCGACCATTTCAAAACGTGTGAATTGAATTACAGCCTGCCAAATGCTATAGAAGAGATGACTAAGGGAGAATGGGCCCACTGCTTTTCTTGGTGGTTCCATCGAATGCGACGATATGTAGAGAGGCAACTTTTTACATTAAGCCATTTTTCATTTAACACACATTTTCAGAGTTACCCACCACAGTTAGTGTGAATTCCAAACCAATTCTTAAAT
The DNA here is from genome assembly GCA_028984075.1 of Pieris mannii. Taxonomy (NCBI): domain Eukaryota; kingdom Metazoa; phylum Arthropoda; class Insecta; order Lepidoptera; family Pieridae; genus Pieris; species Pieris mannii. The sequence continues at coordinate 6,715,790 of CM054797.1, forward strand.
GACCTGCAACGCACTCGCGAGACCTCTGGCATTGTGTCCATACCACCCACCTGATAGAGGCTCACAGGCAGAAAGTTTCGCGCTTTACAGGTTCCCAAAACCAATCTCTCAAAAGCAAAAGGATACCATCACGTTTAGCATCATGATCTTTTTTACAAGGAATATAAGTACTTTATTAAACAAAAATTGTTCCAAATTATGTGTAAATATTATCTCTCTGCGATGTGCAATAATAACATTTAAATAAAGAAAAAGGGATCGTTATTTTGGTTTATACGTATATATGTATATGATATAATTGATATGTACGAAAATATAATCATAAAATATGTATAACATATGGTTTATAAGTGTATCCAGTATACATGTTCCACTACCTTTTATTTCTAAAATCGAAATAATTTTATTTGGACAGTTGAACTATAGTAATGATTTCTAATGTCATCACATCACAACTTCATTATGTCAGAGACAAAACAAAAGTATATTCAGTGATAAATGTGTCACCCCTTTAATACTGACTATAAGTACCTAGTGTAGGACACTTTTTTATGTTAAATATCCCTATTAGTAAATAAGACATAAACTTATTTTACTTAAGTTAGGATAGCAGACATTTTCCGCATTAAGAATGCTGAACAAGAAACTCAGAACATGACCATCGAGCTGTCTAGTACCAGCTCCTTCAACTTTGTCTAAGAAGTGCGGTTAATCGTCGAATACTAGCCGCTTTCCGCGCAGCCTTCTCCTTGAATGTTGCTTAGAGATGTGGGATCTCTCTGCAACCGCAATTACCATGGAGAGTGTGTGGAGAAGTTGTTCAGACCTGCAGCTGAGTTTCATCTTTACGTTCGTCGCTTCAAGGGTTCTTATGGCATTTCTCCCGCATCATTAATATGTGGAACCAGCTACTCATTGCGGTATTTAGTATTATCGTCTTCCAAGGAACCGTACAAGTTCTTAAAGGGCCGTCAATGACGTTGCAAGCCTCCTGGCCATTTCACGTTACAATAATTATAAATATGCCCTAACTAAAATTTGTTCTGAATATTATTTTGAAGGAAGGCCTGTATAGTACATGTCTTTCTAAGTATGGCTCCTGATTGTCATAGCATATCATAACGCTAAATTTCAACTCTAAATCTTAATAAACATTTTATTTTTTGGATAGAATTGGATTTGATTCCAATAGGCAACGATGACGGAACGTCGTGTAGCGCACCACATCTGCGCCTTCTATTACCACATAGCGATCACGACCGCTCTGTCAAGAGCGTACCGAATAAGAAGATGAAGGATTTCATTATTCAATATTGCTTCAAGAGTGGTTTCGGCGATCACCTCTTCAGACAATGAACATTTTCTGGGAAAAATTCTGGAGAATTATGTGAAATAAATTTGAATTTATTATTTTACATACGTATAATATACGTAAAATGTATCTGAATAAAGGCTATTATTATTATTATTTTACAAGGCGATAACCTCGCCTTGTGCCTGGAGTACATGAAATACGTGCGAGTGAACTATTTTTGTGTTAATTTCGCCTCGTGTCAGTCCTTGTTTGAATCATATCAACTGCTACATAAAGTGCCAAATGAATATTAATAATTTAAATTATTGATCTTATCTGTGCCAACAAATCCCACATGCAATTAACTCATAATAATAATCCAGTGGTGTGTCTTTGATAATTTGTCTTATAAGGAAGTATTTTATGCCTGACACACGTCATGGGTCTTCCACTTTCTAAAACAGGCTAACACAGCATTAAAATGTAATTGAAACTTAAACTTTACTTTTTAAATTATTTGAAGCGTAAGTCATACATATAGTTTCTTACAATATTTATTGTGCTCAACCTAAATCTTTAAGTGTCACCTTTGCATTTGAACCCACGGCCAAAGAATAAAACAAAATGTATTAGATTTACAACTAATAACGTAAAGCGAGAAATTGGTAACCTGAAAGTCAAGGACAGTGAACTAAACTTTGTTGACAAAACTGTTTTCCTAGGCATAACAATAGATAGTAAACTCCAGTGGGGCCCACACATAGAGACTCTTTCGAATAGGCTGAGCTCTGCAGCATATGCAGTAAAGAAAATCCGACAGCTTACTGATAAGGATACGGCTAAAATTGTGTACCATAGCTACTTTCACAGCGTTATGTCGTACGGTATTCTACTGTGGGGTGCTGCTGCAGAGGTTCAATCCATATTTGTGTTGCAGAAGCGGGATGTTCGGGGTATTTGTTGTGTTTCCCCGAGGGAGTCGGTACGAAATAGATTTAAGGAACTAAATATTATGACATTATCCGGTCAATATATTCTTGAAGCCTTGTTGTATGTACAAAAAAACTTAAACGATTTCAAAACAAATGGTGACTTTCACCAGTATAATACGCGTAATAGAACTAATTTGAGTGTGCGACCAACCAGGCTCCAGAAGATAAACCACTCCTTATATGGAAATTGTATTCGTTTTTACAACAAACTCCCAAGCAAAATTAGAGAACTGTCACTAAATAAATTCAAAGCCCTTGTTAAAAGTAAATTAATTAATAAAGCCTTTTATAAATGTGACGAATACTTAAATGACCCTAATCCTTGGGATTGATTTGCTCCAGTTCAAACAAGTTGTATTAAAAACTTGGCGATTGAAAAGAGTGGCGGAAAGTTTCTTGCCAGTTCTTCTTACCCGCTCTACGCCCTTGACTTGCGAACTGGTTGTAAATGTAAATTTACAGTTAATTTAATTTGTTTTTCTTGACGTTCATAAGTGTACATGTTTACCTAAATGAATAAAGATATTTTGATTTGATTTGATTTGAAAGAGGCTGTATTACAATTCCTAATTATTTACTGTATGTGAATAATTAATAATTGAAGATTTAATAAATGTATTAGAGAGCGTACCTCACTACTGAAGGAAAGATTAATAGCACCATACCGCCATCTGGCGCGGATTAAAATAAACACAGCGTTTGTTACGCTCAAAATAACGAGGAGTCAACGACGCCGCGTAACGACGCAATTCGTTAAATATGTAGCACAACGCGGTCGTTATTTTCGTTATAGCGCCGAACGAATCCTCAAAATAGGCTTGCGGCCGCCGTTCTCAATTTCAGCGCGGCGTATTAATAGAATTCGCAATTCGCAAGCCTGTCAGTTGGGTAACGGCAACGGAGGCTTTCGCACCGTTATTTCGTTACTTTTATAACAGTTCCGTTACTTTTAAACAGATGGCGTACGACTTTTTACAATCTTCTTTAATTCTTGTGCGCTCGGTTAGATGGAGCTTTTAGCTTAAGATAAAATATTCCATTTAGTTAAATTCTGTGATAAGAGATGGAGGCACAAGTGAGTAAAAGCTTTATAATTAAAAAACATTTTTTTCAATTTATTATATTTACTAATCTATTAACAATAGAATAAAAGCTAAATTTAAAAAATGTTACTATTTCCGGAGTAGTTATCGCTGGGCCCGGCAGGAGACGGCCCAGCTTAACAAAATAAAGTCTCTTTTTAGGGAGAGTTGGAACTCCCATACTACAGATCTGTCTGATAGCGTGCGTGATGGGGATTAGGGTTCCTAAAAAGTTGATCAATGAGTTCGTGAGTTTGAATCCTGCCCAATGGACTTTTCAATAAAAGCAATTAATAGTTGCATAAAGGTGAAGAAAATAAATTCATACTAAGTCCAAAAATCGCCGGTGTGTGGCGCGAAGGGAAATTATATACATCAATTTTAGATTAATCTAAGAATCTGACCCATTTCGAAACATAGGCCAATGATATGATTTGGACAGTCGGGATCCATATCAAGTCTGAATTAATATTACATAATTTTGTGTAGTTTTATTTATTAATTATTTCCTTGCTTCATAATTAGAATGACAAAAGGCGCAGAATGCTTCTTCCAGGATTTTTTTTGTTAATACTTTTTAGTCCTTAAAATAATATTAATATAAAAATCGTGAATTGCTATTGAAAATAGCTATGAAACATATTAAAACATCTTGGCACTCTTCATAGATGAGTGGCAAATTTTAAGAATGACGCACGTTTTTTCTCGTACTTGCGTCATTCAGGTGTAATGCTGTCAACGAACTCTATAAAATAGAGAAAATCGTGATATTTCAACAAAATAAATAATATGCAAGCACCAACTAATGACCTTATGAAGATAATAGATGTCAAATCATTGATTTTTTTTTTGTAATTCTAGCCTGAAACAATTTTTGTCACGCCGGAATTAAAACCTAGAAACTCCGTGGTAAACAGGTACGGATAGCTATTCTTGATTAGTCAATTATACGCCAAAAAATTAATTATATTTTATTAATATTTTAAACTTTACCAAAATCTAATATAGTTTTATTATTGACGTATGAAAGATTTGAACAAAATCTTTACCTAATCTGTAACCGGAAATGGTTAAAACATATAATACAACAGTAGTAGATGCTCACGCCCCTCAGGGGTTAACTTTATAATAAGCCTGTCTATTCTATAACTTTATTAAATTTATTTCAAATATGAATATCATTTCATTATTTATTTGAAAATTTACTTATTGTGTTTCGTTAACAATTGCCTAATATCAAATCATTTCTTCCTAAAACAAGAAAAAATATCTGTTACATAAGAATTGTAGAACGCCTAAGGTGGGGCACAGTAAAGTTTAAAACTCTGGGCTAGAGAGAGATTTCCCTGAAAATGCGCAAAGATTTTCCAAACAGAATTATCTGTAACAAAACGCATCCGTTACTACTTCTAACATATTATGTTTTCTTAGAACACTTTGCTTCGGGATGATATTATGAGAATCAGTACTCGTGTGGACGGGTTGGTACCCGTCCGTGTTGCAATTAAAAAATACATATACTTTTTTCAGGATATTTTGTGTGATTATCATGAATCGGCGAGATACAATTTAACCAAAGATGTTCGAATTATTTTTAAATCCATTTGTCGCGCTCCTGACTAAAACTCCATTATTACGTTACTAGTAATAACTTTTCTTCATTTTCTCATAGAGCCATCTCCTGCAAAGGTTGTCGATCATCATGGCTAGTCTAATTTTGGATCGCTTCTAAACAGTGACGTGCTTTGACCAAACCAAATTATTTTTCACAATAGCTTAATTACGTTTCACTTTAGTTAGTATTTATTTTTAGAATTTATCTTGATCGATAATGGAAATGAGTGGAAATCACTCGTCGAGTTATGTAAACAATCAAATAAATTATCGTTTATTTCCGCTAAATAAGTTTTATTTAAAAATAGTTTAGACAATATTAAAATTTCGTAGCTTCTTTAGCAAGTTTAGCAATATAAATAATAATCATAAGAAATTACGTTTAATAATAATCCAGTGGTGTTACATGTCTAAATCGGTCTTTACCTCTGAATGCATCATTTCTATTTCATACAAAGTCAAAACCCATTTATTCATATACCTAACACATTGTACACTTATGAACGTCAAGAAAGAGATTTACATTAAATTTTTCTAATTTTACATTTACTGCCAGTTCTCAAATCAAGAGCGTAGATAGGAACTGGCAATAAACTCTCCGCCACTCTTTTTAATCGATAAGTTTTTAATTTTTTTTTGTTTTACACAACGTAAGGAGCTGCAACCATTACACTATGTTCCACATGACATCTTAAGTAGTAAATAATAATAATATAAATTAAAAATAAAGATTTGTCTTAGAATTTTAAAAATTCCCTATCAGCAGGAGGCATCGTGAAATAGAAGCACGCACTTGCATTCTTGTGGAAACGATACGCAAATCATACTAGAAACAACTAATATCACCGCATACATGAATTCAAGTACGACCTGTAACCACAAGTAGCACCAAAAGAAAAACCGGTCCTCACGATGTTCACCTTTGTGTTAGATGCGCAATAGATGTCTGAATGTATGCTGAAGCCACAGACCAACACTCCATAAGAGGACCCTCTTATATAACACACTCGTGGCACAATGTATGGAAATAAGAAATAAAATTCATAGATACCGTATGTAACGTTTATAATTCTTAGTCGATTGAACTGACAAAAGGCTTGCTTTATGTCAGTTCCTATAAAAAATAAATCAGTAGCGCTACAACCTCTTTAGGTCCTGGCCTCAGATTTCTGAATCTGTTTCATGATCATTAAGTCAAATTGGCAAGTAGGTGATCAGCCTCCAGTGCCTGACACACGTCGTCTACTTTTTGGGTCTAATACATGTCGGTTTCCTCACGATGTTTTCCTTCACCGTTCGAGCAAATGTTTAATACAGAGATCGAACCTACGACCTCAGGTATGAGAGTCGCTCACTTAAGCCACTGGGCCAACACTGCTCTGATGTCAGTTCCTATAGTGGTAGAAAATTGGGAATTGCTTGATATTTTAGTATATAACTGATATATGTCGTGTTGTTTTCTTTGCTTATGTGTTTTATCTGCAATATGTAAATGTCACATTGGAGTGACTCGTAATGATAACTTATTTTGGTAAATAAATAAATTTTCTCGTAATTATTTGTAATGACTGAATATTATGCCAAATAATTTAGAGTATTTTGCAAGACTTTTCTATAGTTTTTTCAATGTTTAAAGAAATATATAATAATGGGCCACAACGTTTATTTAAGTAAATTTAGTCTATCGTCTATAAATGGTAAAGCTTTTTGTTACGACAGGATCGGCCATGCCAAGAGTTTGACAACAATTACTGCTATTTTTGTCTGCTTAGTTTGCGAAATTCAATGCGATGTATGATTTTTAATATTCGTTACATGGCTTAACATTTGTTAATTTTACGATTTTTGGAAGTCTTACTAAAGGCATTAAAAATTAAATCTAAAAAAGTTTATGCTGAACGAAGCCTTTATATCTAGCGCCATAAAATTCATTATAATGGATTAAGCTATTTAAACCTTAGTTCGTGAATCTCAAAATCATTTTTATTTATTTATTATGTTTATTGTTGCATTACATATAAAATTTAAAATCATTTATTCATATAGGTTATGTAATGGACGTCAAAAACAGCAATAAATATGAAATGCTTCTAATTTTACATTTACTGCCAGTTCTCAAATCAAGAGCATAGAACTCTCCGTCACTCTTTTTAATCGCTAAGTTTTTGGTTTTACACAACATTTGAGTTTGCATTGATTACACCATGTTCTACGTGACATCTCATACATTCAGTTTACATAAATTACAAATGAAATACTATGTGCAAAAGTCACCATTAAACAGAAAGGACACGGAAAGGATATATTATTTTAATAAACAGGTAAATAACTTCAGATGTTTATATTTTGTAGAATACCAGTTAAGACATTATAAAACGGGCCATAAATACTGTTACATAAAAACTTTTCTTGTTATCAACTTTTTAATTATTTTGAATTTGGAACACGTAAATCATTTTAGAAACTTCTTTCGATTTTCCGCCATTTCACATATTTTTCGTGTTCATTATCAAATAACAGTATGAGATTCCAGAGATCTCCATACACAAAGTGGGTATGATGAGCCTATAGTGGTAGAAATTTAGGTACCTAGGTTCATCGTATAACTCTTATTATTTACAAACCAAATCCCGTTTTTTATATTTATTTCCCGTAAATAATTTTTACCCGTCAAGTTTAAAAAGGTTGAAAAAGTCACCGCCAGTGTCTAAAATTAAAATAAATGAACAAGAATTATATTTTTAATAAAGCTTCATAATGAAAGCTGCCAAGAATGTTTAAATTTTTTTATTTAAGTTTGACAATAGAATAACAAACATATTTGCATGTATTTATCCTATAATTGATTGAATCTAGAGGCATTTATTAATTTATTTATAGATATCAATCGTATGAAGGAATGTGTCGTGTTATGATAATATGCGTGTCGCACAATTATTGTGCATCGCTTGATCCGGGGAAAGTCGTAAATCAAAACATGTTTTTCCAGGAAAAACAAAAGAGTGACGTTCATAAGTGTACATTATGTTACCTATAATGAAAAAATGGTTTTTGTTGGTTTGTTTGTTTGTTTGTTTAGTGTATTGAAATGATTACTAGGTTATTAGGTAATATTGTATTATCACACTTTTTGTGGAAATAGATTTTGGTGAAACCGTTATATATAACCAATGTTTATTAGTTTTTTTGAACTGTCCTTTTAACTTTTATGATTATTTGGTGGAACTACAATCTAAAACTATTCTGATGGCCGTGTTTTTTTTCATGATATTTTTTATGCAAAAATTCTTAATTAACCCAAGAAAGTCAAAAGTATCAGTCGTAATAGTGCTTTATGACTTTGTTCCCCAGGGCAAGCGACAAAAAATATATAAAAACTATTACATATTTAAAAAATGACTATTTTTGCGTTATCTATTATGCATATTTAAATTTAAAATGACATGACAATCTTCGAATGATCTGGCACTATTAGTAAGTATATAGTCGATCTCATTTTTTTTTAGGAAAAATTGGGGGGCTTTTGCCCGTGGGCATACAGAATCAGTTATCGTAGATTAACAAAAACAATAGCTATAATGTAATTATTTTGTATTCTGATATAAGGCTAGAAATAAATTATGCATCTAGATACACTACAGTTTAATAAACTGATGCGCGAATGTTGCGAAATTTTCCTATTTTAAAACACACTACATAATTCCCCTTATACATACTTGTATCGGTTTAATTGCTGATATTTTATACTCATCATCTCTTTTTATCTATCTATCTTCATTAGAAAGAAAGTAACTGGAAGTAAAGTCCTATTTCACCATGCCTCCTGCTGATAGAGGACAAATCTTTGTTTTTAATTTGTTTTTTTATTCTTTATTACTCAATATGTCATATGGAACATGGTGTAGTGGTCGCAGCTCCTTACAAGCATTGTGTAAAAAAAAACTTGGCGATTAAAAAGAGTGGCGGAGAGTTCATTGCCAGTTCTTCTCTTCCGTTCTACGCCCATGATTTGAGAACTGGCAGTAAATGTTAAATTAGATTCATTTAATATTCCCTTTTTTTTGACGTTCATAAGTGTACATTATGTTACCTATATGAATAAATGAATGTTGACTTTGACTAACTAACTGTCATCTGAATAGGAGCTTTACTATAATTTAATTAAATGAGTCCAAATTGTTTTTTGTAGAACAGTAGGCAAACGGGTGGTCGGCTTATCTGATGTCGAATGACACTCATGGACACTCTCAATGGAGATCGCGAGTGCGTAACCGGCCATTAATTCCCAATCCTTTGAAAAAAAGGAGTTTGAGAAAAACAGTCTGCGAAAATCTAAATGTAGTGTAGGTATGAAATTTTGATACAGCGTAGGTGGGACATTGGGGCGTGAGTAATACACGTTAATACGGACTGTGTTGAGTAACCGAGGGATCCCGTGTTATTTTCGCCTCGGCCCACACAAATTCAGATTTGCTACACCTGTGTGCAAAACACCTGAGCGTTATTTAATCTGTAGTCCAAAACATTCACTGCAAACTATGTACCGTTGTATGGAAATAAACTGACATTGAATTAAATTAAATCAAATCAAAAACATCATTTATTCATGTAGATGATACAATGTACACTTATAAACTTCAAAAAAAGAAATATACATTGAATTGAATTTTACATTTACTGCCAGATTTAAATAAACTGACATTGAATTATCTGCAAAGGGGCAAACATATTAGATTGGGGCAGGTTACTTTACTTTGTTTTCAACGTGTAATAAAAAGCCCAATATAATTTCCAATTCTAAAGTATTAGATTTGGAATACTAATAATAATGATTATTAGATTGTTTATATGTATTTTTATATTCTTTCTTGTTAGCCTAAACTCTACTCCATAATCCAGCTTTTTCCATGACTAACTTGTTGTTGTTCTCTGTTTTTAAAATGTACGCTTGTTTTAAATAAAAAATAAAATAATTCAGAGATGCTACAACCTCTTTAGGTCTTGGCCTCAGATTTTTGAATCTGTCTCTTGATCATTTTTAAAACTAATAGGCAAGTAGGTGATCAGCCTCTAGTGCCTGACACACGTCATCGACTTTTTTTTGGGTGTGGTATGTCGGTTTCCTCACGATGTTTCACCGATCCAGCAAATGTTAAATGCGCACATAGAAAGAAACTCCATTGGTGCACAGCTGGGGATAAAACCTACGACCTCAGGTATGAGAGTCGCACGCTGAAGCCACTAGTCTAACACTGCTAGTTTTAAATAGCATAATACTAAAATCCCTAGAAAGGCCAGAACCTTGACATCAGTGACTTACGCCTAGGCTAACACTACCCACTTTATAAAAAGATTAATTAAAGTCATTATTTTAATATCACGAAATAATTAATGACTACGCTACTTTTGCTAATTTACGCCAAGTCGACTTGCCAAGTGATTAATTTGGTTGATTTTCATGAAAATATTTACGTTATTATTAAATCATAAGATGTAAAGATGGGGCTTTATGATCGTTGCCTGATTGATGAAATCCCATCAGTACAACAATATAACCTATAATAATTATATAAAAATAAATCAGTGGCGCTACAACCTCTTTAGGTCTAGTCCTCAGATTTCTGAATCTGTTTCATGATCCTTTTTCCATCTAATAGGCAAGCAGGTGATGCGCCTCGAGTGTCTGACACACGTCGACTTTTTGGGGTCTAAGACATGTCGGTTTCCTCACGATGTTTTCCTTCACCATTCGAGCAAATGTTAAATGCGCACATAGAAAGAAACTCCATTGGTGCACAGCTGGGGATCGAACCTACGCCCTCAGGCATGAGAGTCGCACGCTGAAGCCACTAGGCCATCACTGCTCTATATAATAATTATATACCAACAGTATAACCATCGACCCAACTGAAACTGAAAATTTATCATGAATTCAATACTCTTTCTATGTGTTCATTCGCTACAAAACCAAATTATTTGGTCACACCTATCCACGACTTATCTAGTCCACAAAAGGGAAGAAGCAGCTCTAAAGTACAAAAATCTACACATTTAATTGTCCTTTACACTTTTTGAAATCGGATAATATTTCAAAATTCCATTAGCTGAAAAGGTGATTAATCAAAGCAAGCTACAAAGTATCACATTTCTGTTTCCGCCGTTTCATTTTATTATAATATATTTTTTTTACATAATCAATAATATTAATATCTTTATGGCCACATTTGTTCTCTAACAAGCTTATCCATTTGTTCCTTTTGAGGTCTGTTTATTTTTTTCGCGTGAAATTATCCTACATTTGTTGAAACTGGCATAAAGTTAAAAATATTGTCATAAAAAAATATCAAATTATTATAAAAGGTGCAGTTTAGGTAAAGAAAATGGAACACATAATATATGTTATTCAATAAATAATTATTTGCGTGTGACACTGTAGTTGATATAATTTTAATAATGTATCGATACAAAAAATATAAGATTTGACCAATTCATATGACTAATAATCTAAAATGTAAAATGCCTTCAGGGACATTTGGGCGTCATTGTCTGGCAGAATATGAGAACTAACGATTGTTCCACCTTACACATTTTTGTACCATATTCTTGAAATAAATTATTATTATTATTATAAGGTTGTGTATAATATATTGAATAGTTTGTTTCTGATCTGCGTATATAGCATCTGTTTTATCTAGTCTTAAAGTACGGTTTGGCTGAACAATTAACTTGAATAATAATTTACGTAACATTTTTTGAATGCAAGTAAATAAAATGATGACAAACAACAATCTAAGTGCACACAAGATTATTGAGATAAAATGGGCGACGGATCGTGTCCCGTGTATAAGACAAGAAATCTTAACCAATCAAAAACAAACGAAAACGCTGTCTTTGTCTAACATTCTCCTTGTAGTCCATCCGGAACACCTACTAGTAGAAACAGCAGGATCTTTTTATTTATATTAAATGATATGTAAAGGGGTAATATTGAGAAGATCACCATTTTAAATTCATAAAAGGCCGGCAACGCACTCGCGAGCCCTCTAGCATCGAGGGCGGTATCACTTAACATCAGGTGAGCCTCCTGCCCGTTTGCAGGGGTCATAATAACTTAACCTTATGATATTTTATAAAATTCTCACAGTTATACTCAATACTAGCTAGTACTTTTCGTAGAGATTGTAACAAAATGGCTGTTACATATATCAGTGCCGTTCTTTAAATACCTACTTTAAGAGATTAAATTAACCGCTCAAATTTAAAATATCTTTATTCATATAGGTAAACAAGTACACTTATGAACGTCAAAAAAGAAATATTTGTAAATTAACATTTACCAGTTCGCAAGTCAAGGACTTAGAGCGGAGAAAGAACTGGCAAGAAACTTTCCGCCACTCTTTTTAATCGCTAAGTTTTGAGTCATACAAAATGTTTAAACTGAAGCAAATCAATCCCAAGGATTAGGATCATCACTGAATCGGTTGTTTAACCAAGCATTCTCAGCCTAGAGTGGACACCAAATGGAACTATAGTAACATAATAAAGCTTTAAATAAAATGATTGACGCAAGTTTATTTTGAATCAACAGCTGTGATGTCGTGTGATTGCACACTCTACATGTATGGACATAGTATGAAGTGTACGTAAAAGGAAATTGGCCATGAACGGACTATAAATATACTGTATATAGGCTTCTTTAAGTATAAAATGTAAAAATAAATAAGTGTTTCTATAACGATAACTGACTTAAGTAGGAATAGGGGTGGGTAATTTTCTAATATGATTTTTTTTATTTATTACATAATTTATGTTACATTTTATTATAACTGTATAAGTTAAGAATATTGTAAATCCTGTATATTTGTGTTGGAAATAAATTTACGTAATGTAAACGACTATTATAAATTATAAGTGTGAGATTTGACAATATAATTCAAGCAATTTACAGAATACAATTTTACCCTGCCCTTTGCTAAGTCACGTCTAGTGATCAGAAAGGAAACATCTGGAGCTGACTATCTATTTTCTATCACCGGTTATATCGAACATCTATTTTTAACATAGTACAGTCCAATTAAGTACAAAATTGATGCTCACTGCCAGGTATTCAAGCGCTCGCCCAATTTCGTGGTTCACACAGCATTATTGATACACCTTTAAAGCCTTTACCTTAGCCTAGAGCAGTGTTGGCCTAGTGGCTTTAGCGCGCGACTCTCATACCCGAGGTGGCAGGTTCGAAAAAATCGATGATGTGAGTCAGGCACTGGAGGCTGATCACCTACTTATTAGATTTAAAACAGGATCATGAATTTCAAAAATTGGAGGCCAAGACCTAAAAAGGTTATAGCGCCACTGATTTTTTTTAAAGCCTTTAATTCTATATATGATGTAAACCTATAACTGTATCTCTACGCTATTTTTATATTCCTGTCCTACACTTACTTGGCGTTTAAACCAAAAGCGATTTCAAAATTCGTCGTCGACACTCTCCGGGAGTACTCGTATATTCAGACGCATGCACTAAAAATTTATTGAATCAAAATTTAAATCTTTTGTTATAAAGAAATATTTTCGCGGGACGCGTTTAAAAATATTTTTGCGACCGATATTAGACATGACATAATAAAGACAATATTATTATTGTAAAATTTATTAAAATACCAACATGGAATTTAAAAAATGGGCCATTATAATTAAATCGTTTATTTGCAATTGTTACAAACTACCAACGTTAAAAACACCGAAATTTATGAGACATTTGCGCTTGATTTGGGGAAACTAATCTATCGATATTTATATTCATTCCACCGATACAAATACGCAAAGAATTTTCCAAATTATCTATGCGTTAATTTATTGACTCTCATCAATGAAGGGAACTGTTCGCCTTTATAATTAATTCCAAATGCACAAATCAATCTTCTTGCGAATTTTCTAAGCTGCGGAAAATTTTCTTTATCTAGGTATATTTGTAGATATGAATATAATATGAATAGAATATAATATAGATATGAATATAATATGAATAGAATATAATATAGATATGAATATAATATGAATAGAATATAATATAGATATGAATATAATATGAATAGAATATAATATAGATATGAATATAATCTTTTGATGTGTCGCCCGTGAGTTTAAGTACCTAATGTAATATTTTTTTAATTGGGTTTTTTCAAAAGCGGGCCAGATTATATCTTACAACGGGCCGGATCCTGCCCGGACGGTGGTTGCCCATATATGATTTTAACGCATAGTTTACTGATAACAATTAATAAATAACGAAATCTAGTCCTATATTTTAACGAACATTTAACATTTAAAAACATCCAAATTGCAAGACGTGTTTATTTCAGTTTTAAAAATATTAATAGATAGGCAGGTGCGGTGTACTTGGCAAAGGTGATGTATGACTGGACTAATAGTCCGGGGGATATATAAATATAGATATACTATATTCCTTATACTGTCTGAGAAATAACAATGTAATATTGCCAAAGTTATGACTCAATGGTCATGTCAGATTTATTTTTGTTCTAAGTAACTGTTTTTGTTCTGTGACTCATTAGTATATATCTATTTTGATTGCAATTTTCCCGCCCCCGGAAATGATTTATGAGAGACAGTCAGTACTATCATTGGAAATATTAAACGTCATGTCACATTTGTATAAATCTTCTCTTGCTTTCGGAATGCCAAGCCATGGTGTTTTCCTAATACCAACACGCTGTTACCCATTATAATTGACTGAAGCAAGATAGGTCACGGCACAACATGTCTGTATAAATAGAACCTACTTCACATGTGTTAAAGCTCGTCAGCAAACTTGTGATCGGTATACTTATCCAGTATAAAAAAACATCGTTATACAAGAAAAACAGGCAAATGGGTTCGATGTCCTTTGAGGATTTTAAGGTAGGGCTCCGATACATCGGTATGCCGAGTAGGCTTTAATCAGCCTTCATTAAGTCTAGTAGTCTAGGTGGAGTATACCCGATCATTGTTGAATTGCACTCGAAACATGGATACACATTGATAATTCATCCAGATAGTTCTAGCTTAAATTAAAAGGATTCATACGTGTTAAAAGTCTAGACATCCCATGGCATGGCAGATGTATTTTTGCAGCGGTTAAAGTTTTGACGGAATTATAACTAAAGACCGCCTAAGTATGTTGGTTACTAGGTTGCATTAGCTGTATATCACTACATAGTATAAAACAAAGTTCGCTTTCTCTGTTCCTATGTCCCTCTGTATGCTTAAATCTTTGAAACTACGCAACGGATTTTGATGCGGTTTTTTTTAATAGATAGGGTGGTGATTCAAGAGGAAGGTTTATATGTATAATAACATCCATTAAATAATGGAGAAGTACTGTTATTTTTGAGGTTTCTAATGTGATGTCGTAAATAATTACATTTATTCCGCTTACATTGCAAACGCAGGCTGAACCCTAGGAGTTTTATCAAAATAATGTACTAATTATTGTACACATTGAAAAGGTCTACAGAAAAGTCCCTGATGGTATATGTCTATATGATATATGTCGCGTATATTATCGGAGCTTTCCAGCGACGGAAATAACAATACATAATAAAAACCTGCTTTTCATCAGCATTGCACCTGTGCGAAGCTGGTGCGGGTCACTAGTGCACGATAAAATTCTATAATTTTTTTTATTAAATTTACACTGTTTTAAAGACTTTAAAAACTGCCCTGATAGATGCAATTCAAAAAGCAATATTATGGACACGATTGACATGGTTGACAAGTTATAAGTAAATAAAATAAATCTAATGAACATCAATTGTTTATTAAGTATTTCGTTACCTATAAACTTTAATTATTAAGACACGATCTTATCATTCAAAGTGTACCTTTAAACACAATTACACTTGATTAGCACGATAAGAATGTTCCTTTAGACAATTTATTAGTTATTTCTTAGCGTTAGTTAACGATAAGTTTTTTAAGAGTACGATTAGTAAGATTGATATAATATAGGGCAACCTTACTTACAGATGTCTGTAAAACCGTTGCTGATCTATTCAAAATTTATTCAAATCACCTAGCTGCTGATTAGGGCATTGAAATACGTTTTAACTTCCGCTTCCAATGATATATCTTATAAACGTTTTTTCGATATTTATTGTTATATAATACAAACAACACAGACATGAAACAGTAAAATAAAATAAATGAAAGAAAACAGACTAAAAAGCTAACTAAATTTCATTTCTTTAGTGACAAATATATACACGTACCATACAATTATTATTAACAATGTTGTTCGTTAATGAGAACTTACAAAGTCATTTTAACAAATTAGTTTTACGACTATATCTACTTCGTTGCATTTCAAAGAATTTTTCTACAAAGGTCTAAGCAGTTAGTTGTCTTATGTAGTCACTGGTCAATCTTAGAATTAAATTGTCAAGGGTAGTGTGAAACATAGGGGTGATGAGTGTTTGTGAGGGCGGATCACCGCCGCCCCACCACTGGGGCCGTGTGCAACTGGCATAGACTACGGTGGCACCCTGCCCTCGCGCATCATTCGACCTCCGCGCACAGTTGACTCGGCAAGCGCCTTGCACTGTATACGCGTTCGGGAGTGTACTCTCGTTGCGACACGACGAACAGGTCCGGTGAAAGTGATAAACCATATCGCGAGTGATTGTGGCTTCTTCCTAATGCTATAAATAAGTGCTCTCCAGCATTACCTGGACGCCCCAAATTAGGCGCGTTGGAGTAACCGCCCACGCGCCGCCCGCCTTAAGTTTCACGTGTAAATGCATTCGGAAGGAGCCCGCCCGCAATTTGCATGCAATTTGTGTTAAAATAGTGTTCAATTGCGTATTGGATATAAGCCAATGGACATTGCATTATTGTGATTTGATTTTGTAATGTTCCAGTTCACTATTTGATGCAAAATTAAAATCTTTGTTCAATTGTTTTCAGTCGTTTGTTAGGGTTAATAGAAATTTTGGTTTTTCAGGATAAGTTAAGCGAGCACAATGCCTTTCAAACCAGCAGATAACCCCAAGTGTCCAAAATGCGGCAAGTCCGTATATGCGGCGGAAGAACGTGTCGCCGGTGGACTCAAATGGCACAAAATGTGCTTCAAATGCGGTGAGTTATATAAATATTTCATTTAATATTACTGAAGGCTCTATGCAGTTGCCATGTTTAAGGATTATTGTTTAGTTTAAAAATATCTCTTTGAAAGTTCTTTATATTAATTGTACTCAAACAACAGATATACAAAGTTTTGAAGACGGTAAAAAGTGCTTTGAACATTTGACTCAAATTCAATATTTTTCTAAACAGATAAAAATTCCACACGAAATTCTTACCTTGTTATAGACTCTTAATATCCTTAAGTTAATAATTTCAAGACACAACGAGTCCAATTCAACTTATGTTTAGATTTCAAGTTTCAATATTTTAAACTCTCTAATCTAAAAATATATAATATAGGTACAATCAAAGTCAATATTTACTCGAATGATGTAGCCATGTATTACATTAAGAGACCCTTATAAGAAAATATAACATATAATGCTTTACATAGGTCTCTGCCAGAAGCTTCTCGACTCAACTAACTGCTCAGAACACGAAGGTGAACTTTACTGCAAAATGTGCCACGCGCGTAAGTTCGGACCTAAAGGTTACGGCTTTGGTGGCGGCGCTGGCTGCCTGTCCATGGACACCGGCGACCATCTTAAGGGCGAGAATGCGTAAGTAGAACCTTCATTCAAACTCCCGCCGCCCGCGCCACTGAGGGTCTTTCCTTATCGAAGGTCGCAAGCCGACCGGCCTCTTGGCCCGTACGTAACAACATTAACCGCGTGTACATAAACTCATAAGTAGAAGCGCGCTCGGCTGTACATTCTGCGCCTGACATGTGCATGACCAGTCTTCGTTTATGTCGCAACAGGAATTGAGAGTGAGCAGAGTACCAGCAGCCCTGGCGGGCACCGACACACATCTCGGTCCACCGGCGGCGCGTTGTCAACATCATTCTGTACTTTAAATTTAGTTAGGATTATTTATTCGCTATCGCTTAATTTATTTTGTTAATCGGTCTATTTTAAATTTATAAGAGAAAATAATAAAAAAGTCGACTACCAATCCTGTGTATTGCTCAAATTGGGTGGGAGCGCGGCCGTGCCTGGCGCCGGTCCTAACCGACCCATGAAGGGCTCACGCCAGCACGGGCACGTTCCCATTCGAACCCATCCTTCCCTATATCGAGGCGACCCCAACACACTGGAACAACGGTGAGAAAACCAATATGTAAAGCCTCAGCACGACATCGAAACGCTCGTGACGCACCAGTAGAGCATGCTAGAAAACTCTGTCTTTTTAATTTCTTGCTAAAACTGACACACAATAACAACTGCTAACGCTTCTTTGTATTCAAACTGATCTATGTATGTGATGGGATAAGGAAAGCGCCCTCTGAATCGTTAAAAGTTGTTTTTTGCAAAGTGGCCGGCTGGGGCCATAGCGGAGCGGGCGGCCGGGAGCCCTTTACCTTCTCCCATTACGGCGGAGGTGCGCCGCCGAAATCATCTGCTTCGCCGCCATTCGTTTGAATAAATTAAAGTTGAATGTAGGGGCCACTGGAGAGCTCTGGGGTCCATAGCCTTTTTAACATTTCTTCTTCATCTTTGCTCTGATGTTCTGCATTTATAAACCCTAAATGATCAAAAACTTGTGAATACAGAAATGGATTGAGGACCAATGGAGCCTGTATGGAACCACGTGTAATTGCTAAAGCCCCACCAGGAGAAGGTTGCCCGCGATGCGGCGGTTACGTTTATGCCGCAGAGCAGCAGTTGGCTCGTGGAAAGGTAAGCGTCATCTTCAAGAATCGACTTCTCCATCATTTTAACGGCATAAAGATCTTATTGACTTTCATGAATACCAAATATCGAGTTAATCATGTAATAATCTTCATTTCATCCTAGGCTTATCACAAAAAATGCTTCAATTGCTTAACATGCCACAAGAACCTTGATTCAATGATCCATTGTGACGGGCCAGACAAAGAAATTTACTGTCGAGGTAAATAAGTCACATACTTGAATGAGGTTTGGTTTATCCCCTTATCCTGTGGCATTAACCGCAAACAATGCGCTAACACCTGTTTTGTGAAGCCTGCATGTCCTATTTACCCTTACTATGTTCACTGTTTGTCCAGGCGTGGCACAAGGAGTGTTTCAAGTGTGCTGATTGCTTGAAGCGGCTGGACTCCACAAACTGTTGCGAGGGTCCCGACAAAGACATTTACTGCAAAGGTTGGTCTCGTGTGACATGTATGATTCCTACAACTAATTTAATCTAAGTTTTGTTAACACTTATATGTGAATGAAGAGTGAGAGGTTTTCTGGTTGTAATAGTGTTTGTTTTTCAGTGTGCTATGGAAAGAAGTTTGGACCTAAGGGGTACGGCTATGGCAAGGGCGCAGGTGTCCTTCAAAGCGACCCTTACGCGAACGGGTAAGCAAAAACTTACATTAAAGTCATAGACACTTCAATACAGATGACATTTATAAAAAAATGCATACTCTATAAAGATAATAATTGGATGACTTAAACGTTTTATATCTTTCAAACAATCGGTATAGAAGTATTTAATCATCTAGTAGCATCTGGTGAAATCGAAAGGAAAAGCAAACTTACAAACAAAGCTATATTTATAACAATAATACGAATGATTCTATCAAATCAAATCATTTATTCCATTTAGACCACATTTATAAAATGATGCTTATGAATGTTAAATACTACTAGTTGCCCCTTCCTAAAGGTAGTTTCGTGGGTAGAAGAATGGGCAAAAAACTCCACACTTTTTTAAAATATAACTGATCCAATGGAATTATAAAACAAAAAAGAGAAGAGTTTACCAAAGTCCAAAGTTGAGCGTCAGCAAATACCCGACACAGTGTATATAAGAATTTAGATTTGCCAAAAAGGATTATAAGCCACAATTCATCATCGATTAGCAACAAGTCTAATCTTATCCATTCTCGGGTTACAGACAGGTTTAGGATATTTCCATCGTGAGTTTCATAAAAACAACTTATAATACAAACAAGAGCTGGCGTCGCGCCAACATGAAAATAGAACGTCCGTTCTCGAACCGACTAATTTTAATATAGATCTCGCCACGCTTACAACATATTTAATCTGATGTCCACATATTTTCTTTATTATTAGGTCACACACTTTGGTTTCGTCATGTTATGTAAGAGTATTTTAGCGCAAGTGTGATCTTCCTATAGGTGAAAAGTCTACAATTAGATACACATACAATATTTATTAATTGCGCATATTTATTTATACACAAACTTGACAATGTATCTTATATCTTTAAACAAGCAATTCTTGTATATATATATATATGTGTGTAATTGGAATCTCGGAATCGGCTCCAACGATTTTAATGAAATTTAGTATACGGGGGTTTCGGGGGCGATAAATCGATCTAGCTAGGTATCATTTCTAGAAAATTTCATTTTATTCGTGTTCTATCACATCACTATGATTTTTTTCTTTAAATTAATAACTTTAAAAAAACCAGTTAAATTTTTTTTTATTAATCTCGGCGTAAGATCGAAAAATATTATTCATATTTTATCATTTTATTAGTATGTAATTCGTACTTAAATATAATTAACAAAAAACACGATTTATAAAAATAAAAAAATACCGGTCATCCAGGTCCTATAACATTAAATACGCCGCGCCAGCTGTGTACTCTCCATCCGTCTTACGAATTTTCAATCAGGTCACTTGTCCTGACGCGAGTTTAACATTTTTTACTCTTTCCAAAAAAAAGTGTACACCGCCGCTAAAGAAGTTTTCACTTCATCAAGAATCATGTAAAGGATTTCTTCTTTCTATCTTTATTAGGGACCATGCACCCAGGACCACGGTGATCGACACCGCAGCGATCCAAGCACCACCCGGCAAGGGATGCCCCCGATGTGGTGGCGCTGTGTACGCCGCGGAGCAAGTTCTGGCCAAGGGTCGTGAATGGCATCGCAAGTGCTTCAAGTGCCGCGATTGTACAAAGACCCTTGACTCTATAATCGCATGCGATGGTCCAGACAATGATGTTTACTGCAAAACTTGTTATGGCAAGAAATGGGGACCTCACGGTTATGGATTCGCTTGTGGATCCGGCTTCCTTCAGACCGACGGTTTGACGTAAGTACTTCTGTAGTGAATTAGTAATGTTCCACAGCAGTTAAGAGTATACGGTTATAAGATATTTAAATGTCATAATATTACCTCTTTAAGCCCTATCTTATATCTTTAAACCAGCAATTCTTGTATATATATATATACATATGTAATTGGAATCTCGGGATCGGCTCCAACGATTTTCATGAAATTTAGTATACGGGGGTTTCGGAGGCGATAAATCGATCTAGCTAGGAATCATTTGTCAATCAAATGTCATTTTATTCTGTCGGTAATATTATTCATATCTCATCATTTTATTAGTATGTAATTAGTACTTAAATGTTATTTCCAAAAAACAATTTATAAAAAAAC
Organism: Pieris mannii; assembly: GCA_028984075.1. Taxonomy (NCBI): domain Eukaryota; kingdom Metazoa; phylum Arthropoda; class Insecta; order Lepidoptera; family Pieridae; genus Pieris; species Pieris mannii. The sequence goes on from CM054797.1 coordinate 6,737,346, forward strand.
AAAAAAATACCGAGCAAAGCTCGGTCATCCAGGTGGTGCTTTTTTAAATTATAAAAACTGCCATTGTTCTCTACTAAACGGCGATAAGTTCTTGTTTGATTATCAATGATCAGCATATTACCATGCAATTTTTTATCTACGAATACGTTTGCATAGAATTAGTCTTAGTTTTTAAGGACAGGTTTTAATGATAAAAAAACTTTTAGTGAGGACGAGATCTCTTCTAACCGTCCATTCTACAATCCTGATACAACATCAATCAAGGCGCCTAAGGGACAAGGTTGTCCGCGATGCGGTGGAATGGTATTCGCCGCTGAGCAACAACTTGCCAAGGGCACAGTAAGTATCTTGTACTTATATAGAGAAACTATAGTTTAATGTAGCTTATTGAGCGCTTAATGCGCTTGCGCACATGCATTTATTATTTATTCTGGTTAATATGGTAATAGAACTGCCCTTAAATCAAAGAATACTGTTGGAAAGGCCTCAAAGAACCCTTATATTATCAAACCCAATTTTAATTAAGTTTAAAATTTATATTTAAAATATGGAGTAGATTTGTTTTCACAAATATGGTTGGCATAAGAGTGCTATTCTCATTGGTTTTCACTATTTTTAATATGTTGATTAAAATTAGTAACATATATCCGGTTTATCTCAGATGTGGCACAAAAAATGCTTCAACTGTGCGGAATGTCATCGCCCACTTGATTCCATGCTAGCATGTGATGGACCAGACAAGGAAATCCACTGTCGGTCATGCTACGCTAAACTTTTTGGACCTAAGGGATTCGGTTATGGCCACTCACCCACCCTTGTATCCACTGACTCTGAACCCACCACGACATAGTAAGTAAAAGTGATATAAATTAAATTTTAATACATATATAATGTAGCAACATAGAAGCTATGAACCCGTAGGTTAAGGATTTAATTCCAGGCTAAGATATTAACTGTCTAATAAAGACGGCTATGAGTAACAAATATGCCATTCCCATGCAAAAAATTAGAAAGGGCCATGCATCATGCCTCAGTGGTTAACTGACTTCATGTCACAAAACATTAAGTAAAAATCAGTAGAAACTATAATAATATAGTTAAGAACAAAGGAATCCAATAACAGTTAAGTTTTTAAATATACATATTAACCTGTCTGCTATATTACAGCACTGAACAATTACCATTCACTGGAGCTAAAGCCGCAAAAGGAAAAGGCTGCCTCCGCTGTGGATTCCCAGTGTATGCTGCTGAACAAATGAACTCAAAGAATGGCACATGGCACAAACGGTGCTTCTCATGTGCAGACTGCCATAGATCTCTTGTAAGTACTTACTACCTCATATTACTTTGTAACAAATATTAGGTAAGTACAATTTTTATAGTTAGCAAATAGTAAATTTTAGTTTAATGCCAGACAAAGAGAGCCCTATGTTTGTTCTAATTATTTAAATAAAACACACTTAAAATGTATGGAAATCATTTAATGAAAATTAAATTAGATTTGTCTTTAAAAATCCTCTATCATCATCATCTTCTTTAACTAAATGAGTATTCAAGAATTCTTCAACAGAGTCAGTATTCCATTTTTCTATAGCAACTGTATCCTTGACTATTCCATCTTTGTCTAACAATTTAATAATTGGGTCTAAGCCTCGTACATACTTAATTTGTAGATTAGGGAATTTGGCCGGTCTATCACTTTTAACAAATGCCTGAATTTGGGGATAAGCCGGGAATTTACACGTACAAACTTCAAGTATCGCTCGCGCGTACTTTTTCTCCTTAGGAGCCGATTCATCTTGATGACAACATTGCTTGCAGTGTTCAACTAATTGATCCAAACTGAAATCTTTTAACTGATCACAAGAGGAACACAGTAGATTCGATTTAATGAATCCCAAAGATGAACAATCTTCACTTGATAATTCCGCCTGACTGTTATGTATTAAAAGTACTGCAAAAGCCACTGTTAAATATGAACAAATCATTTTTGCTTACTTGTTATTATACATTCAATTAAAACTCTATTCAACCCAAATATTCATTGCAATTTGCAATTTTGAAAACAAATCACTTAAAACCACGACAGATGGTAATAAACTATCAGATCTCAGATGTCAAACGTCAGTTATTAATTAAAGGAATAGTTCTATTGGATGGCATAATTGTTTTTGTGTTTAGCAACAGCATGTACCATTGTAAGGTCTTTTATCCACTATACATTCCAAAAATTATCGAAAAAAATTTTAAAAGATATATAATGAGCATTTAAAAGCTACTCAGAACATCAATATCCTAATTCAGGCTAAAGACATGTTATTGACAACATTTATTCTTTTTAAGGATTCGACGAATTTGAACGACGGGCCCAATGGTGAAATCTACTGCCGCGGCTGTTACGGACGTAACTTCGGCCCCAAAGGAGTGGGTTTCGGTCTAGGAGCAGGCACATTGACCATGGCTTAGTTGAACTATGAAGCTGGACTTTGTAGGGTTTAAGTGTGAACGGTAGCATGAAAGGAATTTAATCTGGGTAATGTTGCTACCCTATCATACCATGGACTAAACTGGTTTTAATCATGGTTGATACATATGAGACTAATAAATAGATATAATTATGTATTTTATAATGTAAGAACCAATATTTTATGATAAAATTTAAACAAGGTTACATTCCTTTCATTTAAGCATAAACTGTGATGAATGTGTCTGGGCCCTTGGTTTATATTCGTCATAAAATATTAATGTAAAATGCATAGATATAGATTATAGAGATAAGTGTACAAAATTTATTTTATAATCATAAAGAAAAAAAAATAATAAAAAAATACGATGGCATTGTGTTACTTCAATTATTGGGGTAATTAAACTATCCTGTACGTGGATATGATTGCTTTAGCAATTTCGACCGACCAGATCTCGGCAGATCTGAAGCGCATCATCACTATCAACTCTCTGTACTAAAGATTTTGTACATAATCTATATAATACGGCAATAAGTTGTGCTAGATATAACAACCGCTTGAAGCTTTTGCACTTTTTATGTAAGATATGAGTTAAGACAGCTTATTGCAATTACTAAGCGAAATCATTGTATCATTTTTATTAAATAAAATCGCTTTTAAAATGACTTTTTATTTTACCCATAATTATACAATGGTATAGTGAACTTACTTTATCAAAACAATTGTTTCGTCGCCACGTGCGTGTCTCACTAAATAGGATACTCGTAATAAATCAAGACTCCTCAAATAAACAAATTTAAATGCGTAAATAGTTAAAAAATATTGTTTTCACTGCAGATTTGGTCCGGGTTTTTTATCATATTGTAATCGAATGAATCACCTCCATAAGTCTTTTCAGCCAGTGATAATTGTTTTGTTCAAATTCTGGATGTATTCGCTATAAGGGGGCGTTCTAATATTACGTATATAAACAGATTTTCTACAATTTATATCTTCCCTATAGGAATCCTTGAAAATGCATTTCGTTTTCAAGCATAGAGATATGTAAAAAGCTATATAATTACTGTTGACGTAATCACCAAATCAAAGAAATATTGCCGATACCGATATATCGGTATATGAATTATTGACGATATATGGGTATCGGATGCATCCCTACTTAAAACATAACTTGTTCTTTAAAAAAAATGTTATCTCTCATTCTCTTTTATTCTTTTTAATTATTGTTACTTTGTGTCTTTTGTTAGTAATGAATGTTTTTTTTAAGAACGCATTGTGCAATCAGTCTTCTGACTATGAACAGATAAGTTATAGGAGGAGTGTAGTAATGAATGTTATGCCTAGGTCTAGGCCTCTAAATCTCTAAATACAAGCGTCAGAGATCAATAAAGTTGCAGTGTTCATTAATTCCCAGGAATACATCGAAATTATACAATACAGAAAAAAATCAAAACATTTTATTTAATAATCACAGGCACATAATTAAAATCACAATATTTCAAATTTACATACATATTGTTTCATCTCAGAAATAATGATCATTAATTAAAATTGTCTGAAACCAAACAGTTCAGGAATATGCTATGACTCATCTGATAAGTACAAAACATTTCATGAAAATTTCTAGGCTTTTTTTGTAGTTAAAATGCTCACTAATGCAGCCTAAAAAAATATAGTGAAGGAACGGTGGGACCGCTGTTAATAAACTTACACAGATATTTAATTTCATTTGAAATATTGGTGTTTCTGTATGACCATTTTCAAGTAAAAATTATCATGATATATACTCAAATTATGCAGAAACAAACCTCTGTATGTATGTCTGTATTTCGTTTAATATGAAATATAGAGCAAAAGATAAAAATTCCAGCCAGAAATTCTGATTTAAAAAACATAAATACAATTATACACAAATTTTTTTAAAATGAGCCATGCAAATTTTTCGTAAAAAAAAACCCTTATAACTATACAAAAAATGACCACTAGATGGCGTAATTCACAGTTGAGGTAGCGTTTATAATCTATAAAAAGGGACTTATACTAAACTTTTAGAACAAATAAAAAAGTACTGCCGATAATTCCATACAAAATAGAATAAAGCTGAATATATCTGTGGTCACAGATCAGACAGTGATAAGTACATTATTGCTCAGTGACTATAATATTATATCGAATGTTTAATATTTTAATAGTGTCTTCAAGATTTCTTAATTAATTAATTGCTTCTACTGTAAAGTAATGAAATTGCATTTATAATATTCTGACCTATGGCCACAGATATATATTGCTTCCTACATGACGTGCCTTTCTAGGTGGGTTTGAAAATTATATTTTTAGAGAAAGATAAGGACGTATGATCAACGCATAATCATGGTGGTAATGAGGCAAAACACTCTTGGATGGTCGAGAACGAGGGGATGCAATCGAGTGGTGGACGTCAGTAGTCTAAAATTCTACTGAGAATAACTTTCTATAGTAGTCTATGCACATACATGCTTCGTGCTGCATAGTCAGTATTTTTAACGTGAATATTTTCAAAAAAAGAACTAGATTTATGTAAGCCGCGTTATGGTCTTCGTGTTATTTCTGTATTTCTTGGTAAGATTTTCGAATTAAGCAGTTTTACACTAGTGACGTCACAAGAATATTTCAATTTAAATATTAAGGATTTGAAAAAGGAATCAGTTTTTTATTTAAATGTAAGTTGCCAGTATCACTATGTAAACTTTTTGACATTAGAAAAAAAAAAAACAACAATTTATTAGCTATGACTTATTTTCCGAGCACGTGTAGTTGCAGTGAGACTAATGTATGGAATTAATAAACGTGAAATTAACATAACATACAATCTATATGGCATGTCACGACTGCCTTTAATATTAACCGACTTCAAAAACCGAAGTTGATGTTTACATATTTTCACATTTTAAAAATATAAATCGGGTACCATTTAAATAATTTTAAAATATTTGTCAAAGAGTTTTTAAACGGCAATGTACTATCTCAATATGAGAGTGTTACCCGTGACAAAAAAATACTAGGTTATATCAAAAATAGGCGAAAAGTCTTAAAATTAATTATATTGATGATACAGTGATTTTATCACAAAATTATATAAAATTAAACCTTCTTAGAAGTTACTTAAACCTTCTTAGAAGTTACAAATCGCGGTCCTTTGCGTTTCTTATTGTCTGATGTACTCGGCTCTTCAAAGCCATATTTAGCTTTAAGCCTCTCTTTAATAAAGAGCCCTTTAATAAGCCTCTTCCAATTACCATAGACACGCGACTCTATTTTTTCTCTTTCTCTCTTCTCTAACTCTTCTTGGTCCTGGAATATTTATAAATTTTGTAAAACATCGATTATAATCTTATTTTTTTTTTCAAAAATTATGAAATGTAGTTGGAATTTATTAAAAAAAATATTAGATTCTCATCCCTGGTGGGTAGGTTCGATCCCCTGCTGTGCATCAATGGTATTTTTTGACATTAAGATTGACAAATGATCATGAAACAAATACCGATATCTGAGGCCCGGAGCTAAAAAGGTAGCTTGTTTGGTTTGTTCTATCAAACGTAGCTGAAAATAGGAATTTATTTCTATACTTTTATTTAGTATCTAACATTTTGCCTAGAGGGCGCAGAAATCAAGCCAGAAAATTGTAGTATAATTTTTTTGTCCATACTCCTATTTCTGTTACAAGTAAAGTAGGCTTAAGGTTTGTGACTTAATCGTGAGGTCGTGAGCTCAAATCAGCTTTACATTAAAGTACTTTTCTAACACAATTTACACTCGCTCATATGATGAAGGAAAGCGATAAAACATACTTTAGACCCAAAAATCGCTATGAAAATACCAGCTGATCCTTCTTGAGAAAATCACGAAACATATCTGTGCCATTTATATATATAGCACCAATAATAAATATTTTCATAAATTCTCACCTTAACCCAAGCTTCAGTGATAATTTCCTCGAACTCCTTGCAAACAACGAATCCATCGAACACTGGGTGAGTGTAGCCGCCATTGAAATCGAAACCCGTCATAGCCGGGGCGCAATCTATGTTTAATTTCTTCGCCACTCTGTTTAAAGCTGGCACTGGGAATGGTAAATCAAATATAAGGATTAAAAATGGATTAGTTCTGGATTTTTTTTATAAAACAGGGGGCAAACGGGCACGAGACTGATGTTAAGTGATACCATGGACTCTCAATGCCAGAGGGCTCGCGAGTGCGTTGCCGGCCTTTTAAGAATTTGTACTCTTTTCTTGAAGGACCCTAAGTCGAATTAGTTCGGAAATACTTCAGTCGGTAGCTGGTTTCACAAAATGGTGGTGTGCGGCAAAAACTGCCTTAAAACGCCAATTCGGCTTTCAAGCGTTTAATTAAATTTTAAAACGGCGCAAGCGCATTGCAACTTGCGTCTGCCGATTGAACTTAAGACTACCAATCACAAGTAATTTAAATAAAATTATACTTGTACTGTCGTTAACTACGATGGCCGAAAAGCACTGAACAGTACAAAGTAATTTCATAAAATCAAATGGACTTGAAATCCCAAAAACTACTAAACCGATTTCGATGAGACTTTTATTGTCAACTTAGAATATACTCGATTGGAATAAAAATTATTTGCATATGACTAAGTGTCGAATTTTCATATAAAATACATAGATAATAGTCACATATATATATTATAATAAGCAAACTTACACTTAATATGCACCGTTCCCTTGGGTAACATAGATTCCTTGAATAATTCGACATTTCCGTATGCATTTCTGGGGACTATACCATTCTCAGCCGTCGGCGGCTCATAGTCTTGGATCTGCCAGGGCCCGAACACTTCCAGGGGTTTATCGGTAATCATTTTATTTGACAGCTGAAATATTTTCATATGCCAATAAAATATCAACTGTTATACGGAACAAATATTAAAAAAAAAACTGTATAGCTTTAAAAAAAAGGATGTATACGCGTTAGAAGGTACACTTCTTTGGCATATGGAAAAAAATAACTAAAATGCAGTAGTGATTAACGATAAATGTTAAAATGAATCAAAAAGATTTTATTTAAATAAATTATTAGTAAATACTATCACTGTCGTATATGAAATGATTTAAAAACACCAAAATAATATTTATTTATTCACACTGTTTAATTGTACTGTTACGAAACACGTGTTCTAAATATAAAAATACTAGAATATACAACTTGAACATAGTTGTCGATTTTCATGCCACCTAGAACGAACTTTACGATGTCGAATTTAGGTGTTGGTGTGCGCGCGCATCGTAAAAATTCACTCTCATCATTTTTCTCCATCGCGCCAAAAGAAAGTTCAAAAAAATAGGTTGCCAGATTTATGTTGAATTATTAAAACTTTATAAATATTTTAATAGACAAAAGCGGCCATTACTGCAAACCCCCCCCCCCACCAAAAGAAAGCAAAGCGTAACATTACATTAACGTATAATTTTTTTTGTAGGAATCCTCGAAAATGCATTTCGTTTTCAAGCATAGACAATGTGCAAGAAATATTTACTGTTGACGTAATCGTCAAATAAGAAAATCCCCTCTCCCTACTTATATACTAACAAGACTGAATCCACTTTTTCCACCCTAATTTATTTTGTGCAATCGTCATCTTATTTCTTTGAGTTTTTTGTTTTTGAAAATCCAAGTTTGTGCTCCATATTTAACACAAAACAGGAAACAAAAAATCCACTAACAGCCAACTTATATGATGATTAAAATAAACTAATAAATAAATATATATTATATTCACCTTATCCCATTTGGGCCTGGCCTTAACGATCTTATAAGGCTTCTCTCCCAATTTGACAACTTTAGCTTCCTTTAGCCACGTATCTCTCGAACGGCACACGTATACGCACTCACGGGCGTACACGGGTTCCTTACGTACGTAACCCAGTACGGCCGCATCGGGGGGATAAATCGCTTCGAATTTCAGTAGATGGCGCTGTAGGGCGTAAAGCGGATGGTTTTTGTACCTGGATACATAACACAATGTATGAAAATATTGAATAAACTACATAGATTAACTGTTTTAATTGTCCGTTGCTCTGATAAAAGGTTTGTTTCATTTCATAAACTGCGAGAAATTGATTTTTTTTAAATATTTTAATTTATGTGTTGAATAAAGAAGATAAACCACTCCTTATATGGAAATTGTATTCGTTTTTACAACAAACTCCCAAGCGAAATTAGAGAACTGTCACTAAATAAATTCAAAGCCCTTGTTAAAAGTAAATTAATTAATAAAGCCTTTTATAAATGTGACGAATACTTAAATGACCCTAATCCTTGGGATTGATTTGCTCCAGTTCAAACAATTTGTATTTATAACTTGGCGATTGAAAAGAGTGGCGGAAAGTTTCTTGCCAGTTCTTCTTACCCGCTCTACGCCCTTGACTTGCGAACTGGTTGTAAATGTAAATTTACAGTTAATTTAATTTGTTTTTCTTGACGTTCATAAGTGTACATGTTTACCTATATGAAGAAAGATATTTTGATTTGATTTGAATATTGTTTTTATGTGTATGTATTAACTTGTATGTGATATACATAACAATGAGAAGTAATTCCACTCTAGAGTAATATGTAATGATAATGAATTTTGTTTTAAATAAAAAACATTGGTAATATTAGATTGCCAATATTGTTATATTTATTTATCATCGGTAGGTATTTGTAATTAAACTCCTAACGGACCGATTTTAATGACATTTTGTGTGTATTTAATTGGATTTGAAAATGGTTTAGAGTAGTATTTTCCAACGTAAGGCCCCCACAGCGGAACTTTTATTGTTAATGAGCTACTCCAAAATTTATTTAAATTATTTGTAATTTGAATATAAATTTTGAAATTTACTTGCTGTCTTTTAAATATAATTTAAGTTTCTTAACAACAATTTTCAATGTTTGTTAATAAAAAGTTATGTATTATAGTAGGAGATATAAAGAAGAGATAAAAGAGTTTTAGAAAGGCTAAGGGGCATGACACAAAATGGTTCGGAAACCTTGTATAGATATGTTTTTTTGTGTGATTTGTTTCAGAAACGAGACTTAGCGCTAAGTGTGACTCCCGTGTGTAAAAACGAATGAGATTTTGACGTATGAGGTATCTTTAGAATGAAGCAATCTAAACAAGAAAACATCAAATAACTCATAAAATTCTTAATTTACTGAAATTTCTCGATTAGAAGTCTCGTCCATCTTATTAAAAAATACCAAGGAATACTCGAATTATCAATGTTCTCCTGGAGTCAAATGATTGATTTTATCGCTGCTTTGGTTAATCATTGAGATTCCTTCTATTACTTTTAGGAATCATAAATTATCACAATTTTAGTTTGGATTCTAACGAATAAAAGTCTTAACATTGTTACGACCAATCAAGCAAATGCTTGTGGGGAATCGAAGCGCCATCTTAACTTTGGACAGTGCGTTGAAGTTGCAGGACAGTACTGAAAGAGTATTCAGTGGAGCATTGTGGTGCTGATTACTCTATCAGTACTGTGTCATTGTGGTGAGATTGGGTCTAGTAGAGTGGTTAAGAGTTTGGCTCGTTATAATTTAAGCTTAATATTTGTAATGTTAAAAGGAATCAATCTAAATTAAATATTGTACGATAATTATTCGTCTTCTATCGATTAAAAGACTGTATTTCTTAATTTATTAAAGAATAAAAAATATTAAGAAAATGCGAGATATTTTCTACTCACTCAGAAATAACTTTTGGCAAAGGCGCTTCCAACTGCATCTGATCCAATCTCTCATCTTCCTCTCTATCTCTTGCTGTTTTCGGTCCGAGCCAGGGCTTTATCGCTGTATTCCACCAAACTGTATCAGCGCGCTGTTTACGTGTTACCGTGTTCCACTGTGGCACGTAACGGCGCGTCAAATCTTTCAAATAGTTGTTATTATACCAACCGACTGCGTATGTTAATGGGTGTGTGCTTTTACTCTGAAAATTTAATATTATTTATGGAGGTAAAATCCCTCATAGGCCGGCAACGCCCCCAAAAAATGGGCAGCGATGACCGCCCTTTTAGGGCGTCCTGTAGGCTTGTTTAGCCCCATATAAATTATAAAAAACTAATAAAAAGTTTATCTAATCAATGAAAAATATCTTCAAGCTTCATAAGTCAGATAAAAAACCTTAGCCTCATAGATAGGCCAGTTGGAGATCAGCCTTCAGCCTGATACAAGCCGTAGACTATGAGGCTGCCGTGCCAATGAAAATACATTGAAAACATTTGTAAGCCCAAAATATCTTAGCAATGCTAAATTTATGCCCCAAAATAAAACACTTATATACACGTACTTAAAAATATACGGTCAAATGGGCCAACACTACGATTCTGTATCATAGAATAAATGGAGTGCAGCTAGTCTATACAATAATTTACGTACAAGACTTGCTTCGGTTTCAGTATAATTTTTGATAGTTTTTAAAGATGAAGCATGAGCAGTGTTAGCCCACTTTGGCGTTAGTCACTTTGGCAGCATACAACTCTCATCCCTAAAGACGTAGGTACGATTCCGGGCTCTGCACCAATAGACATTCTTTTTGTGCACATTTAAAATTCACACGAACCTTAGACCCAAAAAGTCGTCGATAATTAGCTTGGAAAATGGTCATTAAATACATATAGACGGTTATTTTGAGCGTACTCCTCCCTTAAAGGCAGGTAACGCACCCACGAAAAATGGGTGTCTATGGGCTGCGACGACTGCCTTTTTGGGCGTTCCTCAGCCTCGTTTGGCCCTATTTGATAAAAAAAAATATGGAATTTTTTTATACGTTTTTTGTTTTAAGGTGAACGTTTTTTGTTCAAAGGTGAACGTTTTTTGTTTAAAGATAAACGTTTTTTGTTTAAAGGTGAACATTTTTTGTTTTAAGATAAACGTTTTTTGTTTAAATGTGAACATTTTTTGTTTTAAGATAAACGTTTTTTGTTTAAATGTGAACTATTTTGTTTAAAGGTGAACGTTTTTTGTTTAAAAAGATAAACGTTTTTTGTTTAAAGGTGAACATTTTTTGTTTTAAGATAAACGTTTTTTGTTTAAATGTGAACATTTTTTGTTTTAAGATAAACGTTTTTTGTTTAAATGTGAACTATTTTGTTTAAAGGTGAACGTTTTTTGTTTAAAGGTAAACGTTTTTTTTGTAAAGATAAACGTTTTTTGTTTAAAGATGATAGGGCCTCTGATGGAAAAAACTTTATTATGTGAAGTACTACTTACATATATCTCATTAACGCAATGCACCTTTCCCCTAACAACATCAACCGCCACCCATTGCTCCAATTCTTCTACGAACACTTCGCACCACACATTAATTTTATCTTGAGGAATTTCATCGTCTGTAGAGAACACTCTTCTATCCACTTTACGACTTGATCCTGGTTTTGGACTAATTTTGCTCGGTTTAAATTCATCACTGCTATTAGATCTTCTTCGTTTTGGAGATTCCACTGCTAGATAATCACTGTCGTCTGATTCTTCTTTCACTTTACCTGGAATTGTTTTGTTTAATTAATGTCAGCGACAAATATATATTATATACAAGTCTTTTTGTAAATTGTTGCCTGAATAAAATATTACATTAATTTCAATTTAAAATAAAACTGAACATGGTAAGAGAAAATTGAGCAAGAATTTGTATTATCCAAAACATATCGCATTATTATTATCTGCTTCTGACATATGATCTGAGAAAGAGATAAATTATTTATTTATTATATCAAAGTATTCCTACAGCTAATCACTAAACAATATTCAAACAATTACATTACACACAAAAGCCAAAACAATACACAGTTTTACAAAGCACAGTTCTAAGATTGATTGATTGATAGATAATATATATTTAATATGAAGGAACAAACAAAGCCATTATTAGTAGTAGTTCACCTGAGTTTTTTTGTTTTTTTAGTAGTTACCTGAGTTTTTGGTTTTTTAGTAGTTACCTGTGTTTTTTGGTTTTTTAGTAGTTACCTGAGTTTTTTGTTTTTTAGTAGTTACCTGAGTTTTTTGGTTTTTTAGTAGTTACCTGAGTTTTTTGTTTTTTAGTAGTTACCTGAGATTTTGTTTTTTAGTAGTTACCTGAGTTTTTTGGTTTTTTAGTAGTTACCTGAGTTTTTGTTTTTTTTAGTAGTTACCTGAGTTTTTTTGTTTTTTGGTAGTTACCTGAGTTTTTTTTGTTTTTTAGTAGTTACCTGAGTTTTTTTGTTTTTTTAGTAGTTACCTGATATTTTGTTTTTTAGTAGTTACCTGAGTTTTTAAATATTTTTATACATTTTTTTTGTCACATTAAATATGTCGATTTGCTGGTATTTATGTTGTAATCGGTAGTTACGATACATAACCGAGATTCGTAAATAGTTGGTCTTAGATCGAGGAATTTGGAATAATTCGGTTTGCCTTGTATTGTGTGATGAAGGGGTCGTAAATAGCAAAAGCTATTATGCAATAGTTATGATAAAACAAAGTGATACATACCTTTTACTTTTAACCTCTTTGTTTCTTCCTTCGCTTCTTTGACTCTACCCTTTAAAATATGCACCAAATCATCTTTTACGTCATTTTTAGCTTTCGGTGTATCTTTCTTTAAATCTCTATGACTTACTCTTTGATTATCATCTTTTTTCCTTGATCTTGTTTTTACATTATCATCGAAATATTTGCTTGTATTAATAGATGTCCCCGGTGCGCTCTTAGTTCTTGGTTTTGTTTCTTTTACGTTTGCTGCAACTGCTGTTCTTGTTCGTTTACGTTTAGTTATTTCGACGGTTGGTTTTGCAGTTTCAAAATATTGGCTGGTGACGTTTTCATCGTTGGTTACAACTATTTTTGGTGGTCCATCTGCCTCTGTCTGATCTTTCTTTTTTCTTACATTCCTCTTTGGCTTTTCTCTAGGTTCATCCTTCGGTTTTTCAATTTCTTTAGTTCTTCTTGCTCTTTTAGGAGGTGAAACATCTTCATTTTGAATACTTTTTTGGCTTCTTGTGATCCTCTTTTTAACTGAGGAGACATCATCATTACCATCTAATTGAGTGATATTGGCCATTTCATCAGTACTATCACAGGAACTTTCATCATAAATACCATCCAGTTGGGGAATTTTTATTTTTTTACATTCCTTCTTTACTCCTTTTTTATCTGTCTTATTACCATTTCCTTCATTTTTATCATTATCTGCTTTATCTTTTGTGGATAAAGAGTATAGTTCTGAATTTGGTGGTCTTATTGGAACAGTAACAAAATTAAACATAACACGGCATTGCAGGCCAAGAGATCTTAACATCGAAACAAATACATAGACAATATATTTCTTTGTTGAGAAAACTTTCTTTTTAATTTGTTCAAGGAGAATGTTCTTTAAAGGAGGTGCTTTAGTCCTGAATTTGTTTTCGTGTTTATCTTGTTTTAGGATGACTTTATCGTGGTACCATGAAGTTATTTGTTCTAGATACTTCATATCAACCCGTTGCCCTGGGTAGCATTCTTTGGATGGAACCATCAAAAGTGCTGCAGATAAAATATCTTGATCATTTAAGACTCTGCTAACAAAATTACCATGGCCGAGCCAACACAATACATGTACTTTATGTATAACCACCTGTTGTTCTTTCTTTACTCTATTCATTTTTCTTTTCATCATCATCTCGACATCTAAAGCCTTTTTTGATTTTCTGCAACATGCACCAGGAATGTCCACAAATAACTCTATGCCATCCTTTGTTGGGAGTTTACTTTCTGAAAAGTTATGTAAAATATATTGATAAATACAGGTGAAAAGAAATAGAAATGAGAGTTACTCTACATTTAAACAGAACATTCAAAAAAGATTTTGTTAAGGTGTCACTTACCAATATATCATATTCAATGATATAGAAATATATCAGGTATCTATATTGATTATTTATTTAGATCAATACTATTTAAAGAAAACACTTTTTTACCGGATTGAAGCTATATATTATTGTAAAGTTGTAATTATTTAAACATAATTTTAAATTAACATTCAACACCTTTTGTCTTCAGACACTCGTCACCACGCAAAATTATATATAATATTTACAATAATACATAGCTTCAATCCAGTAAAAAAGTGTTTTCTTTAAATGTATAAAAGCTATGTTAAAAGACAATACTATCAATACTATTTGTCATGATTTTTATACAGTATAGTAAGTAATTTAACTTTAATATTACATACAATAAAAACTAATATGTGAATAAATAACAAAATGTTTGCATTTATCTTCTTTGCTAGCCTTATTTAGATCCAAGAATATACAAAAGACAGTGTCTAAGAGGATTCTAGTTATATTTTTTATGTTTACAATAAAATATATAAAAATTTTTTTACCATTAACTTCTTCCCAATCTTCCATATCTGATTCACTGTCCTCTTTTACTTTCCTTGTTCTTTTCTTAGTTTTTACAGGTTCTTCTGGAAGAACATCACCGCCTAAAGCAAGAAGATCTTCCACATTTGATTCTTTTTTGCTATTCTCTATACAATAGTTTTGAATTGATGTTTTTGCCTCTTCAATTTTATTATTATGCTTCTCTAATTCTAAGAATGTTTTTCGTGCGACTTCCTCACTGTCATCTTGGAGATTTGAGAAAACCTGAAATTTGTTTTTTATTTATATAATATTTAGTTGAATATAATTAAATGTAATACATTTTGTAATTGCATGTTATTCTCATAAACTACAAATTAGTGTTACTATAGCAGCATTTAAAATAAATACCCTATACAAAATAATTGGAAAAAAATATATTTTTCAAATGATGTTAAATAATATTTGCTGTATTATATGAATGTATAAAGCAAATAACTTTTTAAACAGTTAAAATCATATTTATTTAATCTAAACTTCTAAAGCTAATACAAAGTTTTAGGTTTTTAAATGTGTGTTATATCTCAATATCTCATCAAGACAAGATTAATAATAGACACATTGATTTTTATGCCTTTGTACAACAAAATTATTTTGAATATATATAAAATTTAACGATCATATTCAACAAGATTAGGTTAAGCATTTACTACCAAATTATAATATTTCTAAAAGGGGTTAGAACAAACTTACATCTTTATATTCAACCTTTGTACTCTCACTGTCCGAGTCTTCAATTTGTGAGAACATTGTTTTAGGAGTTTTCTTTTCTGTTCTAATTTTTGGCCCTTCATCGTCACTGCTATCTATACAAGAATAAAATGAAATATAATATTTCAAGCAAAAGGTTAATATTTAAGCGTTTTGTATAATAAACTGAAAATGTTGTATAATAAGATACTTTTAATTATGAATTTATAAGAGGAAAATACGAAAGTAATAAATAAAATAACAAACCACTTTCGGAGAGATTAAGTAGGGGCAGAAGTTTATCGGCATCAGTTAAATCCTTAACCGAAATTAATGGAGCTTCATCATAATTTTCTGTATTATCAGATTGTTTTTGTATTGTAGCGAGAAGTGATTTTGTAAAATGTGGTTTTACTCTTGGAGTCTGAACTTTCGAATACCGTTTCTGTTTCTTTGTGTTTTTAAACTCATCAGCAGATGCATTTTGTTCCTCGTCTTCATTGGAGCTAGATGCTGAAGATATAACTGCATCGGATCCAGAATCACTAAAATCTCCGTCAGAATCACTATCCTTTTCATTGTAAACAGTTTTTGTAACCTTTTTCCTGGTTGTAGGCATATTTTCTTGTGATATTGTAGTTTATAATATCTATTATGTTTGTTTTATACAATGTTATAAATGGGGGGCATAATTAATAGTTAATTACAAATATAATCAATCGTAAATAACTATGAATATATATTATTATGAAATTACGTATTTTTAAAAGCATGTACAAAATACCGACTTGTTTACGGCTTGTTTTTTATATTTCTAATTTGACGAGGGCACCAGTGTTGCCAGGTGACCGTTTGAAGTTCTCCCCAAATCTTTCTCAAAATACTCCAAAATTCAGGTTTTACAGAAAAAAAACCCCCAAATTAAAAATATTTATTTTTTATGAATTATTTATTAAAATAAAATATGACCATTTGGAGTTCTCCCCAAATCTTTCCCAAAATACCCCAAAATTCAGGTTTTACAGAAAAAAAAACCCCAAATTAAAAATATTTATTTTTTATAATTTATTTATTAAAATAAAATAAAAATTACATTATTTCAGCGATAGCCTCCATTACCGCTGAATCATCATTAGCTGAATCATCATCTTCAGACGCTTCGTCAGCAGTACCGGAACTACCGGCGTACATTTTTTCTGTATTAAAATTTTTTAAAATTTTTTCATTAGGCTGAAAGTTTAGACATCCATCCACCAACGTGTACGTAATTCTTAAGATGGATTCGGCAGTGTGGATGTTTCTAAGTTTGTCTTTTATTATGGACACTTGGGAGAAGGCTCGTTCCACAACTGCATTGGAGAAGGGCAAAGACATAATCCCCAACGCCAATTTGCTTACGTGACCAAATGACCTGTCACCAACAGCATTTTTAAAATTATACACTTCAACCCAGAACTCTTCGGTGTCTTGTGTGGATTTCCAGACTGAACGATGCAAAGCATTCCACTCTTGCACAACAGAATAAACATCATTACATATGCTCTTAAAAGATTTAGCTAAATTGGTAATATCCGGTTTTATTTGTGATGTTGCATTCTTCGGGCTTAGTATATTGCAATTTTCTAAAGTTTTCATGTTATTTGGGAGTCTCCTCTGAATTTGTTTACATATTTCTATAAGAAATTCTTTGCATCGTTGCTTCACGTCTTTTAATTCATGGTCTCTTATACCCACAGACTTCATTAAATGCATATCCAAAATTCATGAACGACGAGTCCATGATGTACTTTTCGAAATCATAGTTAGATAATCTATGTTTGTCTGCCTTTTCTAGCTGTGCTGGAGGTATTAAAACTGTTAAGTAGGTCAACAATAAGTTATGAAGTTCTTCTAGCAACTTTAAAGGGTCTGCATTAGAGGCTTGGAATATTTTATTTGTCATGGTGATAGGTTTGAATAATAGGTGATAGATTTAATTTTTTATTGTAATTTCTCAGATATGGTTTGAATAATAAAAATCCCCGGATTCTCTCCAAACGCAATTTTTCTCTCCAACTATCCCCCCAAAAATATTTTCCCCCCAATTATCCCTCCATGACAAAAAAAAACCCCAAATTTGGCGAGAATCCCCCCCACCTGGCATCACTGGAGGGCACAGAGGATAAAAAGCTGCGGTAGGATCAAATCACAGAATAGTAAATAATCGCAGATAACAGATTACAGAATACATTATATTCTCATAGCAGCATTTTATAGTTACAAAACAATGTGATACATTTTAAGGACTTAGTCCGCTCGGAGAAAAGTCGCTGACTGCATTAAAAAAAAACGAAGAAAGACTATTACATAATTAACTTTCTTTAGAATTTTAGAGTTGTACGTTACTTTATATGAAAACTTGATTTTTTTATATAAATGAAATAACGTGTAGCTAAGAAAAAAAATCCTTTAATTGTCGCAGACTATAAAAAATAGTTTTTTTTAACGCGTGATTTTTTTATATATTTCTTTTAATGGTGTTTGATTTTGTATATGACGTTTTTTAATAACATATTTATACCCAAGTCAATTTAGCTATATCATATATATGTATTAAAGTAACCCTATTATTTAAGACTGTATGTGCCTGAAAAGTATTTTATTTTCATACCCTCGACGAATAGCCTGCTGTCTGAGTGGAGATCACGCCTCCGCGAGCAGGCACCAATTCTATGTCAGTCAAGTCACTATGATTTTGTTACTACACTATTTTCTCAAGTTTAGGAAGACTAAGACATGAATGTGTTTTTTTTTTAAGTTATAAAACGTTGTAAGTCAATATATAGATTATAAATGTATTTTGGTATCTATACTGTAAATAAATATTTTCGCTAACTTCAAAAAATCGATTTTAATTAAGGATGATATTATTATACTTCACTCAAAACAAGAAGAAATGCTACTTGTTTCTAGCATTTTTAATACTTAAAAAACTACACACTAGACAATATTTTCATATTACTTATGTAATATACGAAGTATTTGTCTTTTGTGTACGACGACGCACCAAATCAACCAAGAAAAATGTTAATTGGTAATTGCTACATTAAGAGTAATTATTTCCTAAGTTAACACTTCCCATAATTTAGCAAATTAAATCATTTGTAAGGCCTTAGAGTGCCTAAGGATGATGTACCGGCGAAGACACAGAAAAGTAGGCAAGTGGAATGCGGCGTAAAAAATATGAAAACTCCACTCACCTATATTCTTCACCTGTCGTAAGCGCAAGCGTCAACTCGCGTCAGCGGTTATGCAGCGCGGGTTTTTGACGTGACAACGTCTTATAATTCGATGGAGCCGGATGCACGCACGCAAAAAACATGACTCATGCGGCGATACCTGGCTCTGAGGCGTTCCATTTAAGGCTTGAAGTGCAAGCGAGAGTGCGTAATGAGCGACAGCGATAGTGGCACAATCGGCCTCCGCGTTGACAAATAAATTGATATACATAATTGTATTTATGCGTACAAATAAATGTTACATGTTCAATTCAATTGTGATTTCCATTTAAATAAAAACAAAATATCTATCAAACAAATAAAATTAAAATTTTCTTTTGAAAAAGCAACCATTCCATCAATATTCTCTTATAACGATGTCACGTTCAACTATCGTCAGTATACCGATTCTACAGACTAACGATTTTTGTCTATGAAAAGACAAAAACAAGGTTAAACTATAACGTACATTCGCCGTACTAAAATATTTACATAACTTTATTAAATGATAACAGGAGATAACTGGCACCTCAGAATTAATTAATCCACTCAGAGATTGCATCTAAAAGCCTTACCCACCCCCCTTCACCCGGGTCTATCCGTTTCCAGCCACTTAAACTTCACGCGCCTCTCTTGCTTCCGTTTTAATTACAAAATTAATTCAAAATGTAATTAAAGTTAACAATAAGGCAGCAAACAATTGAAGTTATTTATGTTAGTTTACGCGATGAAATCATATACCTACATTCATTTATATATATATTAATTTAATTAAAACGGTAACTAATGTAATTATAAGAAATCCAAATAAATACTAAACTTCAGTCTCAATAGTGTACACATTAATATCCAATATTATTGTATAAGATGAATTAATAATCTACTTTTTCTCGTAGAAATCCAAATAATGACTGGCTAAAGCCCAAACCCAATAATAACCAATTAACACCATCTGAGGTTGTGGATTGTCAGACCGAGATAGTCGATCGATCTCCTATCTGCATCCCAATAACCAAACCCTACGAAGACAATCCATTTTTGGCGACGGATAGGATGCCATCTCTTCGCTCTTTACACTCATATTTGATAATAAATATAAACCAAATAAAGTAAATAACTGCGTACAAATAATATTTAAATATACATGTCTATGTTTAAAACATATAAAATATGCTAATCGCTTTTGATTTTTTTTAATCTGGTGTAAGTTAAAATCTTCAGATAGGTTATTGGCACAGTTGAACTGTAATTTTCATACAATGTTCTATCCACATACACCGATTCGACCTACCATGGCTAGCTGGTATCGACAGATAGCTATTTCAATCCGTCGATTGGTTATTGGCACACTTTTATAGTATTTGGATTAAGATGTCTATCTCAGATATTTAAAAATGTATTGAGATAGGTTATTGGTTTTCGGCGTTAGTTCGTGCCTGTCACCACCGACCTTTCAGCGCGAAGTTTTAATGTTAAAAGCCGAGATTTTTTAAATGATAATAAAAACGAATTAAATATGGAATATTAGTACCTTTTTATAATCTATTGTAGTATTTATTTAAGATGCGAAAATAGTTATAGTGTCAGTAGTTAATTAATTTAATTTTTTATAATAATTTGTACTACAAGACTTACAAAGGAAATAGGAATCAAAGAGAAAGACACGTCTTCAAGTTCCTTTACATTACATATGTATGTATAATATTTTAATAGAATTTTGTTATTTTTGTCTAAAAGTGGTTGTCACATTAAATCTTGTAATTTATTTTTCTTGTTAAATTGTATTAATTTACAATGCATCAGCGTAACGTGCGTTGGCAAGCTTTTGTAAATAAATAACTATCGTATATCAACTATTTCCAACACACAAATAAATAGTATTTACAATACATATTCTTAACCTAATAATAACAATAATTAATGAATAGAAAATTTAAACAAATTAAAAAAAAAATGTTTCCCTTGGTACCTTTAGCGCTGGCAGCATGTCCTTCCAAAGCACAAGCTTTGGGTTCACCGGTGCTATCTACCAGGCGCCAACAAAAATATTTAATTATTATTTTATTAGTACCCGTACACTTGAACCCCAAGGGCCAAGAGACCCTATTCAACCTATTCAAACGGAAAAAAATTAGGAGGAAAACCTGTCATTATTCAAATTCAATTCAAAATCATTTATTCATGTAAGTAACATAATGTACACTTATGAACGTCAAAAAAAGACAATTAATGTATTTAAATATATAAAAAAAATTCCCATTGGGTGCGCGCAGCAAGTCGAGCCAATGCCTCCTCGCACGAAGCAGCCCCCACCAAGGGCTACATAAATAGGCCGCCCCCGGACCGCCCTGTATCAGCAGGGTGCGAACCAAAACACCACCCGAAGGGAGCACATGCCCCGAACGGGCTTAAACAACCCCTTCTCATTCACTGGTAGTTCTCAAATCAAGGGCGTAGAACGGAAGAGAAGAACGGGCAATATACTCTCCGCCACTCTTTTGTTTAGTTAATACAGGCGCGTAGCACCAAAATTGCTCCCGTGGTTCCTGGACGTAACGGCATCATTTCCTCACTGTATTGCGATTCGTTGCGCGAGGATAGCACCAGCTTTGGTGTCACCGGCAGGGTGCACCAAGCAGCTTAAATATTTGTAGGCGCCTATGTCCTTGGCGACAACCTGTGAGATTGAACCCCACGGCCCAAGAGTATCTTTTCAAATGGAACCAAATCTTGGATAAAATACTCTTATTAGTTAAAACAGTCGCTTAGCACTAAAATTGCTTTCTTAACGACGTAAAATGTCGCAGGTTCTCTATAAAAAATATTGATGTGCTTAATGTTTCATGAGATGCGCAAGCACCTAGATGAAATAACGAATTCAGAACGCTTCAAAACAACACTCTGTTAGGGCTACATTATGCATGAAGCACTCCATTTGCTGATCCGCTCAGTAGTAGCTCGCGGCCCGTTAAGCGCCTACATTACTTACATTTTCGTATTGATTTTAACGGTAATTTATGGGAAAACACACGCTCCCGTTCCAAAGATCACGCAGTCGATAAATTACGTATGAGATTTCGCCCTTTGACTGTTTGGTCATCAACTCTTCTTAGCCTTATTTTTTTATTAGACATTTTAAAGAACTTTGAACCACCAATATTCGGATCTAAAAATAAATAAATCAGTGGCGCTACAACCTCTTTAGATCTCGGCCCCAGATTTCTGAATCTGTTTCATGATTATTTTTAAATCTAATAGGCAAGTAGGTGATCAGCCTTCAGTGCCTGATACACGCCGTGGACTCTTTAGGTCTAACACATGTCGGTTTCCTCACGATGTTTGCCTTCACCGTTCGAGCAAATGTTAAATGCACACATAGAAAAAAACTCCATTGTTGCACAGCCGGGAATCGAACCTACGATCTCAGGTATGAGAGTCGCACGCTGAAGCCACTAGGCCAACTAAAAAGCAACTAGGATCTACTCTACTCATAATGTTTTATTAATTTATGTACAGAAATACAAACATTAATAGTATAGACTATATCCCGAAAAAATAAAACAAAATAAAATAAAGTATATATTATTAAAGCAGTGTTGAGCCAGTTTCTTCAGCATGCGACTATCATCTCTGAGGTCGTAGGTTCGATCTGTGCTGTGCACCAATGGACTTCTATGTGCGCATTCAAGAATCGCTGAAATGGTAAAGGATAACATGGTATGGAGACCGACATGTCTTAGACCCAAAAAATCGAAGGCGTGTGTCAGGCACAGCAGGCACAGCCACTAGCAAAAACTGCCTTAAAAACCAACAGTTGTGAACGATGGACGTCGAGATAAAAATTATAAAACAATAAATCTAACGCATAGCTAGAAGTTGTACTAAGTACATTGGTTACCTAATGGACTAAAAAGCAATTATTACTTCACAACCAAAGTGTTTCTGTCAACCCTACGTTCAGAAAGAGTTACATTACGGGAGTGGAAAAGTTAAAAAGCTTAAATGTATCTCCGGCGTGGCTAAAAGTGTCTGACAAAAGTTCGAGTTCAATTTTAAAAAGCTCCATTACAAAACATCGGGATTCACTTCCGCCCCAACGCTGACACATCAAGCTTTTAACGGAATTACGAACAGTGTTATTTCTGAATTAACATTCTAATTACACTGGAACAAAAATGTTGCAGAGTTAAAAATGTGAGAAAATACTATATGTATCAATAACCTTTTTGGTATATTCGTTAGATTTCTGTATCTGTTACACGATAATTTGACAATCATATCGACAGCAAATAGATGATCAGCCTCCTGTACTTGTAAAACAAGATTTTTTGGGTCTAAGGCAAGCCGGTTTCCTCACAATGTCTTCCTTCGAAAATTCAACGGTGCACTGTCTGGGATCTACCTCAAGGATAACAGTCGCAACTAAAGCCACTAACGCCCAAACCTAATAACCTATCTCAATCCATATGTGACCAACCGAGATCAAATATTTATAAATGTGTGCCAATACCCAATCGACGGATAGTAATAGCCATCTGTCGATACAAGGTAGGTCGAATCGGTGTATGTGGATAGACCTTTGAATGAAATTGACAGTTCAACTGTGCCAATATGCTATTATTAGATTTTAACTTACACCAGTTTTTAATATACTGAAAAATATATATTTTAAACATAGACATGTATATTTATATATTATTTGTACGGTTTTATTTTCTGTATTTGGTTTATATTGATTATCAAATATGAGACTAAAGAGCGAAGAGATTGCATTCTATCCGTCGCCAAAAATGGATTGTTTTCGTAGGGTTTGGTTATTGGGATGCAGATAGGAGATCGATCGACTGTCATGGAATGACATTCTCTGATTTTTCTCTATCTGAGATTGTGGATGAATCATTGGAGTCGGGTGTAAGCCAACATTACATTCATACATAAGAACGCGTTTGCCATATTAAAAGGAATTAAAAATATTCGAAAAGGGCGTGGGTGAACTAACATTAATGGAATCGGTTATACGTTATAAGGACTTAAGCAAATGAAACGGGAATAAAAAATTCTGTAGAAGTCATTAAAACAAGAAAATAAATAATTTCATTAATACATTAATATGTATTTTATTGGCAATGATAAAATCTTAGTTAAATAAGACTCCATGCTTTGCAGTGACGTGAAGTTTTCCTACGTCTTGTGGGACACTTAACTTGAATTCATAAATTTACAATTTCGTTGATTTAGGGATCTTGATACTTGCATCTTAAAAGTTATTTATAAATGCATAACGCAACATTGCTATATTAAATGTTTTGCAATGACGTTTTTATGTAGATTTATTTACTCCATTTGTATTTTACTGGTTTTAATCAAAATTAATTAATTTAATCAAAATATGTATTTAGAAATGAGGGTAATGTCGCATATCGCTTAGAACAACTAAAGATTAAATTAGATTTGAAATAAAGTTACATAGACAAAACTACTGGGACAAAGCAAAGAAATTAAAACATATAAACAGTAAAAGAGACAGTAAAAAAAATACAGAAGGAAAAAACTGGCGTAAATCACGATAATTTTATAAGAGTTAGTATCAAAGTTATGTAGAATTTGACACAGATACACGTATCATCCACGTACATACTTTTTAGTTAAATCAGACATCTAGTCTTCATCGAAATATTGTTTATAAGACAATTTTATATCCTTAAATTAATTTGTGTCATTCAACTGCAGGTCCATCATAAAAAGAAAATCAAAATTCCAAAATTTTTTTATAAAAAATTTCAATGTATCAAAACTAGTTGGACGGAGAGTAAACCACCTTCGCAAAGTAAGTTGAATTTGAGAAGAGTTGTAAGGCTTTGAGATAGTGCTTTTAGGCCCTAACCCCCGGGGTTATGCAGTGGCTCCGAGCTTCTTAAAATGTTTTCACTTATGTATCTGAGAATACATTACTGCCTCCGGGTTACTTGAGGCGTGTACACTTATTTTTAACACAAAATTGAAGTGACATAAAGCTTTCTCAGACTTATCTCGAGTGTATTCAATTATTCTACAGAAACAGCGTTAGACCATATTTCTTTTAACAATAAAAGCCTTTGAATATGTAGAAAAAGCTTAAAATGATTTGGTTTTATTTGCAACCGTCAATTACTTACTGGCCTGATATAATTAAATAGCAAACAATGTTTATAAAGAAGACAATCTTTTTCAAAAAAGTTCAAGTTTCTTATTTTTCAAAAAGTTGTAGTGCCTCATACTGGAATCATATGTTTGTATTTGTATTAATTTTTGCCTAAATTTTACAACTACTTACGTGTATAATTAAAAAAATATATATACTCTATTGAACTCGCTACTTTCCAATTAATATTTTAAAGAACTTAGACAAATGGAATTTGAACGGAAATGGTCACGTGACACGGGTAAGGAGAAACGCAAAATACATTAGTCTGTGGAGTACTCCCAAACAATTTTGTATGTGTCTTCTGTACAAGCTATGCCAGAAATGCTTATGGTAACATGACAAGTTGTTCATCGACTTATCTGTGAACAATTTGTAATGGCGTGGCATGGCCCATGCATTGCAATCACTTAGTTTAATTACTTTTAATTACTGTCGATCTCGCTGGCTCAAATTACGTACTCTAAAATGCATTAGCGCCTGACAGCTGGAGATTATCCCTCTAAGCGCCGGCCACTCGCCGCGGGACCATTGCTTTAATGAAATTTAATGAGTCCTAATCACCGATGACTTAATGAATAATTTAAGTGGCCATCCCCATACCTAAGATACAAAAACCTATTCAGAATTCTTTTTTATACCTATTAAGAATTGTTGAAAAAGAAATATGAAATCTATAGATTCGTTTAATTTGGTTAATGACATTCCTAGTCCAATCATAGACAAGCGACACGATTTGTCATTCCGTTTACGATGCTAAAATAGGTAGTGCAAGACGCGCCCCACTATCTATAATAAAAGTATGACGGGACTAGTCAGATCATACAGGCGCTACGATTATTGCTTATAATGATCCTTATTTGGAATTTAATTTTCCATAAAAAATAACCAAATTCTTGAAGATATAGTAAGTTGCGAACTAATCACTCTCCGCTCAAGTCAAATTGTAAAATGTATTACAATTAGAAGTTTTCTAGTTTAAAAAGTTCAATAAAGCAATAAAATGAAAAATGCACATAATGCGGCGAAAGATATTGAAAGGTCGGCAACACACTTGCGAGCCTTCTGGCAATGTGGGTATCCATGGGTGGCGGGTATCACTTAGAGGGTTAGAAAGCTATAACTATATATATTATATATCTGTTATAACAGATTGTATATATATATATATATATTTTTTGTTATAACGGCATCGAAGGGACTACTCATATTTGGTCGTATCCGTCGTATTAGTCGTATATCTTCGTAGGACTTCGGTATAGACTTGAAGAAAGTTTTTGTAGCTTTTTCTGTGATCTATAGCAATTTTTAGTATAACTATGTATGTACTCGTAAATACTGATGCGAGTGAGGTGACGTAAGCCAAAACGCGCGCAAAATGGCGTCGTTTGGATATTAATGTTGTAGATGTTAATAATTAATTAAAGATGTTAAAAAGCAATATGTTGAAATCTGTAGCCCTAACGTAGCACGCAGATATGTCACAATGTTTTAATTATTCAGTAATTTGTCAACTTTGACAGCTTCCATTCTAAATTTGAATTCTATTTTTTCTTCTCAAAGCCCTCAAAGACTAGTTATTCTTCGAACAATAGCATGTAGTGGGTATCTTGTTAACTGATTAGAAGCACCCAAGTGGTGTCATCTCAGAACGTTCCAATTACCGGGAGGGGGAGCGGCGAGGGGCTCGAGGGGTGCGAATGATCCATTTCGAAAACTAATTTAGAGTTGGCAACTAAACAAAGAGCACTTCTCACAGATAATAATTAACGCTTGCGGTAAAGTTCTGCTAAGTCTGAACCGTAAACCTCATGACTGAGTTAATTAAATGTTTTTTCCGGTTATATTTCTAATTTAAATGTTGTAATGTGATTGACAGTTTTATTTACAGTCGTTCCGCGTTTTACGGAATTTATTGGGGTTTTAAATACCACAATATAGATGGTAAGAAAGGTATTCGGCCACAAATCCATAGACACAGCGTTTTTAATTATTAACAAGCAACTTGCCCGGCTTTGAAGGGTTGAAATTAGAATTACAGAAAAATAGAATTTTGCGTGCAATTATTTTCCGAGTACGTGATTCATGTACTATTTTCTTTTCCATGTGTGTTTATTGACTCACTGCTTACATATGTTTTAAAAGCTCTGCTTTGTTACATTAGCTTCGTATATGTAAATTTTGCACTTATACACTTTTTGCGCTCACCTTTTACAGGTGGCCAAAAAGTCATGGATCAAACGCAACTTCAGCCCAACCCCTGTAGAGTTATAATATATTTTGCGATTTTATAAGAAGTAAACCACCACTTTGTGGAACCAGCGGCCCACTCAAGTATTTCCGAACCAATTCGACTCAAGGTCCTTCAAGAAAAGAGCGTACCAATTCTTAAAAGGCCGGCAACGCACTCGTGAGCCCTCTGGCATTGAGAGTGTCCATGGGCGACGGTACTACTTAACATCAGATGAGCCTCCTGCCCGTGTGTTTAAAAAAAGAAAAAGAACTTTTTTTACGAATTCTTATTATAATAAAAAAAACTACATCCTGTATCTTATCTTATTATCGTTTGGTTTCTTAAATGTAGTAAGGTTGCTTTAGCCCGCCTAATGGTCGGAATCATGTCAATAAATTGCCAAATAATTTAAAAATCTCTACAAAATTGTGAAACTGTTTCACAACTTAACATAAGAACTAAAATTTAACAAAAAACATATTTCGATTTCGACATTTCCTTTTGTTTCGTAAATATTTTAAGAGGGGATCGCGTTATGTTAAAGTGAATGTCAGTCTCTGAGTGTTTGCCGGCCCTTGTCCAGATAAAAGCTTCTCCATTGCACGAAAAAGCACTCACACCAAATATTGATTTGCTACGCCTTCGTGGGGAAGGTATTTTTTCCTTACATTTGTTGTTTTGTTGAGAATACACGATCCCTAACTTAAATGAAATGAAATCGTTTTTTTGCTATGAATTTACTGCGAAATACCTAATTATCTATTACACTTTATTAGATAATTAGGTAAAGTAAAGTAGTTAAATTAGAGAGTTAATTGAATCTCTTGACGGTTAATTAAAGATCGATATTCAATCAAGTAGCCAAAGTTCCGTCACACTAGTGACTGAACGAAACATTTGACGTTCGAGTTCCCTACACGTTATTAGGCAGCAAGAATAACTTTTTTTTTATAGAACAGGGGGCAAACGGGCAGGAGGCTCTCCTGATGTTAAGTGGACTCCGCCAATGGACACTCTCAATGCCAGAGAACCTAATAATTTACAATAAAACAAAACTCGGAATTTTTCCATATCTCAGCTTCTTCACGATTACACCGAAATAACAATAATAAATGAAATATCATGGCGGAGTCGACAACATGTTTACAATTTTACCAAAGATAACAATTTTAAACAAAACATCACTTTGCGAAAAGAAAGACTCTAAAAGTAAAGCTGTTGTCGTGACCGCCATCTTCTTTTACATTATTATCAACACGCTGGCTTTCGGTCAGACAGACAGTTAAACGTTTTCGACGCTGCTTTATTTAAATCAAAATGCTAGCGACTCGATTGAATATCGATATTTAATTAACTGTCTAGACATTCAAGTAACTCCCTAATTTAGCTACTTTAGTGCGACAGATACTTTAACTATAAAAATCCACACAATCCGCCACATATAAATAGGAATGCAAATGTCATATACATTTTATAATGTCATATAATACAAATATTAACATAATGTTATAATAATAGGTAGTTAACTTATTTAGAATTATTGTCAAATTTATAATCTAGATACTTGCTCACGCTATAAAAGCTCCTTGCCTTCAAAAATTTAATCACCTTCCCCTTAAAAGAAAAGCACATCAGTCATCTATAGCCTCTACGAAGGTAATTAAATAGTTTAATAGTAATGGCATAACAATTGTTTGCTTAGATCGAAATGCATGTACCCTCAGGCGTGTAGGATCCCTCGAAAAAAGGATGTCTTAGTCTAAGACGTCTTGCCTTATACAGTTTATAACATTAAATTGTTATTTTAATTTTTTAACAATTAACTTTGGTACGGCGGCGGCGTGTAATCATTTTCTGTGGCAGGTATTTTACAACGTAGTTTTTTTTTTCTAAATATAGGTTATCTGTGGTAACGTGCTCTAACTGGGTGTACAACAATAAGCATTATACGTAATTCGTAGCTATATCTAAAGTATATCTTACGAGCTGGTAAACATAAATGTTACGATATATGTATATATATATATATCTATGTAGATCTTAGTTCTAATTGGTTTTACGATTTTATCACAATACAAAGCTATCTGTATATCTAAAAGGTTGGGCGCGGGCAAGCCAGCCGCTTAACTTAAATCCTAATTAACTACTTGATTAGAAACGAAATAAAAACCGTTATCTTAATTGCTTTTTTAATCAAAGTTAAGCTGCGTTTGGAAATATATTTACGTATTTTAATAGAAGCATTGGTCAAATTCTAAAGCTACGTAGTACGTTCAAAGTGTGGAGCATGCTGGGTTTAAAGCAGGTCTACAGTGTTCTACAACACGTAGGCTCTTTCTAGCACAGTCTACTTCTAGTACGTCTATTCCTACTGTGCTCCAAAGAACATCCGCTGTAGGTTTTGAGATCATAGGTCCATCGCCTCATCTGTCTAATAATTTGTTTTTGATAAACCAAAATTCGACACGTGCTGAAAAACTAGCTTACAAAGATGGACGAAACATTAACATGAGGGCGCGCTGTATTAATCGAACTACCCGCAATATATCAAAACACTCTGATCCAAATTATGCTGCCATTCATTCAGATCATACAGGTCAGAGACAATCAAACCATGAATTAGGTTATAAATTTTATATAAATGACAAGAACTGGAAAGGTCTACCTTCCTCACAATTGTGGTATACGTATTCAGTGATGATGAAGATCAAGAATATAGGGAATACTTTGTAAATTCGAAGAATTGCCTATATAAGAAGGTTAAACATTAAAACCATTGACACAGATTTATGAGGGTATGCGCGCCGTATGAACAAAACTACCCGCAATTTTCTCGCATTAATTATATATTCGCTAATGATTATCGTTGAAACACGTTAAGAATTTTTTTATTAAACAAGAATTAAGGGATTTCTTTATTAATACTACGGAGCACTAATTGCAGGGTAGGTAACCTTCATTTAGTGACGCCCCCGCTGGAGGCCGGCCAGGGCCGTATGTCCCCCTAATACCCAACAATCTAATAAGAACACCCATAAATAACACCGGAAACTCAACCGGAACTAAGACATCACTTAATAAACATTAGTAGATGGGTGTAGTGTTGATACTACTAAAATGAAACAAAAGTACGTTGGTTGTAAACCGAGAACTTTCAACTATAGGATACGTATATTAATAAAAAAAATTGTCTAAGAGAATGAATGTGAATGTAAAACTATTTTCATCGGAGATAACGTTCTGGTGATGAAAGAATTTTTCAATTGAATTTTGTAGTAAAGCCTATAAAATAATGTAAATTAAAAAAAATTAAGCTTATCTCTTTATCGAGTATGATTTCCGATATTCAAACATTTTTGAATTCGACATAAAAGAAATCCTTAGTGCATACATTTCAAAATAATTTTTCGTTATAATTTATATGAAATAGTTCAAGTTCGTCCCTGGCTAGCAATTACAGTACCAATTACTTATTAACTTTCAACCGCCCTTAATGGTTTCCGTATTAAAGAAGTTGAAATCATGCAATTCTTGTTTACGCTTAATAAAATTACCATTAAGTTATTTAGGTCTTATTAAGAGCAAGTATATTCCAAATTCAAAACGAGTTTTGACAATTTAAATGACATGACATTTGACTCCCACATGTCTCCATTTTACATACAGTGGCACATACTTTTCTTGGCCGGTGTGTCGCTGTCATGGATGATATCATAATAATAATATTGCCAATAAATAAAAAATAACTATTATAAAGAGATTATAATACTCATACTATATTATTATATAGTATGAGTATTATCATGCAGGCTTACTTAATCACTTATTCAAACAATTCTTAAAAAAAAAGTTTTTATAGAATGAACGGGCAGAAGGCTGTTACGTATTGGTACTCTCTTTTCTTGAAGGATCCTATGTCGAATTGGTTCAGAAATACTTGTGTCAATTGTTACTGGTATCTACAAAATACATTCCTACCCTTAAATAAATGTGAAACAAACTTATGAACAACTGATTTGATAGGTTTTCTTACCTGTACTATTAATGTAATATCTTTTAAGATACCTAGCAATCATAACTGTTCCGTAATTAAACTTTGCCTGTAATAACTTAATTAATAATGCAGGGAATAAAAATAAAAGCATTATAGATGGATTTTTATTAGATGTTGGTAGATAGTAAAAATATATATCCACCAAGAAATGACAGAAAATAAACAATGTCATTCTGATATTTAAAAATGGCGACGGTAGTGCAAATTTCAGCCACCGACCAAGAAAAGTATGTGGCACTGTATGTCTTAAGAGCAAGTATTGTCTAATTACAAAACATGACATTTATCTACATTTATCAGTGAACACAAATATTTACATTTTACACTATCATTTTTTGTATAATATACAAAAAAACACTATCATATCTTCTTGACTTCCGATGATGGACAATTTTTGCGTAGAATCAACGTCTGCCGTTCCACAAGTGAGCCTTGTTTAAGTTTTTTCAGGCAGCAAATTTTTGCACGTCGGTGCAAAAATTTTATATACATTGTAACAATTTAATTATAAGGAAGTTAATGGGAGGCCTAGCTTTAGAGCGATCTCCTGCCAACCTTTTAAAAAAAATTAAATAAGATGCTGCCAAGAAGTGTACTTAAACAAAGATAATAACTAGACTAACATGATAATGACTAAATTACAAAATATAAAACTAATACTTATGATTATTTGTCTAATTGTCAAGTAGGTTTCGATCAACTTTTTTGGTCTATAGTAAGCCACGCGTATGTTAAATTTGCATAGAAAGCAAGTTCATTGTTGCATAGCCATGGAACCTACGACCTCATGGATGAGAGTCACACGCTGAAGCCTCCATGCTTCCTATAGCATTTAATCAAAATCATTAAAACGTTTAGAATAAAAATACAATTGTAATAGCAGTTTCGTAAGTGGCTACAATAAGGCTTCGCTACATTAAGCTTCCGCTATGGCGCCGTTAGCGAGATAACGAGACCGTATACCCTCACCGCACATAATTTATACCGCCCGTGCTCGTTAAAAACTTATAAAGACGCACATTGTTAGTAGACCCAATATTCGCGGCCAGTATGGCCTGAATAACGAAGACCCAGTAATGACTATAAAAAAGAGAGACCGCCAGAACGAAAAGGTTTATACCAATATAAGAAAGTTGCTTTTTTAATGTAACAGGAGCTCCGTTGTCAGTTGGCAACGATTGGTTTTGTGCTTTTCTTGTCGGCATTATGGCTATTATTATCTTTTGAACTGAAAATTCTTTAGGCGCATAGTACAATTTTACGGATGAAACGTCACGAAAATTTGCAGCGTTTTTGTCAAAGGGAGATGTTGATTGAGAGAAAGAGATACCGAAAAAAAATAGAGATTTGGTTCGCTATTGGTAGGTTTAGTAGTTATGTACTTTGATGACAATTCTGTCACATAACGCCATGTGCAGTAAACGCAGATTTTTTATTTATTTATATTATTATTAGCACGTATGTATACAGTTTGTAATGAGTATGAATATATATATATATATATATATATATACTTGGATATATACAAATACTTGGAGTGATTATATTCTGGTACATGATCGCCTATTGGGGCTTGTACCGTAGTAATAATTAATTTACAAAGAAGTTTCACTTCTGACTTGTGTACTTTATACCCACGCACTTATTTATGAAGGGTTTACAAGGTTCTCTCAAGGTCTACAAGGTTTCAAACTCGCAGGAGGCTTATCTAATATTATGATCACATGGACACTTACATTGCCACAAGACCAATTGCGTGCCAGCCCTTTAAGAAAGAATATGCTCTTTTCTTGAAGGACTTCTTCTTCTCATTCGGTACGCTCTTGCCAGAGCGGTCGTGATCGCTATGTAGTAGAAGTAGAAGGCGCAGATGTGATGCGCTTCACGACGCTCCGCCACCGCTGCCTATTGGAGGTCATCCTGCTGCACTGAATCAGTGTTTCTCCTACGGCGGACTTAATCTGATCAGTCCAGCGTGTAGGTGACCTGCCGCGCGGTCTAGCGCCTTCCACCTTCCCCTGGACGACAAGGCGTTCTAAGGACTGATCGCTTCGACTTGAAGGACAGCACCACATAAAGAGTGTGCGCGACTAAAACTGCCTTGAAAAACGTTCAGTTGTGGAACGCACGTCGAGGTGATACGGGTGGATCTCACTACGATATATGCTTCTATGTGTGAAGATTTAGGGTAGAAAACATCGATAAACAACTGTGGTATCAAGGAAAGAAGTTGTGAGGAAATATTTGAAGAGGCGGGAAGACTTTGACTTTGTTTTTTCTTTGAAATATTAAGTATATATTGTCGTTTGGTTATCGTTCAATTTCAGGTTTTTTAATGTTTTGTGTATACCTAAATGTACTTGCTTACGTTTTCTGTTTCATATAATATGTTGTTTATCTATGTTATATCTAGGTATGCCAGTTCTTCTTACCCGCTCTACGCCCTTGACTTGCGAACTGGTTGTAAATGTATATTTACAGTTAATTTAATTTGTTTTTCTTGACGTTCATAAGTGTACATGTTTACCTATATGAATAAAGATATTTTTGATTTGATTTGATTTGATATGATATCTGTTTTGGCTATATATTGTCTAAATGTTTTATTTTACAATGTGTTACTTGTAAGATTAATATAAATATACTTTGAGCCAATTATGGTGCTATTAAAGCATATTGTTATTACATAACATGCGTCAATGATTTTAGGTGTAAAAAATATAAAAAAAAATCAGTGGCGCTACAACCTCTTTAGGTCTTGGCCTCAGATTTTTTGAATCTGTTTCATGATTATTTCTTAACTCAAATAGGCAAGTAGGTCAGATCTCCAGTGCCTGACACACGTCGTTGACTTTTTGGGTCTAAGATATGTCGGTTTCCTCACGATGTTTTCCTTCACCGTTCGAGCAAATGTTAAATGCGCACATAGAAAGAAAGTCCATTGGTGCACAGCCGGGGATCGAACCTACGACCTCAGGTATGAGAGTCGCACGCCGAACCACTAGGCCAACACTGCTCAATAGTAAAAAATATAGTTTCATATAAAGCAAAAATATTTCTGTGAAACGCAGTAATATGAAGAACAAAAACGACTTTACAATGATTGAAGCTTCTCAAAGCTTAATAACCTTTACATTTTCTAAAGCTTATAAAGAACGTAATGGAAAAGCCGTGTGCCTGATCCAATCTGCCTCGAAGCTTTTAGGCCGAATGGGCTGCAATCTACACTTAGTACACACGAACAACTGACCCGCACGAATCTATTCATGTACATGGTCAACTATGTCTTTACGTTGTAATTAACTGTCAATTTTAACAGATTTAGTGCTCTTTTCTGGGATCCTAGTGGAGCGGAGTCATAGTAGTGGTGTCGTCGACTCGGATTCGTGCAAGCATCCATTTTTTTAAAACAATGCCATCCGTAGCTCTCGGATCCGAGTATTCGGCATCGGAAGTGTTGTATCGGATCCGAAAAATGTTTTACTTCGTCAAAATTCGCCATTGGTTTAAGTATTCGATGTGTTAAGGAATTTCAAAGGTATAACATAACATTTATTACTAACGAAACAGACACACAGAAACACACAAGAATTAGGTGTAATGTGTGCGCGTTGTTGTCGTAACTGGCCGTGGCTCAGCATTATGCTGTGGAGGAGACGTGTTCCTCAGCGCTGGTCATTCTGCCAGAGACTGCAACAGGCAGTTGAATGGAGCTTCACAATTTTTGGACAAATATGGGCATTCAGCATCGAATCTATAAAGTATACTATACACTGCTTTATCCGGAAATGGTCAAAGTATGGTGCGTGCGGTTGTATCGGTCTCCTAAACAAGTCATAGAATAGAAGGAGCTTGTAGAAAGAGAGATAAAACAAATATGATCAACCGACACACAACACAGCCAAATTGGGTACAACTTAGTTCAATGTAATGAATAATTTTTGTTTGTTTGTTTCCTTTTGTTAAATTTGAACCTTGTTATGATTTTCGGTGTATCTGTTTGTATATATAATTTATGTTGGTTTTAGGATTAGGAAATAAATAAATGATAATATAGATTCGTGCACTTCATATCGGGACTGATTCAATTGTTTCACAAGACAACAATAGTATTTATTTAATTTTTTACTGAACTCTATCTGATACTTATTTCTGATTTTATTTACACGTGAATCCGGGTTGCAACACTAGCAAACTACGCTCTTTAGCTTTTTTACACCGTTCTCCATTAGAAGCCATGTTTATGTATTCATTATTTTAATGCGTCATTTGAAACTTGAAACGCATTTTCATTAGCGGAAATTAGTTGGAACTGCTTAACGAACAATGAGCAACTTCTATAGGCTCGCTTACGCTCAAACCCAATAACCTATCTCAATCCATTTTTGACCATCTGAGATAGACATCTTTATCCGAATATTGAAAAATGTGGGCAAATAACCAATCCACGGATTGTAATAGCCATCTGTCGATACAAGCTATCCATGGTAGGTCGGATTGGTGTATGTGGATAGATCTTTGTATCAAAATGACAGTTCAAATGTGCCAGTATCCTATCTTAAGATTTAACTTACACGAGTTTTTAAAATAATTTAATAGCTATTTGATGTGTTTTAAAGATAGACATGTGTATTATAATATTATTTTTACGGTTTTATATTTACTTTGTTGAGTGTAAAGAGCAAAGAGATTGCATTCTATCCGTCGCCAAAAATGGACTGTCTTCCTAGGGTTTGGTTATTGGGGTACAAATAGGAGATCGATCGACTGTCACGGTCTGATGATTGAAAAAAAATCTGAGATTGTGGATTGATTATTGGGTTCGGGCGTTAGTGGATAGTCCTGTCTAGATTTAAAGACTATATTTCTAAAAAAATACAAAAATGACACTTATAAGAGAAATATAAATAATTATGATAAACTTTACATTGTATTCGTTTCTAAAATATCACGATCAAACGATAGTATAGCTAGTCAATATAGAAATAACATATGAATAAAAATTAGTTATAAGAAATGAAATTAAAAGTCATTTTGACTAACATATTTACTTAGCTTCGATCTCTCTATCACTTCTATCACCTCGTTGTCCGCCGTTTAATGCCAGGGGTTTGAGGCTCTCTTGTCTCACCACGAAGAATGGTCACTTCCCTGCCTATCGAACTATTTCCGAACAAATTCCACTTAGGGTATTTTAAGTTAAATTGAAGACAGATGTAATTATTTATGAGGTATACAATTTTTGATGCTTTTTTGTATTTTGGCAAAGGGGCAGGAGGCATGCCTAATGTTGAGTGATAGCACCCGAGGTAAGTATCTGCCATCCATGGAATCTCTCAATGCTCAGGGCTAGCGAGTGCGTTGCCGGCCTTTTATGAATTGTATAATTACTTATCAATCATGATTTGAGCCCTTTCAGGCACCAAGGTTAAGATGGACTAAGCCTATAACTGGTAATCAGTATTATTTGTTATTGTATCATGACAAGGGCAGCGAAAGAGTGTTTTGTCTGCCAAATGAATAAAAATACACTCCCACATTTCGAACCTACTTTAATTCAGTTTCATAAGAATCTTTTATAGTTAAAGGTCTTACAAAACTGAGTAGGACTTTTTTAAATAATGTATAAACACGTTTATTTTAATTTGAAAAGTATTTTGCGACTATGAATTATCAGTGTTGACAACAATGAATTTTATTATTTATTCACACGTCGTTGCAAAGAAACACAAATAAAACAATAAATAAAATTACAAGGGATGCAAATAACAAAATTATGTATAAAACCTTATTCTAGACTCTAGAGAAAAAAAATTTAATATTAATAACTAACTAAAAACTTAAAGGCTTATCTTAAGGATTCATGAATACAAGAATAATAACATGATTGATCAGGATATGATAAGGTTAGGAAATGTTTAAATAGCAGATTTTAATGGCAAATTAGGAAAACGATTTAATCGGGAAATTTCTTAAGTATATTTCATTGTTAGAGCCTTAAGGTTCAAAGACAGAACAAAGTTCTATATACACAAATCAACAGCGATTCTCCATTTGTTAGACACGAGAATGTAATTATGGTCGGAGCTTCGCGGGGCTGGGGCCCACTGCAATGGGCGGACGTCATTCAAGTTCTATTCTACAACGTTTTCTACTTGACATTCATAATCAAAGCTAACAGCTTATACTATCAAAATTTATTTTAGTAGGTAATAAATTTTGACAGTTACAATTATATGACCAGCTACGCCTCAGAAGAGATCCTCCTTTGTGTGATAAGGATACTTACGGTTCATAATCTGGATATAATGGAGGGACTGGGTAAAAACCTGAGGCGGATGTCTCATTTTTGGGCGTACTCCAACTTGAGGAAGCGCCACGCTACCAATACAATATATAATAAATAGAATTTTTAATGACGTAGAGCTATTTGTTTGTACACTGGCTGAGTTGAGTTTATATATTATTAGTTATAAGATCAAGGTATATATTTTTGAAGTGAAATTTCGTTAGGGTAATTTTTTTATGGATGAAACGTCAGAAAGATCTTTAGATGTCTGCACATTACAGGTTAGCTGGTGCATCTGTGCCTTACATCATACACAAGAAAAATACATTACTGCACAGCTGAATTCGAACTCATGGTCGTCTCGTCTGTAAAATCGGTTCACTGACGATAGTTTATTTATTTTTATTTTATTTATTTATTGTATACAAAATCTTAAATAGAAGGAGTTGGTGTGGTGGAAACATAAACTGGACACAGTTTTTCTGTCCACCAGGACGTCGAAGTTACACGTGACAACAAAATAAGAAAATACTGTTGGAATGGTTGCATTTTTCAAAAGAAAATTTTAATTTTATTTCTTTGATAGATATTTTGCATGGATATAGAGAAGGAGGTAAATGGAAATCACAATTGAATTGATCAAGTTACATTTATTTGTTCGCATAAATACAATTAGGTATGTCAATTATTTAACGAACGAACGCTGCCGAAGGCGGAGGCTGACTATGCTTCTTTGTCGCTCGTTCCGCGCTCTCGCTTGCACTTCAAGCCTTAAATGAAACGCCTCAGAGCGAGGTAACGTCGCATGCGTCAAGAGTGAGGTAACGCCGTGCAGCCGGCTCTATCGAATTATAAGACGTCACGTCGAAACTGCATTAGTTGTTCCAAGATTTCAGCAATTTAGCCTTCAAACAGCGAGCTGTGTTGGTCTAACGGCTT
The DNA here is from genome assembly GCA_028984075.1 of Pieris mannii. NCBI lineage: Eukaryota > Metazoa > Arthropoda > Insecta > Lepidoptera > Pieridae > Pieris > Pieris mannii. The sequence continues at coordinate 6,775,897 of CM054797.1, forward strand.
CAGAGTGCGACTCTCATCCCTGTGCAACTATGTACTCGTACGGATGAAGGGAAAACCAGTGAACAGGAATCCTCAGATCCAAAAACGTCGGAGTCGTGTGTCAGGCATGAGGGCAGGTCACTAACTAACTAATTAAAATTTGTAGTATGGAGAGTATTTAGACCAGTATTTCCCAACGTGGCACCCACGCCCCATAGGGGGCAATTCGATTTTTTTTTTAAATTTGTAATTTCAGTTCTTCATTATATGTTTTAAAATCATCCTTACTGTGTTTGTTTAACAATTTCTAAGTAATTTCTTCCTAAAACCTGTAATTGATGTATTTAAGTGAGCAATTCAAGATATGAAAAATTATGTATGTTACATTACCAACCAATACAAGGGTAGGATCACCCTAATATAAATTATAGGAAGGCTAAGGTGAGGCATGACACAAAATAGTTTAGGAAACACTCATTTAGAACATAAATAACTGTTCTTAATATTATTTTGATATTATGATATTATATATGATATTTTGTTTTTTTTTACATGTCTTTAATAAGAAACAATCATCGAACAAATTAGCCTAACATAAGACTAATAAGTAATTGAAGTCTAACTTTTTTTTTATTTTTTATTTATTCAATACATGTGATAAAAAAAAATACATGAGGGTACATGCAAATAACCATGCGCTGAAACCAGCAGATTTAAGTGCGGCATGGTGTGGTCGCTGCTACTCGACTGTTTGATTACATAATTAATTTAACACTTACATAGTATCTTATTTTATAGCATAAAGTACAGTCATACGCCAACATTTCTAGATACAAACAAAGTGCCGGAAATATGTCTATACAACTTTAATGATAATATTATTACGTTCATTTTGTTACACAATATCAAGTCAGTCTTAATGAATTTTAATGGATCCTTGAAATGATATAGTTGTTACTAATTTACTAAGTTGGATCTTTATCATATGTAAGTGTCCAATAATACTACTATAGTCTCTATTAAAGGGAAGACACTCTGTTCTTGAGTTCTATTTTATCACGACTGTTTAGCACTTAATATTTACGTACACTAACACTAATTCACTAGTTCAAATGGTTTTGTATTTTTCAGTCTACTTACTAGATCCGTGGTGTCAAGGAGTTGAATAGCCTCGACATTCATCTGATGGTGGAGCCTATGTTCGTGAGCTCAGTTCTTTTTATTCATCTGCTGTGGTCTCTGGCAGAATGACCAGCGCTGTGGAACATTCTGCTCCTCAGCATAATGCTGAGCCAGGGACAATTACAGACACAGCACACACGTACTACACATTTAAAACGAGCCGAGTGGGAAAAGGGATTTTTTTTGAATTGTGTTTGATATATCCGTTTATATTTTTTTCTTTGATTAGTGTTGTTTTGTGTGTGTGTTTCTTTGTAATAAATGTTATGTATGTCTGTCAATGTGGCAAAAATAGCGACTTTTTTGAAAATAAACTAGGTACATATTTATTATAAGTTTCGGTATAAAACGAAAAAAAAAACAAAAAAAAAAAACGATTTCGATTAAACACGAGCCATAATAAAATTAGTGTATTCGTGCAAGACTATAATAAGGCTGCAAACTGTGTAGCGTGCAGTGTTGGAGCATTGCCGTGACATGGGTTAAACTTAATTAATAAACTTGCAGTCTCTAGCTTTATTAAAAAACACTCATTAAAGCGGAGAAAAAGTAGGTAAGTTGCCGGCGGGGACAGCGCCGCTAATTGCGCCGCCTTTATTGCTTAAATAAAGTTTTAGTGGGGGAACACAAGTTTTAATTAAAAATGTGAGAATAGTTTTTAATAAAGGACCGGCTTGGAGCGTATATTGCGAAACTTTAAGCGATACGCTTAGCTTACAGGAAGTCCGGTGATATTGCTCCAATGCAATGTTACCTTTAGATTCATTATTTCTTGATGTAAACTTCTACACATCAAACATTTTTTGAATTCTTTATATTAATATTAAGCCTATTGAAGTTATAATTATATCTTAAAAAATCAAATTAAATTAAGGAAGATCGTTCAGTTTTTAATAAGATATTGTTTCAAATTGTAAATTCGTTATTTCTTGATGTAAACGTTATACATTAAACATTCTTTTAATACTGTATATAAATATTTAGCTTTACATTAAGTTATATCCGGGTCTTATAACTAATCGTTATTGCTACGAGACGTAAATAATGAAAGTAAATTCAGAAAGATCGTTCTGTTGTTAATATGATATTGCGTTCAATTCTACATTCGGTATTTCTTGATGTAAACTTAGTTACACATTTAGCATTCTTTTAAAACTGTATAAAAATATTAAGCCTATACTAAATACATTGAAATAGGATGGCGATATAGATTTCGCGAATTTTGTAAACATTTTTGACATTCATAAGCATGCCCTAAGACGTATCGAAACTGAATAAACGAATTTTGATTTTGATATTTTTTTTATAGAACAGGGGGCAAACGGGCAGGAGGCTCACCTGATACCGCCACCCATAGACACTCTCAATGCTAGAGGGCTCGCGAGTGCGTTTGATTTTTTTTTTGACGTTATAACTTATAACTAATCGTAATTGCTACGAGACGTAAAATAAAAAAAGCCCGTTTTGATGTCCAATAATTACAAAAGTAGACCTTAGATTTGATATACATTTTCTTGTTATCCTTATATCATAGCTTCCTTCAGTACCTTCGATTGGAACCATCATCTCTGTCCATGGTTTTATTTATTTATTAAGTTATCTTACAGCTAACATTAAAATTATAAAACAAAACACTAAGATAATATACAAAGTAAAAACAGATTACATACATAAACAATATATATATGAAGTAAGTACATTAATATACAAAAAGAAAACTGAAATTGTACAATTAATACTTAATATTTCATAGAAATTACTAGATTGTTACTGTTAAATTAAGTCAAAGTCTTCCCGTCTCTTCAAATATGTCCACATATCCTCTTTGGTGAGGTGGAAGATATCAACATTCTCATAAGTGACATAATTAGATAAAACCGAAACATTGGAGAATTATGCAGGTAATTTGTGTGCGAGGCACATGAAAATAGGGGCTCATCGCTCATCAGTATCTCCATTAGCTTTTTTAACGATTCTATTGTTATTATTTATCTTCTCTTCACCTTATTGGGGCGCGTCTTCTTCTTCTCCTTTGTCCTTTCAGGTAGTCTTTCAAGCCATGTTATTTGTGCAACATGTTCCGCTCACCGCTACTTCAGTTTTAGGTCGTAAAAAAGTCAAGAGACGTAAAAATTAAAAGAAAATACACAAATCTAAATGAGGTCTTTATTTGTTAACAAGTTAACAAACAGTTATTATGTTGAATAACAACTTGATTGCCTTTAAGTAAATTACTGTACGTATTTGGTAAGAGCAGAGATTGGACATATTATTTATATTTTGCCGCGAATTTTTTTCACTTATTTTTATTTCCAAAAATACTTCTGTATATCGCACGACGTAAACGTAAGCTTTTAACGATGAAATTTATTACTAGTAGTTATTGTCTGTGGTAGATTTTATAGATAAACTATTTAATTGTCTTTGGTAATACAGAACACAATTGCGTTCCGTTGCAATTACATCTAAACTCACTCAGTTCAGGAGGCCCTGGCTAGTTTTACTTGTCTGTGGTAACAAAAATGAATCATTTTTACGAGATGCGTCAATAAATTGACAAATAGCGTGGGCAAGAGGAGGAACTAATAATGTATTTGATTTACGTCCCTTGTTATTACGACTCATGTGAAATGTAATTTCGGCGTGTTACGCACACAAGAAGTGAACAAGTGTGCAGTAAGTTTAATAAAGGAGGGACGCGAAGTAAATCCTTCAATTTCGCCGGCACACAGCGGCAAATTCTCGTTAACCGTAGCAATAAGTTAAACTGGCGCGGGCCGGCACAGACCCACTATGAGCGGGCCGCGGTCCCGTGTTATAATATAAAATTCCTTTTAAATAAACTTCTTTATCGGAACGAGAATTACATTATTATAACTTGACGTTATTTGGTTAGCTAGAGAAGATTGATATAGGTGAATTTATAAATTTACGTAAGAGATTACGAACATTTTTTGTCAGTTAGGTGAGTTAAAAATAAAATCTGTTAATATGGAACATAAAATACAGGTATCACTTTTTCCACGTCATTTAATTTGAATCTGTAGGCATCCCTACTTATCGGCAAAGAAAACAGAGGTTGTAGGCCGAGAAATAAAGCTGGCGTAAAAACTCTCGGTACTCTTTTAAAATAGCAAATCATCAAACAAAATTATTTTAAATTATATAACGCAAATTAATTAGAAGTAGCCTGTCTAGCACTTTTATCAATAAGATAATCGTTAATCGATGTTCCGAGTATTAACATTCTATTCTAGTAAACTTATCACTATTTTTGTATACACACATAATATTTTGATAAATATATTGCGAGGGAAATGTAAGTATATTAATTTCCTTGAATTTATCTCTCAGAGATTCCCTACATTGAAAATTATAGATTGCACGAATAGCCCTTTGCCGATGGCTGGCCATGTGTCATACTCGTGAACGGGTGCTGCTTATGGTGACTGGTCGTACTTGAATTCTTGTATGCGGTGATATTAGTTGTTTATACTACGTATTTGCGTGTTGTTCTCACGAGTATGTAAGAGCGTGCTCCTATTTCACCATGCCTCCTGCTGATAGAAGACAAATCTTTGTTTTTAATTTATTTTAATTATTCTTTATTACACAAGATGTCATATGAAACATGGTGTAATGGTTGCAGCTCCTTACAAACATTAATTTAAAAAAAATGGTGATTAAAAAGAGTGGCGGAGAGTTTATTGCGCGTTCTTCTCTTCCGCTCTACGCCCTTGATTTGAGAACTGGCAGTAAATGTAAAATTAGAATCATTTAATGAAAATTTCTTTTTTTTGATGTTAATAAGTGTACATTGTGTTACCTATATGAATAAATGATTTTTGTTTGTTTGTTTGGAAATAGTTTTGACATCAGCAGCATGACCCCATAATAATAAGCCATAAGTTATTAAGCTGTGAAAGTAACTAAAATAAAAAAGTCTAGCTGTATCGACATCATAATAATTTAAGATCCGTTAAGAAACTGTAATGTTTACTCGTAAATGAATACACACAGTTTTAAGTTTTTTTTTATTTCAACTTTAATAAAACTAAATAATAATAAAGCCTTTATTGTTGTAAAAAGTTTTACACAGAGTAGTTTCGTGGGCCTAATATTAATTTACTAATGACTACTATCTAAAAAGCACATTTTGACTATTAACTAGTTTAACTAATATACTAACAGTTTTTATATATCAATAGATATTCGGCAAACGGTAGTTCGGTTACAACTTGTCTTCCGACAAAGGCCTCCTCTAAAGCTCTCCAGTCTTTCCTTATAAACTTACTTTGATTCAAATATTCCTATCGTTCGGTGTCACATGTCACACAATTTAAGCCTAACTAACTTTAAATAATAAGCCCTAATTACATAGTTGCTTTCGTTATATGCTTAACATGAAAGGCACACAATTGTCATAACGGTTTATAGTTAGACAGATAATATGTTAACTAATATATTGCCTTAAACTAGCTTACGCATAAACTCACTATAAAATTACATAATGCATGTAGAATAACCAATGCGATACAAAACAAAAGTATCAAATGTGACGATCGGCCAAGTTAAAATATTATCACAATTTATAACAAAAAAATATATATAGTAAACATTTAATAATTATATATTAACTTTATCATAGACTTGAGTGGGTTTTAATTAATTAATAAATATGCATTATTACTATTCGTAAAAGGATCTTCATCATTACTAAAATGGCTTTTCCAGAATACCATCAACCGTAAACTATAGACCTAATACAACACTCAATATTGATAAAGCTATTAAGTTTTACCAGCCTGGAACTAATAAGCGCAGACAATTTTAATCAAAAGATGCGCTTTACGCTATAAAATCTTAATTCAGCAATCTTCGCTTGATTTCGATGTAATAGCCGCAGAGCAATATCTTCGAACAAAGAATACATACGTACCCCAGACTGCACTCCCAATTAGATGTTCGATGAAACTGTAATCAGACGATGGTCGGATCCGGGACGTAATTAAACGCAGGCGAAGAGTGATTTATTAATAGAAAAGCTAGAGCCATAATGAAATACTGAGCGGACAATGGTGAGGGCGGCCCGCCCGTGGAAATTAAATTCTTAACGATGCACCCTGAACATTCTGACGTTTGGACGTCTTGTTTCTTGATACTTTGGTTAGTTTACCACGAAGGAGGTCGATAATTTTCGAAGTGAAACGCAATAATAATAATATTAGCGTCACGAAGATGTGCAGCGTTTTTGTTGAAGAAAAGGGAGAGAGCGATTGAGACCGATTGAGATAGAGTAAGATAAGGCGAATGTAGGATAAAACGCATCGCGCACACTGCCATGAAGCGAGAGGTCAGAGCTATAGTGAGAAAGATTGAGAGAGAGAGAGAGAGAGTACGGAAAATCGAGAAAAAATACACATTATCGGTTCTGTCGCATAACGTCTTGTGCAGTAAATGCAGATTTTTTTATTATTATTAGCACGTATACAGTGTATAAACAGTGTGAATATAGATTTACAAAAACATGGAGTGATCATATACTGGGTACATGATCATCTATTGGGATTTTACCTTGGTAATATGTAATTTACAAAGAAGTTTCACTTCTGAGATGTTTACTTTGTACGCACGCACTTTTTTAATATAATTTCCTCCTATAAAACATCTATTATTTGTTTATTCTGTTTAAATAGAGCCAAGATAGCGTCTCACCAGTCTCTATGACTATGCCAGTGTTGCCAGTCATGTAAACAAGTCTAGCTTTTTTACATGTTAATTATCGTTATTAAATTACACAAATACAAACGTGATGTGTGAATTAAACTCTAAAATTGTATTTAACTTATCTTTTTTAAACCTAAACTAAACTGTACTATGTAATCTAAGATTACTATACAAATATATTTGTCAATGATTAGCGCAAACCTAATGTTAGCATCGCACACTTGAAGCCAAAATCAGCCGTTTAGTATATTCCCACACTCATAAATTGTCATAATATAACTTTCTCGCTTCCGATAATGTCTTATGGCCAAATAGGACCGCTACGATATTCTTTATAGGTAATATAAGTATAATTTAGATGTAAGAATAATTATTGTTATTTATAAGCTCGTGTTTTAAACGATTAAAAACAGTTGACTTCCAGCTTCAAACAAAGAGTTTCATTTCTGGAAAAGCGAACATTCTCTATGCAAAACTTTACATATGTTGCAATAGCTACGAAATAGTTAGACTAAATAAATCATATTAAGGTGAAACGAAGTTCGTGGGGTTGCTAGTAAAAAAATAAGGCGCTACCATACCCTTGGTCTTGGTCACAGATATACATATGTTAAAAATAGAGAATCTAACTATATTAACATTTTTATTATTTTTTATAGTATATAATAATTTAAAACAGGATGTGTCAGGCACCTAAGAATCCTTCAAGGAAAGAGCGCACCAATTCTTAAAAGGCCAGCAACACACTCGGCATTCTGGCCCTCTGGCATTGATGGTGTCCATGGTTCATGTCTATATCACTTAACATCAGTTCTATAAAAAAACCTACTTGTCTATCACGAAACAAATATGTCAATGTCACATGTATTTTTTAAGGTTAGTTATTGTTTTTTTTATTATATGTATTATCATATGTTAGCTGTAACGTTATATACGTTAATTATATTCTTAAACAATACCGTTACAATATCGAAATAAAGGCAGACGTTTCATAGATTAATTACAAAAGCACATTATAGGCACTTGAAAGGCATTGTTAGTGTACTTTTCAAATTAAAGCATTAAAGTGTTTCGACCCCGTCATTATATTAGAGTGTTGTTCCATTCCACCCTTCGCCCGCCCGGCCCACTCCACTACGCTACTCCGAGCCAGTGCTTCCAGATTCCCTGTTATATCAGTAGGTTTACTGATTTTAACTGTCGTTTTAAATTGCTACACATTTTTTGTATTTTTTTTAATGATGCTAACTGCTATATTCATAAATTTTATTTCCAAACCTTAATTGTGAGTAAAGAAGTTTCAGTGATTTTGATAAAATACATGACATTTGGTAAAATACACTTTAACATTTAATGAATAATGATTTGCTTGTCAGGTTTTGGTTTGTCCACTGTAAGACATAACATTTAGTTTTATATAATAAATAACTGTAAATAATCGGTGCAAGCAAAATAATTATTTGTTAATATGTTATTTTGTTTTAAGTTGTAGCAGAAGTAATAATTACATAACCGTTTTGTAGCCTGGCCATGTTACATATTATTAGAATCCACTTAATACTGTAAATACTTATTATCATTTGAAGTGTTTACTCAGAAAAACTAACATTTTGTGTAACCATAGCTTTATTAAGCAGCTTATATTGCTTTGTTTTTTTCTACAAAATATATATTTACAGCTGTCTTAACTTTGTTGGTAAATGTTGTTAGAAAAACACAAATCATAGTGTATTAATAATATATAGTATACAGAAAACGATATATATAAGGTAAAATTGGTTTAAAATATAACAGAAAACAAAACAAAATAACGAATTTGTTGTTACAAGTTTTCGTAACTTTGTTATATACGTTCGTCGTGACAATTTTTTTTTTTTTTTTTTTTTTATATAATAGGGGGCAAACGGGCAGGAGGCTCACCTGATGTTAAGTGATACCGCCGCCCATGGACACTCTCGATGCTAGAGGGCTCGCGAGTGCGTTGCCGGCCTTTTAAGAATTTGTACGCTCTTTTCTTGAATTGACAATGTTACGTATGATTTAAAAAACTTCTGTTTTTTTAAAAACTACAGTAATTTTAATCAGTAGCGCTGCTTCACTATTTCGCCTGCATTCGCTTAATCGCGGATTGCCTTCGCGTTGAGCGTTCTCGGCTCATTCCGTTCCGAGTTGTCGTGGTGTGAGGACGTTATCTGTGTACGTTCTGATACGAAAACTTTCCTCGAGTGTACGGTGTAAACATTAATGTATTTCATATTTAAGCTTATTCGCGTGTCAATTTAACTCGACAGTGTAAATTCCGTGATTGTGTGTTGGACTCTATTGGATTTTATAACCCTTGTGTTTACACGAAGGAAAAACTAAATAAGGTAAGAATATTGTATTTGCAGCGTTAGACAAACCGTTTTTGTTTACAGTTTGACACATTTGACACAAAGCTTAGCGTTTCTTTGTTTTTTTTAAGTGATAGCGATTATTTTTGCTTTTTAGTGCAATCTGATCTTTAAAATGTATTTTGCTGCTCTACACTGTTTTTATAATTTAAATATTTTTATTAATTTGTAATGTTAATAATTGATAGTTTAGTTGCTCCGTTTTCAAGATATAACTTTGATAACAATTTCTAAAATAGACAATTCTGAGCGCGGTAAGTAGCTCAAAGACAATTTAATTGAAACCAACGTGCGGATTATTATCGTTATTAATTATTTACGTAGTGTTTATTTTCGTCATATTTTTTTATATTAATAATTTGGTGAAGGTGGAAGATTCAAAGTTAATTAGTAAAATCATATAATATATTCACGGTATAACTACGATGTTTGATAGTATTTGGAAGATTCGAGCGCGAACTGTGACTCTTGTATGTGAAAAACCATAGATTTTACATAAGTAACACAGACATAGTTATATGCAACATAGGTTTATAGCTCTAAATTTTGACTATGAATAGTGAACAATTGTAATATTATAATTCAGCGTAATAGTTATTTCTAATTAATGTCAAATGTATACGTATTTATAAAAGTTTGCCAACCTCCGGTTAACATAAACTCGAAGTTAAAAATAATATATGTATAAACTAACGAAAATTGCTTTAAAATATTCTTGTTAGGTATTTCTCGCGGTTATTGACCAACGCGTCAACCTTTACACTCGTATGTAAACAATTCTAACTAATTTTACATCATAATTAATGCATTCGAAGTGAAATGTGTTTCTTGTAGTTAGTAATAGTGATACATATGCGGGTAAAACCGGGGGAGATAGTGTATATCATATTTCTAATTAGTTGACGCTGTTATGATAATTAGAAAAATATAGATAACACGTTTATCGTATTAAATATCGCATATTTAATAATTATTTATCATTGGAACCGAAATATTGCGTAACTAATTAAATATAAATTAAGTATTTGTTTTTATTTTAGCGGCTTCAGCAAGTTATCAAGTTATCATACTTGGAAGTAGGTGAAAAGTTGTTTTTTCAAGAGCATTTCACTCACTCGTACGTAGAAAAATATCTTAGGATACCGGCGTTAGAGCCATATGCCGGAGACTTGCATGCCTATTAGAAAAACAAATGGTCACGAAACAAGTATAATAATCTGAGGCCTAGACGTAAAAGTTTTAAAAGTAGAAATGACATTTCCGTGATTAGTTTCCTTATATTTACCTAAAATAATTTAAAAAAAAATTAAGTCGATAGACAATAGAACAAGAAAATTCTTACACTTGACAGGACTTTTTTTAATAGTCTGTGTTGTTTGTTTTCTTTAATTGTCAAAACAAAAATGTACCTCGTATTTTAGTCTGTGCAACATTTTTGCTCGTTTTCCTTGTCTCCCCTTCCGAGCCTTAGGGAACCAGGTGTAATTAACTTAATCAACTGAGCTCCAGATATAATAGAAAGTACTATACAATAGAGGTAATTACAAGATCCAATTTTGAATTGCCAACTTTGCTGTTAGTTTGAAACAAAAGCTTAATTAATTAAGTCGAGAACAATTAAGTTCAGCGTAATATTCTCAGCAATTACGCGGATTCGATGTATTTTGTAGTCGGTAATTGCCGAGTCTCGAATCAGATTGTACCGACACTAATACAGCACACATTAATTAAATGTGAACGCAAACAACGATCTAATTGGAAAATGTTATAATTAATTTAGATACATTTAATAAATATTTATATTTTGTTCCATTCCCACATAATTCATTCGTAACAGTTACTAATAATATCATAGTGTACATAATTATGCGATGCCGATATTTTTACGATTTAAATATATTTGTCGCAGCAAACTAGTTCAGTTAGCCGTTCAGTAAACAGCCTAACTTAACTAAACTGCACCGTTTAACTAGGGACTATGTATAATATATAGTCAAAGATAATTCAATTGACAAATCAAATCAAAATATCTTTCTTCATATAGGTAAACATGTACACTTATGAACGTCAAGAAAAACAAATTAAATTAACTGTAAATTTACATTTACAACCAGTTCGCAAGTCAAGGGCGTAGAGCGGGTAAGACCCTTGACGGGTGACACCTTGGCGTTGTCAAAATGTGGAGTCTCTATGTATCTTCTACCACATTTACCATGGACAGTTGAAAGGAGTTGTTCGGAATATTCTGCAGCTGAGTTTCATTATTGGACGTCGAGGCTGATTACAAACACTACCCGTATCGCCTAGTCGTTTCAGAAATAAGCGTTTTTAAGGCTGTTTTCGCCTTATGTGGAACCAGCTGCCCACTAAAGTATTTCCGAAACAATATGATTTTAACTTTTAAGAAAATAGCGCGCTAATTTTTTAAAGGCCGGCAACGCATTTGCGAGCGAAGACAATGAGAGTGTCCATGGGCGGCGTTATAGCTTAACATCAGATGAGCTTCCTTCCAATTTGCTATTATATAAAATACGGGATTTTATAAGTAGCGGACGGTCTTATGTTGAAAAATCGAGATACGACTCTTGACTATGACTGATTGGTGGATTGCTTTGACCAATCACAAATAGTCGATACGTCTTAACGTTTGGCATATAACAAACGTTTTAAACGTTAAAATTATTTGTCCTTATTAAATAATAAATAACAATAATTGCAACAATTTAGCTACTATCTGTATATTTTCATCGCAGACTAAACATAATTAAACAGAGATTTATTTAGTTTTTTTATTTAGAAATTTTATTGTTTATTTAGAAAAGCTTTAACCTTTCATTGTTAATTAATATATATATATATATATATATATATATAACCCTTGGACTTCGATAGAAAGAGCCCTTCGGGAGTTGTGTGCTGCGATGGGCTACTCGATTGTGAGGAAGTTGCAATAATCTAAAGAAAACACTTTTTTAACGGATTGAAGCTATGTATTATTATAAATTTATATTTTACATAATTAAAAAAAATCCCGACGTTCACAGCGTGCGTGGTCACGGTGACTGAAGACAAAATCTGTTGAACGTCAAAGAGTATTCACAGCTGTAGAAAAATTATATTATCTGTATTTTTTTCCCCGGAGTTGTTATCGACTAAAAGATGAAGCGTTTTCGCAGAAATGACTCTCGGTGTCCTCTATTGCAAGGATCTGCTTAGCGCTGCGACATCTTGAGTTCTCTCGTCATTTTCACACGTGTATATCCTTTTATAACATATTTTCATAAGTTGATTGTCCTCATTTAACATGTGTGATGTTTGAGGGCATAAATAAAATAGATCTGATATTTTGACGTGACTTAATTATAATTGACTTAATATAATAATACTTGTATAACCATAACTAAAAAAATTCTTTCACCATTAAAATCCTACATAATCTCTGACGAACTTCATTATAAAATAATTATTATGTACAGAGTCGTAAGGGAGATTCCATAGATAGAACAAAAATAATTTTAAAATTAGAACGACGAGTTCCACAGATTCACGGCTAATTTAAATCTGTTGTAATCTGTGGAACTATGAATATTATATTGTCGGTGTGTAAGTTATAAATCAGAGGCGCGATGTCAGTGGGATGGCGCATGTAACGAGACGCTATTCCGATGATACCCTCCCAATTAACGCTGTGCCTAACAGGGCACAATTTGTTAATATATATATTTTTATATTTAGAACAACAGATAGTAATGGTTTAAAAAAGAAAACGTATGTTTTTTAAGCATGTATTACCATTAAAGAGTTAATTTAGTTAATGAATGACAAAATGGCAAGTTAGACGACGAAGTTTTAATTTTTAATTTTGTTAAAAATATTACCAGGCTTGACAAGTTTGTAATGTAAAATATTCCAAGACATTCGGGCAGCAGTGTTGGCCTAGTGGCTTCAGCGTGCGACTCATCCTTGAGATTGTAGGTTCGATTCCCGGCTGTGCACCAATAGACTTTCATTATATGTGCGCATTTAAAATTCTCTCGAACGGTGTTTGTCAGGCACAGGACGTTGATCACCTACTTGTCTATTAGATTGACAGATGATAATGACAGATACAGTAATCTGAGGCCCAGAATAAAAAGTTTTTGGTTGTAACATTATGTTCTGGGTGACCAGAATTCCTAATGTGACCAGTGTCTGTAAGATACTGCAACAATAATAGCTAAGAATCGTAGTACAATTAAAATTAAGTGTTTATTACCACTTTACACGAAATATATTAATTATACTAATTACTAGAGTTTACAGAAGGTTTCAGTTTCCTGGGCGGGCGTGCAATTTGCCGCCCACGCGACGACAGTCAGCCCTCGGACATATCCTCTCTGCGCTTGTTACGGCCTTCGTTACGAACTGTTTGTTCTATGTTAAAATGTGTTTATTTGCTCGTATGCTCCCGGCTAAAAAATATATGAAAAGACCCTTTAAGACTTTTAATGATTTCCCGGCAAAGGGAAATTGGGTTAGTTATTTTCCCCGGGGTTGCCCCTCGTTAAGTTTTAATGGGGTAGCTAGCTACGACGTAATCAAACGTGCTTATTTAACTTAACGACATTTACAGGTTTACTTTGTTGTCAATAGAGAACTGGTATAGTTACGTCTTTGTCTTCGCTAACTAGACGCTTCATTAAAAGACGAAGAAAGAACTCGCCCGAGGATTTATATGGCAATATTAATTGTTATGAGAATTTAGAACTAACACCGCTTAAGGAATATGTGAATAAGTAACGAGCAAGTAACGAGTTAGACGGCGAGGCTTCCGGCGAAGGCAGTGCCGGCTCCCCGTATAGGCAGAACGCCTAATTAATCTCCAGTAAAATGTCGACGCCGGCCGCGTGTTTTTGCCAGGAACTCGGCTCATTAGAGCGACGAGGCATGTTGATTACATTCTGTTTCGCTTATTAGCAAACTCTCATTAGAGCACTATTGTTGTAATTAAACTAGCGTAGCGTATCGACGCGAAATCTCGCTTTGTTTTTTTTCAAATTGCGTGTATTTAATTGAGTACGATGCGTAAGTGTTCTTGTGGCTGACGTCCGTTGTTACGCAAGGAATGTGAAGAGGTTTACACAATTACGCGCAGGTGTGTTTTGTCAAAGCATGACGTTATGGGTGTAGCTTTAATTGGGGAAGCGAGAGTATCCTCCCGTGCCTCCCTAACACTTCTAATTGGCTCGACAACACTAACTGGAGAGCTTTTCTCTAAATTGTTTACTCATCGTCATTAGTTATAATAGGGATCCAATTCTCGGCGACACCTGCTCGGAGCCGCATTCGTGAAACTGCACAAGTTATACCCTATTGCAGTTAAATGTTTAAAGAACTTTATTTCTCATTACAAAAAAAATATTTTATTTACTTGAGAAACTTAATATTAATATGTGTATACGAGCGAGATACATGTCGCCATTAGTCGTCTTAATTTTAGTCAACTGTGTTCATTCTAACAGTTACTTAATAGAATATATCAGTTATAACGACATCGAAGGACTCCCACATATGTCGTCGTAAAAACCGATAGTCGTAACAGCCGATGACCTAATACAATAGAATTCAGCCGGGATACGACGTGTTAAACGGTTTTGACTGTAATAATATATAATATAATAGCTTTTCAGATACTTTTACACATAAACATTTATATTCCTAGCTTAACCCCTTTTGGCTGCTGTGTGTTTTTTGGCAAATTTTCCAAATCTCAACATTCTTGTCTGCACTTTGTTTCCTTAGTTTGGTCTATCCACCTTCTAAGTTGTCTCTCTCTTTTTCGTTTATTGCTCTTAAAGCGACAGATTAGAACCTTCTTGCTCCATTTCTTTTTTTGACAGTTACTTACGGCATATTAAATGCAGTAGTTCCATGGACGATTAGTAATGGACGTAATGATGTGTCATCTATATAAAAAACGCAAAGCTTGAAGATGTCTAGTCCAATTGGAGTATTTTTAATATTTCCTTGAACTCTGAGAACCATTACATTTGACAAGCATTATAAAATGTTCCATGTGTTGGTATGTAGCTAATAATCTAGGATAAGTAAAAAATCATTATAGCGAAACTAAGTTAGCGTTTGGCAATATGGCAATATTTGATGTAACGATCAATTATTCAAATGAATTCGACATGTTTCTTCCACAACTCGGCATTAATCAAGGCAGTTTTTGCCACGCACCACCGTTATGTGGAACCAGGTGCCCATTGAATTTTCGAACCAATTCGACTTAGAGCCCTTCAAGAAAAGAGCCAATTCATAAAAGGCCGGCAACGCACTCGCGAGCCCTCTGGCATTGAGTGTCCATGGGCGGCGGTATCACTTACAATCAGGTGAGCTTCCTGCCCGTTTGCCCCCTGTTCTATATAAAAATAAATCTTTTGAATACACCTTTCACATACATTATTAAAGGTTTAATATATTTTTCTTATACTATCAAGTTTCTATGTCGTCTTGATACGTTTGACAAAACTTCAAGGTTTCACTGTGTTAAGTTTCAGTTTTAATACAATTTTGTATTGAATTTTGATTAATTTTTTCACCGTTACTAAAATTATAATTATTAATATAGAAAATTTTATAAATTTTAAAATTTTGGTCTCCATGGCTGTGTACCTTAATGCTGCAATCGCAGTTTTCGTTGAAGGAAGCACAGCATTTATCTTTACTCGAACGGAAGAGATCACACGTAGGTAGGGGCTATGTATTCCTAAATATGACTTGTTTTTATTTGTAATGTAACGAAAGTCGTCCATGCGTCGGGTTGTCTCTCTCCCTAAAATATGGCGAGGGGGCCGATGGTTGGGCATGCGTCATACTCGTGAACGGGTGCTACTTGTAGTGACTGATCTTACTTGAATTCGTGTATGCGGTGATATTAGTTGTTTATACTACGTATTTGCGTGTTGTTCTCACGAGAATGTAAGTGCGTGCTCCTATTTCACCATGCCTCCTGATAGAGGACAAATCTTTGTTTTTAATTTATTTTATTATTCTTGATTAGTCAAGATATCATATGGAACATGGTGTAAAAAAACTTGGCAGTTAAAAGGAGTGTCTGAAAGTTTATTTCTTCTCTTCCGTTCTACGCCCTCGATTTGAGAACTGGTAGTAAATGTAAATTTACAATTAATTTTTTTTTAATAAATATATTTTTGTTTTGTTTATTTTAGTTTGAACTCCTTTTGAAGCAAGTAGTGGCGGAGTTAAATTGATCGGTACGCGTCAGCACTTCATAGAACGGATATGAGCGGCCGTTTAATTTCCTTTTATACATATAACGGAAAAGCAACTTATCAATATTCTTCAATATCATTCAATCAAGTATTCTACTATGATACTATGCGCCACACTACTAACTTCACCATTTAGTTTACACAAGTTTATATAGGACATTAGGATATCCAGATATTAAGTGGACAAGCCCATGGACACTATGGTTGGCTTTAGCCATACCAAAGAAAGGAAGGTAGTTCGATTTTTGAATTATCATTTTTTGTTACTACCCACAATTTAAATGTTTTTTATAAACAATTTTTTTGTACAAATTTAGCCCGCGTTTTTTATTTATGGCTCAAAGAATAATGACCACATTATATCTACTAGTTTTTTTAGTTATCATAGTAGTTTTGGCTCTATACAATCGACTTTAAGCGTCTAAGGCAAGCCAGTTTCCACACAATATTTTCCTGTACCGTTCTAGCCAATGTTAAATACTGACATAGAAAGCATCCCGGCTATTTACCAATAGTCTATTAGTAACCAGCTAGATCCTACCACCTCAGTGATAAGAGTCACACGCTGTCCACCAGACCTACACTGCTCGATATAAAATTATTTAAACCTACGATAAATCTTGCAAGATTGAATATGATACAAATCCACTGTCCACTACAAATGCAAAAGGTAATCTTATGTTTTGAGTGACAAATCCAATTTCATCCTCGGCTGCCCCCCTCCCCGGGCCGATCAGGCCTTATCCAAATTGAATCTTGAATAATAAAGAATCGGAGCGATTGGATTTTATTCCTTAAATTCAATTAGCGCGAGGGTCGTATGTGACTGCAGACGAGAGATAGCTAATCGTATTAAAAGGGTGAGTTTATGACTCTAATATAATAACGCCTATTTAAAGTTTAAGTGGTTCATTGCGTGTATGAGTTATTTAATTAAAATTAGGCTTACTCATATCTATTGTTTACTAGCGGACCCTACATGACGTTGTCCTGCATATATTTCAAGTGATTAGTATATTAAACAAAGTATGAGAATATTGAATGCAGCGCCATCTGTCGAACTGATTTGGGAATCTTAACTGTTCAGGGCGCCTCCAAAACCAAAAAAAACATTCAATGTAGATCAAATATTTGATTTAGTGTGAAGTATAGTTTATTAAATATTTTACATTTTTTTAAATAAATTATTTATTGTTATAAATTTTAACAAATTGTAGATATAGTAATTCTAATATACCTAATAACGAACCTTAAATTAAATAATTAAAATATATTATTAAATTTATGTAAAACTGTGACGATATGACCTGTGATATTTATAGCACGCATTCTGTCAATGTTGTGTCAAACGCCATAAGGTTCCATCAAGAAAGTTTAAATTGTATGGTGGTATTCTTAAAATTTCTAATCTTCGCACAATTTTTTAAACGTTTTTTATGCTTATTTAAATTTCTCTTGTGCGTGCGTACAAACTACACATGTCAGAAGTAAAACTTCTTTGTAAATTAATTATTACTAAGTTAAAAGCTCTAATAGAGATCATGATGATCATATTATTATCACTCCATGTTTTTGCATATATTCACACTGTATACGTATGATAATATAAATAAATTAATTCTGCGTTTACTGCACAAGATGTTATGCGACAGAATTGCCATTTTAACTTCTAATAGTAACTACTAAACGAAGTTATCAACATACAGCGTGTATTTTTTCTCTTTCTCCCTTTCTCACTCTCTCTCAGTCGATCTAAATCGCTCCCTACCTTTTCATCGACAAAAACGCTGCACATCTTCGTGACGTTCCGCAAAAAATAAACCCATCATGTGCCTTAAGAAGATTCACTTGAAATTGAAGAAATAAGTAATGTCAAATATAAAAAAGTAAATTAATTTTTGTAAATATCCTACAAACTGGTGTATTTTCCGAACCAGCTTTTGGGCATTGTGAGATTCCGTAGGTATCACTTAACAATAGATCAAAATAATTCTGGCGAGTTTAATGTCATTTAACAATTGGAAGAGCAGACATTTCTACTAGGCTATCGTGTAAAACCACAAAGCATAAATGTACATTTACAATTAATTTAATTTGTTTTTTTGACCTTCATAAGTGTATGTTTACCTATATGAATAAAGATATTTTTGAGTTTGAGTTTGAACCCTTTTAAAACTACAATAAAAAACTAAAAAATATCGTTATGCACTTAATTGAGCTGACGTCGTATCAATAATGGCCCTCAAATCCCCGTCATTATCAATTCAACCTATGCTATTAGTTTAAAAGTATTAATAAATTGGTAGATTATCGCTCCTGTGTTTGACATAACATCGAAATCTACTTTACGTAATGGAATTGATATAATGTACGCGATAAGACTGCAACTACATTTCCAGCTTATACGTTTAGGAATTAGACATTTAAAAGTTATTGCTTGGTGTTTATTACCTTCAGGTTATTAGAACAAACTATTTATTACGTGTTTAACATAGTGAACAAAAACTTCGATGAATTGAAAGGAACTTGTATTACGAAATCCTTCCCGTAATGTTTATATAATAATTGTGCTTTATTAATTTGTAGAAACTTTACAAAACATACATCTCATCTATGACATATAGGTATATGGTGGAAGATATTATTTACCCTTCTGTTTATTAAAATATCAAGTATCAAAGTTATAAATGTTAAGAGGCTTATCGCGTTTGCGTAAGCTAATGTATTCTACCTTAATGAACGAATTATCCGTAACGAATGCATAGCTAGGTTGTAGCAATTAAACTAAAGGGTGTTTCAACAAGAACTTTGTTTTCTAAAACAAAATAAAACAAAGAATTTAGAGGAAAATGAATGAAATTTTTATTGTATTACAAAGAGAAAAGTTTGGCAATTATGAATGAAAAATGATGTCTGGCAAATGTCCACCACGACCACGCTGACAGATGTTGATTCTTTCATCAAAATTTTTAATCACTTTTTGGCAAAATGGAGGGTCTATTTCGTTAATGACATCACGGATTTTGAGTTTTAAGGCTGCAATCGATTCGATTGGCTCCGTATAGACTCTGTCTTTAACATAGCCCCACAAAAAATAATCCAGTGGTGTTAAATCACACGATCTGGCTGGCCACTTAACAGCTGAATTTCACAGGCAACTACAATGTTATATATAATATCTCTAACCGTTTTCTATAAGGTGTACTACGGTGAGTGTTCTGAAGAATTGGGTTGATCCCTACTGCCTCGTTTCAGCATCGTACGAGCCGTATGAATTCTAAAATTCACCAACATCACCTTGATGGCTGAATTTAATTTGAATCTGTAGGCATCCCTACTTATCGGCAAAGAAGACAGGCTGAAAGAAAAAACTCTCGGTACGCTTTTAAAAAAGCAAATCATCAAACAATACTTATTTTAAAAGAAATATAACAAATTAATTATATATGAATTAGATATGAACAACAATACTTACGACTTTTAATCTCAATAACAAACATCATTTTAGTAATTATTTTAATATCCTTTTATTCTTAATAGAAAATTAAAACGAATTAATAAGTTTGATCCCTGTGGCAATGTACTTAAATGCTGGCAGCAGCGATGTATTGTGTGTTGAGAGGGGAAAGTATCAGCTGTGCTATCACTGGTACTATCTACCAAACGATTTAAATCTTTAATTAGCGTCTGTGCACTTAAACCCCACAGCCCAAACTCTACTCCATGGGAATCAAAATCATAGTCGGATGAAAGAATATATTTGAGTCAATGATTAAAAATTAAGATAATTATACCGTCCTGAGAGCAGTGTTTCTCTGTCTGCTTTAGCGTGCGACTATCTTCGATGAGGTTGTAGGTTCGATCCCCGGCTATGCACCAATGGACTTTTCTTTCCCCCTTAAACATTCGAGCTATGAAAAAACTTATTTAAAAGTCGACAGCGTGTGTCAGGCTGATAAGCTACTATTTATTTATTTAATTTTAAGTAATCTATATTACTTGATCGTGAAACAGATACAGAAATTTGAGACCTAGACTTATAAATATTATGCCTAGGATATTATTTACACGATCAAGGCTGCTTGGCTTGTTGGTACTAATAATATATGTTAACTAACGGTTTGGTTCCCAGGTTACATTTACACACATTGACTCCGCATGCTTTAATTAATGTTCAATTAATTCGTCATCTTTGCTCATTATAATAATAAATGCCATATGGTGAAGTCGTTATACACAAGTTGATTGGAATATATTAAATATTCAAATGAATAGTCAAAGCAATATTTATTTACTTCGCAATTATGCAGAAGGAATATATCTCATATATATATATATATATATATATATATATATATGTATATATTCTCGTGCCACAATGTTCGCTTCCATACTCCTCCGAAACGGTTCGACCGATTCTTATGATTTTTATGCATATGCAGTAGGTCTGAGAATCGGCTTCTATCTATATTTCAAACCCTTAAGTGATAAGGGGTTCCACAACAATTTTTTTAATTTTTTAGACAATTTTTTTGTTTTTATTTTTAATGATACAACATACAAATATACATACAACCCTTAAATTTGTTGTTTTGTAAAACAAAAAAAAATGGTGATTAAAAAGAGTGGCGGAGAGTTTATTGCCAGTTCTTCTTTTTCGATCTACACCCTTGATTTGAGAAATGGCAGTAAATGTAAAATTAGAAGCATTTAATGTATATTTCTTTTTTGACGTTCATAAGTGTACAACCTATATGAATAAATGATTTTTGACTTTGACTTCCACCCCTCTACGATCAACCCCTATTTTTGATTATATTGTTATTTTTATTGAACTAAAAAAAATATAAAAATAATATTCATGGCAAAATGACGTTTGCTGGGTTAGCTTGTAATATATATACAAAAAGGTTCAAATGTTTACGAAAGGACTAAATATTAAAAAAAAAAAAATACGAGGTAATAATTCGGTTTTGTTTTGTGATGGTGTGTGTGAGAGTAGTACGTAGGTTGTATTTATGTGCTCATGATTAATTATATTGGCTATTCTAAGTACTCCTTTTAAGAATATTCCGCGATAAGTCAATATATTTTTTAATAATTTGTTTTGCTTCTAGAAAGTTCTCCTGAATATCTTACTACGGTATTTCTTTCAAAAGCCAAATATATTTTTACACTTAAATAGTATCAATAATAACGCTATACCGCGGTTAAAATAAGTTATATATACAGTATTTTATTTAGTCCGAAGATTCTCCCAATAATAAACCAGTGGCATACAACCCGGAAGCTTGCATCCGTTTTTTCGATATTTTTTTTATAGACTAGTAGAAGATCAGCCATGTCATACTATATCTATTTATTAAGCCCTTCACATACAGGTTGTACTGAACATATAACGCCAAAAATGTTACATACATACACATCATTTATGCTAATACATATTTACACGCAAACTAGGCAAACAAAACCTTATTAAAACTTAAACCTAATTAAGAGCGTAATAAACAAAATTACTGTTAATAGAAAGATTTTTGTGAAATATATAATATTTAATTTAATTTTACTAATAAAATTGTATATGAATGTTGGTTTGAGACGTGAGAAGCTCCAATGGGTGAACCATTCGAATGAACGCACTGTCTCAGCGATGGCGATTGCACGCTTAAACCACCAGGTTACATTCTCTTAAGCTAAGAGTAATGATAAAAATTAAATACTGAGGAATTAATTTCTAACTAAGCAATTTTCTTCTAACCCTGAAGTTGATTTTTCGTGATTTGTGCACATCATTGGACATCGCGAGGAAGCCGGACAGAGGTTCAAATTATACTTGCAAGGTTCAGAAAAGGTGGCATTTGAGCACTTCATGTGTAACTTGCGGATGACAAGACAAATCGTTTTTTACGAAAAATGTGTGAGAATATTTTGTGAAAATCCAGTGCAAATAGTGTAATAATGTCGGGTTCTGTGAATCTGCGAGTATAGCCATTTGCAAAGCACTGGCGTGCGGCGCAACCTTAAAAGCAATATCCGGCAAAGCGCGCGGCGCCCGGAAATGAACCGGAAACAGTGGTGTATTAAGCCGCAGGTAGCAGCCCTTCAATTTATAAACGCTCCTAGCCACACTCTATCACAAGCACTGTTGCTGCTCCATCCCCCACCTGATATCCGGTGCAGTTAATTTGTAATCCACACCTATAGCTCTCAGATACTCCCAGAGCTGGTGCTGTCAAAACTTTTTCGTTGTTTTAAGGTGTCTTGGTCTTAATCAGTCAGCCGGTCAGCGGTTATCAGAGTCAAGCTCCATAGTAGAGAATCTTACGTTTAAGGTAAACATGACAATAGCTATAATTAAGATGATGAATTTTATGATAGTGAAATTAAAATGGTTATTAATATTATTTTGTAAAAAAAGGTCGCTGAAGTAAACATTGACAATCTATATACTAAAGAAGAAATTTGTATAATAATAATAATAATCTTTAATTCTTCTCTCACATATACATAAAAGGTTATAATGATGAAACTATAATGATAACATTTGGAACTGTATGTGAGAGACTGGTCTCTGTAACAAGAGACCTGAGTGACAGATAGCCAGCCTCTCCACCACCGGACCGGAACACGTTCAATCAGGTTGTCATAAGATACAATAGAAGAAAATAAGTAAATGCTACAAGAAAACATACGGAGTCGTAAAAATAAATTTGGTGTGTGCGCGCGCGCGTGTGTGTGTGTCTCTGTTTATGTGTGGGTGATTGGGTGTGTTACAGAGTAACAGTTATTATTTATTTATGTGTACGTAAGTCTGATGTAACGAAATGGCTCAAAATGGATCGATTTTAAAAATTATTTCACCATTTGAATGCTACTTTATCACTGATGAATATAGGCTTTATTGCAAAAAAAATCGATCCGTAGTGAAACTACAATAATGTTGCCCAATGTGTAAAAAAATGACTATACAATGTATTGCATCGGATGCGCTGCGAAAACTATTGATGATCGAAAAAAAAAATGTTTCACAATATTAAAGAACGAGAATGAGAAGGCCAAAAAATGTGTGTGTGGTTGTGGTTTTAACTGGCACTGGCTCAGCATTATGAGGATCAGACTGTTCAACAGTGCTGGTCATTCTGCCAGAGACCACAGCAGTTAGTTTGCGCCTCAGTCGCAAAAAGAAAAAATATTTTTTATGTATACTAATACTTAGAAGCATTGTAAGTATTCATAAAAAGTGTATAGTAAAAAAAAAATAATAAGAATAGTTAAGAAGTAATGTAGAAATATAAATAAGTATTTTAGGTGGATTAAAATTTCGTAAGATTTTGATGCCAGAGAGAGAGATGCCAAAGAGAGATAACTTGAAAAGGTTGGCTTCATCCGAGAAGATTACATATCTACAGGTAACTAAAATACTAGTAACATTTGAAATAAGGCTTTATGTGTTTGGTAACTGTTTACTAGTTGCTAGTTGCTAGTGCTCAGGATCACACACATACGAAGCCAAGTGAACACATATCTTATGGGTTTTGTAAGTTACTCTTGTCGTATTTAATGTGACTGATTTCGGAACGTCTGACAATTTGTTACATTTTAAAAAATACGTTTATTAAGGAACATAAGATATACTATCACTTATTCCACGTCATTAAAATTGAATCTGTAGGCATCCCTACTCATCGGCAAAGAAGACAGAGGGAGTAAGCCGAGAGAAAAAGCCGGAAGAAAACTCTCGGTACTTTTTAAAAAAAGGAAATAATCAAACAACACATATTTTAAAACATCTACAGCAAATTAATTAGATTCATACATACATTCGTGTAACTGTTGATGATATGAACTGTTGATATTATGTTAATGATTCACTTTATTATTATTAACAACGTGACATATGCAAAATAGTCCTGCATATGAAATGTCCGAAGAGGACAATATCAAAATTCTTTGGCCTGAACTAACATCGAAATGAAATAAAGTCCGCAAACAAAAGTTTGCAAATCCAATATGATTTGGCGCGTCGGTAAACATCGGCGGCGTCCCGGTGATATCGCAAACGAATAACATTAAACTTTGTATGGATTGAATGTAGAAAACCAATTTCGGTGCTCGGCGAATGCGAGCCAATAGGATGAGGGTGTCAGAACGCTTTGACAGCTCTCTGATTGAAAAATACGGAAGGCTGTTTATGGAGTAAGCGCGCTTCCGGTGAGCGTAACTTGCTCGGTTCGTTTAGAATAATGTTTTTGTAAGTGTTGATTCTGTTTTTATTTAAAAGGAGGGTAGTTTGACTTAGTATGACGAGTCGACTTTAGCCGTCTACACTTCTAACCTGATTTTTTTGATTTATAAACGGATTCTATTCAAATAGAGAATGATTCGTTATGGTAAGTGGTAAGTTGACGCTCACATTATCAGAAGGCTCGCGAGTGCGTTGCCGGCTTTTCAAAAATTTGGCACCCTCTTTTCTTAAAGCACCCAAAGTCGAATTGGAACATCTTTCAGACCGCTAGTTAAACGGCGCCGTTTATTTAAAAAGCTATGCTGTTAATAGAACGGCTAATAAAGCTACCGACTAAAATTAGTATTAATTTGTAAGAAAAGAGTAGATTTTTGAAATGTAAAGTAAATAAATGATTTTTAATACTATATTTAGCTTAAATACACAAGGATGATGACCATGTCGAGTCTGAACCAAAGCCAGGACGTACTAGAGAAGGGTAAAAGGAAAAAGCAAGCATAGTGAATGTCTTGAAGTGCATGAAGCGAGAGGTATGTCAGGATTGTTGAGCAGATTAGTAGTCTCTGCCTATCGCTTCGGGAATATGCATGAATAAACAAATAAATGAATGGAGCGGTGTTGGCCTAGTAGCGTCAGCGGGCGACTCTCATCCCCGAGGTCGTAGGGTCGGTCCCCGGCTGTGCACCAATGGACTTTCTTTATTTAATAATCACTCGAACAAATCTCTTTGCTTTTTCTATAAAGTATACTACGGTGAGTGTTCTGAAGAATTGGGTTGATCCCTACTGCCTCGTTTTAGCATCGAGCCGTATGAATTCTAAATTTCACCAACATCACCTCGATGGCTGGAAATCTCCCACATTCCGTTACACAAGGCATTTTCCTGAGATATACGACCTCCAACTATTCAAAATTCGAACGTACTTCTCCCTCAAAGGCCGGCAACGCACACACTAAAAATGGGTGTCTATGTGCTGCGATGACTGCCCATTTTGGGCGTCCCGCAGGCTCGTTTGCCCCCCTATTATATAAAAAAATCTGAGGCCCAAACCTAATGAGGTTGTAAGCCACAGATTTATTTATTTATTTCGTTATCCTACAGCTAACATAAATTATATATAATTACAAACAAATACACTGAAAATATAGCCAAAGATGGAATATATGATATATTTTACTACAAAAAGATTTACAAAAGGGAACAAACAAACAAAAAGTATTCAATACATTTAACTAATTGTGATTCAATTTATTTAAATAATTTTTTTTATTAAATTAATATTCGAAACTTGTTGAAAATATTAATGTTAAATATTCTATTTATTAGCGACATCGAACAGTATTAGCATTTTGGTGTTAATTGTCTTTCTCAAGTGTGAATTGTTACTTTTACGAGTCTTAATAATATAATGGATACCAATTGTGTAACATGTTAAGTGATGAGAATGTTTTAGATACACTTGAAGTGACGTAATGAATTTATTAAATATTTAAAAAAAACATTGTTCGCACATTTTAAGTAACGTCCATTTACGCCCGAACCCAATAATTATTCCACAATCTCAGATTGTTTTCAGTCGTGAAAGTCGATCGATCTTCTATCTGCATCCCAATAACCAAACCCTACAAAGACAATTCATTTTCGGCAACGGATAGAATGCAATATACATGTCTAGTTTTACACATGTCAAACAGCTTATTAATTATTTAAAAAACTGGTGTAAGTTAAGATATTGGCACAGTGAAACTGACATTTTCATACAAAGGTCTATCCACAAACACCGATCCGACCCACCATGTGTAGCTTGTATTGACTGATGGCTATTACAATCCATCAATTGGTTATTTTAAGTAGGGTACAAATTTTCTACATTTTCATTTCTTCTGGTTCAACTAGAAAGAGAGATTTTCTTTTAATTTTATTTATTTATTCATTTATTTACACTTCGTTGCAAAGAAACAAAAATAAAACAATACATAAAAATTACAAGGGATGCAACGGGCGGCCTTATCGCTAACAAGCGATCTCTTCCAGGCAACCTTTTAAGTCCTCTCATTTGAACTAAAGAACACAATCTAGGTTTAATCGCTTATTATGTAAACAGTACAGAAATACAACTGTCAACAAACTAATTATATGGGTACATTACATATACATTATGCAAACAATACAGAGGACTAAATTGACAGAAATTCTACTTGAGGCTAATTCAATCTTTCCTAGCAAAACGACACCAATTTGACAAATTGAAGCTAAATTATTCACGTAATATTATTTATTTAATATTTTAAAGATTCTAAACGCGTCCGTACCATATGGAGGCATGATGTATGACTGTGAAATTATTGAGATATCTCATAAACAGACGACCCCCGTCGATATATCACGAGTTTGGACATCAGCATTCTGCTATTGGAATTCTGCGGATGATTTTCCTTCAGGATTTATGCAACGGGTGAGGATTACCGCTAAGGGGCATGGCTAAATCGCTAAGTGACAAATTATTACATAAATATTACACAAACGTGAATTAGTACTAAAAATCTGTTCCCTTTACCAAAATTTTGTGTGTGCGTGTGTTTTTGTGTGTGTGCGCGAGTAGGAATTGCGAAGCTATTTGTCGGATCTAGGTCTCAGTAACATCTCCACTTCTCCGTAAGATGTCTTCAGTATTCTGTTGGAATATTTAATTTTGAAAGGATTTTTTTTAGTCATGCACTTTTCAATTTATTTACATATGAAACGTCACGAAAATGTGCAGCGTTTTTGTCCAAGAAAAGGAAGAATTGAGACCTATTGAGAGAGAGTGAGAAAAGGAGATCGAGAAAAAATACACGCTATATGTTGATATATTCGTTTAGTAGTTACATATAAGAACTTTAAATGGCAATTCTGTCGCATAACGCCTTGTGCAGTTTTTTATTCATTTATATTATCATTAGCACGTATACAGTCTGTAAACGATGTGAATATGATGGTACATGATCATCTATTGGTGCGTGCTGTTAGAAGTATCCCAGTAATTGGGTTTTTAAAAAAGAAAAATGAGTTCACGATACAATGGAACTTTTATTTAATTATAAAGATTACAGAATATTATAATGAAAGCCAACAAATGTGTGTGCGCGACGAAGGATGATACCGAACTGATCTCATATTTTAATTATCATTTTACCTCTCGGTTGGGAAATGCTGACTAAGCAGAAGGTACTAGTATGTCAGCCACATAGGGTGCAATGCTATGATATAACAACCCCCCGTTTAAGAGTAAACTTACGGTTTTAGGTAAGTTTGCGAAAAAGGAAAAAAAAGGTAAGATAGTTATTCCATACGGAGACGAGGCTGAGGATGTGGGGCTTCACTGGTTGAAGAGGTATTATCTGGATTTTCTATGTCTTTGTTTCGAAAAACGCATTTATTGGCTTTTACAAGGATTATTAATGCAATACTTAAGATAATTATAATAGAAATTACGCTAAAGCTAAAACTAACATAGTCTGAAGAATCATTAAGGAAAACATCTAAATCATCATCAATAGGCTTAATAGGTAAGTCGTGAATTAAATTCAAACTATCAAGATTTACATGGCGTAACTGATGTGTTGAAATATTAACATTTACTTTGGAAAATTCCATCAAATTACAACAACTATCATTAATAATGTTAAAATTTGAAACAACAGGACTAACGGTAATTTCATAAACATTTTTTGCTTCAAATCTATTTTCTTTACAAAATGCGGTACAACCTGGTGTCAAGCTAAGTATTCCGGTTCCTGATATAACAATTTCGATTGTTCTATGATTACATTTAATATTCAGTTTCTCATCATTAGATTCAACATAAAACCATTTATTATTATTTAGTTTATGCCAAATATCAACTTTACCGAATATAAATTTTGTAGTACAACTTTTAGGTAATTTTTCAATAGCTTTGGTGATTATTTCTGTTTCACATATTGGATAATTAACAACATTGAGAATATTCAAAGGGTTACAAATATACTGATGTCCAATTATTAAATTACAAGAATCTATATTATCAAAATTAAAATATAATTTCTTATCTTCACTAATTCCTATAAAAGATTTCGTTGCAGTAATAAGGGCAAATGAATTTGGAGATGTCGGGTTATGTGGTACAGGGATAGGTATAACTTTATATAGATTGTATGTTTCTACATTTACAAGTGGAATTTTGATTACGAATACTAGACGATTATCGATTACATATGAAATTATTTTAGCGAGGTTCATTAGGATATTAATATTATCTAAATTTAACTCTACAGGGAAATCCTTAAGTCTAGATACATCTTTAATATTACTTACTAAATCTACATATAATTGCTTAGGAGTAATGATTGACGGATGAATAGTATTTGATTTCGAAAATAATACACTGTTTACAATGTCTTCAATCTTAAATGAAAGAGTTAATAAGCTAGCTTGTAACACACTCAAGATTTCATCTAAGTTCGTTTGAAACTTCACAGAGTTAATGACCTCGGAAACATTTTTGACGGAAAGAGATAATTTATCAAGCACATCGTTAAGTAGATTTTGGTTCTTATTGAGTTCGTTCATTGAAGCGTTGAAATTTGTAATTGCTGATTTAGAAATATAGATGCTTTGTTTAAGATTCGAATTTAGATCTTTATCGATTTGTTGCATTTTAGTTATCGCTTTATTATATCGATGTGCATCATCTTCATCCAAAGTTCCAAAGATATGTTTAAACACAGTTCCAATACCGGCAAACCAGGCAGATCGTTTCGATTTGGAAGTTGTAAGGTGTGATATAGACTGAAAATCCCGAATTATATCCTTGAACAACGAATCGAGTGGTTGAATAAGATTGTGACATTCAAAGTGGTTGAATAATTGGCTTTGTTGACATAAGTAACGTATTGTACCAAAAGCATTTTTAATATTGTCAATGTGAGTGGGGGCAAAGGATATATCAATTGGGATCACTATGTGAATATGATCATTTATTATTTTTGCTGAACCGTGTGGATCGAAGTATATACCAGGACTTGAGGTGATAGTATGAATATACTCTGCATTCTCGATTCCCAGGGTAGGATTATAAATTATTAGTCTGTAAGAAGAAATAGAATATTGAGTGCGAATTATAGTTTAGTCTATCACTTAGTTTAAATTATTATACATATAATTAATTTATGTATAAGTAAACCTTACTTAAGAAATTAACTTAGCACTATTTCTATAGTATTTAGTCTTCACTTTCAACCGCAAGTTTAACTTCGTCATAGTGATGTTTTACATGACGACGATTAATTAATAGAGATAGGGTGTTATTGCCATGTATCTTTACTACTTTATATGGACCTTTCCATATAGGTGATAAGGCTTTACGGAGTCGGACATGGTTTTTAACATATACGTAGTCACCAATTTTATATTGCACAATTCGACTATGTCTGTCGTAATATTGTTTGGATCTTTCTTTAGAAGTATTGATGTTCTCTAGGGCTTTTTGATGGGAAAGCTTTAAACGATGGTGTAGCATTTTAATATATTCAGGGTAAGTGAGATCCGGTTGGGAGTTAAAAACTGAGTCTGGTATGTATGGTTTATGACCGAATATAAGTTCATAAGGAGTAAACTTGGTTGTGCTATGGATAGTACTATTATAGGTAAGTATAGCTGTGTAGACGTATTTGTGCCAGTCTGATTGGTTTTCGTTTACGAATGATTTTAAATATTCTTTTAATGTTGAATGGCTACGTTCAAGCGCGCCTTGTGTTTGAGGATGATATGGTGTTGACCATATTTGTTTAATCTTTAGAAATTTGCAACACATTTTGAAAAGCTCTGCAGTAAAATTAGTACCCTGATCGGTTAGAATAGATTTTGGAATACCGAATAAAGAAATAAAATGAGTTAAACATTCACAGGATTCTTCAGCATTAGCATTGGTAATAGGATAAGCCAAAGAGAATTTAGTAAGATCATCTTGTAGAGTAAGTATGTATTTGAGTTTAATAATACCAGCTTCGGGCAAGGGACCGACTATGTCTAAAGCAACTCTTTCGAAAGGACGAGTTGATGTCGTAGTTATTTGCATAGGAGCTCTATTGATTTTGCGAAAAGCTTTGTTAGATTGACATAAACTACAATTTTTTACATAATTTTCAATGTCGGATCGCATTCCTTTCCAATAGTATCTTTCTTTGATGCGAGAGAACATTCGATTAGAGCCTAGATGTCCAGCAATAGGAATATCATGATTTTCTTTCAGCAGTTTGGTAATTTCTGTTGGAACAGGATATATGATACTGTTATGATAGACATTAACTATTATGTTTGTATTATTAAATAAATAAATTAACATGTTATATATTTTACAGAAAGATTGATTTTCATACGGGTTTTTAAAGTCAGATATAGCTATTTCACTGATATTACCGGATAATAAAATTTTATCCCGTATAGTTTTTAATGTTTTAAATATATCTGGATAAGAGCAACTGTCGAAATAGTAAACTTTTGTTAAGAGGAGGTAAAAGGATTTTTCATTTATCTGAAGTTCTTTAAAAGAATGGAGTTCTCGTTCTTCATTCAATATTTCCTGGTTTTCTAAATTAGAAAGGATTTCCTCGAGATAAGGATTGGATTCGTCAAAATCGATTGACACCGGTACAAGGATAGTTTTGGATTTAGTCTTCAGGAGATTTTCATTATGTTCTTTAATGTGAGTTGTAAAGGTTGTATCATCTTTGGAGAATGCTTTCAAGAACGTATTGTAATCATGGTTGGATGAAGGAATTATCTCGGGAGGAGAACCGTCAAAATGAGAATTACTGGGAGTCATTAATTCGGAAGGAATTGAATTATTTTGTAGGTTTGGAGAGTGCGAGTCTCCTAGTTGTATTAAGTCGTCTAGAACTCGTTGTGCATCTATAGGAGATTCAGCATGCCGTTGATCTGGCATTGGATCGGGATTTTGTATTTCGGAAGGGATAATGGCATCTGGACTCAAGGGTTCAAAATCGACAAGATGATCGGGATTTAATGGGCTAATTTCATCAAGGTTTAAAGGAGAGTCATCACTCTGTATAGGATTAACTGGGTATCGTGATAAAGCGTCTGCCGCAGAATTGAGCAGACCTTTACGGTAGATTATATTGTAGTCATACTCCGAGAGTTTGAGCCGCCAACGTTGTAACTTACTACTAGGGTCTTTATGGTTCATGAGCCAGGCCAATGGTCGATGATCGGTTATTATGTTAAACTTGCGCCCATAAATATATGGACGAAAGGTTTTGCAGCCAAAGAGGATTGCCAGAAGTTCTTTTTCTGTGGTGCTGTAGTTGGTCTCAGCTTTATTCAAAGTTCTGGAAGCATAGGCTATTGGTCTTTCTTGGCCTTTAGGTCCTTGAGAAAGAACAGAACCTATGGCATATTTTGAAGCATCGCAGGTTAAGGTAAATGGTAAGGAAAAATCTGGATAAATTAAAACAGGAGCAGAAGTAAGTTTAAGTTTTAATTCGTCAAAAGCGATTTGTTGTTGATTTTCCCAGACGAATGATACATCTTTTTTCAAAAGAGCAGTTAAAGGTTTGGCGATTCTGGAGAATTCCGGAATAAACCTTCGGTAATAGGAAACAAGGCCTAAAAAGGACTTAATGTCTTTTGGGGTTTTTGGAATTGGGAATTGTGTCACGGATTTGATTTTGTCTGGATTGGGTTTTACACCTTTATCGGAAATTACATGCCCTAGATAAATAACTTCACGTCTCAGAAACTCACACTTATCGGGTTGAAGTTTAAGATTAAATTTTCTAAGACGTTGGAAAACTAACTCAAGGTTTGTTATATGGCTAGGCAAGTCGTGGGAATATATAACAATGTCATCTAAGTACACAAAACAGCGGATATCTTGGAGACCAGCGAGAGCTGTGTTCATAAGTCGTTGGAATGTAGCTGGTGCATTTTTAAGGCCAAAGGGCATTCGAGTAAATTCAAAGTGCCCTTGTGGAACACTGAAAGCGGTTTTGGGTGTGTCCTCTTCTCTGATGGGAATTTGATGAAACCCAGAGGCTAAATCAAGAGTGGAGAAGTATTTGCTTTGTCCGAGTTGATCTAAGATTTCGGAAATTTGAGGAATAGGATAGCTATCTCCAATAGTAATGTCGTTTAATTTTCTGTAGTCAATAACTACACGCCATTTGCGATGTCCTGAAGCGTCAAGTTTTTTCGGGACCACCCAGATAGGAGACGACCACGGGGACATAGATGGTTTAATTATGTCTTGCTCCAACATTTGGTCTATTTGTTTTGCTACTTCTTGTTTGTGAATCTCTGGAAAGCGGTATGATTTTACATGTATAGGATTCTGGGATGATGTATTTATTTCATGTTGGATGGCATCAGTATGAGATAGTTTATCCCCAGGAATATGAAAGATATCAGAATACTGAGAACATATATCATGAAGAGCATTGGATTCCTCAGTATTAAGGTGATTCACTCTTAATTGATTCAGTACTTCTTGAGTGCGAGTATAAGCGTCAGTATGTTGTGTATATTGTAAAGTAGAATTGAAGTTAACTGATTCGTGAATCATATCATCAAAGTCTAAAGGATTCAGAGTAATGTCAAGATTTGATTTTAAGGTAACAGGAGATTCAGAGATATTCAAAACAGAAATATTAATTCTTTTATTATTTTTAACTGAGACAAGACAATTAGCGAAAATTAAATCTTCGTGAAAATTTTGGTCTAACACGAGACCTTCCTTTACGTTAGGGTTGGACACTGAGCATTCAATAACAATTTCTGAACGAGCTGGAATTACATATACGGGGTTATGAAAATCTATCTGAATTTTATGATTCTTTAAAGTTAATGAATTTTGGTTATAATCAATTATGCCTTCCAGGTCGTTTAGGAAGTCATTACCAATTATTGCATCATAGGGTAAGTTAACGTCATCAACAGCGTGAAAATCAAAAATAATATTTTGTTTATTGCTCAGAAAGAACTTTAATGGAAACTGGCCTAAAGTTTTGGTTGCTTCGCTGTTTGAGTTTATTCCTTTAAGTAAGATCTTGGGCGGTTCGAAGAATTGTTTCTTCTGGATGCAAGATTGTTTCATTAGGCTAACTGAAGAGCCTGAATCAATAAGGAATTTAATTGGGGTTTCGGATACATTTGTCTGGAGTAATACATATGGTAAGGATCTCTTTATGGCATTGGATGTCACCTCGAACACAGTAGGTGTGTCTTTAGAGTTAGAGCTTGTGGATGTATTAGGTATAGTGGAATTAGGAAGCCCAAACTTCGCGGCGGAAGCATAAGATTTAGTGGGGCTTATAGGTATGCTGGAAACAGAGGATTTAGTTACAATAGCATCTCGTTGGTTAATAATATGACAGCCATGTCGCGGAGTCTGTGGATTTGGATTACCCTGAGAGGATATTGAAGTTTTACAAAATTGACTACCATGTAGCGGAGTCAAGGAGTTGGATTTTGGTTTAGAGGGTAAAGAAATGGGATTACTATAATTGATAACATTGTTGTTATATGTTGTGCCGTATTTTATCCTTTGACCCGCACGGCACTTACGCGAGTCGGGATTCAGTTTAAATCATCGACAACTTCATCATTATTAGTATCTTCATAAGATATCGGATCTGCAAAGTTTACGTGGTTAGAACTATTGTTAGTTCGTGGTTGGAATGTGCGTGGATTTTGATTTGTATTTTGGAACCTTTTATTATTAAATTCACGCTTCCGGCAGTTTTCAATTACATGCCCTTTAGCTTTACAGTATCGACAAAATAACGACTGTGCACTGTTTACATTAACATTATTAGGAGCACGTTCATAAGTTAATGTTGGTTTGTTTTGATAACGATCTCGGAATTGGTAGTTAGGGCGCGTATAATTATTTTTATTGAGTGGCCCTTGAGGATTATTATATCTTTTTCGAGAAGCTTCGATGATTTTCTCCTCGGAAATTGCAAAATTTATAGCGTCATTTAAAGTTTCCGGGTCTCGACATCTGACAATAGTAGATAATTGTGGTTTTAAACCAATAACAAAATGATGCAGAGCTAGATCCTGCATTGCTGCGATTCGGCCAGCAAGTTCGCTTTTCTTTTTTTTTTGGGACAGATTTACTTCTGTCAATAGTCTAGATAAACATGATTCTACACGTAAAGCAAACTCATTAACCGAATCATTATTCTGATTACAATTTTGTAAGTCGGATAATAAGGCCGAATAATGTTTTTTTTCTCCGAATTGTGTATTTAAAAATTCCGATAATTGTTCCCATGACTCAAACTCTTTAATGGCACATGCACTTTCGGCTTTACCCTCCAACTGACTTAAAATATATTTTAATAATACGGGCCGTTTTGAATCACTTGCTAAATCATAAGCGTTTTCGCAATTGTTGAGAAATGGGATTAGTTTTTCTCTAGACCCATCGAAAGGTTTAATAAACTTTAATAATATATTTAAGTCCATCTTATCGTCGTTGTCTTCCCTTTTTGTTCGCCTTGAAACTATCTCGGCTTGTGTAGTCATAACAATAAAAGTGTCACGTTACTTGTTATGGTATGCGGAGATTGATAACTCGGTATTGAATTGTAAGTTGGACAAAAGTATTTAAAACACTTACAGGGTGATGTACATAAATATCATTCTTGGAAAATATAGTTCCGTCGGTGCTGGGCTCAACTGGGCTGATGATGAGGCCTGTGCCACTTATCACACAGTGGACGGAATGAGTTCGATACCACTTTTCACTTTCACTAAAACACTTTCACACACAGGAGACGTTTCCAGGATTTATAAAAATCCCTTTTCGCTGCCACCAATGTTAGAAGTATCCCAGTAATTGGGTTTTTAAAAAAGAAAAATGAGTTCACGATACAATGGAACTTTTATTTAATTATAAAGATTACAGAATATTATAATGAAAGCCAACAAATGTGTGTGCGCGACGAAGGATGATACCGAACTGATCTCATATTTTAATTATCATTTTACCTCTCGGTTGGGAAATGCTGACTAAGCAGAAGGTACTAGTATGTCAGCCACATAGGGTGCAATGCTATGATATAACAGTGCGAACACATGTCATAAGTGAAACTTCTTTCACCTATGACATGTGTTCGCACGCACTTTTTTTAAGTGTATGCGGACAGCGTGCTAATGTGATGGAGCATTTATTGTAAATGTAATGTGCCTGCATATTGCGTCTGGCGAAGTCAGCCCCCACTGTCTGACCGACGACGACATCCCTAGTTCTATTTAAGGCTTTAACATTCGCCGATGACTTTGAGGATTTGACCTCTACGACAAAAAATAATTTTCTAACGCCATCTAGTCTAACAAATAGAACTACGTGAACACGAAACCAAACTTTAGGCTAAATATAAATATTTATAAATCAATATTGAGCTAGAGAAAACGAGATCCAATGTAACGAGTTCATACTAACATGATTTTTTGACATGTTTAATTCGTTCTGAGGATAAAAACTTTTTAATGTCAGTATTGCTAAAATACCGAAACCGAGTCATCATCATCATCATTATCATTATCATCATTATCAGCTGATGATGGACTCTGAAGGTTGGTACTGGATCTCGAGGATGGTCAGCAGAAGACATGCCGTCATTGAGCTCGTTGTAATCAGCTCAGCGAGACGATACTAGAAATGTGATTATATGAACCTGATGATGGACTCCGAAGGTGGGTACTGGGTCTCGAGGATGGTAGCAGTAGACATACAGTCATTGAGCTCGTTGTAATCAGCTCAGCGAGACGATACTCGAAATGTGACTATATGAACCTGATGATGGACTCCGAAGGTGGGTACTGGATCTCGAGGGTGGGCAGCAGTAGACATACCGTCATTGAGCTCGTTGTAATCAGCTCAGCGAGACCATACTAGAAATGTGACTATATGAACCTGAAGATGGACTCCGAAGGTGGGTACTGGGTCTCGAGGATGGTAAGCAGTAGACATACCGTCATTGAGCTCGTTGTAATCAGCTCAACGAGACGATACTAGAAATGTGATTATATGAACCTGATGATGGACTCCGAAGGTGGGTACTGGGTCTCGAGGATGGTAGCAGTAGACATACAGTCATTGAGCTCGTTGTAATCAGCTCAGCGAGACGATACTCGAAATGTGACTATATGAACCTGATGATGGACTCCGAAGGTGGGTACTGGATCTCGAGGGTGGGCAGCAGTAGACATACCGTCATTGAGCTCGTTGTAATCAGCTCAGCGAGACCATACTAGAAATGTGACTATATGAACCTGATGATGGACTCCGAAGGTGGGTACTGGGTCTCGAGGATGGTAGCAGTAGACATACAGTCATTGAGCTCGTTGTAATCAGCTCAGCGAGACGATACTCGAAATGTGACTATATGAACCTGATCATGGACTCCGAAGGTGGGTACTGGATCTCGAGGATGGTAAGCAGTAGACATACCGTCATTGAGCTCGTTGTAATCAGCTCAGCGAGACAATACTAGAAATGTGACCATATGAACCTGATGATGGACTCTTCTTTATAATTCACTATTATATATTTATGGGTACCTAAAAATAACAAAAACAACTCAGGTCTCCTCAAAATTAAAACAGAATATAATTAACGTAAATCATAGAAGTTTAAAAAATCTTTACAAGCTTATCTCTTAGATGAATCGGGTAAGACAAATGGGTAGGTTGTAAAAGTGTTTTTTATTTAAATTGTATCATAATCTAAATATTTCGAACAGGTGGGTGTTTCAGTAACGGGAGGACTGTCTCGATTTTTACTATCAGTGGTCAAGACACATATTGAATTTTCAATATTTTTATTTTTTGGTTATTTTTTCGCTTTTTTATCGGATTTCATTTTGATTGCGTCTAAAATATATTGCGGATTTTTTATTTCCAAACTTCTTGTATGTCGTCGTTCTTGCTGTAGTAAAAAGTCACGTAACCAACAAAGTTTCTATGGAAAATGATTTTTTTCGCGAATTTTGACATTCTGATTTCATTTTTGGGCTTACATATAACATGCTGCACACGTAGGTTTCGGCTTAGTATACCCTTTTTGCAACATCCTGTATATTATATTACAAAAGAGCCCCAATACGGTCTGTCTACTGTTTACTATCCTGGAGATCCAGTACTCACTTTTAAAAACCGTCATCAGCTACATCTAATATCGTCTCGCTGAGCTGATTACAACGAGCTCAATGACTGTATGTCTACTGCTACCATCCTCGAGACCCAGTACCCACCTTCGGAGTCCATCATCAGGTTCATATAGTCACATTTCTAGTATCGTCTCGTTGAGCTGATTACAACGAGCTCAATGACGGTATGTCTACTGCTTACCATCCTCGAGATCCAGTACCCACCTTCGGAGTCCATGATCAGGTTCATATAGTCACATTTCGAGTATCGTCTCGCTGAGCTGATTACAACGAGCTCAATGACTGTATGTCTACTGCTACCATCCTCGAGATCCAGTACCCACCTTCGGAGTCCATGATCAGGTTCATATAGTCACATTTCGAGTATCGTCTCGCTGAGCTGATTACAACGAGCTCAATGACTGTATGTCTACTGCTACCATCCTCGAGACCCAGTACCCACCTTCGGAGTCCATCATCAGGTTCATATCGTCATATTTATAGTATCGTCTCGCTGAGCTGATTACAACAAGCTCAATGACGGTATGTCTACTGCTTACCATCCTCGAGATCCAATACCCACCTTCGGAGTCCATCATCAGGTTCATATAGTCATATTTCTAGTATCGTCTCGCTGAGCTGATTACAACAAGCTCAATGACGGTATGTCTACTGCTTACCATCCTCGAGATCCAATACCCACCTTCGAAGTCCATCATCAGGTTCATATAGTCACATTTCTAGTATCGTCTCGCTGAGCTGATTACAACAAGCTCAATGACGGTATGTTTACTGCTTACCATCCTCGAGATCCAATACCCACCTTCGGAGTCCATCATCAGGTTCATATAGTCACATTTCTAGTATCGTCTCGCTGAGCTGATTACAACGAGCTCAATGATGGTTTGTCTACTGTTTACCATCCTCGAGAACCAGTACCCACCTTCGGATTCCATCAGGTGTCAGGTTCAGCAACTTATTTTACTTTGTTGTACAAGTTGCACTTGAAACTTGACAGCTCTAAATTTGAGTTTTGTTTGGGTAGGTTACCCAATTACAACTTACAATAATTTCCGAAGTTCATGTCCTCGCCTCACTTGATACTTCTTTTTATATTTTGGCATTTCGAAAAAAATACGCAAATATTTAATTAGTATTGGCTCCGAAACACAAGCGCAGTCCTTCCGTCGCAAAGCGTTGAGGTGGACTGAAGACAAGGGCTCGCGGGTGTGAAATTGCGGGGGGAAGCCCATTGCGCTTGAGTTTATTTACCTTTTATTACTTTCCATGCCCAGGAAACGAGTTAATACAATTTTTTTTTTATCAAAATAATAATATATGCTATATCTAATAATACGTGTAAGATTAAAATAAATCGCATTAACCGTTTTGGAGCGAATTTGTAATTTATGTCTAATCTGTGGTTCGATTGTAATTTTTTTTTTGGGTAATTGGTATAGCTTTTATATTTTTTGATTTTATCAATCGATACAGTAGGCTTCAAACCACAATATATATTTTTGTCAAATTCATATGAGCGACAGTTCTTCCAACAATTTAATTTAAACTAGCCCTAGTTGACCGATTTGAACACTGTTCAAGCCTTAAAAGCAGCTTGCGTTCAATGGGGAAAGTTCTGTATTATTAAAATCACGACGTTTATTTGGATCGCGTTTAATATCTATCAGAATTATATCGTATCAGACTCGGATGAAATTAACCTTCATAACACAGATTACATTGATTTTTATACTAAACGAACTCCGTAGATTAGTGGACCTTTTATATAGGTTGTATGTTAAAATAAATCAATTTGTAGTTCCAGTATAGAGACACAAAAATAATAACTTACTCAATTTATTGCAGTTTGGAGAACATTTAATAAAATATGGAAAAGCAGTTTCTTAACGAGACTATTTTCAGCAAGAAAGACGATTTTTTTGCAAGATTAATTTTTTTAGCAAGGTAGACATTACTACTCAGTGCATAAGTATAGACAGTACATAAATATGCTTCTGAATTACAATACTCGACTAAGAATAAATTTTATTACACCCATTGTTTCTTATTTTGAATTAAAATGATTTCAGCAAGGTTATTTTTTTAGAAGGGTAGACGTTTTTTTTAGCTAGGTATACGTTTTTTTGGCAAGGTAAACTATCATTTTAGCAAGGTAGAGGATTTTTTGTGTACTTATATTTATTTATGTCGTCCTTATATTTATATCTTATTTCTTAAAACGAGCAATTCTTGTATACATATATATATGTAATTGGAATCTCGGAATCGGCTCCAACGTTTTTAATGAAATTTAGTATACGGGGGGTTTCGGGGGCCATAAATCGATCTAGCTAGGAATCATTTCTAGAAAATGTAATTTTATTCGTGTTTTTATTATTTACTTTTATTATTAACTTAGACATAGAATTGCTCGTTTAAAGATGTCAGTCAAATAAAAACTGAAATATGAATATAATTATCTTTATTCGATAATTATATTCATATTTCATCATTTTATTACTATGTAATTCGTACTGAAATATAATTTCCAAAAAACACAATTTATAAAAATAAATAAATACCGAGCAAAGCTCGGGCATCCACGTACTACTAAATAATGCGCGCTATGTACCTCACTGAACAAGAGATCGGTACATATAACTTCCGAGTATGTACACGATAAACGTGATTAAATTGTACGATTAGCGACTACTGTTATAGTAATAAGGCGGGTCAATCGTGGCGAGGATTTCGGGATATGAGCTCAGCAATTCATTTAAAACGGCGGAATTAAATGTCTAGGAGATTACGGCCGGTCCGTTGGGATTACTTAGAGATAACTAAGACGTATATTGAATTGCTTGAGCGTTTAAACGCATGTCAAAGTTATGTATCGCTTCCTGGTTGTTAGGGATATTCCCTGTTGGACTGTGTGCGCTTTTAACATTTGAAAGAATATTTCTGGCGTGTCTTGGACACTTTCAGTCGACACCGTGTGTGAGGCATAGAAGGCTCAGCTACTCTTCTATTAGTAAGAGCAAAAGATCATGAAAATCTAACCCTAGTTGTAAAGACT
Organism: Pieris mannii; assembly: GCA_028984075.1. Taxonomy (NCBI): domain Eukaryota; kingdom Metazoa; phylum Arthropoda; class Insecta; order Lepidoptera; family Pieridae; genus Pieris; species Pieris mannii. The sequence continues at coordinate 6,816,973 of CM054797.1, forward strand.
CCATGGTCAATTAATAGCGAATCAATTACACGGTATAACTCGATTTCCGTCTTCATATAACTCGGGATTTTTCTCCCTATAACGCGAAGATTATTCAAGTTATATTTCTTTAGTGTGAAATTTACAATGATTTGTCAAGTCACTCATAAATTAAACTAGATTTAAAACATACGGTTTTACGAGAATATTCTTACAACGCGATTTTCGGGTCTAACGGGGGATGACTATACAAAAAAAATAACATTCATGTCATTATTTATAACAAAATTAATATTTAAATTTTAGATAAAATTAAAAAAAAATATAATATTAATAACAAGTCCGGTAAAGAAGTAGAATGTGTTTGTGACGTAACAGACGAGACTATAAAATTTCACTAATGAGAAAAGAAATTTTAGTCACACAAAATTATGAAAATTAGTGAATTTTTTCTCTATCGAGGCTTAGGCTCATTCCATATTTAAATTCTGACTTGATCTTAGGTCTTTTGCGCTTTCGAAATTCAAAATGAATCTTGATCTTGTCTTTGAAGTTAACTTTTAGGTATCATTCGATATTTAAATTTGAATATTTATGATTGAATTTTTTACTTGTGACCATAGGCTCGATATTTAAATTAGTTCTTTTTTTGAAATTGCTAAAAACGCTATGGAAAAGTCTTAAAAATCACCACTATGCATCACTCCTCCAGAAAGTAATTATCCAGTATAATAATTTAAAAACATTCCCTACCAAAGCCACGAAACTCGGGTCCAATTGAATCACATCTTAATTACAAAACTGGTGAATATTTAATTAAAACTTTGTACACGCGAGCAATTCCTTATACATTGAGTCAGAGCCGATTCCGTTTGTGGAGTCGACATTCAACAAAGCTTTTTAATTGAACAACCAGTCCATTGTGCTAAGTGATTCTGATGAATTGTTTTTTCGTTCGGTAATTGAAGAAAGTAATTTTCAATTAACGGATTGGATTATTGTTTATGGGCATTTTAATCCGATTTCTTATTAAAATATTTGTTGATTTTAAACAAATTTTTATTAGCCCATGGAATTGTAATTAATACAGTCTGTAAAATCCGCTCTTAAGCAACGCAAGCTAGATTCAGCTAACACTTTATTTATTTCGTAATCCTAAAGCTAACATAAATTACATATTAACTACTTGTCGTATTGCCCACTGAAGTATTTTCCGACTGCGGGAGTCGGAATTGGTTCGAAAGTCCTTTAAGAAAACAGCGTACCAATTCCTCAACGTAATCGCGAACCCTCTGGCATTGAGTGTCCATCGGCGCTGGTATCACTTAACATGAGCCATAGCCTGCCGGTTTGCCCTTTGTTCTATATGTACATATAATATACAAAATATCATTGATAACAAAATTTACTTTGGTTATAATATTAATAACGAAACCGTTAAAGGAGATTGTGTTCGTGAATATTTTTTTCTCTATCGGCTATCTATGAATGATGAAATGTAGCAATCATTCGATATTTAAATTCAGACTTAATGTTAGGTCTTTCGTTGCACATTCGAAATTCAAATTTACTTTGTTTTTGTCTTTAAAGTTAACATTTTAGGTATCATTCCAAATTTAAATTTAGATTTTTATGTTTGATTTGTTTTCGTTGTTGCCAAGAGACTCGATATTTAAATATCGAATTATCTTTGAATTTTTTCGTTGCGGCCATAGACTTTAACGAGTATTGCCAGTGTGAAAACGAGTGTGGCGCGATGTCGGCGTCGACTGATGACGTGATATTGTGCCATGAATTAGCATTGTAAATGCAATCACAGGTGTCAACCGAGCGCTGGCAATTTATGCGCCCTCCACGCTGACCACTCCGAAAACAACAAATTACTGTCTATAAATTTCATCTAATTGCCTAGCACTAATCAAGCTATTAAAATTCTTTCCATATAACTGCTAATAAGAACCATAAGTAAAAATATTGATGAACCTAAATTGCGACGTGTCACATCAATCAGTATTATGAAAACCGGATTTGACAAAAAAACTTCGTCGCATTAAGTACACAGGAAACCAATTAAAGTAATAAATCCTCGTTCAATCTTATTAAAATACCACTCACAGTCGTTCATTAAGTCAATATTTTATCCAGTTAATGATTAACTGTCACAGTGTTACGATTGTATGAAAAATACACTTTTAAATATTTATTTATATTAATAGGTTCATTTATTTAGGTATACTATTCCCTTCCCAGCAGTGTGGTCTAGGCTTCAGCGTGCGACTCATATCCCTGAGGTCGTAGGTTCGACTCCAGGTTGTGCACCATAAGCCTGTCTGTCTATATGCGAATTTTACGTTCGTTCGAACGATGAAGGAAAACATTGTGAGACAAACTTACCTTTTACCCAAAATGCCGACGACGTACGCAACAAAGAACGACGAGGCGAAGAAGGCCGATCGTCTACATACTAGATCCAAGACAAAAGGTATATCGCCTCTGGTTTTATTAAATAATTAATTGTGTTGTATGGCCAACATATACTTTTATTCGGTATCCGCAACGAAGTAATCGAATTTTTATCTCGGCGCATAAATATTCATTTTTGGGACTGCACGTTGATGAAGCTATTTGTTCGAAAACTTTCTTTGTAAGTTATGAAATGAAAATTTCCAAAACTGAGCGTTTTTAGGGGTGCCGCCCAACACCATTATGTGAAACCAGTTGTCCACTGAAGTAGTTCCTAACACATTAAAATTTTGTACCATATTCTTGCAATAAATAAATTATTATTATAATCAATTCGACTTAGAAAAGAGCGTACTGATTTTTAAAAGGCTGCCAACGCAATCGCAAGCACTCTGGCATTAAGTGTCCATGGGCTAATTTAGAGATAATATTTACAATTTCAATGTTATTTTTATTTTGTCTATATTTATATTTCTTGCTTGTTGTTTATGCGTTTTTTTATCTGTTGTTAGGTGATACGGCCCATGCGCACACATTGCTAGGCTCGCAAGTGGGTTGCCTGCCTTTTAAGAAGTTATTTTTTTGTAGGAAATGTTGTACATAATCTTCTAATATCATAGTTATAATTTATAAATATTAGTAGAAAATAATAATAATAACAAAACATATGCGAATTAATAACATCATATATACATATATGTGTACATGGTTGTCACTGTAAGTACCATAAAGAAAAGAATTAAGAGCTTTAGCCTCTTGCGTAAAAATTGGCAGAGAAATTGCAATTAAGTTGGTTCAAATCAAATCAAAATATCTTTATTCATATTGGTAATAATTTACACTTATGAACGTCAAGAAAAACAAATTAAATTAACTGTAAATTTACATTTACAACCAGTTCGCAAGTCAAGGGCGTAGAGCGGGTAAGAAGAACTGGCAAGAAACTTTCCGCCACTCTTTTCAATCGCCAAGTTTTTAATACAAATTGTTTGAACTGGAGCAAATCAATCCCAAGGATTAGGGTCATTTAAGTATTCGTCACATTTATAAAAGGCTTTATTAATTAATTTACTTTTAACAAGGGCTTTGAATTTATTTAGTGACAGTTCTCTAATTTCGCTTGGGAGTTTGTTGTAAAAACGAATACAATTTCCATATAAAGAGTGGTTTATCTTCTGGAGCCTGGTTGGGTTATGTGTCGGTTAAAATAATTTTTAATATGCAATTGGTGAACTTTAAACACAAATCATTAAGTTAATTACAGAAACACAACCACACCCATAACTTGTAAATATGCCAGATTGAGCAATAAATTCCGTATTGTAGTAGTTCAATTACTCGTTAATAAAACAACAAAGTATAAATTACATTTAACGATTTAAATTAACAATGATTTGTTATTAAGTACAGTATAACTCATAAGGATCTTTATGTATATGTCGGTGGTAGTGGGTAGTCGGTAGTCGGTAGTTGGTACAAATGAGACAGCGTTATCGACGGACTACCAACTACCGCCGACATTTACCTAAAGCAGAGATTTCTTAAGTTACATTTCTGTAGTGTGAAATTTATAGTTATTTGTCATGTCCATAATTAGCGTATTATTTATTTAGTAATTTGTACCTGTCTCAATTGTCATATAAAATTACTTTTTTTTTTCTACAACGCGGTGTCCTATAACGCGGTTAATATTCACGGTTTTTCCCCGAAGAGGTAGAGACATTTTGGCTTCAAGTGTTGATTGCTTACATTGGTTTGCGTTTGCTACAAGTGGTTTGCGCTTTTAATTATTAACTAAATATTAACTAATGTTAGATTACATAAGGCGAGACATGTTTTTTGACATAATAGCATAGTTTATGTTTGCTAAATTGTCTGATTATTTGGCAATACATACTCCGATTATCGAGGTTGGTTAATAAAAAGATAGAATAATGCGTCCTACATTGAATGATAACATCAAATCACGCGACCTCAAAGCAATAAAGGTTGGCAATATCGTGGAGTGGTCCTCCCAACATCTCCCCCACATAAAAATTGTTCTGGGATCTACTCGGATAAATATTCAATTTCGATAGCGAAGATTCGAAACCTTTGGTACCTGCTTTATTGGATGATAGCCTCTCGAATAGTATTGATAATCATATTCATAGATCACATTGCTCATTTTGTATGGAAATTGTTTTATTTTATTTATTGAGGCCACATAAATGCTATATCTACACTCTATATATCTATTCTAAATTATATGACAATTATAGTAATCAGAAATTCATTATACTTCCAGTTTTCGATTTTACTAGTAATTATTTGCGGCCTTTTTAATTTTCAATCGTGACAAAATAATGAATTTGTTATCCTACATATATATATATATATATATATGTATATATATATATATATATGTATATATATATATATATATATACATATATATATATATATATTCTACGTAGCTACCTACAGTACCGTCGATCGCAACCGCTTCGGTAAAACGGGTAAAAGCCTGCTATATCTTTTTCTAACTGACACTGTCCATGGCCTTATTTATCCATTCTCTTCCTGCTACCGCTTCTGTTTCTTCTTTCCACCTTTTTTATTGAATTGAGTTAAATTAAATACAAACAAGCTGGGTGTCATCTGGCTTAAATCGTTATAACATTCACGGGTAAAGGCCTGCTATATCTTTTTCCAACTGACTCTATGGGGCTTTCTATCTCCATTCTCTTCCTGCTACCGCTTCTGTTTCTTCTTTCCACCTTTTTTATTGAATTGAGTTAAATTAAATACAAACAAGCTGGGTGTCATCTGGCTTAAATCGTTATAACATTCACGGGTAAAGGCCTGCTATATCTTTTTCCAACTGACTCTATGGGGCTTTCTATCTCCATTCTCTTCCTGCTACCGCTTCTGTTTCTTCTTTCCACCTTTTTTTCGATTTGAGTAATCATTTGCTAATAAAATTAGTGAAAATGTATAACAGTATCATTCGAGTTCCAACGAAGAATTATAGCTGCGCAAACAACACAGGAACAATGTGGTGGGAAGTCGCGTTAAATATATTTCTTCAGTACAGGACTCTTAAATAAATAGTAATTCTATAGAGGCACTGTATTTCCGAACCAATTCGATTTAGGGTCCTTCAAAGAACGTACCCTCAAACTAGCCCTCTGGCATATTCAGGTCTCCATGTGTTGTCCATGTGCGATAAAAAAAATCTACAGATTTTTAACTTATTATGATCTGTGCAAATGACAAGTGTCAAAAACTTGTAAATTTGTAATGTACTTAAAAATCGATTTCCCTAATGTATAATATCCCCTGTCGGCTATTGACGATCGTCTAGATTGTTACAATTTACAAAACGACATGTAGATGAAAAGGGCAGCTGAATCTAATACAATCGAGGAAAGCGATACAGGCTACGGCAGGGTGGCTAGGGTTGTCGACGAAACGATTGTATAGTTTATAGTTCGTGGCATGAGAAGTTGTAACATATTTTCCAAAGTATTTACTAATATTATTAGCCTTCATTGTAATAATACTAAATAAAGATGAATAAATAGAACATTAAAACGAATTTAAAAATATTAGTCCCTGTGACTGGTACCTTTAATACTGACAGCATTTCCTCGCCGTATCGCGATATATATTCGTTGAGAGAGGAAAGCCCTGGGTTCACCAGTACCAGGCGCCAAGTAAGTAGTTTTATAAAAAAAATATCCATAAATATCCTGATAATCAATGTGTTTTATTATTGATTTGAAGCATAAAATCATAATATTATGTTTTAGGAGAATTGAAACTTCTGTTAAAATTGATGATTGTATATACATATATGTATGTATATGTAAATTAAATATCTACTTTTAAAAGATATTAATTCAAACGAATAAGTAACAGCGATTGATGTATGAAAGGTGATGTATGATAGATAGGGAACATTTTTTTTAAATTGGGCTTTGTTATATATTTTTACTATATAAATTAAAAGTTGTAAATACTTTATATTTGTGTATATGTCTGCTTTTATTTTTTTTTAATTGCCATAGATTAGTTTTAACAGTTGACAGATTAACTTTCGATATGTCAATTGTCAATATCGTCGGACAACAAAATAAACTGCGTAGGCAGCCCTAATAGTCGAGGGTGGGGAAAGAGGTTGGTATTGAATGAGATTGCTTCTTACTTTGGCAAATGGATCACGTAGTGGATGAGATGTCGCAGTGTTTTAAGATCAAACTAAATCTGCAGACCATATCTTCAATAGACAGTCGATAAATTGATTATTTAATTTGAGATTCAATCAATGTTCTATAGTCATAAATTGTATTCACAATAGATGTTTTGGATTTGTAAGGTACCCAAGTGAAAGTAATAATACTTAAAGAACTTTATTTCTCATTACAAAAAAAATATTTTATTTACATGAGAAACTTAATATTAATATGTATATTTACGAGCGAGATACACGTCGCAATTAGTACTAATACTTAGGTTATAGATCATAATAAAATGTAACAAAACCCAAGAAGACCAGGCTCGTGAAGACACGTGTATTCCCCATATTTCTGCACGCTTATCATATCATCATACTTTTATGAATGTAAGCATAATATTATGCTGTAGCTGAAAGCCAGCCAGTGGCGGTAGGTGGAGGCAACTTAACAACTTTGAAGTGACGCGGAGAGTATGAGAGGTGCAACCCACTAAAACCTAGCTTTGCTCGCTGGACGGTAAAAGGTAAGGTAAGGTAAAAGTTTCCCTTAATGGCCGTCAAGAGACGCTCTTTCCAGCGACTATGCTACTGCCAGCGACTGTGCTACTGCCAGGTCAACGTGACAGGGAGTGCTGTAAGATTGGCATTTTAAAGGCCATGACACTTTTAGGGTCGCAGAGCGATTGGACTAGAATAATTTTTAAGATTGTAACATCAATTCCTTGTATGGAATACTTGACGTTCTGCAAAGTATGAAGTATACTACTATCGTGTAGTTATAACCAATATTATGGAAAATTAATTGTCTTAGTGACAAAGGGCACGTCTTAGCCACAGATAATAAAACTCCATTAAACAGACGTAGAAATGTCAGTCAATACACTGACATTTATTATTAAATCATTTTTTCTCTGTATTTATTGTGATAAAAAATATTCTCGTAAACACACACCCATCTCACTGTTTGTTAATTATATCCGCAGAATCTTAATTACAATAGAACTTATTTGTGTAATAGATAAGTGAACGTAAAGTTAATACATTTACTGTGTAATTGGGAAATTCTCAGGGCGGGCGCCGTAGTCGGTGGGCGGGCGCTGAAAAACAATTTCACGCCAAATCTTGGCTTGTGTTTTCCTATTTCCTTTTTATTTATCTTTTCGTCTTTTCTTTCGAGAATCAATTTCACGGATGAGCGTCGCGATGATCCCAGTTCAAAACGCGAGGGTTAGACGGGTCAGTACGAGGGGTGTTTTTAATTAATAACTTAATAATTATGAAAATAAATTGATGTTTTTATCAATTCCGTTCAAAGATACTTTATTATTTAAATAACGTATACTTAGTGAGAAAATTAAAAAAATTAACTATATCAAATTAGTATATTAGATGCTGTGAAAATATTAAAATAATATTAAACTATGTAACTTCGTGTGAAATTGATTGGATACTTTGACAATTAACATATAAGATGAAAAACAAAATTATCTTACACTAAAACAGAAGTGGCAATCAGGGGACATATATTTTGCTCTGATAAAATGTACCAAGGGGAAGGAGAATAGGGACTAGAAGGACTAAGTTTCCTTATTTACACAATGACACTATGTGAATCAAACGTTTAGACTAAGGGGGTGTTTACAGGCATTCAAAAAAGTTTTACATATAAATAACTCCGTATACATAAAGGGAGCGTACTTTTAAAAGGCGACACGTACTTTTTTATGAAATAGGTGCAAACGGGCAGAAGGCACATCTGATGTTAAGTGATACCTCCGCCCATAGTCATTTACATTGGTTTGGTTCAATGTGTGTGACAACGTCGGGTACCGGCATACTTTTTACAGTAGCTATCAATATAAAGCATTTGTATTGGAAGCTACTGTAAAATTTTGAATAATGATTAAATATATGAGCCTCTATACCCATTGCACCTCAAACACTTCAAAGACACTTATACAGCGTTCTAAATAAGATAAAACAAGTGTCAGCGAATATGCAAAGCTGGGCGGGCGCCAAAACAATCACTGTTATACAGTATTTAGTTGTTCTGTATGCAGTATAATAACACTTCCGTATCCGTTTTTTATTTCCTGTTATTATATTGTAAGCGTTTTGTAGTCCAATTTTAGATGGCTGTGAATATTATTGTCATGTGTCTTTATTGATTTAATTTGATGACGTCATAAGTGTACATAAACAAATGTAATTAATATAATAACTAACCTTAAAATTTAATAACTAAAATATGTTATTAAGGCAAGGTTCCGAAGCTTTTTCCCCTTTGAATAGCTAGACTAATTCTTTGTCTGAGGTAGCTGCCAGCTCTTCGGTCTCCTGCGACGTCGACTAACCTTTTTGGTATTTCCGTAAAAAGCCTTATAGCGCTAGAATCCCACCGACCAAGGGTCTCGAATGGGACAAAATCATATTCATATTTTTGTGTCTTCAATTATATAGCTTTGCAGATCAGGCCGAAAATGGCTCATATTAATCGGATTATTGCGAATAGTGGTGTTTGTTGTTAGTATGTTAATTAAAAATATTACCTTGGTTTAATAAATTAATTATAAAATTTATAATTAAACCTACGTCATATCCGAAAGATTATCCTCACGGTTAATTGAATACGTTTTAATGAGTTAACCTTGCGATAGAAATGTGTTTAATTTATTTATTTAATGACATAAATAATAATATAGTTATATATTTTATAGTAAATGATAATTAGACTTCTAAGAAGTGTGCTTTTTCTTCATAAATTTCGTAAGTTTGTCAACAAATATCTCGGAAACTAAAAATTTAATTAATTTCATATAAGTTACATTATATAAAAGTTAAAGCATTAAATTTTATTTAATTGATTTATTTTTATTAATGCCCTCAACCATATTACAAGAACAATCAAATACGTATGAAAATTAGACTTGCAACGAATATTCGGTTACTATTCGGTATTCGTCCTATTTTCGGCCGAATACCCCATACTTAAATAATATATTTGTCATAGAGAAATAATTGGTAATATGAAAAATTTTATAATTTCATAATTTCATTTCTGTTATATTTACGTAGTCATTGGTACATAACACAGGTACATAAGCGTCTTCTGAATTGGAAAAATTGAGAATAATTGCATATATAAAAAAAATTTAAAATTTAGTTTAATTTATTTACTTAGTTTTTTTTATACCGGAAAAACTATGTAATGTAGGTAGCATAGCTAATCGTTCCATATGTTAATGTGTAGCTATTAAAAAGGAAGGCTGAATAAATTACATTAAGGCGAAACGAAGTTCGTGAGGGCAGTTAATATTTTATAAAAACCTACTCAGTCGCGTCTTGTCAACAAAAGTTGTTTGCTTGCGATAATCTCAAAAGCTATTTACCAGTATCTAGATTGATTTATGGGAAAGGTTTAAGTATTTTTCAAGGTTCAAGGCCGTGCCGAGGGGCGAGTTGCTAAAGCCAGGGTTTGTGTGCTTTTAGAAACTAATTGTTGGAATAACATCATTACATCTTTTCATTTGTTTTTTACGCCTTATATAATTTTATCTTAGTAACTAATTGGTTAGAATTGATGACATCTTTGCATCTTCAATTGTCTTTTACAGCTTAACACGCTCTTTGTATATAGTGTAGAGTCAATTTCCCCACTAAGACGCTCATTTGGTCACTAAGCCAGCCTGTTCCAGCTCTGAAATCTCCTGGGCACTTCGCAGGCTTCATGGAGCGACCTCACTGCTTCAAAGATTTCTCTGAACACGCCCTATATTTAACGCATTTGAATTCTCTTAAATACTATATAAATAACGCGTCACGTTGTTAGTCCGCTATTGACTCCTAATTTACTTAACCGATTTCAATCAAATTTGCAAACCTTGTGCAGTTTCATCTAACTTTAAAGATAGGATAGCTTACACATGTATATAATTCTACTGTACGTGTGTATGGCACTGAACTCCTCTTAAACGATTATTTTTGTAAGGGTGGCTTAGATTTAGTTATCAGCCCGGATATATCAGATGGCGCTGTACTTCGTTTAATATCCTAATCGCTTGAAATATTATGCAGTACGTCTGTCAAGTCTAGTATGGCACGTAAACTAAACGGTGACCTACTCTTGCACGAGAGTGCTTTAAAATCAATACAAAGTGGTACATAAAATTTACATTGTATGTAAGTATCTTAGCGAAAGCTTCCCACTTAAAAGCTCTACAAATGCACTGAAAGCTCTTTCGCGCACTAATCCCAAACCTTTTAGCTGCAATCAAAGCCCGACGAGACGCGGCCCGACGTGCGGGAAGCGTCTAGGAATTTAATTTACATTTTTAATTAAGTTAAATTTTGTTCAAAAACCTTTCATGGACTTTTCTTGATTAGAGTTGTGAAGTTTGAGATTGATTAGTGGAGGTTTAATTGCTCGCTACCGTTGAATAATGAATTCGATCGAAGTCGGAAGGGCGCCAAATTAGTTTTACTTAACATTGTCGTATTATTATGTTTCCGTGATGTGTTTTGATTGTTGTTTTGGGTATGAGATGAATAATAATTTTCTCTATAGTATCGACAACTTTGGTCTTAAAACTGATTGTTTTGGAGGTTTGGTCCAATTTAGTAAGGCAAATGTTTTAATTGTTTTTTATGTGACGATGCATATTTTTTTTATGTACACTGCACACGAAAGCATAAACAAACACAGTCAATGTAAAGACGTGTGCGACGTAAGTGGTAGCCAGGCAACCCATAATAAAAGAGGACCTTACTTACATAGATCAAACAATAACAACCAAATATTTATTCATTTATTGATATTGTCAAGAAAGACAAATCAAATCAAATCAAAATATCTTTATTCATTTAGGTAAACATGTACACTTATGAACGTCAAGAAAAACAAATTAAATTAACTGTAAATTTACATTTACAACCAGTTCGCAAGTCAAGGGCGTAGAGCGGGTAAGACGTAAGACGGGTAAGACAAAAAGCCAAAACAGATTACATAGATAAACATTATATGTATATGAATAAGAAACAAGTGAGTGCATTGATAGACACATAAAAAAAACTTAAGAAAACTGAAATTTAGTATTTGAAACAAAAATAATATTTAATATATCAAATTACTACTTATCAAAATCAGGGTCTTCCCGCCTGGCCTCTTCAAGTACTTTCTCACATCTATTTTTGTGAGGTGGAAAATCAATATCTTGATAATTGCTTTCATAGTTTATCGAACCCCGAAACATAATAAATATATTGTTGATATTTTAGGCGCCTTTAAATTTGTTTTTTTTTTCAACTTGAATAGTCTTTTTTTAGAATTAGAATAAATCTTTGTCTTGTTCTGTGCAATTCTGTGTCAAAAAATGACAAATATTTCACAGATAACGATCGATTTGAATTGAAACAGATTAAAAATTTAGATTTTGAAATAGAATAAATGTATTTATTTTTAATTAATCTTCTTTAATTCCATAGGATTAAAAACTATAATCTTTAAATATTATTGTGCTTGACTAAGTCATTTGTTAACCACACGTTTTACTTACGGTTTTCGGCTAATGGCGTTCAATTTATGGTTTAGAGCATTTGCTAAATTGATCACGTTGATAATTTGTAATGGTCTAGCTACTGCAGGTGTTACCACAAAATGGCCGCTGTTCGATCCAAATTTCAAGAGTAATTGCTTTTAATGGATATAATAACGGAATTAAACTATTTTTTTCCTATCTTCTAAAATAACACTTATAATAATTTCATTTTATTGTGTTTAATATTTTTTACTTAATAAGTGGTGATAATTATAACATTGCCATTTTTTTAATAAAATCATTTATTACACGTAATCTCTAACAAAAAATACGTCGTACTTACTTAATTAAAGTAAAAAATTGCAATGACCAAGTTTCACATCATCATAAGTACAAAAGTAATTTAAAAAAAAATATCAAGTTTTGGCTAAACAAAATAAAAATGAAGACAAATCAAAACAAGGACTCCAGCGGGGAGACCCTAAATAAATGACTACCTCCTAAACAGCAGCCGCTCTTCATTGTGCTGCTCGCGAATAGGCCATTTGTAGCGTCTAAAGCCTTCTTTCAGATTAGAGATCGTCTGGATCTGAAGGAAACTGTAAGATACTTTCCCGACAAAAAAGGCTAGTAGGACACCTCGAAACGTATTAATGGATCCAGATGATCCAACCACGATAGCTCAAATTAAAAGCCCGTGTGGTCAGTAATAATAGCCATAAACAGATTAGGGTAAAAATATCGCCTTCACCAGGGAAGGCGAGAACCTTTACTGCGTACTTCGCTCACTCCAGAGAGCTTCACCAAGCCGAGGTTCGAATCTCACAGGAGAGGCCCTTGCACTAGCCGCGAGAGAATCGCACATTCAGACAGATTTCATTTGTAAAGAAAAGGCAGTCTTACCGTTCTTTTATAACCAGCTGCCCGTCGAGGAATTTTTGAATAAATACGCCATAGGGTAGACAATAGTAGTAGACACTCAATGTCCGGCAAGTTGCAAGCCTTCGGGCATTGAGTGTCTTTCGGTATCACCAGGACCAGATTAGCCCTTAGGTTAATAAGGCTGAAGCCTAGGGCTAGGGATCTAGGGGGGCGCGCTGAAATCGCGTCTTCGCTAGGGGATGATCCCCTGCATTTTTCAACTAGAACGAGACAAAACACCATATGAACTGTGAACTAGATCTACAAGCAGATGGGAGATTTTAGTACTTATCCAAATTAGGTGAAGATGCGACGCTACAAAAAATCTGTCAAAAACTAGAAAAAAAATCAAAGTGAAGATGCCAAAACAGATCAGCTGCAAAGGTCTTTCTCAGTCCTAAAAAAATTTAAAGCGCGCGCTCCACACTCCGCCAGCAAAAAGTTACAGCGCTGTTGCTAAAGTACATAGAATATAATTTTTTAGAACCTATTAATTATAAAAACAAATAAAAATAAAGGAGCGCATCCCCACTTCACATCATATGCCTCCTGCCCCCTATACATTGCATTCGTTATGGTATCGCTATATATTACTTACATTTGGATAACTGACGAAATTTATAATACGTTTCATCCTAATCCTGCTATAAAAAGAGCTAAATTTTGCCAGAGGACTGTGTAACTGACGCAAACGCGAATAAATAAGAGACTTCCGCGAAGCACTTTCGGCGGGAACAAGTCGCGAGCGTGATGTACGATTTGACACAGAATATTTTATTCGAGCTTGGGACGATGCCATCCATTCCACTTATCCCACTCCGTTGGATTTTTGACACGAAAGACTTTTTAACGTAACTTCGCATTATTGGATTAGACTAGGTCAGAGAATGGAGGGATTATGATCGTATTTTTTGTAAGATATATTAATATACGCATCCCTCCATAATTAAGAATATCTTAGCGTAAGAAAATAGTATATATATTGCTAGCGCTGCACCTTCTTAAGGCATTTAGAGGTCTGGAGGCATCGGGGCAAGAAAGGAATGAATTTGGGGCCCAAATTATTTTCCAAATAAAATGAAAAATTATATTCAGTCGAGTTTTGAAGTTATACGTCTTTTGGTTAAAATGATGCGTTAGGGAAAAATGATGGGGGGAATTTTTACGATGCGCGCGCATACCGTCTCAAACCCGACACCCTGAAGTTAGTTATAGGCAACATTTTCATTTTTCGCGATATTTGAATGATTTAACTAGATATTGCGTTGTAAGAAAACTTTCAATGTTTTTAATACTTTTTTATAGTTAGGCAGTTTTTTCTACTAACGTAGAATAATTTTTTTAAAACGATTTGTATCTTATCACGCCAAACAAGTTTCACACATAGGTACACACACGTTATCTTTTAATAATTTACTGTGCGTGTATTTTACAATTGTAATTGTAATTAAAATCACGTGCGTATTATCGTCCAGTATTGAATGAAAAATGTAATACACAAATTAATAAGAAGGTAATAAAAAAGTCGCCACGGCGCAGCTGCTGATACCTATTGGACAGAATCGGGCGCACAGCAATCCATATTAGATTTTTCTCGCTCTCTGAAATCCATTCTGAGATGTTCATATTTTATTGAGGCCAATAAAACGGATTCATGAATATGAGAAATGCATAACGAATATCATATTTATGGTTTGAGCGCGATTCGATATGTCGCGGGTAATTTGATAGCTTTTGTAACAGGTGATAAGGATTTGGAGAAAGTAATTACATATTTATTAATAGCTTTGTGGTTGTGGTGTTTCGCAAGGTTGCTTTAGGGGTACAGATCCTCTTCGTGAATATATCATTGCTTGTATGATAGACAGTTAATATAATCAGCAGTTTAGGGGTTCGAATCCTTATTGTGAATATAATTTTGATGTATAATAGAATTATACTTTACAAGATGAAATGTATTACATAATTATTAGCGTACAGCTTTTTGGTGTGGTGTTTCGCAAGGTGATTTAAGGGGTACGAATACTGTTGTTGATTATAATTTTGCTTGGATCGTAGAAAGATTTTATTAAAAAATTAAATATGTGTAAGTAATAAATAATTTCGAAAACAGTTGACACCTCATACGATAAAGTATAACAATATGGTGTAAACAGAATTTACAATGAAAATTCTAGATTTTTGAGCACAGAAGTAAGTCATAGACATTTAAACGGCCATCAGTGGTATTTTGTATTCGAATCTCATCTCTGTAGTTTTAGGTTCGATTCCCAGCTGTGCGCCAATGGATTTTATATTTGCATATTTAACGGTAAAGGAAACATTGTGAGGAATGTCATGACTTAGAAAGTCGAGGGCGTGCGTAAGCCAAGAAGACTGAACACCTACTAATAGAAGAAATGATCACGAAACAGATACAAAAATCTGAAGCCCAGACCTAAAAAGCCTGTAGTGCCACTGGCATTTAAACACCATTACTCCATATTGTTGTCGAATTGTCGGCTTTGATCAAAGACAATTTACACGCTACCAGTAAAATAAACACTCAAATATAATAAAACGAATATTGAAGTTAACCTTAAACTGAACTATCAACTCTCAGAATTATTAGTGCCTCCTTCGAGTTTCAATTTACAGCACGAACCTTTAAGGGCCTTGTTATCCACATATCAAATGAAACTGAACCCTGTAGCTTGGATATACAGAACAATGAATCTGCATGTAACACTAGTGTATGCGAACAGCTACCTTATTGCGTGGCAATAGAACTCAATTTTGAACTGCAGAAGGCAGATGTCGTTTGACGGCATTTTGTCGGAGTAATAAGGTCTCCAAGTGGACGTAAGGAGAGGATATCGTTTATTCTAATGAGGTTTCAGACGTGTGTTCGTGTCCGCTGGCAATATACGACTCCCTTTTGAGTATTCACACTAAGTCTACCTGTGAAATTTTATTTAACTTTTGATATTTGTCGTGCACCACTATGTGGAACCAGCGTGCTGAGGTTTTTCCGAACCAATTAAAGTTTGGGTTAGAAAAGATCGTACAAATTTTTGAAAGGCCGGCAACACACTTGCAAGTACTGGTATGGAGAGGATCCATGGGCGGCGGTATCACAAACACCAGATAAGCCTCCTGCTCGTTTCCCTTACCTTTAAAAAAATACCTATGCTATAGCTTGTTCCACCCAGTTTTCGAATGATCAGAAATAGTGTTTATATAGTGGTTGCCTGGAAGCAATCGCTCGAAAGCGATAAGGTCGCCGGTTGTCCTTTTCATTTAATTATGATCATTTTTTATATTGTAATGTAACGAAGTGTTAATATATAAATAAATGTTTTTATATTTATAAATTCACAATTAAAAAAACAGCGATTTCCGAACCAATTCGACTTAGAGTCAGGAAAGAACGCAACACATGCAAGCCTTCTGGCAGAAATAGTGTACATGGCATATCACTTTACAATAGGTTATTACCAAAAAAAGTGCGTGCGTACAAAGTACCCATGTCAAATCAAATCAAATCAAATCAAAATATCTTTATTCATTTAGGTAAACATGTACACTTATGAACGTCAAGAAAAACAAATTAAATTAACTGTAAATTTACATTTACAACCAGTTCGCAAGTCAAGGGCGTAGAGCGGGTAAGAAGAACTGGCAAGAAACTTTCCGCCACTCTTTTCAATCGCCAAGTTGTCAGAAGTGAAACTAAAAAATATTACTGAGGTAAAAGCCCCAATAGATGACATGTTTCAGTGTATATGATCACTCCATGTATTGTATATCTATAGTCACAGGGTTGACACAGATACGTGCTAAAGATAATATAGATAAAAAAAAATCTGCGTTTACTGCACAAGACGTAATGCGACATAATTGCTATCTAAAGTTCTAATATGTACTAAACGAATATATTTACCAATAGCGTGTATGTTTTCTTGATCTCCCTTTCACTTCAAAAACACATTTCCAAAGAAATAATCTCATTATAATAAAAGTCAACGAATTACATAGGTGAACGTTCCTTTTTTACTATCCGTTAAATATATTTATTTATTTACTATATAGTTCTTTAATGGTTAATAGCTAATCAAAGTTTTTTTTTGGTTTTACATCTTAAAGGACGAGCGTGTATACTGTATATGTACTTATTATAAACTAGTGGAATCGCCAGACATCGTCCTGTACTGTAATTGGTAATCTAAACGATTCTTGAGCTCGAGCAGTTTAGGGCCAGTGGCTTGCGCAGTCATCCCTGAGGTCGTAGGTTCGATCCCCGGCTGTGCACCTTGGACTTTCTTTCTATGTGCCCATTTATCATTCGCTCAAACGGTGTTGGAAAACATCGTGAGGGAACCAAACCAAAAAATAGACGGCGCGTGTCAGCCACTGGAGGCTGATCACCCTTTTTTAAACGGTTCTTGAAACCACTTGAACACACATAAATTAACATTGCAAATATTATTTCTGTTTGTGATTACCTCCTTCCAATTTGATCACATGTCAAAGTGTTTAAGTTAAGTTATTAAAGTAATTAATTAACTTGCTTATGTACGAATACGAAGTGTAAGTCGCTGACCACGACTGTTGTATAAAAATTGTAGCGTAATTACGATAATAAACGTGTAATTCAGTTAAAAAAAAATTCAAAAAGTAATGAATTTCACAAATAATGCTATATCGTAAAAAAAATGCAATAGTTTTTAAAAATTGACTTGTCGTGAATTATTATAATTAATATTAATTTGATAACGTAATCATATTTTTCAATAATTTATGAGGTAGTGATAAAATATTACAAGGATTGACTATATTATGACTCATATGGAATATCTATGTAAAATTAAATTTAAGACAAATTTGCACGCCATTGTATGTGTATAAGAATATGCGAACATTAGATTGTATCACCAAAACATTATTGTACCATATTCTTGCAAATAAATATTATTATTATTATTATTATCGGTTAAGGAACAGTCAATAAAAAGATATTTACAAATTAATCTTCTATATATAATATATTTGTCAGTAAAACATTATATTTATTTGTTTTTACATATTTTTTATATTATATACGTATTCGAATAACGTTTCTCATTTAAAACTTCCAAGAACTTCCATAAATATTTTAAGATCAAAATTAGCCAATCCGGGCCATTCTCGAGTTTTAGCGTGACAAATGAACAGCGGTTCACATATAGTATGTTTTAGTATATACCGTACAATATTTAAAAAAAGATATTTCTTTCAGATCTCCCTGTGTGATGTCCGAGTGACATTTGTACGATGATCCGTGATCCGCCTGCCATGCACAAAACTGATAATACTCCAAGTAAGTCGTAGATAGAGTATAGAACTAGATAAGCTTCTAAAATAACAATAATAACTAAAGAGAGAAGACATTAACGTGAAATACTTAAGTGCGAGCGAAACAGAGTATCAGTTTTTCTGTCTCTATTTGCGTATCGGGTTTTAAGCAATCTTCAATGAATTAATACTTCGACACAACAACACTTCCAAATAGACGACAATTCCAAACATATTTTTCAGTGCAAACCGACTAAATTGCGAATCATGTTACCAACGTCAGGTAGTTGCCACACTTCGTGTCCTTTGTAAATAGTTGGATTATAATATTCGCTATCTCACACGCTGTACGCTGATGCCTGGTCTATATACCATAGTCCGTCTACGAAGTAAGTAAAGGAACAGCTACACATATGCATATTATAAAAGCAAATACTAAGACAATATACAAAGCCAACACAGATTACATTTATAAACAAAATAAACGAAATAGGAAATATAACGTGACTGTAGTCATAACGTCGTATCTAAAAAAATAACTTTTTTATTCTTTGACTCGTATGTCATTTAACTGGTATAATCTTATGAAGTAGAAGTCTACAGAAGTAGAAGTCCATACGTTTAGATGGTAAAAAGGACTTATTAATAGATAAAAGCTCTCGAGAAGCTCTCGAAAGAGTTCTCTGGCCATAGGAAGGTATCATTCTAAAGCGATGAGAAGCCAATTAAATACTAATGTATGTGTTTTTCTTTAATCTAATAGTAATAGCCTTTATTTACAAAACATAATTATAATACATTGATTTGGAATTGAGAAAAAAAATACATTTTAACATTAAGGAATAACTATTTAAAAAGTAAAACTTATTCAATACAATTAATTCAACTAATACCTAATTTGGCATTGTTGTGTGAGAGTATAAAAGTGAGGGTACGTAAGTATGTGAGGTTGTGTATGTTACTTGAACTCGTGAGCAAGATTTTTGTGTTAAGAAAATTTGGAAAAATACAAATAAGAATGTAAAAATTTAGTATAAGATTTTTGTTCCGGAAAAACGAACGGTATCTAAGGGGTAGCACAAAAAATATGTTAGTGGGTAGCTACTAAAACGGTAAGTCAGGGGCAGCTAGTTTTAAGTATCCCAATTTCGCTGACGTAATTTATAATAAAACAAACAGGTCGTGAATAAAAGGGTTGTGTCGTAAACCCAGAACGTCCGTCGCGATATTAAAAAGGGTTCCAACGATATTGCAATATCACATTTATGCGAAATGTCCGATCGTTTTGATAAAAATAAGCGAAATTTTATTGTGGTCCCGATACTTAATCACTTTCTTGATATGAATAACGAAGGGCTTCGTTGTGGACTTATTAAAAAAAATTAAATAATGCCTGCATTGGACTGATAGACGGTGTAAAGTTTTCATTGTTTTTTGAGAAGATTTTAAAAGTACTTATTATTCATTAGTGACTATAGAGTCAATACAAATTATAATTTTTTTTGACAATTGACATCTTTACCAAGACAATTTGCTTATAATTTATTGGTTGACATGTGTTTGGGAATGTATTATGGTTGTAAAAGTGTGAGTATGCGTTTTAAATCTGTTATGGCTTCCAGATTACAATTAAACATTTATAATTTGAAGAACTCGTGAACTCCTTTTTAGGGAAAATATTGCGTCGTTGTCCCCCTGACATACCTGTAAACACGAAAACAAACTTCTTTTTTTTTCTTGAATTACATAATACACATATACCTATGTATATGAATAAAAATCACTCTCCGACGAAATTGTACAAAAGACAAATATTTCAAAGGCATTATTATTAAAATAATTATTATTTATTCATGTTTTTACTTATCTGTGACGTTTTGTGTCACGTGACTGCTCTATACATATCAGTTCTTTTAATTATGGATATTTTTGATTAATGATATGTTTTATACAGATTAGTCATAACAACACTTCTATTGTTATAATGTCAAATAGGTGTTTGTCCCCAAATCAAGCATAGGATTATTGCATATTTTTAAATTGTCGATTTTTGGCTCTAAATAAGCATTGCACACAGAAAACGACACACGAAAATAGTGTCAAAATATTATAGAACACTAAGATAACTGTTAATGTACATTACCTTAGTTTAAGTTATTTACTAATATTGTAGATATTCAGTCAATATATTAATATCTTTTGTAAACTTTAGTGTAGGCAAAGAAACATATTTTCAATAGCGCACAGCGCACGATATCGTTAGAAATTAAACATTAGGCTAGCAGTGTTCATCATTTGAAAAACTTGTAAGACAATTGCCTCTAAAATATGGTTCACGTAAAAATCTCCCCCGCTTCGATTCAGCGTACTTTATGACTGCCTTATCGTAATCAAAATCGTGTTTTGCGTTATTACTGCTATTAAGCTATTCGACGAGATGGAAAATCGAAAATCATAACGAATTATTTTTGCCATTAAATTCTTAAGTTTATGGAGTTTATTGGTTGGACAAGAGATTGTAGAAAATTTTCGTGAAGCAAATATTGGGCAATAGGTAATTTAGATGTAACGTGGCGATAGTTTTGATTAGATAATACTTAATATTAGAAACATTTTATTGCAGTTTGAAAACAAAATTGTTTAGAGATAATTTTAACACCGGCGTATTGTTTACCACAAAATTTATAAAGTTGATCCCTGGACCTTTAATCTTTACCTTTGCTATATTGCGATACTTATTCGTTGAGCTAGGAAAGCATCAGCTCTGGTGTCAGCTTAAATCTTTAGTAGGTGCCTATGCCCTCGACGCTACTTCAAAGAAAGCAGAACCAAAGTTGGAGAAAAGACTTATATTTGAGCCGTGTATTGCTAAATATATTTTTAATTTGAAGATCCGAGAACAGTTGCCTTAGTGGTTTAACGTGTCATCTTTGAGAACGTAGATTCAAACCCTAGCTATACCAATGGAGTTTATACGTATGTGCGCATTACATTAGCTTGTTGATGAAAGAAAACATTGTGAGGAAACCGGCATGCGTTAGGCACAAATGGCATGTCAGGCATAAAAGCTGATAGGAAAAACAAATGATCACGAAACAGACACATAAATCTGATGCCTATCTGCTACTACTCCTGTGATTAGGCTTCTCATACAATTTAATTACTAACATTTTGGATAAGATTGATATATTTCACAACAAGCATTAAATTTATTGTAGTTTTTTTATTACCCTTAAATAAAGTTTAAATTTCTTTCATAACAGTTTTTTAACACTATGCGCCTAATTTATTTTAGTTTTTAAGTTCTTGGGTAGGTACATGTTTTTATAATTATCACATCAATGTATACAAAATTCTAAACTGTTTAAAAAAAATAAGTATGCGGTTTCCTGCCCATTCGTCTCCATATGAAACTACCTTTTGGAAGGGGTAACTAGAGTCCTCTTTAAATATTATTAACTTGTATTTTTGTTTTTCGAAGTGCCTTTTTAATAGGCCTAATCGAAATAAATTATTTAGGTTTAAATACTATTTTCTCAAAGAGACAAAAATGCCATGAAAAACAATACTTCAGGGAAACATAACATTGTAGTCGTTCAATATTTACACGTAATCACAATTTACGATTTATGATTAATTATTTATAATTAATTAATTATGCAACAAACCCTAAAGTAAAAGAAACCAAAGATACACGAATAAAAACAAATTATAAGAAAATAAAATTAAAAGTAATTCTGTCTGACATATTCACCCAGCTTCTATTTGAATGCATTGAAAGAAGTAATAATTTTTTTATATTTGTGGGTAGTTTATGATTTAAGTATGACTTTGACGTCAGTAATATTTTCTTGTATTTTTTAGGGTGGTGTGTTGTTTTATATAAAACTCAGTTTTGTATCGCGCTGCCCGGACATACAATGACCACTGTAAAATGTATCCTGTATTCCATCTTTATCTATATTCTTAGTGTATTTGTTTGTAATTATATATAATTTATGTTAGCTATAGTAGTACAAAATAAATAAATAAATAATAAATAATCGCTATTAATCTTTGCATATGGGTATAATAATAAAAAAAATCCTTAGATCACAGTTCAGCAAATTTTCTTCGACTGCTATAGCCGTAATCGCTACAATGCAAGCACGATGCAACCGGAAAATTGCGGAGTTGCCAGCCCGTGCCCGCGGCTCCGGCTTGCCCTGATAAAATTTATGGCCACTTCCCCTTTAAAACAATATTGAGGGCTCAGTTGGGATTTATGTCTCGCCGCTGCAGCGACTCAATTTATTCTTCAATTTTTCATACAATAACTCACACGTATTACGAGTGATGGATGAAAAGGACTAACTTTCGGGCTTTAATAAGAGCCTCCAGATGCGAATCTCCAAATTGGCTGAAGTTTATTGCCCACTTATGTCAGGCTTAAGTTGCGCTCGGAGCGTTTCTCTCGGAAAATTATGTATGGCCCTGATTGTCCCGACATACTAAACATTTGATTGAAATTATGTGTTCTGGAGATATTATACGTCGCTGTCCTTGTTAAAATTGTATTACAATTGCGATAGCTATGTTCGCGTTTCTGGCATCCTTTACCTAAAACCATCATGGTCCTTTAATAGCCTATCTATTAACGGGTTTACAATAAAACTGACATTTTCCGCTACTCCATAGACATTACGCCGATTCGGCTTATCAAACTTGCATTATTAATAGACACAGACATAACACTTATAACTAACGAAACACACATACCCAGCATTAATAATGAAAAAAAGGAGAAAGGTACATTGTAAGTGTGTGAGTTGATGTCGCTGGCCCTGTTTTAGCATTTTGCTGTGGAGTTAGACGTGTTCCTTTTATTATTATTTATTTATTATTATTGTTTTGACCCTTGCACTTCAATAGAAAGAGTCCCTTCCGGAGTTGTGTGTTGCGATATCGCGGGCTACTCGATTGTGAGGAAGTTGCATGGATCTGGTTAAGCGTACCCGCAGACTACAGACTTTTTATCGGCCGATAGTTTAGTCGAGTTGGCCTGTTCGTGCGCACACTGTACCAACAAAACAGTTGGGTTGGTCGCGAGTGCGCAGACTAGCCAACAAATGGTTTGGCCGATTGATTAATTTACTAGAGTTGGTGAAGAGACCAGTCGAAAAAAAATATTATAATTTCCTTATACATGATACAAATGAGAAAAAAAATGAAAAAGCGTAATCGAGAGTATTGGGTACATCCCATCTACAATGACAGATTATTGTAAGGGAAGTTTTACACAATTCATTCTAAATTACTACACTTCCCGGAAAACTTTTTCTCCTTTTATCGAATGAGCATAACCAGTTTCAATGAACTCGTTAAATTAATTGGACCTTCAATATCAAAGCAGTCGAGTCGGCCGATGAAACAATCGGCAAGTATGCGGGCGGGGAAGAGCGCCATACTGATCAAGCGGTCGGGCGATAGTGCGCCGATGGTTTAGTTTGAAGGCAGTCGTGAAGCCCACCAAACTTTTTTATCGGCCGATACTGAATCACTGTAATGTGCGGATCTGCATACATATTCATACTGATTAAGAAGCCGACGAAACTATCGGCCGATAAAAAGTCTGTAGTCTGCGGGGACTCTAAGGCTGCGACATTTTAAGTCCTCATTTTAAAATGTGTAATGTTTGAGAGTATACCTACTGTCTCTCCTGTCCTCCACCAGTAAGCGGTACTGCGTATCGTCACACATTAAAACGTTTTTACAACGATCCTATACCAAGGTGCTGAAATATTTTTTTTCTAACACGGTAATTACGAAGTAACTAATGTCGAACTAAAAACTAAAAAAAGTGCGTGTGTACAAAGTACACGTGTCAGAAGTGAAACTTCTTTGTTAGTTAATTATTACTAAGGTAAGAGGCCCAATATATGATCATGTACCAGTATGTAGTGTAATGATACATATATAGTATCATATATGTTAATCCTGCTTAGGATATAAGATGTATCCGTTTTAAACTTAAGATATTATAAGGCCAACCAGTGAACCAGATACAACTTTTTTTTTCATTTCTTTCCAACGCCCATCCTTACAAGTATATGATTACTTGATGTAAATTCACATAGTTTACACACTGTACACGTGCTAATAATAAATAAATAAAAAATCTGCGTTTACTGCACAAGACGTTATGCGACAGAATTTCCAACTCAACTTCTAATATGTAACTACTAAGCGAATTCTTCAATAGCGTGTATCTTTTCTCGATCTCCCTCTCTCACTCTTTCTCAATTGGTCTCAATCGTCCTCTCTCTTTGTTCGACAAAGACGCTGCACATCTTCGTGACGCTAATATTATTATTGGATAACCCTCATGAAAAGCAGTTTGAATCCATTTGAATGGCGATCCTCTACAAAACCGGTCTAGCGTATAGTAGGTATTTATTTATTTTATTTTTACATTTAGGTACAAAAATAGAAAACAGATTGATTACATACATACAGTTATTACACACTAAACAACATTTGAAAATCTGATATCCAATTATATCTATACACAGCATTTTACACTAAATATCAACCAAACAACTTACACATATTAAACTGTATGACAAAAAAAAAAAGAAAAAAAAATGTACATTAATTAATTCTAATGTATGTAATGTATTCATTTAAAATGCATTAATGAAACATTATTGATTTTCCTTATCGCGAATTATTGTTAGTAATAGTCTAGCAATAAAAAAGGCAGATGTTGCTTAGCTTAGTTCCGTTACCAATAACACTTGCAAAGACGAAATACTTCTAGAGGCCTTTACTCGTGACACTCCTTTAACCGGTGACACCAGAACTGGTGCTTTTCTCAACGAATAAGCATCGTCCTGCGATCGTACTCCCAGCTGTAAGAATCCACTGCCACAGGCGCCAATGTAAGAAAAAATATTATCACTATAGTGGCTAACTTATTTTAGTTAAATCTAAATTTAAGAACTATATAAATTTTTTCATTTAATATTAGTATTGGTTTATTGTGTTATTTATTTTTTATATGTATATGTATATGTTTTATATGTTTTTCACACGTGTCACATGAATGGTTTTGCTGTGTTCCTGTGTCTGTATGTGTGCCTTAAAATAAAAACATATTTAAACTAATTAAAAAAATGTATTTATAAGACACAACGCTATTGTATATAGTGTTTATGTTAAATATATAATTTCGAACTTTAAACCAATATGTGGTAGAAATTGTTAACCACTCGTTTCCATATATAACTAGCTAATACATTTGGGCAGTGTTGCCCTAGTGGCTTCAGCGTGCGACTTTCATACAAGAGGTCGTAGATTCGATCCCCGGCTGTGCACCAATGGAGTTTCTTTCTATGTGCGCATTTAACATTTGTTCGAACGGTAAAGGAAACAATCGTGAGGAAACCGACATGTCTTAGATCCAAAAAGTCGACGGCGTGTGTCAGGCACTGGAGGCTGATCACCTACTTGCCTATTACATTTAAAAATGATCAATATCATGAAACAGATTCAGAAATCTGAGGCCAAGACCTAAAGAGGTTGTAGCGCCACTGATTTTTTTTTAAATACATTTGGGAGTTAAAAATGAAGGAAATACAAAAACACTGTTCAATTTATTTACACCGACACAATCATTTTATAACTCACATATTGTAAACAGATAAAAATCATAATTGTAATTAAATATATTGTATTTGTAATGAAATAGCTGGGCTGAGATATGTCAGGGACATATGTATTTTTTACTTAAAAACCTACCCAAATCTTTAACATAATAAAAATATTGTATTTTTGATTCACTATAAACAATTCATTATATAGTGTAAGACTTGAGAACCCTTTTAAGGAATGGCAATACCTGTCTCAGGGTTCACAGCTCTTTCATATCAAACTTAATTATTGATATTTCATTTCATTTAGTTTTGATTTTGAGTGAGTAATGCATTGTGAACATGAATAAAATTAGTATCATTTCCTACTAAGTTTCCTAATATATTCTTTTTTTTTTTGCGACTGAGGCGCAAACTAGCTGATGAGGTCTCTGGCAGAATGAACAGCGCTGTGGAACAATCTGCTCCTCAGCATAATGCTGAACCAGGGCCATTTACAGCCATAGCTTAAACGCATTTTTTTTTTGGTACTGGCAATACTGGTGGAAGGTTGTAAAAAAACCACCTCTACATTTAATTTTAAAGAAAATTCATTTAAAGGGTTTAAATTCAGTTAAATTAGGGTAATACATTTAAAAATAAGAATATTGTATAATATAAAGTGATTGTACAGTGTTTTTTGTCGCGAGAATCTGGCCAAGCAGGGAACTAAAATCGACTGCCAACTCAACTCAACTCGATAACGGTAGCATTACATGCTTGAGACGTATATACCTCTCATTATATCTTTTATTTAATTTGTTCTCTTTGATTATTGTTATTTTGTGTGTTTTGTCTGTAATCACTTCACTACATAGTATAAAACAAAGTCGCTTTCTCTGTCCCTATGTCCCTTTGTATGCTTAAATCTTTGAGACTACGCAACGGATTTTGATGCGGTTTTTTTTAATAGATAGAGTGATTCAAGAGGAAGGTTTATATGTATAATAACATCCATTAAATAGTGGAGAAGTACTGTTATTTTTGAGGTTTCTAATGTGATGTCGTAAATAATTATATTTATTCCGCTTACATTGCAAACGCAGGCTGAACCCTACGAGTTTTATCAAAATAATGTACTAAATATTGTACACATTGAAAAGGTCTACAGAAAAGTCCGTGATGGTATATGTCTATATGATATATGTCGCGTATATTATCGGAGCTTTCCAGCGACGGAAATAACAATACATAATAAAAACCTGCTTTTCATCAGCATTGCACCCGTGCGAAGCTGGGGCGGGTCACTAGTAAATAATATGTCTATGTCTATGATTAAAAAGCCTGAGAAGCATAGTATACCAAGCAGCCCGTGCTAAGAGATGAGTTTAAAGCACAAAAATTGTAAATCTAAGTTGAACTTCTTAAAAATCATTAAGCTTAATTCAAAAATTAATTTAAACTTTCATAAGCTTTATCCGAGAAGCGAGCTTCCGAGGGCAATATCAATTTCATAATTTTAATTTAGCCTTGTCTAATGTTTTTTTGGTCATAAAAATAAGAAAACGAGCATGGTAAAACAAAATCATTTATACGACAAAAACTGATACATATTAAATGCTTCTAATTTTAATTGCCAGTTCTCAAATCAAGGGCGTAGTACGGAAGAGAAGAACTGGCAATAAACTCTCCGCTGCTCTTTTTAATCGCTTTAAAAATGATATATAGTTTTCAATACATACATATACTAACATATAGATCTCTAACTTGGGAACCCTCTTAATACAAACCTATATGTGTGTCAAATATGGATGAAATGATGATAGGAAAGAAAAAATATATATAAAGAATACATCGAGAAGAACCACTAAGGTATCAGATGTTTTATTTTATGTAATAGTAGGCAAACGGCCAGTAGGCTCGCCATTGCGTTGTCGGCCGTTAAATAATAAGTATGCACTTTCGAATTGGTTCAGAAATACTATAGTGGGCAGAAGTTTCACTTCAAAAAATTAAATTTGGTTAGGTAAGAAGCGCAAAAATACATAACATACATATTTATATATTTTTTATATCATATTATATTATATGTTTAATTAGACAAAACTAAACAAAAAAAAGGACACATAAAAAGGAAAGAGTGTACGATAATTTCAGATCAGTCATTATCAAAGTTTAGGGATACGATGTGTGCAGTAGAGATTTACGGCCGAACCCAATATTGAATCCACAATCTCAGATTGAAAACAATCAGACCGTGACAGTCGAACAAAACCCTACGAATCATACTTTGTTAAATGTCCTAATCGCTTGAAATATCATGGAGGACAATGTCTGTCGGGTCCACTTGTATATATAAATATACTAAATATATCTGCTACTGCAGATAGCGCTTGGAAGCTAATAACCTTTTTTAAATAAAATATACGAATAGAAAAGGGCGCCCAAAAAGGGCAATTATCACAGCCCAAGGACACCTTTCAGCGGGTGCGTTGCCAGCCTTTCCCTTCGCACCTTTGGCTTATAAAAAGTTTAACATGAAATCCATATGAAGCGAGCTGGTACGATATTATCAAAATATTGTTAAATTTAAAATATAATGTTTACTAAGTAATTCGCTTTGATGTTCAGTAGCATGCTATCCAATTGAAAAATACTGAACTTACCACCTACTTAATTCATTACCACGATATTAGATATTATATACATCGGTTGTTGTATATATTTCCGTATGTTTAACTATGTTCGAAGGTGGACCACAAGAGGCTTTCTTGGCGAATCCTTTAAGGTCTCAGCAGTGAGTCTATGGAATTCTAATGGCTCCTTCTCTATCTTCCTTTAACGCCCAAACCCAATAACCTATCTCAATCCATTTTTGACCATCTGAGATAGACATCTTAATCCAAATTTTTATAAAAGTGTGCCAATAACCAATCGACGGATTGTAATAGCCATCTGTCTATACAAGCTATAGGTCGGATTGGTGTATGTGGATAGACCTTTGTATGAAAATAATAGTTCAACTGTGCCAATATCCTATCTTAAGATTTTAACTTACACCAGTTTTTTAAATAATAACAAAGCTATTTAATATGTTTAAACATAGACATGTAGGTATATTGTAATATTATTTGTATATGATTTTATTTACTATCAGTCGCCCGAAATGGATTGTCTTAGTAGGGTATGGTTATTGGGATGCAGATCGGAGATCGATCGACCGTCACGGTCTGATCACAGATTGTTTTCAATCTGAAATTGTGGATTCATTATTGGGTTCGGGCGTAAGAGGAGTTCAGTGACATACACACGTACAGTAGAATTATATTTATATAGAGGTACTGCAGATATATCTCTGAGCAGGATGTTACAAGATTTAGGTCTTGAAACGGCCTCAGCAATCTGTTTTCTCAACGTTTATACAATCGGGAGGTTTCGTACAAAAATCTTTATAAAGTTATAACATTGTATTTTTAATTGATTATACATGCAAAGCCCGCATTTGGTTCAATCTAATTACAGCCGTCATTGCAGTAGCAATTAACATTATTACTTAATGTACATAATTAATATTAAAGGTGGGCTATTAACATTTACGTCTACGGCTTATGATTCCCATTACGAAGTCTCTAAAACTTTGACCCCAAAATACTAAGTGTCGACTTAATATACGGAACAGTGGAACTATAAGCTTTTTCGGTCCTCAAATTTATGTATCTGTTCCTTGAGCATTTGTTATCCTCTACCGTTCGAGCGAATGTTTAATGCGCATATAGAAAGGCCATTGTTGCACAACCGGGGTTCGAACCTACGAACTCTGGAATGAGACTGGCGTGCTGAAGCCCACATATTATTAATTGGCGGAATAATTAAGTGTTATTTTATTAAAAAGTTTCCTTTTACTAAGAAATATGAAACTGGTTTTTGAGAGATAAATGTCAAACAAAAAGTTTAAAATGTTAGAAACTATGTAAAATACTTTTGCACCATTACTCTACTATTTTTTTATCTCAGCATAAATACAATTTGACAGAAAGAGAAAAAAAATTACTATAGTTAAAAGCGTGCATACTGATGGTGTATAATTAGGTTGGCCTTTACACAATTTAATGAGGCATTAATTGACTCTAGGAACATAATAGTAACATTAAAATACCAAAGGGTTTAAGACTAATTTAAGCGTTTCGTTCATTCAATCATGAAACGCGACACGATCTGTTATTTATAAACGGCAAGTTTTAGAAAAAGTATTTTTAAAAGAGTTTTTATGTGATAAAAGTCAGCCAGTCATTTATTTATTTTTTAGTTTATGAATATTAAATTATCTATAAATTTACAAAAACAATATTTAAAAAGAGTTTTTATGAAAGTAATAGTTGCCGAAGCCGCGTACAAATTATTTGAAGAAGTCTATTAGGTATGAGGGTGTGCAATTATTTAATCAATTATCATCTAAAATTCGCAATATTTGTGTTTTTGACAAATTCAAAAAGGCAGTAAAGATGCATGTTAGGGTGAACACAGTTGACTAAAATTGAGACGGCTAATGGCGACGTGTGTCTCGTATATACATATTAATATTAAGTTTCTCATGTAAATACATTTTTTTTGTAATGAGAAATAAAGTTCTTTAAACATTAAACATTGACAAAAAACTATTACAAAACTTAAACAATACTGGCTGGTCAGAAAACAATTAAAAAATAAAATGGATACTTAATAATGTATTTTAACCGCATTATTAATTCTCTCAATTTAGTTTTAGATAATTTTATGTGACAGCTCGTAATTGCGTTTGGTTAACTGACATACACGTTGAACAAGTCGGGCGTATCGAATTATTTTAATTAACATTGTTTACCTAATTGGGAATGATATGTTATATTGATTCTTGATATATAACTGGTTTAATAAAAATTACTACTGTTCGTGAACTCGGAAAGCTTTATTAAATAGAAAGAAATGTCCAAAAGGGATCAAACTAACGCCCGAAGCTAATAATTATCCACAATGATTGAAACAATCTGAGATCTGACCGTGATAATCGATCGATCTCCATCCCAATAACCAAACCATACGAAGACAATCTTTTTTGGCGACGGATATAATTTATAATAGATATATAAAACATATCAAATAGCTTTTTAATGAACTGAAATGAAAGTTGAACTGTCATTTTCATTCAAAGATCTATCCACATACGACGATCCGACCTACCATGGATAGCTTGTATCGACAAATGGCTATTACAATCCGCCGATTGGTTATTGGCACACTTTTATCAATATTTGGATTAAGATGTCTATCTCAGATGGTCTAAAATGGATTGTGATTTTGGGTTTGGGCGTAAATTAAGGATCAAAAATATTTGTGTTAACAGTATTTTGAGTTAAAAATATTCAGTGACGCCTTTTTAGGTTTGGCCCTCCGATTTATTAATTATTACCATTTCGTTACATTACAATATAAAATTGAACATAATTAAATGAAACGGAGGGCAACTGGCGTCCTTATCGCTTTCGAGCGATCTCTTCCAGGCAAACACTGTGAGTAAAGAAAAAAATGTATTAAATTACATAAGGTAGTGCAAAAATACATATTACATGTAGTTTTTAAGAAGAAATTAAACAGGAGCAAAAGATAAACTAAACTGATACTGCTATATAATAATCTTATTCTAGATTGCTGTATCTCTTTCACGATAAAATAAAATAACACATGATACTTGCCTTGTCAATCTAATATAGGCCAGTTGTCAATCTAATATAGGCAAGTAGGTGATCAGCCTCCTGTAAACACACTCCGTCGACTTTTTGGGTCTTAAGTATTTCTTACGATTATTTCCTTCAACTATCGAGCAAATCTTAAATGCCCTCATAGAAAGAAATTCCATTGGTGCATAGCCGGGGATCGAACCTCTATCCTCCCACCCACTGTTTTTAATTTCAAGTAAGGCTGGATCGAAATGTCCCATCATGTAAAGACACACAAAAAAATAACCGCAGTGTACCCGCTAAATATCGTGTCAAACACGTCGTGGACCACGTATTCACGTATTGGACGTAAAAACGATTGTAGTATAATAGCCTTTTCTGGCTTAAACATTTCATTCGTAGAAAACATCTCCGTTATACATTTATCACGTATGGGAAGGCGATGTTAATTACGAAACGCAATAAATGATTGTAAATTGCATGGAATAATTGCAGTAGTAGTGCGGGTTCATTACAATAACCTGGCATTTAATTGAATCCAAGAATGTTGCCGAGTGCGTTCAGTTTGATAGATCACTTACTATATGCGTTTAAACAGTGCGGTTAAACAATCCTTTTAGGTATTGCGGTTTTTGTTATGTGATTGCGAATAAGGTATCTTTTGTAATAATAATACTGAACAATAGATAAATAAATTATTTTAAACGATTGGCGTCTGTGCGATATTCATTTCGTTGAGCGAAAAAATCACCAGCTCCGAGATCAACGGTACTGAACAGACGCTTATCTTTAATTAGGGGCTGTGTACTTAAGCCGCAGACTTACTTAGAGCAGTGTTGGCCTAGTGGCTTCAGCGTGCGACTCTCATACCAGAGGTCGTAGGTTCGATCCCGGGCTGTGCACCAATGGATCTTTTCTTGTATGTGCGCATTTAACATTTGCTCAAACGGTGAAGGAAAACATCGTGAGGAAACCGACATGTCTTAGACCCAAAAAGTCGACGGCGTGTGTCAGGCACTGGAGACTGATCACCTACTTGCCTATAACATTTAAAATGATCATGAAACAGATTCAGAAATCTGAGGCCAAGACCTAAAGAGGTTGTAGCGCCATTGATTTTTTTTTGTATTTAAGCCGCACCCCAACAGTACTCCAAAGGGTATGAAATCAAAGTTGCCAATCATATTTAAGCCGTTAAATTTTTTCCGCCTACTCTGCGGCCGCGCCAGATTTTGTTTTTCCAAGGTAGGTGAGACGGGGCTAACGTGTCCACACAAATAGTAGCCCATACCAAAAGCCCGTCATATCTTCCAGGGCATCAAAGACCCGCCGTTTGCCATCTTTTAAATAGATTTGTTGTATTACTCTGTTGAACATGAAAATACAATTGGTTTACATCATTATTTTTTGAAGTTATACTTATTTTAGCGCGTGAGGGAAAAATATTTAAAACTTTACGATGCGTATGCGGTGTGTCACAAAAAAACCGACACCCTGATGTTAGTCAATGTTTTAGATTTTTTGTAATATTTAAATAGACTTCATTTAACTAGATAATACGTTATAATAAAACGATACAGCTTTCATTACAAACCTTTTTTCTATTGTAAGTGTAGTTTTTTCTAAAATAGTAGAATACAATTTTTTGAAAAGATTCTTATCTCTTTACGCCAAAGAAGTATAACTTCTAACGCGTATTCATCCACACCCACGATTTTTTTAATTTATTTTTTCTGTATTTGTGATGTATATATCGAGCACACTTATAATTAAAGAAAATATTTTCTCTGTGAGTAAATAAAACAGCCAAGCGTTTTGCGGTTACAATTGTAGCGTGTCTCGAGCGGTTTCGCGTTTAACCGCTTTAAAGAAACTTTTCCTTTAACACTAAAATTACACTACTTATTTTCCCACTTAAAAATATTTCCAAGTAAACAACTTAATTGCCCTTTTTGCTATGTAAGGATGTGAGTCACATGCGTGAATGATTCTCTTATAATCATAGTCGTTAGAATAACGTGCCGATCCATAATTGCAGTTTCATACCGAAATGGGCATAGCACGCCAACCAGTGCATTTAACGAAGACTAGTTTCTTTGAAAAAATCATTAAAATATATGAGATAACACGCCGAGTGAAACGCGTATTAATTCTGTATCTGTGGTTCTAGTACACCAACTTAAGATAGTATTAAGGGAAAAGGTCCTACAGTTTTTTTAATTTATTATTTATTACTTTTTTACTGTATTTGTATTTATTTAGTTTCCTTAGTAAATAATTAAAATATAAAACAGTTGCGAAACTGGGCCAAAGATGTTAATAATATTGATAATGATACGATAGTCACTAATATACTATAGCTAATTAAAAAAATAAATTATGAACCCATGGAAAGCCAGTTAGCGTGGGCGGTCGTTTGTTCGCTCCCCGTGGCTTACTAATTATTGCAAGTCGCGAGGCTCTGTCGTCTTTATTATTTTACGGACCGTGGCTTTACCATGGTTGACAGAGTATAAATTGTAAGAAAAATCTTTGCTTCCACACCACTGTGGAAGAATTATCACGGAAAGTATTTATACAATACACACCCATGATGTATGGATTGAATCTTAAACTTCCCGCCATCTGTTGACGTTAATTTTGCATACGACAAAAACCGCACAGATCTTGTTGTCAATGACATGTTGACATCTGACATGTGACATTAATATTTACTAAAGACATATGACTAATAATGTTAGGTTACGTATATTTTTCAAAAGACTAAGAAAGCTTGTGGTCATATTTGACATCTGACGTATGACCATGATTTTTAATAATGACAGCTTGTGTGGACAAACTTTTATACCAATTTAGTTTTCGACTTTCTAAATACAGTACAGTTAAGGCATCTTGATAATTACAATTCTAAAATTGACTATTCGTATTAATTCTGATTGGTTAATAGCGTCGATCGGCCAACCACAGATACTGAACTTTACTATTTTCTATATACCATGCACGAAGCCAAACATATACACCATTAACGATCCGTCATTAATATAGTCCAATTAATTTTATTGTCGCGACGTCGGTTTCAATAACTGCGGGTACCGCGCAAGTGATCGATGAGTTATGTCCACTTAGTTACCCCTTCAATTGGATCCTTGATTGGTTTGACGTGCACACCATTATTATGAGGATAGTCGATAAATTGGAACTGATTGTTTACTGGCGGCGTATTTATTTTGTACATTATTCTACGCACGTTATACGTACGGTTATGGAATAGAGAGTTGGTAGTTATAGGCTGGATAAAGCATTGCTTAAATCAGATTCGAATTATATAAAGGAGGGTAAAATTTTTAAATATCCCTTATACAAGAAATTATTATTAATTATTATGTCATCTTGATTATCTAATTCGAATTATAAATGTTAAACCGAGTACTGGCGATATATAATACAAAAAATAAAACAAATTATAACCAAGCAGTTCGTATAGTTTTTGCTAGGAAGCGAATTATTTCGTGTGTCAATGACGTGTTCTAATCTGTGCAAATATTTGGCTGGATAAATTTTAGCGCCAATCAATATCCGTATTTATCACATTTAAATCTTATGAATTATTAAATTAAATTCTAATTATAGCTATTTTTGGTTGTATAAACTACTTAAATATTTATAATAAATTAGTATTTTAAGTGATGTTGAGTTTTCCTTATAAGTAAATAAATAAATTTTATTAATAGTGCAAAGTTTTCATAGCAAAAATCTTTATTCTATTTTAAAATTATTTCATCAAGCGGCTTTTGAAGTGTTTTAAATGTTCATTTTGGCAGATGTTTTAAATAAATGGCTAATTCGAATTATAATTTTAAAAAAATATAGATTTTTTTTTTATATATAGAATAGGAGGAGATTTTAAATAAGTTTCTTGCTAGGAAGCGCGCCATCGTTTATCAATGACGCGATAATCTGTGCAAATTTTTGGTTGCGCAATTTTGGCGCCAACATTAATATCACTTTTAACTCTTATGAATTATTAAATTCCATCCTAATTATATAAATTAGTTAAACTATTTATATTATTGTGTAAATTAGTCGTGTAAGTAATGCATCTATATTGTTGAAGTTTTCTGTGTGTGTTTATTTTGTTAGTTATCCCTGAAATTTGACCCCAAGGCTGTTTTATATTTTCATTGTTCTATATTGAGATCCCTAATTTAACGCTTACGTTATCGTACGTTAATAAATATATATGTTCGTTATATTCGCAACACGACGCAAGCTATTTAAAATAATGAAGAAATTGCACATCATAATTCTTATCTAATTGCAAGTTTCTTATTAATTTAGCTGTCTACGATGTGCATTCTATTTCGCTACACACAGTGAGACTATAATTGCTCATAATATCTCATTATTGCATTTATGTGAGCACAAATGTTTTATGTTGGATAATTGCTACAATTAATTCGAGTGGACGCGGTCATGACACGATGACGTCCTTAACATGTTTTATGGCGTAGAAAGACAAGAGTATCAATTTTAACTATCTATTAAAAATAATTAACAGTTGTAATGTATGTCTGTTATTGTTATATTACCCACGCCTTACAGCTGGAATCGTACCTTATTCGTAGAATTTGTAAGCTATTAAATAGGCGGCTAATAATAGTAAGGATCTGATAGTATACAGATATATTACTATCGAAACACATATACCCAACATTCATGCATCATTTTATCTAAGACAAATTTTATCTAAGGAAATATCAAATTTAATATATTTTATTCCTGGCAATTATTATTGGTGACTATCTTTAACACTATATTTTTAATTGCTTTAATTTTTTTTTTATTATAATCAAACTAAGAGCTACTCCGGGGTTTTGTGTCTGAAGGGCACACCACAGATACTAGAAACTAGATTTAAGAAAAGAATACATTTAAAACAAATTTATTTATATTTTTATATACAATATAGATAATTCTATAAATACATTCAATTTCTTTAAACAAAGCCGATCAAATGTTAATTGTTTTTTACAGGTCAACAAGACGAAAATAAATATGGCCTCAATAGCAGTGTCGTGGGCAACACTGGCGGTGCCAGACTCTGTGCCCAATGCGGGAAAGTCATCACTGAACGATTCCTTTTAAAAGCCATGGAGAGGTTTTGGCACGAAGACTGTCTCAAATGTGGATGCTGCGATTGTCGCCTTGGCGAAGTGGGCTCCAAGTTGTATTATAAAGCTGATCTCATGCTGTGCAAAAGAGATTATCTTAGGTATGTATAAGACATAGGTCTTCCAGCGAGATATGTACTTCTTTAGGTGCCATTTTATTTTGCACTAAACTCAACACTCAAACCAAAACTCTAAATATCTTTATTTATATAAGTAAACAAGTACACTTATAAACGTCAAAATTAAATTAATTGTTAATTTACAATTACTACCAGTTCGCAAGTCAAGGGCGTAGAGCGGGCAAGAAGAACTGGCAAGAAACTTTCCGCCACTCTTTTTAATCGTCAAGTTTTTAATACAAGTTGAGGAGCAAATCCATCCCAAGGATTAGGATCATTTAAGTATTCGTCAAATTTATAAAAAGCTTTATTAATTAATTTACTTTTAACGAGGGCTTTGAATTTATTTAATGAAGTCTCTAATTTCGCTTGGGAGTTTCTTGTAAAAAGGAATACAATTTCCATATAAGGAGTGGTTTATCATCTAGAGCCTGGTGGGTCGTACACTCAAATTAGTTCTATTACGCGTATTATGCGGTGAAAGTCAGTTTAAAATCGTTTTATTTTCTTTGTAATCTACTTAATCTGAAAAGCTCCTCGGCGGATGTGATGCCGTTCTGCAAACACGACATCTTCCGTCTTCCTCTTGCCTTGAATTTTGGTCATCTTTATAAGCTGATGCGGGATGTTTAATTCATTTAGGTCGGCCAACAGATTTGCAACTGAACGTACAAATCTAAACATGGGTACTTTGCAGTATAATGTACGGGTAGATTCAATTATAGGATCCAGCTAAGGCTTAATAGACCATATTAAATCTTTCCGAGAACCCCGGCATCTACCGAATCTCTGCAGTTGAACTTTGAATGCAACTCACTGGTTCATGCGTGCAACATGCTGGTCCTGCTCCACAGGGCAATCATAGAGCCTTGACAAAATTTGGTGATCTAATTTTACATATTTTTGTTGTACAATTAGATTATTTTATGTTTATCTCACACACTGTTTTATTGTTTTTTATTACTCCTTAATGTATAATATTGTATGGTGTCGGTATTTGTAAATATGTGAGTAACATGTATACTAACAATACAATAATAGACCTTTATAGTAATTTTATTCTGGGAGTACATTGTATTCACAAATAATTATTTAACTAAAGTATACAAATGTTGTAAATTCTAATTTAAAATAGTAAGTGTTACCTTTTGGAAGGGGCAACTAGAATCATCTTTATATTTTATTTAATGTTCAAAAGTGCCATTTTAGGTGATCTTATTTGAATAAGTGATTTAATATTTGCTCGCTTCAACAGCTTCGACCAGGATGCGTCTGTGCACCCAGGCCTTGCATGGTGTAGTCCGTCCCGGATATCACAAAAAGTAGTGTGCTCTCGACATTTTGTAGAAAAATGCTATCGCCCAATCGAATACGATTAGTTAGGTTAATTATAATTCTATATTTATTTATTGAAAATTTTCATCATCCAATCAGAATACGAAATTCTAAGCGTCTTTAAGGCAATCTATATTGAACTAGCCCTCTGAAGTATTTCCGAACCGCTTTGAATTTGGGTCCTTCAAGAAAAGAGCGTATCAATTCTTAAAAGGCTTGCAATGCAGTCGCGACCCTCTTGCATTGAAACTGTCCATGGGCAGGTATCACTTAACATCAGATGCGCGTTTGCCTTTGTCCTATTTTTTTACAATATATGTGTCGATACTTATTAAACGTGCTTAAGTCACTGCTAACAAAATTTCGAGGATATGGTATTTCTGCTGTCTGACTTATCTTGTGATGTAAATTACAGTGCGATATTGCTAAAATGTTCGAAATAATACTATAGTTGGATAACATTAAAATAAGATTATAGTGGACTTAAGCACATTTGATATGTATCAACTCATATGTAATGTCATGTCAAGTTGAACGCAAATGTCAAATTTAGTTCGAAAAGTAGTAGATAAGTTCAGAATAAGTAAAATATCGGATAAGTTATCAAATAACTATGAATTAATTAATTAATGTTACAAATGCAAACAGCATGTGGTGCCAACACATTATCACTATCATTAATCACTCTCTTGACAAAGCATTTCTGTATTTGCATAAAAAGTTGTATTAATATTATTACCTTTATGAAATCCTTAATTAAGTTTAATTATACTAACACGTTATTATTATAAGACTTAGGCGGAACGAGCGACGAATCAGCTAGTCAAGTTATAGAAGTATCCTTTAATGTATATAATTAAAAAATGGTAACTGAATTTAATTTAGTTTTTCAAATATCCCACGAGTTCTCGGCAACTCGTTGAAAAATCTTCCGTCGTAGAAAAAACTATAAAAGATGTTTCAAAGTTAAATTATATCATAACCTCGGTTAAATATCATAATAACTGGTTCATCTATACTAAGATAAAAACGTTGATTTTCTCAAACATGCTGCTCAAACATTTAATTCTAGTAAATATCAAAATATTATACGTGTCGCAAAAATTATATATTTTGTAATAAAGCACTACATTAAAGATTATTATCCATATATTGAAATATTGGGGAATTGTACCATGGATTGGAGCCTTGTTGTCATTTGTATTGATAATTGACACAAAATTGCCACACAGATTATAAATCATGGATAACTCAGAAATGTGACTAATAACTTCTATGTCAAAATATATATATTTGTATACGCTCTTAAACTAATAATTTATATGCAATTTAAAATTTTATTTAAGTCTGCAATGGTTATTTCTTGCTGTCATAGATTATGTGATTGCTAATTAAATTTTCTATAAATCTCTATATGAAACCAAAACTTGCACTTCTAGAATGTTTTTGCTTGGGTATTACATTTTTCTATGGCTCCACAGATAAATATTTTTTGAAATTAAAGATAATAAAAATATTTCTATAATCAAACCAAAACTTTGCACTTATAGAATATGTTTGTGCTTATTACATTTTTCTATGGCTCTACGGATAAATATTTTTTTTATTGAATATAATCAAAAAAATCTCTATAAAACATTATAGAAGACGAATACGCTTGTTTCAATTCGAATTCGACAATCTTACATTCCCGACTCTAAGTGTGACTGACAGAAACTTGGCGATTAAAAAGAGTGGCAAAGAGTTTATTGCCAGTTCTTCTCTTCCGTTCTACGCCCTTGATTTGAGAACTGGAAGTAAATGTAAAATTATATTCATTTAACATTTTTTTTGACGTTCATAAGTGTACATTATGTTACCTATATGAATAAATGAATTTTGGCTTTGACTTTGGAGTCATAATAAGCCTCATTCTCATCATCAGCAGCATATACTGTATAAATCCGGTCTAGTGCCTTACCACATATTTTTATTACAGGTTATTTGGTGCCACGGGCAATTGTGTGGCGTGCAATAAAGTAATTCCCGCCTTTGAAATGGTTATGCGAGCAAAGAGTTTCGTTTACCATTTGGAGTGTTTTGCCTGTCAACAGTGCAATCACAGGTATGTCTTTCTAAAACTCGTTACAATTATTCGTCTTGTGTGTGAATTGCTGTGTCTCAAAGCAGTTGTTGTGTGTGTTGCAAGTAATTAACTATAATTTATATTTTACTCTTATACTTATAATAAAGTCATATAAGGAAATTTATGTTGTTTGTGGTTTTAATTAATTAAATAAAATTTATGTAGACTGTATAATCGTGTCAATTACGCGTAATGTGAATGTTTAGTATTTTTTAAATTAATTTTTGAGGAATTTAAAATCTGTGAACACAGCTTAACAATTAGACGTGGTCGGCAATAAAGATTGTTTTAACTGTTTCTAAATAATATAAAAATAAAATAATTTACACGATTACAAGTACAGTGTAAACTATATATAACGACACGACTGTGCTTTTTATGGCGTTATAGACAGGTATCGTTAAATGAAAAGAAGAAAAATCAGAATTACAAAAAGAAAAAGTATGTTTCAGACTAGTCTTAGTAGTTATGTATACAAAAAAAATTTGAACACTATTGCGTATAATCTGTTATTTTTGTCTGACGTCGTTTGCTGCCCCAGTAATTTTGTTGTATTTTTTTTACTTATTTTATTCATATCTTGTGGGTATTGAGGCATCTTGGTGATAAAGAAAATAATTTTCCCCAGTCCCAATTTCTAAACAAAAGAATGAATTTCTTAGATAGTTGGGTATGCATGGTGCCGACAGTTTAGTTTATTGCTGGCTAGGATAATAAAACGACAAAAAAATGTACACAGCAGCGCAGATTTTATTAATTTTATGTGTTACATATTATGTTATTACGTAGGTATTCAAGTATTATGAACCGCGAACCTATTTTATCCATCTCCAATAACTCTAATGTTATCCAGGTTCTGCGTGGGTGACAGATTTTACTTATGCGACAACAAAATACTGTGCGAGTATGATTACGAAGAGAGACTGGTTTTTGCCAGTATGGCGGCTAATCCCACTGGCTTAGCTCACATCCGGAGGCAAGTCAGCGGCCTACAGGTAACACATCCTACCATAAATTAAATTAATAGCACCAAACAGTGGGAGATTTTCTTGTTAGATTATAATTTATTCTGTAGCATCGTTCACTATTAATTTTTATTAGCATGGGTATTTTAAATATTTTTTGTAGATGTTAATATTTTCTTTATATTTTGGAACATTTTCTTTTTCAATCATCAATGTTTTTTTACAGCGCATGCGATGAAAGATATTTTACACCTTTTTTACACCTTGGGTAACATTATTTTAGTTTTAGTAGAGATTAAAATAGCCTATATTAATCAGTGATAAAGTGTTTTTAAAATCGCTCCAGTACTTTTTGAGCCAATTCGTTACAAACATACATACATACAAATCTTTCCTCTTCATAATATTAGTATAGATTTAAGTGGTGTTGAGCAGTGAGCAATGGCTTCAGCATACGACTCTCATCTCTCAGGTCGTAGGTTCGACCCCGGCTGTGCACCAATGGACTTTAGATGCATTTAACATTCACTCGAACGGTGAAGAAAAACAGACTTAGACTGAAAAAATCGTGTGTGTCAAAAAAGCATAGGCAAACCTACTTGCCTGTAAGATTGACAAATGATTATGAAACAGATACAGAAATCTGAGGCCTAGGCTTAAAAAGGTTGTAACGCCAATGAGTTTTTTTAAGTGACGCGATTGTGACAAAACCTATCTCTTAGAAATCCGAGTCGAGCAAATAGAGAGACGGGTATTACAGACATTAGTCTCGATAAGTCTTGAGTATATATACAAATAATGAAGATCCTATTTTGTTTTAAATTGAATCTGCATTCCCAAAAATAGGGTTCCATTCGATCAAAACTTAAAGAAATATATTATTCACCTAACATCGTGTGGTTTCCCATCGACCACCTGTTATTTTCCGAACAATTAGTTTCTCTGACGTGTACCAATGTTCTTTGTGCGTTAAAGATTAATATTGCAAATTTAATAGCCAATAACTAACTGTATTAACAGAGTGAACGGCCGTGAATATATTTATCGATTTAATACGCAAATATTACGCGGCAAATTACGTACTAGTTTATCTCCGCAAATAAAGTAGGTTCGGGAAAATACTCCCGCAAGGACAGTGGGAGATTCTATCTACTTTATTATGTTTCTTTTGCGATCATTAATCTTTCTCGTACGAACGCTTGTCGGAATGCGAATGTGGGGGATTCTATTTCGTTTTATGAGCTGGAGGGGGCTCATTCAGCCGCATGACACTTCTAATCGACTTTTTGATTGCGGTCACCATCAACAAATACAATTGTGCAATATTGTCCTGTATATTGTATTTGAGGTAGGTACTATTTGTTGTCTTCTGTCATTGTTAAATAATTCACTATGCAATATTTGTAAGGCAGTTTAGTTAAGGTACAAAAAAGGTCGGGTACAAATCATCTAAACATGTAACTAACACCTCTTCCGGGGATTATTTTTCTTATTATTAACAAGACAGTTAGTTGTCTATTATATTTCTGTTTTCAAGTATATTATTATATATTTATATTTATTTATCCTTTATTGCCTTATACAAAAACACGCATAACAAAAATAAAAATAAAAAATAAAGAAACAGTTACAAAAGATATAAGGCAAAGGGCGGCCTTATCGCTTACAAGCGATTTCTTCCAGGCAACCCTAATGAGAAACAACGTTAAAGAAACACCATCAGAGGGTAGAGTACAAAAAAAAAACAATTAACAAAAGCAACAAAAAAACTTAAAACTTAAAACAAGCGTAACTATAACTAATTGAATATAATAAAACAAAATCAAAGAAAAAATTGCAATAATAATAAATAAAAATAATTATAGACAAAAATTTAAAAGCAAATAAAAAGGTTAACCTATAAAAATAAATATATATAAGCAGAACTCATTACGAGGTATATATATATATCTTGCTTTAAACTAACTAAACTAGACTAATCACGTATAAAAAAAGCAGAACGGTGCTATTTTTAGTTGCGGATCTCAGATTTTTGTATGATCGAGCGAATGTTAAATGGGCACATAGTCTATCGCACTGATGGTACGAACCTACGATTTCAGCAATGAGACTTGCCGAACACATACTAGTCTCAATATATATATATATATATATTTTTAATTAATAGAACACACAACATACAAAAAAAACACAATACATGCATGTGCATGACAACATTTAGAGAAACATTACATTGATAAAGAGAAAATAAGTTAACCATTAAAAGTAAAATACAAACAAGATTGAGAAATACAAGTGTGGAATTTAATTTATTTCGACTTTGGTGTTGTTATTGGTGACGGATCAACAGTAGCTGCAGAATCTTACGCTTGAAGACATGAAGACTCATTAAATGATAATTAAAATTATGTAAATGTGATTTTATAAACGAGATATACATAACACATTTTTTAAACAACTTTCAAGCCCGGAATACTTAACAGTTCGACCCGAATTTTATTATTTTGAAATGTTTCATTTGTTTGGATATTAGAATTTATTTAAATATTTTTTTTAGTCACCGAGCGGAGGATACGTAGGTGGCGCGGCGTGCGCAGGAAATCCCGCGGCGTTGGTGGAAAAGGATAATGGGGGCTGCGCGGGAGCAGACGACGCGTCGAGCGGGTACGGAAGCCCGCCAGACCCCGATGTGTGTGACGCGGCGCGATGACCGACAATGCCGCGCCGACATCTTGCCTCGGTGAGACATTTATTTTAAAAAGATCACCACATCATATGCTGTATCTATAGTAGGTACAAGCTATCTATTCTAAAATATATGACAATTATAGGAATCATAATTGGTACAAAAAAATAAAATATTTATTTTGTTTCGGGTTTTATCGAACTATAACACGAATTATCATATTTTTATAAACATGCGTGGAATTACTTGAAGAAGCGAGAAGACTTATATTATTTAAGTAGTTATTTAAAATTTTAAGTATTATTTGTTGTTTCAAATGTTAATTTCAGTTTTCTTTAGTTTTTTTTTATGTATCCTTGTCTATTGATCTACTTACTAGTATTCTGTTTCATATAATATATTGTTTATCTATGTAATCTGTTTTGGTAACACTAATGCCCGAACCCAATAATGTATCCATAATCTCAGAT
This sequence comes from Pieris mannii, assembly GCA_028984075.1. NCBI lineage: Eukaryota > Metazoa > Arthropoda > Insecta > Lepidoptera > Pieridae > Pieris > Pieris mannii. Next base: position 6,861,597 of record CM054797.1, read on the forward strand.
CGAAATCAATCTGAGATTGTGGATTTATTGTTGGGTTAAGGCGATAGGGGACAGTTGCTGGCTTCAGAAACTAAATATATTTTTCTTTACAGGTAAAACCGCACTGAGAGGTAGCAGGGCGGCGCATGAACGATATTCAAAGGAAATCACTACAATTATAATTAATTTATTAAATATCTCACAGCTTTACATTTATTTAGTAGTTTGTATTTAAATTAAAAACAGTTCTTAAGCCACGCTCAAACCTCCTCAGCTATTTCATTGAATAATTCTGCGTCAGAATCGGAATTATTCCGGGGCTGATTCCAACCTATTGAAAATACTGCACTATAATCGGAATGATTCCAAGGCTGATTCCAATCTATTGAAATTATTGCGTTAGAATCGGACTAATTCCAATCTATTGAAAACACTGCGTTAGAATCGGACTGATTCCAACCTATTGAAAATACTTTATATGAATTGGAATGATTCCAGGGTTGATTCCGACCCATTGAAAATATTGCGATGGAATCGAATGATTATTTTAATAGTGAGTACGTAATTCCAATTCAGATAATGTAAAAGTGGTTGCTCCACAAGTTCATTGGAATCACCTCATTGGTAATTATATCGAGTCAATAATTAGGAATAGCCCTGCTGATCTAATACTTGCTGCAGGATTCTTTTTACGGCTGAAGTTATCTATGTAATTAAACTGTTTTTAATTTAGATATTTAGATATTGACATTTCAAAGTAGTACTGATATGATGAAGATGGCCACGGTAAGAACCGGCTTGCAAAAAGCTTAGTGTTTCACAAACATGCATTAAAAGTATCGCTGGTACTGTCAGCAATGCCATTATGAGATACTACCAAAAATATCTTGTGAGCGGGTGGGACAAAAGATATGCTAATCACATATTTGGTTGTATCATATATATTTTCTATAGTATACGTTACAATCTATTTAAAAATACATCATACATAAATCGAATCATAAAGTTGATTTACAACGTGGAATAACTAAAGGATTCTGGACCGAGGGGTTATGTCAGGGTAGTTTCTGGGAGCCAATCAGTACGTAAAAAATGTATTCGATTTTGACATTTAAAAGCCATTATTCAACGCGAAAAGTCTAAATTTAATATATTATTGAAAAAATCATTACACAAAAATTGTAACCATAGTAACGAGTCTTTAAAAACAGTGTCGTTATTCCACGTTACAAAAAAGTTTTATTAACAAAAAGGTTACATAAGAATGCCTTTGCTGATAGTACAACGGGACATGAATGGCGGCCACTTTACAAAGTGTCCGGGATGAGACGCGATAACGTTGTCAGAACACGATATTTCCATTATGTATACGATTTGAGTCCAAGAAGCTTCGTGTGGGACGGCCTAGTGCTAATTGTATTTTAGGCCCGTGTCCACAGACTCCACTGTCATAGATTGTCTTTTGTTTTGTTTTATATAATAGGTTTTATATAAGTTTCATACAACGAGTCAGGTCCACATGTAATTGATAAAATCGATCTCATTGTTATGAAATTATTCTGTTCTGTTCAAAGTTAATGGTAGCGCGGTAAAAATTCGAAATTCAAAAAAATACTTGTTCAGTACAACCGACCACTTTTTTTTTAGAAAGGGGATGGACTATGATGTTCGAATTTTAAAATAAGTTCTAATTTTGAAATTAATAGAATTCTGCACAGTACACGTGGTTAATACCATTGACTTTGAAAAGCACACATCGTTGTTATCATACAAGGTATGAACTTTGATTATTTTGTTTCGATATGAATTGGTTTGTAGATATGTTGTTTTTGCCAAAGATGATCCTTGCGAGGAGTTTTATCTTGATTAAAGATTATTTTGTAACCTGAATAGGTTAACGTGGTGCAATGGTCGTAGTTGTATAATATAAATTTAGAATGTACAATATTATAAATAAGATTATGTTTTGTTTACGCCATCGCTTTAGTAATGCGACCATACGCCCTCTGAATAGTGAGCTGAATTTAGAGTTTAATTATAATGACATATACGCACATTTACATCTTACAATTACATACGTACTTACGTAACATACACAAAAATTAAAAATGTATGTTACGTGCGGGGGGATACAATTATTTTAGAAAGGGAAAGCTTGGCACAACAATGATTGAGAGATACTGATTTAGTTAAGCATACTACGCTTTCCTCGTGGAGACCAGAAACAATCAAAAAACATCAGACGAAACTCTATAAATCTTTGGTTACTTCGGACTGGTTTAAACGATTCAGAAGACCATTACACGTTATACAGTTTCGTTGCAAGTTTGACAATTGACTTCTCACATTTTGACATTTGATTTAATAAATTATCAGCCTCTATTCAGCGTACGTGTGATGTAAAATGTTATAACTGACAGCTATGTCATGTATTATAGATAATAATTAATGTAAATCTTCAAAAGTGCAATTCTTACGTTAAAAGAAATAGGGCTGTACTTGGCAATTGACATAAAGTGCACTTTTGAAGATTTAAATACAAATGAGGACTAGGGCGTGGTTATATGAATTGAGAAGACTATAAAAGGAAGATTCTATATTGGGATGAATTGTTATTCTTGAATTATGGTGAAAGAATTGAATAGAAGATTGTTAACAAAGGGTGTAGAGCTCTAAAATTGAATCAATAGGGCGTTTTTTTGGAATATTATCTCGCTGTTGGCCTTACGGACCTTGACAGCTTAGCTTGGGCTGTTTTGGCGAGCATTACCCGTCCAAAATGGGCCTTCCCAGTGGCTAGCGGTAAGGGCGTCGCGGCCCCTAAGCTTGGGCCGTCGCTGGGTGGTCAATCACCTAAAAGGCAGGATATAAGCTCACTGGAGTTGGCGAAATTAGAATCAAAGGTTTTTACCCTAATAATTTGTCCTTGGATACGGTGAGTTGATCATCCGGATCCGTTGAAACATCTCGGGAACTCCTACGGCCCTTTTGTCGAGAAGGGGGTTCGTTTACTTGTGATTGGTTACTTTAACAATCACAGATATGCGACTCACTCGTACCTATAACGGGGAAAAGCGCCATCTAGTTTAAATTTTAGTTTAAAAATTATAAATTTAATCGGGCGTTCTCAATTCATACAATCATAAATTTTGGGAAATCTCAATGTACTATACTAAAATTGTATTTATGTAAATGCCGTCGCTACAATTAATATGTTCTGTCTAGGTTCATTGTCTATCATATAGGAGTAATACATTCTGAAACATCGACAGACACATTCATTTAAAGTTATTGTGTAAATAAATATATTTATTTAAACTTAATTGTGTTTTAATACACATTCCATTTAATACAATACAAATTCACATACACTACGAGACCAGTAGACCTGGAACAAGGAAACAGTAGTATAACTCAGATATCCCTTAGCTCACAGCTACAAGGAGTTCCATCCTATGTGTTGGAGTTTCTATGTGGGCTTCAAGATGAAATGAAAGGATTCTTGTCTAAATACCAGCACCTTTTAAGATTTAATATTATTAGCCATCCACACTCTCGACGAGGGGATACAAGAGGACGCGAGCGCGAGAGTGAGGACGGTGACATTGTATCGCCTCGCTTTGCCACCACTCAACTTTTTCTTTTCCGCTTTTTTTTATTTTAGGGCGCGAGTCAAAGGATGCGGGCGAGGCGAGCATCAACTACACTCGCACTCGTTCACTTTGTTGTAAACGACTGTAAAGTCGCGCTTCTTTATCATAATGGAATGGCATAATGATTTGTGTATGCTTTATAGATCACCTAAAAATGAAAATGATTAAAATTATATTTAAGATATGATATTTTTTATTTGTATTGGTGATAAAATTGCAAGGTATATTGGTAGGCTTCATCTTCTTCGTGGTGTTAATTACTGATTGGAGCCTGTCTTGAATAAATCTAACCGATACATCGACTTGCTTCCTCAGCTTGTCTAAGCGCATAGGGGATGTTGTTGATACATTGTCTTCTAGTCAGACCAACCAGTAGGAGACTGAACCCAACTTCTGCTACACAATCCTCCCTACCTCTACCAGTGTGTCGAGTCTATTCGATTCTCTCCTGACAATAATAAATAAAGCGTGAGTGTGGAGGCGACTAATAATACTTCAGCTGCCCACTGAACTGTTTCCTTATAAATTCAACTTACGGTCTTTTAAGAAAAGAGCGTATCAATTATTTAAAGACCGGCAACACTCGCGAGCGCTGTGGTATCGAGAGCGGCGGTATCACTTAACATTAGGTGAGCCTCCTGCACGTTTGCCCCCGATATATAAAAAGCATAATTGTGAAGTTGAAAAATACACACACAAATACACAAATGACAGAAATATGCTGAACCGTCAGGTTCAATGTCAAGAATTTAGAGAACCAGTTTCTCTTAGCTATAGCAAAATTTTAACGCATTGAAAGCTTTTTGTGCTAATTGGCTGTTAGGGTAATCTTAACAATCACTTAAAAATACATCAAGTTGTCAAACAAAAGCAGATAATCCGTTAAAGAAACAAGTTGATATAACGAGTCTCTTTGAGTCTAAATATTTAGTATTAATATATGAAAATTTAAATGTCTACTTCCACCGATTGGAACAAATATCTGTAGTCCAGTAATAGTGAGTCATAAAACCAAAAAACGTCCTTAATCATAGCCACTGTGCAATCGTTCGAAATTCAAAAGACCAAAAAACAAAACGATATTTTCGCATACACTTTTCTCTAAATCCGAAAACATTTAACTAACAAACATCAAAGTGCTTTTACATTTATCTTTTGTTTTTTTTTATATAACAGTGGTCAAACCGCCAGGACGTTCGCCTGATAAGTGATACTGCCGCCCATAGACACTATTAATGCCCAAGGGCTTGCGAGTGCATTTCCGGCCTTTAAATATAGATACGCTCGTCTTGATAACACAGAAGGCAAAAGATCACGTGGCCGTTAACGAACCAGAAGGACCGATCAAAAGATAGTGTCGTGGTCCTCAAAATATAGTTTTGTACTGTTATAACAGAGGCGATGGACGGTAACAGTTGGAGACGTAATTCGCTCGAGAAGTTTTCTAGTTGATCACGCGCTCAGACATGAGCTATCAATGGAAAAGTGAGACGTTCTTCTCTTTGACAGCCTGTCAACTGTCATTAAACTAACAATGTGCATATGTTCGAATTTCAAAACCGTCCATGAAAACAAAAGAACTTAGATGTCTGCTCCAAACATGTGTGCTCTTTATAATTGGGTCGGCGTGTTTTTATTACTCAGTATATGTTGGGAATGTCCATAAAATACTCGACGACGAAACGCATTAACGAGCGTCGTTTAGTTGTTTGCTGTTTAAATAAGAGCAGTAATGTAATTTTAATGAGTTCACAAAAATGTGTGCATATTTCTGAGAATACAGGGTGCTTCTACAAAATAAGATTTTGTTTGGATACTAGAATTTCATATCATTAGTGGACAATATGGCTGTAATAATCTTCCTTTGGCATCAATTTCACCAAGTATTCTTAAAGACCTCGGGTTTTTGTATCTATCGTAGATTTTGATACCAGAACCAGTTATGTAAGCAGAATGAGTTAACAGTAGCGATATTGTAAATATATATTTAAAATTATATTATTTTTTTAATTTAACTTTTTGGTCTGTGTGGCGCATGTCGCGTGACGGTCGGGCGCGGAGTAGGGATAAAGTAAAAGGCGCTCGTCATAGCAGTCAAGGCCAATATGGCGGCGCACATAGTCCGCAACAGCTGACCGTGTAGTGTTAAGTGTATAGACTATTATTCATTTGTGCCAGTGCTCCACGATATTTTAATATGTGTATATAATCTAAATAATTGTTAAGTATTGTGTATGTCGTACTCTCTAAGACACATAATTTAATAAAAATATTAGTTGGAGACTTTAATTAGTTCCATTATCATTCCAATTTTCCAAGTAAAAACTTAAGATTGATAAAGCGTTTTCATGGAATATTATTCCAAACTTTTTTAGTAAATGTCTATAGTGTGAATAAAAGTTTCACTTTTACCGTGGTTTCATAAAACCACACAACATTTTTTGTTACAACATTATAGTACTTGTTTAATACTGAAGCATTTTTGTGAATTTTATTATTAATACTTTAATGATTGAATTACTCTAGCATATCCAGGTAGTTGATACTCGAAACCCGTTAATAACGCGTGAAAATAGAATTCGGCTGAGTTATTAGAAGGCGGGATGGGAAAACTCACTAAAACTTTTTAATTAAATTTCTGAATTTTTGCTATCTGCGATCTTATCCCGAAGCAGTATTGAATCCGTGCTATTAATTACGAACGAATGGCTTCTGTATCTTGAGTGTTTTTTTTGTGTGGTGGTTGAGTTTTATGTGAGGTTTTAAGCTAAACAATTTTTTTTTATAAAACAGGGAGCAAACGTAAAAGAGTTAAGTGATACGGCCGTCCATGGACACTCTCAATGCTAGCGGGCTTGCGAGTGCGTTGCCGGCTTTTTAAGAATTGTACTCTTTTTTTTTTTAAGACAAGAAATTACACACAAGCATAAAAAAGACACAAGGAAAGGCTGTTTGCTTCCATCTTCGTTTCTTACATTACTTTGACAAATCAAATCAAATCAAAAATCATTTATTCATATAGGTAATATAATGTACACTTATGAACGTCAAAAAAAAAAGAAATATACATTAAATGATTCTAATTTTACATTTACTTACAGTTCTCAAATCAAGGGCGTAGAACGGAAGAGAAGAACTAAACTCTCCGCCACTCTTTTTATTCGCCAGGTTTTTTTTCACACAATGTTTGTAAGGAGCTGCAACCATTACACCACGTTCCATATGACATCTTCAAACAAAGATTTGTCCTCTATCAGCAGGAGGCATGGTGAAATAGGAGCACGCACTTACATACTCGTGAGAACAACACGCAAATACGTATAAACAATTAATATCACCGCACACACGAATTCAAGTACGACCAGTCACCACAAGTAGCACCCGTTCACGAGTATGACGCATGGCCAGCCATCGGCCATGCGTCGTGAGGTTAGTGTTATAGAGAAATAACTATCCAAACCTTTAATATTAATTTATTCAAACTTTGTTGCATTAAAAACCACACAACACAAAACATCAAAATTATAGGGCAATATACAATGGGCGTTCTTATCGCTGACAAGCAATCCGTTCCAACTCTAGTAAGTGAAAACTAAATTAAGAAAAATGATGAGCAAAGTGCAAAATGTGCATAATAATAATAGATCTTTCTTCTTATGAACTGTGGCATGTAATGGTACCTCAAAGGCAACGCACTGACTAAAATGGGTAACCATGGGTGTCCTGTGAACTCGCTCTCTACATAAAAGTGAGGGATCATGAATACAAAATTTACTTCGATAGTCCAAAGACAATATCGACAAAGACAGATATAGACAAAGTATATTACATATGTCGCAGTAAAATATCTAAATAAGAGAGTTAATTGATTCTCTAGAGAGTTAATTAAACATCGATATTCAATGAAGTCTAGAGGTTCAATCAACCCTCTGATTAACGACTTTACTGTGACATATTATGTCCTACGTATACTATACACAATTCAAATATACACAGTCCACTAACTGGCAAGCAGTCCACCATGTGTTTGTCAAAATATCAAACGCTGACGTACAATGTCTTATAAAATTTAAATACACGTGTTTCATAATTTAAACGTTTATTTTAGGAAGCGTTTTGAAACAGCCTGTATAAGGCGTGACGATCATTTTAGTAAATCATTTAATTGCTTAGAATGTAAGTTTTTTTAGTTAAGTTTTTGTCTGTAATTTTATAAGCTTATCTCACTTGATTAAATCTGGTGAAAATAGTTTATTTGCTGAATGTCATAGCTATTAAATTAATATTTTATACTTGTAAAATACAAATTATTCACACAGGTTGATTTTATGAGTCTAAGGCAAGCCGGTTTCTTCACTATGTTTTCCTTCACCGTTTGAGCGAATGTCAAATGCGCACTAAGAAAGGAACTCCATTGGTGCACAGCCAGGGATTAAATCTCAGTAATGAGAGTTGCAGGCTAAAGTTTCTAGACCAACAATGCACTTATAATTCGTAATAGGTGTTAATAATTCGTAATTAATTTTTTCCAATTCCCAATTCGACTTAGGAAGAAAATTCCTTCAAGAAAAGAGCATACAAATTCTTAAAAGGCCGGCAACGCACTCACGAGCCCTCTAGCATCGAGAGTGTCCATGGGCGGCGGTATCACTTAACATCAGATGAGCCTCCTGCCCGTTTGCCCCCTGTTCTATAAAAAAAAAGTTAGCGATTATCTAGTTGATAAAAAGGCCTGGGAGTAGTGTTGGGCAGGCTACTTCTAATTAATTTGCTATATTTGTTTTAAATACTGAAGTATTGTTTGATGATTTGCTTTTTTAAAACAGTACCGAGAATTTTATACGCCGGCTTTACACATTCTTACATTCTTCTTTGCCGATGAGTAGGGATGTCTACAGGTTCGAATTTAATGACGTGGAGTGATACCTTGATGATCTTATGTTCCAAAATAAACGTATTTTATTTCTTTATTTTTATTTCTTATAGACGGCGGAAGAAAAAAGGCAATCCATGCATAAATAAAATGTTATTTAACTTGACGTTAAAAGATCCTTTCAAACAAAACCTCTCGATCAACAGATTCTGAGATAGTCCAACTAGTCCAGATTAAAACCACATTTTTATAGAACTTGGGACAAACAGGCAGGAGCCTCACCTAATGTGTCACCGCCCATGGACACTCTCAGTGCCAGAGGACTCGCTAGTGCGTTGCCGGCCTTTTTGTGTGTTAACTTTCGTAATTTTAAATATTGTTTATACAGGACTGTAGTTTGGTAACCCATAACAGAATTATGGCTTCTGTGTTATAAATTAAAATAATTCTTATTGTTAAATAAGGACCTTAGGACCTGCTGCAGCTAAAAGCCATCAACCTGCGGGAAGTGGCATAGGACAGGAAACGGTAGAAGTATTTCACTTCAGGGACCAGGGAACAAGATTAATCATTCATTTAAAACTATATGCAATCATGCAACAATTCAAAAATAAGAAAATTCAACCCATCATACGCGTTTATTACGTATTCTGCCAAGAGATCGGCGCTGCTGATGAATCACGTACTTTTTTTACCAGGGAAGACGTGGATCTTGACGTCGTACTACTCTAGTGAGCTTCCGTCCTGTCCTTCAGGCTGTTGATGCCCCAAGTCTAGGTCTGGAGGAGACGCCCGTGCGCTAGTCGCGGAAAGTCGCGCCGAGCTACGCCAAAACAGCCCGCACTGAGCTGTATAGGCCAGGCCTATTTATGGTCAACGAGATTACTACAAAAAACCTCTTCGCTGTAAATAGTCTATATTCCATATTTGCCCACACAGATAAAGAGAGGTAAGCAAACGGGCAGTAGGTTCACCTAATGTTAAGTGATACCGCCGCCCATAGTTACTCTCAATGCGAGTGGGCTCGCGAGTGCGTTGCCACCCTCTTAACAATTGGTAAAAACTACTTGGCCTAATTTTCTTTATAGAACAGGGGGCAAACGGGCAGGAGGCTCACCTAATGTTAAAACGAATTCATCATTATTATCACCGTCGTGACTTCTAAAATGGCTAGAAATCTGAAGAACACAAAATTTTTGGCTTTGCCAGTAGATACCTATACGAGTTTGGAGAACCTTAGTTCGATTACCAGCGGAACAACCATTGTTTTGGGTAGCCTAATGTTCTACTTCTATGTATAAACAAACAAATGTATTAGACACATAAATAAACCTCCTTTACTTTTACCAAATACAACTGTCATTCATATTAAAACACAATCGATACGTAAAAACCAGTTTGTTATAAGAATAACGAATTTTATTGCAACCCAAGACAATTTACGCAATAACAAATAAATCGCTAGACAATATTTAAAATAGAATCAACAACTTTGTTACAACCAAAGACAATTAGTTACTAAAAATATTTAAAAATAGAATCAGCAACATTATTACAACCAAAGACAACTAATAACTAAAAATAGATATAAAAGTGCACTGCAGATCAAATATTCAAAAATAGAATAAACAATTGCTAATATCTATTCGAACCCTAGCCATCATCATAAAAGAAGCGTAAAGATATATCAAGGTGGTATAACGATGAAATAACAACCCTTCAGAATTCTAAAGGGCGTATTATAAAGTCGCAAAGAACTTTTCGTCGAATCATTTAAATAAACGAACTCGCATCATTATGTCAGATCTAAGGTTCGAGCAAATTGGCAATTAGGCGCTGGCCTTCGAGTCTCGATGGTGCCTGGAGAATTGTCGGGAAGACATGTTACTCATTCACTTTGACATTTTATAACGACCAACTGGATCCTTGACCTACCTCGTTTCTTAAAGAAAACTAAATGTATGTATATGGCAATAGGACACATAATTAAGATGAAAATAAAATCATCAAATAGATTAGTTTCATTATATTAAAAAAGTTCATATTATAAATTAATTAATATTTTTTTTATTGCAAATGTCACATGTCACTTCCACGAAGTTTTTTATTTCTTTATAATTGAGCTGAAAATAAAACGGAACTGTTTCTATAATTTATATATCCATTTAATCGTTTTAGTGATCTGTGGCTGCGCTTTTGGCGCCATTCCTACAATCACATTGACCTTCAATTAAATGTCAGTTTCAAGTAAATTTATAGGTTTTTTTTTATTTATCGTGCTTTATTCAAAATATGTTTGTATATCTCACATACAACAATTTAACATAAAGAAGACTTTGATATAACCTAATAAGTATTAATTTTATATGAATACATATAAATATATTTTATTATTTTTTTGTTAAAGTATTTAGACACACAAATATAGAGTATTTTCAATATTTTTTACCTACACATAATAACTTAAAGTGCATAAATAGAAAATTCAAACAAAAATGGATAAATAGACTACAACAGAGCGCGGCGTGACGAAAAAAAACCTGAATTATTTTGGTAATGTAGGTTATGGTGTCCAACGCGTAGCTTCAGGGCCAAAGGGACGCTTATGGGGAGTACATATGGGCACTCTTAGCGAAGACTAATGGCAGTTCGATGTGCCGTCCAAAACTATTAGAAGCCGGGCGCCAATGTCCGGCTTTCCTAGACCCTACCGCCACCATCCTTGCTCCTATACACCAGCTATACGTGATATAGATTGAAGTAAGAAGTAGACATGGGAAGAAATTGGCTGTGACAAAAATCAATCTGGAACTGTTTAGGAAAAACACCTTTTATATGGCAATAAGGGTGAGGCACTGTAGTTGATATAAATTTAATAATGTATGATACAAACAACTGGCCAATTCATATGACTAATAATGTACAATGTAAAATTCCTTTAGGGACACAATTGTGCGCTTTGTGTGGCAGAATATGAGAAGTAAGGATTGTTCCACCTTACACATATTCTTGCAATACATTATTAATACACATACAATATAAAACAGATAATAATAAACATTATTATTATTAATACAGATTCACTAAAAATTCTGAGTGGACATACATTCTCGCAGACTGATAATTATTTAAAATAGATTCAATATTAATATTCAACTGTACAAACGCACGCAACTTAATTATTTTAAAGAGGTAAAAAACATTATGGCTGTCATTAAAAGTATAATTTTTGCTCTTGCGAAATTAATTAATGGAACACTTCATTTATTAAAGAACACAATTAACACGGACTTGCTGCGTTATTAATGAAAGGTATTTCAAAAAAAAATGTTTACGCACTGGACATTTTTGTTTATGATAAGGCCGCACTGCGGGTAAACTGTTACGTCGTTTAACCGACATATTTCAGAGATGTTTTTATAAATAAACAGTAACCACTGTATGAGTAGGCTTATTTGATGTTCCGCCAGATGGTTCGCTTAGCCTGCCTTTTAAGAACCGCTCTTTTCATAAAGGACCCTTGACATAGACTTGATGACCTTACACTCACTCAGACACTGCTGGTTCTGTGACCCAAAATGTGTCCAGTCCTCCACTCTACCTTAAAACTACTCCTTCACTCCAGAATTTGCTCTCTGGCGTTCCTACACTTTTTCTACCAGCTGATAACCGACAAATACATTTAAATCATATACTGAACATGCTAGAGCCGATTATTAGCTCTAGACTCGTTAGACTTTAAGCCTAACAGTTCCCACCAGACTTTAACAGTATTTTATTGCAAAAAAACAGGTAGGGTATGGCTAGCAGAAATAAGGGTATTGTGAGGGTAGTAATTATAGGCACGGACAGTGACGGCATTTGGGAAATCTTCAAGAGATTCTGCGAGGCCCTCATGTGGTCACTCGTCAGGCGGAGAGGGCCTACGATCGACCCCGCAGCCCCTCACCGTAGAAGAGCACAGCGTCACCCTACCACCGTGCAACGCTTTGTGTAATCCTTTACACAAACAAGGTTCAAGCGACCAAAAAGTGGATGCTCACATCTATGCAAGCATTGCAACTAACCTCCCACTGCTTTACAAACCAGGGTGAATCGGACGATATGAGTATGGCTCTTGCTGTGCCATGGTCCTTCCACATCATAGGAGGCCGTTTTTCAGCTGCTGGTCGCGTCTGGTTGCGGACAAGGTTACATACGCAGGATCTTACCGAGTCCTGCCTGCCGATTGCTATTGGCGCCATGGGACAGTAGCGTATCCCACATAACATGGCTGTCGATGGCCCACGAAAAAGCAGAAATATAAAAATCATATTCTCAAAGGATCTGGAACTACTTATTTAAAGAGACAATTTTGTATGCAGCAATATCTGCATTGATGTAGTGTAGTGTAAATAAATTGTAGTGCGCGCAAATCTTTCTCAGAACAGTTGTTTTAATGTATAATGGAGAATTTTTTTTGTACAGAAGTTACATTGTAAATAAGGTTATGATCGGTTTAACTTTGTTATTGACTGGAAATGGTAATGTAACTGTATTAATAATTTTCCTTCACTGGCATCTTTTTTGACGTTAGAACGAGCGGATACGCTCTTCTGGTATTAAGATACCCTCGCCATTGGAGGGACAAAACCAGGCAAATCATCAAATTATCTCTATTCTATAAGGGACCTAAGTTTGTTTTGAAGGAGCGTGACTTAAGAATCAGTCATGTTGAAAGTACTTTGGTTATAACATTCTTTAGTGTTAAATAATTAACAGTGGTAAGTAAAAATACAATAACAGTCACTTCACCATATTCGGACTGTAAGTAGTGTTATTGGACAATTTATGTTAAATATCCTTTCGTAAATTTGGTAAGGCTAGATGGTAAATTTAAAGAATTCCTTAGTAAAGAGATAATGTATTCAAAACATACTATTGATACAGACGCATACAGACTGTATCAATGTAATGTTTCTGTCTCAACATTCCGTATTACACTAAAAACATAAAGTATCAGTATGCTTGACATATAAAAGGACACACAGTATCAGAAAAAGCAAAGATTAGTTAAAATATATTTCGGAAGGAAAAACATACTATAGATTATTTATATAAAAAAAATCAATTCCAAGCAATTACGCGATTAAAAGCGGCTTCAGCGTGCAAATATTTTCTCTGAGGTCGTAGATTCGATCCCCGGTGCTCCAATGGACTCTAACGATGTGCGCATTTAAAATTCGCTCGAACGATGAAGGAAAGTATGTTCGTAAAAGCCAACTTGCCTTAGACCCAAAAAGCTGCCGGCCTGTATGCACAGGAGTCTGATCACTTATAACAGGCAGAAGCCTGAGGCGGGAGTCTCAACTTTTGGATGTACCGCGCACTCCAACATGAGCAAGCGCCAGTCACGCTACCAATACATATAATAAATAGAATTTCTATCGAGACCTATTTGTTTGTACACTGGCTGAGTTCACAAGAGTTGCTTGCTATATTGTTAGTTATAAGTTCTAGATATAGATAAATTTGTAGGTATATTTTTATTTTGTTTTAGGATTATCGGTGTATTCTTTTGTATTTATATCGCATTAGTAGTATCTGTAGAATAATTATGTGACAGTAAATAAATATTAGTAAGATTATAATATAATAAATAAATAAGATTTAAATAAGATTTTATCGTATTATCTATTTATATATTGAAAATCACATAACACGAAACTTACAGTTGGTCTACCATTAAATTCTTGCGTCCAACTGTGCTCCAAGTACTGGGTTTCTTTGTACCTATTGGATATATGGCGAAGTCCTAAGTATATTGTAAGTGAATGCTGTCTCCGACACTATCGACATATTTATATATTCGCAGAACGAATTCACAGTAGCGATAGTGTGTATTGCGTTTAATATTATATACGTTACTAGTGAACCGCCCCAGCTTCGCACGGGTGCAATGCTGATGTAAAGCAGGTTTTTATTATGTATTGTTATTTCCGTCGCTGGAAAGCTCCGATAATATACGCGTTCGATCGCTGTTAAATAAGCTGTAATGGCCTATATAGATCTATATTAAATGAACAATGTATTCAAGTTATTGAATTGGTTAAGGATTAATGCTGTATTGGTTGAAATCGCTTCGAAAATTAGCCATTATTTGTCGTAAAAAGTAAATGACAAAAAAAAGTTATTGTGGGTTATGCATAAGAGATAGACATATACCATCACGGACTTTTCTGTAGACCTTTTCAATGTGTACAATACTTAGTACGTTATTTTGATAAAACTCGTAGGGTTCAGCCTGCGTTTGCAATGTAAGCGGGAAAAATGTAATTATTTACGACATCACATTAGAAACCTCAAAAATAACAGCACTTTTCCACTGTTTAAAGGATGTTATTATACATATAAACCTTCCTCTTGAATCACCCTATCTATTAAAAAAACCGCATCATCATCCGTTGCGCAGTTTCAAAGATTTAAGCATACAAAGAGACATAGGGACACAGAAAGCGACTTTGTTTTATACTATGTAGTGATTATATTCTATTTCATTTATTCTCGACATTATCTGTCTGTAAGGATAATGTAATGTAATAAAAAAATAATATATAGCGATATAGTGCGCACTTACAACTTGCTCCGACTTACAAAAACTTTGCAGAGATACTAATGGACTTGGTATAGACATACATATTACCCTTTTACTTTTGAATCATTTTTTCATTCATCAAACATATTTAGCCATAGCGTTAGTATTTTATAAACTGGCTGGCTAATGGTTAGGCCATTTTGGCGAAACAAAAAAAAGATTAAACATCTCACATAAAAAAATATTTCTTATAAAATTAAATTGCTCGAGTCAGTCACAGCTAAATTCACATTATTATTGTCACTACCATCTTCCATTGAACTTGTTATTTTTATTAAACATTGGAAAACACCATCAAGTTGTGGTTTGCCGACGCCATTTTGACATTTTTTAGAGTATCGACGCCTAGCCTAGGTGGCAAAAAGTGGCACTAAATTTAAATTAACACTCCACTGGCTAGGTAAGTAATGAAATCATCGATACAAGTCATCTGCCTAGCTGTTATTATCAACTGGCTGAAAATCTTTCAGGCCGCTAGTTAAACGGCGCTGTTTGAATGGCTAGTTATATACTTTGGTAAAATTTTGGTCTTCTAATCAATCCCAACAAGAGTAAAGTCATAATCATTGGCAGCCCCTATTTCACGACGAGAATTGATTGGGCCACTATACCACCTATACATATCAACGGTGTAACTTTAAATATTAGCCGTGCAGTTAAAAATTTGGGGGTCTTATTTGATCAAAACTTATCCTGGGAGCAGCATGTCAAAGAAGTTAGCCGCAAATTGTATGGTGCCTCTAGTATCCTCCGACGTCTCAGTAATTTCCTTCCCTTTAGTACTAAAACCTCACTGGCACAATCTCTCCTCCTGCCTTTACTGGACTACGCCGATTCTTGCTCCTCCGATATGAGCGAGGACTTGCTAAACAAACTGGATCGTCTCCAAAACTTCTGTATCCGATTTATTTTCGGTCTAAGAAAGTATGATCATATCTCTGCGTTCCGTAAGCGGCTAGGTTGGTTACCCATTCGACAGCGACGTGATGCTCATGTTCTCCATCTCCTATATTCCATCCTGTTCAATCCTAAAACTCCTTCTTATCTCAAAAATTATTTCAAATTTTTAGGTTCACATAACTATAGTTTACGCTCTTCCGAAAACTATATCCTTGAAATCCCATCTCACAACTCCTCTTTTCTTGGCGATTCCTTTAAGGTTTCAGCAGTTCGGCTATGGAATTCACTTCCCGTCACTATTCGCTTAGCTCCTTCTCTATCTTCCTTTAAATTTCTGCTGTATAAACATTACCTGTCCACGTCATATCACTAACTACTAACTGACGTAAGACCGATCTCGAATTGGATTGTCATGATTCATGTGCACTGTTTACTTTTTGTTTTGTTTTATGTAACTTGTATCAGTTTAGTTTATTTTTATTTCTTTTTGTTTCTGTTAAGTATGTTTCTTTTTTGTATTCCCTTTTCTATTTTTGCACTTCTTGCCTACCTTATCTAACATACTCATAGTGGTTTTTTCCTTTACTCACAGTGGTTGTCTGGAAGAAATCGCTCTAAAGCGATAAGGCCGCCAGTTGCTTGTTATTAAATAATGTTTAATATTTTCCTTTTATGTAATGCAACGAAGTGTTAATAAATAAAAATAAAATAAATAAATACCTATATAATTAGCCGTTCGTCCCGTTAATTGACCGTTAGTAAATAGACCCGATGCTTCTATATATCGCGTTTCGTCTACAAAATACCTAAAACAACTCTCGCCTCTAAAAGAAAGGGAATTATTTTGTTGTTACGTCCTTGGGTAAAGTATACAATCATTGTAGCAAGCTATTAATGCTTTAATTTTCTTAAAAGCTGTTTGAAAAGAGTTTCCTATTCTAAAACTTCTACATGGAATGTTGTGACAATGGACAGAGATGATGTGGAGTGGATGATGCATTGATATTTGTTTGCGTAAATTACGTAAATCGATTGGTTAGAATTACAAAAATGATTAGCTTTTATAAAACAGTTGCGCAACAGTTGTATAATTAAACCATATTGTTATTTTGTAGAGTACTTTTACGATAACATTAAATATATTTTAATATAAACGCGACTCCCTCACAATTCCTGTGCCACCCTCCCGCATGGAAGGGAGACGTCCAAGCTCTCAGTATTCAGAGTATCGCAAATGTAACTTTCGGTTCTTTTCATGGCTAAAGTATGTTGGCGGCAATCCATAATGGGATCGCCATTATTCTTGCCATTAATTCGCATGGCCCGGCTTCCGTGCATTAGCGGGCAAGTCTGCCAATCTAAGGGGTCACGAACAATACCACACTCTGAATAAATAACATCTAATACATCATCATAAGTATTTTTCGTGCCAGATTTTTACGTTTAACTATTAACGATCATTAAATAAATGCATGGTCATGGTCGGCACTGATGGCTTATACGGTACACTTCACAAGAGGGAACTGGCGAACTGTGGAAAGGAGTCCCGCGGTCTTCCCTGGTAGATACGACTGTTGTGTTAAACAAGAGCATACTTCTTAAACCTCGGCAACGCATCTGAAATGGGTGTTCTTTTTGCTCTTGATCCTGTAGGCTCGTTTGATATGTTATAAAAATCTACGGAAATGTGTTGGATACGAATATCTCAAAGACTAACTATCAAATTTGATGGAAATTGGACGATACACTACGTTGGAATATAATGGGATGTCGGTATCTCACATACATACACTGAACGAAGCTTTGCATTCGTACTTGGAATCTGATCATAACTATACCAATTCCAACAATATCATATGCAGCCCAAACTTTGTAGTATTTTAAAATACTACATTTACCTAAGCAAGATTTCTTTCCGTCATTATTAATTATACCACTTACACCAATTCGACTTAAGGTCCTTCAAGAAAAGAGCGTACTGATTTTTAAAAAGCTGGCAACACACTTCCATTTTTTGGCAGTGTCTAGTAGCGGCGATATCACTTAACCGCGACGTAACTAGTCTAAATTATTTAATTTTGGTTAATATCTGTAGCGCATGATTAGAACCCGCTAGGAAAGTGGCAGCGTGGACGTCTTAAGCAAGTACAGTGGCAGATGAGGCAAACAGAGAAAGATTAGGAGCGAGGCGAAATGCATAGATTAAGAACGAACGCGATGGATTCACTGTGGATGCCCATAGAATATTAAGTCTATATCGTAATAAGACTAAGCTTTTAAATTGTAAACGACGTCTGGAAGACCTAAAGTTTGTCACGACTTTGTAGGGATAGACACCTTGAAAATCAATATTTTAGATACAGGTCTCAGGTCTGCTCAATGCCCAGTTAATAAAGTAGTTCTCTCTGTATGTGCATAAAGATAAACTGTCAAGAGAAGAGCTAGTAATGCTAAATTACTGTTATGTAGACAATATTACAGCAGGTCGTCGGTAAACTTTGTGATACTAATATGTATCAAAAGAACATAATTCTTGTAAATATATATATGTAATTGGAATCTCGGAATCGGCTCCAACGATTTTAATGGAATAAATAAATCTTCTCTCTTTAAATAACTTTCTAATTAATAACTTTAAGAAAACCAGTTCAATTTTTTTTTATTATTCTGTCGGTAAGATCGAAAAATATTATTCATATTTCATCATTTTATTAGTATGTAATTCGTACTTAAATATAATTTACAAAAAACACGATTTATAAAAATAAAAAAATACCGAGCAAAGCTCGGTCATCCAGGTCCTATGTATTAAAGGAACATAATTCTTGTGAATAAATGACGCTTAACTAAGTACGATATGTCTCACTATCGGATGTCGCAGCAGAACACGAAATTCCACTTCGATATCCGTCGTTTCACAATTGAGCGTTCAAGGCGGTTTGTGCCGCACCACCACTGTGGAACCAGCTGCCAAAGTATTTCCGAACAATTCGACGTAGGATCTTTGAAGAAGAGCATACCAATTCTTAAAAGGCTGACAAACCCTCTTGCATTGAGTGTCCATTTCCCATATGTTCTATTAACAAATAGTTTCCTTGGTAAGTTAGTATAGTTCGGTACTTTTTCCGCACAGACTATAAGGGTATGTCAAAATATACGTATTTTGAAGTCTGTCAGTCTCGTTCTGAATTTTACCTTAAACCCTAATGATTTTTGTTGTTAGGCAACTTTGATGTTGCGTTATTCCTATATAATAATTAACGTAGTATATCCCGAAATTAATTAACTTCGGGTGCAGTAAATCATTTTCGTGCAGATTGCATAAAAATAATCAAATAAGTCATGCGGCGTGTGAAAAAAGGAGGCGCGCATCTCCCTCTCGCACACCAGTACCTCCACGCCTCACCCTCGAAAGAAAAACTCTCAAAAACTAATTACAAGTTGTAATTGAAATTTTGCGTGTTATATAATCGTGTACTTGAGCCGTGAGTAATGTATAAATGCGAGGGAGATGAATGGACGCCATCGGACGACCAGTATTTTTTTCGATTAGGAAACTTAAATAAAATACTTAATCTAAAGCTCTGAAGCCGACTTTAAATTAAGTTTGTGTTAAACTTTCTAAGCTGATTCTTTTGTTGAGGCATTTTTCAATCGAGAAAAGCTTTTTTATAAATTTTACGATTATTTAAATGATCGTCCAGAAAAAAATGGCTATAGAAAAGAGAGGCGTAGAGTTTCTTGCCAGTTCATTTTTCCCGCACTACGCTATTGAATTAGGGGGTTACTTATATGAATAAAGTTATGAAAAAAAATTATACAAAGCCGTTCTGTGCTTTTGCACCTTTAGAAGGGTTTTTATGATCATCTCTTAAATCTTTTAATTTTTAATTTGTTTGACCACGTCAGACTTATATGTCATTGACACATACTGAGGTATCGTTTAATTTAACATAAATATAATATTTTTGAACTTTTACACATAATTTTTATTCTCTTTTTCCGTTTAGAACGTTCTCATGGTTTTTTTATTTATCTCGGTATAGGTCCCCCCTGCAATAGGCCAGTATAGTCCAGGGACGTTTTATCATCTCTTATATATTTTATTTTAAATATAATAGGAGGCAAATAGGCAGGAGGCTCGCAAGTGCGTTGCCGGCCTCTGAAAAATTGGTACACTCATTTCTTGAAGGAACCCAAGTCGAATTGGTTTGGAAATACTTCTGAGCAGCTGGTTCCACATAGCGGTGGTGAGCGGCAAAAACTGCTTTAAGATAGGCTCCGTTGTGGACGCACATCGAGGTGATACGGATGATACTTTGTATTACCTCCTTTGTACTAACTCTACTGCCGGTATTAGTCCGAATAACTCCTCTGAACACTCTCTATGGTAGATATGGTGTATGAGATGCAGAGAGACTCTGATGACTGGACTGAAAATGACTGGTCGTTGACGAGGCCTCGTAGGTACATATTTTTTGTTGATAAAAGCTAACCAACGCTTGGCACACTGATACATTCGTAAAAGAACCACAAAATAGAATTCTTGATGTGACAAGCACAAGGCAAACATGACATACACGAAGAGATCATACAAATAGTAAACAAAACAATTTATAATAAAAAATATTCAAATTACAAAAACTACATACAATAAAATCATCACATTTATTTGTAATGTACGTCTCGGAAGATTATTACACACACCCTGATACATTCGTAATATTATTATTTACTATATCTCTACGAAGTACAATTATAAGAGATGCCGACAAATACGCTAATACTTAAGGGATGAGAATGTCAAACTAAGCGATAATTCTTGCCGTTAGACTGGGATTCTTCTTCTGTTGTTGCCTCTCCATTACTGAAGTACGGCCGTCAGTCAAGCGTGTACGGAACGGAACTGAACTCTTCTGCAGTCGCAATACCGGCCTTAACATTGATAAGCCATGATTTTCGAAGGATCTAACAACACGCTATTTATCCTTTATTTTACACATCATAAATAATTGAAGGATGTGGTAGCGGTCATGGCCCAACACGTGGTATAGGTATGCAACGTTCCGTTATTCAATGTTCTGCATAAGTTTTTTCGACATTCCAACTCGATTGAGAACTCTCTCTATAGAGCCCTTCTGGATTTAGTGTATACGAACACAACACAATTGGATGCTTCTTAGCGCGGGACTGTGGTCTGGTCAACTGCATTTCAGTTGCGTTACTCCTTGATGAGGGTCGCACGCAGAAGCCACTAGGTCAATACTGTAAGTTTAAGCTGGGTATATATTGGCCAGAAGTCAAAGACAAAGTCAAAAATAATTTATTCATATAGGTTACATAATGTACACTTATGAACGTCAAAAATGGGAAATATACAATAAATGAATCTAATTTTACATTTACTGCCAGTTCTCAAATCAAGGGCGTAGAACGGAAGAGAAGAACTGGCATTAAACTCTCCGCCACTCTTTTTAATCGCCAAGTTTTTTTTACACAATGTTTGTAAGGAGCTGCAACCATTACACCATGTTCCATGTGACATCTTGAATAATAAAGAATAATAAAATAAATTAAAAACAAAGATTTGTCCTCTATCAGCAGGAGTTTGCCACATGATGAAGTTATCAATTTTATTTACCACATTTTTTAAAATTTGATACAAGAATCAAAATTTTAATGCTCTGAAAGGAAGGGCCTTTTTAATTAAAGCACCCTTCAAACCCACTCCAATCAAAAAAACGTTATCACAATAGCAACAATCTAGAAAACGATCTAACTGTATAAACACGCGAATAATGCACAATCAAAAGGGCAGCAAGGGATGGGAATAGGGATACCAGAAAATAAATTAAAATTTCGGTATATTGTTATCAGTACTGTATTTATCCTACTAATTATAACCGCGAAAGTTTGTAAGTATGAATGTTTGTTACTCTTTAAAACAGGGACAAACGTGCTGAAGGCGCAAATTTGTAAATTGCTCAAAATTTTTCTGAATTGTTCAAAATATCAAGTAAGTAGGAAAAATCTAACATCTGCGAGCTATTCTGGTGTGCACTGTCAAAACCGCTAGAGTTACACTTATGTCATGAATTATAGAAGTGTTTATCTTCAACAGTCAATATCTTTAGTAGTTGTTTTCTACGCCACCTTAATATAAGGTTTTTTTTTTATAGAACAGGGTGCAAAAGGGCAGGAGGTTCACCTGATAATAAGTGATACCGCCCATGGACGCTCTCAATGCCAGAGGATTTGAATTGGTACGCTCTTTAAAAGACCCTAAATATGAATCCTGCACAGACAAAGTCGCCTACACGAGCTAGTCTTATATAAGCTTTTACGGGGATCAAATATTGCGCAAAATTTAACAAATATATCACTTTTACACGTAATAGTGGAGATGGGATTTTATAAAAAAAATCTTTTTTTTTTTGTGCCAATAGGCAGGCTTCTAAATCGCTGTTTTTATAGCTATTCAAACCCTGCTACTAATAGCCTTGTCTTTGACCAGTGCCACGTGTATAAATGTATCAACATTACTGGTACGGGTATTAAATTAAATTGCAACTATTACGGCAGAATATTCAATGTGGCAGCCCTGAGGGCTGCATCCCGGGGCAAGTACACCCCACTTGTCCCCCTTTCGAATATTAGTTTTAATTACTTTTTAAATAACGACTGCTTATTTTACATTTTGCCTACGTTTTTAACAGAAACTTGCAAAGTTTGTTATACTTAGTAATATAAGGTTTTGGTTCAATGAAGAAAAATCATTAATTTGATTAAATTAAAAAAATTACTGTATAGTGTATACTAAGATACAAAAAAAAATACAAACACATTTAAAAATAGGCCCAACTAAGTTATGTCACCAGCAACATTCAGTTAGCCCATTATTATATTTCTTTATGGGACTTTTGATACTTGGGACTCGATTGTTTAATTATAATTTAATTATATCTCTTATATTATTCTATTGTTATACGTAAGTGGTGAATATAAGGTAATCTACAAAACTTCTATTATTTATATTGACCCAGGAACCGTACAGATTGCATCCGTTTCTTCCATCATTTTTATTTCATAGACAAGTTTGTTTATGATCGAAATCCCACGCGATACACCTCGACGCCCGTCGTTCTACCACTGAGCGTTTTAAGGCAGTTTCAGGCTTCAGCCGCTCATGGCCAATATGGAACCAACTACCAGCCAATGTATTTCCAAACCAATTCAAATTAGGGTGTTTTAAGAATGGGTTTCCTTAAAGGCTAGCAACGCACTTGCGAACTCTCCGGTAATGTAAGTATTTATGGATAGCGGTACCACTTAAAATCAGGCGAACCTCTGCAGGTCCGAACAAGTCCATAGTAAACACGGTAGATGCCATTTATTGTTCATAATAATTATTTATGTTAAATAAAGGTTTTTAATAGAAATAACGCATGCTAATATTGCAGGCTAGCTTTAGCCTGATTAATAATCGGGAAGGAAGGCTACTGGATTACCACACCAAATCTTTTATTAATAATATTCACCAATGTCTACCTTACATTCTGCAGTTAAGAATTAACTGAATTAAACCGTAATTTATAACGCATACATATATCTTTAAATTACCGTCAATATCTTATATCATCTAAAGGGCTAAGTATATTACATAACATCGGTCAGTACAGACGTGTGGGGAAATGGAAAAGGCATTAGCGGATATGTCAGCAGCCATCACGCTGAGTGCTGTATTGTAAATAAATAGTTCTTTCTCGGCTCATGTTGCAAATACATTTATCGCAAGTAACACGAGTTTGATGGAAAGTGGGATATTATGGCGGTTTTTGTTAAATTATTTTAGCCAAAGACCAGAATTTAGGCACTAACAAATAGACTTAATGGAGTTGGAATGTAGAAAAAACTTAGCAAAACATCAAACAACGGAAAGTTTTTGAACATTAAACAAAAGAATCCTGAGCCATGTTGCACCGGGACCGCTACCACCTCATTCAATTAATTATAATGGCTAAAATTCAGGATAAACTGGATGTTGCTAAAAGGAAAAATCATTGCTTCGTTACGGAGTGGATGGGTATTGCAACTACGCAAGAGTTCTGCAACTGACACAGGACAAGACATGCGAGACTGAAGGCGAACCTCCAGGAATTCAGATACACCAGAATGATTTGGAACAGGCATGGGCAGCCTTTAACATGTTGAGGGCCAAACTTAAGCGTGCAAATACATTCGCGGGCTGCCTCTAAAAGTACTTATTCATTTTAAAGTATTGATAATACTTTTTGCGGTAGATATAAAATAATACGACAATGTTATTGAAATAACAAAATGAAATAAAATAAAATGGTATATTAAAGTTTAATCGTTAATTTGCAATTGTTACAAACAACGAAAGTTAAATACACCGAAATCAATGAGACATTTGAGCTAGAATTTGTGAAACTAATCCATCAATGTTTGGATTAACTTCATTAATACAAAGACGTAAAGAATTTTCTAAATTATCGTCAGTCAGTCTTGTACGACGGGTTTGCATATAAGTATCTAATGTAATATTTTTTTAATAGGGTTTTTCAAATTGTCTCGCGGGCCGTGTCATATCTTAGAGCTGTCCGAATCCGAAAAGAACAAACAAAATTATTTATTTTATGAGCGAAAACCTAACGCATCAAAAAACAAAGAAGAGATTCAAGTGAATTCGCTTCAAAAATCGAATGTCATTAATTCAATCTATAAGATTTTACTGACTCCGTATAATTTTGTGTTATAGCGATAAAAACTGTGGGATTTTGTAACTCTATCGGCTGCCCTGACTTCGGCCTAGTACGAAACACCAACCATCAATAAGCATAATATATTATAAGAATAATAAAGTTAGCTATTTCAGTATATGAAAACAATTACTAAGCACCCAGTCGTAGTCGTAGGTCGTATTACAACATGTAGAGGTCTACTATAACTCCCTTGCGATCCCACGCTGAATTACGAATGAACCAAAGAGAAATGTAGAAATTATTTATCACTTAAGAATCACAGCAATTTTTTTGCTGTTCGTTTGTCTTCGTAAAACTCAAGAATGGCTGGACCGATTTGGATAACTGTTATCCTGAAACACTTGGGGAAGTTCGGGTAAGTTTTAAACGGTGGAAGTAAATAATAATTAAAGGAAAATACTAAAGACGCTCATTTAATTTTACAATAAAATCTTTTAATGGCTGTGATATATTTGATGTCATGCTCTTTTTATTGTCATATATTTAGTGAGGTCAGATCTCTTTAGTGTGTTTTACATAATAAAAATGTTTTGTTAAAAACTATATTGAAATGAAACGTACAGATGTTGACCTATTTTATTATATGGATAGATTTCATTTAACGATAAATTCAATTAAGCTCAATATAACTGGTTTTTTCACCATCAAGTTTCGTTGCTGTCATAAAATTTTATTTGCTCATGCATTTTTATCGCATTACAAATATAATCGCATGTATCATATTTCCTCAATGGTATGGACATAAAAATGTATTGTTTTGATCATTATATTTTTTCATACGACCCCTAATAGTTGATCAGGCAGATCTGTAGCTGAGAGCTGAGTATAAGAGTATCACATCTCCCTTTTCCTAAACAGGGACTTCATTTGTTTAAACGGTAAAGGAAAACATCGTGAGGAAACCGGCTTAACTTAAACCCAAAATAGACGACGGCGTATGTCAGGCACAGGAGGCTGATCACCAGTAAATCTAATATGACTGACAAACCGTTGACTCTTTTGGGTCTAAGGAAATAAATTCCTCATGATGTTTTCCTTTACCGTTCGAGTGAATGTTAAATGGGCAGAAATGAAAGTCAATTTGTGTACGCTCTCAGGGATGAGAGTCGCACGTTGAAGCCACTAGACCAACACTGTTCGGGAAATGCGAGAAAAAACATGACTAATATATAAAAAATACTTGACATCTCTAATAAAAACATTCATATAAAAACTACTCAATTTTTCAACTTATGATCTAGTACTAGGCATAACTACATAAAAATATAATAAGGCTGAATATTTTTGCGGAAATGAAGGTGTTTTATGCAAGCGCAGGCGCAAGATTGCCGCGCTCCATTAAAGAAAAAAACAAATGAGCATCTTGCTTCGTATTACCGGGCACGTCTAGCCCCTTGAATATTCACGCCGCATGTTAACATGTAATTTTTTTAAACCAACGCACATAAACATATGTACATCGAACACACTATTACAAGTTCATAATTCGCCTTTCCCTTAATTATATAAAGCATTTAATTAGCGATTTATTTCCTTATCGTTATCTTGTAAAGCTGTTTATGTGACTTATTTGGAATTAAGTAATAAATTGAAAACAAAGTAATTGATATGATAACCGCTTATATGGAAGTTATTTTGTAAATAAATCGACTTTATGTATGTCAAATGTGTTTATTTCTGTTTTCTGTTTAATTACACTTATCAACGAGAATGATCTATACATTTACCTAAATCAAGGCCGTAGAATGGGGCGAAAAGAACTGGTAAGAAACTCTCCTTCAATCTTTATATTATTTACTAAAATCTACTATCTACTTAGGCTTTAAGAGTCATGGATAGATGGTCCCAAAGAACTCAAATGCTTTGTACCTAAGGTACATGGCAAAGACCAAACCCATACCAGTCTGCTGCACATATCCAGTAAGAAATACGTTTACTGAATGCTGTCTCCGACTGTCCAACATCTTTATATGTTCGCAGAGGGAGTCAACAAAAACGTATTATGTTATGTTATGTTTTTAATTTTTTTTTATTGGAACAAAGTTCCTTATCGCGCGTTGTGACGGGGGCTAGACGGAAAAAAATCTCACGAAAAGTTGTCACGACACTTTTTGCTATAGTTGTTGTAGTGCACCGGTTTTCGTCCGATTACCGAAGTTAAGTAACGTCGGGCGAGGTCAGTACTTGGATGGGTGACCGACTAGGAACACTTCGTTATGTTTGTTTTTTTTTCCAATTTTAATATTCCTGGTCTCTTAAATTTTAATGTACAATTTAATAATATTGGTGTTGAGAAAATCTATCATACTATTATGATACCAATTAAAAAACTTGGCGATTGAAAAGAGTGGCGGAAAGTTTCTTGCCAGTTCTTCTTACCCGCTCTACGCCCTTGACTTGCGAACTGGTTGTAAATGTAAATTTACAGTTAATTTAATTAGTTTTTCTTGACGTTCATAAGTGTACATGTTTACCTGTATGAATAAAGATATTTTGATTTGATTTGATTTAGAATATTAATTAATCGAAAGGAACTTTGTTCCTGGGGCCTCTCAAGTTTTTTCGACGTCGTTATGGTTTAGTACTTTTGGGATAGACTATGTATATTTTTGTGGATAAATATTAAATTATATTACCCCCATTCATAATAATTCCCCTTCATCTAACAGTTCTTTAAAACTGTTATGTCTTTCTCTGTTACATAGTATTTACGCTGTGGCAAAGAGAGACAAATGTATACTTTTATATTGATTTTTATGTTTTAAATCAATATTGTTATGTTTTAACTCCGGTATTTTATGAATAAATCTTGGGATATAAATGTACACTCGATTGAATTTAAATTAAAAAAGGTAACAAAAAAAAGTTGTCTGAAGAAAATTGCAATTAGTTTTAGTTATTTAGTAATGGGAATTATACGATGCTGGCAACACTACATCGTTGCAAGCTTAGAGGGTTATTACGGAAAGCAATCAATTCGCTACAAGTCGCTCAGTTTTATTACGTACTCAAAGTGTACCTTGATCTCAGGCCCATCAGGCACTACTTGTTACCAATAGGCTACAAGTAGTTTGTTCCACTGCATGCATCTTTCTAGCGACTTCTCGGCCTGCATATTTTTGTATTAATAAATTGCCCAACCGGGCAAATCGCTTGTGTAAAATTCATTTGTGTTAAAACAATTTACAAGAGGCAGACATGCAGGAGGCTCATCTTATGTTAAGTGATACCGACGCCCATGGACACCCCCACTGCCAGAAGCAAGCGCATTTCAGAATTGATATCCTCTTTTTTTCTGTTCCCCCTTTTATTTTTTTCCATGTATGTAAGTTCATCTTCTAATATAATTAATGTGTGTAATTGATCGAATGAATCGATTCTCGATGGGGGTTTTCTTTCTACCTCCAATTATTTAAAGAAATGGTATACTCCCTCAAAGGCCGGCAACGCAACCACTACAATATGTATCCATGGGCTGTGATGACATTTTTCGGCATCCCGTAGGCATGTTTGCTCCCGAATCCAATAAAAAATATTTTTACTTTTCTCTTATACAAGCTACTTGCAATAGTAATGCGATTAGACACCCCTCGCAGTAATAACACCGCGTCCCGCTAACGTTTGCACCTGATCGCTAGTTACACACAAATTAATTAACAGCCTCTGTATCATAATTAAAAGCGAGGAATAATAAATAAAGCCATTAGCATCCGACAAAAGGAAATCACTGGAGCTCTAATTAATTATTATTTCCCTCGCGATTGTCAGCGCAAATTAGGTGGTGCGCTCATTAGTAATAATAAACATGATCTACTAATTAGGTAAACATATTTAATTAGAGTTTTACGAATTTAAATTATTTATATACCTTGATATTATTGGTTAGTTTTAATGAGGCTAGTCGACCACCTAACAGATGTAGTATTATGATACAAAATTACTTCACTAATTAATTGTTACAACGCATATTGCAAACTTTTTTACAGTCTTAGAACTAGTATACCGAAGGTTCGTTACCATAATTGTAATTTGTTTGTTAACAGATATCTGATACCTAATCCGCTATTTTACAAGTAGTTTTTTTCTTGTCATTTGTAAAATCTTAAACAGGACGTATTAAATTATTGAATTGTTATCGTATTTTTTATTGTGTTTACATATACAAATGTGTAGCATAATTGTCATGTATTTTATAATATATCGTTTAACATTATATTATTTATGTACTGGTATAATACATAAATTTTTGAGTAATAAACTATTTAACACACTCTCCCACACACACACACACCCTCTCACCTTACTCCCACGGAAAAACACTTGAATACTTCACACCATAATAGAATCACTTATTAAATTTACTGTAAATTACAACATAATATGTTTTATATATATCTTTTTTTTTTCTTTAGATATAAGTTTCGCCAATGAGTCATGTACTTGATGCTAGTTTTTGTCTATTATATTTAAGGGGTTAGGCGCTGTATGCTGAAATACAGGTTCACATCTAGTTCAGCGTCAGATAAACCTGACTAATTTTGTAAATATAACTAGCGCAATTAGATATAAGTTTTTTCTGTGAAACAAATATGAAATTAATTATTTTTATCTTTTAACATATACTTTATATATGTGGTGAACTAAAATAAATATAAACACACAAGGAACATTAACAAACCGATATTCATAATCCGCTTTCTCAACATCTCACTAAAATTGACAACCATTTCAAAATGGCCGAAGTGTTAATTAATCGAGACAGCGGTGTAGGGTTGTACATTCGTTTTTTGAACCCGATCCTGTTATTCGGCTAACGAAGGTATCCCTTGATTATTAAAATGAAGTTTCACCCACGGGTGTTAATTGGGCCCCTGTAGACAATACTAATAAGGCTGTCCGCGCTTCTATCTGTCTAATTAAACGCGAAACTTGAGAGTACCCTCGTCGCCGAGGGCCTGTTTGCGAAGCCTGAACACACTGTAATAATAACAGCTAAGCGTGTTTGAGTGGATCTTTTTCGGATCTCTGTAAGCCCGCGTTTAATTAGCTATATTATGTGTCTGAGAGGCTAATTAAGCTAACACAGTAACTTGTCAATGTGTTATAAACATTATAATTGCCAATTATGGGAGCGATATCCCGTGTTTGATTGTAACTATTATTCCCCAATTAATTGCATAAATGTAACAAACAGTGACCAAATTCCATAATGGATCTCGTGACAGTTTTTAATTGATATAATCTAAAGCCGGAACCCAATAATGTATCCACAACCTCAGATAGAAAATAATGCCAGATTGTGGATTGCTGACTGTGACAGTCGATGGATCTCCTATCTGTATCCCAATAACCAAACCCTACGAAGACAACTACTTTTGGCGACATTAAAAAAAATTAAGATATTGATAATTGACACAGTTGCACTGTCATTTTCATACAAAGGTCTATCCACAGATACCGATCCGACCTACCATGGATAGCTGGTATTGACAGATGGCTATTACAATTCATTGTTTGATTATTGGCATACTTTTTACAACATTTTGGTAGACATCTTAGTCTATCTCAGATAGGCAAAATGGATTAAGATAGGTTATTGGGTTTGGGCGTATGATTGCGTAATGTAATTTGGATTTGAATTTTGATAGGACGGATAGCGTGGTGAAAATCCATCTATTCAGCTGAATCACATGATGACTTTGATTCAACTCTACCGCCTGGTCGGAATCGCGACCAGCTCACAAGGGAAAAGGCAAGACCTAGGGCATTTTTTTGGATAGTATTATTATTATTATTTATTATTATTATTTTTATTTCCAATTTATTATATTAGTTACAGTTGCTTTGTCTTGTTACTTGTCATGTGTCATTATCATATCTTTTGCAAACGAGTGCTTGTAAGCGACGGACGTGTCATCGTCGATTTTATTTTGTTCTTTGTGTTCTTGAATTTTAAAAAGTACTGAGTTATTTTATAAAATACATATAATTTTAAAAATAAATGTATTCACGTGATTATTGATTTCATGATTGAATTTTCGGATGCAACTGACCGCCGCTTACACTCTCAAACTTCGAACAAGCCAAACGTAAACATTTGTAAATAAAATACGTTATCGTCAAGTGTTTAATATTTGTTTTTAAACAATATAATGAGTAGATGCTGTGACGTTTACAAGATACTCTTACAATCTAAAAAATACGACAAATACAGGCGGGCGGTATTCAGCAGAGATTGTTTCAATTAAGCTTGCTTTGTTAATAAACCAATAGCTGTCAACGCTTAGGCCGCCTACACGCCAACGTGATTTCTGTAGACTATTGATTCTAATTAACGATAGTATTTATTGGAACAAGTTAATTGATTTACAGAATGTTAATTGGGACAATTTAATATACGTAAATAAGAGTTCATATATTCGTTTTAATATGTTTATACAGTCTGGTAGGAGACGGAACAAATTTCACATACAACTGGCGCTTCAAACAATAATAATAATTCTTATTTAAGGCACACATTTCCAAAAATCCTTCACTTGACATTTCCAGTATACTCTCTCGCTTTATTAATTTTCATGAGATTATAGTTATTGGGACCTATTATAATATAATAAAGGATTTTTAACAGACAATATTTGAGCTCCATCATTGCAGTAGCTCAATGTAAGGTACGTAATATAAATGATTGTTTAAAAAAATCGGTTGTCTGTAAAATTGGTTTACTGACGATAGTTGATCGTGACAACGTCATAAGAAAATACTGATGGAATGGTTCCATTTTTCAAGAGAAAATTGTAATTTTATTTGTTTGATAGATGTTTTGCATAGATATTTTGTAATGGAAATCACAATTGAATTGATCAAATATTTTTTTTGTATGCCTAAATACAATTATGTCAATTTTTTGACGAACGAACCCTGCCGAACGCGAAGACTGATTGTGCCTCTTTGTCGCTCGTTACGCGCTCTCGCTTGCACTTCAAGCCTTAAATGGAACGCCTCAGAACGAGGTAACGCCGCATGCATAATGTTTTTTGCCAGCCGGCTCCATCGCATTATACAACTTTGTCACGACAAAAGTTAAAAGAAAAATACCAATGAAATCATAATACCGACTTTGACTTTCATAACAAAACACATCCGGTCCATTCAGGTAAAAGATAGGCTTTTACAGACACACATATACTAAAAGCTCATCCCCCTCTCTGCGTTAAAAAGATTATGTTCTTTCATCAATACAAAACTTCCCCTAGGAACATTGCACAGTACTTAAGGTAGTTCATTAGATGGACGTTAATAACAAAACGTTATGCATATATCCTTCCCTTTAATCAGCACACGTTTCATCTACCCTGTAATCCACCTGTCTGCTAATTAATACAGCTGAATAAACAAGTACGTACTCTTGCTCGCTATTCCGCATTTTGTTTCATACAATGAAACATGTATGAAGAGATTTTTAGTTTTTAAAAATGGAAGTTTTCAAATATCATTTTTTGCCTCTGTTGCTTAGTGTACACACATGTTAAATAAATTAGTTTGTTTCAAAACCATTTGAATTAGTGATCGAGTGTTAGTGCACGTTTACAAAAAATATAACACAATTCCCTTTAATACAGACTGTAAGCCATATTAAATATTCTTTTTAAGTAATCAGGATAGAGTAAAATTACGTATACTTAAGTTAGAATAGCGAAATGTTCCAGGTTCAGAAGGGATCCATCTGCAAGTACTGGATCCGATCTACCCTAGCTATTACTAAAAGCCCGGTCTGTCAAGGATACTTGCTGTGTCAAGTATCTTCACAAACTAACAATGGGCGTGGAGAGGCGGACACAACCGCCGATCGCAAGCCGGTAAGTGGATTAGGCGCTGCTGTTACCACTTCCCGAAAGGTGATTGTTGATGGGGCCTTGGGGTTTTAGTGGGTATGCAATCGCGAGTTCCACATAACTCTCCCGATCTAAGCAGTCGTGCCGCGGTAGGGTATCCGTAACGTGACCAAATGTCCCGTTTTGAACGGGACTGACCTTTTTCCAATTACAAGTTCTTCTCAATAAAAAACCTTCAAAAAGTGTTTTCTTTTTTCAATTCATGTAAAACCAATGTCCCGCTTTGACTCAAAGAATAAATGGTCACTTTAAGTATGCGCAATCCGTGTCTTCGTGAAGAGACAATGTGTTAAAAAAAGATTTCATACATCAATAACAATGACGGAAAACACAAACACCTGTTTGTTCCATATTTAAAAATTACAGACTTTCAAACTCTATTAGTTACAGCAACTTTTTCAATATAGACCGCAAAATATGTCTTCCATGTTTCGAAAAACAAGTATTTAGTATATAAAAGACTGTCTGGACTTTGAATTATCGCCTAACTGTACGTTAATTACTGCTAAAATACTAAAACAGGTAATTAATGAACGAAATAAGATCAAAAAGAATCGAATGATACAGAGAAATCATTCGTGCGGGTAATTAAAGGCAAGCTAACATAATGAGAAGCCACTGTGCACACTAATTAGACACCAGTGCGCCAGAAACTATACAACCTAACTCTTCCAATTAACAATGGTTATATATGGATAGGGTTGCCAGTTTAAACTTGTACAGAGCATGGCGTATCTGACAACTGTTTTTGTATGCTCTAGAAGGTACTGTTACGGCATTGGGCCTATATATAAGACATTTTTATTCCCGGTAAGTAAGAAGCAAATGTAAATTCAAATTAATGATTTCGAAAAACGATAAAGACTTTATCCTTACATATGAAATTGGCGTTATATATGGGAGGAACAAAAAGTTGTTTTTTTTTTAAATTTTTAATCAAACAAATGTACAATTACTATCGTTGTACTTTTGTCATATTATAGGTAGTTCATTGATCCATTTACTGCAACACCATACGTTCGTATCAATAAATTCTTTGAAGGTTTGACTGCCGAATCAGAGTTTATATTTTACCTTGCAAAAAGTTATCCAAATTTCGAAATTTATCGTAATCTGTTGGAGCAAGCTCCGGAGAGTACGGTGGATGTAATAGCCATTCTAATTGAATTGGTAGCAGTGTTTGTTCTAGCGTTGTCGTGAAGCAGCAGTGGCCCATAGCGATTGACCAGCCTTGGTTGTTTAGCAGTTAGCTTTTCCATCATGGTTTGCAGTTGCTGACAATAGACATCTGCTGTAATCGTCTGCCAGATTTCAGAAAGTTATAGTGAACTAGTGACCCGCCCCAGCTTCGCACGGGTGCAATGCTGATGAAAAGCAGGTTTTTATTATTTATTGTTATTTCCGTCGCTGGAAAGCTCCGATAATATACGCGACATATACCATATAGACATATACCATCAGGGACTTTTCTGTAGACCTTTTCAATGTGTACAATACTTAGTACATTATTTTGATAAAACTCGTAGGGTTCAGCCTGCGTTTGCAATGTAAGCGGAAAAAATGTAATTATTTACGACATCACTTTAGAAACCTCAAAAATAACAGTACTTTTCCACTATTTAAGGGATGTTATTATATATATAAACCTTCCTCCTGAATCACTCTATCTATTAAAAATCATCAAAACCGTTGCGTAGTTTCAAAGATTGAAGCATACAAAGGGACATAGGGACAGAGAAAGCGACTTTGTTTTATACTATGTAGTGATAACCGCGACGCTTGTCAAGTCTATTCGGAGGTAATTTTCGAATTTACAATGCGAAGCATACAAAACTACTGGTGCGTCAAAGATAGATCTACGTTTGGGGAAGAGAAGAATAGAGAAAATATAAATCATCATGATGAGTCAAATAAAAATAAACTGAAGTGGAAATGAGCAGTAACGGCAATACAGAAAAATGGAGCAAAAAGTATTAAGCTGGTTGGCAAGGCTTAATAAACGCAAATCAGGAAGACAATTTAGAAAGTGGATAGATTAGCAAGTGGCGCATGGCAGAGTGTGGCACGGTGCAGAGGATCGGCAGGATTTGGAGGTGCTTTGCCAAAAAGGACACACCGATATCTCGAAATGAATAAGAGATTAATAGTATCGGATATAGAAGTCTTTTATTATTGGTTCAAAATATAGTTTAATTTTTTATTATATATTTTTGTATTAACACTGTTTATTGTATCTACCTGATTTCGCTGGTCGTGTCCACATGTTTTAGGGACGACACTGCTTTTAATATTTTTGTATGTATGTTAGTTTTGACATGTGTTTGTCCTAATTTTGTGGTCCAAATAATAATAATTAAATTTAAACAAGCCTGCCCAAGTATTGTGCAAAACTAAATTCAACAAGTGTTTTCATATATTTTTAATACAATAATCAAATTCATTCTTATCAAATAAAATAGTTAATATAATAGAATTATAACCTCGTATGTCAAAAGAAACACTTGTTTTTAATTTAACAATGAGGACAAAAAATCTATGGACAAAAGACAGAATATTTTAACAAACATTAACTTCTCTGGATATACGAGGTTATCATTCTAGAGTGGCGTTTTTTTTTTTTATAAAATGGCTTAATTGTCACGACAGTCATAGACAACAACTCACCTCAGTTTCAAACTCCCTCCACTTACAAAAACGAAAAGCGAAACTGACAGAAATTAACAGAATGCCATGATATTTCATGAAGAAAGTCCTGACGAAGGAAGCCCTGTTGGTGAAGTGAGGTTCTTTATCATCGTTTATAAATTATGTGTGAAGAAAAATTGTATTAAATAGTGTAATAGCGATCTGGGCGCATAATGCAATTTTGGAGTAGATCTCTCAATATCCGTAATGATGATTGACCCTTCAAACTAAATGTAAAGTAAAAAATTTAATTGAAGTATGGAAGGTCAAGATTCAAAGTCAAATAGTTTATTTCAACTAGGCAAATAATGTGATGGTCAAAATTACAAGTTAAAAATATTAAAAAATATCACTCTAGTTGCGCCTACCAAAAGGTTCATATGGAAAATAATGGGCAAGAAATTACTTACTGTTTTCAAATAATTTTTACAAATTTTGTAAATTGATTTAATATGTCAATACCACGACGAAATAAAAAAACTATACGAAAATATAATACGCGCATGGTGTTAAAAAACATGCTCCAGATAACTAAATTATTCTGTAGATACAAAGTGCTCACATATTTAAAAATATTACAACTGTAGATTTTAAATTACTTTTTATAAAAAAAAATAACTTTCAGTCAAACCGTGTGTGAGCTGATTTCAAGAAAAAAATAGAAAAATTAAAACATTGATATACCTATATAAGTATATTAGCAATCAGTTGATTTTGTCTTTTTATTTTCCTATGGAGCAGGCTTAATTTAGGGCCATCCTTATTAATTTAATGGCAGCCCTATTTAACAGAGAACTTTACTTTCACGAAATATGTGATTAACAGACCAATTTAATTTTAAACAATGCCCTAATTGAAAATTCTTTATATTTATTTTTATCGCGACAATTTATCTCTGCGAAAACAATTTGCTATCAACAATGTTAATTACGTTCTTGGCTCTCCCTTTTACATTATAATGTAACCAGTTATAACTGGCATTTATTTAAACAGTTTATCCAATAAAATATATCATAAATTCAATCAAACATGTAATTAACAACTACAATAATGAAGAGAATAAAAATTACATTTCTTTGTTTATTTATAAGTTCTAAATTCGAACTCAAAAAAAAACTTTATTCATCCGAGTGTAAGTTACCGAGTATTCTTTACGTGAAAAGAAAACTACGAATATATGACATCACAAATTTAACGCACATACGCATCAGTTATACTAGAACATAAGCAAACAAGAAAGGGACACAAAAAATAAAAAGCAACCACAAAATACAACAATAACTATAACTAAATTGAAACTCAAACCTTATTAAGAGCATGATTCGGTGAATTAAAAGATTGGTGTAAAATCTATCAATATTTTTAAAACACTTGTTAATCATATCCTGCTCAATCGTGACTGTTGTAACTCTCGTATTTATTATTTTGTAATACACGCAACGTGATACTAGCTTTTAGTTTTAGGTCTATTTTTTATTTTAGATTTAATTTGGAAATTGTATGTTAGTGTTACTTACTTATTTCGTATTCCGACAGATAGCATAAATTATATATGTCGCAGTAAAGTAGTTTAATCAAAGAGTTAATTGAATCTCTAGACAGTTAATTAAAAATCAAAATTCAATCAAGTCGCTAAAGTTCCGTCAGACAAGTTTATATTTTATATTTATATTTATTTTTATTTCTCACAAAAACATATACAATAATTGTCATTTTTCTTTGGAGCGACTGCTAGTGCTTAAGTGAGACTGATGCCTGTTAAAGGTTGTGCACCTGTGTTACAGGTCATCAGGCCTCCACCACTTCGGATCGACAAAATGATTATATGTAAAGAATAGACAATTATATTAATTATAAGGAAACCACATGGTGTATGTGTATGTGTGTGTGTTTGTGTATGTGTGTGTTAGTGTATGTGTGTGTTTGTGTATGTGTGTGTCTGTGTATGTGTGTGTTCTGAATAATTGACGTAAAAATACTGCACAACTACACTCCAAATAATTATTAAATAAAATTTACATAAAATTTGTGTCAAACTTTATGCTCAACTATTTAGTTATGATAAGCATTTTCTCGGTAACCTCATAGTTTAAGTCCAATAGCCACAGTGTAACCGTCTTCTTGCACTCATTTTTTGTTAGGGGATATATGGAGAGAGAAGTGTTGACCTTGTTATATAAGTAATCACCCAAAAAACAGAAGAATTTTTGAGCAAAGCTTGTGCGAAAGGGTTTTGTATGGCACAGTGCATTTTTTCTACGCTTATTATCATTGAGGTGTGGGTCATATTTGAGAAGTGAGTGTTTGCGTAGTATTGTGGCAAGAATGAAGATTTGACGAACAGTGAGAACCTTCCAATGTTTGTAAGTCTCTGCCGTGGGATACATGAACGGAAGGAAAGCGCTTACCTTGAGAATAGCTCTTTGAGCTCTTTCTACCTTCAGAAGTTGTGTTTTTGCGGAGCCACCCCATGAAGATATACAATAGCCCAGAATGGATTGACATAGTGATAAGTAGACGGTTTTTATTAAAGTGTGATTAGCAATGTGCCTCAAAATTTTGAATATATAAATCAATTTTCTAATTCTACCGGTCAATAGATCAATATGAGCTTGAAAATTCAGGTTGCTATCTAGCATGACACCTAAGTATTTCAAGGTACTTGTGGAGGTAAGTTTTGGACATCCGCATTGCACTTTGGTTAAACATGATCCAGCATGTGACACAAGTTCAAGATTAGAAGGGATTTTACGCTTCGTAATTTCGAAGGTTATGAATTTGGTCTTATCAGAGTTAAGGGCAGAGAACTTCTAAATAGCCAATCAGAAACTAAATTCAAACCTATCTGAGCATGTTGAAAGGCCACAGACCAATCCTGGCCATGGAACAACAAGGCTGCGTCATCAGCAAAGGCTACAATTTTTCCATTTCTAAGGTCCATCCCACACAAATCATTTATATAAATAAGGAACAGTGTGGGTCCCAGGACGCTGCCCTGCGGCACACCGAAGGTCACTGGTAGCTCTGTACTAGACCAATCCCCCACCCTCACAATTTGCGTACGTCCAGAGAGGTAACTCGCGAAAAGTTTGTGAGTTATGCCCCTAATGCCCAATCTCTCCATTCTGTGCAGTAACACTTCAATAGAAACGGTGTCAAACGCTTTGCTCAAGTCCATGAAGATACCGATAACTTTTTCCCTCCTATCCATATTCCTAACTACAAAATCAGTCAAGCTATGCACTGCGTCATCAGTGGACCTACCCGAACGAAAACCATATTGGGAGTCAGAGATTATATTATATTTGTCGAGAAAATGGACCAATCTCCTGTTAATCAGACGTTCCAAGATTTTCGACATGATGGGAAGTAAGGAGATAGGCCTGTAGTTGTCTACAAGGCTTTTGTCACCACCCTTGTAGATAGGCGTTATGCGGGATTTCTTGTAAATGTCTGGAAACACTCCTGTTTCCATGGAGAGGTTGCATATGTAAGTGATGGGTGGGACCAAAACTTCGATGTGCTGTTTGAGAAGTCGACTAGGTATCAAATCATTACCAACAGCACGAAACGTTTGACTAGTTTCCTAATCGTTTCTTGGCAAAAATACTAACCTATTCTAAGCTAACCTAACCATTTATTGTACTTATTTTTTATATATTTTTCCATAGTTTACTGCGACAAATACAACAACAACCAATTACACGAAACAAATCGTAAAGTATTTACAAAAAAAAATTACAAAAACTATTAATGATGTAATACCTTATTCGGCTGTGCTGTGTCATTAAACACTTCTTGCACTTTACCTAAGGGTAAGGATTAAATAAAACAAAAATACAAAGGTGTTTAGTTTTTTTCCTTACTAGGATTGACTGGAAGAGATCTTGTTTGTTAGTTTTAATGTCATAATAATAATTATAAGGCCACTTCAATTCCCATAACTTTAGTGGTCTTTGGCGGTCCATCGAAATTTACATAAATAAATAAATCAAAATTATCATAATTTTTCATCACCCGAGATCGGTGATTATCTCAGTTCATCACCACTATTTAGTGCATAAATATTCGCGTATTTCCATATAGATTCTGTTTTATAAAGTCTTGTGTTAATTTAAATTTTGTGGCTTATAAAAGAATCCAAATTAGTTTTCGTACCTTCATAAATATAATTGCGAACCACTTATTGCCCATAAAAGGGAACGTGCGAACGTTCCTGTTGCAAAATTGGACAAAAGGAAACATCCCAGTATTCTGTGACTGGAGCTGGGCTTACAGATAAATTATTTATCAACTGTATAGCAATTTTCTTTATGACTCCTCCGACGAAACAGAGCAATTTACTTGAAAGAGATGCGTGAAGCAAGGACGCTAAAATTGGAAAAAGGTTTTAAGAGAAACAATTATTCAATAACTTTGTGTATGCCATGTATGTGTGTTTCTTTAACAAGCACGGTCGTAAACATATGCATAAGACTAATTACACCTTGGACCCTTCTGCAAATATATAATTCTCGCTTTCGTAGCAAGAAGCACGTTTTAAATCATTATTATAATGACTCTGTCTTTGTATGTATGCATTCTTAATTACAGTGCTCGTTTATGTATTAACGAAATAAATTTGCCTGCAATTAAAATAATTAGTTTGCGTTTGTATCGGTCGGTCCGTGTATTTTTCAAAATTTGGAGGTCAATTCAAACTCTAAATATCATATAGATAAGATGTTCAATTTTTTCGAAACTTACATTTTCTACCAATTCGCAAGTCGAAGGCGGGCAAGAAGAACTGACAAGAAACTCCCCGCCGCTTTTTAATCGGCAACTTTTGAGTCATACAAATTGTTTTTACCGCAGAGACTTATAATAATTATTACTGTAACTAACACAAAAGTTTCAGAAAAAAAAAATATTAAGTTTTTATACAAAGAAGGCATTTTTTTATCGTTTTTGTGCGTAATGAACTTTGTTAATGAGTCGTTAATTGAATTAATTAATAACACGACTCATTTATTAACAAAGTTCATTTTTGGTGTATCTCTGTTTATTAGACTTAACTTTAATTACATTTTTCGTATTCTGTAATGTAGGATATTACTCTAATTTTATAGTTTTTTTAAAACGTTTGTATGAGCTGTTTCCTTCTTGAACATGTTATGGTCTAAATTCTAAAACATGCTGTTTTGTACACCTGGTTAAAAATTTATTTAACTACGCACAGATCAGACAGTATCTTCGTTCCGTATTTAAATGTTGATAACATTGTTCCTAGGATTTTTAAATTGATCAGACAAGCAAAATTAAAGCTTAAGGTTTAGAAAAAAAAATATCGCATACGTACAGTCGGTTTAGCGTGACGTCATAACAAAACATTGATTGCATAGTTTTATAAATAAAATTGAATAATTTGTTTCGCATTATCACTAATTTGTTTGGATACAAAGAAGCAGTGACAGATAGATGCGGCGCAAGCGTACAATGAGCGTAACGGGACAATGAGTCACTTTCTTGCGTACAGCCGTCATTCATCGATTTATTATACACTCTCACGTTAAAAAGCTCTTTGAGCAATACGTTAACTGTAGTGTACCTTAGGCTTTGCTTGATTATTGTATTCATGCATAAATATTAACTGTTTCTTACTTTACCATTTCTGGTTTTAATAAAAAATATTACGTAATATGTAAGATAAAGTAAATGTTTAAGATAAAACAAGCTTTTAATATCTTAAGAGTTCTTCGCTTTTTTACCAATTGATTTAATTAAAAAAACACATTTCGTACAAAATCCACTTCATAATCGATAAAAGTATAAAAGATATGAAGCTGCTACTTAGTTAATTAGGTTTTAATAAGGAATTGTTTTATCTTTAAAGATTTCCGAATATTTAAAAATGCAATAAAAGAAATTGCAGAGCGGGTCGATGGCGTCATTAAAAACATACACAAGTACAGTTTTTACGACTAATAAATTCAATGATATGGGGACATTTTGTGAAGTTCTTACTGAATTTTATGAATCTGTGCTACATTAACAATTTAATTGGTTATAAAAATTTTATTTAATATGAATTACATTGCTATTTTGGTTGCACGTTTATTCTCCCACCAGTGGGCTACAGATTCCGTATCTTTTTCTTCATATTTTTTTCTTAATACGCTGGAGGAGATCAGCCTTCTGTAGCTAACATAGGGGTTCAGGTTTGATGGTGCTATAAGCCTTAGATTCTACCTGAAACTCCGTATTTTTGTCGCCGCGGAAGGGTATGCGCAATGCATTTCCCCAAGTAAAAAAAAATGCCCTGATGCCGTGATCAGCCTTCTGTGTCTGAGAAAGGCCGGTGTTCTTTGATGATGCTACAAGCCTTTGATTTCCTAGATGTCGTATCCTTGACTGCATCACTTTTTTTCAAATAGGATAGTAAGTGATCAGCCTTTGTGTTTTCCTTCACCGATCGAGTGTTAAAGATAATATTCAACAGTTATATATTAAAATATTTACAAAAATACTATAACATACCGAGCGTTGCCGGCCTTTTAAGGTACGCTACCTTAAAAGGCCGGCAACGCTCTCGCGAGCCCTCTGGCATTGAGTGTCCATGGGCGGCGGTATCACTTAACATCAGGTAAGCTACCTGCGCGTTTTCCCGCTGTTCTATAAAAAAAAACATGGCTGACTTTTCGTCATTTCACTTAACGGACAATTAACTGTCATCTACGCAATTTATTAATTATTTCCATACATTGTAGGACAATATGTCAAAACGTATTTAAGAATGGCATTCATCTGAATCATTTATTGATTACGTAATTAACTAGTTTAAGAGGCTTATTATTACGCAAAAATGTGTGTGCGTTATGATGTGACAATGATAAGGAATGTGTTAAACCATTTTCCAATTATTGCGTCGTTGGTAACGGACATGGGTTAGATATTGTTTGTCTTAAGGTTGTGCTCGAAGTAGCAGGAGGTCGAGTTTTATAAACTATTTTTGCATCCTAAACCTACTAGAACAGTGGTTTGATTTTGATTATTTGATAGTTATCGAGAAAGAAATGAATGAACGACTGTAGCAGGGTATGTACTTCTATAACAGCACACTATGTGTTTGATTGCTTTTTTGATTCCTATACTAAGCAATCGTTTACCCTGTTAATACCTATTAAATAATACTAGTCAACATATATAATATACTATGTAGTAATATATAATATTAATTAGGTATTACAAATTAATGATTATTTGTACAGTATCAGAATCCCTACTGGCTAGCTACTCGTATGTTTGGATTAAATAAAAAAAATTAAACATCTTAAAGTCTCTAATAGAAAATATACTAATCTTTACAAAAAACATTTATACGGTATTGGAATCCCATTCTGTAGTGCGGCTTGATCGCTTCAGCCTTCACCAAGTGGTGAAGCATGAGTACGGCAAGTGAGTTAATTAACTGGGAGCGTGTAAGGCGACGCTCACGGCCGCTCTAATTGCACGATTATTCCTCCGCGACGCCTAACTGCTAGATGAAATTTAATTAAAGTTTGTTGTTCAAATAGATTTAATTAAAGTAATGCCGACGCCGGGCCCAATCCGCGTGAGTGCTGCGCAAGTTTTCTAATTCATTACATCTAAAAGCGTTCCCGTGATGCCGAGCACTCTTTATAATTTGTATTGTGTAGTTATAGTCGTTTTAGTGAGACGTCGGGCAACTTGAGTACGCGCTCGTTTCGCGATACCGGCGCCGGTCGCTTCTTTGATATTTATCTCTGGTCTCCCGAGCCCGGAACACTCTCGCTAATGGAATCAATTCCGTGATTACCTAGATTAAACAGTTTTCATAAGCTAATTAACTGTATCGAGTAAATTATTCACGGCGACATTTCTCCCATTAACGGGACAGTTGGAAATTATATCTCGCATACAAATTCACGTTAAAAGCGGCATTAAGATAAAAGCAATGTGCCATAATTCTTATTAATTATTAATAGCATTGTCAATTAACGGTATTAGGCGACCGAAATAGAAAATATTTATCTATCCAAAAATAACGATTGTAACAGCGATCCGGAGTGGCCTTAAGCGAGGAACGATGTTCGCGTCAATTATTGCTAATGGAAAACTTAAATTATGATAAAAGCTAGGCCGCGGGCGGATGCTGCGCGTTCCTGGCACCGTGGGTGACTGCAGCCCGGCTAATGATAGGGCATGCTCTTAGGTAAAACTCGTACCTTTCAATCAACACGCTTTTTAGATTCCTAGTAGTCCGGTCAATTTAGACATTCGAAGTTACATATACACAACAAGCTGAAAATCAGTGAAATTGTTCAAAACATAATTATAAACAATGTTTAAAAGTTCGTCGTCATCCCGTGTATGGAATTTTTTTATTCAAGGTCAAAAGGTCAAAAAAAGTTTTTTTTTTAGTTTAATATAAAATTATCTATGATATTAAATCAGTTTTAATTGGACTCT
The DNA here is from genome assembly GCA_028984075.1 of Pieris mannii. Classification (NCBI taxonomy): domain Eukaryota; kingdom Metazoa; phylum Arthropoda; class Insecta; order Lepidoptera; family Pieridae; genus Pieris; species Pieris mannii. The sequence continues at coordinate 6,905,465 of CM054797.1, forward strand.
TGTCTGCCGGCATGCTAACATGAATGTATTTAGAGAATTGAACTATAATTGTGTTTAGAAAAGTTTTATAAGTGACTAAACAAAAAATATAATGCTATACATGATACTAAAATATATGTACAACACCAATATTGCTACTGAACTCGCTCAGCAAACATAAAGATGTCGATAGTTTCAGAGACATGGAATTTTTCAACTGATTTAGATTGTATTAGACATCTATTTAAAAATTCAACAGCCTCTAACAAAAATCAAAAACACAAGTTTAATCTTTTAATAAAATAACCGCGCATCAATAGATTCCCTGTTCCGTGTCGGGCGCCCCGTCCCACAAAAGCTTTCTGTCGGGCAGCTTTCAGCCGATTACCCGCGACGTAGAGCCTAATTTGATTGCCGCTCGCCATCAATTACCTTACGACCACAGCTTTTTATTTAGAGGCCCGGTTTCACACTCTTCGCGACTTTTGCCTATAAATACAGGGCATTGTTCTCATTTGATTGTTCATTGTTTGAGAGTATGCGCAATTAAAACTAGCAGTTTGCAACGGACCATTAGTGCTAAACGAAACATTTCATTGACTTCACGTTGTATTGTACTGGACTTAACAGAAATGCCATTTTGAACTGACGGTTGGGCTTGTAACTTGGTCAGATTTTGGACGAGTTTACTTTTATGAGAAAAATTTAGTTGTCTTTGATTTTGGATGAGTTTACTTTTGAAAGTCCATTGGTGCACAGCCGGGGTTCAAACAACCTCAGGTATGAATGTCGCACGCTGAAGCCACTAGGCCAACATTGCTCTGCGCATTTAACATTCGCTCCAACGGTGAAGGAAATCATCTTGAGGAAACCGACAAGTCTTGGACCCAAAAAGTTGACGGCGTGTGTCAGGCACTGAAGGCAGACCTACTTGCCAATTAGATTTAAAAATGATCCTGAAACAGATTCAGAAATCTGAGACTGCCTCATGTATGAAGTAAGATTATTGTTAATATGAACTAACGTCTATTAATTAACTTTTTAGAATAATAGTTTATTTTAGCAGACAATCATAAGTCCATACGATTTTTGTTGTGTTACAACATTATATAAATAAATAAATCAGTGGAGCTACAACCTTTTACGTCTAGTACTCAGATTTCCAAATCTGTTTCTTGATCATTTGTCAATTTAAGAGGAAAGAAGGTGATCAACCTGTCCCTGACACACGCTGGCAAGTTTTTAGATCTAAACTTGGTAAGCCAGTTTCCTCAATTAGTATCTTTTGCTTATAAGATGCTTGACCTTCTGAAGGTTTTCTTCCTTACTATTCAAGAAGAGAGACTAAACGGCTTTTCTAGTTTCCCTTAGACATTCCGTTCCCAAAAACGTTTACCGTACGAGGCAATATCTATATACTGGGCTTCTACTTGCCCATAAATCATGAGGATATTTCTGTAGTAGTTAAGGCAAGCCGACGTGCGACACGCCTGCCCCATCAGGCCTAAACTGATGAGAATAAAGTCTATTTTCAGTGAAGCTCAAATCAAATCAAAATATCTTTATTCATATAGGTAAACATGTACACTTATGAACGTCAAGAAGAACAAATTAAATTAACTGTAAATTTACATTTACAACCAGTTCGCAAGTCAAGGGTGTAGAGCGGGTAAGAAGAACTGGCAAGAAACTTTCCGCCACTCTTTTCAATCGTCAAGTTTTTAATACAAATTGTTTGAACTGGAGCAAATCAATCCCAAGGATTAGGATCATTTAAGTATTCGTCACATTTATAAAAGGCTTTATTAATTAATTTACTTTTAACAAGGGCTTTTAATTTATTTAGTGACAGTTCTCTAATTTCGCTTGGGAGTTTGTTGTAAAAACGAATACAATTTATAAGGAGTGGTTTATCTTCTGGAGCCTGGTTGGTCGCACACTCAAATTAGTACTATTACGCGTATTATACTGGTGAAAGTGACCATTTGTTTTGAAATCGTTTAAGTTTTTTTGTTCATACAACAAGGCTTCAAGAATATATTGACCGGATAATGTCATAATATTTAGTTCCTTGAATCTATTCCGTACCGACTCCCTCGGGGAAACACAACAAATACCCCGAACAGCCCGCTAAGCTATAGACAGACAGTATACATATACTATAGAGATACTGCCCTTCTGTTTAGGTCTCAGCTCTGCCTGTTCTCGTGGTTGGTAAGCTATTCTTCTTCTCAGTCACGTTCTTGATATCTGTAAAGTGCCAGCTACTTACATGTCTCCACTCTGACTGGTCTACAGCTTGCCTTAGCGCATCATAGGTTAACGGACTCCGTGGAGTTGGCAAAAGATCTAATAATAATAATAATAATAATTTATTCATTGCACGAATATGGTACAAAATGTCAAGGTGGTACAATTGTCAGTCGTTCGCATATTCTGCCACACACAGTGGCACGCAAATTTATCTTAGTTTAGATTTTACATTATTAGTCAGATTCATATCAATTAAAATCAATTATCATACATTATTAAATTTGTATAAAGTACCATGTCTCACACAAATAATCGTTTATTGAGTCGTACGTTTTTTCTAAAAGTAATGCACTAAGTCGCTATCTATTAATTGTTAGTGGCTATAGTAGTTAGTAAATTTCATGTATCAAAAAAAAAACAAAATTTATTTAATCAATTTAGATGCGACTGACGTCAAAAACGTTTATAAAATTCTCGAAAGAGCAAAACTACGCCATCCATATTCCGTTCGTTTATTTTATTATGTCGTCTGTGAAGTATATTACTTATTGTTCACTCGTGTCAATTTAGGGTCACCTGTTAAAGTAGGAGTATTTTGAAAAATAAAAATAAATAAATCTTTGATGGAGAGACCTGTGAGAATCGTGACTCGTTCAAACCAATTGGCGATTGGCGATCAGCCCCGCTTTTGCCTCATTTTACCGACGATAACGAGCTTGTCCAGGTTCCCGACGGATGATATGACAAAAGTATGCTTTTATATAAAAACACCTACTAGTATATATTAATTATCTACTATATTTTTAAGGTTCTTTTACTGGAATTTCTTACAAGTCGATGTGTAAAAACCAGATTTAGTAATATTAACATTGTATCAACATTGCTTTTAAAAATAAGGAGGGCACGAACACATTAATTAAGTAATGCATCGATGAGCCGTTTTTAATTAATTTCTTGGCTAAGTTTTTTATTTCAAAACTCACTAATGAGATACATCTGGTGCTTACGCCCATGATCTATGTATTTAGTTTATACTATTTATAAGGTTGGTTCACCAGCAAACAGGCGGTGTATAGTCAGTCCCCAGTCTTGCGACCTTTAAGAAAAAAGCATTTAGGTATGTCCCATATAAATATTTATAATAAACTATTTCAAACAATTTAATATCAAAACATAATCTTACATTTACAATAAAAAAATTGAACATAATTAAATGAAAAGGAGAACTGGCGGCCTTATCGCATTCGAGCGATCTCTTCCAGGCAAACACTGTGAGTAAAGAAAAAAAATGTATTAAATTACATAAGGAATAAAGAAGTGAAAAAATACATATTACATATAGTTAAACTAAGAACAATAAAAAATTACTAAACTGATGCTGGATACATGAAAAACAAAAAATAAAAGTGCATAACAAAATCTAATTCAAGATCAGTCTCGCGTCAGGTCGTAGTTAGGGATACGATAGTTAGGGATACGATGTGAACAGGTAATGTTTGTACAGATGAAATTTAAAGGGAGATAGAGAAGGAGCTAAGCGAATAGGGACGGGAAGTGAATTCCATACCCTAACTGCAGAAACGAAAGCTTTAAAATGTTTTTTTTATTTCTTGTGGCCGATATTGATGGGCCGAGAGAGTTTCTAGGTGAAGCCCTACTCTGCCAAGCCTCATCAAGCCCCGCCCCTCCTTTAGGGAATTGTGGGTGATAAATAGCTTTATTTTGATTATATTTAATTATACGAACGCGCTTACGAACTTGTTAGAATTTGAAAAAATATTCTTGTGTTATCATTTATCCAGGAAATGACGTGATAATTTTAATAACGTGACATTATTAACGTGGTTAAAACTGGATTTTAACAATATTGGCGTCTAATAATTGGTTTATATAATCTTATATTTAAATCGCAAAATGTAAAGTTATACCTACATATGTTAATTTATATCTCAGAATATACACGTATATGTAAATATATAATAACTATGATAATGGATGTATACCAAGAGTTCCAAGACAAATGGGTTGTGGGCCCATGAGTTTTTCACACAACATAAAACGATTCACAGAATCCATTATAAAATATTAAACTAAATCCTATAATTAACTTAAGAAATAACATAATACATAAAAATATACCTAATAACTAACCTTAAAATTTAATTATTAAAAAATATTATTAAAAGTAGTCCCTTTAGGCAAGGTTCCGAAGATACTGGCAGCGTTCCCCCTTTGAATAGCCAGACTAATTCTTTGTCCAAGGTAGCTGCCAGCTCTTCGTTCTCCTGTGATGTCGTCTAACCTTTTTGATAATTCCCTAAAAAGCCTTAACGCGCTAGGACCCCACGGACCAAGGGTCTCGACACCGAATGGGACAAAATCATATTCAGAGCCTAGACCCCTGTATTATTGTATGTAGAACGATTTTGGAATATTAAATGTTAACTTGTATAACTATAAAAAGATAAATAGCATATATGTTGCACAAAACTCGAAGACGGCTCGATCAATTCAAGTAAATACATATATTGAAGTTCTTTAGCGCTAGAAAAAATGATGAGAGTATTTTTTTCTATTGTAAGTGTCGTTTTTTCACAAGGATAGAATAAGGCGAAAGATAAAATGTTTGAAAACATTTTTATCTTGATACGCCAAAGTATAACTTCTAATAACTTTTGCTGATAGAGGGCAAATCTTTGTTTTTAATTTATTTTATTATTCTTTATTACTCAAGATGTCATATGGAACATGGTGTAATGGTAGCAGCTCCTTACAAACATTGTGTAAAAAAAACTTGGCGATTAAAAAGAGTGGCGGAGAGTATATTGCCAGTTCTTCTCTTCCATTCTATGCCCTAGAGAACTGGCAGTAAATGTAAAATTAGAATCATTTAATGTATATTTATTTTTCTTTTGACGTTCACAAGTGTACATTATGTTACGTATATTAATAAATGATTTTTGATTTGATTTGATCTAACGCGTATACAAAAGTACACAATGTGTTTTTCTTTGAATATAAAAATTTTGGAAATAGATTTTTTTTCGGGAAAAACATTATCTATACCTATGATAGCAAAGCAAAATGTTCCATATGTTAGTATGTCGTTACATAAAAGTTAGACTAACTAAAATCGTATTTAGGCGAAACATTTGCGGTAGCTGGTATTAAATAAAATCAGTGCGAACGCAACATTTATCACATAACTGGTTAATACGCATCCTACAGGAAATCGTTCGAGTGCTAGTTAACTAGAAGTTAACTAGGGTTTAGAAGCTCATATCTCCACTTCAACAATTTTAATAGCCTACTCGGACATAGCTAATTAATCTGTCAGTTAAGTGCTTCTTAAAAAAACTGAGTAATTCTAATGGAGTGCTTAATGGGTGTCTGGAAGTACTCAGCCTTTTTTACTTTAAAACCAGAGCTTTATTTAAAACTTGCGATAAGTGCGTGTTTCTGGAAAGGGTTTATTACTGAGGCTGGAATCTTGCTGAAGCTCTTGGGTTATTGAAGTTCATCTTTAGCTGTTTTGGGTGAGCAGCTGTGGTGAGCGTAGCTCGGCTGGAATGGGCTATTATTCCCACAACTAGCGGGACATAGATTTCGGAGCCACCATGGGGTGGTCACGGGAATGGTAGGATGAAAGCTCACTGACCCACCTTCCCTGGTGATGGCGTTTTTTTACCCCTGACTATTTAATCTGGCATCAGGCGTTGCCCATTTAAACAATCACACAGGACAGGTTTTTGAAGTGAAACTTCTTTATCAGCGTTGGAAAAAAATTTACCGTCACATTTTCCATTACGCGCCATCTTAAACAAAATATGTCATATACCAGCAAGTTAATAACAAAAAATTATATTAATAATAAGAATGATAGTAATAATTATATTACAATTAATGTATTTCTGTAATAATCTTACTAGTAATAGGGCAAAAATAAATAATTGTATTATTTGTATTCATGTCTATGATAATAAAAGCTTTTTGTTAAACTTTATCTAATTTATCTTTAATAACCCTACATTTTCCTAGTATTTGATAATAATACTAGGACTAGCGCGGGAAGGGAACTTTAGTGAAGGAGCTAGAGCATTTTCACTTTTAACTAAACATCTACAAATAACTATACCGGTCTATTATTGTATTGTTAGTATACATGTTCCTCACATATTTACAAATATCGAAACCGTAGAATATTGTACATTAAAGAGTAATAAAAAAAAACACTGTGTGAGACCAACAAATAATTAGTATTATACAACAAAAAATATGTAAAATTAGATCAGAAACCAATTGAATTTGTCAAGGCTCCGTGATTGTCCTATGTAAATTATACAGATCTACACGCTCCAATGCTTTATACAAAAGTCTCTCTTTAGTTATCTTATATTTAAAATTCTCTTGTCGCGGTGTTTGTGGTTAAACTCCTCCGAAACGGCTTTCCTGATTCTCATGAAATTTTGTGTGCATATTGGGTAGGTCTGAGAATCGGACAACATGTATTTTTCATCCCCCTAAATGTTTATTTATTATTATACTTTTTTTTTCAAATTTTGATGAAAATAATTTTTTTTTTTGATACAGCATTATTAAATACATATAACCCTGAATTTTCAACTCTTTACAAATAAACCCTATTTTTTAATTGATAGTGAAGGAGTGAACGAAGTTCGCGGGGGCAGCTAGTAAATGTATAAAAAACTCAAAGAGTTAATTAACGCTGAACAGTAAAAACGAAGAAGATGTTCTAATTAAATAAGATTAAAAGGAATTACAGCTCGTGCGCCGAATACGGGCACAACCCGTTGCACAGCTGCGCAAGCGCTTTAAATGGGTGTAAAAAGTAGAATCAACAATAAGTGGGTTCTTCAATAAAACTGTCTAATCAAGGCTAGATCTAACTCCAAGCTGTTTACATCTGAATGAGGATTGAACGTTATAAATCCTTTTACCGTTAGTATGTAGCTGTCTTTTTGTAGAACGAGGGCAAACGAGCTTCTATTAAGTGATACTGCTGCCCTGGATACTGCCAGTTGGGCTGAAGTCTGATTTTTTTTTTATAGAACAGGGAGCAAACGGGTAGGAGGCTCACCTGATGTTAAGTGATACCGCCGCCCATGGACACTCTCAATGCCAGAGGGCTCGCGAGTACCTTGCGAGAGCCTTTTAAGAATTTGTACGGTCTTTTCTTGAAGGACCCTAAGTCGAATTGGCTCGGAAATACTTCAGTAGGCACTTGGTTCCACAAGGTGGTGGTGCGCGGCAAAAACTGCCTTATTTTATTACTGAATTTATTTATTTATTAAGTCTACAACATCATACATATTGAGAAATCTACTGATAATTTAATAAGATCTTCTATCTAATATGTACGACAATATAATATTATGTAAACGTCTGTTTTGCAAAAATAATTTTTGGTACTTAAAACAGAGACAAAAAAAACATCAGCAAAATAGCGAATTAGATACGAGAAAGGCACCCAACAATGTTTTCCTTAAAAACCATCAGCCCACTAACGAATACATCCAGCTCCGGATAAGCTGTGTTCAATCTGTTAAAGTCGCGAAGAATTCGAACGAGAGATGCCTAGGTTGGTTTTGGCAGAAGGAACTTGGAAAATATTGGTGATTTTAAACCTAGGGAATGAGTCCCATAATATCCCATAATGAGGCCCATAATGAGTCCCTTTCAATTTTAATACCCTGTAAGAGGTCACTGCTCTGTAGACTAACATAGAAAAAATATCTTATTTATAGAATTTGATTTGATTATTTTGATGCCTTCGAGAGCGTTACAGCGATTAGCGACAAATCGATACCATTTTTATAGTACGTCATCAGCCTCAAATGTGGCTTCAGTTTCGACGACCTCTTCATTAGAAAATAATTTCTGTCCAACGAGTAACGGCAGTTTTGACTTACGTTCCTTAGACAACCTAATTCTTGAAACTCCTACGCATAAAACTGAATTCTATCACTCCTCCTTTACTGTGCAGAGTATCCTGCTATGGAATTCCCTACCAATCGATATTAGACGAGCGCAATCTTTAAATGTATTTAAAAAGCTTCTTTTTGATCATTTTCTTTCTACCTCGTAATGAGTTCTGCTTATATATATTTATTTTTATAGGTTAACCTTTTTACTTGCTTTTAAATTTTTGTCTATAATTATTTTTATTTATTATTATTGCTATTTTTTCTTTGATTTTGTTTTATTATATTCAATTAGTTATAGTAACGCTTGTTTTAAGTTTTTAGTTTTTTTGTTGCTTTTGTTAATTGTTTTTTTTTTGTACTCTACCCTCTGATGGTGTTTCTTTAACGTTGTTTCTCATTAGGGTTGCCTGGAAGAAATCGCTTGTAAGCGATAAGGCCGCCCTTTGCCTTATATCTTTTGTAACTGTTTTTTTATTTTTATTTTTGTTATGCGTGTTTTTGTATAAGGCAATAAAGGATAAATAAATAAATAAATATAATAAATAATTTTGAGAGAGAACAGGAGCCAATTTTGGGGAGTCCGTAGGATGTGGAAGCAATTGGGCTTCTACAAGTCATGAAGTTAACCCATCGTTTTCATTGATTTGTGACACACACCTGATGGAAAACCACTTCATTCTTTTTTTCTTCCTCGTTGCCAGCTTTTAAAGTTTGAATATTTCTTTAAAGGAACAGTCACCTGGTCGTTCCTGTAACGAGGAAAGATATTAAATGGCCAACAATAACATAAAATAAAAAGATTTTTTCATTCATTAATGGTTTATACCATTAATCATTATGTGATGTGATTATTTTTATTAAACTATTTACAACACCTGTGAGTGCATGAGTGAGGGTGTGGGTGCTTGTGAGTGAGTGTAATGTGCATAAGGTGAGTTCATACCCCAATCCTTTAACCTTTTTTTAAATTGTAGCCGGTGAGGGGGTAGTTTGTAATCTGCCTGCATATGGCGGCTAACGAAGTTAGCTACGGAAGTGTATTTAAGAATACTACTGTTTTGTAAGTTAAAAGGCGCAAAGGGCAATTATCATTGTTACTATTGTTACCTAACTATAGTTTAAATATAAATAGATCAGGATGGAACAGTAATGTATCTACTTATGTAAAATAATTTTACGCCAAATAAAGAGTCATCATAGATTTTTATTCAGTTCATAAATTCTTTTTTCCTATGTCGACTCCAGCCGAAATTTGACTCCTAAACGTTGGACAATGATTGACTAATGCATCAGGGCTAGTAAAAGCAACAACAGTATGGTCATTGTGTCCTTATTTCAATTCCTTGGAAGTCTTTGATCAAAGACAATTGGTTATTTCAATCGCGTTCTGGCGCGCAAAAAGCTCGGAATCCGCGCGATGTTCGTGTGCATGCGCGCGCACGTTTTCTAATGAATTTAGATCAAAGGTAAAAACTTAAGTATGTTTCAACGATCAATCGTTTTTACAAGAAATCGATATATATAATTTTATTGTAAGTGATCAATGGGTACGAAGCAACAGAAGTGTAAGATATATTTTTCTTACAAGAGTAAAGTATATATTTAAGTATAAATTACAATCTAGCTTATACCATAATAAGCAATGTTTATTGACAGTCTTAGTGATTGTGAGTCCGAGATACCGTGCCGTGATATTCAATACACTACTCAAACTCAAAAATAATATTACAATATTATATTTCTTAATGTATAACTACCGACAAAAGTAGTATCCAGTGGTATATATAAAAAAGTCATATAGTTATTTTTTTATACAGAACGTTACAGATGTTTATTCACAATCCCACCTGTTCTTGAATGCCCAAGTCGCGGGCACAACTGTAGGAGTCGTAACTGAGGAGATGCCTACATGCTTGCCGCGTAAATGAACCATGAATAGTTTGATCAGTTGGAACATTTATATATGTGTTTCATATATATATGTAATAAGGTTATTATATACCACTCCTTCTCGAAATAAAAACTCAGTTGGGTTTCTGCAATAAAATCAGAATCATTTATTTATTTTCTATTTACAAGATAAAATTACAAAAGATAGTTAGAAATAGTCTTACCTGCAATAAAAACAGAAAACAACATTAAAAGTTTTTACTCCAGGTGATTTACTTATTATTCCTTTTTAAAATTAATAACCTTTAAACCAATAATTGAAATCTTCAATGTTCGATATTTTTAGGTTAGAATCCCGACCATCGAGTATTCATGTTTTACCATCGATAACCCGAGTCTATCACTCTGTGCGAAACGCGGCAAATTCAAACATAAAGAAGAAACGTCTCATATAAATGAGAGTCGTTATTTTCTTTATATATAATATAATGTTAATGTTTCTCTCCTCTAAACCTTGACCAAGAATCTATTAGTGAAAACACGTAAAATCACGTTTATATTATAAAATATAGTGCATATGTACTAATATTTTAATAGAAAATCAAGGATTTAGGATAGATTTAATTACTACATACCTATTTAAGGTGGCGAGAACTACTTGCTCGTTTATCATAACCAGTGCAAAGCCAGGTCGTACACTAGTGCAAAGTATGCAGTGCAATCGATTTCTGGATCAAATTTTTTGTTCTCTGCAAATTGAATTCCACTTAGTTTGTTGTTCTCATAATTACTTTGTGATAATTAATGAATGTTTATAAGTAACGAGAAGGTATAATTAACTCAATAAGGCGATACGAAGAAATAGTCATATGACAGACACATATTTGTGTCTGTTCTATTATATAACCTGTTCTGGATATCCATAGTTACTCCCCGAATACTTTGAAATCAAATTCCTTTAGTTTAATTTATGAATCGATGTATTTTTTCTCTTACGACTTCCAAGAACACGTGCCAATTTTCATAAGAATTTTAATGTATCTTTGTATGTATGTCTACAAATTTCTAGGATTAAGCCACTCAGCAAAGTTTTATGAAAATTAATTGATGATTTTGCCCTCTGTCAGTTTGAGTGTGCAATTATATATATAATTATGTATTACTTAAAATCACGTTCGAACGCACGAGGAAGTCGCTTACGCTTATCGCAGGGGTCTTGGCTCTGAATATGATTTTGTCCCATTCAGTCCCCCTGGTCCTATCGGACCCTTGGCCCGAGTGTTCAGCTCTATACGGTTATTTAAGGAAATAGCGAAAAGGTTAGTCGACATCACAGGAGACCGAACAGCTGGCAGCTACCTCGGACAAAGATTTAGTCTAGCTATTCAAAGGGGGAATGCTGCCAGTATCGACACCTTGTGCAAAGAGACTCCTTTTACCAATATATTTTAGTTTAAGGTTATTATTTTTTGTTATACTAATTTATGTACATAAGTTTTTAATAGTTAGATATCTTTTAATGCCACGTTCCTTTCAATTATGTATTTACTTTTTCAATTAAGAATCGCCACAACTAGCCCATCAATATTATACTGTATTGCAATAAGCGGAAATTGCGCATGATTAGCCTCGGTTGTCGCGGCGCACGGACGTCTGATTGCCACGAAGCCCAATTGGGTCTTATCCGCCCACACATGGGAAATATTTTTAATCAACACCTCCATTGAACTTACGAGCGGTCGTACGTGAGCTTGGCGAACAGGGGCGCACTCGCGTATACGAATACACTGTATACCGACTGTACGTTCCGGTTAAATAATACCGCTGCCGAAAATATAACCTCTTTGTTGAGCGTTCGGCTCGCACTGACCAGCGTCAACAAGTTTCTCTTCCCCGGTTACTCTCGCTGCTTAATGGGTTTCTCGACTCTTCACTGGAGAGTGTTCTGTGATTTGGGAGTATACTTGAAGGGGATTAGAAGATAGGAGGGGGTTTACTGTCGATTTTGTATAATTACTTAATTCTATTTTATATTGGTTTTATGTTGTTTTTAGTTTGGCCAGGCATGGGCTGTAAATAAATAAATTAATAAAATAAATAAATATATATATATACCATATTACTGCGAAATATATATATTTTTTTTTCGAAGAAATATGGTATATTAATAGGCACTCCATTGATATTGACATCTCCATCATCATGTGAGTAAAGAGCGAGCACAAAAGATTATACCCAGTAGCAGTTTCAAGGTACCAATCTCACTTTTACTTATAATCTATACCCAACTTGAAACCTCTCAGCACCACAATGCTCCACTGAATACTCTATCAGTTCTGTCCTGTGTTCCCTAAATGCACTGTCCAAAGTCGTCACGGCTTGACTCTTCTCCAGACACTAACTCTATCTAAAAATATTCATACTATAAGTTAAGTAATGATTACAACCTATGGATCAATTAAATAATACAAAACAAATCAACAAATATTTAAAGGTAATGGTCTAAGATCCCGCTGCAGGATTGGTGCGGTTTTGTTTAAAACCATTATAATTTTTTATGTTTATTTATAATTCGGAGAATATATATTTACTAGGGTGCCTATCAAAATTTAGCCGCTGTTATGTAGTCCCCACTATATTATAAATATTTCTATTTAACTAATTACTATTTCTTTTAAACATATGTTTACGATATAAGTTAAGATTAATTAGTTTGTTCGACTTAATGTATCCCTATTCTTAAACGACAAGTTACTATTTCTTTTAAACATCTGTTTACGATAAGTTAAGATTTATTAGTTGTTCCATTTAATGTGTCCCTATTCTAAAACGACAATACCCAAACCTTTAAGTATCAAGCTACAATTTCTTTTAACCATCTGTTTACGATAAATTAAGATTAATTAGTTTGTTCCACTAAATGTATCCCTACTCTTAAACGACAATACCCAAACCTTTAAGTATCAAGCCCCGATCCTTTGAAAGACACTTCCATTCCATATTCTCACTCTAACTCTAGTTTTGTAAGCATAATTTTAAATAAAGTTTTGTTAGTTTAAAAACAAGTTTTGTCACTGCCTCATAACAAATTTGGCGCAGTCGGTAGGATCTACTTGTGTAGCAAGACGAAACAAACGTACAAAGGACTAGCATCGCCTAGTACGGTAGCCTTAGGCTTTTAATAGTTTCGCCGATACTATGCTCTTGTGGTTCGTGTTACTGTGGTAAGTGGCATTTTACTTGTGGCTCATTCTTTTTCCTACTTTTCTATATTTTGTGTTTTATATAATCTATCCTATATTACTATATTTTATATATAATTTAATTACATTATTCATATCTAACTACACACGCATTCAACATTTTTAATCATTATCATTTCATTAAAGACCAAAAACATAATGAAGGCATCACCAGTAAATATTACAACACTTATCAATCTAATTCCTTTATTCGACACAAACAATCATGACGAAATATACGGTTACATTCGGTCCTGTGATACTGTGTTTAAATTGTCATCTCCGTCCGAAAGGGAGACTTTGTTAACTTGTGCTCTTAATAATATTAAAGGCATCGCGGCCTCAGAAGTTCGGTGTAAAACGTACGAAACATGGGATGAACTAAAGAGATTTCTTATTGAAAGATTCGCGAATACTAAGACAATTCAACATTTAAATTTAGAATTGCAATCAATTTTTCAGAGACCCGATGAGTCTTTAACGCAATTTTATCATAGAGTAGATCTTTGTCGTTGCAAAATCTTAGAGAAACTACATTCAGAAATTAGTGATTCGACATTAGACGGACGTGTAGCGACTACCGAGGAAACCGCCTTAAGCATATTTCTCAACAGTCTCTCTACAGACATGGGTATAATGCTTAGAACAAAGGGTTTTAATACTTTAAGAGAAGCAGGTCGTTTCGCAATGCAGGAAGATCAAATTAGGGCTATGAACAAAGCTAGGCAATCATTATTTAGGCCACTTCCAACCCCTAGGCCAGCAATAAGGAGTAGTGCATATCAAAATAATTACCTAGGTATTCGAAACCCAAATATTCCATTTAAGCCTCCTAACCCTATATTTTCTCCAAAAACATGTGCTTACTGTAAAAATATTGGGCATTTAATAAACGAATGTCGTAAACGGGCATATAACGAACAAAATAAACAGCGCGCTGCCCCTGCACCAATTAGCCATTTAAACTTACAAGCGACCAACGAAATGAGCGACTCGTTGGAAATCGCTTCCAGCTCTTACTCAATGAAACCAGCTTATTAGACTATTCAATGCCGCCACAAATTCCAAATTCAAGTCGAGTGTTACAAAATACTGTGCCTACATCCTTGCATAATAAACCAGCCTATCGGAGGCAATGCAAAGAAGCTTGCACACAGACTGACTTTGAAGCTAGCTTTATACAGACCTACAAACAGGGTAGCCAGTCCCAAACCTTAGGTTGTAATACAAACTCTACCATTTCTTATGAGCCCACTGTATCTTTGAATCCCACTGAATCTACTATATCTAATAAGAACGATGTATCTGCAAAACCCTCTGAATCTAAGCATCTCATCACATCTTCTAACCCCACTGTATCTCAAAATATCGCTGAATCTTATAAATCCACTGTATCTCAAAATATCACTGAATCTTATAAGCCCGCTGTATCTCAAACTACTAAATCGCATTCAAAATACCACTATAAGAAAAATAAACGTAAGTCGAAATCGAACAATAAGAATATTGAATCATTTTCTATTTCCGCTTTAAATGATGTACCTCCTGAAAATCTGTTACATGCTACATTCCACATAAATAATAAACATGTGACTCTTTTAAATAATACCAATGCCGACGCACTCTCTAGGCCCCCAGAAACTTCAGATTATAGTTTCGATACTTAAAATCTACATAATACCTAGTAGTAACCGTGACTTTTCAAAACATCAATAAAATTCTAAACTCTGCTACAATTACATCATACATTTACATGAACAAAATTATAAATATATATATATATTAAATTTTCCTTTAGTCAAAAATGACATATTTACCTTATACCATTTAATTTCAATTCCTACAATACATACTCCTTATATTCCACAATCCTACCTGAGCACATGTATCTTGCCATGAGCAAAACAGTCAACGCTACCTGACGACGAACTCCGTGGACAAGTGTAAAGAACACTCTTCAAACCTTCATGTATGCAGTAAGGTCACAGTCTACAACTCTAACGCACGACCTATCTGTGAAGTCTCCATCTTGCTGACGAATTCTAAAGACATACCTCAAAATTGCGCGGTATCCACATTCTCCGCGTACTTCAACAAATTTCATTAATTGAAAAATAACAAATGGATTTTCTTACTTTCGAAGAAAATTACATATGCTATAGAATGCAACAGAAAAACCACACATGGCGAAATATTTGGACACGGAATAATTCTGCTACAACCTAAATGCAAATTGTATACACCAATGGTTACACACATCGCTGAAGACTCGAAATCGAAGAACAGAAGTCACCCCATTGTTACTGTCGACGTGGAATATACCTGCATCGAAGGGACTCCAGATTTATATAATCTAGAACTCGTACCTATCCAAATCAACGATTTCTTTAGACTCTCTCAATACTATTAAAGACGAGATCAAACATCACTCTAAAATATTAAATCAAGAAAAAGAATATCATTCAAGAACATCCATATAATTTCACTCAAATGAGTTTATCACCTGGCTCAATCCTTCTTATTTATACTCTTTACAAGTTTTGCAATGTTTGCAACCTCTTCAAATACTTTTACCCAAGAAGAAACTCTCACAAACAAGGATGCATTCAAATATTTAATAATTGTTTCGACCAATCCCGAAGACGACAACAAATTGAAATCCCGATGCCTGCATTCAATACGACGACGACGACGACGGCTTCCATCAGCTCGAACGACGAAGAAGAAAACACCCTACAAAATTCCTCAAAAAGTTCACGCCAACAGGCGCAACCTTTATTTTAAGGGGGGAGGTGTTATGTAGTCCTCACTATATTATAAATATTTCTATTTAACTAATTACTATTTCTTTTAAACATATGTTTACGATATAAGTTAAGATTAATTAGTTTGTTCGACTTAATGTATCCCTATTCTTAAACGACAAGTTACTATTTCTTTTAAACATCTGTTTACGATAAGTTAAGATTTATTAGTTGTTCCATTTAATGTGTCCCTATTCTAAAACGACAATACCCAAACCTTTAAGTATCAAGCTACAATTTCTTTTAACCATCTGTTTACGATAAATTAAGATTAATTAGTTTGTTCCACTAAATGTATCCCTACTCTTAAACGACAATACCCAAACCTTTAAGTATCAAGCCCCGATCCTTTGAAAGACACTTCCATTCCATATTCTCACTCTAACTCTAGTTTTGTAAGCATAATTTTAAATAAAGTTTTTGTTAGTTTAAAAACAAGTTTTGTCACTGCCTCATAACACCGCCATAAATTTTTAATTGATTTTTGTTAAAAAATTTCGTTTATTTCATTTTTAAATAAAATAACGTTTACATCACGGTAATTAATATGAAGATTCTAAAAAATCACGGTTGCCGTTACGCACCTGGCCGCACCTCTTTGCAGCCAGGTGTAAACAGGTATGATTTCGATAAATTCATACGTTTATAATGGATATTTATTAATTATATGTCAAATTGAAGCTAATTTTTTTCTATTAATTTTCATATAAGGTTACCTAATTAAATCTGGCCGCAAATAAGGGTTGCTGGCTGTTAAAGATGATAAATATTTAAGGTAGAGTGAAAGAGAGTTAGCGCGTAACGTCATTTGTCAGACAAGGACAGCGGTCGCCGGCTGTGCGATCGAAACTCTAAAAGAAATCTCTTGTACGAAAAATTGTTTGCATTTAAATTATTTCTTTATTCATCCTATTCACCTGACATACTCCAATCAACAACTCTTCTACTTAGCTTCAAGTGTTAATAAGCCCGGTACGCTCTGACATGCCTAATCATATTCTTAGTCATTTGTTTTAAGCTAGAATAATACTACATACATTTGCACTATTCAAGAACAATATCGTTTATTTAAATACGTCCCTGGTTAGGGTGTATATACAGTTAGCGGGTGGCGCTGGGCTGGTGCTTGATTGGCCTTATGAATGCGAGTAGATTGCATCGCTCCGCTCACGGCTTTGTGCCCGTAACCGCTACCGCCTATGAATTAGAACCAAAGTAATTTAAAAACACTACACTGCCGTTATTTGTATGCTCACGTTTCTCTTCTTTAATTATAAGCGAATTGAAAATCATTTATTCATATAGGTAACACAATGTTCACTTATGAATGTCAAAAAATAAAAATACCTAGGTAACACTGAAAATGTTTAGAAAATCAAAAAAGGCTTAATGTAAAAAGTCGCTTTTATTATTTTGCGATTTAATCTCCGTCCCTCTCTACATGTCGTCGCTTGCGATCGAACTACTGAGAAAAGCAGTGGGCCCATTTTTCTTTAGGGGTCTCTTGTATGGCATTTTCGTACGCTTTCATCGCATCTTCAGGGCGCGTAAAGCGAGTATCTCGCCTTTATCTTCAGTTCTTGGGAATAAATGAAAGTAAAAGAAGGAAGAAAAGCCAGGTCAGGACTGTATGGTGGATGACTCATTATCTCGACACCTGCCATAGACAAATAGTCAACAGTCCGTTTTGCAGAGTGCGCCGAAGCATTGTCGTAGTAAAGGAGGATCCTGCTTCGACGTTCGACGTCATTCGACGTAAATGTTCGTGCGTTTTAAACTTAACTGATACCAATGGCAAGGCTTGTGCGTATCTGTTGATAGGTGACTCTCTGATCTGTTAAAGGACGTCATGCGGATCATCATTGAGTTTGCTACGTCCAGGCCTAAACTCGTTAAACCAATTGTAAATAGTGGCACGAGATGGGGCTGCATTAAGAAATGCTAACCGCAGCCAATCATAGATTTGTTATTTAATAAGCCACAACGAAAGTCATAATAAATCATTAACCGAAATTTTTTTCCCCTTAGATTCATTTCCACGTGTAACAAGATAGATCTGCCGCCAATTCGCAAAAACAAATGACAAACGACTAACTTCTAAAGAGTTCCAAAATTAAAATGTAAAAAAGTTTCTATTAGCTATGTTTCTAACTGGCCAGTTCTAAACATTTTCAGTATTACGTATATGAAATAATAATTTATATATATTAATATTATATTTCAATTATTAATATTAAATTTATACAAGGGCGTAAAACGGAAGAGACGAACTCTCCGCCAATATTTTTAATCGCCAAGTTATTAGTTATAAATGTTCCACTTGTAATCTTAAGTAATTCATTTTCATAATGCACATAATTTCATAAAATACCTCGACTCATAATATGTGTGTGAAAATTTGATTAGATTAATATAAAATCTGTCAACTTTTTATTCGGATTACGAAAAAAGCTAGAATACCTGTAGTGGTACGTTCGAATCTTGGTAATATGTAATTATTATTTCTCCTACAAAAAGTTGTTTTGACGGTGACGGGAAATCGTTGTCTAGGCTGACTTGAGACTTCGTCGTATGAGTTAAGTATGTCTAAAATGTTACTGGATTTGTGTTCACTTATGTGAGGTTACTTGTGACAAAATCAACACAAACAATCAAAGGAGTTGTAGCACGATTGTTTTTAACCGAAATATGAATAGGAACCTAGGAAAATTCGCTTCATACGACCTTTATAAATGTAAGTCACGTTTTCAATAACCCCCAGTTTAAGCTTCATAATTTTAACTCGTGCTGATATGAGACTCCATTTTGTTATTAAATTCGCTACCGAAACATCTAACAATATTACTCGTGATTCGTGTTATATTAACTGCCACGCTGGTCTAGAGGTTATCAATGTTTCTTTCGGGTTCGATTACCGTGTTAAGTTTAATTGTAATAAGTCTAACAAAATCAAAACCCTATATCATCGCCACTATGTGGAACCACCTGTCTCGAATGGAAATCGAAATCGAATCAACTTAGGGTCCCCTAAGAAAAGAGGGTAGCAATTCTTAAAAGGTCGGCTACGCACTTGCGACCTTTTGGCAATGAGAGTGGCCATGCGCTGCGTCCTTAACACCAAGTAAGCCGCCTGCCCGTTTGCTCCTATTTTTACACTAAAAATTTTATACATAAATACAACTATTTCCCTCTCTCACTGGAGCATTTCCCCCCCCCCCCTTTTCTTTGAGCTCGTCAGCCCACCGTGCAACAGAATGACCTCTTAGTTTCCCTATTAGTATATATTGTCCAAATCACATTAAGATAAGCAATTAAAAAAAAGAATTAATAATAAGGCTACATTTTCAATTATTGATAGGACTTATAGCTAAATGTCCGTAGTGCAATTTTAGGCCGGCAACGTACTTGTGAACCTCTTCGCATTGTGAGTGTCTGTGTTGTGTGTCGGTACTATCAATTAACATCAGCTTTCGGTCCGTTTGGCGCCTCTTACAAAACAATTAACACACAACAACGCCTGCGATATGACTCCCCCCCCCCACAATTGTATGCCAGTCTTTAGCTGCTATTTCTATGATGATCAGTCCACCTTTCATTTTGGCCTGCCCACTCTCCTTACACGGGTGGTCCCTTCCAGTGTTTCATAAATGTTCATATGTTTATCTGCGGAGAGTTTCTTGACAAGCATTCTTACCCGTTCTACGCCTTTGACTTGCGAACTAGTAGTAAATGTAAATAGAATCAATTTAACATCTTTTCTATTGGCGTTCATATGTGAACTTTACTTTGTAGACTGTAGGCAATCCAAAATGGTTATGCCATCAGCTAACCCAAAAATGACAAAGCAACTTCTAGCCCTAACCAGAACTAATCTCAGAACAATGATAGGTACAATCACGGGCCAACGTCTCCTTAATAATAATGCTCGCTATCTTTTTGTCCTAGGCGTGACAGACAGCCCCATGTATAGAGGCTGTTTCAGCGCAGAGCAATCAGTAACCCACGTAATCCTGGAATGCGAGGCTGTGGACTTCACGCACATCGGACTTATTGAGCGTCTAAGTGCGGAAACAGAGTTCCACATACATACATACATACATGTGAACGTTACCTATATGAAGTTACTTTGAGTTTGAGTTTGTTGTCCATGTATATATACCAGCCCATTGCTATTTAATTTTTAAGCTTGTGACGGCTGCGTTAGTTTCCTATCCAATCATACATAATTGAATGACTCTATGACCACTTAGCGTATAAAAGCTCGACGTGGTCCCTTAATATTTGACAAGCTTGCGACTTCTATTATTAACGACGTGTATTGTAATCACGCGGCGGGCGATCGCCTCCGAAGGTAGGGCGGTATTAAATTCCGACAGCTACGTGATAAATCGAAATTGGAAAAGTTTAATAATGTTCGGTTGCTCCGAAAGCAATAAAACCGTTTATAAACGGGCACAAGCGTACCAGACGGGTAGAGTCGAGTTGGGCACTGAGGGTAAGAATCGAGTCGAGACTTAGCGCGAACCAAGCTATTCTGACGTATGGAAGTGTACGCTCAACATTGACAGGTCTTTAAAATTATGAGTCAAAGGCGCTACCAAACTTGTAGGTCGCCGGGTCCACATTTGTAGCATGTTGACGTATCACGATCAGTCGTATCGTATCTACTATATTTTGTATCATAAATATGGACGCTCATTTTGTCCATGTCGTATTTTTAAGGCGTATCTTGTAAAAGACGCGTCCATACTTATCAAATACTGTATCATGTCAGTGTATCGGCTTTTGCTTTACAAAATAGACGCTCAGTTTTCTTCCGATGTATCTTTTCCTGAGGCGCGTGTCTTTCACTGTGCCTTTCCCTTCTCGTACGGTTCAGTAATGTCTTCGTTCTCAAAAGGTTTAGGCATGTCAGCAATTGCTCACAATGTGGCGGTGACTTGCCCCTGTTATATTATCATTAATAGTATTTCACAACTTGATAAGTTTTATAACACTTTCGTGACCCAGCTGATCTTGTTTCATTTTTCACTGCGACTAATAACTACTACATTTCATTCAACAATGTTTATTTCACTGTATTTACGTTCAAACTTGTTCGATACGACATGTATCCCCTTTGATGATCGCGAAAAAACCGACAATGGAAGGTTCGCCGTGTATCATGTATCGTATCGCGATACAGTATCAAAATACGTCCATACCACCGATCGTGATACGCGTATCGGATACGAGGTATATCAAGATACGCGGTTAGTGCGGATCGGGCCGTATCAGATACGGCATGTATCATTAACGAGTATCATTATGCGTCCAAAATAGCGATCAAGATACGCGCCGATGCCACGCAACGGAGATACGATACACCGAAATGCTACAAATGTGGACCCAGCTTTAGGTGTAGAGTCTCCGACTTTTAATCTTTGTCATTATTTGTCACACGCCGAGGCAAGCCGGTGTCTTCACGATGTCTTCACGGTTCGAATGAATATAAATGTGCACATAGAAAAGTCCATTGTTTTAATTTTCTATTCATTAATTTTTTCTTATTATTACTATGTATGTTAAGAATATTGATAATACTGTATATATCTTATTAAAATAATAAACTTATTCGTAGGTTTTTCATGAATACGCCGCTCACTATCACTGTATAATCTGGAAATACTGGCCTTCGTTCTGACTGATGAATGATAGCATCGTATCGAGTATGGACTAAATGAACACTTTCAAAATTATATTAATGATCAGTATTAACGTAGTGCCTTCAGCGTGCGACTCTCATCCTTGAGGTCGTAGGTTCAATTCCCGGCTGAACACCAATGGACTTTCTACCTATTTAACATTTCCTGCATCGTGAGGAAACCGGCTGGCCTTAAACCTAAACTCGACAACTTGTGGCAAGCATCATGAAAGACAGAAATCTGAGGCCCAGACCTAAAAAGGCTGTAGTGCCACTGATTTATTTAAAATCATATTTAGTACTACAGTATCGTTAAATAAGCACCTTTAGTATATAAGAAAAGAGCGTACCAATTCGTAAAAGGCCGGCAACGCACTCGCGAGCCCTCTAGCATTGAGAGTCCATGGGCGGCGGTATCACTTAACATCAGGTGAGCCTCCTGCCCGTTTGTTACATATAAACAAAAAATTACGTAAACAAAATATTCACGAAAAACAAGTGATAAAAACTTCAAACCTAGTTATTAAAGAAATCCGAGAAGACGGCAAATTAGATTTTTGTAATAGCAATACTGAATAAGATTTACATATTCAAATTACGTCTATACAAAACTCCTCTTTTAATTATAAACTTAATTTTGTTATGATAAATCTATGGAAATTACCTCGCAACCCTACTGACGAGCAATTACCTTTTTTCTTTGTAATAAAAATGAATTAAACTTTACTTAGGGTGGTATTTTGTTTGCCATTCAGAACGGTCAAAAATTTCTTATTACAAAAACCCTTTAAGATTTAAATTAATTTAGATTTTCATTCACTTAATTACATTTAGCATTAAAAGTATTTTAATCAAAGGATACAGATGTTTAAAAAAAGAGTGTTTGTACTCATGTTCACGCGATAGAAGTTATTCTTCTTTTGCGTAGCGAATAGTTTATTTATTAGTAAGTACTATAACTATATAATATTATCACCGTCGTATAAGACTTAAAACACCAAAATAATATTTATTTATTCACACTGTTTAATTGTACTGTTACGAAACACGTGTTCTAAATATAAAAATACTAGAATATACAACTTGAACATAGTTATCGATTTCCATGCCACCTAGACCTAACTTTACGATGTCGAATTTAGGTGTTGGTGTGCGCGTGTTTCAGACCGTCTTACTTTTGCGGTTAACATAACCATAGTACCAGAAATTATATTAACCTAAAAGAAAAGATTAACAACGTTTTAAGGAAAGTTTTTTTTTGACAGAACAGATATTTTAAAGGTAATCTATAAGTACAATATTTGAAATAAAGCAGTATAGTATTTGAAAATGAGTAAGGGGTGAACAATGTGTTATGTCAATTACAACATCAAATTAAATCAATAACTAATTAATATTTATATTTTTTACATAAAACTAGAAAAATGTAATGGATTTGAATGTATTATTATCACAAATCTTATTATTTAATTTACACATTAATTTTAATTTCTTTCTAATTTATTTTGCATGCTCACTGTTATGAAACTACTATGGAATGCAAGAAATACTTTTTTTAAAGGGGTGAACGAAACCTATATCATTTCTGGCCCAATTGTCAACCTCACCTGCACCCGCGACCCTGCGACGATGCCTCGTGTCGTGGTCTTTAAGATACTTAGGCTCCCGACCGATGGGGGTTTAACTAAAGTGACCATTCTTGGAGTCAAAGTGGGACATTAGTTTAATTTAGTTAAAATAATAAGTAGTCAATATAAAATCACTTTTTATAGTTATTAATTGAGAAAAAGTTAGTTGGTTTAAAGGTAACGAATTACAAAATATAGGTAGATAGGCAAAAATATTTAGTAATATCTATACTTATCAGAACACATTTGTTTTCATATTGGTGACGATCTCAAATAAGAATAAAACTCTTTGTTTTTTTTTATAAACTGCTGCTCAAATTTTCGCGTTTCTGAAAACGAGACAATTTTGCGTCTCACAGATCTCAGACTCGTAATACGAAAAAAGGACAGTCCCGTTCAAAACGAGACTTCTGGTGACGTTAGGTATAACCACACACCTGATCCGGCATTGTAGAAGAAGCTACAGCGACCTTGGAAGGAAATAATCCCCTAAATGTCTGGGACAGAAGGCAACGGGAAACCACTGTTCAATATTTTTCCCTAGCAGTCAGTAATCAGTATTGTGGTTACTTCATAAAATGGCTGTTCCGTAGGCTGGCCCAGCTGTCGAACAAAACATCTTTGTTTTAGAGCAAAACTTTCATCGATGATTATTAGTGGTCCCTCTCATTCATGAAGCCGTTAATACTACATATGTTTAAGCTACTTTTAATAAAGAGAAAACTGCTGAAATCAGGTTCGCAATTGTAAGCTTACCGCAATAACATTACCGTTTCGACAAATTGTTCCCCGACAGCCGCCGTACGAGGATTAGCGTCTTTATAGAACAATTCGCAGGCGTTGGTCTTAGCTTTAGTAATTGATATCAACGGCTGACACGGACTTTATTAAATAGTATATATCATTATTCCTTATTAACACATTGAATGCTTTAACAATGGATACAAAGTAATGGCCGGTAAACAAAACTTTTTATTGCGAATTTTGATTATGTATGAATGTGTATTATTATTTTTGTTAAAAAAACATTTTTGGGATCCAAGTGGTAGTACAGCACGAGTGCCTAATACTCGGAACGAGAGCTAGGGATGGCAATGGTCAAAAAAAATTAACTGGACGCTCGCACGGATCCGAGTGTGCGGCAAGAAAAGTACACTTAATGTGTTAATAAAGAAAACAGTTTTATTGCACTATTATAAACTTTCGCCTTTCTGCTAAATTGCATGAATAACAATACTGTTTATTTTTATAACGGATTTTGCTTATTTTTGAATTTTATTGAAACGGGTACAAGCGGGCAGGAAGCTCGTCGGATGTGAATTGATACCAACGCACCTAAACACTCATTGATAGAGGGTTCGCGCGTGCGTTGCCGTCTTTATAAAAATTTGTACGATCTTTGAAGGACCCTTGGTCAAAGTTTTGGAACGACGGAAAGGTGATACGGATGGGATTTCGTATTCTGGCTCGACGTCCGATGATGAAACTCGGCTGCAGGTTTTTATCCCAACAACACCTCTGAACACTCTTCGTAAATGCGGTAGAAAGTGCAGAGTCCCACATCTCTTCCCAACGTCAAGAGACGAAGGATTATACGTGTACATTTCACTCTTATTATGAACATGAATCAACTACATTATTATCAATTTAATATATCGTTTCATGATAATAATAACTTTAAGTTAATTTATTTAATAAATTTGCGTTTATAGATGTATAGTCTAAATATGAACAACAACATCGCTAGAACTCATCCAGATTTATTTTAATGTTTGGATGCGTCGAAATGTTTCATATAATTTTCTTTTCAAATGGTGGCCCAGAGTAAAGTACCGTCACGCGTTGCTTAACACACCAACACCAACAAATCAAATGACCGACTCAACGTCCGCGTCATTTGATTTGTCAATGCCCTTGCAATTTCCATCTCAATACTTTAACCCAGAAATGTGTTTCCATATGCCAGAATTAAGTGAATATCCCTTTTCCTTAGTGAATTTGTTGGAACGGCTATTGGGCCGAAGCTTCTATAGTTGGGACATAACAATGTTTATCCTTTACAAAGTATGACCGTATTATGTTACGTAATTATATGGCTTGGCTCAATGAAGTGTAAACCCCAATTAGGGATCGAATATTAACACTGATCAAAGGTTTATCATATGTAAATTAACACCGATCATTAGACGGACCACACTTGACAAAAAAACGTTATTAAAATACCTCTGAAATGAGGAGTATGTAAAAGTTAAATTAATGAATTTTTGTTGATACAAAATGGCCGTTGATATTTTTTTTAAGACTAAAAATCGTATATAATAATAATACGTCATTGGTTTTATTAAGAATAGTACAGCTGTTTAAAAAAACAGGGTTGGTTGTAGGAATTTATGTGATTTTAAAAGGCCGGCAACGCACTCGCTAGCCCTCAGGCATTCATCATTCATAGGCGGCGGTATCACTTAACATCATGTAACCCTCCTGCTTGTAAAAAAATGTATTTCATTATATTGTGTTAATTTAAAAATTATCGACCTTATAACTTAGGGGTATGAAAATAGTTTACCATCTCTCTCGGAGAGATACTATATATATATATTTTTTTCAATATATTGTATATATATTGAAAAAAATCCTATATCCCTTTTTTTAAAAGATAACACTATATCTAAATATTTGTTTTAATTTTCTTTCGATTTCGAAGCAGGCCCATTTTCGCCCAAAAAGTCACTATAGTTTATTGTCTATATCAGTTAGTAGTTTCTGTGGGATCTCATCCCCTCAGGGGGGTTTGAGCCCACGCACCACGTCCGAACAGTAATGAGTTGAAAGCGGATACTTGTAGCGCACTCAGAGCGCCCGTGTCCGGTTACCCGTCTAATGTTGTCCGGATAAACAATGACGTCCAGCCTTTTAGCGACATTTGTGAACCCACTCAGCAGACATAAGCCTAAGTGTGTTTTTTCCATTTGTGATCCGACCCGCCTCAAATAGACAGCTTTTAGTACTCATTAATAGTAGTGATGTTTCCTTATGGCATGTCACTTGTCAAAAAGAAACTGTCCACAGAGCAGTGCAAAATAAATTTCAATTGTGTTCTATCTTTGACGTCGGAATTATTTAAAAGTTTGTGTTATTTGATCAGGGATGCATCCAATACCGATGCCCATACCGTAAACGCAAAGGTTCGCCGATATATCGGTATCGGGATATTTTAATAGCCTAATTTAAATATTTTAATTGCTGTATTAAATACATTTCTTAAATTTATTAAAAGGCAGAAATAAAATAGCCTCTGGGATTTTATTAAAGAAGAGTCCCAAAAAAAGAATTACTAACTTTACATAGTCTAGTACGGAGAAATTGCAGCCTGCATTAAATAATAATAATAATAAACACTTTATTTATGACAAAAGAGTTGTGACAAGATCCTTAAATCGCTAGTCCCACACTAGGGAGTGTGTGTGTTTTTTTTTTTTTTTTTTTATAATAGGGGGCAAACGGGCAGGAGGCTCACCTGATGTTAAGTGATACCGCCGCCCATGAACACTCTCGATGCTAGAGGGCTCGCGAGTGCGTTGCCGGCCTTTTAAGAATTTGTACTCTCTTTTCTTGAAGGACCCTAAGTCGAATTGGTTCGGAAATACTTCAGTGGGCAACTGGTTCCACAATGTGGTGGTGCGCGGCAAAAACTGCCTTGAAAAACGCGCAGTTGTGGAACGGCGGACGTCGAGGTGATACGGATGGAATTTCGTATTCTGTCTCGACGTCCGATGATGAAACTCAGCTGCAGGTATTAATCCGAACAACTCCTCTGAACACTCTCCATGGTAAATGCGGTAGAAGATGCAGAGTGACCCCACATCTCTACGCAACGCCAAAGGATCAAGCCGCTCGGAGAGAGATTGGTCGTCGACGATTCGAACCGCTCTTCGTTGAACACGGTCAAGTGGAAGGAGTTGGTACTGGGGAGCCCCCGCCCAGAGGTGAGAACAGTACTCCATGTGGGGCCGAATTTGCGCTTTATATAGTTGCGGTGGCCCGGAGTGAAGTACCGTCTCGCCTTGTTGAGCACACCAAGCTTTTTGGAGGCTAATTTAGCCTTTCCCTCCAAGTGACCGCGAAACTGAACGTCGTTCGATATGTCAACGCCAAGTATTCCAATGCTGGCTGCGGCTTTAAGAAGAGTGTTTTCGAAAAGAGGAGTAGCGACAAAGGGTGTTTTTTTAGCGGAAAACGCGCAAACTGGGTGTCTTCTTGGGGTTAAATTGGACTAGATTTAGTCTGCCCCAGACGGAGACTCCACGTAGTAGAGTTTCTACTTCAGACACAAGTTTGTTCCGGTACTCATCGACATCTGCCCGAGAAATACCTGCCCGGCCAATGTAAAGAGTATCCCCAGTGCTGTCATCCGCATAGCAATGAATGTTGCTAAGTTGCAACATATCATTGATATATGTGTGTGTTGTGGTAACTAGCAAACAATTATTCCGTGGTACATGGTACATGTTTTTTTTTTATGGAGCTGCGAACCCACCCCTGACTTTTGCTTATCAGGGACCTTGTTTTGCTTTATTTATTTGTTCATTCATTTTTTTTTACATGGTACGTGTTAAAAACAGTTATAAAATAATAATAATAATTTTAGTGTTAAAAATTAAGGAGTGATTTAATTACTTAATATCTAAGATTTATCTACAAAGATCTATTAATTTCAAAGGTTTTCTTTGATTACTTATTATTGATATACCACAAGTAGATTACCTACTTACTACTATGCACATGTTTCCATTACGATATGAGACATATCGATTCAGAAGTAAACGTCTAAGTGTATAGGTATAGTCAAGGGTTAGACAAAGCACTTAGCCAGATATTGTTCATGTATAAAGTCCATTTAGGAGACTACTATTTCACATTGACAGATTATATGTAAGCTCGCAGGCATTACGTAAGTGCCGATGTGAAAGCCGCCTAGTCAAATGTAGAGTGACGGACCATCAGCGATAGTCCATTAAGGTAGGTCGTGTTTACACTGTGCGATTACGATATGTCGTGAGAGACTTTCGTCTAATCTTTATGACTCTTATGTCATCTCGAGGGTTGACGATCATCATCATGGCTCTCAGTACGATAAAAATTCACTATTATTGCTAGCCTCCTCTAAGGATGTTCAGGTATCATTGCAGGCCGCATCCAAGTCGAGCCAGCCGTTTTGAAAATGCCCTCCACCCATCTCGTATATTTAATTCCAACACACACATACAGTATTTACAATATTCTTGGCATTTTGTTCTTAATGCTGGTTTTTAATATTTGCATACACTATTAGAACCAACAAATATTAAAGTTTAATTTTATGCGACCATCGTATTTTATATAATAAAAATATAATATAGAAAGCCTTAATTTGAAATATTTTATATTTAATTAACCTATTCCTCGACAGGCTAATCTAAATATATGTAAATTACACGTCACGTTGTTTGTCCGCTATGGACTCCTTAACTACTGAAAGGATTTCAATCAAATTTGTACGACGTGTGCAGTTCAACAACAATTCGGCAGAATTGAATGAATTTTTATATACCTTTGGGTGGAGCCCTGGATAGTTAAGATTTACTAATCAGCCCGGTAGATGGTGCTTCAGTCCAAGTCGCTGCAAATATCGTGTAGGACAATGTCTGTCGGATCCACTAGTTATATATAAAAATTCACAGTAGTTAGTAGTAGTAGATATATATAAAAGTTCAAACGCATTTCTCTAGAAGGCGCTTCAGGCTTACAATTACAATATATTTACAGAGAACCTCCATCTCTGTACAAGACTCGATTCATTATTTTTTGGACCAATATCTTCATCAAAGCTCTGCGGCAATATTTGTCATAGAAAAAAAACTCAGATAATTATATTTTCAAGACGTACTCCACATACAACAATTGCGTTTAAAACCCTTGGCAATACACGAGTACTTGTCTGTTTAAACACGTAACTACTCAAAACTTATTTACGAATCACTAAACCTGGCTTAAGCATTAGAAATGTCGGGTTGCGTAAAACAAATTCGGGTTTATTAAGTCTGAAGGTATGAATGCCTTCCAAAGGCGGAATAGTCGCGAGAGTAGGCACCGGCCTGGGCGGGCGAATGGGAGGTTTGATACGCCATTAGTTCATTAGCAGTCTTATGTGCCTGTCATAAGCCGATTATGGAGTCGCAACTTACGCGCGCCGGGACAAATTGACTATGGATGATTACCTTACACGTAATGCTCAGCGTACTTGTTCACCTAATTATGCCCTTGTTAGGAGGTTTATAAAAGATTTTACAAAGTAGCTTTGGTGGCTTAGACTAATAGTAATTATTATTATTATAGCTTCTTTACTTCCATAATGAATATATGATATATCATATGATTAATTATTAAATTATTATGTATCCTTAAATTTAAATTCTAATCATAATTAGTAATTTTAGGTGTATGAATTTGAAGTAATATATAAATTTAAAAAAATCAAAATCATAAATCATTATCGACGGCTAAAAGCCTCTATTTTACAAATTAGACTAATAGTAATTACTTATAATATAATTCAAAATTTTCGTAAAAACCGCGACATATTATTTTCTTTTATACAATTATGTCAAATGTTATTTATAAACAACGAAGTGTTTATAAATAAATAAATAGTAGTAATAATACTTCATGATAGGAGCGTACCAACCTCTTAAAGGAACCGGCAACGCAACGGCCAGTACTATAAATTCTTATATGTAGAAAATCAAATCAAATCAAAATATCTTTATTCATTTAGGTAAACATGTACACTTATGAACGTCAAGAAAAACAAATTAAATTAACTGTAAATTTACATTTACAACCAGTTCGCAAGTCAAGGGCGTAGAGCGGGTAAGAAGAACTGGCAAGAAACTTTCCGCCACTCTTTTCAATCGCCAAGTTTTTAATACAAATTGTTTGAACTGGAGCAAATCAATCCCAAGGATAAGGGTCATTTAAGTATTCGTCACATTTATAAAAGGCTTTATTAATTAATTTACTTTTAACAAGGGCTTTGAATTTATTTAGTTAGAGATTATTATTATAGCGTAATTTATTTATTTATTCACTTACAGCGATACATGGTCAAACTAAAATATATAAATATAAAATATGAATTATAAAATAACACAAAACACAGTAAATGATATCCTTTAATACCGTGGAAGCAATGGTGGATCCAGCGGGAGTCATAACCCCCCTCCTGAGCTGGTTCCAGGACTTAGATGGAACACTAATTTAACATAATGATTTTATTTCAATACTTTACAATCCAGATTTTATCTAACTACATATCTACAATATATAATTATTTTAATATAATAACTTTGTATCATGACAAGTTCTTGACTTGAGCACGACTATGTGACCCCCTCCTGGCACCAAAGCTGGATCGCTTATGCCTCTAAGTATACCCTCAAATCAGAGTATACTACTATAATGTATTAGTCTAACCATTATAAAGAAACACAATGATAATTGAAACGATGTAAGCTGAATACAGTTATTGTTAAACTGGTTCTTTGAAGTTCCCCCAATCTCATAGAACATTGTTAAGGCATCGATTGTACCTATTATTCTACACATTTTTTTTTTTTATGTGGAAACATACGACACACACACAGGTACATGAAACACGTCGTGTTATCTACTAGCAGACCCGATAGACGTTTCCCAGTTATAACTATGAATATTGATTTCTTATAAATAATTATAAATTACGCATAACAAAAATCAGACATCGTCATTTAATTCATATTTGAATATTAGAACACACCTGTAGTCGATTGAGAATTATCGTCAAGAACAGGTTTATTGCACCGGCTATCTATGAAGCGGCAATGTTTCAACTGGTTTACTACGTTGTTTGTGCAATTTTTGATGGTAAAAATGTTTTATTGTATATTATGTCACTGGCCTTAGTATGTATATAAGTTAATTATCTAAATATTTTCGACGTCCTGGTGGACAGAAAAACTGTGTCCAGTTTGTGTTTCCACCACACCAACTTCTTCTATTTAAGATTATGTGTACAATAAATAAATAAATTAAATAAATTAAAAAAAATATTTCAGAAACAAAGTGTTTTGTATTCCAATGCTTTATGTTTGTTTTTCTGGCGCGTATGTAAATAGTTGGTATTCCGACACGGGAACAGGTGACATATTATAACTGGCCATGTGAAAAACATGGATTTTCAAGATTAATGCCACAAACAATAAGTGTATGTAATAAATAATGAATGTTATATGTATTTTATCATATTCATTTTTCTTACGGCCTTTGACGATATTTCATCGCACTGAAAAAAAAAATGCTTTCCTAACAAAAGTCAAGATTACTCAATATGGTGGTAAGTATTCTTAAATTTTCTATTTTTCCGCGCAATTTTCTTATTAAAAAGAATTAGCGGAATCGGTCGAGCCGTTCACGCCGTGACCAAAGGAATTAGGGATTCATTAACATACATAAAGTTGTTATAACACGCTATTTGGAACGGTTTAAATGACTGCTTTGACTTATTGTCGCTTTTACTATTTCACACCTCTTCATCATACAAAACAAGGCAAATACCAACTATTTCAATTTCGTCCATCGAATATAACTATATTTACGTAACTGTGTCATCTATCGTATACTTTCAGATTACAACCCAAATTACGAGCAAATAGATATATGTATTTCCTTAAAAATAATAAAAAGATATTTATTAGATAGAAAGGCTTTTTCTTTTAGCTTGAACATATTATAATGATAAATGCATTTAAACAATTTATTACTAATTACAAAATTTTGTAAATATAAGTAGCGCAATTAGATATAAGTTTTTTCTGTGAAACAAATATGAAATAAATTATTATTATTATTATTATTACTAATTAATTTATATATACTGTGGACTGTATATAACGACACTGAAGGGATGCAGTTTATGACATAATCTTAATATATATAAATCTCCTGTCACGATGTTTGTCCACGATGGAATCCTAAACTACTTAACCGATTTTAAATTAAATTGGCAACTTAAGAGATAGGATAGCTTAGATCTTTAATTATAGTCGCAATTTTATTTTATTGCAAATTATTTGTCTTTAATTAATTGACAGTCACAATTATCTGTCAACTCCGAAAGATTCTAACAGCTGTCGATACTTTTCGACTGGATTGAGCAAGTAATCAATAGATAGCACTGCTATGGTAAACCGACAAACGTGTCATATAAGCTACAATTCAATATCATGATTACCACGTGTTATTGAGGCTAAATTATAAATTAAATTTATTTTGTGAAACGAAGTTCGCGGGGGCAGCTAGTAGACTATAGAATAGAGAGAAGAAAAACTTTATTTCAGACTAATGTTCGTATTTATTTATTTATTTATTTATCCTTTATTGCCTTATACAAAAACACGCATAACAAAAGTAAAAATAAAAAAACAGTTACAAAAGATATAAGGCAAAGGGCGGCCTTATCGCTTACAAGCGATTTCTTCCAGGCAACCCTAATGAGAAACAACGTTAAAGAAACACCATCAACATTCGTAGTTATGTACATAAAAAAAAATTCTTATTTGAATACTATTGCGTATAGTCTTTCATTTTTGTCTGACGTCTTTTGCTGCAAAAAGTACTTTATTACTCAATTTAGGCAGTTTTTGCCGCGCACCACCACTTTGTGGAACCAGCTGCCGACTAAAGTATTTCCGAACCAATTCGACTTAGGGTCCTTCAAGAAAAGAGCGTACCAATTTTTAAAAGGCCGGCAACGCACTCGCGAGCCCTCTGGCATTGAGAGTGTCCATGGGCGGCGGTATCACTTAACATCAGGTAAGCCTCCTGCCCGTTTGCCCCCTGTTCTATAAAAAAAAAATTGTTTAGATATTTACATAGTATAATAAGTTGCCGTACAAATACTGATAAGCAAATAAATACCGTCCTATTGATAAAAACATTAAGCTTCGCGTAAGTCCAGATAAATCTTTAATTTAACTTGATGGTAAATTCAATGCACTCCCAAGCGAGGGTGGCTTTAAACTCAAAGACGTTAGTCCGACTCTGCTTTATGATGTTATCTCTAACAGGTTGAGATGGGTTTCTGAGTGGTGGCAGAATTTGCTGTTGATAATTGCCACTAATGGAAAAGTCTGGTCGCCGCGAAGTGCATTGCAAGTTTTCGTCGGCAGTAGTGAGTTTGAGATATATGTGATAAATACGCCCGGATTATATATTCTTTGAATTTTATTGCAGTTGATAAGGAGTTGTATCACATATATCTTTCATTTATATTATACCTTGCCAACGTACGGCACACCGATACATTGGTACAAGAAAATTCAAATAGAACTTTTAATGTGATAGCGTATGGGCAAACACGAGTAGATAATGAAATTAAACAACTCAACTAAACGACGCGATTTTAATGTGTGTGGTTAGCCACTTTTGATATTCAGGCCTATTCCGGCCTTCGGAATTAGTGGTCTGGAGGCCTCGGAGCATCAAACGACTGGAGGTCCCAGTCCCCAAATTATTTTCCAAATAAAACGAATAAAACATTCAGTCGAGTTTTTCAATCAGTAATTTATTGGACAACCAAGTAGATTATTTTGGTATTTAACATTAATATCTAAAAAATAGTTGTAAATAATAGACAAGTCGGAATTTGAGACATTTCTCATTCTCAGTCTCTATTGTGAAGGGGCTCTTTTGTGGAGCCCCCAGCGCTGTAGCCCCGGTTGCCCTCCTAAATCCGGCCGTGCAGACAGCGCTTTTATCAGAATACTCGATCTGGATCGGGGAGATCTCTTGTTAATGTATAAAAAAAAAATATACGTTGTAATTCATATGATTTTATAGGATTTAAGATATTATGGTAAATGTTTTATATTTACAATAAATATCCTGCTTATACAATGTTTTAGCTGTCAATAATGATTTGTCAAAATAATAGGTTAGAAGTCGAACGTAGATTTAATTGTTGGGATATAACCTATTTGTTTATCGTCGACACTATTTTTTTTTTTTTGTATTATTTTTAATATTTTACATAAAATTACCTTTGAACTAAGGTGATGAACAAGACAAACTCCAATACACTTACGAGCATCTAACAGCGCATACATATTTAACACGCATATTTACCGATAGGGTGGGCTAGGGAGGAGGGAGGGTCATTCAATGAGATTGCTTCTTGCCACTCTGAAGTAATGGATCTGCCCAAATAGAGTTTATTGAGGAAACGGATCGCGCTAGTTCGCAGGCTTTCCTCAAATTGAAAATCGTAATAGAGTAATTAGCTGTTATGTATGACCAAAGACAATAACTTTGTTTTGTGTTTGACGTACATAAATGTTAATTTGACATTGACACTTAACGCTAAGGGTGATTCAGAAAGACACTTTTATATTTTATTTGTAGGTGCATAATTATTTTCACCGATCAATCTCCTTCGTGGCACTCCATCTACAGGACTATGGCAAAATACCTTGTGTCCAGTTGGTACAAATTAAAGCCATTAAAAAAAAATATATTTTATTTGATCCACTTACCATACTTAATAGTAACGTGTACATAGTTTTTTTTTATTTTCTCACTAGGCCCATAGTAAAAGACAATCAAACAACATCTTCGATCCGTCGGTGATCTCCAACGATCGTTTCATACTACTAGCGACATCTACATCAAAACCTCGAAGACATTACGGGCGAGAAGTGCACACTCCTGTGCACTTTGTTTCAAATGGTTGATTCGTATGAAGCTCTTACTGGTACAGCTCCACAGAGAATACAAAGAACCAACATAATTTACAAGACAATTCTGTCGCAATGGATATGAGGATTAAATTACTTGTGAAACTGATGTAAATGGGATTTGTATGTCGACAATTTGCGTGCACATTTGCGGGAAGTGCCGTGGTCGATTAAGAATTGTCAAAATGACGCCAATAAAAATTAAACATTATCAAAATAAAGTTAATTTTCGATTGCTTTATCGAAATATAGGTCTTATTATATTAACCACATTCCAATCTCTTTAACTATTAAAAGTTGTGGCCTAAATACCAAAATAGGACTGGATGTCTGCAAACTCAAACCCCGTTTGTATAGTTACTTAGTTACTTTATCCAGAAAATTAGCTTAGCTTTAGCACTTTGGCCACGGGACTCATTTCCTATAAGTTACAAACGGTACCTGGACAACCGCATATATTGCGATTTGTTAAATGTTTAGGTACCTTCAATAGCCTGTACTAAAATTTATATTAAATTAAGTGACGTGTAAAGCAGGCAAGTATGCGGGCGGGGAAGAGCGCCATACTGATCAAGCGGTCGGGCGATAGTTCGCCGATGGTTTAGTTTGAAGGCAGTCGTGAAGCCCATCAAACTTTTTTATCGGCCGATACTGAATCACTGTAATGTGCGCATCTGCATACATATTCATACTGATTAAGAAGCCGACCAAACTATCGGCCGATAAAAAGTCTGTAGTCTGCGGGGACTCTTAAGCGAGCATGACGATCCTAGAAATGTGGACTTGGTTAGCTTGCTTGCGTAGCTGCTGGCAACATCATTTAACATTTTGCTGCCGAAGCTAGTCAAGAGTGGCCATGGCCACGTAGCCGTCGACGTCGCCATGGCGTCCTTATTGCATTAGAGGCCATGTACCAAACAACTCGCAGGCGTTTTCAAAATGCGTCCACTGCTACACGTACAGACCTCCTAAGGAATGAAGATCTTTAAGCTTTAAATAATTAAATATATCTACTGTTGTGTAACCAAAGTAAAACGTTTAGTCGTGTTTTGGTGTTTCGGTACATTACTTAACATCAGGTGAGCCTCCTGCCCGTTTGCCCGCTGTTCTATAAAAAAAATTAGTTATATCCGGCATATAGTTATAGTATGATTCGGCGACAAAATACACTAAACAATATTAGCAACAATCAGCCGCTGTTATATAAACAAATAATAAATGGGCTTTAAAGCAATTTCAATTTAAAATAATCCAAAAACTTCGTTAAATATTGGCTACGTATAAGTAATGGCTACAATAAAAATATCTAAAATGGAGTCTAGTTCATTATCCAAATGGACTACAGCTATTTGATCCACTTATGTGATTGCCTGCAAACATTATCTTCTAGTGAATGGAAGCCATAAGTTTACCTCGTAACTCTTCTAACAATATTCTTTTGTAAGATACTAAGTGGTAGGTTATATAATTTTTTTTTGTATTTTTATCTTCCTTACTAAGGCTATAAATTAAATGTTTGTAAAAGTAAATTTAGGTCTTATTTTTTTAAAAACTCTTTGTTTGTAAAAATCTCTAATCTAAAATGTCTCTTTATTAATAAATCATTTGATCGAGACCTAATGTCCTCGTCGATGTTGCCTTCACCGTACGATTAATTCAATAATAGAAAATAGTCAAAAGAGAAATATGCCGGGGTTCACAAGAATTCTCACGATTGAGAGGCACCTAAATTATTCATAAGTTAATTCAGTAAATAGCTCGCTTATTTCGTTAATAACATGAAAATATAACTACAATATTAAATATTTGTAAAACATGAGACAGATATAGCCCATTTACGTCTATTGCTTTCATCCGAGATGCTACGAAGAAATCAGCAGATACAAGATAATGGTCCCATCCAATCACTTAGCTAGCCTCCGATAATTTATGTAACAAGATACTTTTATATTTTATTTTACTGTTATATTTATTTTATACAATCCAATTTGTAAGTAAATAGATTTCGTAAATCAATTGGTCAAGTCTAGTGCTTGTTAACTGTGTTAGGATTAAGGCGCCAACTGTCATGACAACCTGTCTTAGGATTTTGACAAATGACATTTATAGTTTGCGCGGGATTTGTCTTTACGCTGTCATAATTTGAAGAGATAAAAAATTGATTAAGTATATTCATTTATATATTTACTTATTAAGGATTTTAAGATGTTACAAAATTTAATCCTGGTCTTAAGTGCAGAGGACTAGATAATATGAGATCGAGACATAATACTTCTTAAAATTAGAGGATATAGACAACTTTCAAGCTTTTTACCTAATTTTCTTTACAACCTTATATAATTAATGTGTAAAAAATGTGAAACAGGCCTTATGAGAATATTTGATAACTATTTTACTTGGCAAAATAATACAAAAGTAACACAAACTATTCAATTGAAGATAATATAAATTTAATGATTATGCCTTTTAAATATGACATATATTGCGCAACAAAAGCCAATTTTGCTAATAAGAAATGGATTTATGAATAACTCCTTACGTTTGTGCCAAAACGATTGTGTCTTACATTTCTGCACTGCAGTATACGTCACAGAGTCAATCCCCTAGAAATTTCACGAGCAATGTTGAAATAAGTTTTCAAAATAATTAGATCCATGAAGAACGGGGTAGGTTCTGACGGCTATTACTTACAACGCAATATCAAATTGCTTTCAATTTATTTCGCATTTGCCGTCTTTGAGTTTCGCTTTGTAGAGGCTTCTGATGTCGGACCGAGGCAACAATAAAATGTATTCGTCTCCGGAATGTTTAATATGGGGAAAAGTTTAATAACGCGTTGGGCGGCCGTTGGGCGGCTTTGGGCGGCGGTCAGCGCCTGGCTTGGCCCACTGCGATAAATCAAATCTCGCTACCTTCACTGCTACAGAAAAATGCTTATTACATTCGGAAATATTACTTGAGGTTCTCTAATATTTTTGAATAGGTTTAGGCGAAGGGCGATCGTCATTTATTTATGCAATTATTACAAATTATCAAATCAGCTTCTATGATTTATTCTACGATCTTATATACTATTATTGTTACATATACTGTATCTATATTACTAATTATAATATTTTTAACATAATTTGACATCAATTTCAATTAAATCAATTTAAACCAGATAATAATAAACAATCGCAAATATTTCATAATGTAGATATGTATAGAATTTTATTTTAAAAATGATATAAATGCAATTCAGTAACTATGTCCCAATTGGGGTGAAATTTTAGATAAATTTAAGAGGGTATTGTCATCTTTTACTCGAGTTGAAAATAATAAAATAAAGTCTCGAGCCGTTAGCTTTCAAAGGATACTTGTACAAGTTCCAATGAGAGTCCCTAACGTCAACGCCGAAGGTGCCCCACGGCATCACATCATTAGCAAGCGGCACCCGTGAGGACTACAAGATTGGTCCGCATAACTCCCCAACACGACAATTCCCTACAGAACTATACATTGTTTCATTATATGCAAGCAAAACAATGTAAAGTGTCACCGAGCAAGCAATGTACAGTGCACAATAAATATTTTTGTATACGTACAGAAATTTCAACAACAATTCGGAACGGAATGACTTGTGGGTTCATCAAGACGCAACAGACGAAGCTTGGCAGCCCTGAAGCTCGGCGCTGACACAATAGCTCCCTGACGTTAATTAAATGTTAACAAACGCTCTCGTAGTCGCTTAATTGGAACTGTTACCTATTATCCTTCCGACGCAAAGAATGAGTTCCAAGCTTGAGATCCACACTTCAAAGATTCAAGACCATCATTGTCATAGAATGTTGGTTTATAAAAGTAAAATTATGTGGGACGATATGCAAAAAATTGCCAATTAATAATGTTTACTTGCTCTGGCTGTTATAATGTAAAGACTGTACCTAATATATTAAAATACGTGTCGTTGATCTTGGCAATAGCTTAGGTGGTGGTTCTATTATTTATAATAACTTAGTCTAAGAGGTTAATAAAAACTGTAGCCCATCTAGCGCTTTTTTAAAGCCCTAATGAGGCACTTTTGACTATGTGTGAGAGGGATTTGGTTTGAGTTTTGAATTGTACTACAAAAAAGGTCACATTTAAAGCTTTGTAATGGAGTTGATTGCTTGGACAATTATTATTGTTCCCCACTGAAAGATTTGTATGGTCATGTAAAAAAGTATCTCGCTATTTGCCTTAAGGGCCTTTACAGCTCAGCACGGGCTTTTTTGGCGGGCTTAGCTCCGCCTGAAAGGGCGGGTTCCCCGCGACTGGTGCAAGGACGTCTCCTGTGAGACTTGAACCTGGGCTTGGGCCGTGGGGTGGTCAATCGCCTCAAGGGCAGGATGGAAGCTCACTGGAGCGAGCGAAATACGAAGTAAAGGTCCTCGCCTTCCCCGGTGAAGGTGAAGTTTTTTACCCAAATCTGTTGTTTATGACTACGGTTATTATTATTAGGCGCGCGGGCGGCTTTTAATTTGTCGTTACTTGTGATTGATTCATATATAACTGCTCTGTCATTTGTAGTCCATGGAGAAAGGAAATCTCAACTGTCAAGTATCAGTGGTTAATGTCAACAGTCAACAACAGCTGAAATTGAAAATAGCATTTTTTATGTATAGAATTCAAATTTTAAACGAAGAAAAGTAAATAAATTTAATAATACAGGTAATACTTCTTTTACGTGCCTTATTGCGGTATATTCCATGCAAGTTTACAAAAAGTGTATAAAATAATAGTAATACTTTAAACGTTAATAATATTAATTATTATTTAAAGCCACTGTAAACTTTCAATGTGTTACAGGTTCTCAGCTCTAACACAATATTATTTTGTGATGTATTACGGTACAGGTTTTACTTCTGAAGAGACGGACAGTGACGAGTTTTTATTTGAAGATGAGCCGGTAAATATGCATTTTGGCTATACTAAAGTATTGCAAAATATAATTTTATTGTAAATATAATTTAAATAAAAAAAAATTTGATTGAAATTGGTCAGTCATTGAAATTTTTATGTGTATGTTGTCTTTTAAGCGTTGTAATGCTTACAGAAAAAGCGTAAAAACTTCTTCACCTTTCAAGAGAATGTAGTTAAAAAAACTGAAAATAAATTACAAGCAGCTATAATAAATGGTGACCTGAAAGAAGTAGAGAAAATTATAGATCTTGGTAAGTTCTATTTATAATTAGCAACATAGTAATTAAAGATTGAAATTGGGTCTATGCCAAAATAAAGGATTAATTAAATTCTGTTATGATTTTTATTTTAGTTGTAGTAATGAGTAAAAGAATTTTAACAGTTATAAGAAGCACATGTACGGTTAAAGATGTGAAGACATAATAAGGAAATAATTTGTTTCTTTTTCTTATGTTAAGGTCCATCATTGTAACCAAGCAAGTAAAATAACTAAACCAGAGTAATAACAATAACATTAATAATTTACAAACATCTTTTTCAGAGTTAAACAATGTTAATTTCAAACTTGACAGTGGATGGACTGCTCTCATGCATGCTTGTTTTCATGCTCAAAAGAAAATTGTTGATTATCTTCTTGAAAAAGGTGCAGATCCAAATCTACATGCAGGTAAAAACATATTTAATGAATTTACTAATGTAACA
Source organism: Pieris mannii (assembly GCA_028984075.1). Taxonomy (NCBI): domain Eukaryota; kingdom Metazoa; phylum Arthropoda; class Insecta; order Lepidoptera; family Pieridae; genus Pieris; species Pieris mannii. The sequence goes on from CM054797.1 coordinate 6,946,342, forward strand.
TGATGAATTTAGTTTATTATTATAATACAATATTTATTTTAACAAAATAATAAAGAGATGATACTGTATAACGAGTTATAGCATGAAAACAGTTAAGTTTATCGGCTATGATTTTGGATGCATAACTTCCAAAAATTTCTGGTACCACTGGTATTCTTTTTTCCTGTATTTCCAGCCAGCCTTCTAAAATAAATGTCTTTGTTTTGTGATTTCTAATTCACATGTCAGCCTTGTGTGGCTGCTATATTCCATTGACATTTCTAAGGTATAGTTGATTCCTCACAATGCTGTACTTCATCAAAAAACTAAATGTTAACATTCATTACACAGCTGGGGTTTGAAGGTATGGTCATTCTGTAGTTTTTTACAAAACTGAAGTATTTAATACTTTCGGCTGTTTAAAAAATGTCATTGCGAATATTTTATGAAAAATAATTACAGATTCCGTGACACCTGTGATGGTAGCATGTTCGAATACCAGTGCAAGTGAAGAGATATTTTATGATATAGTAGATAACTTAATTGCACACAATTGTTTACTGAACATTGGTGATAAATATGGGCAAACACCGCTAATGAGAGCTATTGGTAGTGGTTTTGTAACAGTGGTCCAACTTCTACTATCAAAGGATATTAATATTGAAATGCGAGACAGACAAGGATGGACTGTGAGTTATTGCCTGTATATAATATATAAATCTTAAGTTTTTATTAACAAAATTTTAGATTCTAGATAGTATCCAATAACATTTTTGTATATACTTAATTTCGCTGGTAGTGTTCACCTGTTATAGGGCACAACTTTTTTATGTGGTCTAAATAAATTTAAAAACATTGCGATCAGAAATAAACCCAGGATGTTATAAGCATTAAGTTATAAGTTTGTAGTTATGGTGAACAAAAATAACTCTAAACTGTACTCGCTTCTTAGATCTAAGGTTATTTTGTAATGGTAACTAATTTGTGTATTCATAAATTATTCTTACTATTTATATTTATTTATTCTTACTATTATTTTTGTGCACAAAAATCTGTAGAATAGTTTACAATTTTAAATTTTTAAATGTTATAACTTCATTTTAAGTTATCATTTATCTATTTTGAACTATTTATTATTTAGTTAAGCATATTATGTCGAGTCACATAAAAAATTGTAATTGTAGTACATACATACACAAAGAAATTATGAATTACTGCTATTTTCAGGCGCTTTTCTGGGCTTCACATCACAATCAAGCAAAAATTCTAGAAATCCTAATAGAAAAAGGTGCTAGAGTAAAAGAAGTGGACTTGCACGGTAGAACTGTCATGGATATTGCACAATCCCACGGATATCCAGAGATTATAGAAATGCTTAGCAAACATTTTGAAATGGATGAAGAAATTCACGGACAAGATATAAATGAATTTACCACTTGGCAAGATTATTATCCGGGCATTAATAGTGATGAAAGGTATTCTATGTATTTTCTTATCATCTTTAGAGTTTAATAGAAAAGCATACAATAATAGTCTTTTGTACCACATACACTAATATTATAAAGAGTGATGATTTGTTTAAACAAATTAACTCAAAATTTACTTTCTAATTTTTTTTTTATTTTTTTGTAATTATATAATAGGGGGCAAACGAGCAGGAGGCTCACCTGATGTTAAGTGATACCGCCGCCCATGGACACTCTCGATGCTAGAGGGCTCGCGAGTGCGTTGCCGGCCTTTTAAGAATTTGTACGCTCTTTTCTTGAAGGACCCTAAGTCGAATTAATTTCCATAATATTAAAAAAAGGCTTCTGGCAGACTACTAGAGTAATATAAACATCATCAAAGACATCTCATTTAATAACTTTTTTTTATGTGATAGGAGGCTCACTTGATGTTCAGTGATACCGCCGCCCATAGACACTCACGTTGCTAGGAGGCTCGCAAGCCCGTTGCCGGCCTTTAAATAGCAATTCACTTATTTTCTGTGTTGTTCATTTTCCATTTGAAAAATAAAAACGCGTGTCTAATTAACTAAGATAAAAAATCTTTTCAAATTTTTTTTCTTTCGCCTTGTTCTACGTTTGTAGAAAAAACGACACTAACAAAAACAAAACATACAAAGAAAAAAGGTATTTAATACATTAAAAGTTTTATTATAACGCATTGCCTAGTTAAAGTTTATTTAAATATCACAAAAAATCTAAAATTTTGACAACAGCTAACTTCAGGGTGTCGGTTTTGTGTAACGGTGTGCACGCGCAAAAAAAAAATTCTCGTCATTTTGTCAATTTAAATAATATATATAAAACCACTATCTCGTAAGTTGCATTGGCCGTGAGTTAACATCGATGTTCGATTCCGTTAATCAGTGTAACGATATTTTTCGTTATACAACATTGATGTTAGATTCCGTTACATCAGTGTAACCATATTTTTCGTAAAACAACATCGATGTTAGATTCCGTTACATCAGTGTAACGATATTTTTCGTAAACCAACATAGATGTTCGATTCCGTTACATCAGTGTAACGATATTATTCGTAAAACAACATAGATGTTCGATTCCGTTACATCAGTGTAACCATATTTTTCTTAAAACAACATCGATGTTAGATTCCGTTAAATCAGTGTAACGATATTTTTCGTAAAACAACATAGATGTTCGATTCCGTTACATGATTACATCAGTGTAACGATATTTTTCGTAAAACAACATAGATGTTCGATTCCGTTACATCAGTGTAACGATATTTTTCGTAAAGCAACATCGATATTTTTGCTTTCAACATCGATGACAACATCATCAAACAGGCTGGCACAAAATTGTTATTTAAATTAAAGTAATACTTTTTGTTAGTAATCTAAATCCTAATTTATTTTTAATTTTAATTACTATGCAATTTATTATTAAATTATTTAAATTTAAAATACATAATTAACAATCAATATTTATTTTAATATTACTGCATAGATTTTTTTATATTAACTATTGACATAATATATATTACATTTTATATAACTCTTTGTTCGACCATCGAGCATCGCTACGGACGTAAGCAATACAATAATCGCTCAGCCTATCACTACAAGAGTTTAAATAAACTTGCTTTCTTAATCTTACAAACCACAAATGTAAGACAACTTTATACACTTGGCTCGGTACACTTAACTATAACAAAACAGAATTATTGTTTTTTGTATGTTCTTAAATTCCTGTTTGGCTTCCCATAAAATGCTTTTGTTGGATTTAGTCATTGCTTCCCTTATGAATACTATTTTGTTATTGTTGGGTTCATAGGGGCAAACATCGGCCACCATAGTTTTAATGGTTTTAGCAGCTTTAATCCACTTTTCTTGAGTTGCTTTATCAGTAAGTTTAACTCGTATAATACCCGGTTGGTCGTATTTACCTTGGTGGCGTATTGCGTTACGGATACCGTCGAAAGGTTGTTTAAGTTTTAATGCCACATTTTCAACCAATTTTTTCACATTATCTTCGCTCGCACACTTTGTTAAACACTCTAATATAAATTTTCCTTCATCCATCGTTTCATGCACTTGTTTCGTATTTCACACACACACACAAATACACAGTAATGATTATGTATTCAAATATTTATTATTTTTACAGTACCCTCGTTTTAATACAAATTTTGTTGGCTACCCTCGTTGAAACTTTTTATATTTAAAGACGAGTGAAACTTCCCCGTCATTACTAGGGAGGCCTCAATCTGAATTCTATAGCTAAATAAATATTTTTAATTTATTTTTTTAAAACCAATCTTTTTCAGACCAAAATACACAAATGAAATATCGAATCTTTTATACGGTATGAATTGTGAAAGATTAAGTGGCGTCTTCATAAAAAATAATGTCGATTTGAGAAGTTTTCTACTGCTAGAAGATGATGGTATGAGAGAACTGGGAATTGAGATGCCATTTGAAAGGCAAAGACTGAAATATGGACTCCGAGCGTTTCATACAAAATCTTGGAAATTGAATACAGTTGCAGGACTTCATGTCAACAAAGGAGATAATTATAAGTAAGTTTATAATCTGTATTTCAAGAATTATATATTTTTTTTATTTAAAAAACTTTTTTTATATACATATATATGTATTTGTAAAGTTTCTCTTGAATTAGTTAAGATAAAGGATTTGAAATTGAAATTGAATCAGTCCAATTGCATTTTTAACTCAAGTACTCTTTTGTCTCTTTCCATTCAATTGTGTTTAAGGTGCGATGAAAAAGAGACACACGATTTGGTTAAACCGCTTTATAAAACAGCGAAAAGCAAAGTTTAATTCAAAGTCAAAATAACTTTACTCATATAGATAAACAAGTACAATTATTATGAACGTCAGAAAATAAAATTAAACTGATACTAAATTTACATTTACTACCAGTTCGCAAGTCAACGGCGTAGAGTTGCAAGTAATCCAATAAAATATGGGCTTAAAAAGTTTGTTAATAATCATTAATTTATCAAAAAACAACTGATAGATTGATTTCTATCTGTCTTAAGGTTACCACTGACGATACGTCCATTAATCCGAATGGAGTAGTCGTCGTCCAAAATCGTCCCATGAATGGTAAAAACATATTCCATTTGGATGGACGTCAGGCACCTCTGGATTTCCAAACGGATTGAAATCCATGCGTCCAGGCCAAATGGACGTCATCCGCGGCCGTCCGTCAATGTCAGAAACGTGCGCCACGCCAAATGGAAGCAGTCCGAATTGTCCGTGAATGGGCGAAACGGCGTCCATTTTTTTGATGTTATTGTTTCAGTTTATGTTTTGATGTCGATGGTGGTGCATGTGTTGTGTATTTGTCAAGCGTTATAAATTTTTTTAATTGTCTTTGTCAAGCGTGACTTTTTGTTGGAAGTAATAGAAAAATAGAAATCATATCTGATATATTATTTATTTATATATATATAAATCATATCTATATCTATATATAAAAAAAATCATAGTAATTTAATTATAATCATTTTTTTTGTCTTAATAAAATACACACTAGTAAAGTATTGTTATCCATAGTATTATTTATTTCCGTTCCGTACGATTGCAAAGTTCGAAGTGGCGCCATGCATCCAAATGGAAGTATTGTGAATGGTACCGTATCGTGCATCCAAAAGGAAGTCTACTAAATCGACGTATCGTCAGTGGCAGGCTTAAGGGTGCTCTCTAACTGACAAAGTTTATACTACGTATTTGCGTGTTGTTCTCACGAGTTTGTAAGTGCGTGCTCCTATTTCACCATGCCTGCTGCTGATAGAGGACAAATCTTTGTTTTAAATTTAATTTATTATTCTTTATTACTCAAGATGTCATATGGGACATGGTGTAATGGTTGCAGCTCCTTACAAACATTGTGTAAAACTTGGCGATTAAAAAGAGTGGCGGAGAGTTTATTGTCAGTTCTTCTCTTCCGTTCTACGCCCTTGATTTGAGAACTGGCAGTAAATGTAAAATTAGATTCATTTAATATTTCTTTTTTTTTTACGTTCATAAGTGTACATTATGTTACCTATATAAATAAATGATTATTGACTTTGAATGTTATGTAATATACTATCAAAGTTCTACCTTTAAATTGTAAGATTTTGGCAGAATATGGGAAATTTAGATTGTACTACCGTCATATTTTTTAAATAAATTCTTGCAAATAAATTATAATTCAATTGAATATTTTCAGTGTTGTGGATTGCCTTTCAATTTTAGGAAGTCATCTGCAACAAATATATATATTGGAAGCGACAATTCAGTATATTCTACGTGATTACTGTCGGATCCAAAATCAGATCAAATTTGAACCACCAGATTCGCCCATTACTAGACAGATGCAAGTCGGTGTTAAGAAAATCCTGGGAAACATCAACAGTATTAGACGGGAGATCAAAGCTATGAAAGGAATTCATGCAAAGGTAAAGAGCGTGCCTATTCTTAAAAGGCCGGCAACGCACTCGCGAGCCCTCTGGCATTGAGTGTCCATGGGCGGCTGTTTTTGCCGTGCACCGTTATTATGTGGAACCAGCTGCCTTCTAAAGTATTTCTGAACCAATTCGACTTAGGTTCCTTCAAGAAAAGAGCATACTAATTTTTAAAAGGCCGGCAACGCACTCGCGAGCCCTCTGGCATTGAGTGTCCATGGGCGGCCGTTTTTTAAGGCTGTTTTTGCCGTGCACCGTTACTATGTTGAACCAGCTGCCTTCTAAAGTATTTCTGAACCAATTCGACTTAGGTTCCTTCAAGAAAAGAGCATACAAATTTTTAAAAAGGCCGGCAACGCACTCGCGAGCCCTCTAGCATTGAAGGCGGCTGTCACTTAACATCAGTTGAACCTCCTGCCCATTTGCCTGTTCTATAAAAAAAGGGATCTTATGTGAATAAATAAATTAATAAAGTATGTTTATTTTGGTATATAGACGTCCCTAAATGGCTAGGCTGTTAAAGGAACGGCTAATTAAGCTATTTAACTGCGACATATGGATTATAAAAAATATAATCGTCAATTTAATAGTGAAAATATAAGTAATTTAAGAAATTGAATTATAATATTGTATTAAAAATAACATTAATGAATGTGTGTGTACACATTATGGGTACCAAAAAGTGAATTCTTCGTTTATACCGTCTTTTTTATCTCTTATCATATTCTTTCTTTCTTCTCATCCATTTTATAACTCATGTTTATTGTTACATTTCTTTTTCCAGCTAAGTAAGAATAATCCTAAACCAGCTGATCTCATCAAAGAGAAGTCAGCCAAAGAGATCGCCTGTGAATACCTCAGAGAAATTTTATTTGTTTGCTCCTTTGGAGTACTTGCCTACACTGCCAAAAACTATGTTACAAGTTTTATAAGAAAATAAATATTTTTTTCTCATGTTTTTTTTATTATAAGTATTTTTCCTCGATTACTTCATTTTTATAATACAGTGTTGGCCTAAGAGTGTGACCCTTATCTTTTTTTTAATTTTATTTATATTACCGTAACGCATGTCTACTGTCTTTCGCGCTGCACCCGTAGGTGGCGTCGTTGTGGCGAGCCTGGGCCTCGTAGGTACTGCGAGCAGCGTTTAGCTGATCATCCAAGTATGTACATATTGTAAAATCTGACGCCAAAAGATGGCGTTGCAGCGACACTGGATTACATGTAGTATTTATTTATTTATTTATTTAAAGTAATCTAACAGCTTACTAATTAATACATATTATTATACAAAATACTAATATAATACAAAAAGCCAAAACAGATTACATAGATTAACATATTGTGTATAAAAAGCAGAAAACAAGTAAAGCGCATTAAAAGAAAATTTTACATTAAAAAAAAAATAATAATAATAATAAAATTAAAAGACTGAAATTTGACATTTAAAAGCAAAACAAATAATACTAAGAATTTAAAACTACTACTTAAAAAAACTACTATTTAAAAAAATCACGAGTCTTCCCGCTTCTCCAAGTACTTTTTGACATCTCTCTTTTTGTGGAAGAAAAGATCAATGTCTTGACAATGGCTGTCATAGTTCGATAAAACCCGAAACATTGGAGAATTACGCAGGTAATTCGACTTCGTACGAGGCACACTGAACAATTTTGAGTATCTTGTCGCATACGCAGGAGGAATTTTAAATGAAATTAATGATAGCAAATAGGGACTATCTATCCGCCCATTAAGAATAGCATGTAAAAAGAACAAATCTTGCTGACTCCGTCGATATTCTAGTGAGTCTAAATTAAAATATGAGATATTTATTGTTGATATGAGATGTTTATGTATTTAGATAAAACTTCTTTAACGTTATTTGATTTTAGCAAACATGGTTAGGGACAGACTCAAAAGCACCCGAATCATGAGGTAGGTAAATTTTGTCTGCGGCTTTGAGCGAACTTAAAGATATGCTATTTTTTTAAATTTGTTTGCAGCGCCATCTAGTTTGATTTATTGTAACCACGATAAAATGTGGGTGAATTTGGTATTTACTCGTGTGGCGTCGTAGCTTTGACTTTCCATTTGTTAAAACAAACATTGCCTTACACTCGTAGTTTCTATTGTGTTCATAACCGAAAAATGGGAAGTATATTTTCAAATTTCCATGATATATAAGTGAATACTAACCTCGGTTGAATTTTTCGAACGAGTGGCGCCGTTTTGATCCACACCTCAGTTCTCACAAGAAATTCTCAAATTCAAATTATACTTTGCCCAATGTTTTGATGCTGAGACGAGACAGTATCCGAATATGTTTTATACGAAAGCCATACTTAAGTCTCAACTGAATTTATATGTCTATTGCTGAAATGTATTTAATTATTGAGTTAGATTTACAGCTTATACTAAAGGGTATTTCAACAAGAACTTTGTTTTCTAAAACAAAATAAAACAAAGAATTTAGAGGAAAATGAATAAATTTTTTATTGTATTACAAAGAGAAAAGTTTGGCAATTATGAATGAAAAATGATATCTGGCAAATGTCCACCACGACCAAGCTGACAGATGTTGATTCTTTCATCAAAATTTTTAATCACTTTTTGGCAAAATGGAGAGTTTATTTCGTTAATGACATCACGGATTTTGAGTTTTAAGGCTGCAATCGATTCGATTGGCTCCGTATAGACTCTGTCTTTAACATAGCCCCACAAAAAATAATCCAGTGGTGTTAAATCACACGATCTGGCTGACCACTTAACAGCTGAATTTCGCGAAATTATGCGCTCGGGAAATTTGGTTTGCAATAAATTGATCGTTTCATTGGCTGTGTGACATGTGGCACCGTCCTGTTGAAACCACATTTCAGTGATATCCATGTCATCAATAATAGGCCAAAATTTAGTGGTTAACATCTCGCGATAATTTCCCGAGCGCATAATTTCGCAACGCAACAACCCACTAAAATGGGTGTCTATGGGCTGTGATGACTGCCCTTTTTTCGCGTCCCGCAGGCTCGTTTACAATAAACTATGTAAAAATTAGTTGTGTAACACATAGCGTATAACTTAACAGTTATAAATCTTATGCTTTACTATTTTTTTCACTGAGGAATTCGGATGTCACAAGTTAAATTTCTGTATTTACTTGCTGCCTTTACCATAAAGCTGTTCCCTCTGTAATAATTGGTGTTAACTTTAGGCGTGTTCAGTTGGTGCATATTTTTAACGTATCCACTTATATAATATATACTGCTCATATCGCTGGGCCGGTACTTCCAAATAACAGCTTCTTCGAAGGGCATATAAAATTGTCAATCTTCAATGTACTAATGTGCTTGATGTGTATTCTACAAAGTGTACTATGTTGAGTGTTCGTTAGAGTAGTTTGATTTGAGGAGGCCTCGTTTCAACACTGAGATGATCAAATAAAACTTTCAATAGCATCACCTTCTTCGGCTGGAAGTCTTCCAAGTTCCACAGTCCGCTTCACAAGTCACTTTCTTTTTTGAAATGTTGAATGAGAGATATGACCTCCGATTTTTAAAACTAAGAGTATATCTACTTCTTCCTCAAAAGCCAACAACGCACCCACTTAAATTGGGTGTCCATATGCAGACTGCCCTATTTGGGGCGTCGTTGTACCTATTCGTCGTATATTATCGTCCGTCGTATTGTAAATGTTATATGGGAGATAAATAAATTATTATTATTATTCGTCCCGTAGGAGCGTATGCCTCCGATTGTTTTATTTACTTGAACGAATGCTTTGTGCAGTAGAAAAGTTGTAGGAGTAGACAGAATTCAAATAAGCAATTTAAAACAACACAAACAATATTTTAACAGTTTTCGCAAGAGTATTAACTAAGTAACAACCATAAGGTCATATTATATACAAAAGAGGTTACGATGTATTTTTACTTTAACAGATTTCACACATAATTTGTAAATAAATTCGTATCCAAATGAAAATAAATACACAAACACATCTTCAGTAATCGCTAATGTGTGTGTGTGGGAGTTGAATTATAGTTGTTGGACTAACTACTGCTAATTAAAATAAGGTACACCTACATACCATGTAATCGATAAAAATAAACATTACGTATAAGTCATACATTATATATCGTTCTATCTAAGGTTCTTGTATTAAACGCAAATGTATGAAAACTGTCAAAACATTTTTACGAATGACTTTTAATATAGTACGATTTACATGTATATTTATTTTGTATGAGATTTTCTATGACATGAATGTAATTCGAGTAAAATAAATAAACTTTTTAACTAAAAAAAATTGCAGCAATCACATTTTTTCAATCACAATCACAACTTTTTCAAAATATTGTAGATGTCTTATTAAATATTAACTTTATTAACTTACTTATTTGTTTGTTAATTATAGAAGTATATTTTAATTTGCAATTTTTTCGTTTATCAATGAAACATGAAATCTTACGTTTTTTGAGTAATTAAAGTGTAAATTTTAATAAATACCTCAAAATTGTACACAGTAATTAAAAAAAAATTTTCGAATTTGAGGTTTTTTCAATTTTTTGCATTTTCTAATAATATTTCCTATAGTAATGTATATTTTTTTTACACCATCAGAAAGTAGATATTTCAACGAATAAAAAGCCCGCAAAGTTTTTGAAAAAAGCTGAAATTTTGACGTCAGAATTTTCGATTGAAAATTAGGGTGCTTTTTTGATATTAAGTTAAAATGAGGCGAAAAAATAAATATTTTTAATCAAATAAATTACAGTATATTTGGGACATAATAAGGTAAGTTTTCACCAAATTTCGTAGAAGAAAAAAAAACTTTTTAAAAAAGATATAAATAAAAAACCAAAAACTTGGTTTTTTGAATTTTTCACCTAAATTTTGAGGTTATGTGAAAAAATTGTAAATACAAAAGTTGTAGATCTTTTTATGACCTACAACTTTGCCATTTAACTTTTTTCCATAGGACTGGTAGTTTCGCCGGAAATCAAGATAAACAATTTTTCACCCTTAAAAACTCACCCCCTCCCACTTCCCGAACTCGGATCGACCGTAATTTATTTTTCCTTTCATTTTGATCATGTTCCCCTGCTTTTCTAATGGGTTTCATCCTACTGTAATTTCTTTTCATTTTTTACCATTTTTGAAGGCTTCGGCCCTGGTCTAATAGTTTCAACATGTTATTGATTCGTATATTCCATGACATGTATGGCTGTCAAACGCAGATTCTATAGAAACAATGGACAACTTATATTTTGTGTAAAAACGGGGTCATACGATACTTGCTCCATTCAACTCCATTTTGAGGTCGGAGATTTATTAAAATAAAGTTTTCTTTAAGTAAAACTTTTTTATCACTTCCTCTGCGATGTTTAATAATCATATCCGAAACGTGGCCATTTTGAAAGTGTTCTATTTTTAGCAATTGCCTAAATAACTGGCTTAGTTACGGCGATGCCAATAACGCATCAGGATGATGTCAGCAGTAACCTACATCGTGTATGAAACTTTAATTGAGCTTATATTAGTCTGCGAAACTAAACAAGAAACAAAATATTTCCTATTAGGAATTGTTTAATTCTCAATACACATTTAATATTTGATATCGGCTTAAAGATTTTTATATATTCCGGCTTGTTTTTATTAAATTAAAGACTTTTTTAGATAATCTGCCATTATAGGAAGCTTTGACATTAAATTTCAATTTTAATAAATTCTAAAAATTACGCTTGAATACCATAATAATTTAAGCAATTTTAGTATAAAAATATGACAAAAATGATGTAATAATGTAATATCATCATTCTTACAGTCAGGATAATTTCCTTGTAACGACTGAATTAATATTTTCAAATTATATCGAATCATATAGGTACGAAATATTATTCAGAATGCTAAACGGTTATATATATATAGAGACTATAACTATGTACCTAATAGCAACTTGGTGTGTGAGAGAGTCGCAAATATGTTTACCGATTTATTATTGTCCTTTTTCTTTCTCCGCACTATCCGCAAAAAAATCATTTTCCTTAGCATTCACAGCTCACTTTACCAAAAATTGTGTTAGGCCCTTAACTAAAGGAGGAATTCGTTAATAAATCAATCGAATTCGTAATGTGTAAAAAATCTGTGTTACCTTACGCTTGTCACATAAAGTGGTCTATAAAGTGCCTAGGTGCAGAGTTATTTTGCTTGTTGTTCTCACGAGATGTTAGTGCGTGCTCCTCTTTCACCATGCCTCCTGCTGATCGAGGATCTTTGACAATCTGAGACAAATCTTTGTTTTTAATATTTTTTATTATTATTTATTACTTAAGACGTCATGTGGAACATGGTGTAATGATTGCAGCTCCTTACAAACGTTGTGTAAAACAAAAAAAACTTGGCGATTAAAAAGAGTGGCGGAGAGTTTATTGCCAGTTCTTCTCGTCCGTTCTACGCCCTTGATTTGAGAACTGGCAGAAAAATTGGAAGCATTTAATATATATTTCTTTTTTGACATTCATAAGTGTACATTGTTACCTATATGAATAAATATTTTTTTATTTTTAACTATAAAGAAAGCTTTATTATCATTTATTACACAGATAGAGTTTAAACGCCCAAACTACAAGATAGAGTATCATCCATCGTATTCTCCAGATAGATAAGTAACCGCCAAAAGTGAACCCTATTTTGCGCAGGCAAAACGTACTATAAAAATTGTAGCAAAAATTAAAAGTCCGCGTTAATCGTTATATAGTAGGCATATATTTTAAAATCAAATCAAATTACAGAAAAAAAACTTGTTGCGTCGCTTCCATTTAGTTCTATAGTTTCTTAGTAGTCCTTTCCAAATTCGCATTGCAGGATTTTCTTTAAGTATTTTGTGCATACGTTCAATCCAGTTCCTGTAATGTTACAGGGACATTGTAAGATTCTGAGGTAAATTTTATGTCAGCCCACTAGTGAAATTTATTAACAAACATAATATAAAAACCTTTATAATTAACAAGCTTAAATTAAACCTAAGAAATAACATAATACATCAAAATATACCTAATAACTAACCTTAAAATTTAATTATTAAAAAATATTATTAAAAGTAGTCCCTTTAGGCAAGGTTCCGAAGATACTGGCAGCGTTCCCCCTTTGAATAGCCAGACTAATTCTTTGTCCAAGGTAGCTGCCAGCTCTTCGTTCTCCTGTGATGTCGACTAACCTTTTTGATAATTCCCTAAAAAGCCTTAACGCGCTATATAAATAACGTCTCTATAATGCAATGTAAGAATTAATTAATAGTGATCCGACAATTTATATTAATAAATTCCAAGTGGTGTCACAGTTTGACTGGTTTATGACAAATGGATTAGGAATTATAACTGGAACATGACGAATGCAATAAATCAAGCTAATAATAACCATGAAATGTAATCGTAATACGCCACGACAATATCTCATTTTTGACGTGACAACGTCTTATAAATTGGTTTGCCGGGTGACACTTCAAGAAACTGCGTTACGCTCCGCTCACGTTATGCGCTCACAATGAGAGCGAGTGAGAGGCACGCGTCCCTTCCACTCGGGCATGGTTAGCCCGCCTAAGAGCGAGAGAGACAGGCATAATGTTTTAAATTATTACTATTATTTCATCCTTCTTCCTACTATACGAATGAATATTCACATTAAAATTATTTTACCACTCAAAGTCGTTGTCACGTAAAACTTTCGCCCGTATACCGACTTTACAGGCAACCAATTTTTTTGATGTAAGCAGACTGTTTGTAATTTGGACAGTATTAATGCGGAAGTGAAACTCAGACAGGTTTGCAACAAGTTGCCTTTTGTAAAACAATATTCATATGCATATGTTTTGTATGAACATAAAGTATATTTTTGGCTTTGGTTAGTTTCGAATCATTGGGACTTTTAAGAGTAAAGCCTTGATGACCGAGCCTTGCTCGGGATTTTTTTTTATAAGTTGTGTTTTTTGGAAATTATATTTAAGTACGAATAACATACTAATAAAATGATAAAATATGAATATAATTATCGAATAAAGATATTCATATTTAAGTTTTTATTTGACTGACATCTTTAAACGAGCAATTCTATGTTTAAGTTGATGAAACACGAATAAAATGACATTTTCTAGAAATGAATCTTAGCTAGATCGATTTATCGCCCCCGAAACCCCCCGTATACTAAATTTCATGAAAATCGTTGGAGCCGATTCCGAGATTCCAATTATATATATATATATATTTAAAGATATAAGATTATCTGTAAGGTATAAGTTACGTAACTGTACATGGATGTCCAAAATGTATCTATGCGTGTTATTCCCACGAGAATGTTAATTAATGCGTTCTCCTATTTCATCACGCCTACTACTGATAGGGGGACAAATCTTTGTTTTTTTTTATTTCTTTTATTAACTATTAATTACTTAAGATATATGGGACATGAACATGGTTGCAGCTCCTTGCAAACATTGTAAGAACGAGAAAAGAGTGGCGAAGAGTTTAATGCCCGAGGTACCCGACGCGGACGCTAGCAAGCTAGTGTCAGTAAGCTAACAGGCTAGTACTTCTGGCTTCTTGTAGACAAAACTTTATTTCTGAGCTAGTAAGCTAGTTTACAAGCCAGGATAGTTTTAGTTATAGTAGCGCCCCCCGTGTACGTCAGTCACTTAAAATAACCCTAGCCTCATGTAAACAGAACTAGCATGTTCCAAGCCAGATCAGCAAGCCCGGACAGTTCTAGCTTGCTATCCTAGCTTGAAAAACTAGCCTCGTAACTCGGCCATTAGAGATGAAGAAAGCGTTGTAGTAGTTGTAGCACCCCTGAATAATTTACAAAAAGAACAAAATGGTTTGTAAATTGAGGAACACGGAAAATTGACACTGTGCTTCTGGAAAAAGAAAATTGGCTCTGTGCAGAAAACGTAGAGTGCCTCTTATTTGGTTAACTACATTTCAATTAATGTTATTTAAATATAACCTTGAAAATTGTTAGTGTTTAGAATTTTTTAGTTCTTGTGGCGCGTTAGGGAAAAATGATGAGAGTAAATTTTTACGAGGCGCACGCAGAACGTAACAAAAAGCCGACACCCTGAAGTTAGAATTGTCAACATTTTAGTTTTTTGGTGATATTTTAATAAACTTTATTCAACTAGAAAATGCGTTATACTGAAACTTTAAATGTATTAAATACCTTTTTTGCTACTGTAATTTTTATTTTTTGTACAAACGTACAATAACGCGAAAGATAAAATGTTTAAAAATATGTGTATCTTGTTACGTCAAAGAAGAATAACTTCTATCGTATGCATAAGTTCACACACGTTTTTTATGGAACAGGTGGCAAATGGGCAGGGACATCTGATGTTAAGTGACACCGTCGCCCACCGTGCCACCACTCAATGACAGAGAGCTCGCGATTGCATTCCCGGCATTTTAAGTTTTCGTACGCACTCGAAAAACCTAAAAAAAAGTCGAAATGGTTTGGATTTACTTTACTACCCCGCTGGTAACACATAGTGCTGGTGCGCGGCAGAAACTGCTGTAAAAACGCTCAGTTGTGTAACAACGAACATCGAAGTGTTACTTATGTAGTCCCCACTATATTATTAATATTTCTATTTAACTAATTACTATTTCTTTTAAACATATGTTTACGATATAAGTTAAGATTAATTCGTTTGTTCGACTTAATGTATCCCTATTCTTAAACGACAAGTTACTATTTCTTTTAACCATCTGTTTACGATAAGTTAAGATTAATTACGTGTTCCACTTAATGTATCCCTTCTCTTAAACGACAAGACCAAAACCTTTAAGTATCAAGCCCCGATCCTTGGAAAGACACTTCCATTCCATATTCTCACTCTAACTCTAGTTTTGTAAGCATAATTTTAAATAAAGTTTTTGTTAATTTAAAAACAAGTTTTTGTCACTGCCTCATAACAAATTTTGGGGATGGAATTTCGTATTCTGCCTCGGCGTCCGATGATGAATCTCAGCTGCAGTCTTTTAACAATTTTAAAGCACAGTTCTAATAATTTCCTTAAACGTTCTAGACACATTTCTGTGCCGTGAAAGGAAGTAAGAGATCGCTATCAGCATAAAATTCTATTGTTCAACTGAACAATGCAACTGCGTCGCTCACAGAATTGTAACCCAACCTGAACTGTTGTCGTATCTTGCCATATCTAGACTTATTTATAAACGTCATCTTCACATATCGAATAAAGTGTACCATAAAGTCAAAGGTTAAATTATGTCCAAATTTAGTGTAAGTAAAGACATTTTTCATATGTTATTAGCTAGATTGCGTACATTTAAATACAATTTCCATTTCCTATCCTACATACATATTTCGACCCCGCACCCGCCCCTTTGTTAATCGGCTAGGGACCTTGACCTTTACATACTGGTGTCATAGTTCGCGTTGAGTATTGAAGGGTTGGATTTAGAAATAAATAATCGTATTATATAATTATAATTTATTATTTTTATATTTAAAACTATTTGAATTCAGAATACAGAAGCTTGACTCTGAATTTAAAATTATTTAAATTCAGAATA
This sequence comes from Pieris mannii, assembly GCA_028984075.1. Taxonomy (NCBI): domain Eukaryota; kingdom Metazoa; phylum Arthropoda; class Insecta; order Lepidoptera; family Pieridae; genus Pieris; species Pieris mannii. The sequence continues at coordinate 6,962,841 of CM054797.1, forward strand.
CAGAGTGACAGATTATTTAGTTGTTTATTTAAATCTGTTTCATTCATATGTGTACTCATACGTCGTAGATCTCTTTTCGATAGAAGAAGCAGACCTTTTTAGTAACTTATTATTTAGCCGTATCGACTGTCTACACTGCCTAGTAAACAATTATGGTAAAGTGTAGTGTAAACGGCATGCACAAACACAATACTTTTAATATTCTATAAAAAAACTATAAATCAAAGAATTCCTAAAGAACTATATCAGTTACTGCTAAGAGAATTGTCGGCCTTTACACGGATCGGCCGCGGAGTAACGATTAACTAGTATGTAAGTACATTATATTAAAATAAAATATGTTTATTTTGGAGTATAATAGGCGGGTATCACTTATTCCATGTCATTAAATTTGAATGGACGTCCCTACTCATCGGCAAAGAAGACAGAGGGTGTAGGCCGAGAGAAAAAGCCGGCGAAAACTCTCGGTACTCTTTTGAAATAGCAAATTAATTAATTAAATTTAATTAGAAGTAGCTAGGCTAGGCTTTGGGGATCGGATAGGTTCTTAAACATGGATACGAAATAAAACAACAAAAGATTAATTTTTATATTTTATTGACATCTAAAATTTCTGTAACAATTTTGTACTAAAATATAAATGTGTTTCAGCAAAAGCTTATTGTGAATCAGTACACTTGCCTATTAAACTAATTATATGTGAACGGAGTTTGTAAGTAGGCATTAAGGCATTTAGTTCCTAATAATAATTAGGGTCAATCGACTCAAGCTCCGTGTTACCAGCTCTTTCTTTGCGTTGACGTAAAACAACAAATTTCAATCACAGAGCAAGCATAACATAGTATGTACGTATAAACAAAATTAGTACATACATTAGAGATTCATAAAATATCTCGATACACCTAATAATAAATAATTATGGAATAGCTGCTGTCAATAGACCGCTGAGATTCTCAGTGTTTCTGGATGGGGATGTTCCTGTCGGTGATCGCCAGTTGTGGTAAGGGTGCCTCCACGGTGAGCACACCGTCGCGGGACAGTGACGACTTGATTGCCTCTGGGTTCGTGCCTTTGGGGAGGAGGAACTCTCTGTTGTACTCCCGGTATACTGACTTGGTTTCAGATTTCTCTTCGTGTTTGGCGTGTACCTGTTAGGAAATTTGAATTTAGAACGTGTATCCTGTTTGACCTGTCTGGCAATTTGCCATGCATATTTTGAACATTGTTAGCGACCTTTGTGAGAGTAATTCTTGATTTCGAGATTACGCTGTGAGATTCTTGTAAAATACAAAACTATTTATGTTAGTGACACACATTCACGCATACTTAAACTTGTGTTAAATATGTTTTTAACATGCACCATGGAATTATTGTAATTTAGTCACCCATAACACAGTGGCTCTCTCATGCTGTCTTATACGAGTATTTATGTCATGAATAAAGTACCTATATATTTAATAAATTTCCGGAAAATACCATTATTGAACTCTTATAATTAAACATAGATTACAATGGTGGAGGCTAATCTATTTAGAAAAGCAATCATTGTTTTATACTGAAAAACATATTGTTCTTAACGTAGTAAGAACTCGGAAAAAAATAACGAATGACAAATGAGCGAGTGAAAAATGCTCACATAGAAAGAATACTTTGGTGCCATGGGCCATACCCCACCTCTATGTTGAGAGGCCGGAAATCAAGGTATGTACATTCTTTGTAAGTTTAATAATAATATCTTCCAATTCGAAAAAACCTCGAAATTTTAATAAATACATACTTGATTCATGACAGAATTACTCGTATAGAAAAAAAGATTACAATTATTACATGGTGCATGTTTAAAACATTTTATTAAAAGTCATGTTACATTTAATTACCACAAGTAGTATAAGACATGATTCGTGAATGTCTGTGTGTATTAGCGTACGCTGTCTGTGTTAGTTTTTGGAACCTCACAGTCATGCCAAAACACGCAGTAATGCCTCTGTAGAATCGAAATCCAATTCGCCTATCGTAATTTATTCTTTTCAATTTGAAAAATGCTTACCAATAATTTGTTGTCAACAGTCTTGACGACGATTTCCTCGGGAGTGTACTGGCTGACGTCAAAGCGGAGTTTCAGGCTCTTGCCATCTCCTTCGTCTTGGATGAGGGGAGAGTTCAGACTGTCCCAATGGCTGGGCTCGGCCAACTGTCTGCTGTCACTGTGCTGTGTTGATGTGGTAGAGCTACAGATAAAAAAGACAGATTAATAATACGATAACAGCTAAAACGCAGACTTATTAAAATTATGTATAATAAGCTTAATAAGGGGGTAATCGAAGTCAATATTATCTAATGAATAGCAGCAGGCTTACTCTGTAATTTTCTAAAAAATCTTTTATATAATATTTAAGCGTTGTAGTATCAAGTTTGGGACATCAGCGCGACAGATAATTTAAATTTGTAATAAACATATTTACGGAATAACCCTGCTGGTGTTTAAAAGGGTTCTACGATGTTTCTAAACAACATGATAAAGTGGGTTTAATAGATTCCAGACACACATTGTATGTACTATGGGTCTGGAACTGATATGATGATGATAATGTATGATGACGTAAAAATCTAGTTAGAAAGCTGTAAACCAGTCATACAACATAATTTATCGCAGCGTAAACAGAATTTGACAAAACATTTACTAATAAAGTGCCTCTGTTACCATGGCAACGATGTGAAAGAATAGTAACACACGGGTTCTTTGGCAGACGCTTTTAGGTAGATACGTACGCTTTTAGGTAAATAAAACGCTTTTAGATAATTCCGTACGCTTTTAGGTTAGCTACGAACGATTTTAGATAGTTCCGTACGCTTTTAGATACTTTCGTACGCTTTTAGCTAACTATGAACGCATTTATGTAAATACGAACGCTTTTAAGTAAATACCTACATATGGTATCAGCGTCATATTCCAAATTTGGTCAATACAGCTTATTCAAACGGTTGGCAGATGTTCTTCATAATTGACGATAAAACGAGTGTTAGTGTAGCGAAATTTTAACTTCCCTTTTATTACTATATTTATTTATTTATAACCCAAAAACAGTTATAAAATCGTCGTATATGTTTTCATTTCTTGGTGGCATTTAATATATTAAAGAGAAAGTTGAAGCTGATAACGATAACCTCGCTTCCAAACCCAATATCGAAGCAAGACCTTCAACATTGTAATTATTCATTTGTCGATGACGTTATCGCATAACTATTGATGTTTCCTTCAAATTTGAACAGTTTTAAGTAATGGGTATTTTATTTACAAGATTTTATTACCTTGCAGTAAATATGTTGAAGCATTCGAAACGGCAAATATTTTCGTTTTATACCAACTACCGCCATTTATTATAGTTGTATACAAAAGTTACCGATCACAAGCTTTGAAACTAAAATGGCAATGGGCTGGTTCTGTAACACGATGCCTGCACGAACAGATGGACAGAGAACACAAAGAAAGGAAAAGGAGAGTGGGCAGGACAAAAAGAAGGACTTGATAGAAATAGTAGAACAATACTGGCAAAGATCAGAGACATCTCAAAGGGTTGGAGGAGGCTTTTAGCCAATAATGGGAAGTGGAAAAGGGTCCATATCCAATGGAACTTAAGGAATAAGTGGTTTAATATTATTATTATTAATTACAGTCATGTCTATCTGTCTGCGGTTTTTACCAAAAGACAGGTGACAGGTCACGGGTTATACAGTAAAACCGTGCGGAGATGATTTATTCTTTTAAAGAAAAACACTTTTTTACGGATTATAGTTATGTATTATTGTATTTAAACTTATAATTATTTAGACATAATTTTAAATTTAACCGACATTTCGCGTGCTTTACAGCGTGCGGACAATCCGCGAAAATGGAGGACACCGTGAGCAATATCTGCAGAAACCCTACATCTTTTAGTCGATACCAACTCCGGGGAAATAAATACAGATAATACAACATTTTCTACAGCTGTGATACTTTTTGACATTTAACACCTTTGTCTTCAGTCACCGTGACCACGCACGCTGTACAGCACGCGAAACGTCGGTTAAAATTAAAATTATGTCTAAATAATTATAAGTTTAAATACAATAATACATAACAATAATCCGTATATATATTTTCTTTAAATGTGTAAAAGTTATGTTAATACAAGACAATACTATGTTTTATTCTAGCAATTTATTTCGTTGTTTGTTAACGGCCGTACCCAATAATCAATGCGCAATCTCAGATTGTTTTCAATCTAAGATTGTGAGATTGACCTTGACCTTTTTGGCGACGGATAGAATGCAATCTCTAATAGCTCTTTACACTCATATTTGATAATCAATATACCAAATAAAGTAAATTTAAAACATATCAAATAGCTTTTAATTATTTTAAAAACTTTAGAGTGGATATTGGCACAGTTGAACTGTCATTTTCATACAAAGGTCTTTCCACATACACCGATCCGACCTACCATGGATAGCTTGTATCGTCGATTTATAGAAGACATTATAGTCGATTGGTTTTTGGCACACTTTAATCAATATTTGGATTAATATGTCTATCTTAGATGGTAAAAAATGGATTGACATAGGTTATTTCGTTTGGGCGTAAAACGTATAAAGAATGTAATTATTAATTTGATTTGCGTGTTATACGACGTTGCACCGTCCAGTTAAATTCCTAAAAGGTTTTATAAGGCTTTTTAAATTACATCGTTTGCATTAATCTGATAAATATACCCCTTTTGCATTGCCACATGCTATTTTAAAATATTCTGGGAACATTTCGAAATTGAAACTGTATAGAGTCTAGACGTTTCATATACATTTTTATTTATTATTTTATCGTGTAATTGACGTGGACCAAGCACGCAATTTAGTTTTTGTCTTTATTACACTGATTAAATAGCTTATAGATGTCGTACTTTAAACACACCACGTTTGAATCTACAGTGAATTTATCTGGTATCGTTTTATAGACTTTTAAGGTGGCAATGCATTTAAGAATTATTTACGGGCGATTCAGAACAGGCAAAGGTCAGTGAACTGCGTTGATATATTATGTGTCTATGTATAGACATTTAGTTAAATTAGCAATGAGGCCTAATGGTTGTTTAGTCATGAATTCGTTTATGTCTTAGACCGCTACCTCACCGCAATGCGGTGGCGACATCGCTGGCTACGTATCCAAGCAATTTCTATTGAAATGTAAGGTTAACTCACTTGGCGACAGCTTGTCAACGTCGCAAATTTATAAGCATAGTCTGGAACAAAGCCTCAAAACCTTTCTGAAATCTTTTATTTCTTTCTAGAACCTTCGACAAGTTGATTGCTATAAATTTCAACACAATTACAATTGTTAGGATTCGTAGCCATGGCATCCCGGTAAATAAGCGGCCACTAAGGTCACTATATACACTATATATAACAAATACATCACAACTTCGCTGTGAATTTGGTGTATTTGAGTAAAATTTCTTAAACACAATAAGTATATTTTTGTGACAGTTACATATATATAACAGTAATTAATCATATATACAATTATGCATTTATTTATCTAAGTAATACAAAATTAAATAAAAGCCGAATTTATTTAGCTTCCTTTTAAACTTATATACTTACTTGAAAATAAGAACGTAGTTGATCATTTTTTATCGAGTTTATAATCGTGACCGGTGCTGATGTCACTACAAGTGCACACAAGGTTATTGTCAACGAAGTGATCTCATCAAACTTATCCCAACAATACTTAATATGGTCAATATCAAAAAACAATATTGACCCTAATGTTGGCAACAAAATATTATTAAAATATCAATGTTGCCACTAATTTTTTTTTAAATAAAATACAGATCAATGTCTAAAAACAAGTGTCGCAATTTGCGATTGGAAAAGAGTGGCGAAAGGAGAAGAACTGGCAATACACTGCCAGTTCTCGTACACTCTTGTTTTGATAACTGACAGAAAATGTAATATTAGAGGCATTTAATATGTATTGCTGGTGTTACCTAAATAAAAGAATTATTGGACTTTTTGGCTTCAGATTTTCGACATCATTTGTTTTTTCTAATAGACAATTCAGGTTAAATGAATTAATAATATTGAGTCTTAAACGTGTCATTTATATATAAATATTAATATATTATATTTAAATGTAATAGGAGGCAAACGGGCAGTAGGCTCATCTGATGTTAAGTGATACCGTCGCCAATGGACACATTGCCAGAAAGCTCGCAGTTGCGTTGCCGGCCTTAAGTTTTTTTTTTAAAGAATTATATAACTACGCTATAGATCAGCTGGCATCTTCGTTATCATGGCACAATAATGCATGCTCATAAAGTTGTTTAGTTTAATATTTTATATGTAAAATGACCTGTTGACTAAGTATTTAAACGCAAACGCCGATTAAATATTTATAGAAAACGAGGTCGCGTGTCCATTTCACATTTTGACAGTCAACACATATCGTATAATAACGCGTTGTATGCAGTGTTATATAGAATATATTTATTTATTTATATTTATTTTCTTTTATTACCTTATACAAAAACATACACATAACAACAATAAAAAACAGTTTACCAAAGATAAAAGGCAACGGGCGGCCTTATCGCTTACAAGCGATTTCTTCCAGGCAACCCTAACATAATTTTCATATCGTCAAAAGCTTCGATCGCTTTCGATATTAAGTCTGATCGTGGTACAAAAGAATACAGTTCAGTGTGAACCGAGAACTAAGAGAAAAGAAGAGATGCTAACAGAACCGCCGCAGGGTTTGAAGTCGCTGACAACACTTACGTCATTAGTTCGACTTATTTTGATTCTTACAAAAAATATGTTTTTGAATAAACTTAGTTACTAATATATAGTTCGCAGACTACGGTTCTCTTTCTTCACTAATCTTCTTTTTATGTGACAGGAGTCAACCGGGCAGGAGGTTCATCTAATGTTACGTGATACCGCCGCCCATGGAGGCTTGCAAGTGCGTTCTCAGCTTTTTAAGAAGTGGTGCGGTCATTACTTGAAGGACCCTAAGTCGAATTGGTTCGGAAATACTTCAGTGACGTACTCAGACGGACGTCGAGGTGATTCTGATGTTATTTTGTATTCACCTTGACGTCCGATGATGAAACTCAAATGCAGCTATTAGTCCGAACAACTCCTAAGAACACTCTCCATGGTAAATGCGGCCGAAAATGCAGATGTATCGTTCTTAAGATATACCATATATAGCATAATGATAAATAGGTACGCATAATATACATTTATTCGTGCGTGTAGTACAAAATAAATCGAATATAATATAAATATACATTTAGCACTGAACACATTACCATAAGCTATTGTTAATTGAATTATGTCAGAACGTAAAACAAAAGACGAAAGATAGCGCATTTCGCTTGGTGTTGAATTTAAATGCTGTTGACAAGAGCGAATGTCACTGAAGAGAAATCAAAGTTAAATCAATATTTTTCGCAACCTACACAGGTTATAATATATCAATTGTAGACGAAACGCATTTGTCTTCCGTTTTACGTACGCATTAATAAATAAGTGCAATGTAATATATAAGCAGTTACCTCTCAGACGACTTCGTTACTCCACCGGAGGAAACAGATTCGAAATTGTAAGACATGCAAAAAGCAATATTAACTGTTAGTTTTATATTGGAATTAGGGGGGTTATAGTCGCATTAGTTCGCCATCAAAAACGCGGGTTTTTAATGGTTATTTGACAATTAACTTAGGGGTACCACAGACTAATACACTGACAGCCGTGACTCGCGATAATTTTACGGAAATTTCATTAAGTATAATCACATCCATTTACATACGACAGGTAACGTGAATATCTGTATATTTATCTGGATTTGGATATGGGGTTAGGGTATCGATTTCCAAAGACTGTGTACGAGCCAATGCAGTTGACATCATGTGACGAATATTAAAGAATACTCTCTGATAGTTCATACGTATATGTAAGGGATGAATTCTTAAATTCTTACGATTATTCTCTATTAACACCTTTGAGATATTATTATTATTACCCAGGAATTACAACCGCCTAAAAGGTAAGTTATGTATGTAGGCCTAAGAATATCCAATGGGAGACGGGGCAGACACATTTCTGCGTCTGTGTTGTTATGCAGGGCCCATAGTATGTGTCATTCTGTACGAAAGCAATTCTCCAGTGGTTACTTTAAATATGCGAAAACTTAAACTTTACGTAACTGTATTATAATTTAGGTAATTTTAAATGAACTACACTATTAGCGACCATCAATCATCTGAGATAAGCTTTTCCCCTGAAATCGGAAATTTCAGATAATAAGCTAATTATAAGTTATTACATACATACGAATAAATATTGTAAAGTATAAGCTCAAGCAATATAAGCATACATTAGTAATAAATGAATATTATCAATATTGGCAGTATAAAATTAATCTTGCATTATTGAATTTTCTCACGGAATAATAATCCAGTTAATAATGAAATATTGTAATTTATTTCGTACTGAAAATAAAAAATTAAATAAATTTTGAACAGTTAAAAAATTTTTGGTATTAAGAAAAATTCTTGCTAATATCTAATTGGAAATTTGCAAAATTTCAAAAATGTTCATAGTAAAACCGTAATTCAATAAAATAATCACTACATTTTAATATTAGTTAATAATGCATAAGAAATATTTTACGTATAAAATTAAACTTTGTAACTAAGCGACAAGAACTACGTTAGACTGACGCAGTGTTTACATAATGACATGTTTTAGTTCATCCAAATCAATTGCGGTAATTTTATGCAAGGCTCACAATTATTGCCAAGACTACTGGGATATCTTAAACATATGTTCCAAGTAGGTCGACGCTATAACCATTATTTCATTTTACGACAATGCAATGTTGATAGCAAAAATAACTTGTTTTTGATGAATATTACTTTCAATAAAATGTCGCTTTATATGTTGCAATTTCTTTGTGTTATATCGGTTGTTAGCAGGACAAAACTTTTTCTATACACATTTTAATAGCGATTACTTATTAAATAAGATGTAAAAATTACAAATTATACGCTCGAGTATCTACAGGCTAATGCCTAAATAACTTTTAAGGTTATTTCGAAGTAAGAAGTGCTAACAAACTAAATTAGACGAATCGTATTGTCGTGAGAATGGCGCATACAATTTACATTCTTTACATTATGTTCGAAACCGCCGGCTATTTCTATTTATGACATCATCCCGGCTTGCGTATCGTTGCACGCTTTAAATGGGCCGAGATGTCTGCATTTGCCGTTCCACGGAATGCTCCCGAATAATACTTTTTATAACTTTCATGGTTTTCGAGGTCGTATCAAGTGGGCGAAACTTACGAAAGCCTATCTCATTAATTCCACTCCCGTTTTGGTAACTTGGAGCGGCGATGCAATAATATAACTGGAAGTTGATAACTAATTCGTATTGCATAATCGCTCCAAGATAATCGAATTAACTATTACGACATTCAAAATACCTTGTGGTGCTCTTGAAGAAATTGTTGCTCTCCCTGTTCATGAGTTCCGATCGGAATTTGCTCATCTCTTCCTCCATTTTATGCATTTCAGCGTCGAATCTCTCCCTAATGCTGGAGAACTCTGTGTCTATGACGGAAAAATCTCCGAGCTTGATTGGGATATTCCTCTTAAGTCCACCGTCAGACATTTTCACGAAACTGTCGTAACTAAACAAACACTAGTAACGTGTAAACACAGATCACGCTCGCGTCGCGTTGGAAGACAAGGCAACACTGATCATTAATTGTCGACTCGGCGCCGGGGGGCTTGCGCACAGTTTTAAATAGGTACGTGGCTGAGTCGTTCGGCGTCATCCGTCCCACACTGTTTCTCGCTCATTCCACTACTCACAAGTCACTCTCATGGTATGAAACAAAGCTAGTGATGAATCATTTGCTGTTTATGGCATTCATCCACGTTATTTGTTATTGAGATAATTGAAGGTTATGTGACGAATTTTGATGTAGGTCAATTCTAGGAATATCCATATTAGTACATTTTCAAAATGGGTGAAGGATTTGTATTGATACCTTGGATACTTTTGAAGTTATACTAATTTTTAGGCGCGTTAGGGAAAAATGATGAGTAAATTTTTGCGATGCGCGCGCACACCTCAAAAAACTCATAGCCTGAAGTTAGCTATAGCCAATATTTTAGTTTTATAATGTAGATTTTTGTACAAACGTAGAATAAGGCTTAGTACACACACGTTTTTTCAGTTACTTTTCAAATATTCGACAGAGAAGTCTTAATTCAATTTTAATAGATTAATACAATTTGTTTATAATATTAGCTTAATGACCTTTCATGAAAACCCACACTACGCGTAGGCTTTGCAGATCATATCCGGACTTTTGTGATGTGGTGCTTGAAGAACCCATATTTGAACTTAACTATAAACATGTCAGATGTATTAAAGTCGACCAAAAATCTATATTTCTGTAAAACAAAATAACCATAGCCTCTTATTTCAGATACGTTTACTTTAAACACAATATTTCTATCATCTCATGTTTAGATATGTGTGGCGTTGTTTAGCAAAGGCCTCCTTCCAATACCACCATTGCTGTCTACACTGTGCCAGTTTCTGACATGCACCACCAGTCGTTTCCTTAATATGGTCAAAAGACTTTCATCTTCTTATGTATTTATTGTACCTAGCTCTTATATATGAAACATAAAACGTACTTTATCAGTTAAATTGCAATCTTTGACCTAAAGTTAAGTTTTTTTCTGCAACTCCCTTGGTAATTTTTTATATCCTAAGTGAACCGCTGCCGTCGATGTTGGGTTTCAGATGTGGGACCTCACCATGTCCTTATCGTATAAGATGCATATTGATAAAAAACGCATTGGTGCTTTGAAACCCACAACCCTTCTTGGGTTTGGTTAAAACTTTTTAATACTTTAGACCGATCCGATCTCAGTAATTGATTGAAGTTACTCTGTATACTCTGATATATTTAGTTGTTTCTACGACCGCTATAAACATTTCCATCTATTTTATTGCTATGACGTTTGTGATTACGTAATGTAGTACAAATATAGTGGTCCTTGAATAGGTGACATAAATCTACCTCCAAGTAAACAATTTATGTAAGTATTGTAAATTATTGTTGGATATTTTATCGCCGATTCCCCTTCACTCGGGACAGCTTGGTTGACATTAAATTAACATTATATTTTTAAAACATGAGCTTATTGTATTATTGTATTTGGAACTTGATGACAACAACTCTGTATCGCTTGAAGACATCTTCTCACAACACAAGTTAAAAGCTTTCTACAACGGCTTTCACCCAGGAATTATTTCGCGGGAAATCGGATCCAAGTTTCACGGACTACATGCTAGATTTTTGTGTGGAATGGGCCTAACGGGCTGGAGACTCATCTGATATTAAGTGCCCATGGTGAGACTCTCAATTTCAAACTCAAACTCAAAATATCTTTATTCTTATAGGTAGACAAGTACACTTATGAACGTCAAAGAAATTAAATTACGATGGAGATAGAGGTGATTCGGGTGGATTCGAAACTCAGCATCAGGTGAACTCCGAACAACTACATATACATCAACCCCTAAGTTACTAACCACTGTCATGTAATAGCAAGCTCTTTGAAGGTATACTTTTTTTGGCGCGTTAGGGAAAAATGATGAGAGTAAATTTTTGACGATGTGCTCGCACACCGTCACAAAAAACCGGCCGCAAGTCACATTTTAGTTTTTTCCATTGTAGGTGTCGTTTTTTTTTCAAACGTAGAATAAGGCAAATGATGAAATTTTTGAAATGATTTTTATCTTGTTACTCAGAAGAAGCATAACTTTGCCTTATATCTTTTGTAACTGTTTTTTTTTTATTTTTTTTTTTGTTATGTGTGTTTTTGTATAAGGCAATAAAGGATAAATAAATAAATAACTTCTAAAGAGTGTTAAGTACGTACCATGTCACTAACATCAGTGACATTGGCGGATACTGAGGGAACTATCAAATATCATTCTTTAGTGCCAATTCCATTTGACTAACAAAAATGAAATCTTTAATGCATCCATTTTCATCAAAGGCAAATGAGCCATTATGGAACGCCCAAAAAGGGCAGTCATCGCAGCCTATAGATACCGATTATAGTGGGTGCGTTTCCGCCCTTTATACCAATATTTTAAACTATTATAGGTCATGTCCCCCAGAAAAGACCCCAACCGGGAGTCGATTCAACAGTTTGCAAGTTTGGAAAAGGAAAGATGTTGGAAAGCGGACTTCCAGCCATCAAGCTGTATGAAATTTGGAGTTCATACGATGTTGAAACTGGATTTCAACCCAAACAACTCTTCAGTACACTTTCCATAGTACACTTTGTAGAATGCAGATACGAAATGTGGGATTGACAATTCGACAAGCTCTTCGCTGAATTTGGTCAAAAGGAAGAAGCTGGTGTTTGGGAGCACCGGCATAAATGTAAACTGTGGGTATTGAGCTTAGTAGAGCTGCTTCATATTTCAAAAGCCCATATATTCCCATCGTTTCCCTTGCCTTCCTTCAATGTACAAATCTGTTGAATCTTATTTCCGTAATTATTATTGTTTATATCAGGGAAGTTGGCTTCAATGACAAATTCGCACCCACTCCAAGAACCGCCAAGGAAAGCATGAATCGCACATGAATTTTGTTGATTGCGTCACGATTATTATCGTAGGTGGTATTTACATTAATATTTCCTTGAAATTATACGTTAAATAGAACGGCATTTTTCTCAATGAACCGCCCACAAAACATTCTTAGGCAGTTACAACTCGCCGAATAGTTTTGGGCAGTTATAATGTACTTGGACGAATTGTCACTGTTTTCGTTTCGCGAGATTCTGAGATACAAACAAACAAAAAACTGATTTTGATTCTGGCTAAGTAAGTTCCATTTCCAATACATCAATAGAAGGACTTAAATATTTAGATATTTTACTACAAATAAAGAAAAACAGTCGCGCTAAAACCTTTTAGTTCTGGACTTAAGATTTCTACAACTGTTTTTATGATCATTTGTTTTTAATAGGCAAGTAGGTGATCAGCCACGCGCCGTCGACTTTTTGGGTCAAAGCTTGTTGGATTCCTCACGATGTTTTCCTTCTCCATACAAGAGAGTTTAAATGCGCACAAATACAAATGGTCCATTGTTCTAAAGGTTTATCGCAGCCGGGAATCAATCCTACAACCTCAGGAATGATAGTTACATGTTACAGACATTGGGCTGTAAATAGACTGACGATACACATCTTGAAGATGATTTGACTTTGGCAAAAAAAAAACTGTCTAGGGTTACAACTTGCAACAGAAGGTAAGTTACCTCTCGCATATGTGGGTTTTTACAGGAGGCAGACGCCGCTCATGGACACTCGCACTGCCAGAAGGCTCGCGAGCAATGTAATACTTCAGTGGGCAGCTGGTTCCAAATAATTGTCGAGTCTATTTGTTTCTTTGTCCTAATCTTTAATATAAAAATGGATCTCAAAATGTGTTGGTAAGCCCAAAACTCAACACCGCCCTTTCATCAGGGTGACGGTTCTGTACAGGAGATTTTTTTGCGCCGACTATAAATAGGTGGGAACAAAAAACTGTCACATTCCAACTGTCACTGTCCGATTCCTGTCTTTTTGACAGAACGAAGTCAGTCGGGTACACTAGGGGAGTGTAATGATAATTTTGAGTAAGCTATCTGTTTTATCTGATAATATATCATAATGTGTACCCAATTTTAGTTCCATCACCAACATTAATTTCAAATAGTTAAACGCTTGAATTCATATTAATAAAAAACATTGATAAACTGAATAATAGTGTTACGATATTTCATTATGAATGTATAATAAAAAAAACAGTTCTACAACTCTTTGGTCTTAGCTTTATATCTCTGTAATTGTTTTGTGATCTAAATTAACATGATTTTTTATGATGCTAAAGGATAACGGATTATATCATCAGGACGTTGCGCTTACTAAATGTTTATAGATTTGTTTAAATAATTTAATTACTAATAGGCTGTAAAGATAATGTTTGTATGTTTGAAATAAATAAATAAATAATAAAATCATATTTCGGCCATACGCAGGCGATGAGATCTTGAAGAAACCGATCATGGTTGGTAACACAGAAAGAGATGGCCGTTCACCAACCAGATGGATCGATCAAATGAAGATAGATAAAGAAGAAAGATCATCGTCCTCAAAAGGGGACTGTAAGACAGGCGCTGGACAGAAACCGGTTGAAACAGATCTGCTCTAGATGTTTCCGAGCTGACCACGACTGATATAAACTCCTAACTGAAGATGGAATATATGGATAAGGAACCCTTGGTGGACAGCCAGTTGTGAAACCTTTATCTAACCAATACGCGTTAGCTTATTGAAGAATATATGGAACTTATGAACGACAAAAAAAAAGAAATATACATTAATTGCTTCTAATTTTACATTTACTGCCAGTTCTCAAATCAAAGGCGTAGAACGGAAGAGAGAAACTGTGCAATAAACTCTCCGCCACTCTTTTTAATCGCCAAGTTTTTTTCTTGAAAAAAAAAAATGAAACTTAAATGAAAACAGATCTAAAATTATCGCCATTCTTGTGCAGTTTTTCTTTTTCATGTATTCATTTTTTTTATATTGTCTCAATCACTGTTTACATAATATGTTTTATTTGCTTTGTTTCGTTCCATTACTTGTGTCTATAACTATCTTATGTATTAAGTATTTTTGCACTGCTTGCTTACCATATTAATTGAATTATTTTTTCTCACAGTTGCTGCCTGCGGTCGGCAGTTGCCCTTCTTTTTATATAATTATGTCAATAGTATTATATTTTTGTCAACGAAGTGTGAATCAAAAAATAAATAAAAATATACTTACAGTACATCGAATAGTGCATTAGCATGGTTTCATTACCGTTGCATCTAGAACACTAACATTTTACAGTTATCTATAAATGCACGTTCATATAAGGTTTCATTGGATGCTATAGTCATTTGTTTTTCAAAGTGCATAATTAAATTGTATACGTTTACTTTCTTTAAGTCGTGTTAATTTTTTTTCACCTTACACAGTTTTCTTTCATGAGTAGATTGCTTTATTTTTAAGCAATTATTTTGTTTACTGCAGTGTTTCAATGATTTGTCCTTCTTCTTTGCCTTTCTAGAATCTTGTGACCCATATGTAAGAAACATAACTGTTAATATTAAAAAATGAATTGATCACTTCAGAGACAAACGAAACACAGTAGGTAAGAAAATACCTTTTCAAAACATAATGAAAAACTAAAATTCCAAATACATAATTAGAAGAATCTAAAAGTCTCCTTAACAACCAAATTACACACCTTTGGGGCATGGGCCCAACTTGTAATGTCCTTGTGTGAATAAGTGAAGACCCATTTCAAATGGTATATTGGACAGACACATGGAGTCGATTTTATACACTTCTTCAGAACTTCAATACTATTAATTTAAAAGCCCTACTTACACTAAAAGCCCGGCGAAGCACCCGCGAGACGACTGGTATTGTGATTGGACATGGGCAGTGTTTTAAAAGTGTTTGCCGACTGTTCTATTCAAAAATAGTCTGTATTGAATAATGAAAGAAGGTTTTATATTTCATATAAATATAATTTATTAACTAAGTCCGTATTGACATCTCAGTTAAATAAAAAAATCAAGTCCGCATAGTTACGAGAACGTTCAAATGACCTTGTATTTACAATGCACCGCTTATGTATTGTAAATAGCGAACCGTATCACAGACTGGTCTAGATAGCCTACATAGTATATCATCAAGACATTAAGCATTATTTAAGATTTTAGATTAAGATGAAGATTTATCAATAATATCATATCATATATATCGATAGTTTTAAACGGGTAGTAAATTTGACGTATTTAATTTGTGCTCTGTGGTTCACCTAATAATATATTTCTTGTAAAATTCGGCGCAGTTGCGACAGTTTAAGGAAATTATACCTAGTTGATGTCAAATAAGTTGACAATAGCCTAATTTAGGCGCCAAAAGTTATGTCACAAATGTATTGTCACTACCTATATTTCAAAAATTAAATTTTTTACAACACGGCAAGTTACGAATTGGCTAGTGCTATCGAAAATTAGTGCTTTTCGTAATATAATTTTAATTAAAAAGCGACATTTAACATAAAAAAAAACTAAAATATTTTTATATTTCAAGTTTCAAAGATAATATTATATGTATATTAAATGTATTTAGAAACGTCTAATTTTAGCTTTAGACCTCGTTCAAGGGATTTCACAACACAGGTGTATGCCGCAACATGAGAAACAATATTATGTTAAGAATATGGAGCCCTGAGAAGCCGTTGCAGGCTTAATATAAATAGCTGCATTGATGGAACATTAATAATTTTTCAATAATAAGTAATTATTTAATCCATAATCCATAATAACAAGTAGTTTAGTAGTTCATAATTTTGTTCAAACTGTTGTTTCGTACTACGGTTTTGCAATCAGAATATAAAAGTAGTTTATGTTAGTTAAACGTCTGATCACGAGTAAAAATAGCAGCCAGCAATAATTCAAGGCACATGCGAGCCAGGAATGTGATGAAAGTGATAAACAATGAGGTCATTGACACTTTTCTCGACAGGATGTTTTATCACGAGAAATTGCTATTTAAACTTAAAGGGAATATGGAAAATTTTCACATTCTGTAAATAAAATTAAATAACGTAGCTGGCAAATAAGCTCAAAAGAAATCAGTGCCTTTTACACTTATTAACTAACAAATATATTTTCCCAAAAAATATCCCTCCAATTAGTCTGTTGCTAGGCAACCTCCTTGTTATTCGTTGCTTAGTTCGTGATCTGACAACTTTGTGGCAATCACGGCCAGAGTGACGCAGTTGCTTTTGTTTCGACTGTTTTATCATACAAAAATTGCATGGGCCACATAACTTATAGCCTACGCAATTTCTGAAAACACTGAAAACATTATGTAAATACTGTTATTGTTTATATTTTAAAAATAGATAATACGACAGAAATGGAATAGGTTAGTGCCTATATTGAATATGAATGCTTTTAAGAATAAAAATGCAAAATTTATAATTTTAATAAACGTAAAATTGTTGTCGAATAACAACAAAACATGAATTAATTAAGTCGTTTTACCAACAACAATAAAAGCACAATTTAATTACATATTAGATTAAGCAGTACGAACCGAATACATCGTGTACGAACAGGTAACGTACAGTGAGAGTCTCGTTAAGGCAATATTGAATTTTTCCGATTTATATTAACAATATAGCTACTTCAATACAATTGTGATGAGTATATAAAAAAACATCTTCTAGTCAGTAAAATGTCTACAAATACTGTCACGTTAAAGCTCAAAAAGTCCTAAACATAATGCCGGAAATTTAGCATAATGTAATGAGTCAGGAACTGGTTATAGATTAAAAATGGATTGGCCAAACGAGGTTCTAATAACAATGAGTACAGGTGAATGACACCGCCAATTATTACGAGCGGGTTTTATAGACGCAATAGTTATCGGTAACAGTCCATAAATGGTGTGCTGTCCTCACAGCGTATACTTCCTACGCTTTACTTATAAATGCGAAAATTCTTATTATTTTATAACAGTCGTCACACGACATATAATTTGGATTAGTAGCTTAACTAAGCAATAGTAAAAGTAGTGTAAGTAATTCAAGGCAATAAAATTCTCGAGAATTAAAGTTATTATTAAACATTCTTGCTAATTGAAATATTGCTCAAAAGTGAAAATAAGGTTATCTCGACTTTAAATTGCGTCAACAGTTTTGCATTTCAGAGCCAAGTATTGTCAAGTATCAATATATTTACCAGCTGTCACAAGAAACAAATCTACGTAAGTAGATACCTACTATCTACTACGCTCGCCGCGCCACACATTTTTTTATCCAGATTCCAACCACTCAATCCTCTAAAAATGAAAAATATAACGCTATAGAACATGTTTCGTGATCCCTATGTTATGTAATTATATACGACGTGCTGATTGCCTCCTGAGTATTGTAAGGACTAAAATTTTAATTTTTAGCTGATAATTGAATGCTATAAAAACACTACATTACACAGACATTCGATTGTGTATGAAATATATATATACGGATTATGCATGTTACTTCCTCGTGCTGACACGCACTGTTGTAACTAGCAATAAAAACATCAAAGTAAAATAGGTACCTACTAATCGCTTGCATAGTTGTGTATAGGTATTTATTTCTTTATTCGCATATTACCTGCACTTTACGTGCGCAATAAATACAACTATTTATTGAGCACGTTAAACGAGGAACCCCCGTAACTTCTAAATAGTGCTTGTACTCATACATTACATGTTTTGCATGTATTTTTATTCGTGTAACGATCGATAGGGTTATTCTTAGTACACTTTTTTTATATGTTTAAATGATCATTACATTGCCCGAACAATTGAACATTGTGTACTCAAAATACGAAGACGCGGACGTCGAAGAGTGGTAGGTACTCTTATCACTGAGATTGTACATTCCAATCACGGCCGTTCCTTAGTGGACTAAGGACTTATTTCAATATGTGCTTTAAGAATCGCTCTTACGGCAAAGGAAAACATAGAGAGGAAACCGGCATGCAAATAAATAGCGACGCAGTGTTGGTTGAACTCACTTTCCTATGAGGAAAATAAAACTGAATCAAACGACAAAAACTGAGGGTTTCAATGCCTCTGTAAATTGTAGCTTAAAACGTAGGTTCAGCTGAATTCCTCCATGTTCCGTTTCCGACTCATGCCTTTTACTTTATTATAATATTAAGATTTAATGTTTATGTAAATATTTTGTTTTTAACCAACTTATCCCTTTGCGCACGCGTTTCTCTATTTTACTTAAACTTAACTTTTTTTATAGAACAGGTGGCAAACGGGCTGGAGGCTCACCGGATGTTAAGTGATACCGCCGCCCATGGACACTCTCAATGCCAGAGGGCTCGCGAGTGTGTTGCCGGCCTTTTAAGAATTGGTACGCTTTTTTCTGGGAAGGACCCTAAGTCGAGGCATAAAGTTAGTCATAAAAAAGTAAGTTTAGGAATGCCAGCTTTAGTCATTGAAGGTCACCATGGCGGATGATGACCTTTCTATGAAATAGACCGAAACCTCGGATCTCTTCCGTAATCGGGCCCAATATTCTCAAGTTACAAATCTCACAGTATAATAATGAAAATATTTTGTTATTAAACTATTTATAAAATATTTTTAAATTGAAATAAATACGTATTACGAAGGTAAAGGCAACTGGTAATTTGAGGGAGTACCTACTTATTAAAAAAAACAAAAAAAAATTAGGTGTAGGTTACTCCTAAATTATTACCAAATAAGATGAGAACCTTATTGAGACAAACTGCTAAGTGTCCTTTCAATAATCTGTAAAAGATTTGACAGCCCTTTTCCATCTATACTAAATTAGAGGTTAGATTATGTGAAAAACTAAAACAAACTGAAAAAAAAGAAACACAAACCAAGTTAAATTAATAAATATCAAAGCCACAAAGAATGGTTGAGTAATATACATTTTCATTGTTTAAACATTCATCATCACTTATCAATTGTGAAGTGCATATCTTATCTCAAGAGTAAAATAACATACTTAGAATAATACATTTATTTTGCCTTTTACAGAATAAGTTTACAAATATTTAATTAGAATAACAATATTTAGGCAGAAGATTACACTGTGGTCTAATTTTCTATTGTAATCTATTGGTCCCCTTATGTTTTTCATTAAAATGCATAGAAAGCTTTAGAAAATGTTATTTTTATATAATTAACATTACTTGGTACAATTTATAATTAATTGACTCAGTCAGTTTGTTTCAGTGTAAATATTTCTCTTAATTTTTTACAAACTAGAAAATACAATAGGAGTTTTTTAATAAAATATATAAAACCTGTTTGCACCAAAGAGTATATGTATATCTATGCATCTCATATTTACTTAAAACATTCTTACAAATAAATGGACTGTTTGTGCTATGATATAATATTTTTGTGCATAAAATTGTGTCATCAAAGATAAATAACATCAAAACATCTGTGATCTCCTGAAAGGTTATAATGTACACTTGAAACAATAAAAACAAGTTGCTTGAATGTGTTTGGCCAAAATACAAGATTCTCAAAAGAACATTATAACCCTTCAGTGTAAATACTATTATTTATTTTAGTTCTATAATACCACTTAATATACATTCTTATAAATACTTTATCAATTTAAAGCAACAACAACAATTTCAACACTGGCTGTCTATAGACATATAATTTAAACTACATATCAAAACATTTTAAAATTTATAGTAAATGTGCAACAGTTATTTTTATGAAGGGTAAATTGTTTACAAAATAGTTTCATTTCAATCAGTCAATGACATGTATAAAGTGGTTTTAATCAACTAAAGTGGCTCCTGAATTACCATAATAATAGATCCACAATTTTATTATTTGCTGAATATTGATAGCAATCTAAAGATACACAACTCTTTTTAATCTTTTATCTGTGACAATAACACTGTCTCATAATTGGATAATTCATAGTAACTAGAATAGTGAGTAGACGACTCTCAAGTAGTAAGAAGTTGATAACAGTCTTACATTAGCTGAAGGTGGCAAACATACTAGAAAAGGTGTAATAAATTGAGTATGGACTGGCTCTTTGTGAATGCCACTATTTACATCAACCTATTGAAGAGCCCCTTTAGTAGAATGTTTCAATCCTCGAAACTTATCGTCCTGATGGTGCCTCTGGAGCTGGTGTGGCTGGCGGAGGAGCAGAAGTTGAGCTAGAGCCAGATGTGGCCCACACAATAATAATAATGAGGAGGACAGCGCCTACCGCACCAATTATCAACATCATTTTAAGATTTTGCCACCAGTACTTCCTCTTAAGCTTACCAGCCTGTTGTTCGAATTGCGCAGCTCCATGTTGTAGAGCATCGGCACGATTGTCCAGTTCCGACAACTTTTGGTCGCGTTCCAACACTTTCTCGACATTTACACGCATAATACCAACGACCTCATCTACTTGAGCTTGTGTCTGAGCTAATCGTTTATCGCTTACTCTTGGTCCGGAGGTGCCTTGGTTTTCCATGATGAATAAACTAAGTATGGATGTATTGAAATAATGTAATATTTCAGATTTAGCTGTCGTCGCTTTTTAATCACGGATAGCTCGTTGGAAATTGTATTAAAGCACCGACAACAACAATTATTTAGCTCAATGTTCAAGAAAATTAGGATGACGTAAAAATTACTCAGACTACGAGCACAGACTATTTAGAATATAGATTATTTAGTCACAACTCACAACTCACAATGCCAATACAAACCATAGACTTTATTTTACAGATAATACCGTTGAATAAAAATAGGTACGGTATTCTGTTAAGTATATCTGTGCCACACTTGTGATATAGAGTCTGTGGTTCAGATTTGCGGTGTTTCTCTCGTGACAATTTTTGGTTACTTTTCAGTTTTAATTCAAAGGATATTTAACAAATAAATTGAAAAAGAAATACTTCAATATGGTTTGTAACAAGAATATTCTATGATTTAATACAGAAATTCTATAGATTTTGTACTTTTTTCCGCAATTAATTGTGAAATGTTGTTTCTGTAGGCCATTGTATTCGCTTGCACATGTTCACAAATTATTAAATTTTTCAATGAATACTTCCAGGTTTCACTTAATCCCATCAGAATATTGAAGAATGAAGCAGAAGAAGAAAAGGGTGAGGTAGCTCGGATGTCCAGCTTTATTGGAGCCATTGCTATTGGTGATTTAGTCAAAAGCACTCTTGGCCCCAAAGGGATGGACAAAATCTTGGTTTCTTATGGTAGAAACGCTGGTCAGGTATGAAATAAAACAAATATTTTAGTACTGTAACTTATAGTTGCTTATAAATTAAATTTTTGCAGATAGAGGTTACAAATGATGGTGCTACTATTCTTAAATCAGTGGGTGTTGACAACCCTGCAGCAAAAATTCTGGTTGATATGTCTAAAGTACAAGATGACGAAGTTGGAGATGGAACCACATCAGTTACTGTGCTTGGTACAGTCTAAAATTAATTCACTCAGGATAGTTGATTTTGAATATCATAATAATTTACTTAACTATTGCAGCTGCTGAACTACTTCGAGAAGCAGAAAAGCTAGTTGAACAGAAATTGCATCCACAAACAATAATAGCAGGTTGGCGCATAGCTGTTGAAGCTGCAAAACAAGCCCTTTCAGAAGCTAGTTTTGATCATGGGAAGAATTTAAATGATGCCGCATTACGTGCTGATTTGGAGAATATTGCCCGTACTACACTGAGTTCCAAGATCCTTTCAAATCACAAAGAGTAAGTATTCACACTTATATCTTTAATTTTTAAACCTCTGCTTAGTTCAGTAGACAAACATTAGCCATCCTAGTGAATATCATAGTAATATTAAAGTGTTTTAAAACTTGATTAAATTTGTCTGCTGCTGAATTTTATGGTATACATACTTAGTTGCAAATAAATTTCTGTGTCTTTTTTTAGTTTAATTAAAAGATGTTTTAGATGTGTTTAGAAAAAAACAGCTTTGAATCAACAATGGATTTGGGACTGTCATGCATGCATATGATATTGATTGATAGTTTTTTTTATAAGTTGATCCCACTTCTGAACCATATTGAAACATTGTGTAAAAGAAATGAATCCCTTTATCTTCAGGCTAGATTTTTGTATGTTAGTAGTAAAAACAACACATTATCATTGAGCCATGACAGGTTAATTGAAGTGAGAGCAATTACTATCCTTGTGTTTATCATTTGTATTTCAGGCATTTCACAAAGTTAGCAGTTGATGCAGTATTAAGGCTTAAAGGTTCTGGCAACCTGAAAGCAATTCAAATTATCAAGATCTCTGGGGGTGTTCTCGAAGAATCCTTCCTGGATGAGGGATTTCTATTAAATAAGAAGGTTTGTGAGATAAACTAACTTTATTCATCAATTTTGCCTGCAGCATCTGCTTGTTGGGTGTTAGAAATAATTTTGTATGTGCACACAAGTTTATAATGTCCGTTTGTATTGAATAATTCCTTATTATAATAAATAAAATATTAATAGTTAGTACTAGTAATACTAGTACTAACTATAAATTAATGTAATACATTGTTAAACATTACATACTACTGTTAAACATTAGTAAACAATTTCAATGGAGTGAAGGCATCCTTCAAATTCTTCCACAAGTCTCTCATCCTTGCCACTTGACAATTATCTATTAGCTATAAAATATTGTTTAGCAAGGTACAGAGTAATTTAACTTAAAAACTGAATAGTGTTATCAACACTGTCATCCGTCGCTGGCAATTCTATTACTGTGCATAAGGAGAGCAATTTCAAGTAGTTGACAGAAAAAATATTGTTTCATGCCACATGCCCTACATACTAATTAGCAATTATCTATTGGCGCTACAACCCTATCTAATTCTTTTCCTCCAATTGCTTCTGTATCTTTGATCAATTTTAAATACACCTGTCAGATTTCTGTGTCTGTGGAGTCTTAGGGTTAGGAAATGCAGGTTTCATCAATGTTTTTTGTGTAACAACATTACTCACACATTTTAGGTTGGAGTACATCAGCCAAAACGCATTGAGAATGCAAATATATTAATTGCAAACACACCTATGGACACAGATAAAATCAAAGTTTTCGGTTCAACAATCAAAGTGGATTCTATGGCGAAAATCGCTGAACTCGAAGTAGCTGAGAAGGAGAAAATGAAGGACAAAGTCAACAAGATTCTGGCTCACAAGTGCAATGTCTTTATTAACAGGTTTGTCATTTTTATAAAAAAAATATTTCTTCATAAATTTATTTTAAGTCTATTCTAAAACTAGCTTATTTAAAATAAATTTAGAATTCATTTAAATAGCTCTACAAAGATAATGTGTCTAGCATTGGCACTCTTATATGCTTCGCCTTTGGTACAGCTGTTTGAGAGCTGTGATCATTTTATACCCCATCTCTTTCTCAGCTATCTATCCAACCCATTATATATAAACTATTTGTGGATTTGAGGGGTCCATTGTGAAGTATCCAATCAAAGCTGTCAATGTCTGTTATCCACTTTCATTTATAATGGTGTTGCATCAGTGGGGTGCTGGTATTGCTGCGGGGAAAAGCGAGTGCAATGGCTATGTAATTAGGCTACATACAGTACAATTAATTAAAAAAATAAAATATGTTTATTATCGAATATATGATACAAGTATCACTTATTCTGGTTCCTTATTGTTCGGACATACCTAACTGGCTTATGATTTTTGGATAGTGTTGTTTGAAAATTACCGGAAAATTGTATTATTGAAATAGAGATGAAATATTTTAATATGTATAAAGAATACAGCTTTCAACGTAATGGTATCTAAGAATGATTGAATTGGAGCAAAAATGCTATTTAGTAGTAACATTATAGTTTTTTTTTATATTAAGACGCCGTTTGTTAAATGATAAATTTCAGTTTTCTTTTTAAACTTAACTTAAATTTTTCTATTTTGTGTGTTTTGTTTAACATTGTAATCTGTTTTGGCTGTGTGTTATCATTGTGTTTTTTTTTAAATGAATCTTACAGCTTTTGTAGCTGTGAGATTATTAATAATAAATAAATTAACAAATTGTTTATGTTATTTTCAGGCAGTTAATCTACAATTACCCGGAGCAGTTGTTTGCTGATGCAGGTGTCATGGCGATTGAGCATGCTGATTTCGATGGAATTGAAAGATTGGCACTTGTCACCGGTGGTGAAATTGTCTCCACCTTTGATTCACCTGAAAAAGTCAAGTTGGGACACTGCAAAGTCATTGAACAGGTATGTTATAATGTGCAGCAAAATACTTTCACATTTGCTTTTTTTAATATACTTAAATATGGACAAAATGATAAGATTTTTTATGTATCTCAAATGTTAGTGGGGTCCATTGCACCTTTAGGATAGACCCCTACACTGCCTGTAACTCTTTTAAATGTTGTCCTAGTGTCCGGAGTCTGTTGTCTGACAATTGACAACTATTATCTACTATCTACTACTATATGTTTTTGAATACTATTATCTATGCATGGCCGCGCTTAGCCCTTAGTTCGAATCTAAGCATTACTGAAATATTTCCAGGTTCTAATTGGTGATGAATGCTTGATTCGTTTCTCCGGAGTCGAACTGGGATCGGCTTGTACTATCGTCATCCGTGGAGCCACCCAACAGGTCATTGATGAAGCTGAAAGGTCCCTTCATGATGCTTTGTGTGTACTTGCAGCTACTGTTAAGGAGCCTAAAGTTATATATGGAGGAGGTATGATATATCAAGATTTATATTAAATCAAGTGTCGTTTTTCATTCTGTCCATGGTCGGCGGAATCACTTAACATCAGGCATCCTGCCCGTTTGCCGAAAACTATAAAATTATTAAAAGATACATAAAATATGAGAAAATGCAACAAAATTCTCAACGCTGTATGACATGACGCTGTCATGATGAAAAAATGATTGGAATTGCCAGACTCGTTCTATTGCAATGTTTCACGTTCCTCACTTCAAACCAACTATGCAAAAAACTCATACAACCAAAATTTGCCTAGCTCTTTCATCAACTGGCTGAACATTATTCAGGCCGCTAATTAAACTGCTAGGCAGTTGAACGCCTAATTAAGCTAGTCGGCTGCGACATATATATTATGTATGTCTGGCTATATTTTTAATATTATTAAGTTGTTAAAAAATAAATATTATTTTATTTTTCCCTCGTGTTCATACGCTTGATTTGTGTCGCCTGCCTATCTAAGCTCACCATATAGGTACGATTTTCAGGTGCAAGCGAAATGTTTATGGCCGAAGCGGTGTCCCGTGCCGCGACCCGTATCGCTGGAAAAGAGGCTTCCGCAGCTGAAGCGTTTGCGATCGCTTTGCGGCGTCTGCCGGCAGCTGTAGCTGACAATGCCGGTTATGATAGTGCTGACCTGATTGCACGGCTCAGAGCAAAACATGCACAGGGAGAGAAAACTATGGGATTAGGTATGTTGAAGAATTTGTTTGATGACATATATTTTAAATTTAGAATTGTAAATAATCTTCTGACGGTTTCAAAAATAATTTTATTCCATTAATTTTGAAATTAGAACTGTCTACACTCTTGATGTGTGTCTCACTTTTAGTTGTGAAATAAATTTTATTCATTTTGAATTTAGAATTGGATATAAGTTTCTAACATTCCGAAAATAAGTTATTTAAATTAATTTAGAAATTAGAACTGTCTACACTCTTGATGTGTGGCTCACTTCAAGTTGAGAATTTAATTTTATGTATTTTAAACTTAGAATTTTAAATAATGATCTGACGGTTTGGTTTAAGAAACAGTACAGTTTTTTTAAACTAACGGATTCATTTTAAATTAAAAACAGTTTAGACTCTTTATGTGCTCACTTGTGCTCACTTGCTCACTTGTGCACTTGTGCTCGCTTCAATAAATTTTATTTGTTTTTAATTTATAATTCATATTGCTGTTTTTAAATAGTTCTTGTTTAAAAGTTCTTTAGAACAGTTAGGAGAGAATTTACTCTATTAAGGGTCAATGATAAGTATAAATCTTGGGCTTAGCTCATTAGTATTAATGAGTAATTAAACATATATATAAGTGAACATTCCTGCTTCATACAAACATACTTTTTAAATAAACTTTCATTCTATTGCGATAGCTGTAAATTAATTTTCTTTCGCAGATATGGATAAGGGTATAATTGGTGATATGAAGCAGTTAGGTATAACAGAATCCTATGTAGTCAAACGCCAAGTGCTGCTCTCAGCCGCCGAAGCAGCTGAGATGATTCTTCGTGTTGACAACATTCTGAAGGCTGCCCCGCGCCGTCGTGGACCTGATCGTCGTCCATGCTAAATCTTATCGTTTCTAGTTCAGCTTGTCTCAGTAATTTTAGCATTTTTTACATTGAAAGGATTCTATTTTTACTACAGCTGTTGACATAACTATTTCACTATAAAATATGTCAATAAGATAAGAGCTGTGCTAATCATTTTCAATTAAAAATGTTCGTGTATTTTTACTCGTCCAAATTCAGTGTTTTAGTATTATGTACTGGGACAGCTACACTTAGTCTTAAAATGCTTGTAAAGTCATATTGACTCTAATATACAAAATATTTTTGGATTCACCTGCGCCTGAATAATTGTGTTGAAGGGAATTACTAAAATACACGAAAGTGATAAATTTACGAGGAATAGTATAAAATTCATGGTATAAGTTTTGTCACAGGTTGTCTATTGACTAGACGATTCATAAATAAAGTGCGCCATCTTTAATTTTTTACGCGGCAAATTTAGTAACATTGAATTCAGCGCCATCTCTTGAGAGTAATTGGAAACAGATAAACTAAATTTCCTACACCATTTCTGCAAAGTGAAATGTGTAACTGCAATACTTTGGTTTTTTACTATATGCATTTCTTAAGCACTGGTGTGTTCGCATTTTTCGAACGTATCCTGTAAGGTTTTTAGCTTTTTTGTATAACAGCAGAAGTGTTTTCATTGAAACATTAATATTATTAATATAAGGTTTTAAGTTTCATTTCGTGAAGCTCACAAATATAATTTTATTTCTTTAACATTATTTTTAGTTCGCCTTATGTACTAAATAAAATCTTCACAAAATACTTGTCTTTTATTTTATCTTCTTAATATATAAAACAAAGTCGGGGTTTTTACAAGTACTAGTAACTCGAAAAAACTTTAGAAAATTTGGGAAAAAAATCCAAAACGAAATGTTTCGTGACTGTCAAATATATTACGTTCATCCCGTTGACACGGTTAATCATCCCCTCAAATCAAAGATTTGGAATCGACAAGATAACCTCAGTATTCGGATAATGGCGGAATTTAGAATTTGGTTGACATATTGGTTGTCAAATATTGACGTTAATTTATTTTTGTGGTTTTTTACAAAAAAGTTAAGGTCATTTTTTAGATAATCTATAAACACGACATTGATTGTTAGGTGGTTCAATATTTTAGGTTAGCTTATTATAAATATATCACAAATTAGTAAGATTTAAACATGCCACCATTATTATGGAAGCCGTCTTAATAGGACCTTTATGTGTAGCCGAGTCTTGAGACGTCTATATCTCTGTGTGACAGATGCGATCCGCGAACGAATTTGTATGGGAATGACATTAGAGAAAATTCGTTTAACGTTACGCAAGTCATTTTGTCTCAAGTCGAGAATTTAAAACGTTCAAATTGATTGTGATTGATCAACAGTCGCATTCGCGGTGACATGATACGTTATATTGCATCAGCTTCGAAATCAATCGAATGGAATGTTATGCGTCTTTCGTTATAAATTCTCAGTCAGCGTTAAATGAAAAATATTACAAAACCTGTGTTATGAGGCAGTGACAAAACTTGTTTTAAACTAACAAAAACTTTATTTAAAATTATGCTTACAAAACTAGAGTTAGAGTGAGAATATGGAATGGAAGTGTCCTTCAAAGGATCGGGGCTTGATATTTAAAGGTTTGGGTATTGTCGTTTAAGAGTAGGGATACATTTAGTGGAACAAACTAATTAATCTTAATTTATCGTAAACAGATGGTTAAAAGAAATTGTAACTTGATACTTAAAGGTTTGGGTATTGTCGTTTTAGAATAGGGACACATTAAATGGAACAACTAATAAATCTTAACTTATCGTAAACAGATGTTTAAAAGAAATAGTAACTTGTCGTTTAAGAATAGGGATACATTAAGTCGAACAAACTAATTAATCTTAACTTATATCGTAAACATATGTTTAAAAGAAATAGTAATTAGTTAAATAGAAATATTTATAATATAGTGGGGACTACATAACACCTCCCCCCTTAAAATAAAGGTTGCGCCTGTTGGCGTGAACTTTTTGAGGAATTTTGTAGGGTGTTTTCTTCTTCGTCGTTCGAGCTGATGGAAGCCGTCGTCGTCGTCGTCGTATTGAATGCAGGCATCGGGATTTCAATTTGTTGTCGTCTTCGAGATTGGTCGAAACAATTATTAAATATTTGAATGCATCCTTGTTTGTGAGAGTTTCTTCTTGGGTAAAAGTATTTGAAGAGGTTGCAAACATTGCAAAACTTGTAAAGAGTATAAATAAGAAGGATTGAGCCAGGTGATAAACTCATTTGAGTGAAATTATATGGATGTTCTTGAATGATATTTTTTTTCTTGATTTAATATTTTAGAGTGATGTTTGATCTCGTCTTTAATAGTATTGAGAGAGTCTAAAGAAATATCGTTGATTTGAATAGGTATGAGTTCTGGATTATACCAATCTGGAGTCCCTTCGATGAGGTATATTCCACGTCGACAGTAACAATGGGATGACTTATGTTCTTCGATGTCGAGTCTTCAGCGATGAGTGTAACCATTGGTGTATAAAATTTGCATTCAGGTTGTAGCAGAATTATTCTATGTCCAAATATTTCGCCATGTGTGGTTTTTCTGTTGCATTCTATAGCATATGTAATTTTCTTCGAAAGTATGAAAATCCATTTGTTATTTTTCAATTAATGAAATGTGTTGAAGTACGCGGAGAATGTGGATACCGCGCAATTTTGAGGTATGTCTTTAGAATTCGTCAGCAAGATGGAGACTTCACAGATAGGTCGTGCGTTAGAGTTGTAGACTGTGACCTTACTGCATACATGAAGGTTTGAAGAGTGTTCTTTACACTTGTCCACGGAGTTCGTCGTCAGGTAGCGTTGACTGTTTTTGCTCATGGCAAGATACATGTGCTCAGGTAGGATTGTGGAATATAAGGAGTATGTATTGTAGGAATTGAAATTAAATGGTATAAGGTAAATATGTCATTTTTGACTTAAGGAAAATTTAATATAATATATATTTATAATTTCGTTCATGTAAATGTATGATGTAATTGTAGCAGAGTTTAGAATTTTATTGATGTTTTGAAAAATCACGGTTACTACTAGGTTACCTGATGTTCTAGCTGACTTGATGCTAATGATTCTTTGTAAAGACTTACTAAAGATAAGACCGAAGGATGAACTGTTCCCGATTTAATTAATATAATAAAATAAAATGCTTCCAACAATATCATCGATTTGTTTTTCTAAGAGAAATAAATTCATTTTAGTATTCGGCATCTTTTACGTCTGGTGACACCACCTTAAATATGGAAATAACTACTTTGCAAAATCTGATATAGAAAATATTCAATAACAGGGCTACGACTTCTTTAGAATTAAAATTAAACCTATTTGTCTTATCCCTTTATAATTATATAAATTTTGTATAATATAATGTAAAATAATTTTTTTTTATTATGGGACATATATGATAAAACTAAAATAAGGATTATTCATTAGTGTATAAAACGAATATATATAATTAGGATGAGTATTCTCCTCTGTGTCGTATATAAAAATGAGAAATGCCATAGCAATTGGTTAAAATTGGTTTGTAAAATATAATAAAAATAAATGTAATAATGGTAATTATTCTAAATAATTCATGATTCATGCAACGGTCTTAAACGATTTGCATGCACTATTTGATTCCTTCCATTCTTTCTGATAATGTAGTTTTCATTGAATCCTATTCTGACAATAAGATACGGACCTTCCCATTTCGAATCTAAGTTATTAGGGTTAGGCACTTTGAGCATTACATAATCGCCAACGTTATATTTAGCGATGTTTCTAATATTTTTATCATAACGTTCTTTAGCTTTTTCCTTCATAGCCTGTAAGTTACGTAAAGCAACGTCACGAGAAACTTTGAGTCGTTCATTAAGGTCATGTAAATAATCACAGGTTGTGTATTCGTTCAATTCTTTTAGAGAGTAAAGTGATCGAGGTTTATACCCAAAAAGTAATTCGTGAGGTGTGAAGCCTAATGATTGATTGACTGCTGTGTTATGACATATAACTGCGAAAGGAATTATTTGATCCCAATTGCAATTATTTCTCTTATGGTACAATCGTATATGATCTCTAAGAGTAGCATGGAAACGTTCTATAGAGCCATTACTTTGAGGGTGATAAGCTGTACTTAGTGTATGATTTGAACCTAACAATTTCATTAATTGTTTTATGATGCTATTAACGAATTCTGTTCCCTGATCTGAGTGGAATCGTTTGGGAACACCATAATGTTGACAGAAAATTAAAAGAGTCTTTGCTACGGTAATGGCTTGTTTATCTACAATAGGATAAGCTTGTACAAACCTTGTCAAATCGTCTTGTAAAGTTAAGATGTACTTATTATTATCACGAGTAACTTCCGAATAAGAAACTAGGTCAATAGAGACACGTTCAAAAGGTTCTGTGGACGATGAAGTTATTATCATTGGAGCTTTATAAGTTTTTCTTTGTATCTTACTCCGTTGGCAAATTTGACATTTGTCAATATAATTTTTAATAGTGTCGGTCATACCTTTCCAAAAATACTCTGATCTTATTTTTCGTGTGGTTTCGACTATACCACGGTGACCAGATAAAGGGTCATTATGAAAAGATTTTAAAATAGAAGGAATATCTTCGGGATTTGGAGTCTTCACTTTATTTTCACAGATAGTAATCTTACAATTATAAATGTCTGCTAAATAAGATGTAATATGTAGTTGTTCATTGCCTTTTAATTTACAAGTTGTGTCATCTTTTAAGTCAGGTACGTAAAGTGATTTCAAATCGTTATTCTGTAAACAGCTAAGAAGTGACTTAAAATAACTTTCAGAATCCCAAGGGTCGAAATATAAGGGTCGAGAATAGTTAAAGTAGATGTTTTGTTTTTTGTTCGAAATCAATAAGTCAGTTTCGTACAGTGATTTAGACTTTTTTAAAAGTGGTTCCACTTGAGAACACATTGAAATAGCTTCGTTGAAAAGGTTGTTTTTATCGGAAATGTCACAAGAAATAGGAATAAATATGTCTTTATGTCGTTCGTCTAACAGCTTATCTGGTGAAATATGTAGATTTTTAGTGTCGAAACTATAATCTGAAGTTTCTGTAAAGTGTTGATAGGTTAATTGTAAATAGTCGTCGTGAGAATCGATTTCGTTCTTATCAGTACTTTTGTCACAAGTTAAGTCGATAGTATTTGTGTTAAGAATTGGGGGCCTAGAGAGTGCGTCGGCATTGGTATTATTTTTACCAGCTTTGTAAATAACTTCGTATTCGTATTCTTCGAGCTTGAGACGCCAGCGAACGAGACGACTACCTGGGTCTTTTATAGAGAAAAGCCATGTTAATGGTTTATGATCGGTAACGATCTTGAATTTTCTACCAAATAAATAGGGACGAAAATGCTTAACAGCCCAAACTATGGCTAATAATTCGCGTTCAATTGTGGAATAATTTGATTCTGCTTTGTTAAGAGTACGTGATGCATACGCAATAGGTAAATCCTTACCTATTTGCCCTTGCGATAATACAGCGCCAATCGCATGAAGTGAGGCGTCTGTTGTTAAATTAAATTCTTTTGTAAAATCGGGATATTGTAATATAGGAGGATTGGTAAGGAGACGTTTGCATTCTTTAAAGGCTAATTGTTGAGTTTCACCCCAAACAAAAGGAACATCTTTCTTAAGGAGACTAGTTAAAGGTTTTGTTAAACTACTAAAATTAGAAATGAAACGGCGATAATAGCCGGTTAGGCCAAGGAAAGACTTGATGTCTTTGCATGATTTAGGAACTGGAAAATTATCGACTGCGTGAACTTTATCGGGGTTAGGTTTTACACCTTCGCTAGAAATTATATGACCTAAATAGGCTACTTCTTTCCTAAGGAATTCGCACTTATCTGGTTGAAATTTTAAACCACTTTTCCTAAGTCGATTGAAGACCTCGGATAACTTTTGTTCGTGTTCTTGCAAACTAGAAGCAAAGACTATCAAGTCATCGAGGTAGATAAAGCAACGTTCACCCTGTAGTCCATAGAGTACGCTATCCATAGCACGTTGAAAAGTGGCTGGAGCATTCTTTAATCCAAATGGCATCCTTAAAAATTCATAATGTCCATACGGCGTATTAAAGGCAGTCTTAGGAATATCGTTTGACTCGAGTTCAACTTGGTGAAATCCAGAAGCGAGGTCTAAAGTAGTGAAATAAACAGAATGTCCTAACTTGTCCAGTATATCTGTTATGTTAGGTAAAGGATAACTATCACCTATGGTTATATCATTCAGTTTACGATAGTCGATTACGACACGCCATTTTTGTTTGCCAGAGGCGTCTACCTTTTTAGGGACTACCCAAATAGGACTACTCCATGGTGAAGTACTCGGACGTATTATATTTTCGTTTAACATTTTATCGACCTGGGCCTTCACCTCTTGTTGGTGTATATGTGGAAACCTATATGTTTTTGTACTAATTGGAATATTGGATGTCGTAGGAATTGTATGCTTAGTATGGTTTGTAAATGTCAGTTTGTCACCTTCTGTATAAAATATGTCAGCATATTCAATTATGAGTTTATGTAGGGAGTTCGATTCTTCTTTGTTTAAATGGTCGCCTCTAATGAGGGACCAAACCTTGCTCTGACGATCTGTTTGGGAAATAAGATTAAAATTATTTATCTCATTTTGAGTTTGCTTATTAGAATATTTGTCCAATTCGAAAACAGCAACAGAAATGGAAGGGGTACTAATTATCTTATCTTGTTGGTCTAAATTAATGCAAGTTATAAGAAAAGAGTTGTTTGTAACGGTCACTAATGAGCGTGGAATAATAATACCATTATCTAATGATTGTTTTTCAACGATTGCTTCGCCCGATTTAATAGAATTTGTCATACACCTTATTACTGTTTCCGATCGTTTGTTAATACTTTGTTTTTCGAGAGATACAGTATTGTTCTGTGAGTTTAAATATTGAGGTTTTTCATGTAAATAAAATAAGTCATAACTTTTGACACCTATTTTTAAGATTTTCGATTGTACTTCAATTTTACAGTCATATTCAGTCATAAAGTCATTACCTAAAATACCGTCAGCTTTTATGTTAAGGTTTGCGATATGAAATTTATGTCTAGGTAAATCGTCAAGGGAAATATTTGCTGTTCCTAAGGTCAGCATCTGAGATTGAGAACTGGAAATGCCTTGAATAGAGACTATATTCAATTCGTTAACGCAAACGAAACCTATTTTATCTTTACGTATAACAGATATACCGGCACCGGTATCAATTAAAAGAGTCACAGGTTTATTATCTATGTGGAATGTAGCATGTAATAGATTTTCAGGAGGTACATCATTTAAGGCGGAAATAGAAAATGATTCAATATTCTTATTGTTCGATTTCGACTTACGTTTA
Organism: Pieris mannii; assembly: GCA_028984075.1. NCBI lineage: Eukaryota > Metazoa > Arthropoda > Insecta > Lepidoptera > Pieridae > Pieris > Pieris mannii. The sequence goes on from CM054797.1 coordinate 6,997,334, forward strand.
TTTTTCTTATAGTGGTATTTTGAATGCGATTTAGTAGTTTGAGATACAGCGGGCTTATAAGATTCAGTGATATTTTGAGATACAGTGGGGTTAGAAGATGTGATGAGATGCTTAGATTCAGAGGGTTTTGCAGATACATCGTTCTTATTAGATATAGTAGATTCAGTGGGATTCAAAGATACAGTGGGCTCATAAGAAATGGTAGAGTTTGTATTACAACCTAAGGTTTGGGACTGGCTACCCTGTTTGTAGGTCTGTATAAAGCTAGCTTCAAAGTCAGTCTGTGTGCCAGCTTCTTTGCATTGCCTCCGATAGGCTGATTTATTATGCAAGGATGTAGGCACAGTGCTTTGTAACACTCGACTTGAATTTGGAATTTGTGGCGGCATTGAATAGTCTAATAAGCTGGGTTCATTGAGTAAGAGCTGGAAGCGATTTCCAACGAGTCGCTCATTTCGTTGGTCGCTTGTAAGTTTAAATGGCTGATTGGTGCAGGGGCAGCGCGCTGGTTATTTTGTTCGTTATATGCCCGTTTACGACATTCGTTTATTAAATGCCCAATATTTTTACAGTAAGCACATGTTTTTGGAGAAAATATAGGGTTAGGAGGCTTAAATGGAATATTAGGGTTTCTTATTGCTGGCCTAGGGGTTGGAAGTGGCCTAAATAATGATTGCCTAGCTTTGTTCATAGTCCTAATTTGATCTTCCTGCATTGCGAAACGACCTGCTTCTCTCAAAGTATTGAAACTTTTTGTTCTAAGCATTATACCCATGTCTGTAGAGAGACCGTTGAGAAATATGCTTAAGGCGGTTTCCTCGGTAGTCGCAACACGTCCGTCTAATGTCGAATCACTAATTTCTGAATGTAGTATCTCTAAGATTTTGCAACGACAAAGATCTACTCTATGATAAAATTGCGTTAAAGACTCATCGGGTCTCTGAAAAATTGATTGCAATTCTAAATTTAAATGTTGAATTGTCTTAGTATTCGCGAATCTTTCAATAAGAAATCTCTTTAGTTCATCCCACGTTTCGTACGTTTTACACCGAACTTCTGAGGCCGCGATGCCTTTAATATTATTAAGAGCACAAGTTAACAAAGTCTCCCTTTCGGACGGAGATGACAATTTAAATACAGTATCACAGGACCGAATGTAGCCGTATATTTCGTCATGATTGTTTGTGTCGAATAAAGGAATTAGATTGATAAGTGTTGTTATATTTACTGGTGATGCCTTCATTATGTTTTCGGTCTTAACGAAATGATAATGATTAAAAATGTAGAATGCGTGTGTAGTTAGATATGAATAATGTAATTAAATTATATATAAAATATAGTAATATAGGATAGAATATATAAAACACAAAATATATAAAAGTAGGAAAAAGAATGAGCCACAAGTAAAATGCCACTTACCACAGTAACACGAACCACAAGAGCATAGTATCGGCGAAAACTATTAAAAGCCTAAGGCTACCGTACTAGGCGATGCTTGTCCTTTGTACGTTTTTTTTCGTCTTGCTACACAAGTAGATCCTACCGACTGCGCCAAATTTGTTATGAGGCAGTGACAAAACTTGTTTTAAACTAACAAAAACTTTATTTAAAATTATGCTTACAAAACTAGAGTTAGAGTGAGAATATGGAATGGAAGTGTCCTTCAAAGGATCGGGGCTTGATATTTAAAGGTTTGGGTATTGTCGTTTAAGAGTAGGGATACATTTAGTGGAACAAACTAATTAATCTTAATTTATCGTAAACAGATGGTTAAAAGAAATTGTAACTTGATACTTAAAGGTTTGGGTATTGTCGTTTTAGAATAGGGACACATTAAATGGAACAACTAATAAATCTTAACTTATCGTAAACAGATGTTTAAAAGAAATAGTAACTTGTCGTTTAAGAATAGGGATACATTAAGTCGAACAAACTAATTAATCTTAACTTATATCGTAAACATATGTTTAAAAGAAATAGTAATTAGTTAAATAGAAATATTTATAATATAGTGGGGACTACATAACACCTGCATTTCGACAGGGATATTGCATTGCAATGCTGTACCAGTCCTCTAACATTGTAAATTGGCTTGATATTAGAAAATCAGAAAAGAAAAGAAGTAAAATTACACATGTACTTCTTGAGAATACGTTTAATAAAATACAGATTGGAGAACTCAAAAGTATTAAATTTTTGAAATTATATTTCTCAACATCAAAAGAGATTCCTTTGAGTTCAATACACTTGATCCAGCGATGTTCCAACTTCTGTAATCTGCATGAAAAATACGCCTTCTTGAGGTCTGCAAAGTAGACCTTCGAGGCGGCGACCACCTCATTCGACTCGAATTTCTGCCCGACGAGTGACTTTTTAAAATTTGGAATTAAAAAGAAGTCGGGGCCAAATCCGGAAAATGTGGTGGAAGTAGTGGAAAGAGCACTTTTCATCGCCAAATGCTGATGTTTTTTCTTTATGGGGCTGGTTTACTGGACAATAATTTCACGTTAAAACATTGTATACTTTTATTAACTGATTTGAATTATCATTTAATTTTATATAATACAAAGGAGTTAATTGATAAAAATAATAGGTACTCAAATTTCAATTTTCCAAAATAATATTATCTAATAAATAATTCGTTGTTGTAATATACAATTGAATTCACATTCTCGGTTCAAGTGGAACGTGACAATGAGTCATGTTACGCTCGGCTCAGGAGGAACGTTTTTTCGTGGGTGCAGCCGGCGTTCATAGATTTATAAGATGTTAACACGTCAAAAAAGGGATAATAACAACAGCAATAAAAAAAGGGAATATCTTTTAAATAATTGCAAAAACACAATTTTTAAATTAATTTATGAATTGACTCTAGTTAATAGTTGGCCAGTCTATTTACGAAAGATTGAGCACTTAGAAAACACATCGTTTTTTCGAGTTTACAACATTCCACAGTTGGTATCATCTGTTGATAAGAGCACTGTTAGACGTTGCTCGTTCCGCGAAGAAATCTTAGACTAAACAACCATGTGAGACACTAGAGGGGTTGGGCTTTGAAATCAAAGACACGAATTTGATGATACTGATTATGTACATGTCTCGGGGGACCTTGATTGGAACATTCTATAAAAAGAAAAACCTCCAAGTGATATTCGCGTCTAAGTATTAAAAAAAAAATGTTGTGTAATGTATTGAAATATGTAAACAAACCGTCCATTTTCTACTTTTTTATTGGTTATTAGAGATGTGACATTCTGCATAAAAATATATTTTTAATTAATCGATTTTTAGCATGAAAAATCGATGAATAAAATATAAATATTTTTTTCATATTTTTCATGTCACATAATAATAAATATATACATAATCAGCATCATCAAATTCATGTAGGTATATGATTTTTAAGTCGTTACCCACTTGAGTGCTAATCCGTAAAGAAAAATGATCAATATATGCAATTCTCTCTTTTTTATGCGTATTTTATATCACTGTATAACTATACACCGGCATGATACATAGCATATATGTTTTTATAACTTCTATAAAATAATAAATTACTATCGTATTTTTTAGAATAATTTATTATTTTATAGAAACCAATACCCAAGACAGAATATATAGAAATACTCGAACTGAAAAGAATTCAATATTAACACATTTCAATTTCTGGTAATTCAATATACCTTTATTATTTGATTTGTCTTCGTCCGAACAATAAAAGCCTTATAGGACCTTTGGAAATCAAGTTAACGGTTATTTGTCGTATGAATTTCGTGTGCCAATACTCGAATGAGAGAATTTAAACGAAAATCACTCGTTTTACATATACATATTTTATTTATTTATTTATTAACACTTCGTTACATTACAATATAAAAATTGAACATCCTTAAATGAAAAGGAGGGCAACTGGCGGCTTTATCGCTTTCGAGCGATCTTTTCCAAGCAACCACTGTGAGTTAAGAAAAAAAATGTATTAAATTACATAAGGTAGGCAAGAAGTGCAAAAATACATATTAAGAAACTACACAGGAACAAAAAACAAACTAAACTAATACTGGATACATGGAAAACAAAATATACCTACCTATTGCAATATTTTTAATTAAGTAGGTAGGTATAAGTATTAAGATGCATGAAAGATTTTTCAATCGTGTATCTAGGGGATATTACGGAATTTATTTACTTAGAGCCCGTGCATGGCCAAACTCGGACTAAAAACACAATAAAATACAATATAAGCTATTTACAAAATTGACAGTAAATGCTATTCACTAATCCTTTCCAAAATCTTCTTAAAATGAATGTTAATAGTCATTCATTGTTCATTTTTTAAATAAATATGTTTTATTAAAAAGGTACATAATTTACTTGCACCCGTAGAACACCATTTTTTATATATTATTAATTTCATTAAAATATGTATTTTCTTCATATGCAACCACCACTATTATAATTATATCTTCTGGCACATTCAAACACAAAACGAAACTTCTCATGAAGCATTTCAATTTATCTAATTTCAATTTAATAAGAAAACCACACAGAGCACGTAACTTCACCCCATTCTTCCATGCAATGTAAATAATTTAACACGCTCGAAGGGCCCCAACGAAGATTGTATTACGTGACTCGAACCACAGGAAAAAGGCGCCAATACGCCATACGAGGTAAAAACACGACAAATGAGAAATTGTGCCGGGATTATGTCAATAATAAGGGACGCTAAGGCAAATAGCAGAGACAAGTTTAGGCGCGAAATCCAAAATCTCCTTACGTCAAAATGCATTTAACAGATATTGTCAATTACTAACTCGATAGACAATTAATAACTCCAATAGAACTTTGTATTTTTTTTTATTATAACTTAATGATCTCCATCCATCCTCCTTTTCGTTAATTACTTATTATGCGCCAAACAAAAAACTTACACCATACAGACAAAATTGTAATTAAAATATTTTACACTTTAAATTATTTTTTTAGTTGCTGCATCTGCACCTGAATGTAAAACTCATTATTTATTAATTTTTGTACGCTTTTAACCAATATAAAGTGTAATGCCTAAGGAAGATATAAAATTCATTATGTTTTTAATTTGATGGAAAACATTTATTGAGAGTTTATTGATTATTGAGAGTTTATTGATCTATGTTGTAGCTGTTGGCTGAACCGTCTTAAATATATTATATAAATACGTAAATGATAAATTACAATTATACGCACTTTTAATATCTCTTGGTTTGCAGGAAAGAATTAAATTAACTTGAATCTATAACCGTCTAAAACTTCTAAAACAAAAATACAACGACAGCCATGTATTAAACGTTTAAATTTTGTAGCTGGCTCGTTTATTTTTAAAAATATAGCCTCTAAGTTCTTAGATGTATGTATGTCTTAATTACATGCTAAATTTCGCAACATTCGTTAACAATTCACATACAAATAAACCTCTTACTTAGATTAAAAGATCTCGCTTCACACCAAACCTTTTTACATATTGTCATGTCTTCAGGCGACTGTTAGACACGAAACTGACATGTTCATTTTTAACACGCACCCTTTCTAGCAAATTTGGATAAATGGCAATCCCGGTTTTATTATTCATACGTACATTCTAACAATATTTTCTAAAGGAGCACAGAGACAATAGAGTAGAATAGACAATGCTTTTTACAAGTATTTGAATTTAGAATTTTCTATTCACGAACAATTTGTTTAGTACAGAATATGACACAACGTATGAAAATAATAAATTAACTGCATAGATTAACACTTAATTCTCCATTGAGTGAACTGAAAAAAGTTTTGCTTCGTGTCAGTTCCTTTACTGTAAGAAATAGTATTTTTGTAAATATTTTAATCTATTACTGGTTAATATAGTGCTGTCTTTTTCTATGTGTATGTATTGTTTTGTGTGTGATGTAAAAGTTAGCTGTTTGTAGTAATTTGTAATGGTAGCTTATTAAAAAAAATATCTGCATTTCGGTAATTCTCACGTTAATTTGCTATTTGAACAAAAACGCATATAACAGTATTTAATATATTATATATACACATATACATATATAACAGCGTGTTCCAAAAAATAGTGTCAAGCGGTGGTCCAGGGGTAGAGTAACCAAAGAGGAACTCAATAACCATAAACATACCCATGTTCTACGATTTTTTGTAATTTAGAATTTATAATTTTTGGTGAATAATATGATTCACTAAATCTAATTACAGGGAACATATCAATTCGAACGCTAAACGCGTTTAATAGAACAATGGCACTTAAGTAGGTGCTTTTACTTCAAAAGCATTTCATTAAAAGGCAGACGGTGAAAAACTAGGTATTCGAGTGAATAATGTTAACTAATGACGAATGTTGGCAGTTGTTGAAATGTTGAATGGCACAGGTCGTACCGCAAAAAAGTACCGGTAACGTAATTGCGAGACGGAATAAAGTTATAAGCCTCTTCGTCCATTAGGGCAGCTCTATTACCGTTACAAGTGACAGCTATCGCACGCGAATCGTACAAATTAGACAGTTGAGGATTTACACACTTTAAAGGTAGGCTGTGAAGTTATTTCCACTCTTGGATCTTCAATTTTTATGTCTATTATTTTTACAATCTAACAATTTCAACAGAAATCGCACGTAAAATATTTTTTGGGTTTGATGTTTGAGCACAAAATTATACACAAACTAACCAGTGCCTTCAATCTGTACTATAACTATCGGTTCCCAAATTTCCTGCCCAAAAAATCTCCCGGCTTGACTCCAGCCTGCCCAGCTTGCTGGTAAATCCTAACTTTCACAATTATGGTAAAGGCAATAATAAAAATCAAAATATAATAGGTATATTTTACAGGGCGCAGCAGGAAGCTGACACTTGATGTTAAGTATACCACCGGCTATGGACCACCACCACTTTGTGGAACCAGCTGCCGACTGAAGTATTTCCGAACCAATTCGACTTAGGGTCCTTCAAGAAAAGAGCGTACCAATTCTTGAAAGGCCGGCAACGCACTCGCGAGCCCTCTGGCATTGAGAGTGTCCATGGGCGGCGGTATCACTTAACATCAGGTGAGCCTCCTGCCCGTTTGCCCCCTGTTCTATAAAAAAAAAAGAATATCCACACCAGCGTCCAATATGTGTATATTTAAGGTCATCAGCGTTCCCAACCACTATAATGAATTTTCGTTCCACGGAATCCCAAAGTCGAGATATCTGTGCTATGACAGAGAAAAACGGTGTAAGTTCAAACAAGTCGAGGCTGCGATTAGGAATCGTACAATCGCTTTCGTAATAACCCTCCCCTGTAGTGTAGGTACGGTAATATTTTGTGGTCATTAAAACTTAAATAGTAATTCTAAATACTCTAAGGTTGAAAGGAATAAAAAGCTTCTAATGTTTAATTTAAGAGCAGGGTTAGTCTATTTGTTTTTTAGTGATTTTTAAATCTGCAATTTTAAAATCTTTTTAAGTAGATTAGTGTGACAATTAAAAACGCTAAGGTTGACAACGAGGTTTAGAAACGAGACTCAGCGACAACTATTACTCCATTATTTCAAAAATATATTCGATTTTGACATAATTTTTTTTAATAATATAAAATAATTATAAGTTTAAATACAATAATACCTAACTATAATCCGTAAAAAAGTGTTTTTCTTTAAGTGTGTAAAAGTTATGTTAATAAAAGACAATACTATAATTTTTTTTCATGATCTTTTTTATTTATTGTTTAGGTTTTTAAAGATGTGCTTATTTTAACCAAAAATCTTGTTTTTCGCGATTGAACTTAAAAAAAATTTTACGTAGAGTACCTACAAATGAAAAAAGTGTTATTAGTTAGCTAATATACTCATTTGCCCTACGCGCACATCTTAATGCGTTAAAGAAAATCGGCTCCTCATATTAATTGCAACCGACGATCGACAATAGCCACCTCCACCAATTCTTAGAAAATACATTTAAACGGGCCACTTGACAGTATGATATGTTTTGTTAGTCACGTGACTAACGTATAGACAAAACATTCACTGATTACTCGATTCGACAACGATGTGACACTGTAAATAATATAATGTCTAATCATAGTCTTGGAGATTAACTGGACTCTGTTTTTTATCGATTTTTTTTAAATTTGAAAATTGACGTAAAAAATATGACGTTTGCTTTTGTGTTTAGGGACAACCGTTTTGGCGGGAAATAGTTATTATGCAAGTTGATTTTTAAAAGACGTATATGTCCTATAACAATTAGTATCAGTTCTAAAATAATTTATAAATAATCTAAAATTGTCTAAAATCTTTTTGCCGATTACTGCGTTTCGTTTTCATGTTGTATCGATTACTTAGAAGCTAGTCAGGAGATTCACCAGTGGTAATTACTAAGCCATTGTAATCCAAGTAAGTTAGTAGTTCTGTGAAAATAGTTTTCTTTTCTTCTCGTTTATCTTTCTTAAACAGCGGAATTGGCTCGGGATTTAGGGAGATAATTACTTTGTTGGTTCCTGCTATTATTGCTAAATAAGCGATGTTTCTTACTTTCATATTGGGGAAAGGAATTTTATTTAGTAGCATACTTTTTTGACATTACTTTAAAACAATTAATTACATTAGGTACATGGGCATATTATTTGCTATAACCAAATAAGCCCGAATGTGCTGTTTTGAGACACTGGGTGTTCATATACATGCCCATGTACCGGGTGTCTCAAATCAACGTAGACTAATGAATTAAATATTTTAATAATTTTACTAACATAGTAATAAGTTTTACATACTAACAACATATTAATTGGTCTGAAATAAATGATTTTTTTTTGATGTGAAACATCTATAGCCGCACGTAAAACCGATTTCTGGCGTGGCGACGCATGCCGTGGCTACGCATGCCGTGGCGACGCATGCAGTGGCGACGCATCGCCACGCTATATGATGGTATATACATACAATCTATATGCAGTAGTAAATTTTTGTATTTAATGAAAATAAATGTTTATGCAATAAATAGTCATCGTAATATTTTATTTTATCATTATGACATATTTAGTTCCTATCACAATCTGTTCTTTTCTGCATATTACTTCACAAAATAATTTCGATGTTTCACATCTGCCAGGCGTCCCGTGACGGCTCACATTTTTTTTTTATTAAAACATATTTTAAATAGTAGTTGCCGCCTCAGATGAAAATGAAATTAAAACGATATAAATAATAAACTAACATATAAATAAAATATAAACGGGCTCAACCGTTATAAAATTTAAAACAAAACGCGTGTCAAATTATAAACCTCTTTTATGTGTATTGGCGTTTGATGTAATTTTTTTTTAATAATGTTATGGCCTGGTAACGAGACCTTTAAGTCTTATTTTTGGTTGATGTAAATGGTTCAACCCATAAACAGTAGAAAGGTGTATGTAAAAAAATAGTTTTAAAATACTGTTATTAACTATTCAAGTTGTAAAATGGCAATAGTTTGTCTTTGATTGGTCTTCCATTCAATTCTACCCAAGAGCAAAGCTTTAAATTGTAAAAAACAAAAACAAAATTACACTTTCGTTTAGGATTTGCAAATGTCACGGTTTTAGTCTTTGACAGCTCGACAATATCCACTTCCCAAAATTGTTTTTGGTAACACAAAAATACATATAAAAATCTATCTTTATACGTACTTTATTTTTCTTACTTTATCTGCTACGTTGTCTATTATTGTATTGTATGTGCTCTGTGTAAACAATTTATTGACAATTTACAATACTGCGAATCTGTTTAAATGATTTCATTATTTTTTATATTTTATTTGGTGACGTATAAAATAAACAAAATCGCGTTTACAGCTAGTGTATGTTGTCCCAAATTTTAGGGATATACATAGCAATAAGCTTTAATTGGCCTAGTTTTGGACGGAGATCGTACTAAATAGAGATTTACATGCGTCTAATCCACGTTGATCCGAGAAATCCCAGAGCACACCTTTACAATGAATATACCGTTACTCCAGGATTTGAAACTATTATTTATTCCATTTATATATAAATAAAACCTTTTTCTATTGATAACAAACTTCAAGTCATTTATTGGTATGATTTCTCAGTTAAGAGAAAATTAATTTATGACGTCAAGGCAAGGATACAAAATGCCGTTCGTATAACCTCGACGTCCATCGTTCCACAACTGAATGTTGCTTCTCTTCTTTCTTTCGTTTCTTCGTTTTTGCGGGGCACTACTACTATGTGGTGCCACTTTAGGTCCTTCAAGAAAAGAGCGTTCCATGTCTTTATATGCGGGCAACGCACTTGCGAGCTCCGGCCTTAGGGTCCCGGTACTGTCTGTCAAGTCAACTTAAATTTTTCATTTTAACCCTGAGAATCTCGGCTACAAAATCTAATTTGAAGATTAGTTTACTTAGTTTATTTAGATACTTTAAAAAATTCTTTATCTACATAATAATATTAAAATATTTAATAATTAACAAAAGTAAAATAAAATGTAAAAAGTTTGGTACAGATGGCAGTGCATCTTTAACGCTGGCAGCATTTCGCTGTATTGCGAACATACATATTTATCCATTTAAATAGTTTAATTTTATTGAAATTGTATATTTCTTAAAAAAAAATCAAAGCAACACTTCACTGAAAGACTGTGTGATTCCAGTTTCACGTCACTAACAAAGTGATAACTTGTCAAATAACTTGACAAGTGCCTCATTTGATACAATATTCAAATTGTCTTTCATATTTTGATATGGAACTAAACGACGCGTTATCGTTCATTCAAAAAAAATCGGTAAAATAAATTACCCAATTAATTAGTTGTAGTATATGCCAACAGCGCATTACAATTACCAGTATTAACTGTCAATGTTGTTATATACGATATATGAAGTGCTTGCCATAGGAATCATTAAGTAATAAAAGCTATCATAGTTCTTAAGTACATAATTGTTCCATTAACAGAAATATTTTTTTATTGGAATTCGCGAATCAGAAAGTCGTTTTAAAGGCTTACGTGTATGAAAATAACAGTTCCTGTCGACAAATTTACATACAATTTTGACTAAACTCGCAGTTTCAAGTAAATCTCATATTATTTTATCGATATGGATTAGTTAAATCCAAGCAATGAGAAGTTTGGGACATGTGCACCGACCGCTAGTATTAGTAGTAAGTAGTAATAGTAGTAATAGTAGTCGTATTAGATAGTTTGTATATGTAGATATGTATTTATGTAAAAAATAAATAGTACCTGAATGACCGAGCCTTGCTCGAGATTTTTTTTTAAAATTGTGTTTTTTGGAAATTATATTTAAGTACGAATTACATACTAATAAAATGATAAAATATGAATATAATTATCGAATAAAGATAATTGTATTCATATTTAAGTTTTTATTTGACGGACATCTTTAAACGAGCAATTCTATGTTTAAGTTGATAAAACACGAATAAAATTACATTTTCTAGAAATGATTTATCGCCCCCGAAACCCCCCGTATACTAAATTTCATGAAAATCGTTGGAGCCGATATATACAAGAATTGCTCGTTTAAATATATAACATATCGAGCGAGCGGACGCCAACACTGAACTTGCTTAATTGAATTTGATTCTGCTAATACGACAGAAGAAATCAATAAACAAATAAAAAAGTAGAAAAAAAAGCTCTTTGAGGCTTAAATGGAAATGGGTAATTTTTTAAGAACGCGGAAAAATGAACACTTATATGGACTGGACCTACTGGAAGAAGATGTATAGGACGACTAAAAAAAGAACAGATGACAGAACTAGCGAAGAAAACTGGACGAATATGACAAAGACAAATGGAAAAATATGAAGGAGGCTTTTACCATAAAGAGGCAATACAAAACTTGAACACTTGCAGATTAAATTTTACAACGCAGACTAATACAATTATTAATACTTATATTAAGTTATGTAACCAGGGCCTGATTAACCCTTAGGCTAATTAGGGTGCAGCTTAGGGCGCGATGATATAGATGAGCGCTGAAATCGCATCTTCGCTAGAAATATGCATCAGTCCCTGCATATTTCAACTAGACCGACACAAAACACTAAATGAACTGTGAACTGCATCTATAAGCAGATGGGAGATTGTATATCCAAATTGGATGAAGAATCGACCGTACAAAAAAATTGTCTAAAACTCGAAAGAAAATTAAAGTAAAGATACCAAAATAGATGAGTGTTATTGACTGCAGCTGCAGCGGCCTTTTTCAGCACTTCAAAGAGTAAAAGTTACTTGCGCGCCACACTACGCCAGCAAAAACATACAGCGCCCTCGCTTGTATGATTTATCACTGTTAAATGTACATACAAACTGATTTTTTATAAACTATTGAATTTGAAAAATATATAAACATAAGGGGGCGCATCTCGTTAAATAGAGGTCAGAACACTAGATCAGTCTCTATAATAGCTTTAATATAATATATTGAACTTATCTTAGGTAGTGGCAAATTTTTCGCGTAGGTAAACTGTTTCCTAAGTAGGTATTGTTTTAGTTGTAAGTTGAGCGTCTGGGACTCTCGCGGTTTTGCCATCTGCTTGGTACATGATGTATACGACTGTTACACAGAGATTATTTCTTGGCACTAAGACGTGGCGCCTGTTCATATTGTTAGCTTAGATATAATTCTGTTTCTATAAGCGATGTATATACGTAATTAACGACGTACGAGTATATTTGATAATTAATAAATACCAAATAAAGTAAATAAAATCGTACAAATAATATAAAAATACATGTCTATGTTTAAAACATATCAAAGAGCTTTTTAATTATTTAAATACTTAAGATAGATACTAAAGATATTGGCACAGTTGAACTGTCATTTTCATACAAACATCTATCCACATACACGGATCCGACCTACCATGGATAGCTTGTAAGCTAAGAATCATGGGCGGATCGTGAAATCTCGCTCCAAAGATTTGCCGCCCATCCAGTCTCCTCAGCCAAAACACGAACGGTGCCAGATTTAGTTACAAATACGTCCACAGAGCGCTTTTTATACAACCGTGTATTGCTACTACTTTCTTACGCATTGTTCAAAAAGCAATAACTATTTCGATTGTTCGAGGAAATCACTTAGAGAATTAAGTGTATAATGGCGAAAAAGTCGTTTCCATTCATGTACCTAAGTACTACTTACAACAGAAACGCAGCCTTTAAGCTGACGGCTTAAAAAGCTCTTCACCTATTTTAGCGCAACACCACGAGGAAATGTACTTTAAGAAAGCAAAAGCTGCCTCCAAGTATTCTCACTTTTAGTTCGCTAGCCACAAGCTTTTGACGAAAATTAAAGTACATACGTAGCATTAGTAATTCGTAAAGATTTGTTTGTTAGAAATAGACTGGACTGGAACAAAAAGAAATTAAAATCTATAACATTCTCGTGTCACGGTGTTTGTAATTAAACCCCTTCGTAACGGCTCGACCTATTTTCGTGAAATAATGTGTGCATATCGGTTAGGTCTGCGAATCGGATATCATCTATTTTTCATCCCTCTAAATGTTAAGGGTGGTGCAAAATTTTTAATACATATTTTTTTGTTTTAGTATTTATGATATAGCATACAAAATTAAATTTATAGTACGTATTTTCATTGAACTAAAACAATGTTTTCGAGAAATAATGAGCTGACATGGCAAAACAACGTTTGCACGTTTATTTATATACTTGTTTACATAGAAGTCAATTAAATATCATTTATATTGTAGGGTCGTAAATACACTGCCTGCGGTGCTAAGCCAACACCTACGGCATTTCCCAATGTAACACGTTCAACATCGCAGCCTGCTTCCGTGAAATTGAATTAGCAACTCATTAGTTACGCCAATGAAACACTGGCGTGACCCATACTTTATATATAATATATATTTAAACATTTTAGAAAAACTTTAACGCTATAAACGTGATTTTTATATCGAGTAAGCAGTTCGTGTTTAGTTTCACGTATAAAGAAATACAGTAATCATTCTTTTTTAAACTGTCTCTGAACGTTCCATTTCAGATTTCGATCAAACCTTAAGACTAATTTAAAACGAACATTATTTACTTTTAAGGATATTTAACCCTTGGTCCGTGGGGTCCTAGCGCGTTAAGGCTTTTTAGGGAATTATCAAAAAGGTTAGTCGACATCACAGGAGAACGAAGATCTGGCAGCTACCTCGCACAAAGAATTAGTCTAGCTATTCAAAGGGGGAACGCTGCCAGTATCTTCTTATATACTCCTTTTAATAATATTTTTAATAATTAAATTTTAAGGTTAGTTATTAGGTATATTATTAGGTATATATTGTTATATATTTATATATCAATAAATATATCTCTTTGTAATTTAACTTATGAAAGTGTCCAATAACACTACTTACACGCAGTAAAATGAATGTCATGTTTGCCTCTAATTGCTTATCACATTCAAAATTGTATTTAGTGTTTGTTTTTACCAATGTATCAGTGTGCCGAGCGTTGGCAATCTTTATGAATAAAAAAAAAAAAAAAAAGTAGAATAATTAACCTGGTATAACGTCGGCGTTCTGTTGTTACTAGCGTTATTCAAGACGCTATCCTAATATCAGTTTGACATAACCTAAAACCAATGGTTGATACTTAATTATCAGTGTTGTATTGTTTTTACGAGCTCATTTTTAAAATAGAAGAAATTGAACATATAGATAATTTAATAATTCAAATGGCCAGTGTAAGAAATGCTAAAATAGACTATAGATTATAGAGACTGCTCTATAATCTATTTTTACAGTTACGTTACTTTTAGCACTAAGACTTATTAATTAATTACATTGATTTTTCCTTATATGTCTTCAGGCCCGAGGTGTGAAGAACTTGAGTAGCCTCGACATCCACGTGTCAGGTGTGCCTTTTTTTAGTGGACTCCAGCAATCCGTACCATTACATTGACTAATACAGAAACACAAGATGATAAAATGTATTTTTATTACACCACTGAATAACCGAGTCTACCAATTAAAAACCCGACCTAACATATTCCCTAAATTCCTCACTGGTGTTATATTTCTTTTCATCATACATTTCATATAATTGTAACCTTTTTCTATGTAACTCCTCATTTGCCCAGTCACTAAATCTTGTTTTCTCAGAGACCAATAAAGTCTTTTACTCTGTTAAAGTCAGTACTCTGCTACTTCCAATAAAGAAAATGATCCCAGATTGCTATGACATAATATTAATATACATATAAAAGTACCCGCTGACCAACATATTTTAAAATTTACTGAATAAGAAAGCACAAATATTCCTACCACTGGCTCAAACCTTAAACTCGAACCACGACGATGTATAATTCAAAAAGGTATGTGAAAGTTTGTCTGTCACAATATTTCAAACCGTCGAAGCGCGGTTCCCTAGGGCGGGTGAGGGTAGACGCGAATTATAGGCACTTAGTTTAAGCGATGGCCCGTAGGGATTCTACGTGTTTCGTTACACTCACTAAACAGCGAATCTACGATTAAACATTAAAGATATATCCACCAATTTACTACTGAGTTCGTGGAAATTCGGTAAATATTTCTCCGTTGTAAATTTATCCTTATTATACGATATTATTAATAAGCTGCCAGTAGAGTCCGTTCTTGAAGAAAGGAGAGAACACTTCCATCAAATGTCGGTACACATCCCCATCGGTGTTGCAGGTCACCCACCTGCTTTTGCTTGGTTGCTTACAGTTCTGTAAAAGAGAGTTAGGATTGTATCATAATTGGAATTAACACGTAAATTAAAGCAATTTTAAATGAAAACAACGTGTATTTTGTAAAAAAAACTTTTATATCCTGCGATAAGTCACATAAAATAAGAATATTTTTAAAACACCTTAATAATATAGTCAATAATATAGTCTATATTATTATTACCTAGGCTTTATTTTGACCCTTTGGAGTAGAGATTCTTGGGCTGTGGGGTTCAAGTGCACAGGCGCTAATAAAAAAAAATATTTGGCGCTTGGTAGATAGTACCGGTACTATCTACCAAGCGCCAAATATCTCTCTAATACACTACTTGGTAGTAATGGCCCCAGAGCTGGTGCATTCCTCTCTCAACGAATAAGTATCGCAAAACAGCGAGGAAATGCTGCCATCGTTAAAGTTCCTCTGCGGCAGGGACCAAACTTTTTAAATTCGTTTTTTTTATCAATTTTTATTATTACGATGTAGATTAAGAAAAATATTGTTATAAAACGATGGCGAAACGTCGTGAATCACATCTGCCCCTTCTATTACCACTACTACATAGCCATCACGACCGCTCTGTCAAGAGTGTACCGGATAAGAAGAAAAATCTTAGCGTCAGTATTCTTTATAAGTTTAAGGCAAGTGTGTCAGCCGTATGTACTTGTGAAATCGCGTCGTAACGACATTAAAATATATAAAAATCTATCAATGCAACGTTCGATCTCAAAGATATATCGTGCAAATCTTGAGGCTATAGCATTAGTTTCGAATTACGCGTGTCGCTTGAAATTAAATGATTGTTTCGATTGATATTTGTATGTGCTCTAAATGAATGTCATGTTTTCCTCTAAGTGCTTGTCACATAAAAATAGTATTTTGTGTTTGTTTTTACCAATGTATCAGTGTACCGAGCGTTGGCAATCTTTATCAATAAAAAAATGGCTTTAAAGGTAAAGTCATGGTCATGAAGACCAACGCGCCAAGAGTAGCACGTGTATTTAAGCCGTTATTTAAATAAAATCTAACATACCAGTGAAAAACGAACCGCATTAACCTATATACGTTTTAGACGCTAATGAGTCCAATCAAGACATTTTGCTGCCGTGTGAGCACAAGCATTACCTAATCTATCCTGTTTAAATTGAAACAGCACTCTGAGCTTGTGAATAATTTAAACATTACATGCAAAGGTGATTGCGTTCGTGTTTATTTGTCGTATAAGATGACATCTATTATAAAAGCAATTATGGAAATTTAATGAGTATCTTGGTTAGGTTAAGTGTCTACGTTACTCTGTTGTTGTTGACATAGATTATAGAACTGTACAGTGTACATGTCAATTGTCATTTATGATATATTTTTAGTAGACTATTTTCTTTTCTCTGTATTCACAAATGTTTACCAAAAAAGCGCAATCTCCAAGTCCCTTCTCTTCTTCGTCCAACGGTTTTTCTCCTTCAGAGGTCCTTAATTTTTCACTATCTGTTTTCAATAACAATTCTAAACTTTATACATTCACAAACATTCTCAACTTTTCCATGCTGAAACAGAAAATATTATATTTGTGCAACAATAATTTAATTATAAATAGCAAGTGTTAGGTATAAATTATTGTCATTTCAATGGCATAGTCTTGCTTTTTCGCTTATTTTGTAAACGTTTTTGACATTTATAACCACGAATTTTGATTAGATTTGATAGTTGTCCACGACACAGAAATCCGAGTGTGATAATTAACTTTCTTTTTCCAAAATATAAATTTTATTATTTATAATAAAGTGTATTTCTAGTATTGCCTTCAATTACCCAACTTATAATCATCGAACAGTTTTGATTATTTATCTATGGAAATTCAAGAGTATCTGTCATATTGTGCTCATTGACAATGTCTTATACAAATAAACGATATTAAATTTATCTTTCTCTTTCTCGACTTATTGGCTAAGCTTTTAACAGTTCGACACTTATTCCATAAAACTTTTGCTTTTTATTTTTAACTATTTATTTTCATCATTAACTTGATAAGGGATTCTCAAGATTGAAGGGGAATTCGAAATTCGAATGGTGAAGCCCTCATGGCGTGGTACCAAGTACAAAATATTGATCTTAAACTTTTCATATTTCCCTTTTCGATGAAAACTAACATTGCTGTATAATATTTTACTGCATTGTCTCTAAATTCTAAATACTTTAGGCAGCTTTAGGGGTGAGTGAAGTGTCGCTATTACATGGAACTAAATAAATAGAAACGATTAAAGTAAATATTGTTTATTTTATTATAAACAGTTACTAATAAGTAAAGCCTACTGAAGTAGCCGAAACTAACATGGATTAAAGGTAAAAAAGCCTTAAAAATTAAATTATTTGTTTAGTACACTTGTCACGCAGTCCAGTTAAATCACAAACCAAAAAAAGTGTTTATTAATAAATGCGTAATACAAAGATATTCTAATTACATAGTGTCTCTTATGAATGACTTCCCTCGTCGTCAAACCATCAATACATGTCTGAAAAAAAAACAATTAGGCTACAGGTAGAAAAATAAGTGACAATGTGCAATTTTAAGGTTATGCCAATGAGCATGTGCGAAAGCGTTATACACGTGAACCTAGTGTCAAACCATTATAGAACACTAAGGGTCAGTTTCACAATGTCCGGATGGGTTCCAAATAAGCTATTTATTATTATATATTGGTATTATTATATTATTATTGGTAGGATAAGATAGTTACTTATTTGGAAATTTTATCATTCGAATAATTTATGTGTTGCATAGCTATTTGGCCCTAAGACGTAAAGTTAAGTTATTTACATAAATTATAACACATAAATTATTCGAAAGATAAAAGTTCCGAATAAGATACTTGGCATTTCATGACAAATAGCGCTATCTGACAGTCGTGAACCGCAAAAATACTGTTTATCCTACAAATAAGTAATAAATAGCTTATTTGGAACTCATCCGGACATTGTGTAACAGACCCTTACTGTTGTATAAAATTAAGTCATCATAATATTAATTACCAGCCCTAATGATTGTATAGGCTGGATTGTATTTAGTGTTAAGTTGTATTATCCTTTCTAAACTTTGTGGTTTGAAAAAAAAACAACAAGAAAACCGAACAAATGTTTCAAAGAAATGTATTTAATTACGACTGCCCTACATATTTTTAAAAAAGGGTGTTTCTAGTGAATTATATATCTGTGGAAGTCCTGTCGCGACAGTGTCCCAAGTTAATGTTGCGTGTAAAGTTATGGCCCAGTTTCTGAACTGCAAGCTCTAACTTCGCGGGGGCTATATGAGTTCTAGAGAAATTCACGTCACGCACTGTTAATTTCCACATTATTTGTTTTATTTAGAATATAATAGTTAACGTGTAATATGATTTAAGTTCTAACCCTTATTTGCATATATAAGATGAACTGAATACATTGCTGGATGGAAGAGTATGGCGGCTTTTAGATGGAGGCCAGCGAATTCGCGTTGGACTCATGAGAGTCCATGGCTCCACTACATACATTTTACGGTTTAACATACTATGTGAGGTTTAAGAAAATGACAGCTTTCACTTACATCAGAAAATATACCTAATTCCTGTTGATGTAATCACCAAATAAGAAAATCAATCTCCCCCCTATAGTACTTACATCTCATCATCACATCAGATTCCTAAATGGTATGTGTTGTCATTAAAAAAAATCGATCAAAATCAGTCTCCGATGAAATTAAACTCCAAGACAGTTGTGAATTAGATCGTTAAAGACATTATTTACAGTGATAATTCGAGTAATCGCGTGACGCGTGTGTCACGTATGGAGATGTATATTTTCGTAATTTTTATTACTGAAAGGCGTGCCGTCTTGAAAAGCCCTAACCGATATGTCGACTGCTGCCGTCACTCCATTTTATCCTCAGTTTTCTTGGTGCACGTTCACAATTGTCTTTATTTGGTCAGGCCACCAGATAGGCGATCGACCTAACATCTCCTGCCCACAAACTCGTGAAGACTAGGTATATGATTTTCTCCTGGCGAGATTTGTCAAAATACTGATAAATGATTACTATTAACTGATGACTAATGAGACTGATCTTTAATTAAATTATTATGATTCATATGCACTTTTTACTTTTTTTATTTTTTTTTTGTATGCTAAGTATCAGTATAGTTTTTTTTTGTTCCTGTTAAGTATGTATTTTCTTTCTTATTGTAATTGTAATATGTATTTTTGCACTTCTTGCCTACCTTATGTAATTTAATACATGTTTTTTTTCTATACTCACAGCGGTGAAAGAAATCGCTCGAAAGCGATAAGGCCGCCAGTTGCTTTTCATAAATTATGTTCAATTTTTTTTCTTGTATGTAATGCAACGAAGTGTTAATAAATAAATATTTATTTAATGCGCAGTTAAAAGCCTTGATAACATTAAAAAACACTTAAAGTATTTTTTAGGAAAGTCTGTAAGCCAAAATTAATTAGCGTAACTAATGTCTCAATTGTTTTAAAATTACTGTCATATAAACAAAACAAGTTTAGTAGAAATAGGCCAATGCATTATTCAAGCGTCCAGCCCTAATATGAATGAACGTGTCTTCATGTTCGCACATTTCAAAGCAAAAACCCATACGAATGACTAAGAGAGGTTCGCATTTTTTCCTGCTTTTCGTAGAATCCTTCAGCTTAGTGGGCGTTAATTGCTTCGTGTGAATTGTTACACCTGCCCCTAATGGGTAAGCGTAATAAACAAGCGACTCCAATTTTAATGAGGCAACTTTAACGTAACGAACCTTCTTAGTAATATTAATTCCGATATATGACCTTGGCCTTTTTCTGATCTCCTCTTTAGTAAGGATTTCCAAATTCAATTTTGACAGCTATTTAGTCGTGCTTTTGTTTTTCGTAAGTCATGATTAATTTCATTTTCCCGTTTTAATTGCTTTTGCGTCACTCTATTTATAAAATGTATAACATTAATTATACCATTTACATTTACGAGTTCCACCGTGGCACCAGTGCTGCAGAAACGGCTCGAAGGGTTTATTATGTATAGCGGCGGTGTCGCTAAAGAAAACGATTATGGCAGATGTCTTTAGTCAGCCACTGCAAACCATGATGGAAAAGGTAGCTGCTAAACAACCAAGACTGCTATCGCTAACTGTAGTTGAATTTGCAACTCTGATTGTGTAGTCGAAACCGCTTTCAAAGATTTTATTGAATTCCGTTCGAATTATTTTTTTAGTAAGGTATCAATGAACCTCTAAGATGCCAAAACTGCATAAATAGCATTGCTACATAATTTGATTAATTAAATAAATTCTTTTAAAAAAGATCTACTTTTTGTTCCTACCTTACAAAACGCCAATTTCATATGTAAGGACCTAATATATCAAGTGGTATAGTGTCTTTCAGCATATGAATTTTTATAGCATTCCATAATGTCGCCTCTGGGGCGCGTTAAGTAAAATATTAAATCGAATGACAATATGTCAAAAGAATGGCTTTAGTTTAAAAATAGATCGTAAATTTCCTGGTTTGAATACAGAATATATTTTTTTAACTATATTATATTTTGGTTAACAATGTAATCTGTTTTGGCTTTTTTTTTAATATGTAGGTGTAAGATTGTAAATAAATAACTAAGCATAGACAAAAATGTTTAGTGCCACGTATTCCTAACATATTCTTATTTCAAAAAAGTCTTATTTTCCTTTCTTTACTAGGTGACACTTAGATCGTTTTTTGCTTTTAATACTTTAAGTCCACAGAGTATTTATAATGGGTATAGTCTATGTCTACGTAACAGCTAGTCTATATTATTGACTCGTTGTCATGAGGTCTATTCAACGTTTCCGTAGAGTTATTGCTAGTGTAGTTCAGTGAGTCGAACCACTAGTCAAACTTTAGTAATTTAACTTCAAAGCAGGTTGGTGTTGGTGTACCGAACGTTTGTTCAGCCGCATTTCACTACTCTGTGACATTTATGTCTAATAGACTGATGTTATGAGACTTTTTCAGTCTGTGGATTCTTTTGAAAAATATATTATAAAGTCTTTATGATCTTCATAATCTGGTTAATAATTTTTTTACTGTTTTATATAAATGACGATCTCATATCATTATGGTTTAAGGTACTGAAATACGATATTACAAAGAGATCTTAGCAAAATACACGAAATTATCGGAATTCGCCGACAACACACTTTCGAGTGTTGTATCTGTATCAAAATAAACCTACTGGAGCTATGTAGTCTGTGTAATGTAAGCTAAAGCTGTCATTGTGTTATAAAAGAATATAGTTAGTCTATTGTTGTATGCACTGAATAACCATCGTGTTTTATTTAGAGGTTATGGGCTATCACGCCAATCACAGTTTTTTTTAGTTTAAAATAGTGATTATTGCATATTTTATTTGAACACGATCGCGTTGTGCAAGATGTCAACGAACTATTTAGCCAGTGTGCCTAAACTGAAGGGCAGAGAGAACTATGATGAGTGGACATTCGCTGTGGAAAATGTGCTCGTTTTGGAAGGAATGTTACATTGTGCAAAGCCAGTGGTTGGAAAGGAAATAAAACGTGAAGACGATGCTAAGACACGGGCCAAATTGTGTCTAACCATCGATCCGGCTTTGTACGTACATATCAAGAAAACGACGACTTCGAAAGAGTTGTGGGATAAACTCAAATCCTTGTTTGACGACTCAGGTTTTTCGAGGAAGATTTCGTTATTGCGTCACTTGATTTCAATACGGCGAGAAAATTGCGAAAGTATGACCACCTACGTGACTCAAATTGTGGAAACATCGCAAAGATTGAGCGGAACTGGTTTTGAAATAACCGATCAATGGATTGGATCATTAATGCTTGCAGGATTACCAGAACGTTTTACGCCAATGATTATGGCCATAGAGCATTCTGGTATTGCAATTACGGCTGACGTCATAAAGACAAAGTTATTAGATTCGGAGCCATTAGAGTCTATGGAAAAAGGAATAACATCGAACGAAACGCAGAATACTGAATCGGCATTTGCGTCAAAATGGGTTAAGTCAAAATTTAAACATGGCAAGTCCATTCAGAGCGGAAATGGCAGGAAGACTATGTCAAATGTCACAGTGACAGGGGGAAATAAAAACATAACCTGTTATAAATGCAAATCTCCGGGGCATTATCGTAATCAATGTCCATTATTAGAACAATCAATCAAAAACAAAAAGTCAAACGCTTTTAGCGCTGTTTTTCTTAGTGCCAAATATAGTAAAGAAGAGTGGTACGTGGATTCGGGTGCTAGTGCACACATGACTGCTAATGCAGATTGGTTAGAAGATGTTTCAAGTCCGCAGACATGCCCAGAAATCATGATTGCAAATAATGATAAACTGCAAGTATCATGTGAAGGAAACGTAAAAATTTCTACGCGGCAAGGATATGATATAATAGTTAGGAATGTTTTGTGTATTCCAAACCTAACAACAAACTTGTTGTCAGTGAGCCAGTTGATCAAAAATAACAATAGTGTTTCATTCTCTGACAATCAATGCATGATATACAATTCAAAGAAGGAATTGGTGGCCATTGCTAACCTAGTTGAAGGAGTATATAAATTGGATTTATGTTCTACATCACTAAAACCTAAATGTTTACTAGCCAGAGACAGTGCTTTGTTATGGCACAGGAGGTTGGGTCACATAAATACAAATGACCTAAACAAAATGAAAAATGGTGCTGTGGAAGGTGTTAGCTATGCAGATAGTAATGAAGTGACTAAATCCAATTGTGTGGTTTGCTGCGAGGGCAAACAGTCGCGACTGCCATTCCCCACAGGCACGAGAGCTACAAAAGTGCTGGAAATAGTGCATTCTGATGTATGTGGACCAATGGAAACTAAATCTATTGGATTATCAAGGTACTTTCTTATTTTCGTAGATGACTTCACTCGCATGGCATTTGTCTACTTTATGAAAGAAAAGAATGAGGTGTTTAAGTATTTCCGAGAGTTTAAAGCTATGGTGGAGAAACAGAAAAATGCTAAAGTTAAAATCTTACGAACAGATAATGGTGGAGAATATTGTTCAAAAGAAATGGAGGATTTTTTGAAATCGTTTGGCATTATACACCAGAAGTCAAATTCCTATACGCCAGAACAAAATGGCATGTCAGAGCGAAATAACAGAACAATAGTTGAGAGAGCAAGATGTTTGATATTTGATGCTAAGTTAGACAAGAAATTTTGGGCAGAGGCTGTATCCACAGCAGTTTACTTGAAGAACCGGTCTATAGCATCAGGTCTTAATGACAAAACACCATATGAGATGTGGTATGAAAAAAAACCAATTTTGAGCCACTTACGGATCTTTGGCAGCCCAGTAATGGTACATGTACCCAAGGAGAGGAGGACCAAATGGGACAAGAAAGCTCAACAGCATATTCTTGTTGGTTACTCAGAACATGTAAAGGGCTACAGAGTGTATGATCCAGTTAAAAACCAGGTTATTACCAGTCGAGATGTAGTGGTGATGGAGACCACTGTGTCAGGAGGAATATCTGCAGCTACTGAAGCGACATGGTGTGTGGAAGAAACACTGCCTGTTCCTGTGAGAAATGATCGTTCAGTGGGGGAATCTAGTCATCAGGAACGATCAGAGTCAGATATTCAGGACAGCTCTGACAGTGAATCATCTCAGATAACGTTCTATGAAGCTGATAAAGATGAGACATATATCCCTGAATTGTCATCAACATGCAGCAGTCCAACTGCGTCACCAGAACCAGAGTACCGGGCCTTGGACAGACCAAAGAGGGAGAGAAGGAAGCCTAAAAGGTACAATTCGAGCTTATTGGCTACAACAGATCCTGAGCTGACAGTGGCAGCAGCATTGAGCGGTCCTGAGGGTATCCAATGGAGGCAGGCAATGGATGAGGAGTTGGAGTCATTCCGAAAGAATGAAGTGTTTGAGCTTGTTGATGCCCCAAAAGGTGCTACAATAGTGAAGTGTCGGTGGGTGTTAAAGAAAAAGTTAAAAAGTGATGATGGAGTACAATATCGTGCGAGACTAGTTGCCAAGGGTTTTACCCAAAGACAGGGACTGGACTATGATGAAACTTTTTCTCCTGTAGTGCGTCACTCGACATTGAGATTATTGTTTGCGTTAAGTGTAAAACTGGGACTGGACATCACTCAATTAGATGTTAAAACAGCTTACTTAAATGGTAATTTAAAAGAGGATATTTATATGTGTGCTCCTGAAGGCTATGTGTCTGAAATGGCAGGGAAAGTTCTAAAACTCCATAAGGCAGTATATGGGTTGAAACAATCTGCCTTAGTTTGGTATGAGAGAGTAAAAGATGTTTTGTGTAAAAATAACTTTAAAAACTGTACACAAGAGCCATGTATATTTACAAAGCTATGTAACAATGTAAAAATAATTATAGCACTGTATGTCGATGATTTTTTAATATTTTCAAATAGTAAAAAGGAAACAGATAAGGTGAAGTGTGTTTTAAATTCTGAATTTGAAATCAAAGACTTAGGTGAGGTTAAGCATTATCTAGGTATGAATGTCAATGTTTACAAAGATTGTAATAAGTATGAGATAACTGTAGATCAACAACAGTACATAGAAGAGTTATTGCTGAAATTTGATATGACTGACTGTAGAACTGCTGACACTCCTATAGAGAGTAAATTAAATGTAACAAAAGCAGAAAATTGTACACCAGGAATTAGTTACCAAAAACTCTTAGGTTGTCTTATGTATCTAGCTGTTATGACAAGACCTGATATTACTTACTCAGTCAGTTATTTAAGCCAATTTAATACTTGCTACAGTGTTGAGCACTTTCATTATGTTAAAAGAATTCTTAAATATTTAAAGAAAACTAAAATGTATTGTTTAAAGTTTAGTAGTGAAGGTGAAAGCTTACAGGGGTTTGTCGATGCTGATTGGGCAAGCGACAGCTCAGACAGAAAGTCTTACACGGGTTTTTGTTTTGTAATGTCAGGCACAGCTGTTTCTTGGCAAAGCAGAAAGCAGAGAGTAACTGCTTTATCTAGCACCGAGGCTGAATATGTTGCACTTTCTGAAGCTTGTAGGGAAGCAATATATTTAAGACAATTATTGTATGAGTTAACTGGATCTTTTATAACAATTAGGTTGAATTGTGACAATCAAAGTGCATTAAAAATGGTCACAAATCATCAATGTCACAATAGGTCAAAACATATTGATGTTAAACACCATTTTGTAAGAGAGGTGGTCAATAGTGGTAAATTATATGTTAATTATTTATCTACAAATGAAATGCCAGCTGACTTGTTGACAAAAAGGCTTAGGAACAGTAAAACATTATAAGTTTATGGAAGCATTGGGTATTTTGAAGTTGTGATGTAACATGTAACTTTATTTCACTATTATATAGCTATGTTTACTTTATTTTGATAAGTGGGGGTGTTGTATCTGTATCAAAATAAACCTACTGGAGCTATGTAGTCTGTGTAATGTAAGCTAAAGCTGTCATTGTGTTATAAAAGAATATAGTTAGTCTATTGTTGTATGCACTGAATAACCATCGTGTTTTATTTAGATCGAGCCCTCTGGTACTGTGAGTCTATGGGCCGCAGTATCACTTAACATCTAGCGAGACTCCTGTCAGATTGTTGTATAAAAAAATATAAAGCTGATTACTGAAAGAAGAGCAATCCGGGAACACTAACAAAATATGTTTTTTTACAAATTTATAATAATTTTTGCTGTGAATTAAATATATGTATCAGGTATAATTCTGCGATAATTAAAAAATTAGTACCATTCCATGGTACCAATGACACAATACGATGACTAAGACTTCAAAATGTTTAAGCAAATACACACGTTATTTTCATTTGCATTATAATTTTTCACAGGAATTGAACCCAGACAAGCAAAGGCTTGAATACGAAATTTTTAACCCACCTATATTCAAAAATTTCTGCCGTAAGTTAAAAATTCTTTATTATTATTGCATAATTATTTTTTTATTCGGAACCGAACCAACTGTTAGAAGCAACGGCAATGTAACCTTCTCGAATAAGCAGACACTTGTAAAATCTAATAAACCATTTTTCCCAAGAGGCATTTCTCAAATTGAAACTGAAGATAATCTCTTTCAAGCGATTTCATTCATTTTATACTTTTCATTAAATTCAACTAAGTACCAGATGTTCCTAATACTAAATTAATCCAGGACATAATAATTACCGATTTCAATGAAAAATAGAATTTAATTTGCTATCGGAACCAACGATCAATTTTCTGAGGTTTTACATTATGTATTTAGATTTGGAATATTGTTTATGGTAAATCGCTGACAGGTAAGGTATGACAATTGTCAGTTTGATTTGCTGGCTGGAGAGAAAATAACTTAAAAATAAAATGAGATGAGATGAGAAAATAACTTTTCGACAGGCTATATGTTAGGCAGTATTTTTATTTTTTTAAACTCCAGAACAATACAATAAATTCATAAAGTGTAACATTAGAAAGCCAATGTGTTTTGTATAAATGTAACCATTGCAGTCTTGTTTAGGAATGCGACATGAATTCGGTGGAAGGAGTAATTCTGACCAATTTGTTTCGTCACATAAATTTCTGTACTTTTTAAATAAATAGGAATATTTGATGATTTGCTATTATTAAACAGTACCGAGAGTTTTTTACGCCGGCTTTTTCTCTCGGCCTACAGCCTCTGTCTTCTTTGCCGACGAGTAGGGATGCCTACAGGTTTGAATTTAATGACGTAGAATAAGTGATACTTGTCTATCTTATGTTCCATAATAAACGTATTAAATCTTTTATTTATTTTATCCCATTTTTCCCTCCTTTCAGAAGAACGCATTTTAGCCATAACTAACCGATATCCAGATATCCATAGTTGTTCCCCTCACACTTTGAAATGAATTGTCGTTTGGTGTTTATAATTATTTTTTTCTAGTTAAAGTAAGAGCAGTGTTGGCCTAGTGGCTCCAACGTGCGACTCTCATCCCTGAGGTCGTAGGTTCGATCCCCGGCTGTGCACCAATGCACTTTCTTTCTATGTGCGCATTTAACATTTGCTCGAACGGTGAAGGAAAACATCGTGAGGAAACCGACATGTCTTAGACCCAAAAAGTTGACGACGCGAGTCAGGCACTGGAGGCTGATCACCTACTTGCCTATGAGATTTAAAAAAAAATATCATGAAACAGATTCAGAAATCTGAGGTCAAGACCTAAAGATGTTGTAGTGCCACTGATTGAAGTAAAAGTGTCACATTCAATATTCTATACAAATTTTCTTGAACCAATGTATAGGTGTGGCAAGCTTTTTTAAATAAGAATTTAGTTTTAAATATCGATTACAAATTTATTATTAATAGTTTGACATAAAGAGCAAAAAGATTCCCCGCTCGTACAATATTAATTTCGATCAAGTTTCCGGGCACCAACAGGCTTATAAGATTAGAATAATTTTCTCGTTTCGAGGATCTCCCAACAACCGGCAGTTTAATTAAAACTAACAGTTGTCTCACACAGTCTTATCCGGCAATTTGCGAGGTATTACAAGCCGAACTTTACCCACAAATTATCTTTACAATGCGGTTATGTTAATATAACACTAAATCTCTTTGAGGGGACGGCCGCACTGCGTTTTTACTCGCAATTAACCCCAATATAGTCGTATACGACGGTTAATGAACGTCGTCAGATAAATTAATAAGTAACATGGCTAGCAATAGATAGATAGATACTTTAGACATTGTGTTCTTTCTATTATTACATTGTATGAATTAAAAATAAGTTTTTATAATTTTTAATAAGTTTTGAGGGGCCGAGCACTGGCCATGCGACATACTCGTGAACGGGTGCTACTTGTGGTGACTGGTCGAACTTGAATTTGGGAATGCTGTATGAATTCGGGAGTGTTGTTCTCACGAGCAAGTAAGTGCGGGTTCCTATTTCATCATGCCTACTGCTAGATAGAGGACCACTGCTTGTTTTTATTTTTTGGTGTAAAACGAAAAACTTGGCGCTTAAAATGGGTGGCTGAGAGTTATTGCTAAATCCATTTAAGCACTGGCATTCAAATCAAATCAAAATCAAATCAAAAATATCTTTATTCATATAGGTAAACATGTACACTTATGAACGTCAAGAAAAACAAATTAAATTAGCTGTAAATTTACATTTACAACCAGTTTACAAGTCAAGGGCGTAGAGCGGGTAAGAAGAACTGGCAAGAAACTTTCCGCCACTTTTTTCAATCGCCAAGTTTTTAATATAAATTGTTTGAACTGGAGCAAATCAATCCCAAGGATTAGGATCATTTAAGTGTTCCTTGCTGTATTGCAGTCCTTATTCTTTGAGCGAAGAAAGCACCAGCTCTAAGGACACCGGTACCATCTACCAGTCGCCAATTTAAATCTTCAATTAGCGCCTGGCACTTGACCCCACGGCCCAAGAATCTCAACTCCAATGGGAACTAAAATAAAAGTTGGAGGTAAGACTCTTATATTTGAGCCGTTTATTCCGTATGCTCTACGGCAGCCCCAGATTTTTTGTGCGAGGGAGGTGAGAAGAGGAAACCGTGTCCATACAAGTAGCATCCCTAATGATTAATTACTC
This sequence comes from Pieris mannii, assembly GCA_028984075.1. Lineage (NCBI taxonomy): Eukaryota > Metazoa > Arthropoda > Insecta > Lepidoptera > Pieridae > Pieris > Pieris mannii. The sequence goes on from CM054797.1 coordinate 7,026,701, forward strand.
TTAAATTTTTCGTCCCTCTGCACTTCTAAACACATTTTTACACGGGATATTTGAATAATTTGCTCCTCTATCCATAAACACTTGCTACCCCAGGGACTTACTAGCTCAGCCTTTAAGGGATACACCCTTTATTTGATAGCTGGTACGAGAATTGTCGTAACACCAGTTACCTATGAACCTGAAGCGAAAATTACCGATGTAGCCGGAGCGTATCTCTCAAAAGCGTAATTCATTCATGAACTATTTTATTGTAATTAATATATTGTATTTTTTAAGTAAAAAATCCCTGGACACAATGGCAGGGGAGTATTATTAAATATAAAAAAACCTGAAGCGATAATAAAACGCGGGAACTTATCCTTAATGCGGTCACAGCGTACGGCCTAAGAACGTTTTTCTTGAAAACGTGTGCCGAATGACATTATTATGGTAAATGTATAATTTAAAAATTCACTTCAGCGTTGAAAACATGAAGGGAATGGAACACATTGAAGAAGACTATAATTTTTATTGTATCTTTTATATTTCGTTTAAATGTATGAGTATACTGCCTTCATCTATTTTTATTCAATTATGGAAAGGATTAAATGCTAATTGTTTGTATATAAGGGATATAAAAGGTACAGTTAACTGATTTTTAACAATAATTTTGTTTATAGTTCTGGCGTCAGCGTGCGACTATTCGATTGCCGGCAGTAGTCACTAACCAATGGACTTTCTTTCTATATGTGCGCATTTAACATTCGCTCGACTGGATAACGAAAACGTGACGAAAGGGTTTGCCTTAGACCCAAAAAAAATCGACGGCGTCTGTCAGGCACAAGAGGAAGATCTTGTCTTATGTATTATGTAATTTCTAATCTTCAGTAGCTAGGTGCATTGTGGGCGCTAACAATACAATTATAGACCTGGATAGTAGTTTTATTCTAGGAGTACATTGTCTTCAGATATCATTATTTAACTAATGTATACAAATATTGTAAATTCTATTTAAAAAGATTAAGTGTGGAGTTTCTTGCCCATTCTCCACACGAATCTTTTGGAAGGGGCAACTAGAATCATCTTTATATTTCCAAAAGTGCAATTGTAGGTGGTCTAATTGGAATAAACTTGACTTTTTTATTGATGAAACGTGTCCGAGATATTTGGCTTTTCGTAATTTGACAGTCTGCATACACTTTCGCGCCGTCGATTTTTATCATATTAATAAATATTTAATCAACGTTATAAACCAAACACTGGCGATAACGTACGCGAATGTTAGCGAATGAATCAAAAGACTACTTGGCGTCATCTCCCCTTATCTCCCTTTATCTTCAGTATGGAATAACGGGAGTCAGGCAATATCTTATGCGAATGAGTGCCATGAAATATGAATTACATCTCACAAAACATATTATACCGTTATTACCCGTATTGCTAGATATGTGAACATTTCAGAGTTATTACATACTTATTTATTCTTTTGTTTATATAATATGATAGCTATTTTTAGAATGTAAGTAGTTGGTATTTCCGGGTACTGCCTCAAAGGCAGAACCCGGAAATATTTTGTCCCGTATTTTGAATTATAAAAAAAAAAAAAAAAAAAAAAGAAGTTTGTACTCTATTCCCACTAAACAGGGCGTGCGGAGCCGAAAGCACTCACAGCCGAACTGATATCTCTAACCGTTTAAAAGTTAGCTTTCGCAAAACCGTAGCTCATTAACTTATCATCACCTTATCAGCTCCTATTTCCTGCACGAAATTCCCAGTCATTATCTAATGAATGCCTCAGTGCATCGCGTTATCTACTTTCCTACATTCACTAACCCAACCTATGGCTTTAAATGAAAAATAATAAATATATATTTAAAGTAACCTAACGTACGATTCTAAACAAATTATAATAAATATACCTAACCTTTAACACCACTACCTATAAATATAATTAGATGTAAGGGTTACGTGGTAAAATAAAACATTTTTATTCCAGGTATTATTTTTTATTTATATGTTCATTATATTTCTATACAAATTTACTAGCACCATATCATTATTCACTGAGTCACATGTGAAATTTCTAAGGAAGTCTTCTAATCTCATCCCCCTGAACTTGTAATATAAATATACCAAACAGTACTCTCCACACACCGCTGATAGATAATCTTGAACCGTAACGCTATTGTACCTCCACATGCAAGAATTCCTCCTTAAAAACCCTTCTATTGCCTCAATAGGTTTACGTCCAAATGAATCAAAATATTCACCAACTCTTTCGACGCTTATATGTACAGCCACCCAATGAGACCCCGGCTGTGAATCAGGGTCAAGATTGCATATTATAAATGCTGGCACCTGAGCATAAATTGGCAATCGATTTGAAGGATATACGTTGCTTTGGAGGCTGGGATGTATCATACGAAGACTCATTTGCACTTCTAGTGTGTTCATACTTTAATACGCGTTTACTCCGCTACTCTTTTGCTCTTTAACTGACTACATTTCTAACTATCAATTCATATATGTACCAATGAATTCATTTAAACCCACATAATATGATCTCAACAGAAGTAATGAGTCTTTTTATTAAACAAGTAATGAGGTGAATAAAAACCATGTCATATTCGTTTAGGTTATATTTTATTATTCTTAATATCATAATTACATAAGTGATTGCTTAACTACTATAATCCACACATACATTTCTGTTCTTATCTATTTCTATAATATTTGAAAACTCTGCGTAAACTACACAGTTAATAGTTTCAGTCAATGCGCTCTCGAATCTTACTTCCATTCTTACACTACCATGGCGAACAAGATTCCAATGCACATTAGAGTTAGCCGACAAGTCAGGTGTTAAATCAAAAGCTAGTAAACAGTATCCATTTGAATATTGCTCCCTCGATATTCCATTACCTTCGTTAAGAAAATGTATACCGGTGCCTGAGTACAGGGTGTGGTATGCGCTCGTAAATACATCGTTTGGAAATGATGGTTGTAACGATTTTGAAGGTATCTGTTGACCATCTATATATAGGCTAAATGAGCAAATACCAAAATTTTCAAAGTTGAAAGGATTTTTAACATAACTACCGTTGAATGCTGTATTATTCACAAAACCTATAATACATCTCTTAGGAACCTGCCCTAAAAATATATTGTCCAGTGTTTTACCCTGCACACCAGATGGTATGGTCAGGACTTTCACTTCACCTCTTGTTATAGGATATTTAGCTGTAGTAGTGGCAAGAACCTTTTGATGGGCTATTAGTATTGATGGATTAATTTTTGCTCTGCGTATTATTAAAGTTGCATCTGTGATACAGACTTTGTACTTATTATCTGCATTCTGTGACATGAGGTTAAATGTTTCTCTCGATCTCACTAATTTTATAGATAATTCGACCCCGTTAATGAGGAATTTATCTTGATTGAATATATCCCCATGTAAATGCCCAATCATTTCAACATCCTTACCATCCTTTGAAAGTTGTTGTCTTTTGTAAAAGCCCTTGTTTGCCTCATTAGTTTCATTCATTTTTCCAGCTGTATCCTCGTACCATAAACCACATGTCAAATGTGATTTTTTGGCGGATGATGAATAATTTAATAGAGTTTCTATGAAAGCACGATATGCATAAGTATTATTTGGGGGTGACACAAGTTTTTGGTTTAGGTAAACATCCAATTGGTTAAATAAAGAATGTAACCAATTATTGACTGGTGCCACTACATTAGCTGCATTAACTACAGAACCGTCTTGATTTTTAATTTGAGCCTTGAGATGGAGTAGTGTATGCGAAAGGTCTATGTAGTCATCTCCAGTACCAGGTACTTGAAATTCGATGGGTCCATCATCACTTAATGAAGAAATTGGTTTGTAGTGTATCCAGTGTCCATATTCGATACTTGTTTGTGTGGAAGGAAGAGCAAACAGATCCAATTCAGATTTAACGCACTCACATGAATGATTATGAATAAATGACATTATGATTAGTTTGAAAATATATCCTTGGAATTATTAATATTTTTGTTCCTTGTTTTCTTCAGAGTGCCTTTCACGTTGAGGGGTGAAACTCGAATGAGCTCATTACAATATTTTCGTCTTTTATTAACACCCGATCCAGTCATAAGGTTATCAATTTTGGTATCAACTTTGCGTTTAAGGTTAGAACTAGCCTCTTTCAATCGATTTTTAATGGATTCTTTAATAGGACGACTAGCCACAACATCTGACAAAAGCCCGATTCCGCCGTTAAGTGCTTCTTTTCCAATCACCTTAGCACCACTAGTGAGTAAAGGTAGCACACTTCGAAATAACCCCCCAAGAAAACTGCCGATACCATGACCACGTTGATGTAAGGCTCCTTTGTAGATTACATTTATACCAGACCCAGCTTGTTTCGAATAATAATGTTCATAAGGACATATAAATGTATCTTGAGGTGTATACATTTTAAAAAGGAAATATAGTTTATATTTTTTTAAAATGAAGTTTCACACACGATGTTCCGTATTGAAATGGTACCGCATTTCCCGTGGTTGTTCTTATATCTATCTCAATAACATCAAATTCTCTTCTCATTACCGGCAAATAATGTGGTGGTGAAAATATATGCATTTTATTTGAACCATATATGTATTTAGCAGGATCTAAGGGTATAATTCTCAATAGGGGTGTCATTACATCACCAACAATTTGTGGTTCTATAATATCACAATACACAAATAATTGTGATGGTAACCCCAAATGTAGATTAGCAGGGCGTTTACCGATATTATGATTTACTAAATTGGTATCTGGCTCAAATCCAAGTTGAAAGCTCAAATTAGGTGATAGAGATAATGAAATTATTGATGGATCCTTTACTGCAGAGACAAACTTTGTCACGGTGTCCTGGCGAAAACTAACTTTCTCTTTCGAATTTAAAGCTAGAAGAATATTTTGTATATTATCATAGTTGGTGGCTGGTATATGGTTCTTATACATCAGTGTGGTCTCTTCGTTATTGATGGTAGTTTTTTTACTTATGTACATAATATTTTCATGTTCTTGCACGGAAAACATAGTAGAAGGATATTGAAACTCAACTATACCTACCATCCATTCTCCTTCTAATGTAATGGCTTTAGGTAGTTTTGTAGAAAAATTTGATGTCATATTTCCCGGAAAATATTGTGTAGAACTATTGCTGAGTAAAGTTAAATAAAAACTTTCCTTCATTGCAGATTTTTAATATTCGATAGTAAGACCCAAGAATTAAACTTGTTAGGATATCCTTTCCATTTAACTAATACTTCCTTTCTAATACCGCTTTTACGTGATCTGATGATTTTATCAATTTTAAATTCGGAAGTGGGGGAAAAAGTTATTTTTTGTAGTTCTTTCTCATAAAAAGTTCCTGTTATTGATTCATTGTCTAAATCGTTTAAAGTGTATACAACCCACGGGGAACGATCTATAATCGAAGTAATGATAAAAATTTCATTACTCCAATTACTTTCATAACCTTTTTGAAATACATGTTTGTATTTTGTAATTCTTACATAGTCACCAACGTTAAACTTAGGTACTTTGTTTAAACTTGTAATATAAGTCTTTTCATCATAATATAAATTCTGCCAAACTTCCATTATGTTTTCCATTTTAACATCACATGGTCTCATCTTGATACTAGAGTGTACACTGTGATTATAAGAACTAACCAAATCTTGTAAAATATCTGTATAGCGATAAGTATTCTTATGTGTAAAATAACGCCACATTTTCATTTTCAATGTTCTCTGAAATCGTTCTACTATACTTGCTTTTATATCTGGATTATTTGTAGTGTAATAATTTATATTTTTACTTTTTAAATAAGTTTTGACATCCTTAGATACAAATTCCGTGCCCTTATCTGATTGAATATGTCTAGGAACAGTTTTAGCTTCATCAAAGATGCTAGTAAAACACGTTTTTATTGTGTATGAATCCTTCTTTTTCATTGCTCTAACATAAGCATACTTACTAAAGGCGTCAATAACACACAAAATATATTTATATCCATCATTATATTGCATGTAAGTTCTTAAATCACTTAAATCAGCTTGCCACAATTCATTAATATTTGATAAAATATATTTATTACGCGGGAATTTTTTTATAACCGGTTTATGTAATGTATATGTTTCTTGAGACTGCAACCATTTCAAAACATCACTTTTTGAGATTTTTCCATTCATTGCCTTTGTTAACTTATTGACACTGCTGTAACCGGCTGGATGTGAAATATCATAATAGATGCGATGTAACTCTAATACGGGGTCCATTTCTCCCAATCACTTTTGTTTCTCAATTTATTGATGTATTTAGATTGAGTTGGCGTTGAAGAAACCTCAGTTTGTGGTTCTTGAATCAATGTTTTATCTATACTTTTAAGGTTAGATATATATTTGATTCTTTTCAGATTACCAATGTATGTTAGTGGGGTATTTATATCATTCAAAAACTTGGCGAATATTTCCCAACCGATTGGATCGGATCTCTTCGAGGGTCTTAAGATGTCATTCACTAAATCTATAATATTACTTCCTGGTATCTCTTGTCCACTAATGACAACTGTTCCATTATTATTCCATTGCAATTGATCTGTTTTATTTAATATTGTATCCATCAATAATTCACCCCTCCTCATATAAGTTTTAGGAATTAATTTTAATATTTCTTTAGGTGGTAACCCATATGCGATGTCTTCACCCGTTGAGGGTTGTTTAACATTTAGCATTTTTTCATTTTCACTAGTAGTTATATTATTGATGTTACGGTTTTCGTTAGTATTATCATTTATTACCTTTTCAGTTATTGTTATTTCTTGAGGTTGACGTTCTTCCTTGGAGTAATGTAAGTATCTTTGTAAAATTTGTAGATAAAGCGCCCATTTTTCGCGATCATCCAATTTACTTGATATAATTTTTTCCATTTCTAAATCCAATCTACTTTGCGGTGTTGCTTTATTTTCATTCTGATGTTTCAGTTTATCAATAAAGTCTTGCTCAACGAGAAGCATTTTTTTTGTGTTCATTGTGATTTATTAAAACAACTTACAAGGGTGCTTAGAATTGTACCCAAAATTATTGGAAGAAAGGACCCTCCTTTTTGTATTAATATATTTTTCCTGTATTCAAAACTTTTACCTTTACTGATCAGATTACGTAAGATATTTTTAATTTTTTTTAATTTGGTTTTTGTATTCTCTTTTAAAGGTACTTTTCCTTGTAAAACATTGTGAATACATTCACAAATACAGTTAATTTCTTGATTATTACAAGACTTCAATAATATCCTACGATGTTTGGGCTTTAATTTATGTAAAGCTGATAACAATTCCTTATGCGTTGTTATTCGTTGATACATGGTTCATTACTGACTTAGAGTGGCTGATTACAAAGATATTTATACCTTTTCATAGGAACATATATTGTACAAAAATTACGGGATTCAAATATTTTAGATTTTATGCGGCGAGCATCATCAGTGTTTTGTTTCAAATCAATCATTAAATAACCATGAGCTTCTTTAGTAGCATCGGTATATGAATCTTCGATAAACTTCGTGTCTTCCGGGGAAACTTGTCTAGCTAGAAATCGTATTTGTGTTTTGTCACGGGGATTTTTAAAATAAATAATATAACTTGAATTAAGTGAAATGTCGCGCTGTCCTCTTCCTTGATGAAATAAGTTTTGGGTTATGTAAAAAACACTCAAATTTCTATGATGACTGCCTTTTGTAAATATATCAACAACTCGCCCATCAGATTCCCTCATTAAGTCATCTATTATAATCAAATGTGGATTTTTACCATCAAACATATGATATTCCGGTAGTCCTTGGTGGTAATTTACACCGGGTATATTATATAGCGGTTGCATTTCATCATAACACCATGTAATTTCCAAAAAAATCTCATTACATATACTATTTTTATGCTTAATGAAATTTGCAACAAAGTTAGATTTTCCACACCCACTCGGTCCTGCTACGATGGCAGCAAAGGGATGAATAAAATGAATCATTATTTTTTGACTTCTGTCTTCATCAGGGAAAGGAGTAAAACTAAGTTGATATTTTAAAAATGGTTGATATTTATATGGTATATACAGAAAAATGTAAGTGTAATATCACAATATTAATGTATACGTATATACATAATACATGTAAAATAAAAATTTATTGATTATGAATTTATTAATGATTAACTTAATTACATACAAAAAAATTTGTAATGACCTATATATAGGTAACTTATCGATTTTGTTTGGTAAAATATACCACTTGTATCCATGCCTATCAGTAAAATGTGCGTAAGAAATACAAAGGGCACTCTAAAACCCTTTGCAATCTTAATGGACAATGCATTCTTTAAAACATTTTTGAAATAGATAAGAACAGAAATGTGTAGTAGTTAAGCAATCACGTCATGTAATTGTTAGGAACAATAAAATATATATATGCGAATATGACACGGTTTTTATTTAGCTGCATTACTTTTTGAAGTATTTTATAGAATATGTTTTGTGAATAATACAGCATTCAACGGTAGTTATGTTAAAAATCCTTTCAACTTTGAAAATTTTGGTATTTGCTCATTTAGCCTATATATAGATGGTCAACAGATACCTTCAAAATCGTTACAACCATCATTTCCAAACGATGTATTTACGAGCGCATACCACACCCTGTACTCAGGCACCGGTATACATTTTCTTAACGAAGGTAATGGAATATCGAGGGAGCAATATTCAAATGGATACTGTTTACTAGCTTTTGATTTAACACCTGACTTGTCGGCTAACTCTAATGTGCATTGGAATCTTGTTCGCCATGGTAGTGTAAGAATGGAAGTAAGATTCGAGAGCGCATTGACTGAAACTATTAACTGTGTAGTTTACGCAGAGTTTTCAAATATTATAGAAATAGATAAGAACAGAAATGTATGTGTGGATTATAGTAGTTAAGCAATCACTTATGTAATTATGATATTAAGAATAATAAAATATAACCTAAACGAATATGACATGGTTTTTATTCACCTCATTACTTGTTTACTAAAAAGACTCATTACTTCTGTTGAGATCATATTATGTGGGTTTAAATGAATTCATTGGTACATATATGAATTGATAGTTAGAAATGTAGTCAGTTAAAGAGCAAAAGAGTAGCGGAGTAAACGCGTATTAAAGTATGAACACACTAGAAGTGCAAATGAGTCTTCGTATGATACATCCCAGCCTCCAAAGCAACGTATATCCTTCAAATCGATTGCCAATTTATGCTCAGGTGCCAGCATTTATAATATGCAATCTTGACCCTGATTCACAGCCGGGGTCTCATTGGGTGGCTGTACATATAAGCGTCGAAAGAGTTGGTGAATATTTTGATTCATTTGGACGTAAACCTATTGAGGCAATAGAAGGGTTTTTAAGGAGGAATTCTTGCATGTGGAGGTACAATAGCGTTACGGTTCAAGATTATCTATCAGCGGTGTGTGGAGAGTACTGTTTGGTATATTTATATTACAAGTTCAGGGGGATGAGATTAGAAGACTTCCTTATAAATTTCACATGTGACTCAGTGAATAATGATATGGTGCTAGTAAATTTGTATAGAAATATAATGAACATATAAATAAAAAATAATACCTGGAATAAAAATGTTTTATTTTACCATGTAACCCTTACATCTAATTATATTTATAGGTAGTGGTGTTAAAGGTTAGGTATATTTATTATAATTTGTTTAGAATCGTACGTTAGGTTACTTTAAATATATATTTATTATTTTTCATTTAAAGCCATAGGTTGGGTTAGTGAATGTAGGAAAGTAGATAACGCGATGCATTAGTACTGAGGCATTCATTAGATAATGACTGGGAATTTCGTGCAGGAAATAGGAGCTGATAAGGTGGTGATAAGTTAATGAGCTACGGTTTTGCGAAAGCTAACTTTTAAACGGTTAGAGATATCAGTTCCGCTGTGAGTGCTTTCGGCTCCGCACGCCCTGTTTAGTGGGAATAGAGTACAAACTTTTTTTTTTTTTTTTTTTTTAGTTTTGGTCAGCCATGATTTTTAGGTTTGTCCCTTGGGCGGGACAAAATATTTCCGGGTTCTGCCTTTGAGGCAGTACCCGGAAATACCAACTACTAATGTATTTAGACACAATTAAAATAGGACACACTGGCCCCTTACCATCTTCATGGAACTAACAACAGAGCTGGTGCGGCTGAAAAGGCTAAAGCCTGCAAATATAGGGGTCTAGGCTCCGGATATGATTTTGTCCCATTCGGTGTCGAGACCCTTGGTCCGTGGGGTCCTATCGCGTTAAGGCTTTTTAGGGAATTATCAAAAAGGTCAGTCGACATCACAGGAGAACGAAGAGCTGGCAGCTACCTCGCAGAAAGAATTAGTCTAGCTATTCAAAGGGGGACCGCTGCCAGTATTTTCGGAACCTTGCCTAAAGGGATTCCTTTTTTTTTCTCTCCCTAAAATATGGCGAGGGGGGCGATGGCTGGCCATGCGTCATACTCGTGAACGGGTGCTACTTGTGGTGACTGGTCGTACTTGAATTTGTGTATGCGGCGATATTAATTGTTTATACCACGTATTTGCCTGTTGTTCTCACGAGTATGTAAGTGCGTGCTCCTATTTCACCATGCCTCCTGCTGATAGAGGACAAATCTTTGTTTTGTAATTTATTTTATTATTCTTTATTACTCAAGATGTCATATGGAACATGGTGTAATGGTTGCAGCTCCTTACAAACAATGTGTATAAAAAAAAACTTGGCGATTGAAAAGAGTGGCGGAGAGTTTATTGCCAGTTCTTCTCTCCGTTCTACGCCCTTGATTTGAGAACTGGCAGTAAATGTAAAATTAGAATCATTTTATGTATATTTCTTTTCTTTTTTTGACGTTCATAAGTGTACATTGTTACCTATATGAATAAATGAATTTTTTGTTTGTTGTTTGTTTTTTGTTTTAATTGATTCAATGTAAGGTTAGTTGTTAGGTATATTAGAATTAACTACAATAATATTTTTTATTGGTTTAATATATTAAAGTTTAATATAAATTTAATCATGAATTCTTATATTACACAAATACACATATTTCGATCTTATCGTAGTAAGTAAAACAATATTGTACACATTTTCAATATAGTTTTTAGTAAATAACGTTAGTTTTATATATATTTATATAATTATTTAATTAGATAAAAAAATGTGAGCCGTCACGGGACGCCTGGCAGATGTGAAACATCGAAATTATTTTGTCAAGTAATATGCAGAAAAGAACAGATTGTGATAGGAACTAAATATGTCATAATGATAAAATAAAATATTACGATTTTGTTTTCTAGATAACGATGACTATTTATTAATATTTATTTCAATAAATAGAAAAATTTACTACTGCATATAGATTGTTTGTATATACCATCATATAGCGTGGCGATGCGTCGCCACGGCATGCGTCGCCACGCCAGAAATCGGTTTTACGTGCGGCTATAGTTGTTTCACATCAAAATTAAAATAAGTTCAAAGGTTTAAATACTTTTATTTAATTAGCTTCATCAACTCCTTTATTTGTAAATACAGTACATACATACATACATATACAGTAATATTATAAAGACCCCCAGCTCGCCCATGAATATTATTAATAAAAATATTACCTATTTAGTGGGGGCGTATTTCCCGACGCGTAACACTTCTAATACACTATTTCACATTATTTTATTTATTTTTTGTTTGTTGAAAAAAAAAACAAATGTGAGATATATAAAGTCCCTGGACACGACGGCAGGGGAGTAGAGTAAAATATTAAAAAATATATATATTATAAAGAGGAGCGAAAGGGACTTCCATACTGACCGATTGAAAAACCAGTAGAAATCTACATTATCACTAATGAACATATAAATAAAATAAATCAGCACAGCTACAACCTTTTTAAGTCCTCACATAATTTGTCAAAATAGGCAGGTAGGTGCTCAGCCTCCTGTGACTGAAACGTTTTCCGACTAGGCAGGCCTCACCATGTTTTCCTTCAACGAGCGTTTGTCCAATGCGCACAAAGAAAGAAAGTCCATTGGGTCACAGGCATAGAACCTACGACCTACGAGATGAAATCGCTGAATGAAAACTATTGACAATAAAGCTAAGTTATTTCCTACAGTTTTATAGAATACATCAATATGGTAGATATAACTGAAACGTCTTAAATATCATACATATAACTATTAGTAATAGCGTTACAACCCCACATGAGGAGATTACGTCCGATGATCCGCCTGACACATGTTTTTTATTATTTTCTCTCACCGTACGTGGAAGAGTGAGAATATAGCAAGTGGTTGCCTGGAAGAGATCGCTGGAAAGCGATAAGGCCGCCAGTTTTTCTTTTCATTTCATTATTTTAATTGTATTAAGTATCTGCAACGAAGTATTAATAAATAATTAAATAGAAAGTCCGTTGGCGCACAGCCGTGGTTCGAACCAAGATAGGTCAACACAGCTCGACAAGTGTTATTTATTAACTAAATATCCATGAACACTAATGTCACAACGTTTGCTTTCGTCTAATTTACGCACACCATATATCGGCTCTTTTATCTCTGCCTTTTATTCAATTTAAGAAATGTATTAAAGAAAAGCTGTGTAATAAGGCTTACTATAAAGTTAGTGATTATCTAGTTCATAAAAGGGCCTGGGACTAGTGCTGGACAGGCTACTTCTAATTAATTTGCTATATTTGTTTTAAATATTGTAGAATAGATGATTTGCTTTTTTTTAAAAAGAGTACCGAGAGTTTTTTACGCCGGCTTTTTCTCTCAGCCAACACCCTGTCTTCTTTTCCGATGAGTAGGAATGCCAACGGGCTCGACTAATGACGTGGACTAAGTGATACCATGATGATCTTATGTTCCAAAATAAACGTTTTTTATTTGTTTGTATGTATCGTATTTTTATTTTTTATAAATATGCGTGCGTAATGCTAAAGATATAATATACTTATCTCTATAATCTACTTCTAATGACGACTCGAACATATGTCTTATATCTGCCACAATATAATTAATGAATCAAACAGAAACATTCCTGGCGCCACAACGAAAGAACCCCAGTAGCCAAGCAAATAATTTACCCCTAAACCCTTGCACGTGTCTAGCGTCTCGCGCAAATTCGCGACGTTGATCCTCTGCAATCTGTCCCGAACAATAAGTCGCTCTCAACAAAAGCCGGCCATTTGAACAAGTCGGAAACTTTTGTAAGACATTCTATACTCTTGGCAACGACCGCGGTTCGCACAATGCCACAATAATCATTAGATCCATAGACAAAATAAGGACAGTGCAGTAATGTTCATATAATACTAATACTGTTTATTTATTTTTGTATATATGCGGTAGAGGTATATAGCATACGAAAAATCCCTAGGGGCGCTACAATATTAATATAGGCAAATTTATGTTTCTGCTCTGTTATCATTTGTTTTGAAGTTTCTTTTGGAGCGATGAAGAAAAATGATGAGAGTGAATTTTTACGATGCGCGCGCACACCAACACCTAAATTCGACATCGTAAAGTTAGGTTTAGGTGGCATGTAAATCGATAACTATGTTCAAGTTGTATATTCTAGTATTTTTATATTTAGAACACGTGTTTCGTAACAGTACAATTAAACAATGTGAATAAATAAATATTATTTTGGTGTTTTTAAATCAATTTCATATACGACGGTGATACTATTTACTATCTAATAATTTATTTATTTCGTAATATTTAATTATTAAATTTTTCCAAACGCCAAAGAAGTATAACTTCTAACGCGTGTACATAGTAGATACACACACTTTTTTTTGGCAACTAGGCTTACTAGCCTTTAAGCCTACGACTCTCTATGCTTGACAGAAGCCGATGACTTTAAGGGTCTAAGGCAGGGTTACCTAAAATTTTTGTGCCACCTTAGCCTTTTTACGGCTATGTAACATACATCGTTTAATATATATACACATAATAAAACATCGAATTGTTCACTTAACACATTGAACGGAAATTTATTTTATAATTCTTTATTACTCAATATGTCATATGGAACATGGTGTAGTGGTTGCAGCTCCTTACAAACATTGTGTAAAAAAACTTGGCGATTTAAAAGAGGGGCGGAGAGTTTATTGCCAGTTCCTCTCTTCCGTTCTACGGCCTTGATTTGAGAACTGGCAGTAAATGTGAAATTAGATTCATTTAATATTTCTTTTTTTTTGACGTGATGTTACCTATATGAATAAATGAATTTTGACTTTGAATGCTTAAACAATGGATACAAAGTAGGAGCCGGAAACCAAAACTTTTTATGGCGAATTTTGATTAAGTAAATACGAATGATTGAAATTTTTAAATTACTAAAAGAAAATAATCAAGAACTCTCGTAATACCAAAGCTTCTTATTTCATTTATTTTAAGCTTCTTTGCTCCGGTGTCCGGATTAGCCAAGGCCGCGTATTGGCGTTAAGCGGCGGAACAAGCCACTCCCGAGGGATCACCGACGCTGTCTTAGCTAGCAAATTATACGGGAAAACGTGGTAAACACAGCTAAAATGCTAGTGTATTTGTTGAATAAAAATGTCTGATGAATCTCTGAGAATACTTTGATTTAAGGCCGAGTTTTGTTTTTGCTTTGTATCGTTGGTGACTATTTTAGTATGTTGGAAGGTATTTAATTTTTTATATACGATACATATACTGGACAAATTTAATACGTGTAAATTGCGATGTGAACTTCACGAACTATTTTAATACATTATTAAAAACTAATTCTATACTAAAACTTTTAATTCGATTCAATTTCATTTGACAATTTCAGTGTTGCAACGTAATGAAATATAATACATAGTGACGTTGCGAAAATATTCGATAAGAAAATGGAATATTTCCGGATCGATTCCTCTGGTTTTTAGTATATCTAAACAACTACTACTTTAATATAAACTAAGTATATCAGGAAATTAAATATTTCTGAACGGATAATTTAGTTATGATAAGGATCACTACTTTTTCAGTAATAAAAAAAAAATTAACTTTTTATAAAATAAAGCAGCGATTACTAATTAATAAATAATAATTGTGAATAATTATGTATTTATTTAAATAAAAATCCATAATTTAGTCTTTAATTGGCACACCAATATTAAATAAACATAAATCGCGGTTGCTTATAAATTACAGTAGCTAATGTCAAATGTGGAATCGAAATATAAATCGTGGTATATCTAAAACTTCAACTAAAATTAAGGTGTAATCCGTAGGTTTCAACTAAAATTAAGGTGAATTTGTCGAATCACAGTTCCACCTTAAAACACCTTCAACTTTTTTTGAATGATATAATGTGGCGGCACTCTTTTTTTTATAGAACAGGGGACAAACGGGCAGGAGGCTCACCTGATGTTAAGTGATACCGCCGCCCATAGATACTCTTGATGCTAGAGGGCTCGCGAGTGCGTTGCCGGCCTTTTATGAATTTGCACGCTCTTTTCTTGAAGGAACCTAAGTCGAATTGGTTCGGAAATACTTCAGTTTATTCCCATAGAAATTAATGAAAACATCATGATTTGTGAAATTAGTGAAGATGGTACAAATGTTTGTCTTTTGAACTGCTTAATGTTACATGGGGTATACTTAAAGTTACAATTATTCTTTGCTTCAAAACAGGACATTTTAGTTTTGTCTGCCATACGATCAAACACTACGTTTATTATTTTACAATTTACCATTAAAAATATATGAGAACCGTAGATTTAACTACGCAAAAGATTTTTCATGTGTTTAACCAAAATATAAGTGATTGTAAGAATGAGCGGACTGGCGCCCGGAAGTCGTTTCCACGTGACGGACGCCGGATGTGACACTGGATAGTTCCTTCATCATGTCTCTTCAAAGCCTTTTAACCGAACGAAAACTATTTTCTACTATATAATCTTTTATTAAGCATACATTACGATAAAATGCTGTTTTATAAATGTAATATTTTATATTTATTATAGGTTATTTCCGATACCAAAGGCAAGAACCAGGGATCTCTATCCCAATTATCAAAGACGATACTACTGCATGTTGTCTCCGCCATAATCGACATATTTATATGTTCGCAGAGTGAATTCACAGTAGCTATATTATATTTAATATTATATATGTACTTTACTAAATTAAATTAATAATTTCTCGATATTATCGTATCGGCATAGTCTGTAAGGATAGTGTATGTATTTCTTCGATGTTTTACCAGCTTTAAAAAATAGTGGCATTGCCTCAGATATGGGAACCTAATATATTATTATGTTTTTAAGCACTAGATGAAAGATACTTGCGGCGGCTAAGGTCCATACCCATTGATGATAATCATCATGATATCATGGTCACAGATATCATCCCTAAGACTTGTGTTTATTATAACACCGCCGCACATGGACACTGGCATCAACAGCACACTCGCTAGTGCATCGCTGGACAAATGACGTTACGCGCTAACTCTCTTTCACTCCACCTTAAATATTTATCATCTTTAACAGCCAGCAACCCTTATTTGCGGCCAGATTTAATTAGGAAACCTTATATGAAAATTAATAGAAAAAAATTAGCTTCAATTTGACATATAATTAATAGATATCCGTTATAAACGTAAAAATATATCGAAATCATACCTGTTTACACTTGGCTGCAAAGAGGTGCGGCCATGTGCGCAACGGCAACCGTGATTTTTTAGAATCTTCATATTAATTACCGTGATGTAGACGTTATTTTATTTAAAAATTAAATGAACGTAATTTTTTACCAAAAATCAATTCAAAATAATTTAATAAAAAATAATGGCGGCCAAATTTTGATAGGCACCCCCGTAAATATATATTCTCCTAATTATAAATAAACATAAAATTTTGGTTTTAAACAAAAACTCGATGAACGCACCAATCCTGCAGTGGGATCTCGTACTATAAGAGATAGGTCGATCTAAATCTTGTTTCTGATTCTTAATCTTAGATATGAAACCGAAGTTTTTTCTTGATGAAGCGCTATCAATATTTGACTAGTTCTGTTGGAACTCGTTAGGTAAATTTCTACATATATTCCCAAACGACTAAGACACTGTTTTTATTTTAAAAAAAAGCAGAATTTACTGATTTCATCTGGACCACCTTAAGTCTGTCAAAGTCAAGTCGCCAGATGAACGTATATTTTAATAATAACGTAAATTCCGTCTTAAAATAAAGAATTTAATATCCGTAGACACTTCTTAAAATCGCAATATTGAGTTACTGTGTCATCGTATCTAATTTCCTCTCAAATTTAATTTAAAAAGTGTTACGATCGGGAAAATTGTCACGTGATAAAAGAATATGATAACACAAAAGGTTTTCCAGATAAATTTAATTAACCAGCTTTAGCCATCATTTTCATAATATTATATACACGTATAACATGATTCCTAGTGAAATATTGGAAATGCCTTTCAACAGATTCAAAACACATTAAAAAAACCTTAAAGGTGTAAAGGTTACACAGTTAATTACTACTTAAAAAATAAAAAAATAAAAACGCTAGGCAATAGTTCCAATTATATTGTTATAATTTGTTTTGTTATCTCGGAAGTGCTATGAATATGTATGTAATGGTGAATGTGGTAAATCACAGAACAGATTTTTATTTTTTTTTACTTATGTAACTTATGACGTTGTGGTTTGTGATATTTTCCTTTGAATTATTGTTATGTAGAGGTAAGGTAAAACTTGTTGAGTTTCTTGCCCGTTCTTCTTAGAACAAGGCCTCCTGGCAGTTTTGCGAACGGATGGCGTAGTTTTGCTATTTGCGAATTGTTGTATTATAAATGTTAAATGCGCACATAGAAAGGAAGTCCATTGGTGCACAGCCGGGGATCGAACCTACGACCAACAATTCTCTGTTTATCAGATCTGTTACTATATCTTACAACAAACACTATTTTACTTCCAAAAACAAATGCGGTCCACTAGAGGCAAGTTTAGCGCTAAAGATGTTTTCGTAAGCTTCTCGATGTAGCTATGTAGAATTTCGATGTTTTTATGAATATGGAAAAAATGACACGTCATCATAAGCAATGATAAAATTGATTGATCGTTTAATAAAATGCCTGATTTCGTGAAAGCATTCAGGGTAGCTAAATGTCACTAAGGTCGAAATTTGCCACATCTTTACCCAGTAGAAACACAACGTGAGTATTTTTAGCACGATCCGAAGGTCGGGATGCGCACATTTTGAAGTATAGTGCCTTTTGAAATGGAAATTACATACAAAAGCGACTAAATATCAGCTATTAAATGTTTTCTCCTTTCGTGTCAATTTTAAGCTATTGCATATAGTTATAGTATAGTATATCCGGGGCTTTAAGCGCTGCGACCGAATTGAAAAATTCCGTAACGAACTGAAAAACATACGACGACGTAATATAGGTCAGAGCGGGACAGAACGCATACTGCGTCTCACATCGGTCTGGCGTGATCGGTGACGTAGCGCAGGTGCGTTACAGTGGGACAGAACGGATCCTGCGTATTCACATCTCTTTGATGAGATCGGTGGCGTAGCGTAAGCGCGGCCGATGCAGTGTTACGAGTTAGAGTGAGACAGACTATATAGGCATGTTAGTCTGAGTCTGGTAGGAGAGTGGTAGATTGAATTAAGATAAAAAAATCCTGTATAAATTAAATATATATCATAATAATTGCATAAGTTAATCAAGAAAAATGCTATACAATAGCTATACTGCGGCAGTCCTCGAGTTTTTATACAAATACTAGCTGGAGTCTCTGATGTTAAATGACATCGTCACCCATGGACACATGTATGTTAATACTATGTGTATAAATAAGCAATGGTTACCATAGCAACAAACACGGTACTAGGCACCTTTTTGAAACTGAATCAGAATTTAAATTTAGAACTTCGACAAAGCATGTGAACAGAACACACTCGGTGAATAGTATCCCCATTGAAAGAAAATCTAATTTGGATTTGAGGGATTACGACGAATCTTGTTTCAGCCTAGACTGCAGAAGGGCTACAAGTCTTTTACTGTCAACTTAATTGAGTAAGTCTTTGTAACAGTTTAATAATGATTGTCCTATTGTTGGGTTCTTTGCTGAACAATTAGACGTAATTTAGAATCAATACCTCTACTTAATTTCGATATATTTTCATTCTATAGTAGTTCAGTATATATATATATAATTGGAATCTCGGAATCGGCTCAAACGATTTTCATGAAATTTAGTATACGGGGGGTTTCGGGGGCGATAAATCGATCTATCTAGGAATCATTTCTAGAAAATGCCATTTTATTCGTGTTTTATCAACTTAAACATAGAATTGCTCGTTTAAAGATGTCAGTCAAATAAAAACTTAAATATGAATACAATTATCTTTATTCGATAATTATATTCATATTTTATCATTTTATTAGTATGTAATTCGTACTTAAATATAATTTCCAAAAAACACAACTTCGAAATTCTGTCAGCGTTAATGGTACACTGCCACAGGGACCAAACTATTTAAGTTGGTTTTAATTTTTTTTCAATATTAAAGTATTATTTATTTTTGTTTTTGGTTTTCATTATATTTTCATGATTTGGAATTAATAGTTTCTGTTTACCTTACTTGACTTATTATTATATTTAAATGTAAAATAATTATAAATAATTATAACCGTAATAGATGACTACATACAATATCAAACTCGTCAATTAATCGATAAAATAAATGATTATAGGTTAATTTAACAATTAGCTTTTGTAATTTTGATGTTACACTATGCTTCAACACATTTTGATTGTATTGGGCTTGTCGCACGTATGACCCATACTGACGGTTTTAATGCTGTCATTCTGAAGGGATTCTTGATGCATCGTATCCATTGCACCAAAAGTCTCCTGAATGAGATTAAAAAGAAGATTGGTATGCTGTCGCTGCCCCACTATAGGAGTCTTTTAATTGTGTTTACTAACATTCTAAGATCGAAATGTTAAATGTGACTCAAACTACAAATGGATATCATAAGATATTATTATTGAATACTCAATTTTAAAAGTTTATTATTATTATTATTATTTTTATAGAACAGGGGGAAAACGGGCAGGAGGTTCACAACTTATTAAAAAAACACTTGTTAAATACTTTGTAACTATTTACGTCATTTATTGTTATTATTGTTAATGTAATCTTATTTAATAATTTATAAGCTATGCTTATATAAAGCGAGTTACCTGCAGTCAAACTGCGTATGCAGTTTTTCAGGGCATGGTTGAATTAAAAATGCGTAACTTTTTATCAATATATATTATTTTATTATATCTAGTGGCGCTGTTACTCTCGTGGGTCTTGGAATCAGACTTCTGTCTGACATATGTCATATTTTTCAGACGGTTTCTTCACGATATTCCTGTGTGACGAGCGACTGTTAGATTCCCACATAGAATGTCCATTGTTACAAGCAGCAAACCTGTGACATAAGAAAACTGCTAATAACAAAATTACACTGTTTCAACGCTGTCTCTTTTCAACACAACGTAAAGATATATTGACAGAAAGAGACGAGAGATTAATGTTGCTGATATATTAACAAGAGCATTTACAGTCATGAATTATCGTATCTGAGCTATAAATGTAATAACGATTGCGATTTCAATAAAACTGTAAAACAGTCGGGAGCCACATGTCACTGTCCAGACAAAAATAAAAGGTCTCCCACGACCAGTATGAAATATGTGGCTAACTTGCTTCGAACTTTGGCACTTGGCAAAGGTTCCTTTATTCAATATCTTACATACTCTTAATTTATCTTAATACTGAATATAGTTTTACCACAGCTGTCATTTGGGAGTTGTAAATTGTTCTGGTTTATCGGCTTTTCTGGGGTTTGTAAACGTAATGAAGACTCGACCAGAAACAGAGGGAAATATATGTTGAGGTATAAACAGATATAGAGTTACTATTGTATGTGTTTAGGAAGCGGGTGAGATATGAAAAACGGTTGTTTGTTCCAGCTATGCTTGGGTATGCGTAATAAAGAATCGACCAAGAAGAAAATATCTCAAAGAATTAAAGAAGAAGAAAGAATATTGTCATTAAATCATTTTTTTTTATAGAACAGGGGCAAACGGGCAGGAGGCTAATCTGATGTTAAGTGATACTGCCGCCAATGTTTCTTTATTTATTTATTTAGTACTTCTACAGCTTACAAAAATTATATATAATTCCAAACAAATACACTGAGAATATAGCCAAAGATGGAATACCTACATGATACATTTTACAATAAAAAGATTTATAAGAGGGAACAAACAAACAAAGTAAGCAATACATTTAACTAATTGTGATTTAATTTAATTAACTAAGCCTAGCCTAAGCATTGGTTGTGTTGTGTGATGGTGTAAAAGTGTGGGTGGGTATGTACGTGATGGTGTGTATGTGGGGTGTGCTTATGATGTAGGTGATTTTGCGCCATGGATATTCTTAATATACTTTTTAATCACATTCCGCGATAACCCAAACAAGTCAAGGTCTAAATAGTGGTCATTGTATGTCCGGGCAACGCGATACAAAACTGAGGTTTTTGCATAATAAGTATTGATTTGAGGAACATGAAACAAAGCACGACTACGAGTTTTGTAGGTAGGAACAAGGAAGAACAACTTTTCTAGTAGGGAGCTGCAATTAATTTTATTTGAGAGAATGTCATAAGTTTAATTTGTATAATCATGTTTTTTTTTTATCTTAATATATATATCTCCTGTCAACATCCGTCCGCGATGGACTCCTAAACCAATTAACCGATTAAATTAAATTGGCACACCGTGAGCAGTCTGGTCCAACTTAAGAGATGGGATATCTTAGGTCTTTAAATTTAGTCGCAATTTTATTTTATTGCAAATATTTGTTTATTTTTTTATACAATTCTAACAGATGACGCTGTGTTAAACGTACCAATCTTTCACATCAGTTCTCCTACAGTTTCCCTTGAATAGCTAACTAATGTGATATATATAAAAACTTTCGCCACAGCAACGCTTGTCCAAGTCTGCTAGTAGTATTATTATATTAATATTATAAGAGCAATATTTACCTAGTGCCTTCAGAGTGTGACTCTCATCACTGAGGTCTGAGATTTGAGCCCTGGTTGTGCACCAATGGACTTTCTCTCTATATGCACATTTAACTATCGCTATGGGTGAAGGAAAACATCAAGAAACGCCTAAGTCCCAAAAAGGCGACGGCGTGATGTATGTACGTATCATGAAAAAGATATAGGAATCTGAGGCCCAGACCTAAAAAGGTGGCGCCACCGAATTCATTTTTATTAAAGAAAGTATAAAAAAATCGCGTTACCTAATTTAAATCGAATATTCGAATCGAAATGAACTAATTAATCTCTAATTAAATATATAAACAAAAGAATAACCATTATTTATTATCAATGTCATTATATATTTATATCAATGTCTTTCAATTAAATTACATTACATCATGACGCATGCAATTACTAAAGCCGTAATTAAGAAAACATTCAAAGGAAATGTATGGAAAAATCCCTAACAGCCTATGATTCTATCGAATAGCGGAACCAACGAGATGAGGGGAACAACGATTGAATTAGCTTATCGTGAACCTTCCGTTATTTATGAGAGGAATATCTTGCTATTATCAGAGAACTATTAATGAATGTAATAATTAAAGCTGACTGGAATTCTGTATTTCGTGTATTATCTATGTAATGTGATAGTCTGTGCATAGTTTTATAATGACATATGACTGAATATGTAATTGACATTTGACGTGTTTCTGGGTTCGGTAATATAATAATAATATATCGAGGCATATATATCAAGTAATAAAATTAAAGTGTAATATATATATATCTAGTATTGTCTTTTATTAACATAACTTTTACACATTTAAAGAAAAACACTTTTTTACGGATTATAGTTATGTATTATTGTATTTAAACTTATAATTATTTAGACATAATTTTAAATCTCAAAATAAACAATCCGCGAAAATGGAGGACACCGTGAGCAATTTCTGCAAAAACCCTACATCTTTTAGTCGATACCAACTCCGGGGAAATAAATACAGATAACACAACATTTTCTACAGCTGTAATACTTTTTGACATTTAACACCTTTGTCTTCAGTCACCGTGACCACGCACGCTGTAAAGCACGCGAAACGTCGGTTTAAATTTAAAATTATGTCTAAATAATTATAAGTTTAAATACAATAATACATAACTATAATCCGTAAAAGGTGTTTTTCTTTAAATATATATATCTACTTGCTGCCCCCGTGAACTTCGTTTCTTCTTAATGAGATTTTACTATGCCTACCTGTTTAGTACAAAACAACATGGAACATTTTGCTATGCTATCCCAGAGACTGTTCAATTTAATAATTCGGTGTAATATTAAATTTCAATTATTATTGAATAATACATAAACTTATGTTTACCAATGGCTTTAAAGTATTCGCAAAGTATTTTTTTTTAAAATAAACATCTAAAGTAGTACGAAGTTAACAATTAAAAAGGAAATTTAAACTGAATGAGACCATATGAATTATTGGAATTGAGAAATAAAAAAAAAATGCACAAAAACTTACTTTTCAATCTCCGGAGTGCAATGGACAAATTCGTGAGTCCAAAATTGATATATTGGATTCTTTACCAACTCAATAAAGGTTATGAGTAGACCCCACGGGTGAGGCCTATTCACAATAAGTCTCTCAAGTAACATCCTCGTAATTTGTTCCTGAACCGCTTCACAGTTAGCTTCAGCGAACAAATATAGCAGACAACAGCTGAAGTAGTGAGTGTGGCTGTTTGGATAACGCAATTGGTTTGCAATCGCATTCAAGAATAAGTATCTGAAATATAAAGTTTTTTATTTTATTTGTGACATACAGTTGTCGTACTTAGACTCTGGGCATATCGTTACGAAACTAAAACTTTAAATTCGATTCAAGATTTGACAATTTCAGTGTTGCAGCGATATGAAAAGTAATAAATAGTAACGTTGCGAAATTATTCGATACGGAAATGGAATATTTCCGGATCGATTCCTCTGGTTTACTACTTTAATAGAAACTAAGTATATCAGGAAATTAAATATTTCTGAACGGATAATTAATTTATGACGATTAATTTTATTAAGTTCATTATTTATTCAGTAATAAAAAACAAAAATATTAACTTTTTATAAAATAAAGCAGCGATTACTAATTAATAAATAATTATTGTGAATAATTATGTATTGATTTAAATAAAAATCAATAATTTAATCTTTAATTGGCACACCAATATTAAATAAACATAAATCGCGATTGCTTATCAATTTTTGTCTACACTATTATGGTGGTATCATTATTTTACAAAATGACAATAGCTTATGTCAAATGTGGAATCGAATTAAAAGTCGTCGTATAGTCAATAAAATATACATACAAATATATTGCTACTAAATGTTAAAAAAAAAAACACTGGCGCTACAACCTCATTAGGTCCTGGCCTCAGATTTATGAATCTGTTTCATGATAATTTTTAAATCTAATAGGTGATCAGCCTCCAGTGCCTGACACACGTCGACGACATTTTGGGTCTAAGACATGTCGGTTTTCCTTCACCGTTCGAGCAAATGTTAAATGCGCACATAGAAAGAAAGTCCATTGGTGCACAGTCCGGAATCGAACCTACGACCTTGGGTATGAGAGTCGCACGCTGAAGCCACTAGGCCAACTAAATGTTAGCATAGTATAAAACAAAGTCGCTTTCTCTGTCCCTATGTCCCTTTGTATGCTTAAATCTTTGAAACTACGCAACGGATTTTGATGCGGTTTTTTTTAATAGATAGAGTGATTCAAGAGGAAGGTATAATAACATCCATTATATAGTGGGGAAGTACTGTTATTTTTGAGGTTTCTAATGTGATGTCGTAAATAATTACATTTTTTCCGCTTACATTGCAAACGCAGGCTGAACCCTACGAGTTTTATCAAAATAATGTACTAAGTATTGTACACATTGAAAAGGCCTACAGAAAAGTCCGTGATTGTATATGTCTATCTCGTATGGATAACCCACAATAACTTTTTTGTCATTTACTTTTTACGACAAATAATGCCTAATTTTCGAAGCGATTTTAACCAATACAGCATTAATCCTTATACAATTAAATATCTTGAATACATTGTTCATTTAATATAGATTTATACAGCCCATTACAGCTTATTTAGCAGCGATCGATCGCGTATATTATCGGAGCTTTCCAGCGACGGAAATAACAATACATAATAAAAACCTGCTTTTCATCAGCATTGCACCCGTGCGAAGCTGGGGCGGGTCACTAGTTGTTAATAAATTAAATTGTGTTTTTCTTTTTTGTTTTACACTAAAAATGTTTGAAATGTTTACCTTCTTGTTATATAAAAAAAAGAACTATTTGTGTAGATTTGTAATTGGCCCACAATGTTATATATATACATCTATTTCTGTATTGTGCTGTGAATCCTCTGAATAAATAAATAAATAACTCAAATAAATGACAATCCGTAAAATATAAATGTCTTACCGTCCTTCATAGTCAAAATCAACAGTGAAGTTCTGGAATATATCCATATGAGCCGAGTGCGCAATCGTGGACATATTTGGGGTTTGTCCTTTGGTCCTAATATGGGCAATCGCCTGTGTACCAACATACAATACAACCGCATTCATCAGCTGGCTGTTGTATCTACGACCCGGCTCATTCACCACCTATATTAAAGGTTATTAAATTCAATCTAGATTTATTCATCTGTTTATTTTTTGCACCAGTAACGGGAGTTGTTTAGAATATATTATAAATTAACTAGCTGCCCCCGCGAACTTCGTTTCTCAGCCATGTGATTTAATCAGCCTACATATTTAGTACATACCAACATAGAACATTTTGCTATGCAAAGATTGTTAGATTTTCCTGTGATTTTTTCTCTATATAAACCTCAGATTTCAAGTCATAAGTTTTTAACTAACAAATAAAAATTAAGGTAGATCGTAGAGGATTGAAAATTTAGAGTTGTATGAATTTTTTTGCTGTATCATAAAAAAAAATTTTTGTTTATGTAAAATTGAAAAAAAAATTTTTGGGGTGGATTACCCTTAACATTTAGGGGGATCAAAAATAGATATTGTCCAATTCTCAGACCTACCCAATATGCACACAAAATTTCATGAGAATCAGGAAAGCCGTTTCGGAGGAGTTCAACCACAAACACCGCGACACGAGAATTTTATATATAAGATAAAACATTTCTTCTTCGAAATATCAAAATGCTCAAATTACCTATTGAAACATGTAAATTACCTGCATATTGCTTCTCAATTCTGATAGGAAAGTAACAGGAGCCCTTGCTTTTAGATATGCGTCCAAATCTTTCTTGAATTGCGAGGACGGTATCAGATTCGCGTAATTGATAACCGTGCGTGGTGGTAAATTGATCTCCGCAAGTAAATCAACCTTAAGATTGGGCGTGAACGGGTCTGGAAGGCGCATACGGCGCGGGAAAGCTGACAAAATCAAGTTCCTCATTTGGATACAATTAGGTGGTATTTCATCGCAAAATCCATAGTGGTAATCACAAAGAAACTCTGGGAAATCGTGGAGTAATACCAACAATAATTTTAATGTTCCTTTGTAAAGCGTCATTACTGGTGGTGCGAGTTCTGTATTGCGTAGGAACGGATCTAAGAATTTGAATAGATCCGTGAGAAGTATGGAGTACATTCCCCAGCCCTGGAAAGGTAAAATCGTATATTAAAGTTTTTTTTTTGTTTTTTTTAATGTATTATCTATGCACTTGCATGTTTTCCGTTTTTTATACATAAATTGTTTATCTATGTAATCTGTTTTGGCTTTCTGTATTCTCATAGTGTTTTGTACTATACATATACATAATATGTATAAGTATAAGCTGTTAGATTATTAAATAAAATAAAATAAAAAAATAATTAAGCATTAGGAGAATTTGATGCAATGTCTAGTGTTATACGGTGTTTAAGCACTCAATACACATACAAAATAAAGGAATTAACGATTTTTTCATTGACGATAACATGCACACGAAGCGGGTAATACAAAATAAAAAGCATTACAATGGGCATCAGCGTTCGTATCAACAGGTGAATGTATCAAGTCTCAGTATATTCTGTAAGTAATTGTAAGATTTGGAAACATTTAGGGCCTGTTTCACAATGTCCGGATAAGTTCCAAATAAGCTATTTTTTACTTATTGGTAGGATAAACAGTATTTTTGCGTTTCACTACTGTCAGATAGCGCTATTTGTCATGAAATGCCAAGTATATTATTCTAGTGGAAGGCACTAGACCACGCGGCAGGTCACCTTCACGTTGGACTGATCAGATTAAGCCTGCCGTAGGAGGATCAGTGAATCAGTGCAGTAGGATCAACTCCAATAGGCATCGATGGCGGAACGTCGTGAAGAGCACCACATCTGCGCCTTCTATTACCACATAGAGATCACGACCGCTCTGTCAAGAGCGTACCGAATAAGAAGAAGAAGAATCTTCTTCTTTTCTTTGATTATCTAATCCTGAGCATTCAACATATACACGTGGAACGAAATTTAACCATTGTAAAAAAGGAAACTTTCATTTTACATACAACTTGTGATACATGAGAAATTGTAAAATTATTGACGGCTGGGTGTCAGTTTATAATTTACATGTCAATTTTTATTATCAATGATATACATTAGCTATGTGCCAAATGAAACGTTGCCTCATATTCCCTATTTCACACTTTCTTCTCTTACATAATTGCAAATATCAAATTATTTAGGGATATTTAAGAAGATAAATATGTGTGTGTACCAGAGTACACAGGTAAGAAGTGAAACTTCTTTACGACATCTCTACTATTTGCAACTTCACCAAAATGGGGTAGTTAAGGCTTAAGCCTTAAGAAAAACAATTTTTTCAGTCATATTTATTAATACTCGCTAATTTTAACAGATTTATATACATTCACTGATACTTACAATCAAAAAGTGAGGTTAACCTCAAATAAATATGCTCATACGTGTTGAATTTATAAAACGAAATGTATAATCACTCTCACTTTTCTTGTAAATTCAATTAAATTTGAACAAGCCTTTTTATTTTATCACTTTCAAATTAATATATTGTTATTCTTATTTCAAACCAAACTTCAAAACTAATATATTGTTGTTATTATTATCATATATTACATTATATTCTTTACGGCACTATACTAAACATCGATAAAAAAAGCAACATGGCGCGTAACCGAAAAACGTGACGTTTTCTTACAAAATTTCTCCCATACGTCGATAAAGAAGTTTCACTTCAAAAATTATGTAAATTAAGAATCCATGGATTACATTATAGTATATATTTAAGCTGAAGGCTATTTGATCGCTAGGATCAAATTTGAATGATATGTGTTCTTATGAATTGACATAGCAACCAAATCTATTATATAATATATGCTTATATTCATTGCTTAAGCTTCAATGTATTATAGAGAAATATATAATATAAAAAAATATACATACATATATCGGATTAAAAGCATTCAATTTCGTTTAACAATACTTATAATACAATTCAGCTTTATATAAATTAAAAGAAAATTTAAATAAATAGCTGTCAATAAAATACCATTACTTTATAGATTACATATACCATTACATTACCGCTCTACGCCCTTGACTTGCGAACTGGTTGTAAATGTAAATTTACAGTTAATTTAATTTGTTTTTCTTGACGTTCATAAGTGTACATATGTACCTATATGAATAAAGATATTTTGATTTGATTTGATTATGAAATATAACAATTTTCTTTTTGATACATGTACTAGGAAAAATTATTGGTTTTAATTGTTAGCATACTTTGAGCCTCTGATAGCTATTTAATGTATTGTTCTGATCACTCTTTACTTTGAAAAATATAAAATATTTATGAACCTAACATTTTTCTAAAATTCTAAAAAGCAACGCAAATTATCTTCAGAAATATATTGTTTTATCAGCATTGGATTTTTTTCGATGTCTACAGCTACAATATAATTCAATTTTATTGCCAACTCACAAAAGCAAACTTATCAGTAGAAAAAAATACAATTCTTAAAAGGCCGGCAACGCACTCGCGAGCCCTCTGGCATTGAGAGTATCTATGGGCGGCGGTATCACTTAACATCAGTTGAGCCCGTTTGCCCCCTGTTCTATAAAAAAAAAACAATTATATATAATAAATACCTTCTGTTGTGGTGTAGCTGCCATCACACGATTAATGAACGATCTATGTGCGATGAGCTCCAACCATGCGTAGCTAAATCCAGGAGCTTGGTTTGGACGAATTATTCTAAAGGTATGGCAAAACGCAGTAAGCACCTGAAAATATCAAATTCGTATCAAAGTTGGGGCGTATATCCCGACACGTAACACTTTCAATACACTATTTCACAAAAATGGTAGGAGTCAAATGTATTTTTTGTTTGTTGAAAAAAATACAATACATTTATGACATATAATGTTTAAAGAATTTTATTTCTCATTACAAAAAAAATATATTTTATTTACATGAGAAACTTAATATTAATATGCATATATACGAGCGAGATACACGTCGCCATAAGTCGTCTTAATTTTAGTCAACTGTTCTAACATGCATCTTTACTGCCTTTTTGAATTTGTCAAACACTCCAATATTACGAATTTGAGATGGTAATTGATTAAACAATTGCACAACCTCATACCTAATAGATTTCTTAAAATAATTTGTACGCGGCTTCGGTAAGATAAGCAAACTCGCTCGACGAGTTATGTATTTGATTTTTTTTAAGATAAGCAACTATGGAGAGAGTTATTTAATTTTTTTTAAATTAAGATACAGGTGCTATATACATATAGTTGTTTAATTGTCATAATTTTGGTTTCTTAATAGATTTTATTAGTCGGTGTTAAAACATTGGGTTACATATGGGAGTATAAGCGCTAAAGGTACTTTAGATAAAAGGGCAATTTTTATGAATTAGGTAGTTACAAACTACAATAGAAAAATCACTGGTCCAATAGTAATGAAACGCTTGTAGCTTTCTTTGCATAAATAATAAACCCAAATAAATAATATATTCGCCTCATAGTCAAGCATATTTCAATCAAGAAAATTTAAGATTCAGTCGCAATGCAAGCAATCAATAGATAATCAATCAGAAAAGACATTTTTAACCGAAATAATTATTAATTTAAATTGATATTCAAGAAACTAATATGTACCTTAAAAATAGTGATTTAATTAACTTATAATTAAATAATTCTATGTATAAAAATTTCGCCAAGCTTTTTATATTTAAACACATTTAGATAGCAGCGCGGAATTTGCGTGAATAATAATCCTACCTACCGAATAATAAACCTAAGAATCGAATTACAATGTTTAATAACTAACCTGATAATTCATCGACTCCAAAACCGGTTCTTCCATGTTCATGTCTAATAGTAGTATCAAAAGCATTCTATGATATGGCAGCTGTTGAAAGTTAGTGCCATGTTTCTCATGATCGTGGAGAAGACACCCAGCAATGATACCGAGGATCTAGAAATTTAATTAATCTTTATAGATTCGAGATATGAAGTGTAGATTTTGAAAATCCGATATTTTTTTACAAAATAAATAAATAAAATCTATCTAATATATAAAATTCTCGTGTCGCGGTGTTTGTGGTTAAACTCCTCCGAAACGGCTTTCGCGATTCTCATGAAATTTTGTGTGCATACTGGGTAGGTCTGAGATTCGGACGACTTCAATTTTTATCCCCCTAAATGTTAAGGGTAATGCACCCCTAATTTCTTTTTCCAACATTAAATTTTTAATTTTTTATAATACAACATTAGTAAATACATATAACCCTGAATTTTCCAACCGAATTTTTTAAGGAGTAATGAAGTTCGCGGGGTCAGCTAGTTAGGCAATTTATGTATCTGTTTCATAATGTTGCCAACAGGCAAGTAGGTGATCGATCAAGCGTCTGGCTGACATAAATGGACTTTTTGGGTTAAGGCCGGTTTCCTCACGATGTTTTTCTTCTCCATACTTCCAGACTTAAATACGCACATAGGCCGAAATTACATTAGTGCACAGCAGGGGATCGAATCTACGATCCCAGGGATGAGTGATTATAACCATTACACTGCTCTGTTTAATATTTCTATTTCATTTTGCAAAACAAGAAAATTAGTGTTCAGATATTTTCAACAACAATCTAACAACATAAAAAAGTCGAATTATTCAATAAACCTGGAAAAACGTCACATTTGCAATAGACGAAAATGAATCTAACCTTGTTCAGTAAATTGAGTCTCGGCGTAGGATTGCCTGGATCATCTGTATTCTTGATCAGTAACGACACAAGTTTTATGAAAGAATCACACATTGTGTAGAATTTCTCCTTCTTCGAAGGCACTTGAGGTGGATTCAACCTCTCTTCCGTCAGCAACTGATAAACATTCTCCACACACATCTGAGTGGCAATTCTAAAGAATCTCGTTGTCATATCATCAGATTTAAGTATTCCATTCAGATTCATGCGATGCACGTATAAATTAAAGTTTTGCGCGATTTCAATTTCGGTAAGTGGACTTAAAAGCACAGTACGCCACTCGCGCAGAAGATTTTCCGTTTTCTCCTGCAGCCCAAGTGGATCATCGTAATCGCGATTCTAAAATGATTATTAAAATGTATAAAAAAACATACCTATAGATTACAACATAAATTACCAGCAAATCAATATATTTAATGTGACTAAAAAATTCTTAAAAAAATATGTAAAAAACTCAGGTATCTTTAACTAATAATGGCTTTGTTTGTTCATTCATATTAAATATATATTTAAATCTACCAATCAATCAATCTTACAACTGTGCTTTATGTTTCTGTTTCAATGTGTATTCCGTTTTGGCTTTTGTGTGTAATGTAATTGTTTGGATATTGTTTAGTGATTAGCTGTAGGAATACTTAAATAAATAAAAAAATATTTGTTTAAATCATTTATTAAAATACTTACACGAACTTGCATGATACCGGTATGAATATGCGAAGTAGGTCCCAAAGCAAATCGTTCCCCAAGATACGTACTGGGGTCCTGATTAATCCTTATTGCTTCTACTAAGGATTCTAATCCCTCCGGTGGTGGGTTACGTGAATGGGAGGCTAATCTTACTAAACACTCGGTTATATGGTGTAAATCGGACTCATTCGCATATACATTATTCCTATCATCAACCAAGTAAAGCTTTACAAGCTGCATCGCAAAGGCAACGGCCACGTAATTGTTCCCGCTATCCATCAAATGCGCTAAGGCCAGATCATACTGGAATAAAATACATCATTTATTGCTAATCTATTAAGAGTACCAAATCAAAATTGTTAAATTTATGGCAAATAAGTTTAAAATTAGCAAATGTATATCTATACTATTGCCACATACTTGGGGCAGATTCACCAGATGGTTCCGTATAAGACAGTCGGTAGCTTCGAGGTTATATTTAAGTTCATCTCGACACTCAACGATGCAGCTGGTTATCTGTTTGGTGGTCCAGGCGTGCCCATACACTCTGGCGTCTTGAAGTAACTTCAATACTCGTAGATGAATATCTCTGTACCGGGTCATTATTTCAAAGTGTTCCGTATTTGTACCTGGCTGGACTATGTGGCCATCGAGAAGACCTTCCACTGCCTAAGATAATATAGGGAAAACAACGTAAAAAAAATCAGTGGCGCTACAACCTTTTTAGGTCTTGGCCTCAGATTTCTGAATCTGTTTCATGATCATTTTTAAATCTAATAGGCAAGTAGGTGATGAGCCTCCAGTGCCTGACTCACGTCATCGACTTTTTGGGTCTAAGACATGTCGGTTTCCTCACGATGTTTTCCTTCACCGTTCGATCAAATGTTAAATACGCACATAGAAAGAAACTCCATTGGTGCACCGCCGGGGATCGAACCTACGACCTCAGGTATGAGAGTCGCACACTAAAGCCACTAGGCCAACACTGCTTTCAGGGAAAACAACGTAGAGTACCAAATTTTCCAAGATCTAGGTAACGCAAGTTCTTTAGATTCTTCATAATAACCACTATTAGGCCAATCACATATATTTTTTTATTTAATCAAAATTTAAAATATTCTCAATTTATTTAAACACAATTTTTGAGTAAAATCAAAACAAACGGAAGTATTCAATATTAAACATTAACATAATAATTATATAAACAAACTTTATATGTAATATTACCTAGAGGACTATGTAATGAAATCTATTAAAATTGTCAAGACCAAGTCAAATGTGCAAATAAAAACAACCATTTGAATTATAGGAACCACTTACTCTCTGCAGTAAAGTATAACCGGAAACAAAATCACGGTTTCTTCTTGCCATAATGAGGCACTCCAGGAGTGTGCGCATATTTGTGGCCTGAACGTCAAAAGATGGTACAGACAGCGCATTACTCAAGAAAATCTCTGCTGCTGATATAAGGCCACCCATTTCATCGGTTCCATATATCTGATGAAATTATAATATATAGAAATTCCTTATGAAACCTTTTAATAAATTCTAAGTCTTATGAAATCAGAAGTTATTTAATAAAAATATTTATATACCAATATTGATCTGTGTCAATTTTATAATGACATTTATAAATTTTGTAGGGTAATAATTGCGATGGATTTGCACGTAATTTCTATTTTGTTTGAAACAAACGATAACTAAATAAAAGAGAAATGTATATCGGACATTATCACATACATTTCTATTAAATTTTCAAACTGCATTTAATTGATTTAATTGAGTTCTTTGAACCAGAATAGGTTAATACAAAAACAAACACTAACTCACCTGCGTGGGGTTAATAACTTGGCTATATGTAATCTGTGGTAGTTGTTCCTGTGCCGACGGTTTTGGCATAAACATCCCAGCGTCGCGCACCGGTACAAATCCAGGAATGTTACACGCAAATTCTTCATACACAGCGATCTGTGTCTCAGTCGGTCCACCAACATGCAAACGCACTCTTTCAGGTATCCTATCGGTTTGATATCCCAAAACGATCGGGTCATAATATCTGCGACCTTCCTGTCTAGCAATTTTTCTCATTTCGTAGTCGTTCAGTAATCTCGTGTCGAGTTCCGGAAGGGCCTTTTCAACGGCCGTCTTCTGTATAAAAGCACAGGCCAGCTCCATATTCTCGGCTGCAAGAATAGCTGCTGCGCTGTCAATCATGTCCTGCTGAAAGAATTATGATATATGCATTTTAAATATCTAAAGATAAATTAGTTTTCTTTCATATGAATAGCAACTTACCTGCTGGGGCGTTGTTGACAACAAAGCTGTGATAAACGCAGCCTTCAAGTTTGTCGTGATCGTGTTAATAATTTGTTCGCGACACGTTATCATCGCCATACCCGCTGTCAAGTTTCGCATCATATGATGTGCACAAGTACGCATACGGCCCTCGTCTGCGTCTAGGGAGAAATCTTTCCGCACAATCTGTTCGCATGTCGTAAGAGCGTATTTCATCGATCGATCAACAACGGGATAGATCCATTCCTGAATGGATCGCTCAATTGCCGGTTTCACAAACTGTTTGAGGTGAGGGTAGCTTTGGAAGAGAATTATGTGCGGGTTGAAGCTTATCTTCTGACCAAAAGCAGAGGTTGAAGAAACATTCACGTCTAGGTAATTAAAGCGTGGCTCTGGAATGCCAATCACACCCATCAATGAAGGATCGTTGAGCAACCAGTTGGTGGGAGTCGAAGCCGCCGCGGAAATGTCCTCGGCAGGTATCATTGGCGTCTGAGGTGGAATCATCTGTATTTGTGGAGCTTGAACAATCGTTTGATTCAAAGCCGTCACATCGAGTTGCGCTTGCGGCGGTGGCTGCTGCGGTTTCGGTTGAGACAGTTGGAATGCAATAGTTCGTATTTTATCTGGATCCTTCAAATATAAACTCGGTTTAAGGTCTTGTATGTCAAGGGATAAGTTTTTACAAAGCACTTCTATCTCAAACTTTAAATTTAATTTTAATTCTGGCTCTTGGTGCAATTCAGCAAGAACATTCATCAGAGACATGGACCAGGGATTGGGTGGCTTAAAAGCAACGCTCTTAGCGCAAGATTCGAGTATTTTCGCTATGAAAGGAACGATATATAAAAGTTCTTGCTGCCCTTTGTGATAAGCTTCCAGAAGAAGTGCTTTTAAGTCAAGATCTAGGAAGAGTATGGGTACGTTACGAGCTAACGTCAGCATGCCCAACCAATGACCGAGATTTTTTAACAGAGACCGGTCAGAGAAATTGGCTATACTTTTGTCAGATCGTAGAAGTACTCTGATATTACGATAAGTTTCCTGGGTCACTAACTTGTTAACCTTCTTTATTTTAACCACATCCAAGAAGTTTGAATATAGGACATGGAAGTTTAGTTCGATAGATGCTCTCTTCATTACTATATACTGAGCGAGCCAAGGGAAAAATTCCTCTGTAATAATTTCTTTTAATTCATCGCATTTCGCTTGTAAATTCAATTGGCTGAGATTATTAAATATAAAAGCTGTTTTATCTTGAATAGGCTCTGGTGGCGAATTCAATTTATCATGTTTATCTGTGGCTGTTAAGAGGGTATCAATGTTTGTTGCATTGGCAATGGACGGCCGACTTCCTATACCCCCAGGAACACAATTGGAAACCTTAGATATTACTGATATCGAAGTGTGCGCTACAACCGACCTGCAAGAAAAAAAGTGTTGTTATCATATACCAAATATAATAAACAAAATATATATTTACATACCTGTATGGTGCAGACACAACTGCTGTTTGGTTGAGAATGGTAGCTAAACTTGCCGGTAGTACAGCTCCTTGAGGCTTTGTTGGTGGTTCCCGGCTCTGAAGTCCATATTCAATATATTCTTTTAAATGTGGAGGAAATTCACTAAAATGAGGTATAGCTTGAACATGTTCGCTGTATTTAGGATAATCTTTTAGGCGCGATTTAAACCTGTCCAAAGCAGCGATACCAAAATAGTACATTTTTGACCCCTCGGGTTTTTTTAAAGCGTCGAGCACAAATCTTAGAGCTAGTCCAAGTGATACATAACTCGGTACCAAACCCTTTTCTATCATCCCACCAAGCAGTTGTGCTGTTATATGAAGCTCTTTGTCTGGATATTGAGGGAAAAATTTATATTCTTCAAACAGGTTTCGTAGCATGCAAGAGAATACCTCACGTTCTCTTTTATTGGGAGAATCTTGGAATTTCTTTAACATTTCAAGCACTTCGTCTATTGACAGTGTTGGATGAGGAGGATGGTTGTAAATTCTTTGAAAGTACATATTAGCCTCATCTTCAATTTCTTTTGAGACATTATGAATAATCTCTGGAAAATGTATTGGATCAGGTATGCGATGTTTATCCATTGCAGGGCCCGTCTGCATTCTTGCCAAAGCTCCCATAGTAGCTACATTTGCGGCATGTTGCATTGGTATCATAGCAAAAGGGCTATTCGGTCCCGCACCCATAAGTTGTGAAGGAGATCCAGGCGCCGTAACCAAAGGTCCGAGGGTGCCAGGCATCGCGAATGTGTTTCCAGGAGCTCCAAGGCTAAGGTTGCCCACATTAGGTGTTAAGGTTGCTATAGAATCAACATGTGGAGTAAACAATTGGCCACTTAAACCAGCAGGATTGAATGGAGTCTCAATTATGCGCGCGTGCGTTTGTCGAGCTATTCCTGCAATATTAGATGGCCTGGCCTTACTCAAAATCATTGTTTGACAATTTGTAATCAAAGTATAAATTGCTTCTTGTAACTCCTGCTGCACGTTAGGGATGCATAGTTGTAGACAGGCTAAAAGTGTGCCAATGGTTTCTGGCGGTAGTTGTGCCGCTTTCGGCAACTGCTCCTCTTGTACCTTTCCAATGACTGGTGGGCAGCGTCTTTGTAAAAATTTCACCATGGCTGTTACAAAAGATTCACCATGATCCCTTATCTTATCAGTGAGCCATTTATCTAGTTTTAAATATTCTCTTCGAGATGCCAAACAAGCTAAGTCAATGATAAATTGGAACGACTGCACATTTAATAGCAACGATAGTGCCTTGAGATCCTGTGCCACATCCAATATTCTTGACAATTTCGATTGATCGCAATCACCCCGCATATACCAGTCCGCCATGACATGCATTATTATAGGTTTTATGTTCGGGTTTTGAGTATGCCAGGCATGTTGTAATATTATACCGGAATTGGGATGATTTCCTAGGAAAATCGGAATGAGAGTTGTCAATAACTCCTGTCTAAATATAGTGATTGGTGGATTAATCTGGAGTAAAGCCAATAGCAAGATGTCTGGACAATGCTGAAGTGGATACTTGAAAAGCTCGTGTACTTGTAAGTAATAACCTCGTTCAGAGGCGAACAATAGTAGTTCCACTAAATATAGACATCGCCACGTTGCTACTTCCTTATTATCAGTTTCAGGGGGAGATTTTAGTAAATCGATAGACACTGGATGGAATGGGTAATCGGCAAAGCTAAACACATCAGGGTGCTTCAAAATATTTGTGATTAAACTCATCTGGCCTTCCAAGTTTGTCCATCGTCTGCAAAGATATTCGACAGGGAATATGTTTGCTGGGTACCCTGCGCTTTGAAGTCCTAGTCGAAGGATAGTGAACAATAAGCTCAGTCCTTGCCTATCAGGCACAATAAATTCTGGATGGTCCAGTTGCAAGATAACTTCTTTCCAATTCAAGTTGGAGGCCAATTCTTTTAACGTTTGTACAAATACTTCTGCATTCCACGTCTCGCTATGTCCATGGGCGGATTCTTTTTTGGCCTCATACTTCACCCAAAAATTACCAGGATTTTGTATTTGTGGAGTGTCTTGAACTGTGGTGTCTTGAACTCTTTGATGATATCTGATCATCAAAGAGATAATTCTAGCAACATCGATAACTGTTGGTTCCCTTGAACCAAAATTTAACATGTGAGTTTTGCAATCTTCAACTGATGTTGTGAATCCATATCCAAGATCCTGAATAACCTCTGCCAGCGAATTATCTAGCAGGGTTCCTGCCATATCGCTCGCTGTAGCCATTTCTACAAGAGGCTTTTTCGTATCGTCAGGATACAGGAGAGGAGCTAGCACGATTGGCACCACTTCCCGAGGAAAATCAACTCGAAGTCTCTTAAAAAACAACTCTTTTATTACTGCAGGAATTTTCAAATTGTCATACGTGAGGCTCGTTAATAGAGACTGCAATACTTCAGGACTGCATTCCTGAAGACACGCTCTGCACGATAACCTCGTTCTGAAAAGAAAATCTATTTGTACAAAAATATTCTAAACTAATGTTTTTCTCTATTAATTTCTAGCGTATCGTAGATACGCACTTAAAATGTACATACTATATGGTGTAGTATTTTCTATATGATTTTGATGTATGTGGCAACATAAATATAGGACACTAAGAAAAAGAAAAAAACAGACGTCACTCAGAACAGACTTTTAAGACGCGTGAGCATGTATTTTTTTCCT
Source organism: Pieris mannii (assembly GCA_028984075.1). Taxonomy (NCBI): domain Eukaryota; kingdom Metazoa; phylum Arthropoda; class Insecta; order Lepidoptera; family Pieridae; genus Pieris; species Pieris mannii. The sequence goes on from CM054797.1 coordinate 7,065,417, forward strand.
TGAGCGTTTCTATAAGAATATAATTTAATCACTGTTGTTTGTGAATAAATATACCAATTTAACAAATATAAAAATGGGTTGTGATTTATAAAAGATAGAACATCCCATAAATTGTTAACTCTCGTCATTATTTAACTGATATATATTGTCAACTTTTTTTTCTACAAAACGGTTCAAAAAAGGTACTTAATCCCGAATATTTATTGGAATAATGTTAATTAATAGCACAGTTATTACGCGTGTAAAGAAATATGTGGATTTGAAACACAGTGCGTCAGACATGCATAGCTTTAGTAGTATTACACTACTAAGGGAAAGGTTAGTCATTCTCATAGTGCAATCAGCAACTGAAAAATTAAAAATTGTGTACCTGCGTCAAGATAAGACTGAACTAGATCCAAGAAACGTCTTTTGAGATGTTGTTTTGCAAATGTCGCTCAGGCTTCGAAGAGTGCTTTCTTAAGACAAGTGACAAAGCAACAACTTTGCTTGAGCTGTTGTCAACTTTAACAATCGGGCAAGACGCGGCAGTAATGTATTTGATGCTTTAAGAGTCTGTAATAGATAAAATACTGCTGATGAGATAAAGCGAATTATACGACATTTGGATTGCCAAAATGAATAAAAACTTTATTTACACGACAAATAATGTACAATATAACTTTCGGAGGCCATCTCTTTGACTCACTCAACTCAAACAAGCACACAGAATAAAATTTTATTCATTTTGTATTAGCTGCATTTAATAATAATAATAATATTTATTTGCAAGAATATGGTACAATAATGTTTTGGTGATACAATCTAATGTTCGCATATTCTTATACACATACAATGGCGTGCAAATTTGTCTTAAATTGAATTTTACATAGATATTACATATGAGTCATAATATAGTCAATCCTTGTAATATTTTATCACTACCTCATAAATTATTGAAAGATATGATTACGTTATCAAATTAATATTAATTATAATAATTCACGACAAGTCAATTTTTAAAAAACTATTGCATTTTTTTTACGATATTGCATTATTTGTGAAAATTAAAATAAAATACGTTTATTTTGGAACAGGATCATAAGAGTATCACTTATTCCACGTCATTATATTCGAGCCTGTTGGCATCCCTACTCATCGGCAAAGATTTAATTTAATTGTAAATTCATTACTTATTAAAAAAAATTTAAACTGAATTACACATTTATTATCGTAATTACGCTACAATTTTTATACAACAATCGTGGTCAGCGACTTACACTTCGTATTCGTACATAAGCAAGTTAATTAATTACTTTAATAACTTAACTTAAACACTTATATAACTCTTTGACATGTGATCAAATTGGAAGGAGGTAATCACAAACAGAAATAATATTTGCAATAAACCAAATTTTATAGCTAGTACAGTATTATAACAATAATTATGAATAACAACACTAGTTATTTAATCTTACATTTAGAAAACTGACAGCGCAGAGTAAGTTAGACACCAATATTTGTAATATCAAATCATTCATCAATCAAATTAAAAAGATATTACTCAAAGATGATTCAACTTAATTAACCACCACTTAACATGGTACTAAACTTTACTAACGTAAAAAGTAAAATCAATGATTTTCATACTACCCACACATGTTTTAAAAGAAAAAAATAAAGGAACATGTAATAATGGCGTTAAAATAAGTATACTTTTTAGCCAAAATGGACAATGATAAAAGCAAAAATATTATATTTTCTATGTAAGCCTTTTAAACACTCAACTTGGCAAAATGTATGAATGCTTGGAGATGAATTTTATCATATTATGTCTCTAATCAACAAGGCTCGACCTGTGTTGACAAACAATTTGTATAATTCTTTAAAGTTTTTCAATTTCAAATTCAAATGACAAGAATTTTTAATATATATTATATGTATCACTATCACACAATCTTATACTAAAATAAGTCCTGAGTACATACCTCAATGAACTGCTCCTTATTATGACGAAAGGCACAAAATGACGTCAGCCGTAAAGATGTGGAGAAAATGTTAGTTTGAACAAAAAGAGGTACCTTGCCTTGCAATAACAGTTCACGAATGCGCACAAAAACACAAGAAATGCACAAAAACAGTATATAAAAAATCTAAATTTACCCAACTAAAGCTCAACAACGAGTCATTAACAATGCGCGGATTAGTCGAGTTAAAATATTTTTGAGATCACCCTCATGACCCTCATTAAATTTTATGAAATAAAAGTGATTCTATTACGAACAATTTGTATTATGTGTATGAAGTAATTAAATGTTTACATTAGATGTAAGTGTAGTATTAGATTAGATTTAAGTTATTAAGTTGTAATTACTAACACTGTTATGGAACCTTGTTTTCCGAAATAAACAATTAAATTAAAAAAAATAATATGAATGATAATTATGAATATTGTATTCAGTAAGGCAGTTTGAAAAGTTAAAAAACAGAAAAGGACAAACAGACAACACATAATGCTGCACATAAAGAACAATGCCCAAGGACCAAGTCCCAAAACAAAGTTTTCGCAATAATTGTTTTATTTACTTCTAATATTATTAACTCAAAGCATACAGAGAAAATATTACATTTGAATGTAAAACTAATTAATACAAGAGAAACAAAATTGATATTTTCTACAAGTCAAATGCAGATTAATATTTACTATTACTTTTAGATTTTTCTAAAAATAAGATGAGAGTATTTATGTCTCATTATGATAATTGATGCATTACAAACTCTAAGTTAATATAGAACAGAATGTCAATGTACAACTGTTATTATAACAGTTGAACATTAACTGGTACTTGAATCTAAATTCATTGTATTTTAACAAGAGAGAAAATAAATTCCTTTGTAAAAGAATATAAAACGGGACAATTCAATAAACAACTTTCTGACCACAAACTGGTATATAAAAATATGGGCATTCTTCTTCAATTTAAGCACGCTTCACATTAAAAACATTTATTAATGCAATTCCAAATATCACCAGCTGACAATAATATTATTCTTAAGACGATAAATGACTCAAATACATATGTAGTAGACACAGGTTAGTTGAAACTTTATTCCAGTTATTTTATGTAAAGTTAGCCAAAAACAAAGCTAAAACTTAATTGAAATTTAGCAATGCTTTTTGTGCTGCTATTAAATTTATGTGACATTGAAGATAAAAATAGCATGTAACCTTTTGTACCTTAGCCTTAGTGTCTACAGTTCGACAAATAATTGTTGACTTGGCGGGATGATTAAGAAGAAGAAGAGAAGTCAATAGCTGGGCCAGTAAGGATGCATGGAGACTGTTCCAGTACGTTCGTTATCCCACGAAGTTTTAACTGCTTCACTTAATACACTCCTTAGCACATGGTTCTCTGCTTCTAAACTATGGATGGTGACAATCTGTACAATAAAATACTTAGTTACTAATATATATAAAAAATGAAATAAAATAATACTAAATCCATATTTTTTGCAATTATTTAAATTTTAAAAAGTTAATACTATACTTTTAAAATAATTTATGAGGATTATATTATTATACTAAATCTTAAAAAAACATTCCAGAAAAATTATATTTAATTATGGCATACTTTCTTGACAGTGAATTGTATTTATAAATTGAGAATTAGCAAAAGTTACAAAATTTAATACAATTAGCAAGTTGGTATCAGTTGGTCTGAGTGAAAAAAATTGTGAACAATATAAGTTCCCTATTGTGTCCTTACATTTGTATTTTTACTGACTTTTGTTATGTAGGGAAAGATAAGAAAAAATAGGAAAGATAGGATAGATACAATCTAAGTATTTTACATTCTTGAAATGGATGACACAGTTCAGGGTTGCCAAGAAAAGTTAACATTACTAAACTAGGAAAACTTTTATGTTATATTTTCTAAAGAAGACCCTAGTAGTAGTAATCAGTAGTGACTGTAGTTAGTAATCAGTATCCAACGAAACAAAAAGCCAATTTATTAGTCTACACCAACTGCTGTAATTAAAAAATCAACAAAATCCTAAATAGATCTGTGTTTTAAATTTTACTTATTCTGTCTAGGGGTAAGATATGTATCTGAGTCAGCACAAAATACATCCTTATGTCAAACATTAATATGTTTTCGGCATACAAGAGTCAACATTGTTCTAAGTCTTGTTTGTAAGTCTTTATGTCCTTGCATATAATATTGGTTGAAAGCTTTTACTAGTGGAGAATATATATTGAATTTTTTTAATTTTAACTCATAAACAATTGCAACTATAATTCATGTAACACTCCAAATTTGTATTTCTCTTTAATTGAATGTTTCCAATGCATAACATTAAAAATAAATCTATTCGAGCCTGCTTTCAAATACTTTAAAAGAAAAGAGTTGGAATAGTACTTTTAATTAAATGGGATATACTTAATATAGTATATTATAAAAAAAAATTGATAAATAAAAAAATAAAAAAAATAAAAAAGTTAGAAATGAAATGATACAGTACTTTTTTGAGTAATTACTTATAAGACTTTTTTTGTAAACTGACATGTAACCAAAATCTGAATCAATAATTATATATTAATTTAAAACAAGTCAAAATTTATGTTATTATGTTATTTAATAAAAACAATAACCTTGTTCTTCAATCTGTCATTGCCATAAATTGAGTATTTAGCTTAAGAAATAGAGTACCTACATATTGTGTAAGGATGGAACATTTTTGGTAATTGTTAGGAAAATGTCACTTGTTAAATAAAAGATGATTTGACACATTTGTTGATATAGTAATAATGTTGTCAACAAACACATCAATTATTATAATTTTACTAAGTACAAGGTAAATTTAAATTATTAATTTAAATTTATTAAGGTGCTATTAAGTTATTTATTTAGGTGCGAGCAATACAAATTATTAATAATTATTTAGTTTTTGAAACTAAAAAATATATTAGTCACAGAATAGTAAATCCAATATATGCTTCAAGAAAAACTAATACAAAACCAAACTAAATATTGGCCTAAATGCTTGTTTCAATAGCAATTATATGAGCTGCATTATTAATACTTATAATTCCTACTCTTCTATCATACATATTCATGTTTACTTGGATTGGGAGAACGAGAAACATTTACACACTATTTGAGATATTAAAATCCATATAATAAATTATGTATGGTATGTCTGAAACTTTTCTCTAGTTGTTCAACCTTAAACCAAATCATTGTGGACCAGTAATATAATGCTTAAGGATACATGGTGCTTGAAAATTTTCTATTTTAGCACATTTATAGCTGTTTCCCACTAAGCCTTAATTTTTGTGTTAATCAATAAATTTGAGATATATTTAAATAGTTCGAATATTCCTGTTGCTGTTGTTCGAATAAGCTGTTGATATCGTTATCAACAGCATAATGTTGTTAAGTTTATTAGAATCTGGAATCTGAGATTTCATTAAGGTAGATCATTTAATTTTTGTATTGTATGATTAATATGATTGAAGGCTTTTCTTTAATACTTCATTACAATTCTAGCCACCACACACACACATAAATAAAAATATATAATATATATATATAGGAAGTAGTATTTAATCATGTTATTACTCATAATTATGTTGCCTGTGCTGTCTTTAAACTAACAATGGAATTTCACCTATTTTTTTAGAAGCATAATTATTATTTTCACCGAATAATCTCGATCGTGCCTTCTCCATCTACACGACACTGGCGAAGTATCTTGTGCGCAGTTGGCACAAATTGAAGCAGTTAAAAAAAATATGTCGAGGATTTGTACATGTTTCTGCCGTGCACCAACGCTATGTAGAGCACAAGCTACCCATGTCCATGCATGTGGAGTGTTTATGAGTAGCTATCATTTAACATTAGTCGAGTCTCCAGATTTGCGCCCCAAGTTCTTTAAAAAATATAGATATACTATTTGCCTGTAATGATGTAAATGTATATTTCCCTGTAAATTGGCGAATAATCCGGTATCCATATCCATTGTTCGCTGTGGTTTCACCAGCGTTGTTTTGATTCTCGGGCACGAAAATGCGCGTCGTATTTAAGCAATATTTTGTTGCGGAGTTGTTTTTAAACTGATATCGTCAAAATACACATTGGAATAACAACAACATTGTTTAAAAGTCTTTGAGTTTATAATATACCAATCGTATTTACGTACGTAGAATCAATTATTAAACAATTGACAGTCGCGTGCATGTCGTTTAAGTGAACGAATAAATACAGTTTTGTTAAAGCCAAGTTGCAAACTCAGTGGAGTACGAAAGCAACCAAATTGGCGTACATAAAAAGGAAGCGAAGCGAAGCGACAGTTCGATCGCGGATAACAATAAAACTAAATCATCGGGAAGTTATCTATCTCGTCGGGAACACCCCGGAACACACGAAATACACGGAATAAGTTAAATGACGTAACTGCTATGTATTTTCTTAATTTCGTTAGCTGTTTACGGAAAGGAATATTGATAAGTTGACATAAATCTGTAGATAGGAGCCATATATCGCTGGAAATATACGAAAAAGCTGGCTAAAGAATTCATTTTTTTCTTAAGTCAAATTATAAAAATAGTTAATATATTAAACATTATACAGGCGTCTGGTAGATAGTTCTGGTGCTTTACTTGCTCAACGAGTAAGTATCGTAACACGAGGTTATGCGGCTAGCATTAAAGGTTCACTGCCGTTGTGGCAAAACTTTCTGAGTTTTTTTATATTTATTATTCACTCACTGTTGGCTAGTTGCTCCAGCGTGCGACTCTCATACCTGAGGTCATAGGTTCGATCCACGGCTGTGCACCAATGGACTATCTATGTGCGCATTTAACATTTGCTCTAACGGTGAAGGAAAACCGACATGTCTTAGACCCAAAATGTCGTCGACGTGTGTCAGGCACTGGAGGCTGATCACCTACTTGCCTATTAGCTGTAAAAATTGATCATGAAACAAATTCAGAAATCTGAGTCCAAGACCTAAAGAGGTTGTAGTGCCACTGATTATTATTATTCTGTATCTGTATATTTGAGGGTTGAAAGGAAATAAATGTTAATGCAAAAAATAACATAATTCTAATATTAAATAGCTGATCTTTAGCTCGGGCGATAAAAAAGAAAATGTCGTGTTATACCGATGACATTTCACAAATTGAGATTCACATTAATTTTCGATTAGCAGTAATTGGGGTTAAGAGGTTTTTTTAGACGATAAGGTTTTTCATTTTAATACTTTTGTAGCGTAACCTGGCGTATCTAGGCTATATCTGCCGATAACGTAAGAGGGATTTTTAATTAAATACAGCGATGTTATAGCCGTGTTTTAATCAAAGTTAAAAAATCCAATGTCGATTTATTCGTATCTTAGCTTGTATCTTTGAAAAGACAAATTCTGACATATATAGTTAGGACATGTCATTTTAAAGAAGTGATTTGAAGGCACGACCACCGTTGAGTGACGCAAGCCACTGAGCCTATACGTTTCTTTCACACGGTAAGATACAATTTTTAAATATGTTTATTTGAAGTATCTATTTCGTGATCTTTACACATAGGTAGCCTATGTACTGCCGTCACAAAGGAGTTTCGCTTCAAAAGAGATATCGGGAAAAAATAAAAAAGATAAGACAGATAGAGGCTTTCACTCCGTCGGAGGTTATGTCCTAATATTATATATAATAACATAAACTCAATGTAATTATAGTCGAACGTCTAACCTTAGGTAAGAGAGTCGCAAAGTCGCTTTCTCTTGTCTCTATATCCCTATGTATTTTTAAATCTTTGAAAATACGCAACGGATGTGATTTCAATGAATGTCGTAAATGTATGTACGAGCCAAGGCTGTACATTTTGCTTATTTAGGTTTCTTAGTCTTGTAAGCGTGATGTTTCCCTATATACGTGTCAAGGCTCATACATCATGATTACTTACAAACGTGAAGAATTCCAATGTATGTACGTGCCATGGTTGTGCATTTGGATCAGTTATAAGCAGGACGATTTCCTAAATCGTCGGAGTCACGCCCCGAGAGTGTAGCCGTCCACAGGCACTCTCTTCATCTGCATTTACTAAGTCATGGGAGTTACACCCCGAGAGCATAGCCAGACGTCGGCACTCTCTTCGATTGTTTAATTATAATTTTCTTATATCGCTCATAATCTATTGTTATACGGAAGTGGTGAATATAAGGTAATCTACAAATCTTCTATTATTTCTACCACCTGATGACCCAGGAACCGTACAAAATAGATTTTACTTTAAATCTGACCCGGCAAACGTTATTTTGTCATGTATGTTATTTTTAGGAAACATATTTTTAATTCTACTACAATTATAATATTTGATTGCCATCTTGCAACCTTCTTGCAGATCAGTGGATAGATTAAAAGAAAAAAATAATTGGGATGTAAAAATAGGGGTTGATTGAATAAGAGTGAAAATTTAAAGAGAGATATGAATTTTTTTATTGTCATCACATAATAAAAAAATTTGCCAAAAAATTAAAGTTTATAATTAACAAATAAAAATAATGATTTTTTTTATTCTAAGTCATGAATAAATAAAAAAAAAATTTTCTCAAAAAATTAAAGTTTATAATTAGCAAATAAAAAATAAGGGTTAATCGTAGAGGGGTGAAAACTTAGGGTTACATGTATTTTTGTATGATGTCTCATAAAAAAATAAAAACAAAAAAAATTGTCTGAAAAATAAAAAATAAAAATTTAGGGGTGGACCACCCTTAACATTTAGGGGGATGAAAAATAGATGTTGTTCGATTCTCCCCCCTGGCTAGTATCCTCGCTAAGGATCACGAAAATCGGTCGAGCCGTTTCGGAGTAGTTCGATTTCGTACCCCGTGACACAAAAATTTTATAATATACTAGCGGAACCGACAGACGTTGTCCTGTCTACACGTCTTTAATTTGAAATTTTTTTTTAATAAGCTAAATTAACATTCTGGACCATTTTGATGAAAATTATTATTCAAATGTTATGACAATATCTAACGATCCAGCACATGGTCTACAATAACACAATGATAACAAAACTTTTTTTTTAATTTGATCGCAGCGCTAACTGTCGGGATAGACTAAAATTCAAATTCGAATATTATTTAAAATTTGACACTGCGATGGTAGCGCCGTCTGTCGCATCTAATGTAAAACATTCCAAAATCAACAACTACTAATAAAATTAAAAAATAATTAAAAAAACATTGTCCAACGGACAAAATTGTGAATCTAAACCATTCCCAGATCCCCTTGAACACACACAAAAAATTTCGTCGAAATTGGTCCAGTCGTTTGAGAGGAGTTCAGTCACATACACACGCACAGAAGAAATATATATATTAAGATTAGATTATTTAAGACCAATTATTTACAGATCACAACATAAATTACCAAAGCAAAATTTTTAAGTCACATTAAATATAGCAAATCGATATATTTAATGTGACTTAAAAATTCTTAAAACAATATTAAAAAACTCAGGTATCTTTTACTAATAATGGCTTTGTTTGTAAATATATATTTAAATCTACCAATCAATCAATCTTACAACTGTGCTTTATGTTTCTGTTTCAATGTGTATTCCGTTTTGGCTTTTGTGTTTAATGTAATTGTTTGGATATTGTTTAGTATATAGCTGTAGGAATACTTAAATAAATAAAATAAAATATTTTAATCACTTACATTGTAAACACAGGCTGAACCCTATAAATTTTATCAAAATAATGTACTAAGTATTTTACACATTGAAAAGGTCTGCAGAAATACTACGCGATAATATGTGTCATGTTATGGAAATTTCACAATAAAATTTGTCATTTACTCTTTACGACAAATAATGGCTAATTATCGAAGCAATTTTACCCAATACAACATTAATCCTAATTAAATACCTTAAATATATTGTTGATTTAATATAAATCTATATGACCTATAGTATATGATTTAAATGAATATTTTCGAAGATATTACAGATTAAAAAATTGCGGGTAGCGTTTGCGACGGTACCGGCCGGCCGTGCCGGCGTGGCAGCGCGTCGGGGGCCGCGGTTCCCTGACTAGTTAAAAGCCGCCCGCGCGGAAAATTATACATAATAATAGCCATAAACAGATTACGGTAAAAAACCGCCTACACATTTCCTGCGTACTTCGCTCATTCTACTGAGTTTCCGTCTTGTCCTTCACCCGCTTGCGCAGCCGCTAGTAATTATTGTAAATGAAATAAAAATAAACTAAAATAAACGAAAATAGCCGAAATAAAAGAAAAGAAACGAAGATAAACGAAAATAATCGAAACGAAACAAAATTAAATGTCTGATATTTAATTTTCGTGTCACTATGTTCGTTGCCATACTCCTCCGAAACGGCTCGATTCTAACCAATTCTTATGAAATTTTTATGCATATTCACTAAGTCTGAGAATGTGCTACTATCTATATTTCAACCCCCTAAGTGATAAAGGGTACCCGAAATTATTATTTTTTAGACTTTTTTTTGATTTTATGATACATCATACAAAATTTTGTTTTACCCTCTTCAATCAACTCCTAGTTTTTGTTTGTTAGTTATGATCATATAAATTGGACTGTGAGGTTTATATGGAGAAAAATCAGAGAAAAACCAAAAAAGTTATCATTCCGGATAACCGACCAGTCGATGGGGTAGCATAGCAAAATGTTCCATGTCGGTAAATCGAATGTAGTAGACATGGGGAGAAATTGTCTGTGCCAAAAATAAATTTAGAATTGTTTCGTAAAAACGCCTTCTGTATGGCAATTAAAATTTACAATAGATTACCGAAAGAACTTAAAGATCTTCCGACAAGAGTCTTTAAAAAGCGACTTAGTGCATTACTTTTAGAAAAAACGTACTACTCAATAAACGATTATTTGTGTGAGACATGGTAATTTATACAAATTTAATTATGTATTATAATTGACTTAATTGATACGAATCTGACTAATAATGTAAAATCTAAACTAAGATAAATTTGCGTGCCACTGTGTGTGGCAGAATATGCGAACGACTGACAATTGTACCACCTTGACATTTTGTACCATATTCGTGCAATGAATAAATTATTATTATTATTATGTACTAAATACGTAGGCTAGGCATGAAGAAGAAACGAAGTTCGCGGGGGCAGCTAGTACTGTATAAAATGATGGTTTTCTGTTATGAAAATGGACTTCTATTATAGACTCGGACAGTGAAACATTCTAGTAATATATAAACATAAGTTATCGTAATAATAGTGTAGTGCTTGGAATATATATATTAAAAATAACATTATTGGCTTTTTAAAATAGCCCCTAGCCTACAGAGCTCAGTCTCCTCAAAGTTGAAACAGACCAACACGATTGCAACATTACGGATACACAGCCAAATAAATCAATCAAAGATTTTTTTTTAATTTTTGAAGAGAAATTTCTTTATCGGGGTGGAAAAAAATTACCGTCACATTTTTCAGTTATGCGCCACTTATATTTCAAATTCCATTTACCATAAGCCATTAATAACAAAAAGTTATAATAACGATAACAATTATACTAATCATTATTTAATGAAATTCTTTAATAATCTTATTAGTAATAAGGTAAAATTAAATAATTGTATTACTTGTATCCATATGCTAATAAAAGACTTTTGTTAAACTTTATCTAATTTAACTTTATTTAACAAATTTCTATAAAGTTGCATGTAGTAGATCATTTTTCGAAAAATAAGGTCATAAAGAAGTTTAACTTCTTACGTGTATATTAACTGACATATTTTTTTGTATTTTATGACTATTATTATGTAGGTTAGGAATATTGTAAATACCTTTCGAGTTTAAAATGGTAATAACAATAAACTTTTAAAGAAAACTTAAATCTTTTTTAACGGATTGAAGTTATCTATTATAACCTTATAATTATTTAAACATAATTTTAAATTTATCGGTCGAAAGTCAAAAAAGTATCACAGCTATAGAAAATGTTGTATCGACTAAAAGATGTAGGGTTTGTGCAGAAATTTCTCACGGTGTCCTCCAAAAAGTGTTTTCTTTAAAAGTGTAAGGGCCTGTTTCACAATGTATGGATAAAGTGCCAAATAGCTATGCAACACATAAATTATTCGAAAGATAAAAGTTCCGAATAAGATACTTCGCATATCATGACAAATAGCGCTATCTGACAGTCGTGAAACGCAAAAATACTGTTTATCCTACAAATAAGTAATAAATAGCTTATTTGGAACTTATCCGGACATTGTGAAACAGATCCTAAAAGTTATGTTAATAATCAAATCAAATCTAGATACGACTTAGGGCATGCTTATGAATGTCAAAAACGCTTACAAAATTCGCGAAAAAGTTAAACTACGCCATCCGTTCGCAAAACTACCAGGATAATATATATAAAAGACAATACTATGAACAATAAACTTGTTAACATGTGTATAAGATTGTTCTACTCATGATGAATTTTGAATAGAAGCCAGAAACGTGAAATCTAGACTTATCCATTAATCAGTGCGAGCCAAAGCGGAGGGCAAACTTCAAACACTGATCGAGTGCCGAAGTTTCTTAAGACAAAATCGTTAATTACTTGACCTTGTTAAGTTAGGGATTAAATCATAATTCTATTACTTACAAGAGAATATGAAGTACAATTATTTTACTTTAATCTTTGACAGTCATTGAAGAGTCTAAGGTTTGAGCGATCTTACCTACATGTAAGAAATATATTTGACTTTCAAGTTTGCCTTTTTATTGGTTTTTTAATGTAATAGGAGACAAAAGGGTAGGCCGCCTCCCGTGGAAACTCACGTTGCCAGAAGTCTCGCAAGTGCGTTACCGGCCTTTAAACAATTGGTACGCTCTTTTCTTGAAGTCGAATTGGTTCAAAAATACTTCGTTTTGACATTCATTTAAGAGTGTTTAAGGTTTGAGCGACCTATACATGCACTAAATATTAGTAACTGAGTTTTAGGTACCTACTTTTTTTATGTTTTTTTTTATTATAACTTGTAGGTCCATGGGCGGTGGTATCACCTAACATTAGGCGAGACTCCAACCGGTTAACCCGTCTTCTATAAAAAGAAAGGGGTAATAGTTCTATATTTGACCAAAAAGTTTATATAAGAACAAAACATTACTATGATCTGCATACACTAACACAAACAATATATCAAGACGAATCCATAAAATCATTTATTATTGATTAAAACTTTTATTTTGATAATATTTTTTCATATAGCAAGCTCCAGTCTCCACCGTAAAAAAAACATATATTTATGATTTGTTTTATTTTAAATAAAAAATCAACTAAATCTCTGCTTCCAAGACAACGACAATCACGGTATGCATTCAAATGTCTTAATCTTATCCCATACATAGGCTATTTTACTTACTTTTGAATATTTTTCTCAGTGAATGGAGGGTGTATGACAATAAAAGTAAATCACGCAGGCTTATTGTGCTCACCGGCGCCGGCGGAAAGCATATGTAGGGACGACTTGTCTCCGGAAATGTAATAAGATACAGTAAACATGGCTTCTTTAAACTTATGTATTACGTAATTTACAAACAGAGTCAAAGCCTTTACTAGATATCTAGAGTTTATTAGTTGATGTAACAATGAGACGGTTTATATTAATCATTACAATCAATCAATCAAACATCATTTATTCATGTAGGTAAATCCACACTTATGAATGTCAAAAAAGGAATACATTGAATGCTTCCAATTTTACATTTACTGCCAGTTCTCAAATCGAACGTAGAACGGAAGAGAACTGGCAAAAAACTCTCCGTCATTCGTTTTAATCGCAAGGTTTTTCTGGGCCGGGATAAAAATTTAAACAATTTTAATTTCTAATACAGTTTCATTTGTATACACATTACGGAGATTCCAAATGAACTCGCTGCAGCACTGCGCATGGCTGAAGACGCGACGACCAACCCTTCAGTGTCGCAAGTAAATTCTATTCTATTGAATATTTACAGAAAAAAATCAGGGTGAAACGAAAATATATGTATCCATTTAGTTATTGGACAAGGGAAATATCAAATGTATCTGTATATTTAAAAATCTCTGTCAACGCGCAATAAAAACATACACAAAATACAATTTGTACACCCAGCATGCTTTATACTGAATAAAATATCTAACATAACTCTTACAAACTATGAATATTTGGTCTAAAGAGATATTAATAATAAGTGTCAGAAATGGAAAAGCTAAGATAACTGTGAGGAAGGTGAAAGGGGTCAGTTTCAGGGGAAAATTTATTAACATACCCACCCTAAGAATTGCAGCGTTCGAAATATAAATGTTCTGCGAAACGGTAAATGTTTAATAGAAATCATGACGTCACCTCGTGTCAACGCTAGTTGCACAAGAGATGTTTGACAGTTTCAATCAAAAGAAACGTGCCATTGTTTTGTCGTTTGTTTTACATTTTTACTCCTTCCGTATTTAACACACACTACCTCACACAGCACAGGTGTATTAGGTATTAATTAGTTAAACGTGTTTCATAATTTTATTGTATTTTTCCTTTCGTAAATGTTTGAGTATATTTTGGCTTCATTTGTATTGTTTTTTGTTATAGATAAATTGTGTAAGGATGTCAAAATAATGGTCAAGTTAATCCAATTTTGCAGTCTGACAAAAATACGTCATGCAATACTTTAATTGTGTTTGTACGTAAATGAAGAATTATATTAAACAAACAAAAAATAATTTTTATATTTTCCGAGCAATTTCCTAAAACGTTCAGAGTTTTACTTGAAAACTGTAAAGTGTATCACGTAAAAGTTCGAAATCTCAGCAGTTTGCGAGTGGAATATAGAAACAATCAATGAAGTTTGTCGCAGACCAAATTGAATAGTAGGGTCCGACCGGAAACCGGACGTTGCTCTTGCGACGAGAGTTCTTGACACTGCCTGTCATCGATTTAGGTTCACCTTCGTGATTAGAAGTGGCGATCACAGGTTCTGGGACAAATATTATATGACTTTGCTTTAAATAATATATTTGCAAGAATTTGGTACAAAAATATCATGGTGGTACAAATTTGACTTACAAGATAGTTTTATATAGAAGTTACATTAAATTATTAATGGTACATAGTGAATTCTTATGTTATTTTATCACTATATCATCACATTATTAAAATATATTCCATATTACATTATCAAATTAATATTGTAACCGCCGTTCAATAGAGATTATTCCTGTTGGTGTCTCGTCAGAAGATGATGAACTGTTTACTAATGTAGTAGTAGTAAACAGTTCATCATCGACGACAGGTATAATTAATTATGTTTCACTCAAATAATCGAACAATATTTTTTCTAGTAGGAAGATTTTTGAATTTTATTAAATTATTATAAAACTGGATAATCATAGAAGTGTTTTTACTTTATATTCCAGATAGTAAAAGTGCATAATTAAAAAATAAATCATATTCATTTTGGGTCGTGAATTATTTTAAGGGTTTGGGTAAAGTGTGGCGCCAGATTTACAGCTTAGTTTTAAAACACCGATTTTTTAAGTGATACGATATGATAAGATATGTGGACACTTACATTGCCAGATAGCTCGCAAGTGCGTTGCCGGCCTTTTAAGACTTGGAACGCTCTTTTCTTAAGTCGAATTGGTTTTGCAATACTTTAGATTTCAGCCCAAATTTGACTTCAATCATCGCTGTTGTATAGAAAGTAATGGAAATTAACGTATTAAAAAATTAAAAAAAAGTACGTTTATTTTGAACATAAGATCACCTAGGTATCACTTATTCCACGTCAATGAATTCGAACCTGTAGGCATCCCTACTCATCGGCAAAGAAGAGGGTGTAGTCCGAGAGAAATAGCCGGCGTAAAAAACTCTCGGTACACTTTTATAGATATAGTTAAGCATTGTTTCTAAATCTCACCTTTAACCCATGATAGCCAAAGAAAATTGTAGAAAATTATACACTTACAAAATTTAACACATAAATATATCACAAACAGTTCAAAAATATATAATTTTGGGGGGCAAACGGGCAGGAGGCTCACCTGATGTTAAGTGAAACCGCCGCCCATGGACACTCTCAATGCCAGAGGGCTCGCGAGTGCGTTGCCGCCTTTTTAAGAATTGGTACACCGATAACCATAACTATTTATTCTGAATTCAGTAAATAAAGATATCACAAACAAAACACAAACTCAAGCCGATGTTACAAGATTAAAAGATAACATCACAAAGTTTTGAAACTAGTAAACTATTGCCATGAAATGTCTAAACTAGTTACGTTGAAGTTAGCGTTAGAAGTAGTTTATCATAACTTCTAGTGCACTCCGTCGATCATATAGATATGGACAATGTAACTTTGCTACCGTTTAAACTTAAATTGTTATATTTACACTTTAATTTAAAATTACGATGAAATAAATAGGGAAAGCCTTGTTTTTGGTTTACGCGGGAAATTACGCATTTGTTTAAATTATCTATATTACTTGACATTTGACTTGAGTACTATTCTTTTTTCCTTCCAGCCAGGTTTGTGTGAGAGATACACGGAGCACACAGCTCCTGTCTTAGGTAAACTTTTCTGTAGAAAATGTCACAATCTTAAAAAATAATTTATTTAAATAACCAAAGTCCTTTTTAGCAATTGTGGTGATCTATAAAAAAATCAGTGTCACTACAACTACGTCTTAGCCTCAGATTTGTGTCTGTTTCGTGATCATTTGTCAATCTAATAGGGAAGTAGGGATCAGCTTTCTGTGTCTGATACACGCCGTCGACTTTTTGGGTGCGACCTATCCAGGGATGAGAGTCGTACGATGAAGCCACTAACCAACACTACGCTCTGATTTAGGTATACTTTAGCTGTGAAAAAATGTTCAATCTTTGGAACAGAAATTACTCAAATTGCCAAAGAAGTTTCAAACAATTGCGGTTGCCTATGACTGACTCATCAAGCTGAGAAATAATTTTTGTCCTTAGGATTAAAAATGTTGCCATCTAATTTCACTTTGGTATACATTATACTTTTCACAGAACGTAAATTAAATGGAATAATAATTATTAATTTACTGAAACATTCTTACACATAAAACAAATAATATTTATAAACATTTCGGTGTAAATCCTAAATATAAATCTCAAGTAAATTAACACCAACTTTTGTTTTCTGTGTTAATTGACATTGACGGAGGTTGTTCGAGAGGTTTTTCAATCCAACTTCTTACTGAATAGAATATTTTTGCTACCCCTACTGAATTATTTAGACGAACGTTAATAATCTTAATTCTAGTCAATGCCTATTGTATATTCTGTGACCTCTATTACGTCACTTAAACTAGTATCAAGTATCAAGAAAACGTCAAAAATCTAATAATAATGGGTATTCATATGTTTAGTTGTACGTTTAATACATTAATGTATATAATATTATTTCATCAATCAATTCATTGTAATCGAAGAAATTAAATTTTATTGGCGCCATATTTGGAATCTGTGTGGAGTATATAGACCATAGTCTGAGTGTAATTATAGCTAAACAATGGCGCGCTGTCATTTAAAAAATTTACAATTCTTTTTAATTACGATATTCTGTGCAAAGAGTACAATGTAAACGTAGACTACAGTTATTTTCGCGTTCGTAATTTAAAAAGTTTATTATTTCTCCTATTCTTAGTGACTTGGGCACGCTCTACTATAATAAAGCCATCATAATGCGCACCTCATTCCTAATGCTAAGCGTTGTAATAGGTAAAACAGTTTATGACTCCCATCAAGAGTTTATGAGTGTAGCCTTAATGACAGTCAAAAATAAAGTCATTTTACACACGCTGCGTGCGTGACATTTTTAAATCGTTTTGTTGTTTCTTTTAAATAATTGTTATAAACTCATGGAAATGACTGCAATAAGGAAGTCATTCAACAAATTACCTAAATACAGTGTATATAACAATTCCTTACGATTGCGTTGTACCGTACTTCTACATAGCACTATGTAATTAATAAAATAAATATTCATCCGTTAGTTATGTCAACTAACATTTATTATTTATTGACGTTCATAAGTGAAAATTAGTATTTAATATGTAAAAATAATTGTAATCTTATAACTAACCTTACAATGTAATCTTGAATTGGATTATCATGATTCATGTGCACTTTTACTTTTTTTATTATTTTTATGTATCCTATATCAGTTTAGTTTATTTTTATTTATTTTTGGTTCTGTTAAGTATGTTTTTTTCCTTCTTATTGTATTTGATATATGTATTTTTGCACTTCTTGCCTACCTTATGTAATTCACAGTGGTTTTTTACCTATACTCACAGTGGTTGTCTGGAAGAAATCGCTCTAAAGCGATAAGGCCGCCAGTTGCTTTTCATTCAAATTATGTTTAATATTTTTTTTTCCTTTTATGTAATGCAACGAAGTGTTAATAAATAAATAAATAATGTAAAAACTAAAATATATTATTAAAAGGAGTCCATTAAGGCAGGGTTCCGAAGATACTGGCAGCGTTACCTTTGAATAGCCAGACAAATTCTTTGTCAGATAGCTGGCAGCTCTTCAGTCTCCTGTGATGTCGACTAACCTTTTTGATATTTCCCTAAAAAGCCTTTTAGCGCTAGGAATAAATATATTTTAGTTAACAATTAGAAGCGCAAACCAAATGATAGCAATCATCGCACACTTGAATCTAAAATCAGCCCTTTTGTTTATACACACTTTTAAATTGTAATATAACATTCTTCTTTACTAATAGTAAAGAAGAAGAGTATTTACTCGCAGTGGTTGTCTGGAAGAAATCGCTCTTAAGCGATAAGGCCGCCATGGTTTCTTCTCATTCAAATTATGTTTAATATTTTTTTTCCTTTTATGTAATGCAACGAAGTGTTAATAAATAAATAATAGACCTATTGGACATAATACAAATTTGTCACTTAGATTTAAAACCCATACATATGTCATGTTAGTCTTTTGTTGGTACAGCATCGCAACCACACTACCTGTAATTTTGTGTTATTAGCTCATGTTTCAAACTATAAATAATAAATAAAACAAACGGGGTGAGCTAAATAAAACCGATTAAAAAACAGTTGATACTTAGTTTCAAACAAAGAGTTTTAATTTATTTTAACATCTCTATAATAACCGCCACCGAACTTAAATCGGCGAAGCTTTAAGCACTGACGAAGCGAGACGCAATGTAATTTTTAAAGCAAAACAAATATTTCTATGAATTTCATAAATATTACGAAATATAATCTAAAAATAATGTAATAAGTCGTATTCCATAATTTATCGTGATTTAATTGTCGCGAGTCGACAGGGCGGGCGGGCGGCATAAGTCGCCCTGGTGGGATTTATTGCCTCAATTATACCTGGTCTGTGCCCGGCTACACCTGGAACCGTCTTCCTAACAGGATTATATTCTAACGAACAACTTTAGAACGTAATATGATTTAATGTTCGCTTCACTAATATGGATTTCAAGTATGGCCTTTAATTTGCTCACAGAAGGCGCATGATTATTTTTACATAGATTTTTTATTTAAATTACTTAAATACTGGTAAAAAGAGCCTCGTGTCTAGTCTAACTCGTGTTTTTTTTATGTTGCAAGGGGCAAACAGATATTTCTGCGGTAGGGTAGTGAGATGTGTCACCCACTGCAACAAGAGCGTAGCAGAGGTAAGCGGGTCCCCAAAAGCCCATGAATATAAAACAGAAATATGTAGAATATATGTATTTGTATATATATATATATATATATCCATACATATAATAATTACAAATATAAATTTCGCAATATATATATATTTAAAAATTTCTTAATGCATGTATATAATTACATATTTATATATTTGTACAAGGTATGTGTATAAAATGAGGTCCCACCCCACAAGAGTCGGGGATATTGGGGAATTTAAAAGAAAAAAAAAGGGGGCAAACAGACGGGCGGCCGTGAGGGTAAGAGCGGACACTAACCAAAATAACTCATCGATGATTTTATTTTATCTAAGTATGTGATGCGTGAAACAAAAATAGAATTAGGCGAGTCGTATTGCACGCATGGAGAAGGAAAAATGTACACCAAGGGTATGTAACTGGCAAGGGCCAACAAATAAAAGATTAACAGGTAGACCAAAGGAAAAATGGATTGATGAAATACAAAGACAAGGTGGTGAAAACTGCATCACCTAAGCAAAAGATAGACAGATGTGGAGGAAAATCGAAGAGGCCTATGTATGTATTATGTACCCATGGAGGGGTACATAATAATTATTATTTTTAATTAAATTATAATTTATGATTATTTCTTTATTATCAAAATTTATAATTATTAATTATAAATTGGAATTTAAATTTAAGGATAAATAAAATAGTATTTTTTTTGTAAATGCAAATATTATGTAATAATTTATATGATATACTTGTTAAAACATATTATTCATTATGGTAATAAAGAGGCTGTAATATTAATAATAACATGATGCGTGTAAGAGCTAAGTGTAATTCCCCACCGTTATCCTACCTGCCTCTGAAAAGTTATATTTCAACTGAGTCCAAGGTTATTAGAAGAAGATCCTGCTCCTTTGAATGGTCCAGGAATAATCTCGCTCTTACAACTTGAGTACTAACATTGATGAAAATATTGATGTGTTTTACAACAGTCTGTCAAGTTACCGCAAGCTTAACATACTCTTAATGAGGTTTAAGTTTTCATTTAGTTTAGGTTATAATTGTTATTTTTAAATAAAAACTAGAAAATTCAAAGAAGAAAAGTCAAAAACTAAACATTTACTAAAAATATAAAAAAAACTTTGCTTTTTTGTATTTAGTTTTTTTTAAAATTGTATGTGTTATTTTTCTCCTTTGATACATTACTTGTGTTCTAAAATAATTGAAGTGTATGTGTGTTGTCATATTTTCTTCTAATTTTTTAGGCATACGCATTGTTTTAGAACGTATATATATATATATATATATATATAAATAAATAAAAATACAGGTAATAATAATTAAAGATATATAATTTCCTTGCCTTTAAGATATTTAAAGACGAACTTCTAAGTGTGTTACTTAATACAAATAGAGCCTGTACGCAGAATATTTATTCATTTTAATATTTAACATCACATTGCTGAAATAATTTCCAAGCACAACGGCGACGCGACACTAAGGAAAATGTATGAATTTTATTTCAAGACATAAAGACAATAATAAGTAGAGCAAAGGCATCTTAAGATTTTGGCCGGATTCAGAGTTGGCAGGGGCGTGGCTCTTTGAGATAATGTCACCATAACAGATTATATCTTGGCACCCGGTCAGATTCCCGCCGTTTATATCACATTGTGACAACAGTGCTAATACCATTCTTTCAATGATCACAAATAACATAGGGACGTATTTATTTTTTATGGAAGATACATTATAGAAAGTCGTTATTCATTTGTTTTGCACTAAGGTATTTTAAGCCCCGGATAATGATAAGCTGTCAATCTGGGACATATTTATTTATAAGTCCTAAAATACATTAAAGATACAAGAAAGAAACGTGCGTGTACTTATATTTGCGTTAGAAGTTATACTTCTTTCTCGTAACAAGATAGAAAAATAATCATAAAATAATAATAAAATAATAAGATAGAAAGATAGATCTTTTTAAAAATTTTATTTTTCTCCTTATTCTTTGCTGTAAAAAAAACGACACTAACAATAAAAAAAAACTAAAAAAATTAATATCATCATTTTTTCCTAGTGTGGCAAAAAATTTTTTTAAAGTTTTTGCCTAAATTAAATACGAAAACATGTAAGAGGATAAGCAGCAATAAACGCAATATCAAAGCTACACGTTAATAAGAACTATTATATGATTACTATTGATTACTATATATATTATCGCTGAAAAAATATATCTATACGTGGAATGATTAGTTAAAAGTCAACGCCACCGGAACAGTTCCATTGCATCGTTTCATCGGGAACTCAAAAGACGAAAGTACGGAAGACATGAGCATTCATGAGTCTCATAAGAACTTTTTCTAAAGCTCTCTCTACAGCTGTGATACTTTTATTGACATTCAACGCCTTTTGTCAGTCACCGTGACCACGCACGCTGTAAAGCACGCGAAACGTCGGAAAAATTTAAAATTATGTTTAAATAATTATAAGTTTACAATAATACATAGCTTCCATCCGGTAAAAAATTAGTTTCTTTTTACTGGGGAACATTGCGCATACCGCGACTAAGGCGCCTCCTAACACTAACTAAAATATAAGTGGTGCCAATTTAGGTCTGGGCGTGAAATTTCCGTCTTTGTTTCATGATTGAATAGTTTGTTTCTCGACTCTTCACCGGAGAGCGACCTATTTGGTGAGCGTATGGCGGTAGTATGCTCTGATTTGAGGGTATACTTTGAGGGTATAAAGGTTAGCATCTACTGTGTTTTATATTATTTTTAATTAATATTGTATACTTATATATTTTAGTCTATTTTTAGAATGAGTTTGGCCATGTTTGGTCTGTAAGTGAATAAATAAATAAATAAATGATTAGTCAATCGAATAGGCAAGTGGGTTATCAGCCTCATGAAGTCGACTTTTTGGGTGTAAGGCATGCCATCCTAGCGATGTTTTCTTTCCTTGTTTTATTATACTAATAATATAATAATACACTTTGTAGTAATAATCAAATATTATTTTTGTATCAAACACTGTTTTATTGTTTTATTACTCTTTAATGTATAACATTCTATGCTTTCGATATTTGTTAATATGTGAGGAACATGTATACTAACGATACAATGATTGACCTGTATTATCTTATCCCAGGAGTACATTTTCTTCACATATAATTATTAATTAATGTATACAAAAATTGTAAATTCTATTTTAAAAGAAAGTGTGGAGTTTCTTGTCCATTCTTCTCCACACGAAACTACCTTTTGGAAGGGGCAATTAGAATCATCGTGTATTTTATTTAACGTTCAAAAGTGCCATTTTTGGTTGTCTAATTGGAATAAATGATTTGATTTGATGTCACCGATCGAGCGAATCTTTAATGCGCACATACATATAAAGTCGATTGGTGTTCAGCCTGGGATCAAACCTACGACCTCGGGGATGAAATTCGAACACTGTTTTATATTTTACTAAAAAAATTATATTCAGCAAGATAAAATGACACCATTTATTCATATGAGACTCGCGTAATTTATTCCTAGCTATGGTAATAACTTGTCGTGAATTACCTTCGAGATTTTTTTTATTAAGCACGCACGCGGCGCCAAATAAATCTACGAGCACACCCACTTTTGTCATTTTAGGATTATGTTTTGCGTAATCGTTGTTTATAACCGTACACATGCCGGATATAAATGTTAAAATATGATTGCAGTCTGTGTTTATAGGATAATTAAGTTCGAGATATTAACAATTTTCTTTCTACCTACCTACCTACTGTAGGTTTTTAGATGTTGTAATTCAATGAACGTTTAATAGTTGAATAAGTTTTATTGTTACTATAGCAGAGAGTACAATAGGAAGTATATTCTTATTAACACAAAAAATAAACATTATATTTTCTTTATTTTCTCCCATATAACATTTGAAACAAACAATTCGATACAGTTAAGAAGGTTAAACTAGTTTCCATACTAGGTAAGAAGATGTCATATGGATAACCAGGATTCAATTTTACAGCACAAAAAAGTATATACATGAGTAAGCAAACAAATTTAAAGTTTAAATAAAACAGTTAACTAGATAATTACAGCAATAATGATACCTGAAAAAAAATAAGAGTACATGGATACCGAAAGCAGATTTAACAATTAATTGAATTTGTGAAAACGTGAATTAAAGATTTTATAGGCGATACGAAAAATAATACCAAATAAATGATTTCAAAGATTGTTTATTAAGTATTATCGTCACAGACGCACAGTGTGAAATAGGGACTAAAATCTTTTTATGATTTAAATTTTAATAATTGATAAGAATTTTCTCAATGAATGACGACTGAATTACGAACGTTTAAATTGTTTAAACTGTGAGATTTCTAACCGCCGTACCTAAGTGAGTTCGATGCCTTACGAAACAATTTTATTTCAGACCAGTCAAAATCGAAAACAGCCTTAGCTTGGCGTGACATTCAGCCGTCATATTTTTAACAATGCTGTTTGATTTGTGATCTTTTATTACCATTTATTACGATTTCAAAGGTTCCATTTTTACAGCCGAATTTGTTTATACATTATTTAAGATTCAGAACACGAACTATGATTGTAACATATAGGAGTCATACATACATAGACTACAAGTATGACACACTTAATTAATCTTAAGATTAAAGTTTGCGGTTTACAGTAAAAAGCTTTTTAAATTTCATAAGCAATTATGTGTACGGTTAATCAACTGTTTAAACAGATTTGTGATCAGGCTGTAGGGGAGATGTGGCATGAAAGGGACACGTATTGAAAGAGACAATTTAAATAACCGGTAAAATAAAAACGATTTCAAAATGACACTATTTTTGTCGTATGGCAACTTTGACGCAAGTTGTGGCTAACTTCAAGCTCTTGCCAGTTCAAAGATAACGGATTCGTGCGAGTGTAGTTAATGGGATTAAAAAATATATATTCTCTTATTATTGTGAAATGTAATATCCAGTACTGCGAGTTAATTATTGTTGTGTGTATCACTGTTTAAGGTAGGTTGGACATTCACAGATAAGACGACATAAAGTTAAATTGAAATGAAATTGTAAATTTTGTGGCAATGTTTTCAATTTTTGTATGATTACGAAAGGGACACAACAAATGGTTATGAATGGGACGCCCTGACGGCCGACGAAGGTTGCACAAAAAATCGCAAGCAGTAGTAATAGCAGCAGCGAAACGTTGTCAAATGTAGATAAGGATTCTGACTGAATAGATGGTATTTCTTCAAATGATTCTTCATGAATGTGAAGACGAAACCTGTGGCGTTAGAGGTTTTTTAATTTTTTTTGCTGAAGGAGTCAATACAATATTAATTAGTTTTAAGTTAAAATTTATAGGACTGTATGTGAAACTTTATAGATTGTTATTCTATTAAAAAAAGCAATTATTATTTTTCTATATTATTAATTATTATTATTCTAGTGCAGTCTAAATCTAAAAAGATACATATGAAATTGTTGATTTGTTTTCAAATTTATATAAGTAAGTGTTTCATTTATTCTTACCCGCTCTACGCCCTTGACTTGCGAACTGGTTGTAAAATGCAAATTTACAGTTAATTTAATTTGTTTTTCTTGACGTTCCTAAGTGTACATGTTTACCTATATGAATAAAGATATTTTGATTTTGATTTGATTTTATTGTTAATTATTAGGAGACTGTTGAACATAAGTGGCTTTTATTTTTGTTTTAATTCATTATATCTGATTAAAATATTATACAAGTGATTCATTCTACACTTATTTACTTGAAATTAGGTACTGTCCCTTTCATACTTGACTTGTGGGATGTTTCTGTACATGTTATTAAGGACATTATTGATATTATTGCCCAAGATCTTGCGTATATTTTTAACAATTGTATTGATGAAGGAAATTTTCCAGATTTAATGAAGCATAGTAAAATAATACCTTTATTTAAATCTGGATGCAGGACAGATCCCTCGAATTTTAGACCCATCTCAATACTGCCAACTCTAAGTAAGATTTTTGAAAAAATTATACTAGAACAACTAATTAATTTCTTTAATACAAACAATCTTCTACACAACGCACAATACGGTTTTACTAAAGGTCGCTCCACTACCGATGCTGGAATAGCTCTGTTACGACATATATTTGATGCATGGGAGAAAACTCAAGATGTACTGGGAGTTTTCTGTGATTTGTCCAAGGCGTTTGATTGTGTTCATCATGAGACTCTGCTTTGCAAACTTGACCACTACGGTATAAAAAATGTAGCTCTTAACTTAATAACCTCTTACCTAAGTTGTCGAACAACTAAAGTTGATATAAATGGAACTAAATCTTCGGGATCACATATTAAAATGGGAGTCCCGCAAGGATCAATATTGGGACCATTTTTATTCATTATATATATTAACGATTTGCCTACTTATGCAAAGCTATTATGTGATATTGTATTATTTGCTGATGACACGTCATTGATTTTTAAAGTAAATAGATATAAGACAAATTGTGACGATGTGAACAACGCACTTTCTAAAATATTGTCCTGGTTTTCTGCAAATAATTTACAATTAAATGCCACAAAAACAAAATGCATAAGATTTACTTTACCTAATGTTAAAACTACAACCATGGAGCTTAAACTAAACAATGAAAAACTAAATTTAGTTGATTCTACGGTATTTCTAGGCATTACAATAGACCAAAAACTTCAATGGCGTCAGCATATCACTAAACTTTCAGACAAGCTTAGTTCTGCGACATACGCTATTAGAAAAATTAGGCAACTCACAGACGAGGAAACTGCCCGAATAGTATATTTTAGTTACTTTCACAGCGTTATGTCGTATGGAATTCTTTTATGGGGCAAGGCAGCAGATATTCAATCTATTTTTATCTTGCAAAAACGTGCTATTAGGTCAATCTATTGCTTGAAACCAGGCACTTCACTTAGAAACTTATTCAAGGAAATCAGTATTTTGACGGTACCGTCACAATATATCTACAACTGTATAGTTTTTGTGCGTAGTAATATTAGTTCTCTTTTAAAGAACAGTGACATTCACAATAGGAATACAAGAAATAAGGGAAAACTTTTCCAGCCGTCTTACAGGTTGCAGAAAATAAACACTTCATTTATAGGCCTAAGTGTACGCTGCTATAACATGATTCCTAGTGAAATATTGGAACTGCCTCTCAACAGATTCAAAACACATATTAAAAAAACCTTAATGTGTAAAGGTTACTACACAGTTAATGCTTACCTAGAAGATAAAAACGCTTGGCAATAGGTATAATTATATTGTTATAATTTGCTTTGTTCTCTTGGAAGTGTTGTGAATGTAATGTAATGGAATGTAATGTAATGTAATGGAATGTAATGTAATGTAATGGAATGTAATGTAATGGAATGTAATGTAATGGTGAATGTGGTAAATCACAGAACAGATTTTATTTTATTTTTACTTATGTAACTTAAATGACGTTGTGGTTTATGACATTTTCTTTTGAATTATTGTATGTAAAGGGAGGATAAAACTTGCTGAGTTTCTTGCCCGTTCTTCTCAGAACAAGACCTCCTGGTAGTCTTGCGAACGGATGGCGTAGTTTTGCTCTTTCGCGAATTTTGTAAACGTTTTTGACATTCATAAGCATGCGTTAAGTCGCATCTAAACTGAATAAATAAATTTTGATTTGATTTGATTTGATTTGATACATAACGACGTCCCTTTCAATACAGACCGTATATGAAAGAGACATTATATACATTTTTTAAAGATGCAAAAATAAACAATTAAAAATTGATTGATGACAATTATTGCATTTCATTTCGATACTTTAATATTAAACGTGTTCTATTCGACTCCAACCGGTTCCAATCACTAGAGGGCCTAAAAATCAAAAACGTCCCTTTCATGCCACCTCTCCCCTACTATACTATTACTAATTATATTTGATTTAATTTTGAAATAGTGTGTGTTTCACGCCATAATTAATTGATTTATATTATGAATTTGCAGAAGTTTGGCCTAGTTAGGCCTAGTAAGCCTAAAGTATTCTAGTAATTTTATATTTAGAACACGTGTTTCGTAACAATACAATTAAATAGCATGAATAAATTAATATTATTTTGGTATTATTAAATCAATTTCATATACGACGGTGATAGTATTTACTAATAATTTATTTAATTAAAAAAAATGTTTTGTTTAATTGAGTTATTTATCGTTAATAACTACTGCGTTTTAGTTCTTTTTTCCACATGTCAAACAAATATAACTTCTAACGCGTGTACATAAGTACACACACTCTTTTTATATTATGAATTTATTTATTTATTTTGTCTTCCTACAGCTAACACAAAATACATATAATAGCAAACAAATACACCGAGAACATAGCTACAGATGGAATACATGATACATTATATAACAAAAAGATTTACAAAAGGGAAAAAACAAACAAAGTATTTAATACAATTAACTAGCTGATTAAATTTAATTAATGAAGCCTAAATTGGTTGTGTTGTGTAATGGTGTAAAGTGTGGGTGTGTACGTGATGGTGTGTATGTGGGAATTTGCTTTACATGATTTCCAAACGCGCTACTGAGTAGCGATCGCACAATTCTAGAACGCGCGTACTCGCTATCTCTTTCGCACACTGCTACGAGCTTGTCGTACGGCGTTCTAGAGTTCTTGGTCTAGCTTCGAGAAGGTTCTGATCTTCCCTCTCTCTCGCGTATCATACAGAAAGTTCTCTAAGTAGTGGAAAAACATTACAGTCGACCCGTCTTCGTAACAATATCAATTCCATACAAACCCTCATGTTAAAATGCTTATCATAAAAATAACTTGCGTGTTTGACCGGGCATCGTAAATTCAATCATAAACTCGCTCATAAACCTTCCAAAATCGATATAAATCGAAATGAAATCGTGTCATAAAAATGAAAAATATGATTCACGAACGTGATAGCGCTAAAGAAAACAATAAGGCACCACTTGTAAGTAATAATGATCTGTGCTGGCAGTGTGCCGATCGCGTAATAAGTTAAATCTCAGCGGGCAATACGAGGAATAGCGCAGATTGTGATGCGTTGCCAAACAAATGACTATCTTACGTAGATTGGGAAAACATGAAGTGATAAACAACGAAATCTTCAGAGTATTTCCAATTTAGATTTTTTTTTATAGAACAGAGGGCAAACGGGCAGGAGGCTCACCTGATGTTAAGAGATACCGCCGCCCATGGACACTCTCAATGCCAGAGGGCTCACGAGTGCGTTGCTGACCTTTTAAGAACTGGTACGCTCTTTTCTGGAAGGACCCTAAGTCGAATTGGTTCGGAAATACTTCAGTGGGCAGCTGAAGCTTGGTGTCTTTGAATCACGACTATGGCAATGAATTTTCCTTTTTTTGATTTGCGGGGATTTTCCGTGGAGACACTGCTTTGTTTCCAATTATATGTGTCAGTCACTGCTACTTGACTATAAAACGATCGAAGACAAGTTACTTTCTAAATCCTGAATGAAAAGCCGTTGCTTTTCAGATGTAAAGAAACGCTAGCAAGGTCTAAAGCAATTTACAAAGCAGGCAAGGCATTCGCAAGCCTTCTGGCAAAGTAACAAAAATTTTAACATAACATTGTAGTATACTTATGTAAAACGAATTAATCAAATTACTATAAAATTGCCAGTTCTCAAATCAAGGTATTTGGACGCACGAGAAGAACTGGCAAGTAAGTCACACCTTAATTTAAAAATCAATATAAAAATTTATTTTAATTATTAATTAAATATAAAAATTTCTTTGCCGTTTTCGGACACGTTCAAATTTATTACTCATATTGTAAGGGTCTGTTTTACAATGTCCGGATAAGTTCCAAATAAGCTCTTTATTACTTATTGGTAGGATAAACAGTATGTTTGCGTTTCACGACTGTCAGATAGCGCTATTCGTCATGAAATGTGAAGTATCTTATTCGGAACTTTTATGTTTCGAATAATTTATGTGTTGCATAGCTATTTGGTACTTTATCCATACATTGTGAAACAGGCCCTAAATAATTTCAATATAGAATTGATTAAAGCTAGACATCGCGTCAAAAAACGCCTGAATCCCGCAGTCAGCGTTCATAAAATCCATACCCTCTAACCTTAGATATAAATGTAAAATGAAATATCTGGTCCCTCTTGGTAGCACTTTGTTCCAATCGTATTTCCCTTTGGAACGATCACACGGCGGAAATTAATCCATCCGGCAAATGAATGGGCTGCACTTGTGCGTGGGGCGCGATCAACATATGACATGTTTTCACTTTTTCATATATGTTAGAATACACTCTATTAACGAAGTAATAAATGGATGGCCCAGGCATCTGTTTCAATAAATATTACAAAGTTTTATACAAAACAAAAACAATCGATTGGTTTTAATATCACCTCGACATCTGTTGTTCCACAACTGCGATTCTTAAGGCAGTTTTTGCCACGCATCAATACTTATGTGTAAATGGCTGCCCACTGAAGTATTTTCGAACCAATTCGACTTAGCGTCCTTCAAGAAACGAGCGTATCAAAACCTAAAAGGCCGCATTTGCGAGGCTTCAGGCCGTTAACATCAGGTCGTTTCTTACCTAAAAAAATATGTAGCTAAAAGGAATACGAAAAATGTTTTAATTCCATAAACTTGAACTAAAAATATATAATTAGCTGATACAAAATCAGCTGAATGATGAAGCTGTCACGCTTTTCATGTGTTTGTGAGTTATATTTTCGCATAACTCATTTTTTATTTCATTTCTCAACAAATTATTAAGTCAAAGGAATTACGAATACATAACAAAACTGTGGTATCGTGAATTTGAGGCCTCTAAATAAAATGCGGCAAAGAGATTCTCGCCAGTTCTTGTCCGTAAATATAGCCTCAATTGAAGAACTGGCAGTTAATAGTTTTCTGGTTGTTTATAGGTGAACATGAATAAATATTTTCTCTTAAACTATTCGCATTAGAACAAGTAACGAAAAGCTATAAAACCGTATATGACCTGGGGCATAAAACGAAAGGTATTAGTGAGTATAAGTTAATTTGGCAAGCGCTCCGCAAACTGATTAATACTCGGATAGTGGACCACCAGAAATATGTATTAGTTCGGATATGAGATTGCTAATTCCGCTAATGCACCGGACAAATATAGCAAGTTTCAAGAATCACAAACATTTTGTAAAACTATTTTGTGCTGGTTCACAGCGACTGCGTGATTGGATTTTGATGTTACCTTGTCAAGATTATTTATTTGTGTATTTTGGTTATATCAATTAAAACTAAATACTAGACTTGTAATCAAATGTGATAAAACAAGATATCGATATGATATAGTATTTATAAAACTTTTCAGATATTTATAGCAATTGTTAGTGTTACATACACAATGTTTGTCCGAAAATATTTTAGAAACAAAAATTCATATCAAGATTTCTTTTGAATTAAAAACAAATGTACAACTGCTTAACTGCTAATATTTGTGTATTTTGATATATAAAAGCATTTTTAACTTAGTTAAATAATATTGATTTTTTTTATACAACTTGGGGTAGGTTGGCAGGAGGCTTACCTGATGTGAGGTGCGTTAGCGGCCTAATAAGAAGTAATACGCTCTTTTCTTGAAGGTTCCTAAGTCCAATTGGTTCGGAAATATATCAGTGGGCAGCTTGTTCTACTTTGGTGGTGGACAGAGAATTGCCTTCAAAACGCTCAGTCGTAGAACGACGGACGTCGAGGTGATATTAAATTTAATATTCTGCCTCGACGTCCGATGATGCGGTAGAAGATGCAGAGTGACGGCACATCTCTATATCACATATTCAAAGGATCAACTCGCTCGAAAAGCGATTAGTAGTCAATGATTCGAACCGCTCTTCAATGAGGTTAAGTGGAAGGAGCTGGTACTGGGGAGCTCCCGCCCAGAGGCAAGAAGACATGTGGGGCCGAACTGGCGCTTTATATATTTTAAATTGAATCAATCTTACTAAATTAGTTTCGGCGGTAAAACGAAGATACCGATACCTAATAAATTTAGTATCATACCGGAAATAAATTCGACTAGCTACAGTCTTTGATTGAAAAATTTAATTGAATCGCTTCCAATAAGTTTTCTGATTTACTACTTTCCAAGAATTTCTTGGCTGACTCACAGATGAACGCAAAGTTAACCTATCATTTTTAATAAGAATTGTGAATTATATTTTTACCAAATTATTTTTTGTTTGAGGTTTGGAAAAAATGGTATTGTAATTAAACTCTACTATAATAGACACAGTTTTAAGTACTTTCTTACCACATTTAATCATTAGCACGGAGATTTGAGAGAGATCTTAGTTGCTGTTTGCAAATAATTATATAATGAGTGTGCAGGGTAAATTTAAATGTAACTATCATATCCGATAGACGTTCTCCTGTCCACGGCTTACATATATATACCAGCATATATATATATATATATACCAGCTGTTTAGATAAACAACCTTGACTACAGCGCCATCTGCCGGGCTGATTTGTGAATCTAAACCATACAAGGCGCCATTCAAACATATACAAAAACTCATTCAAATCGGTCCCGCCGTTTATGAGACGTTCAGTGACACACGTACAGTAGAATTATATATATATGTGTGTGTGTCAGTAGTATCGTGTGTTTTTGTATTAGCAATCTGCCGTAACTAAATATATGAGAGGTGAGAAATTAGAATCTAAATATAACCGGAGAAACCTATAAGCCATAGTAGCAGTACCTTGACAAAATCATATTGGTTGCTGATCTAATTTTACATATTTTTTTATCTTTTATTTTATTATACTACAAACTGTAATTATTTAATTTTACACACACACACAGTTTTTTTTATTATTCTCTTGATGTATAATATTATATATAGCGATTGCGTATCTCAATGGAGTTTCATTGAATCTGGCGTACCACAAGGTGGCGTACTTTCTCCTCTTCTTTTCGCTATTTATATTAACTCCTTAATTTTCATTTATACGCTGACGATCTCCAAATCTACGTTCAATCAAGTCTCGATGATCTCCCGCAAGCGATACATTCCACAAACTATGAGCTGGCAAAGATAGTTGACTGGAGCAAAAATTTTGGTCTTCTAATCAATCCCAACAAGAGTAAAGTCATAATTATTGGCAGCCCCTATTTCACGACGAGAATTGATTGGGCCAATATACCACCTATACATATCAACGGCGTAACTTTAAATATTAGCCGTGCAGTTAAAAATTTGGGGGTCTTATTTGATCAAAACTTATCTTGGGAGCAGCATGTTAAAGAAGTTAGCCGCAAATAGTATCCTCCGACGTCACAGTAATTTCCTTCCCTTTAGTTCTAAAACCTCACTGGCACAATCTCTCCTCCTGCCTTTACTGGACTACGCCGATTCTTGCTCCTCCGATATAAGCGAGGAATTGCTAAATAAACTGGATCGTCTCCAAAACTTCTGTATCCGTTTTATTTTCGGTCTAAGAAAGTATGATCATATCTCTGCGTTCCGTAAGCGGCTAGGCTGGTTACCCATTCGACAGCGACGTGATGCTCATGTTCTCCATCTCCTATATTCCATCCTGTTCAATCCTAAAACTCCTTCCTAAAAATCCTAAATCTCAAAAATGATTTCAAATTTTTGGGTTCTCATAACTATAGCTTACGCTCTTCCGAAAACTATATCCTTGAAATCCCATCTCATAACTCCTCTTTTCTTGGCGATTCCTTTAAGGTTTCGGCAGTTCGGCTATGGAATTCACTTCCCGTCACTATTCGCTTAGCTCCTTCTCTATCTTCCTTTAAATTTCTGCTGTATAAACATTACCTGTCCACGTCATATCACTAACTACTAACTGACGTGAGACCGATCTTGAATTAGATTGTCATGATTCATGTGCACTGTTTACTTTTTGTTTTGTTTTATGTAACCTGTATAAGTTTAGTTTATTTTTACTTCTTTTTGTTTCTGTTAAGTGTTTTTTTTTTGTTTTCCCTATTTTATTATTTGTAATATGTATTTTTGCACTTCTTGCCTACCTTATGTAATATACTCACAGTGGTTGTCTGGAAGAAATCGCTCTAAAGCGATAAGGCCGCCAGTTGCTTTCATTAAATTATGTTTAATATTTTCCTTTTATGTAATGCAACGAAGTGTTAATAAATAAATAAATAAAAAAAAATATTTTACGATTTCGTATTTTTAAATTTTTGAGGAAAAAGTATATTAACAATAATAGACCTATATAGTAGTTTTATTCTGAGAGTACATGTCTTCACATATAATTATTTAACTAATGTATACAAGCATTGTAAATCCTTTTTTAAGAGAGTTAGTGTGAATTTTCTTGCACATTCTTATCCACACGAAGCTACCTTTTGGAAGGGGCAACTAGCGTTCAGTGATATTTTATTTGGTCAAATTGGAATAAATGATTTGACTTGACATTGACCTATATATAACAAATGAAGCCACTACCACGATCTGAGGTTCAAGGGTGGGTGTTCCAGTGGGATTTTACCAAGCTCACCACGATAATTAAAGGCTTGAATGTCTTTACCACTTTAAGAGAAAGCGGGAAATTAATATCACGAAGCAATATTCAAATATAATTTATTGAAAAACCGCGTCAGCCGTGTCGGCGGTTGATCATTGTTTCATTGAAAAAACAAAAAATCATTTATTCATGTAGGTAACATAATATACACTTATGAACGTCAAAAAAGAAATATACATTAAATGCTTCTAATTTTACTGCCAGTTCTCAAATCAAGGGCGTAGAATGGAAGAGAAGAACTGGCAATAAACTCTCCGCCACTCTTTTTAATCGCTAAGTTTTTTCTCTTACACAACGTTTGTAAGGAGCTGCAACCATTACACCATGTTCCATATGACATCTTGAGTAATCAAGAATAATAAAGCAAATTAAAAAACAACGATTTGTCCTCATTGAAATTTGAACAGACAATATGTGATTCTCAAATCATTTCTTAGTAGCTTGTATGTAAGTTTATCTATTTATATTGTTGGGCTTTGCTGGTAATAAATAGAACTAATATCACTGAATATCGCTGTGGTTTTAGAAAATGTCTAGCGAGTGCATCAATTCGCTTCATGTTCTCAAACACTTTAGATTATTATTTTTCATTTATAAATATCTGTACAAAATTGGGACGATCAGACGCCGAATCCAAAATTGCTGACATAGAAAATCGATGTAATCCAGTGGTTACATTTATAAGGTCCACATCAGCCAGTGCAGCCTTCAGGCCGGCCAATCATATAAAATCTTTTATTCCAATTAGACCACCTAAAATGGCACTTTGAACGTTAAATAAAATGTAAAGATGATTCTAGTTGCGCCTTCCAAAGGGTGGAGAAGAATGGGCGAGAAACTCCATACGTACTCTTTTAAAATAGAATTTACAATATTTGTATACATTGTACAATGTACCTACGCCCAGAATAAAATTATAAATCCATACATAGACTGATCTGGGATCCTTACTATAGGTTGAATGAAGAGCTATACCTTATTTTATAGAATAGGTGGCAATCGGGCAGGAGAACGATCTGATGTTAAGTGATGCCGACATGGACGTTCACAATGTCAGAAGGCTCGAGCGTTGCCGGCCTAAGAATTGCTACCATCTTTTTTACCAGGACTCAAAGTTGAAGTCGAGAATATTACAACGGGCAGCTGCTTCAAAGGGCGCGGTTAAATTGCCTTCTCCCAGAATCCAATTCATATTTCACCTAAACATTTAAATTGATGGAATTTAAGTTTTGATGCCCCCAACGAATAAATCGATAATAACAATAATAAAGCCTTTATTGTTGTAACAAGTTCTACACAAAGTAGTTTCGTGTGCCTAAAATTAATTTACTTAACAGCTCGACGTCCGCCGTTCCACAACTGCGCGTTTTGCATGGCAGTTTTTGCCGCGCACCACCACCTTGTGGAATCAGCTGCCCACTGAAGTATTTAGGAACCAATTCAACTTAGGGTTCTTCAAGAAAAGAGCTTACAAATTCTTAAAAGGCCGGCAACGCACTCGCGAGCCCTCTAGCATCGGGAGTGTCCATGGGCGGCGGTATCACTTAACATCAGGTGAGCCTCCTGCCCGTTTGCCCCCTGTTCTATAAAAAAAAAACATGCAGTAATAAAGTAGAATAATATTGTTCGCTAAAATAAAATATTACTTTTTGGTATAGAAATAAATCCGTATTTTTTTCAATAGAAAAATTACAATGTGTATTACCTATAGGTACCCTATCTCGACTAACATGAAGAACATAGTAATACACATTATCGGTTTATTCATTGGAGGATTTTTCACAGTATTAAAAATTATGTTCAAAGATTACAAGCAAGCAGCGTGAAAAAGCAGATAAATCGAATTTTAAAATGTGAAATATGAAGCTCAAAGTGTATAAAATCCGCGCGTATCAAATAAATTGATTGATCCCACGGGTTAAGCTCCAGTTTCTACTGTAAAATGGATAAGCAAATGACGGCTAATGAACGTAATGAGAAACGTAAACGGGAATATTGATTTTACTTTTCGTAACCATGCTTATATTATTTACAAGTACAGTATCACTACATAGTATAAAACAAAGTCGCTTTCTCTGTCCCTATGTCTATTTGTATGCTTAAATCTTTGAAACTACGCAACGGATTTTGATGCGGATTTTTTTTAATAGATAGAGTGATTCAAGAGGTAGGTTCATATGTATAATAACATCCATTAAATAGTGGAGAAGTACTGTTATTTTTGAGGTTTCTAATGTGATGTCGTAAATAATTACATTTTTTCCGCTTACATTGCAAACGCCGGCTGAACCCTACGAGTTTTATCAAAATAATCTACTAAGTATTGTACACATTGAAAAGGTCAACAGAAATGTCCGTGATGGTATATGTCTATCTCTTATGGATAACCCACAATAACTTTTTTTTGTCATTTACTTTTTACGACAAATAATGGCTAATTTTCGAAGCGATTTTAACCAATACAGCATTAATCCTTAACCAATTTAATACCTTGAATACATTGTTCATTTAATATAGATCTATACAGCCCATTACAGCTTTTTTAGCAGTGATCGAACGCGTATATTATCGGAGCTTTCCAGCGACGGAAATAACAATACATAATAAAAACCTGCTTTTCATCAGCATTGCACCCGTGCGAAGCTGGGGCGGGTCACTAGTTTACAATATTCTTGACCTAAATACCCTTTAAGTAAATTCAGCATAGGGCTTGTCGAATTGTCAATGTCCAATGTCTTACTGATGAGCTTGATTCTCTCTCTTCACGTCATAGCGTCCCTTTGCGTTTTCCCTTCCCTGAGAGATACGACCTCCAACAATTCAAAATTCGAGCGTACTCCTCCATTACAGGCCGGCAACGCACCCACTAAAATGGGTGTCTATGGGCTGTGATGACTGCCTTTTTGGGCATCCCGGAGGCTCGTTCACCCCCTATTATATATAAAAAAAAAGTAATAATAATAATTAAATTTAAAAGCCTTGCTTTTGTACACTCTAATAAGACAAACGGCCTACATTTCCTATATTTCTCTATTATCATCATTTGGTGCCCAAAATAAAGATAAAATTCAGACAGGCCTGTCTGTCCTTTCTTACGTTCTAAAAGCAATAATTGTCCTTGTAATCAGACCTTCAATTTTAGTAACTTAGGCAATCTTAAGTTGTCAATGGGACTTTTTAATAACGAGTTCTATTACGATCCTGGAAATACATCTATCTACAGGATGTCGATTTTAAATTTCCGAATTATAATAATTGCAAAATTTTATTACATCAAAGTATAAATACATATAGAACAGAAATAATATAAAATGTCAAATTGGTCCCAAAACTCCATAAAAGTACATTGTCTATATATCTTTTATTAGATTTAGTCTGCCACACCATTGTGAGTCCATTTTTTTTTAAATTTATGGCCTTGTAACGAGACCTTTTAGCGAAGTCTTATTTTCGGTCAAAAGTTAAGTCACCAAGTTCAAACCAACGACAATATACTATTACTTTTTTATGAACTACATACGTACTCGTAAACAAGGCATATACAGATTTCAATTCACATATCGAACACATCATGAACTAATTTGTGCCCATTCACTCAACTTGGATTGTGCATTGGCGAGTCGAATATCCGATGAAATCGAATTGCTAACGGCGATCTTCATTCTGACTGTTGATATTGTTTTAGATCAAAAGGCTTGGTTTATTTGAAGGAATATGAGTAGGCTGTAAATATATTATTTAACATAACGATTTTAATTTTATTTTATTTTATTTTATTTATTTAAGTATTCCTACAGCTAATCATTAAACAATATCCAAACAATTACATTACACACAAAAGCCAAAACGGAATACAAATATAAACAGAAACATAAAGCACAGTTTTACAAAGCACAGTTGTAAGATTGATTGATTGGTAGATCAAAACATATATTCAACATGAAACAACAAACAAAGCCATTATTGGTAAAAGTTACCTGAGTTTTTAAAATATTTTTTTAAGAATTTTTTAGTCACATTAAATATATCGATTTGCTGGTAATTTATGTTGTAATCTGTAGGTATGCGATACATAACCGAGTTTCGTAAATAGTTGGTCTTAGAACGAGGAATTTCGAATAATTGGATTTGCCTTGTGGGTGATGAAGGGGTCTTAAATAGTAAAAGCGATAACAAGTCAGGGCAGTCAATGAAACCCATAGCAAATAGCATGTAAAAATATAAGGTCGCATTGTTTACGTCTACATTCAAGGGATTCAATACCAAAGTACTTGCAGGAATCCAAGTAGCTACTAAACTTTTGGAAATCCTTAAAACTTAAAAACTTAAGGAACTTTTTTTGAATTGAAAAGTATTACGTAATTTAAGCCAATCATTCTACATTAATTTAACATAAGAAATTTCTCACTCTGTTCCTGTGTTTTATTTTTCCTGTAAATACACTGACACTAACGTGCACTCGTACTGATTCACTAGTTCGAATGGTTTTGTTCTTTTCAGTCTTTGAACTAGGCACGTGGTGTCAAGAAGTTGAATAGCCTCGACATCCACGTGTTGGTGCTGTCGTTCGTGGGATCCAGCAATCCTTTTGATTATTGTGGTGACGTTCTTGGGTTATTTGGATGTATTTCTTCTTACATTGCAAAATTTACTATTTTTTTTATACTAAGTATTGGTATTATTACATTATTTTTCTTTGTTTAGACTGAGGCGCAAAACTATCTGCTGTGGTCTCTTGGAGGATGACTAGCGCTGTAGGATTGTCTGCTCCTCAGCATAATGCCAGGGCCAATTACAACCACAGCACACAAGCATTACACACTTAAAACGTATGTCTAAAAAAAACATTTTTTTTTTCTTTGATTTTTGTTTTTCTTTGTATGTTTTTCTGTGTTTTGTTACAAGCTTACTATTTAAATATATAACCCGATACCCCTCACTTAACGGATACTTGATAAGACCGCTTTGCTATGAGACCCTTAATTTGATTTGATTTGACTTGCCTTAGAACGAACACATTCAGGTACCTACCCTCACTTTTACACCCTCATACATCACAACCAAATTATATTATATTAATATTGAATACATTTAACACTTAGTTAAATGTATTAAATATTTTATGGTTTCTTTCCTTTTGTAAATTTTTTGAACCTTTTTGTAGTTAAATGTAAAATGTATGTTAAAATAAACTTATGCTCCGATCGGGAATCGAGCACTATTCCATGATTTATGACACAATCTAGTCAATATTCTTGAAGCCTTGTAAAAAATTCTTTTTTAAAACAAATGGTGACACCAGTATAATACTCAAAAGAGAACTTATGTAAGCGTACGACCAACCAGGCTCCAGAAGATGAACCACTCCTTATATAAAAACTAGCCGTCCCCGCCCGCTTTGCTGGGCGAATTTTCAAAGGAAATAAATTAAATTTTATTCATCATTTTTTTTTATTCATATTTTTTTTTGCTTTTTTTGTTAATTTTTTTTTTTTCTGAATTTTACAATATTAAAATAAAATTTATTGATATAATAAATTATTATTATCATCATTATTATTATTATTATTATTATTATAAAAATAAATGTTGATGAACAACAAAACAAAGAATAAATGGAAAAATTATCCAATAGAAATGGTCCGATTCATGGAGAAATGAGTATTAATCTTCCTCCATCTCACATTCGTCGACTCGTCGCTCGTAAGTTGAGTTTGCCGGGACGTAAAACATACTCGTTAACATAACGGAGTTTTAACGGAGTTTAAGTATAATAAGAAGGTACTTCACAGTATAATAAAGTTCTAGCAAAATCATCTCTAGAACATAGATTAAAAATTCAGTCAATGTAGTTTTCGGAGGAGGTATTGCCAAATTTTGTATGTTTTTCGGATTGAAATAAACTCTTTGACCATTGTCCAAATGAACTGCTAAATGAAACACTGTTGCATTTCTTTCATGTATTGGGTAACCTAGTATTCTGCAAGTAGCTTCTGAAGAACTTATATATCGACCCGATTGAAAAATTTCGATTTCATCATTTTCATTACTAACTGAATAAGTTGCTTGGTCAGTTCCTTTATTCATGTACTTGCATATAATTGAATTCATAGTTGAAGAGTTACCAATTCTTGCAATCCATAAGATGATTATTGAAGATGAAGATGAAGATATTATTTATTACATAAATTAAACCTAAGAAATAACATAATACATCAAAATATACCTAATAACTAACCTTAAAATTTAATTATTAAAAAATATTATTAAAAGTAGTCCCTGTAGATGAAGATTAAATATTATGTGTTAATATATTAATAAACTTTTTTTTATAAATTAATTACGGTATTAATTATTTATCAATGACAAACAAAATTTATTTAATCATTTGTATGTATATATATTTTGCGGCTGTGGACCGACATGTGCTTTATTGTACCGTATCTACCCTGTGTCCCATTATTCGGCGGAACACAGTGACATGAAGAAACCACAGAGAAA
Source organism: Pieris mannii (assembly GCA_028984075.1). Taxonomy (NCBI): domain Eukaryota; kingdom Metazoa; phylum Arthropoda; class Insecta; order Lepidoptera; family Pieridae; genus Pieris; species Pieris mannii. The sequence continues at coordinate 7,106,233 of CM054797.1, forward strand.
ACTCACGCCAGTACAATCGGTGATAGGCAAATTTTCATTAATCACTAAAATTCTGCATTGTAGTGATCAATGAGCCTTTAACTTATACCTAACAACAATGATGTTCATGCAGGCCAATCGTATTCTTAAGAAGATCACCCATCAAAGTACTAACCACTCTAAAAGCTGCATAGATTGGGTGATCAACCGAATCATACGCCAGCTGCATAGCTATCACTGCCGCACTTATATTAAATAATCTTATTACAATTACAATAATAAACATTAATATTTTTTTAAAAATAGAGAAGGTAGCTTGAAAATGAACCGAAATTTAGAGCTAAATGTACGTCAATGTAGATCAATAATATTATTTTCTGGACATTTTCTAACTTTCTTCTTTATTTTTTAATCTTTTTTATTCCTTTATTTTTTCAATCTTCTCCTTTTTTCCCTTGTTCCTTCGTTCTTCTCCTTATCCACTTTTTCACCTACTCTTCCTTCTATGACTTCTTCGTCTTCTATCTCAGTTGATTCCGTCGCGATGTTTTTTTCATCTGATGGGGTTGTATTAAAATTAAATTTATTTGTTATGTTTTATGTAAGTATCTCAATCAACAAATAGAAAATTACTTTTTAATTTCCACTCCTGCTGTTGTTTAGCCTGTTTAACCAAACGCATCATTCGTTCTTGTTCTTTTCTCTCAAAGTAAGTTCGTATTTCTTGAAAGTATAATAAAGCGTTGTAAATTCCGTCAATTAACGATTTCTAGATAAATTTAAATAATTTTTATTACATTCATAATTAACTCTTAAACTTTATCATCACTTTATTTTATTTTTTATGCACATTCACCTCTCTAATCTCTGCAAAGGAAAATTCACTTATATTATCGTATTCTTCAAAGCAACCAATCCCTTCATGGAATCTTCTGTCACTTAAAGCGATTCGGACTGTTGTGAAACATCCAATATAAGACTTTCTTGATTCTTTTGATAGTTAATGTCGAATTATTAATAAAAATTTGTAATTTACAATTTAATTATATATCAATATATTTTACAAATCATTACTTACCTAAAGTTTGAGCTTTTATCTCATGAGACCAGTTTTTAGAACCAAACACATAGTCAGCACACAAACATAAACTTTCAATACTTTCTCTGTCTGACATTTTTATTTCACTTCTCAACCGCTTATGAACTGACGTTTTATCATAAAATTGATTAGGTTATATAAAAACAAATGAAATTAATTAAATAAAAAAAAACAATTGACTTTAACCTTTTCTATTTAAACAGTAAAAAAATAATCATTTGGAGTCTGTAGAAGTTACAGTTTGGAAACATAAATTTAACATTCTCACACCCACCCCCGCAAACCTATTGGAAATAGAATTTCGTAAAATCCTATTTGAGATGATTTCTGCATGACAAATAAAAGATTACTACCAAATTTAAAGTCTATAGAGGTTACAGTTTGGAAATAGAAATTTCACATTTTAACACCCACTACCGCAATCTTTTTCGGCGGTGGGTTGTTGTAAAATCCGCTCTTAAATCATTTTTGCATCACATATAGACGACTCTAGCTAAATTTGGAGTCTGTAGGAGCTACGGTTTAAAAAATAAAAAATTTCACCCCCGCAACCCCCTGTGGGGTGAGCTACCGTAAAATTCGTTCATAGACTATTTCTACATCTCTTACAGAAGATTCCTACCAAATTTGGAATTTATAGGAGTTTATAGTTTAAATACGGGAATTGTTCATTGTTAACGCCCCCGCAATCCCCTTTGGGGGATGAATTTCTTAAAATCCGTTTTTAGTTGACCTCTACATAACGAAAGTAATATTCCTACCAAGTTTCACATTTCTAAGTCCTATAGTTCCCGAGATTTCGTGATGAGTAACTATAGAAATTGGAATACTTCGATTATCATCGAAATTTTTAACGTTTTAGCAGACTTTTTTAAAATTTTCTTACATATAAACATTCTCCTGACAATTCTGAAGACAATAAAAAAAAATTAACCCAATCGGTCCAGCCGTTCTCAAGTGATACTCGATCATAGATACGGCATTTTATTTTTAACAAAAAATGAGAGTGGGTGTGCAGGGGTGCGTGGAAGTTTGTAAGTAGATTCTTAGCTGAATGTAAAAGAACATTATCCGTTTAGTCAACTCCGTTGTCATGGAAACAAAAGAATCAAGAGAAAACGCTTGCAATTAGCGGGATAAATGTTCATAAAAGTAAAACAGAAATAAAAAAATGAAGGAACGTTATAATTCGTTCGAATTAGAAGAAAAATAAATAATCCATAAACCATCTAGGAAAAATTTCGCATCGAATGGTGGTAGTTTCATGTCGATACGATCAGTGGTTTAGGCGTGATTGAGCCTCAAACGAAGACCATTTTCATTATATATATATAATAAGAAATAAGATAATAAGATATAAGATATAAGATAGATTAGTAGTTTTGGCGACGGATTGAATGCAATCTCTTCGCTCATTACATATTTCATCACTACATAGTATAAAACAAAGTCGCTTTCTCTGTCCCTATGTCCCTTTGTATGCTTAAATCTTTGAAACTACGCAACGGATTTTGATGCGGTTTTTAATAGATAGAGTGATTCAGGAGGAAGGTTTATATGTATAATAACATCCATTAAATAGTGGAGAAGTACTGTTATTTTTGAGGTTTCTAATGTGATGTCGTAAATAATTACATTTTTTCCGCTTACATTGCAAACGCAGGCTAAATCCTACGAGTTTTATCAAAATAATGTACTAAGTATTGTACACATTGAAAAGGTCTACAGAAAAGTCCGTGATGGTATATGTCTATACGGTATATGTCGCGTATATTATCGGAGCTTTCCAGCGACGGAAATAACAAATACATAATAAAAACCTGCTTTTCATCAGCATTGCACCCGTGAAGCTGGGGCGGGTCACTTGTAATCAATATAAACCAAATAAAGTAAATAAAACCGTACAAATAATATTAACATATACATATCTATGTTTAGAACATATCAATTAGTTCTTTAATTATTTTAAAAACTGGTGTAGGTTAAAATCTTAAGATAGGATTTTGGCACGGTTGAATTGTCATTTTCATACAAAGGTCTATCCACATACACATGGATAGGATGTATCGACAGATGGCTATTACAATACGTGGATTGGTTATTTGCACACTTTTATCGATATATGGATTAAGGTGTCTATCTCAGATGGTCAAAAATAGATTTAAATAGGTTATTGGGATTGGGCGTATATGAATAAAGTTATTTTGAGTTTTTGAACTTAGCGAACTTAGCTATTAGACCGTTATGATATTACTTTGGACCCTCTAGTTACGAATTAACGGTTTCTATAACGCAAACGGTAACAATTATAACTGGTTTAACAACCAGTTAACAACTAGTATTTGAACGTAAATGGTAATTGACTACATAATTGGCCGCGCTTATATAACAAAATAAAAATGTTTCACTATTATTTTTGTTAAATCTTCAAATCAGCAAAGTCCAACTGTAATTCCCAAGTTCCCAATTATTTCTGTCGAGGGCAGTAATTAAGCGGTATAAAGTGGTTGGCAACCGTAATCCAACCACTTTTGTGATATTTAAATGAGTTTCATTACGGTTCGGTTATAAAAGCGGGGCCATTACGAGAAATGGACTGGAAACATCACGCTCGACTCGAGGCTCTAAAGAACTCTTTGATTTTCCAGATTTGTAACTTACTAGTAATTGATGTGTGGGCCCGATTTCGTTGTAAAAACTCGGTAACTAAGAAAAAGGTTTTATTTTTGTCATACCTATATTTTTTTCCTTTAGCTGCTGGCTAGCGTATTTGGCTGCAGATCTTGAAATCTCCAAGACCAAAACAAAAAGAAAACACGTACGTGTGTACGTACGTACACGCCTTAGAAGTTATACTATATTATATATGTCTCTTTTCTTACTATGGTTGCCTGGAAAACATCGCTTGTTAGCGATAAGGCCGCCCGTTGCATCCCTTGTAATTTTTATGTATTGTTTTATTTTTGTTTCTTTGCAACGAAGTGTAAATAAGTCTTTTTAAAATTTCTTTCTACGTTTGTAGATAACGACACTAACAATAGAAAAAAAACTTGGGAGGTGTTAAAGGACACCCGGATGGAACAAAGTTCCTTTAGATTAATAAGTGAAGGAATTGTATTTTTTTTTTAACTTGTAAATATATTTTTTTATTATTAACAAATTTAATGTAATTAAAACTTAAGCAGGAGGCTCAATTTTAGTAATTAGAGTGCCTAAAATTATCATTTTGCATTAATTTATTGTGTTTCATTTTGACAACAATTCTGAAGATAGAGACATCTATTGACACCTATGATCATTTTTTTACGAAAAAATTCTGTCCCAGCATAGAGATGTCGCTACCTTTGTCGTTCCCTTTGCGTCTTTATTTTTTTACGTCTAGCCCGCTTTCGCAACGCGCGATAAGGAACTTCTTACCAAAAGGAATTTGTTACATTCAATACTTAAATGATCCTAATCCTTGGGATTGATTTGCTCCAGTTCAAACAATTTGTATTAAAAACTTGGCTATTGAAAAGAGTGGCGGAAAGTTTCTTGCCAGTTCTTCTTACCCGCTCTACGCCCTTGACTTGCGAACTGGTTGTTAATGTAAATTTACAGTTAATTTAATTTGTTTTTCTTGACGTTCATAAGTGTACATGTGTAAACCTTTATGAATAAACATATTTTTGATTTGATTTTATTAATACAAAGTTTTCTACGCATTATCTAGTCAAATAAAGTTTATTTAAATATCACAAAACAATATTTCTACATAATCAAAGAAATAGACAGTTTTTTATTTAAATTTTAAAATGTTGCTAAATTCAGGGTGTCGGTGTTTTGTAAAGGTTTGCGCGCGCATCGTAAAAATTTACTTTCATTATCTAGCCCTAACGCGCCAAAAAAAGTGTTACTTCTTACGTTTATTTTTTAAATAAATTCCTATAGAATTAGAATAAAACAACTATTCTCTCGAAAGGTCGCAAAGTTTAGTATCGTTCATCGGGATCGCAGGTGCTGTTTCATTATAAAGTCGCATTATTTTTAGAATTTCTCATATGAAAATATCAGATATTATTAAATGGAGTTTTCTTTATCTCTCGTCGCTATCGTTTATTTCATTTCGTAATAAACATGATTAATGTTGATATTAACTTTTAAAGAGGGTAAAATACAAGACGAGTTTTATCGATACGGATGTCTCCTGATTAAGTTAAATTAGATAAAAGTATTACTTCAGCTGACGTAAATTATATAAATATAACATATTCAATTATACTAAAGGTTTAGCCGTATTACCTCGACGTCCGTCGTTTCACAACTGAGCATTTCTTGAGGCAGTGTTTGTCGCTATGTGGAACCCACTGAAGTATTTCCTTTTAGAAATATATTTTAAGTGATACCACAGCACCGGACAATCACATTGCTAGAAGGCTCGCAAGTGCGTTGCTGGCCTTTTAAGAATTAGTACCCACTCTTGTTGAAGGAACCTAAGTCGAATGGGATAGAAATCTTCAGTATGCAGGTAGGTATTAGTACTAACAAGTAACAACTCCCCACAATTCTACGCAGCGCCAAGGGATCAAGCCGCATGGAAAGTAACTGGTTGACGATTCGAATCGTTCTTTGAATATGGTTACGCGGAAGATACCGGTTTTTGCCGCTGTGTTTTGCTGATCTTGAGTGCTGTAAAGCATTGGAAAGATCGATCTAATGACATGAAAATAAAATCTTTAAATTTTTAATATTTATATGGCTTCAAACTATGCACTGCAAAAGTGCACAAATACGTATAGTTAAAAGTTGAAAAATACAGTATGCAAAACTTTTTCTAGTTAAGAGACTCTAGTTACTCCGTCCATACGTACTGTCATAGTTCGAGGCCTTCCGTCCTATCAACCTATCAAAATTTTGCTGTTTAGAAACGAATTTACTATGAAACAGATAAAGTAAATAAAATGATGAGCAGGGCATGTAAATGACAGATGACAGATAGTTTAAAACAGTAACCGACTGATCCAAAAGGAAAAAGGAACATGAGCAGACGAAGATTCTTTCTTTCTTTTTTTTTGACGTTCATAAGTGTACATTATGTTACCTATATGAATAAATGATTTTTGTATTCGTATCTAATAGAGCGATGGGCTAACGGAATCAAAAATATCACTGGAAAATATATATATATAATCGCTGGAAAATATTGATGATATGATATGAGATGTATTACAATTATTATTATTAAATAAAATCTACTAGACATTCTGGTACCACACTAACTAACATCAAACAGTGATCGGTGACAGCACCAATGGGCCTTTTTTATGGGTCTATGTGCGCATTTAAAATTCGCTCGAACGGTGATGTTAAATATCGTGAGGATCTTATAAGCATTATCAGCCCAGGCACAGGAGGCTGATCATCTACTAGCTTATAAGATAAATGATCATGAAACAGATACAGAAATCTGAGCCCAAACCGAAAAGGTTGTAGTGCACTGATTTTTTTACTTTTGTTTATTGGATAAAAATTCGATTTTCAAATTCTTTTGTTTCTAAATATTATCAATCAGTGATCCAACATTCTATTTTTGACAGCGTTCTTTTGTTTATTCGATAATAGTGATACGATAACTAAGTAATTTATAACAATTCGATTTTCAAATTCTTTTGTTTCTGCATAATATCAAACAGTGATCCAGCGTTCTATTTTTGACAGCGTTCTTTTGTTTATTCGATAATAGTGATACGATAACTAAGTAATTTATAACAATTCGATTTTCAAATTCTTTTGTTTCTACATAATATCAAACAGTGATCCAACGTTCTATTTTTGACAGCGTTTTTTTGTTTATTCGATTTTAGTGATACGATAACTAAGTAATATATAACAATTCGATTTTCAAATTCTTTTGTTTCTAAATAAAATCAAACAGTGATCCGACGTTCTATTTTTGACAGCGTTCTTTTATTTATTCGATAATAGTGATACGATATCTATGTAATATATAAAAATTTGATTTTCAATTCTTTTGTTTCTAACAATGCGTAGGGAGCGAATCTGTTGGATTTAATAGTTTCTACTTGATCCTGAGCGAAACTGTAGCTGTTACATGGCTAGATTTATTAGTTCAATTACCCTTAGCGAGTTCCGAGCAACTCTACTTGCTGACGCCATCAAGTAAATTTTATACAGTACCTTTAGAGTAACGGTTACGAGATTTTTAGTTATTTTCCTTTACTCAAAACTTGATAGTAAGATTAAGTACAACAATGCAAAGAGAAATGTATATAGCTGTATATAAGCGTTTAGGATCAGGATTTACACATTTGTACTTAACCACATTGTTCTTATAAAAAAATTATTTTCTACCATGACTACCAACGACTGAAGCCCGAACACAATAATTAATCCACAATCTCAGATTGTTTTTAAGACCATCAAACCGTGACCCGGTGTAAACATGTACACTTATGAATTCTAAATTTACATTTACAACCAGTTCGCAAGTCACGGGCCCAGAGCGGGCAAGATGAACTAACAATAAACTTTCCGCCACTCTTTTTAATCGCCAAGTTTTTAATACAAATTGTTCGAACTGAAGCAAATTAATCCCAAGGATAAGGACCATTTAAGTATTCGTCAAATTATAAAAAGCTTTATTGATTAATTTACTTTTAACGATGGCTTTGAATTTATTTAGTGATAATTCTCTTATTTCGCTTGGGAGTTTGTTGTAAAAACGAATACAAATTCCATATAAGGAGTGGTTTATCTTCTGGAGCCTGGTTGGTCGTACATTTAAATTAGTTCTATTACGCGTATTATACTGGTGAAAGTCACCATTAGTATTAAAATCGTTTAAATTTTTTTGTACATACAACAAGGCTTCAAGAATATATTGACTGGATAATGTCATAATATTTAGTTCCTTAAATTTATGTCGTACCGACTCTCTCGGGGAAACAGAACAAATACCACGAACAGCCCGCTTCTGCAACACAATTAATAACTAATAACTACAATCCTTCAATTGGTTATTGGCACACTGTTATCAAAATTTGGATTACCATTTCTATTGCAGATGGTCAAAAATGGATTGAGATAGGTTTGGGCGTTAGGGACCTTCAAGAAAAGACCGTAGCAATCCTTAAAAAGCCGGCAACACAGTTGCGAGGCCTCTGGCACTGTAATTGTCTATGTGCGGTATCATTTAACATCAGTTGAGCCTCAGTCGTCACAAAATAATCGTACTAAGTTCTAACCTATTACATGAGTGTCATCTCTGTGGAGCCCTATTGCATATGACTATTCGCCTACCCTACTGTCGCTGACCGCAAGTCCGGCAGATGCAATTTGGCCAACTTTCAAATGTGTGGATTGGCTTATTACGTGTAACATCTATAACCGCGCTATTAACAACTTTTATTATCTGCAATGAGATAAAATTTTATGATTGCACTCATCGCGAGAAAAAATTTCTAACCAGCTTATATTTATTAGCAATTAAAAGTGTACGTGCCGAAGCGAAGTGGAACAAGCGAACAGCAAATTCTAATTATAAATCGCGAACTATGTAGAGCGCTTTCTGCAAAGAATTAAATATATATGGTATGAAGATGAACTAGCGATTAACTAATAATAATAAAGAAAAGAATGAAAGAAAGAAGAAACTTTATTAGACACAATATACAGGAATATTTAGATAAAGAAAAGTATACTGGCCTCCACACTAAGATTCCCTGTGTTGTGGGCAGCCAGTCTCTTTCACATGTAAACTTTGCAGCTCCTTACAAACGTTGTGTAAAAGAAAAAACTTGGAGATTAAAAACAGTGGAGGAGAGTTTATTGCCAGTTCTTCTCTTCCGTTCGCCCTTGATTTGAGAACTGGCAGTAAATGTAAAATTAGAAGCATTTAATGTATATTTCTTTTTTTGACGTTCATAAGTGTACATTATGTTACCTACATGAATAAATGTTTTTGAATTTGAATTTGAAACAGTATTTTACTTAATGACTTCTACATAACACTATTTATGCACAATAAGAATATTTTCTGTATGAGCATAGGACAAGTTTACAAGATATTTATTAAATGTAAAATAATGCTTCTTAGTGCCAATGCCGCGATAATAAAAAAAAATGTGAGCCGTCACGGGACGCCTGGCAGATGTGAAACATCAAAATTATTTTGTGAAGTAATATGCAGAAAAGAACAGATTGTGATAGGAACTAAATATGTCATAATGATAAAATAAAATATTACGATTTTGTTTTCCAGATAACGATGACTATTTATTGAATAAACATTTATTTTCATTAAATACAAAAATTTACTACTGCATATAGATTGTATGTATATACCATCATATAGCGTGGCGATATGTCGCCACGGCATGCGTCGCCACGCCAGAAATCGGTTTTACGTGCGGCTATAGATGTTTCACATCAAAAACAAGTCACATTCTGCCCGTCATGGAATGTATATAACTTTTGCAAAACCTTAAGTAACAATAATACATCTCAAAATGGCACAGCAAAGCTTGTAAACCGCATAAAAATATTTATTATTAACACAATGCGTTCATAGTAAAGAGAAAAGAGGCAGGAATACAAATATTTAAATGCTGAAGCAATTAACCAAAACGTAATGAAAAGCTAAAGGACAAAGATTTATTATGCAGTAGCGTGCGGTCTGCACAGAGGTTCGCGTCGGCCGACAGAGGGCGCTAAGTGGTGTGGCGCGACGATAATACGTCAAACCGCCCGCCTGCGGTCTGCCCCGGCTAGCCCGACGAAAATTAATAGCATTGTGCTACGCATCCTCCGCTACGAGAGTGCTACGAGTAGGATACGAGTGCGCTACGAATGCCACTCACTATTCAACTAACACGAGTCAGCAAATTACTCGCATTTCATTGGCATACAATTACGAGAAGTGGTCAGATAATTCCCGTTCTAATTCAGATTTTAACAATGAAAAATCAACTGCTTACTCTAATTACAAGGGGATGCAACGGGCGGCCTTATCGCTAACAAGCGATCTCTTCCAGGCAACCTTTTAAGTCCTCTCATTTGAACTAAAGAACACAATCTAGGTTTAATCGCTTATTATGTAAACAGTACAGATAATACAACTGTCAACAAACTAATTATATGGGTACATTACCATTTTATACAATATGCAAACAATACAGAGGACTAAATTGACAGAAATACTTTAGCTCTATTATGATGTATGTACTCAGTGAGACTTTACATCCATCGTTATTCTAAACTAAGTTTGAAAACGCAACCCAATGCAAGTCGGATTAGGGTCCTTCAAGTAAAGAGCCTACCAGTTCTTAAAAAGCCGGCAGCTTGCGAGCCGAGCGAGATATCACTTATAATCCGAGCCTCCTAACCGTTTGCCTTAAAAAAACGTGTAGTGAAAAGAGCAAAGATTACCACTGCGCTAACTTTTCTCGAAATGGATTAGGCACGTGGCCAGTACAATGATGACAGGTGAGCAAGACTGGTAAAATGGCCGATGTCGGCCTTGTGCCAGATGGACAAAAATGCGATGACCGTGCGGGAAAGATAAGAGAGAAAACCTGTCCATATATACAAGAAGGAAAGAAGAATTAGTCTAGCTATTCAAAGGGGGAACGCTGCCTGTATCTTCGCATACTTGCCTAAAGGGACTCCTTTCAGTAATATATTATTTTAGTTATAATTTTTAAGGTTAGTTTTTTTTTTGTTATATTCATTTAGTAGCGGCTACTCCAGGTTTCGCAAGGCACATTACTTTTTTTTAAATTTGTATGTATTGACATGTTCTTTAATATTGGGAAAAATTTTCTTCTATCATCAATCGTTTTAATCATCATCATTCATCATTCGCAGGGCATGCGACGAATGATATTTTTTTAGTTTTATTAGGTATCATTTTTTTTAAATTAAATAATACCTATATTAATCGATGATAATAGCATTCAAATGGAGCAAGAATTTTTAAATGCGGTCCAGTTCTTTATAATTACAAACAAATCTTTCCTCTTTATAATATTAATATTAATGTTAGCTATATTTTATTTTAATACAAATACAACATTTTATTAGTTACTATTAATGTTTTGTGTTAAGTGAATTTTTGTGTTATTAGTCGCAAGCTGTCGTTAATAATGTGTTTATTTTTTTATTAAAAGTTTTGAAATATACTCGAGATTTACTTCATTGACCAAGCGACAATAAATTACATATTTCTCTTTTGCAATTCAGGCGGTAGCTGTATTCAAAATTAGATCTTGCCCTAAAATATTGAATTCGTAAAAAATGTTGTCGATTTATTTCAGATTGAGCGTTACGTGGCAAGTACAAGATGCATAAGCCGAGCCGAATGATACGTGAAAATAATATATGAAACCTGAAAGCCACTTGCAACAAGAAATTGGATTGCCACTCGTTGATTAAGCAAAGCAAGCAAACTAGACTTTTGTTTGCGAGTTTTTAGCATTGTACCAATATCTCAATTGTAAAAAAGTTTATTTTGATTTTAGCTTTATTAATGAAAGTATTATATAGCCATTCCTCTACCAAGTGAATATTGTAAAACCAAAGGAGCTGAACTCGGCAACATACAAATTTTCTATACCACACGCAAATACTACTAAAAATATATAAACGTTGCTCTGTCCGTATTAAGAATGTGAAATGAATACTTTATTTAAGTAACTTTAGCTAGCGAATTTCGAGCCTGAGATCGTAGGTTCGATCCCCAGCTGTGCCTATGGTCTTTCTGTCTCTATGCGCATTTAATATTCGAACGATGAAGGACATATAAGGAAACCGACTTTTCTTAGACCCAAAAGTGCTCCTTATACAAGTACAGAAGTGTCCTAGGCAACTAGGCAACTGCCTAGGAGACTTTTGTACTTCTGGAAGGAGCTGGCTTAGTTAGCCAAGACTTTACGTAGACCGAGTGCGTGTCTAAGTGCGGAAAGATTCAACCACATCCATACGCGTGGGTCATTTAAAGCATTTTTAACCAGTCTGTTGCACATCCCGTTATCCCCGTTATCCAGAACGTTGCGCTTACTAAATGCTGTCTCTAATACTATCGACATATTTGTATGTTCGCAAAGTAAATTCACAGTAGCGATATTGTGTAAGTTATGTGTCTAATTTTTTTTAATGTACATTATTATATTTTTTTAAAATGTTTTTCCACATAGTCGTATTGGCATAGGCTGTAAAGATAATGTGTGTATGTCTGAAATAAAGAAAATAAATTGCTTTAATCACTAGAAGCTTTAACTGATGATAACAGTCGAGATAGTCGTTTATTTCAAAACTCTGCAACCTATTTTTTTATTCCCTCAAGAAAATTCCTATTCATTCGTATTATTGACGTTAGACATCCAACGATATCTAATACATTATGGCACAGATAGTCTCAGACATTATGGTTACAATCAATCACATGCGTGTCTATGACATATCGTAATTAGACACGATCCGATGAATCAGTAGAATTATACTACATGTAACATTCTCTTTGGATCGGTAAAGGAAGGCGTCAAATTCTTAGCTTGGTCAATAGTATTTTTAATATTAATTGCAGATTAGTAAAACATAGCTATTGGATTATATGACCTCCTGAAATGCACACTCCAAAGTTATTGTATTTACAAGTGCAACTCAAGTTTGCTTATCTCGTCGAACCTGCATGCAAATTATATAAACTTGGTATAAACTAAGACTTCAAAAGCACCCCAATCAGCTAGCAGGACAGCTAACTTTACCAGAAACTACTCGACGACTTAAAAAGCGGCGAAACATTTTTGACCAGGACAACCCAACAGACTGAGTTTTAATAAGAATAGGCAGGCTCCGCTGGGAGTAGCGCCTAACACGTTAAGAAGCACTCAACGTACCTACATATAGTCGCAAAGACTGATTGTATTATTAATTTTAAAAAAATCTATAAACTATGCGCGTGCAATTCTTAAAAGATTACCGTGAAATTTTGGAAATCTCATCTTTTGAGATTGAGATTAGAGTTCCCAAATTAAAATAGTCCGGTGTCAATGTGCAATTCGTATATGCGGGTATTTTTACAACAAAACAATAGCTCATAAAAAGTGTGTGAACTTATATACACGCGTCAGAATTTATACATCTTTCTCATAACAAGATAAAAATCTCTTCAAAAAGTTTATCTTTCGCTATAATCTACGTTTGTAGAAAAAACGATACTAATAATAGAACAAACTGAAATGATGACAATTCAAACTTCAGGGTGTCGGTTATTTGTGACGGTATAAAAAAAACAATTTTTTTTTCCTTTTTGCTTACCTGGAAGAGATCGCATGTTTATTTTTTGTTATTATTTGTAAAGTCTCACCCCTAACCTCTTTGCTAACACTTTTTATACGTAGATAAAGTCACGGGTAGCAGCTAGTGATTTATAAAGTACTTTGTAAAGATAAAAGCGATTCAACGATGAATCTTCTTAATTACCAACAATGTTGAAATGAGGCTTTAATTACTTTTAATTAACAAGTTTTTGTCGTTGAACCAAATTATTTTTCGTGATATTTTATAGAACGAAAAGAAATGTAGTTACTAATATGTTTGAAGTCAATTCCCGAAAATGGCAAACATTTGCAAGTCTGTTTTATTGCAATATTAACAAGCTAACAAGGGAAAAAATTAAACAAGCAACCTTATAACTAAAACTAAATAAACTTATTAGGAGCAGGATAAACAAAATTACTGTAAGTTAGAAGATTGTTGTAAAATATATTTATATTTTTATCAATGTTAGTAATTAAGTTGTAAGAGCGAGATAGCCCATTCACTGGACCATTAAAAGTAGGATATAGAGAGATATGGAACTGGCTGAAATGGATTTTCTTTCTATGCGCATTTTCACATTTGCTCGATCGGTAAAGGATAACATCGTGTGGAAACCGACTTGCCCTAGACCCAAAAAGTCGACGGCGTGTGTCAGACACAGAATAACCTACTTGCTACTTACATTGACAAATGATCATGAAACAGATATATAAATATTAGGCCTAGAGCTAAAAAGATTTTAGCGCTACTGATTTATTTTATTTTTGATTTAATATGGCTTACCGCGCAATCATTTTAAAAATATATTCTAAGTAAGTTAGACATTTGGAAAATAATAAAGCCTAACTTAGGTATGCAGCATTCTAACGGAGAATTTTTTCCATCGGTCCTGTAATTTTATATTTGCTTATAATATTTTTTCTGTATAACATAAGTAGATAAGTTTATTAAATACAAATTCCTTAAAATAAGACGTGTAGTAGTTTAAAAGTCTGACATTAGTGATATTTGAAATAATTGGCGAATGAATAAAACATGAACTATTCTCTCGAAAAATAGGTCGCACAGTTTAGTATCGTACATCGGGATCACAGGTGCTCTTCTATTATAAAGTCGCATTATTTTTAGAATATCTCCTATGAAAATATCAGATATTGTTAAATGTATTCTAGTATATCTCTAAAGGTACGGACAGACGTGCTCATTACTAGCACGAAAGCATGCTTTTATTGAGTAAGTGCTCATTAGTAGCACGTGTGTAATGTAATGAGCATGCTTATTTAGAGCGTGCTCAAAAATCAAACGATGTTTGATTTTCGAGCATGCTACCTGAGGCGCGGGTAGGTGGGGGGCGTGCTCCGAGCACGTCTGAACATATTTGCTTATTAGCATGCTATTATCCTACTGTTTTATGCAATTAATTGATGTAATTAATTAAAATTAAACCCGCAATATGTCGCGTTGGGGAGAAGAAAAAACTTTACTTTTTGTGTCACATTATAGAAGTTACGAATGTCTGTGGAACCCAAAATCTCCTTTTTTTTGTTTTTTTATTTTTCACCAAAATGTTCTTACACAATTCCATTGCAAGCAATATGATTATTTTATTGAGTTCTGTACGGATAGTACTGTCACTATATACTTGTACATCCATTTTGGCCGAGAGATTTACGCCATTTAGCAAATAGCACGTCTGTCAGTACGTTTGCTTTGAGCATGCCTATTTAGGAGTATGCTTAAATCAAGCATGCTTATTCCTGGAAAATGTGAACAGTTTGCAGAGCATGCTAATTTTAAGCAAGCTTATTAGCATGCTTTTTTTGAGCGCGTCTGTCAGTACCTTAATAGGTATATTTTTTCATTTCGTCGTTATAAACATGATTAATTCTGACATTAACTTTTAAAGAGGGTATACAAGTCGACTTTTATCGATGTCTCGGAAATTCAAAAATGTATTTAATTACGGAAGTCAAAATTATTTCGTACTCCAGCTACGGTAAATTATACAACAAACAAACATTTATACCAAATGTATAAATAACCTCGACGTCCGTCGTTCCACATGTAAGCAGTTCTTGAGGCATTTTTTGCCGTGTACCACCACTATGTGGAACCAGCTACCCACTGAAGTATTTCCTTGTCGATGTATTAGTTAAGTGATAGCTGCCCATACACTAACATTGCCAGCAGGCTCGCAAGTGCGTTGCTGGCCTTTCAATAATTGTTCTTTTCTTGTCCCTAGGTTGAAATGCTTCGGAAATACTTCAGTGGGCAGCTGGTTCAAGATAGTGGTGGTGCTCAGCAAATATAGCCGAAACGCTGTGGAACGATGGACGTCGAGATGGTGCGTATTGTAATTTGTGGTTTTATTTAAAGACATATTTGTTATCAGTCTAACCATTATCGTTCCTATACTAATTGTTTCCTTATCTCAACGACAGTGGAGTCGAACGTGAGGACTTACTATTTATTGTTAAAAAACTTTGTATGTATCCACTCAACCGTTCCTTGTGGTATTAAAGCGATGGACTGAATATGGACAAATGACTGGTAATTTGCGTTACACGGTATCGGTCGTAGCGAGGCATATGAATATCAAATGACTATTTAAGCCAGCCATTTGGATCAGTCTCGACAGTTTAAAATATGTGGTCTTCGTTTGATAGCTGTAAATTGTGACCTGATTTGATAATAGCGATATGAGGAACACTTGCTAATATTCCAATTTTAAATTTGTTCTATATTTGCAAGCTTTTGCCTAGAGTTGAAATGTTCCAAATTAAAAAAATCCTAAATAGAATGAAAAATAAAAATTAATTTGAAATGTTCCAAATTTAAAAAATCCTTAATAAAATAAACATTAACTATGTAAGCCAGCCATTTGGATCAGTCTCGACAGTTTAAAATATGTGGTCTTCGTTTGATAGCTGTAAATTGTGACCCGATTTGATAATAGCGATATGAGGAACAGTTGCTA
The DNA here is from genome assembly GCA_028984075.1 of Pieris mannii. Lineage (NCBI taxonomy): Eukaryota > Metazoa > Arthropoda > Insecta > Lepidoptera > Pieridae > Pieris > Pieris mannii. Next base: position 7,122,606 of record CM054797.1, read on the forward strand.
ATATTTCAATTTTAAATTTGTTCTATATTTGAAAGTTTTTGCCCAACGTTGAAATATTCCAAATTCAAAAAATCCTAAATAGAATGAAGAATAAAAATTATTTTGAAATGTTCCAAATTTAAAAAATCCTTAATAGAATAAAAATTATTCTATTGTAAAAAGGAAGGTTTTATATTCCAGTTAAGTCATTCTTTTTAATTTTAAAGTCTATTATGAAGCGATAAATGAACGTGCAATGCAGCTTGCATTGTTCTATAGATATTATAATCATATCATATAAACCGGTATTAAGCTTAAAACCAATGCTTGTTAGAATATTTTCGTTTTCATAATTCAAAAGCTTTGCCCGAGTCAGGGGCCGGTTGTCACTGGGGTGAATAACAATAAGACGCTTTAGTTCCGGATCAGTTCAGCGTATTCAATCTGTGGAGATCAAGACAACTTTCAAACTTTTACTTAGGATTCTTTTCCCCTTTCCCTCTAATAGAATGTGGAGAAGTTTTCTTGTTTTACAAAGAACAATGTGGTCATTGTTGTTCGTTTTATTGACTTTGTAATCAAAGTTTCCCGCAACGTTTATAAATGTTTCTTGTATTTCGTTTGGGTAAGGTAGACAAGATATAGGACGGATACGTTTCTGTTTGTTTCTTTAAATATTTTTGCTATAATAACTTATAATTGATGTAATTTTTGTAAAATTTGTTCCATATCGTCAACATTGCCCACTTAAGTTTGCCAGGCCAGGCCAGAGCGTACTTTCTAAAAAGCCGGCAACGCATTGTCGAGCGCTAGTATTGAGAGTGTCATAAATGATGTCGGAGAGGGGACAGTGAAAAGAGTCACGGAGATTTTATCGCCAGTATTTCTCTTCCGTTCTACGCCCTTGATTTGACAAATGGGCGTAAATGTAAAATTAGGTATTTTTTATATATATTTCATTTTTGACGTTACATTGTTTTCAACATCCGATGAGCCTGCAGCCCGTTTGCCCCTGTTATAAAAAAGCGCGTGCGTACAAAGTAAGTACACATGTCAGAAGTGAAACTTCTTCATAAATTAATTATTTCTTAGCTAATAATCCCAATAGATGATCATGTACCAGTATATGATCACTCTATGTAATTGTACATTTATATTCACACCGTTTACATACTGTATACGTGCTAATAATAATATAAATAAATAAAAAATCTGCGTTTACTGCACAAGACATTATGCGTCAGAATTGCAATCCAAAGCTTTAAAATGTAACTACTAAAGGAATACATCAACCAATAGCGTGTATTTCTCGATCTCCCTTTCTCACTCTCTCTCAATCGGTCTCAATAACTCTCTCCCTTTTCTTCGACAAAAACCCTGCACACCTTCGTGACGTTTCATCCGTAAAAATTACACCCTGCGCCTAAAGAAGTTTCACTTAAAAAAATTGGTAACCCCTACGTGACTTTCCGACAAGGCGTCAGTGACAAAATGTAACCAGGAACCCAGGCTATTCCAGTTAAATTTGTCTTATATGTTACAATGTTTAAATCTTTTCCACGTAGATGACATAAGACTCGCTTTGTTTCCAAACATCTGACCTATTTGCGCTAAATTTTATTCATATCGTGTCTCGCTAGAGCGGAATAGAAATACATGATTGTTTTTCACGAATATCTGTGCAAATAAATGAAATAAAGGAAAAGTTAGCTATCTAGTTCCAAGCGTTAATGAAGAGAGGGGTACATCGTAAACTTGACTATTAAAGTTCTTGAAAAGTTTTTTTATTTTTTTAAAACTGGGTGACAAAGAATTCCTGAGATGTTTTTGGAAATTAAGCAAGTAGATTATAAATTATTTAATTGTTCTTTCGAGTTTGCCTGGTAACTTAGCGTGCGACTCACTGCGACAAGAAAAAACTTGGCGATTAAAAAGAGTGGCAGAGTTTTCTTCTCTTCCGTTCTACGCCCTTGATTTGAGAACTGGCTGTAAATGTAAAATTAGAAGCATTTAAGGTACCTATATTGCTTTTTTGACGGTCATAAGTGTACATTAAGTTACCTAAACGAATAAATGACTCATCCCTGAGGTCGTAGGTTCGATTCCCGTCTGTGCACCAATGGACTTAGGTTTAAAGACATTTAATCTCATAAAAGACATTAGTCACTTACATGAGAACACTTATATGCTAACGTTACAATTGGTAAGTTGAGAATAAAAAAAAAAAAAGACTTTCTTTCTATGTGCGCGTTTCACATTCGCTCGAACGGTGAAGGAAAACATCGGCTAGCCTTTACCCTTAAAGTCGAAGACGTACGTCAAGAACACAAGGTTAAACACCAACTTGCCTATAAGATTAACAAATAACTATGAAATAGATACATAAATCAGAGACCCAGACATTAATATGACCTTTGCATGCCTATATTTATATTTTATAGTGTATTTAGATTGTGTGTTTTTTATTAATTAATCAATGAAATTCTTGACAAATAAACTATGTATTATTATTATTTAATAGGATTTTTTTAGAAGTAAAACTTCTTTAGGCGCGACTAGGCAGTAACTCCGATTTTTTTTCTGACGCTGTCTGTGTAGTTTCGGCTATTTAAAAATAATAACGATAGCGCGTTTTGTAATTATGTCAGCGCCATCTAGTGGTGCATTATTTGAATTGATTTAAGTCAGTTTCTTGGTAGTGATTATTTTGGATAGGTAAAATATATTTATTCATATAAGTAAATATATATAGGTATAGCAATAATAAATATAATTAAATTATAATGTAATATTTATTTATTTCAGTTAATATTTAATCATTTCAGTGATATATGCCGTCAACGCCAAAAAAGTTTTACATCAATCGCGCGTAAAGGTTACACGCACTCACTTTTTCTATAAATATGCGACGTATTCATTTAAATGTGATACGTACGAGATAGCTTCCCAAATAGTATTTATTATACATTTATAAAATATTAGTTAATCAGCATAAATATATAATCTGTCGGCGATTAATTAAATATTTAATAATGAAAAAATAGTTCTACATTCAGCCATTAAATTAGATAGTCTGAAGTGATTTTCCGTTTAGCACGCCTAAAGTTACGGCCTATATTTCCCCGCGTACAATAACAACAGCAATAAATATAATTGATGCCACAAACAGATGAAAAGAAAAATATCTCGGAACAAATAGCGATATCGGAGATACCTACGAAATATATCATAAGATTTTTGTTGTCGGGAAATTGTTTCCGCTAAGTTTCCGTCGTGCTATTAAATTTTTCATTACATGTCGTGTGGTGCTTTAGCCTTTGAAAGTATACAAATAAATGAAATGATATGAAAAAAAAAAAACGGTTGTCCGTAAAGTCGGTTTACTGACGATAGGTGAACGTGACAACGTCATAAGAAAATACTGATGGAATGGTTGCATTTTTCAAAAGAAAATTTTAATTTAATTTTTTCGATAGATATTTTGTATATCTATATATATAGAGAGAGAGAGAGAAGAAGGTAAATGGAAATCACAATTGAATTGATCAAGTTACTTTTTTTTGTGCGCATAAATACTATTATATCAATATTTTTACGAACGAACGCTGCCGAACGCAGCCGATTGTGCCTCTTTGTCGCTCGTTCCGCGCTCTTGCTTGCACTTCAAGCCTTAAATTGAACAGAGGTAACGCCGCATGCGTCGTTTTTCGTGCGTGCAGCCGGCTCCATCGGATTAAAAGACGTTGTGACGTCAATAAATATAAAATACTCGCACCTAAGGAAGTTTACGTTCTAAGGTCGACGTAAGCTCATTAAATGAAATTTTCTCCTCAGACAGATTGGTTGACGTAGTTTTTTAAATTAATCGTGTAAATGAATACGCGTGTGATTTGATTAATTCTTTAAAACCGATACCGGAAAATAAGATAGGTAGATTTTTATTAATTTATAATCAAATTAAATTTCAATAATAAAAACCCAAACAGTTTATAAGGTGTCATGTGGACAAATATCTTGTTAAATAAAACAGTTTAAAAAGTATATTGAGGAAGAGTTTACTATCTGTTTCGCCCATGATTTCAGTACGGGTAGTAAATGTTAATATACACTCATAAACCAATTAGGTATATACCTACTTATATTATAAAGATTGTTTCATTAGCAAGGCAAGGCAATTAACAAGGTCAACACTTCTCTCTCCATATATCCCCTAACAAAAAATGAGTGCAAGAAGACGATTGCACTGTGGCTATTGGACTTAAACTATGAGGTTACTGAGAAAATGCTAGTCATAACAAAATAGTTGAGCATAAAGTTGACACAAATTTTATGTAAATTTTAGTTAATAATTATTTAGAGTATAATTGTGTAAGATTATTACGTCAATAATTCAGTACACACACATATACATACGCCATGTGGTTTCCTTATAATATATATATTCTTTATGTTTATTGTTCGGAAAGTAACCGAACACCTTGTAAAATAGCATAAGTACATATAGATCGCCGCCTGCGCGCGACGCTTTTCTTTATACATCAGTGTGTCATCAACCATAACCGCGATCACTCATTAAATTAGTTTTTAAGAGCAAAGCAATCTTTTATTTAATTACTTATCATTAAAGTGTTCGGCAGCAGCCCGAACATTTTTGGTCCTTCGAGCTTACGTACAGGCGGGACCTGAAACGCGAGTTTTCGTGAAAGTTTCGTGTGTACGGAGTGCTAGCACCATTGCATTAAATCATCAAGTGCGGTGAGCTGCACCAGCTCCCACACAGCATATATCAGCATACATCAGTTGCATAGCATAGCAGCATCAGTATTCGTGAGGTGGCCAGGCAGGCTACTCACACAACAGCATCACTTTCTGTGGGCGAGCCAGGCAGGCTTGCTACGCAGCAGCATACAGCATTGACAGCACCGCGCGGGTTCGAGCAACAGCACTACAGTAGCAGCATTTCAAGTGAGATCTTTCCATATTACTTTTTAATTCAGCATGGATCTCGATAATCTTATTCAAAATCAAAAAACAACATATGAAGCCACCTGGGCGAGTGCCGGAGGACTGTGGGAAAGAGCAGTACGTAGCCTCAAACATCACCTAAAAAGAGTTATAGGGCAGCAGAAACTTACCTTTGAAGAGTACTCTACTCTTCTAGCACAGCTAGAAGCATGTTTAAATTCAAGGCCGCTCTGCGCATTAACGGAAGATGCGGATGACTTGCAAATCCTAACCCCAGCGCATTTCCTGACGGGAAGGGCAGGTTCGACCATTATACAGACAAAGGAAGATGCAAGGACAAGGTGGCATCTCACTAGCAAATTATTTACAGACATAAGGAAGCAATGGAAATCAGATTATCTCACCCAGCTAATAGAAAGAACAAAATGGCGCAAAAGTTGTAAAAACATTGAAGTTGGAAAAATCGTCCTCATACATGATGCTAATTTACCGCTAGGGAAGTGGGCGATGGGTCGCGTCGTCCAGCTTCACCCGGGTTCAGATGGTCTGGTAAGAGTTGTTACCCTAAAGACAAAAAATGGTTTATTAAGGAGACCGATCATCAAATTGTCAGCATTACCTCTCACCGACACGGCATCTAAAAACGAGCAAGAACAAAACAAGAAAAAAGCATCAAGCAAGCAAACGAATGAATCATGTAAAGGTCAATCATTAGCCGGAAAGAAGACACGACCAAGCAGACAAGTAAAGAAGAAATTCGACTTTATATCAATGGCGATAGGGTTTCTTTCATTCATGAGCATTATGCCTACTTCTAGATCGGAGTATAATATTACAGAGATGAACGCCAGCCAATCGTTGTATTTCGACCCCATAACAAAGATGCAACTTATTAGAGACAAATGGACCTTAGTTGTGTACCACGATATGGCCCCGTACTGGCAAGGTGAACAAGCATACAAAAAATTATCAAATCACTTGGACAAACTATGTACTAACATAGAGCATAATCAACAATGACATATGATTTTACTACAAATGAATCACGACTACTCAGAGTTACAATACAACAATCAACTTTTATTAACACAGCATTTTACCGAGCACTCCAGACAGCGTCGCGGTCTTATCAACGGTGTAGGTTACCTTGCGAACACATTGTTTGGTGTGCTAGCTGATCTAGATTTTGCAGATAAATACTCTGAGGACATTGAACTAATTAGAAATAATCAACAACACTTGGTAAATCTATGGCGTAACCAAACTTCTATAGTAGAGTCAGAATTTAACTTGCTAAAAAGAACAGAAGCATCGATGGAAAGGCAGTATAACATTATAAGTAGTCGGTTAAACTCTCTCGATAATGCAACAAACGTTTTAAATAAGCAAATACAGAGCATGTCGGAAGTCGAAGATTTTATTATGTCAGCAATGTCGGCTATGAACTTACTTCAGAATCTAAAAAGCATTCAAAATACCCTCTTGGACACCATCACTGACGTTTATCAAGGCCAACTGAACGCTCACCTGCTGACTCCCAAGCAACTACAGACTGAACTGAATGTTATATCAGGACAGTTATCAAAGGATTTAAGCATACCGATCGACAACATACAAATAGACTTATACAAAATATATAAGCTTTTAAAAATAAAAACAAGAATCACTACACAATACCTTATCTTTGAAATACAGTTTCCTCTAGTGAGCAGGGACGTATACCAGTTGTATCAGATAATACCCATCCCACATCAATTTGGCAAATTAATGACTGAAATAGTCGCCTTAGCACAATACGTGTCATTAAATCTAAACAAGGACGCATACATCATATTATCAATCGACGAGTTACAAGGATGCATATTACACGAGGGACATTACTTGTGTGAATTGAAGAGCCCAATTTATCATCTAAGCACTGACGAGAAGTTTTGTGTTTTTAATCACATCAATAACAGTTGCAAAGTAGCTACCACAACCTGCCGCAACCAGTGGATAAAACTAAACAATCCTCTCCAGTATCTATACTTCTGTTGCGATACATACAATTTGCGGATCATATGTGACAATGCTGTACACAGTCGCGATATAAAGAAATCTGGATTAATAACTCTGCAAGATAAGTGCGAAATTAAAGGCAAGGATTTCACATTACTGGCAAGCAGGCAACAATTCAATACTATACAAACGGCACCGAACATCCTTACACCAGAGGTTACAGACATCAACCACATTATCAATATAACAATGCCTTACTTCAAAGAAGACGATACAGATATCGATAAACTGAACAGCTCTATAGATGGCTTAGAATCCCAAATAATAAGCATGAAGAGCAACATAGATGAAATGCCTGAGCTATCGAGCCACGACATACATCAATACTCCATCAGCTACAGCCTGGTCGGCGTTTGCGCGTGTGTAGCGCTCGTCGTCGCCTGGAGGAGGTGTCGGCGTCAGCGGCGTCTGGTGCTCTCACCGGTCGTGCAACGCAGTGATAACAGTGAAATAAAATCAGTGGTTCACAATGAAAGTGAAAGTGTTAGTGCGCGAAAGGCATTCTCGATAATCGAAGATAGTGTTATGTAGCATAAGCACTAATTTTTTTCTTTATCAGTAATTTTTTTCTCTCATATGTATAATTTTGAGCATTTTGTGTTTTTTTTTTCTCTCGCCCGGGAGCATGTTCGGAAAGTAACCGAACACCTTGTAAAATAGCATAAGTACATATAGATCGCCGCCTGCGCGCGACGCTTTTCAAAAATTAGTTTTTAAGAGCAAAGCAATCTTTTATTTAATTACTTATCATTAAAGTGTTCGGCAGCAGCCCGAACATTTATACTATTGTAGAAAAATGTATATATTTCTTATTTTTTAACGTACCTACTGTAACCATAATTGTCTAATCTTTACTTATTATCATTTGTCGATCCGAAGTGGTGGAGGCCTGATGACCTCTAACAAAGTTGCACAACCCTTAGCAGGCATCAGTGTCACATAAACAATACAATTACTCCAAAGAAAAATGACAATTATATACATTACTGTAACATATCATGTATGACGTTTTGTAATTTTTTGTGAGAAATAAATAAATATTATTATTAATTTGGTCCAGAACAGTGAAGATTAGCAGAGTTTCATCTTATTGTGATTAACATTAAATTTGAACGATAACGTCGTGGGAAAAGCGAGAAGTATAAGACAACAGATCAAGATTCCCCTTTTTTCGTTCGTTTTAAAATCAGTTACAATTTAAATGAAAACCGTCAAACACATAAATTGACACATAATAAAAATGTTCACAAAATTTTATTTTAAATCTTGTAACTCATACTAATAATGTAACGTAAACAAATTTTATCCAATTTGTAATAAAATAGATGCTTCAATGGATAAAAAGAAATCAATTTGATAGCTTAAAGCTAAGAGTACGGCGCCGATGCCCTCGAACTTTGACAGTTTATATGGCCCGAGTAATGCTCTTTACTAAATAAAGCTTTGCATACCGTATTTTGCGTTCGACTTTACGATACTCAAATAACAATAGTTTTAAGTCTTATGTAAACATTTATGCTAGCAAACTCCACAGATAATAGTTAGACTATGGGCGGATAGGACGTGGAAGGACGAACGGGTTAAGGAGAGGGGGGGTGGCCTAAATAAATGGCATTGGCAGAAAGGGAATGGAGAAAAAAGCCTTGGATATTTGGGAGAACAGGGAGACCGATCAATGGTACTTGATTAAGTTATGATTTAAGAATAACGAAAAAAAAAACAAAATAAAATAAACGTGTTGTTGTTATACTTGTTTTGCGTAACAATAAAAAAAAATTCTACGTTTGTTGAAAAATCAGGGTCAGCGAAATATTACTTCAGGGTGTTGGCTTTTTGTGACGGTGTGCGCGCGCATCGTAAAAAAAGATATATATATAGCTTAGATTTGTATATATATATATATCAACATTTGTAAACTATTATTATTAATACGGTATAAATTGGAATAAATTATTACAATTTATATTATATTTGTAAAATTTCCACACACATTTGTAAACAAAATATTTGTGTCAGAGTTTAAATTACTGACCATGCACATTTCTTACACTTATGTAAAATATCGCTTATTACTAAATTATTGAATCAACAATGCAAAATATTGAATTCACATCTAGTGTGGTTATTATAATGTTAAATATATTTAGTTTCTTCGGAGTCGCAAAGCTAATAAATTACTAAGATTATTATTAATTATAATATCAAGACATGATAAATAATGTCCTTTACGCTGTTTAGTCAAACTCATTTCATACTGCCTCCGTTAGTAATTAACGGCTATGAACCTTGCAGGTGCAGCGGTGAGCCGTGACTGATGCAGCTGTCATCGCCTCAGGCACCGGACTTAGTCCGTCACAAATGCTAATTCATACGGGACTTCCTGAATACCTGAATATTCAAAATGTCAGTTGCGTTTTGTGGTTGACTTGTTTAATATATTTCTAACTTGAATATACAAATAAATTTAAAAAAAAATGTTGTGTGGTTTTATGAAACCACGGTAAAAGTTAAACTTTATAGAAATAACTAAAAATTTTTGGAATAATATTCCATTGAGGGCATAAAATCACTTTATCAATCTTAATTTTATTCTTGGAAAATTGGAATGATAATGGGACTAATAAAAGTAGACTAAGTCTCCAACTAATATTTTTATTGAATTCTGTGTCTTAAAGAGTATACGATACATATACATAATACCGCCCTACTCCCTATCCCTACTCCGTGGCCGACCGTCACGCGACATGCGCCACGCAGACCAAAAATTTTGAGACGATGTAATAAAAGTTTTACTTTAAAAGTGTTTATTCATTTTAAGTACATTTTGATTCCTAAGTGTAAGATTTGGAAACCCTTTTAAGAAAAAAATACCTGTGTCAGGGTTCCCAGCTCTTCTATAAACAAACTTAATTCTTGAAACAAAATGAATATGGCTTGGGGAAAAAAATCCACAAATTTTCGGTAGATAAAAAATCTTTTAAGGTTTGAGTTATTCTGATCTGTATTAGAGAGAGTTAAACATGTAAGTCTAAAAAGAGAAAATTCGAAGAGAAAGCTTTCAATAACAAAAGCGGCGGTTTTCGATACAGTATAGTTTCTATGACAGACGCATTATGAATGCCTTAAATGTCAACAAATTACAGAACAAAACGGATTGGCCCAAATCGCACAATCATTCATCAATTTTTGAACTTCAAGCAATTATGTTATGGTTATATTTTTCCCATTTACCATTACGATTACTTTTTATTACGTATTTGTATAAATAAAATAAGTAATTATATATATATATATATATATATACTTATACTTATATATATATATATATAAATAATAAGTCAAAATTGACTGTGTTAAAATTAAACTTACCACGAATTTACCGTAAGTATTATTAGGCGTTAAGCGTTTAGATTGATAATAATTTTTGTCTTTAATAATAATAATAATAAAACATTTATATTATTACACTATAGATAAGATGTTGTTTATTTGAAGTCGTGAAGCCACTCATTGTTAGTCAGAATCAAAATCAAAATTCGTATAACAATGTACACTTATCGTCAAAAGAGAAATTCCACATATAAAAACACTGTAATAAAAAATGTGAGCCGTCACGGGACGCCTGGCAGATGTGAAACATCGAAATTATTCTATGAAGTAATATGCAGAAAAGAACAGATTGTGATAGGAACTAAATATGTCATAATGATAAAATAAAATATTACGATTTTGTTTTCCAGATAACGATGACTATTTATTGAACAAACATTTATTTTCATTAAATACAAAAAATTACTACTGCATATAGATTGTATGTATATACCATCATATAGCGTGGCGATGCGTCGCCACGGCATGCGTCGCCACGCCAGAAATCGGTTTAACGTGCGGCTATAGATGTTTCACATCAATAAAAAAAGATTAAATCATCTTGGTTCAAAAATAGTTGTTGTATATAAAACTATTTATGGAAGGAAGGATGCAAAATAAATATCAATTGTCATACAATTCAATTTGTATGAGGGTATTTCTCCGATCCGATAACCTTTCATATTCCTCCCGACAAAACAAAGTAATTCCAATTCGCTGAAAGGACTATTTGCAAACATACGAGGTGTAAGCAATGTATACGTTGTCCCCGAGAAATATACGCACAATACTCTGGAGCCCCCGAGCGCAGGGCCTCGGTTAATTGGTATTTTAAGTATATAAAATTATTTTGGTTATAAGATTCAACTAAGATTTAACCCGTGTACGTTAAATTTAAGTTAAAATGGAAATTGTATTCGTTTTTACAACAGACTCCCAAGCGAAATTAGAGAGCTGTCACTAAATAAATTCAAAGCCCTTGTTTAAAGTAAATTAATTAATAAAGCCTTTTATAAATGTGACGAATACTTAAATGATCCTAATCCTTGGGATTGATTTGCTCCAGTTCAAACAATTTGTATTAAAAACTTGGCGATTGAAAAGAGTGGCGGAAAGTTTCTTGCCAGTTCTTCTTACCCGCTCTACGCCCTTGACTTGCGAACTGATTGTAAATGTATAGTTAATTTAATTTGTTTTTCTTGACGTTCATAAGTATACATGTTTACCTATATGAATAAAGATATTTTTGATTTGATTTGATTTGAACGTTTATGTTGGTAGAATGCTTTATTTAGTTTAAGTTATCGTTTTATTTATCTGACCAGAATGCGATAGAACAGAAACTCGCCAGAATTTTGGTATTTTTTACATAGAAATAATATTGTACGGTGAGTCCTGGTCAATTCGTGCAGCGTAAAGAGGCATTCGAGATGTGGTGTTGGAAGAGAATGTTGCTAATAGCCTTGACTGCAAAGAAAAACTATTTGTCCATTCTCAATCAACTAAAGATCACAAGACTGACGACAATCACTTACTTGGTGCTCTGCTACTTTGATCATATTGCCAGAAGAGGACCGAATAGTCTCGACTGGTAATGGTAGGGAAGAGTGATGGCAGTAAGTGGGAGTCGATTGCTCATCCGTTGGTCTGACCAAATAAAGACAAGGGCCTCAACAGCCCTAATAAGACAATATGATGAGATGTGGACAGAGTGGTGTCGAGGCAGCATTGATTAGTGCTTTTCAAGGCAGTTCTGTTCAAGGACATTTTGTAAAATATGAAACGTTTTTTTATTGGTAAATATCTGTCTCATTCTTGATAGGTTTAAGTGTTTTATAAATATATTAATAAAAAATATAATAACACTTTCACCTGTTTATTTATATGATTACAGGTGAAAAGACCCAAAATAATTTAATAAACTTAAAATAATCTATCAAGTCTCTTTGTGGGTTCGTTGTCTCATTCCTGTTCCTGATTATTCTTTGGATATTTGGTGCCCTCTGTCGATAACGCCTCAATTCGGCCCTGTTCATTTATACTGTTTACATGTTTTTCGTGTTTGTTATTTCTGGAATAAAATTTGTATGGCGTATTATGAAAATCTCAACACCAAATTAAAGTGCCTTGAGAATATGTAGATAGTCACCTCTTCTATGACATGAATTTGGTATTTGGAACAAAAAAAATCTTTAATAAATATTTTACTGCAATACAGTGGACAAGTGTAGGCGCACCTATTGTTTTGATATATTCCTACCCTATTGCTGTTTATTTACATTCTACACCCACGCAACCTCTTCAATACAGAGACCCATCATTGGTTGTGTTGCTATATCGCGGGCTACGCAATTGTGAGGAAGTTGCTTGCATGATAAGCACCTTCTTAATATCTCATGTCATTTTCACATGTGTACATTAGTTTTATAACCCAACTCAGAGCTACCATGTACCATCTTGTATTACGATGGTTTCTGTTGTTTATAGTTCCTTTTATAACTTTATTGATATATTATTACATTGGATTCCATCTTTATATATATATATTTCTACTGTAGGTGTGTATGTCACAGGATTCCTCTTAAATAGCTGGACCGATTTGTATGCGTTTGGGTGGCGCCCTGGACGGCTTAAATTTACAAATCAGCCCGGCAGATGGCGCTGCAGTCGATATAGAGATAACATCAGAACAACGACTGTCGGGTGTGAAGTGTTAAGACTATAATCCTTGCGATAGCCTAGACCTCGTTACAAACAAGAACAGACTGACATATGTAATTTCTGGCGCATTAAATTAACAACTGGCTAACTTTCAAAGGCGCTAAAACATGCTCCAACACTGATTTAATTGACAAACTAATACTACGTTACCCACAAAAACTAATCCTCGTTATCACCCTTCAATCAAAGTTTTGCAATCGAGCGAACTCTCGTGGGTAACGAATACAGTATAGGCAGAATAAACCTGTACCTACCTTATGTATTTTTCTGAGTTTCATCATCGGACGTCGAGGCAGAATACGAAATTCCATCCGTATCACCTCGACGTCCGCCGTTCCACAACTGCGCGATTTTCAAGGCAGTTTTTGCCGCGCACCACCACTTTGTGGAACCAGCTGCCCACTGAAGTATTTCCGAACCAATTCGACTTAGGGTCCTTCAAGAAAAGAGCGTACAAATTCTTAAAAGGCCGGCAACGCACTCGCGAGCCCTCTAGCATCGAGAGTGTCCATGGGCGGCGGTATCACTTAACATCAGGTGAGCCTCCTGCCCGTTTGCCCCCTATTATATAAAAAAAAAAATGTATTACACTGTATTAAGTAAAGAACCCTGTTGGTAATTATGACTAAAAATAAATAAATATATTTGTTATGGAATATAAGATCATATCACTTATTCCACGACATTTGATTTGAATCGGTAGACATCCCTCTCCGGCAAAGAGGACAGAGGGTGTAGGCCGAGAGAAAAAGCCGGCGTAAAAAACTCTCGGTATTCTATTAAAATAGACTTAACTAAAAATTGTCTTGACTTCAATTTTTTTTATTATTTATTTATTTCCTATACAAACTTAATACTAAAACAATAGAAAACTTATTCATTTAAAAAATAAACTAAAAACAGTAAACCTTTTTGTAACTAATTATAAATAATGAAATTCGTGTGAATTCGGCCAGTGTGCAACTAAATATATCCGTCTCACAATAGCATTCAGGATTTGACATGTGTAAATGGCGCTTCTCTGAGTAAATTTACACGCTCCTTCAAGCAATTGCGACAGCTTATGGTAGGAGTGTGATTATTTGACTCTTTCTATCAATTGCTCTTTTGGATCTAAAGGCCTGTATTCAGTTTGATTAGTGATAAGTGATTAGGAGGAAACAACTGTGGACGACGACTGATTAGAGCAGGTGATTAGTTGGCTGCGTTGTAAAGTGATTGGAAGCGAGTTCTATTTTTCTGCGAGTGAACTGCGAGTGACGACACGTGCCCCCTCACTCGCAGCGTGCCTGCCAAACTATATGACAACTGAATTTACTTAACAGAGCCACTAAACAATAATTGGAATATTTGCATTACACACCTGCACTAATTAATGTCAATTACCTATCACATGCACTCGCAATAACTAAAGTGAAGACCGGCCTTATGGCATACTCTTTCCTGGATGTTATTCTTTCAAATCAAATCAAATCAAAATATCTTTATTCATATAGGTAAACATGTACACTTATGAACGTCAAGAAAAACAAATTAAATTAACTGTAAATTTACATTTACAACCAGTTCGCAAGTCAAGGGCGTAGAGCGGGTAAGAAGAACTGGCAAGAAACTTTCCGCCACTCTTTTCAATCGCCAAGTTTTTAATACAAATTGTTTGAACTGGAGCAAATCAATCCCAAGGATTAGGGTCATTTAAGTATTCGTCACATTTATAAAAGGCTTTATTAATTAATTTACTTTTAACAAGGGCTTTGAATTTATTTAGTGACAGTTCTCTAATTTCGCTTGGGAGTTTGTTGTAAAAACGAATACAATTTCCATATAAGGAGTGGTTTATCTTCTGGAGCCTGGTTGGTCGCACACTCAAATTAGTTCTATTACGCGTATTATACTGGTGAAAGTCACCATTTGTTTTGAAATCGTTTAAGTTTTTTTGTACATACAACAAGGCTTCAAGAATATATTGACCGGATAATGTCATAATATTTAGTTCCTTAAATCTATTCCGTACCGACTCCCTCGGGGAAACACAACAAATACCCCGAACAGCCCGCTTCTGCAACACAAATATGGATTGAACCTCTGCAGCAGCACCCCACAGTAGTACTTTTACGCCGTACTAGCGAGTGTTAAATGTGTTCTGATCCTTTCTTTACATACGGCATCATAATTCAATTAGTTATTTAAGTTAATAACTGTAATTAAATTATTTTTGGTTGCAGTCTCAGAGTTCTGTTTCGTGATTTTCTAATAATCAAGTAGATGAGGTTTCGGAAATACTTCTTCTGTTTTTTAGGTATAAGGCATGCCGATTTCCTTACGATGTTTACTTTCATCAGAGCAAGCGCATGTTAAAATGCGCACATAGAAAAAAAGTCCACTGATGCATGGCCAAACATCGAACCTACGGCCCCTGATGTGAGAGTCGTACGTTGAAGGCTAGGTCAACTCTGCTCTGACCTACTTATACTCCCTCAAGTGGCAATGGTACCTTGGGCACTATTGGCAACCCTTCTGGGCTTCAGATTTCTGTATCAAATCCATGATCATTTCTAGTGTGTGATCAAGCTCCAGTACTTGACACACCCTGTCACAATGTTTAGTTTCACCGTACGAGTGTTAAATGCGCACATAGATAGATATAGATAGAGAAAAGCGATTATTACCTACACAGTCGGGGTTTGAACCAACGACTTCAGGAATACAAAACCAACACTCCAACTCAATTATTAAAAATTCAAACCGAATTCCATTTTTATTTTCCAAAACTAAATTTAATTACAAAAATAAATTTAATTTTTGGCATTGTTTCACAAATCGCCTAAAATCTAGAACTACAATGTGCAAAACTAAATTCGATTTCGTCGTTTCCCATACAACAAAATTGGCTTTGTAATATATGCGTACGTGTAAGGGTGTAGACATTTTTAATTTCCGGTATCCCGAACGCTTCCGCGCCGAAAAAGTGTTAATTGAATGTCTGCATGATGTTCAAAAAACTGAAACAGCGTATAAATTATAGTTTTGAACGCATTTAGCTTTATATAGGAAAAAGCGTTCAGAATAAAATAAAATACGTTTATTAAGTAACATAAGATAGACAGGTTTCACTTATTCCACGTCATGAAATTCAAACCTGTAGGCATCCCTACTCATCGGCAAAGAAGACAGAGGGTGTAGGCCGAGAGAAATAGCCGGCGTTA
Organism: Pieris mannii; assembly: GCA_028984075.1. Classification (NCBI taxonomy): domain Eukaryota; kingdom Metazoa; phylum Arthropoda; class Insecta; order Lepidoptera; family Pieridae; genus Pieris; species Pieris mannii. Next base: position 7,138,904 of record CM054797.1, read on the forward strand.
AAAACTCTCGGTACTCTTTTAAAAAGCAAAAAACGCAGCGACAATGGAATTCAAAAGGGTATTGATGATTTTATTAATTAAGTAATAATTTATCTTAATAGAGATCAGTGGGGGCCTGGTGTCTTCAACGTGCGAGTCTCATCCCTGACGCAGTTTCGAACCTCGGCAGACAAATAATGTGCACATTTGACAGTCGCTCATACGGTGATAGAAAACATTAACTAACGGCTTGTTTAAGACCCGAACAGTCTCAAGTGTCAGGCACAAAAGTCTGAAATGAATACACCAATCAGACCTAAAATGTTGTAGCGCCAGAATTTTCTTAACACTAATGTAAAAGGATTTTAATTACAGTAACTAATGTCCTAATTGAATTCTGATGTCGTATATAAAGGGTCAGTGTGAAAAGTTGCCGCGAAAGCCTTCTTTCCACTCGAATGAGCTCTGATTAAACACAAAACTAATGAACGCTTAACGAACATTTCTTACGAACATGTTCGTTAAGAAAATCTATTCATTTTACGTATAAATTACGTTTTACTTATTTCAAATATGACCTCATCAATATGACCTCTATAATTGTAATATTTGTCTTCATAAATCCGGCAATGAATAGGCTTGGCGATCTACAATCTGCAGTTACTAATCACGGCGTCTTCCGTAAAGTTAACGAGGTCATTTTCGCTGCTAAGGATATAGAGAACGTCTCGATATCAGCCACTGGGTAGCTGGCCAATTCCAAGCCCTTGAACCAACAGCGACATTATTAGACAGACATTCGACATTAAGAAACCCGAAAAGTTGGACTGGACAGGAGGAACCTTGCTCCACAGGCGTGTGGAGATAAATTTTAAATTATATTCAGAATATTCAATATTTACAGTTGAAAATTAGTTTGGTGCCTTTTGAGACTTGAGTATTTTATATAACAGGGGGCAAACAAAAGACTCATCTAATATTAAGAGATATAATAGTATTAAAGCCCATTTATTTCCAACAACCTTAAATAACATTTTTATTATTATATGATTAAATTCTTAACTTCATTATTTATTATTATTCACTAACCATTTCACAATTCTTGTCTATGTACAGAAGTTATAATAAATATGTACCAACTGTTTGGCCTAATATGCATAATAATAAATCAATATTTATTAACAAATAGCAGTCTGAAATAAAACCTTTTTAATAACTTTTGAGTATTTTTAAAAGACAACAGAGTTAATAATAATAAGTCTTAAATAAAACCTTTTTAATAACTTTTGAGTATTTTTAAAAGACAACAGAGTTACTGAGACAAATTCAAAAGAGTTCTTTTATTTTTATAGCGCAATTTAATTAATATCTAAATAATGTAGTCTGTCCAAGCTGCGACGGCGAGAAGACGTCACTGACTACGAGAAAATAGGAAAAATTAGCATTAGACGCTAATGCTGCTCTCAGCGTTATTGCACACTTGGTGTAATATGATACCTTTCCGACGTTGTCTTTTACAAGAATATTTTAGCTTCATATTTCTTGAAAATTCTAATTTAGAATAGAAATCTGGGATGTTCAGTTACGTAAGTTTCGTCTAGATACTTTGGACACTAAGGAGTGTTTTAAATAATTTCTAATTATTATAAAAATACTAGCTGCCCCCGCGAACTTTGCTTCCCCTTGATGTGATTTAATTAGCCTATATTTTTAGTACATACTAACATGGAACATTTTGCTATGCAGAGATTGTTCGATTTTCCTGTGATTTTTTCTCTATCAGAGTTCAAGTCATAAGTTTTTAACTTACAAATAAAAATTAAGGTAGATCATAGAGGGTTGAAAATTTAGGGTTGTATATATTTTTTAATGCAGTATCATAAAAAAATAAAAAAATAAAAATTTATCTAAGAATTGAAAAAAAATTACGGGTGGATTACCCTTAACATTTAGGGGGATGAAAAATAGATGTCCGATTCTCAGACCGACCCAATATGCACACAAAATTTCATGAGAATCGGTCAAGCCGTTTCGGAGGAGTTAACCACAAACACCGCGACACGAGAATTTAATATATAAGATGGTAAAAGACGCCTATTAGGACTTTACATATGTAATACATATGTATGAGCGATTCTTAAGGTAATTTCTGCCGCGCACCTACACTTTGAGAAATCAGATGCCCACAGAAGTATTTCCGACCGATTCGACTAAGGGTTATTCAATAAAAGAGCGTACCAATTCTTAAGAACCTTCTGGCAGTGCAAGTGTCCATGGGCTGCGGTATCACTTAACATTGGATGAGCCTCCTGCCTCCTGTAACATTAAAAATGTAATTGGCGTTTTATCCTACTAAGACTCAAATATCTCCTCATTGGTTAGAATTATTTTTTTTTACTCGTGGATTTGGTTTTCATTTCTTTTCTTTGCGCAACCTTATTTATAAAATAGAAAAAAAAAGTGTGGCGCTTGGGGACTGTCGCAGTAAAGCTATTTATTGCATAGCATTTTTTATCAACTTATGCAATTATAATTATTTATTTATGTAGTATTTTTTTTATATTTTTGAAGTATATTCAATCTACCAATCTACCACACTACCTGACTCTAACTAACACGCCTAGTCTGTCTCACTCTAACTCGTACCGGCTGCAATTGCAGCGTTTACGCTACGTCACCGATCACGGCATACACTGCGTTGCACCGCTCTAACGCGTATTGACCGCACCTATATTACGAAATTGGATGTTAGGTTTTTTTGTTTTTAACCGGAATCTGCGAGTAGTTTTTTTTTTTTATATAGAAGAGGGGGCAAACGGGCAGGAAGCTCACCTGATGTTAAGTGATACCGCCGCCCATGGAAACTCTCAATGCCAGAGGGCTCGCGAGTGCGTTGCCGGCCTTTTAAGAATTGATACCTACCTTACCTTACTGAGGTAAGGTAAGGTAAGGTAGGTGGGCTCAGTTTCCGCAACTAGACTCGAAAGTTTTATTACTGTTGATGTTTGTGTGTTTTTAAATTCAACAGCTTTCGTATTAGTATGAAAAAAGTACCAGACAAATTTAAAGAAAAACACTTTTGTAACGGATTGAAGTTATGTCACCGTGACCACGCAGGTTAAAGCACGCGAAACGTCGGTTAAATTTAAAATTATGTTTAAATAATTATAAGTTTACAATAAGTTAAGCTAAGTAGCAAACAAGTTATACTATTTACATAAAAAATACTATAACTATATCATAAATATGTTTATTAATCATTGTTATTACAATACGAAACTATACAAAGCCTTCCATCAAAACATTAAACAATTCCGTCTGTATTATGGTAATTACTTTCGAAGTTTCTTTAATGGAGTAAGTTGAAGAAGCATTTATACAAGAAAGTCTATTTGAATGGTGTAAACATAATTTGTGGGAAAACTTGTGCATGTAATGTTCTCTGAGATGACATCCACAGAACAACAGTTTGGATTTAATTAAAATATTGGTTAGGGACTTCCTAATGTGATAATCGAGATTATATTTTTCTATTAACAAAATGTTTAATTAATTGTTAGCGACAAAGGGGCCCTTTAAAAAATTAGTGGCCCTACAATTTTTTTATAGTAGTTTTCTTTTTGTTTCCACGAGTATGTAAGTGCGTGCTCCTATTTCACCATGCCTCCTGCTGATAGAGGACAAATCTGTGTTTTTAATTTATTTTATTGTTCTTTATTACTCAAGATGTCATATGGAACATGGTGTTATGGTTACAGCTCCTTACAAACGTTGTGTAAAAGAAAAAACTTGGCGATTAAAAAGAGTCGCGGAGAGTTTATTGCCAGTTCTTCTCTTCCGTTCTACGCCCTCGATTTGAGAACTGGCAGTAAATGTAAAATTAGAAGAATTTAATGTATATTTCTTCACGTTGACGTTCAAAAGTGTACATTAAGTTACCTAAATGAATAAATGACTATTTTATTTATTTATTTATTTAAGATCTGAGCCTCAGATTTCTCTGTCTGTTCCGTGTTCATTTGGTTACCTAAACCTAAAACCAATCTTCTGTCATTGACACACAACAGGTTCAAGTATTTCGTACGCACTATATGGAGCTTTGATTTTCTTATTTGCTAATTACGTCAACAGTATTTACTTTTTTATACATATAACCCACACCGTTTTGCTTGAAAACGAAATGCATTTTCGAATAGATGAATTAGAATTCCTATGAAAAAATAATACGGTTATAACTATTATTAAGACATTTGCTTACTTTTTCTGACTACAGGAAGGAGGATTTATTTATTATTGTTAGCCTTAAATTATTTCCTGATTCACTTATATCAGTAAATATTTTTAACAGTTAGTAAGTAATGCCAAGGCTTGCCATCTTTCTCTATCCTGAGCTATTTGCATCCATTGGGGACCCGCGATTTTTTTGATATCATCATCCCATCGAGCGTAAGGTGTACCATTTGCCTGATGGTCCTCTCAAGAGGAAGGGGGATAAATTGCATTAAATCTGCTTACGTAATACTTGAACGGCCCATAGTCTGAAGTCTGGTGCAACCGAGAATCGAACCTACGACCCCAGGAATAAGAGTGGCTGAAGCCACTAGACCAATCAGCTCAACATGATAAGCATTTATAACTCGTTATATGTATTATGTATAAGTCTAGTTCGATATAGTTTTCATTAATAATTTCGGAACTTATTAAAATTCCTTAAGGGTAGAACAACGCAAAAATGCCAGTGAGATTGGAGCTAGGCATCGGAGAAAGCAATACTGTTTGATTGTGTGTGTGTGATGCTGTATTGGAATAAGATTAAAATAAAAATAAATAATTAAATGATTTTCAGATAACATAGTCAGAGAGCGATTATATCCAACTTATTTAATAAGGTATTTATATTAAAAATTTGGCAATTCCAATGGTGCCCAGGGCTGCATTAAAAATGACACGCTCCACTGCCTCGTTCCTGATAGATGGTACTTACAGCAGATGGAGTCGTCCCCGCGAGGGTCCTTCGCTCCACACCGTTGAACAAGTGCCAATAGACTTTTGCCAAAGAACAATTTCATTGTAAATAAATTCATAAAATGTTTAGCTTAATGTTATCTTCTGATGGGACACTGTTGGTCGTTGTTATGTCGTTGTCCTATAAGGAATCAAAAAAATGCTAAATGCGTTAATAAGGTCGCATTTATATTGCATACATTAATAAATCAGTGGCGCTAGTACCTTTTTAGTTAAGATTTCTACATCTGTCATGATCATGTGCCATTCGAGCGAATGTTAACACATAAAGTGACTATGGAGCACAGCCGGGGATCGAACCTACGACCTCAGGGATTAGAGACGCACGCTGAAGCCACTAGGCCAACGCTGCTGTATTTATTTAACTTTGTTGTAGGTTCTCCTTGAAAAAATATAATACATTAATTTCAAGTTAATAAATAATAACTTACGAACACTTGAACGTCAAAAATTATGAAAATCTAAATTTAACTAAGGACGGACGAGAAAAGCTGGAAGCAAACTCTGGCCCACGCTTACTTATAATTTTACAAAATACAGATTTGTCTATCTATATGCAAGAACAATCGCTATATTCATAATTTACTTGCAATTAGCAAAAGCCTATCAGAAAAAGCTACGTAGAAAAGCTCTCACGGCAAGATACCTTGGCTAATGAGATTAACATACTTTCATTCTCTTTTTTTTTTCAATTAAATCTTAAAAGCATTTTCAAGAAGAAGTTAATCCTTTTACGACTCATAGTTTATAATAGTGGTTCGTTCAGGCTTCACAAATTTCGTAAGAGATGCCCATGTTGTCCATGCCCTCAGGATTCTAAACCTCGCGAAATCCCTCTTTCTTTATATCCAACAAATTAATTCACAAAATAACAATATCATAGCATTAAATTCAACTCTTTGTTACTAAAGAAAATACTTACTACAGAGGTAATAATAAAAATATTAAAAATTACTGAAAATAAAATATAACATTTAAAAAATTTGGTCCCTATGAATCCCGAACAAAATGTTGTTCCTAAAAACGAACCTTTAAGGAAATTGAAATTTTCTGGTATGTGAGGCTCTCTTGAAACGGTAAAAGTCATCAAGCTTGCTGAAATAGTATGTGATGAAAATTGTACAAAAATCCTCGTAATCCAACGCGTCTTGATATTTCATTGCTAATTGTCATCAAATAATTATATTGCACATTTGAAAAGCCCTTACACATTCCAAACAAAACCATCTCATACGGCAATTCATCCCTCCATATTTTTTTATACTACCCTCAAATTATAAATTGTGTCGGTGACGGTACTTTTATAATTTAAGCCTTATTTCCTTTTAATCCTATTAAAACTAATTCTATTAAATGGCAACCCTTATAGCTTAGATGAGGTATAATTGCTGTTTAGCTTGCGAATAGTCATAGGGGTGAAGATTTGTGCGATTCAATGGAATTTAATTACTGTGCGAGCTATGTAATAACGACGAAAAATATATTATGTTTGTAGCTACGCGACATTTGTGGGTAACCGAATAACGATTTGACCACTGTAGGTAGTAGATTTTTTATAAGCTCTTCCATTGTTATACAGGTTATTTTTAAATAAATATAGTCTGTGTTACTTTATCGGGAAATTGGCGGAATCATTCCAGTACTTTGTGAGTTTATTGGTAACATAAATAAATAAATTATTCCTCTTTGCAATCTTAATATATATAGATAAGTTACGCATCAAGTTGTTTGTCTACTATAGACTCCTAAACTGCTAAACCGATTCCAATCAAATTTGCACATTGCATGTGCAGTTCGATTTCATTAAAAAATATAATAGTCACAGATTTCCTCTTAAATGTCTGGACCGAATTGAATGATTTTTTTTGTATGCGTTTGGGCTCCACCCAAATCACCTCCTCCATCCGGAAGGGTTTAGTTTCACAATCAGCCCGGCAGATGGCGCCGGTCGGTACTATCGTACTTTGTTTTATATCCTAATCTCTTGAAATATTGAAATATCATGCAGGACATCGTTTGTCAGGTATTAGATGGATGGATCGAAGTTTTTAGGTACCCTTGAGATTTTTTGATAAATCAAGTGCTAAAAGAATACCCTATCTATATTAATATGGGCGGTTTGAAAAACTAGCCATATTATTCAAGCAGCAGCAGATTGCTTATTCTAGCCATTCTTTTTAGTAGGATTTTTTAAAGGTGATAAAAAATGTTTCCTCCTGTTTGATAAATCCTGTTTTAATAGGATTAATAGCATATCTATGCTCATTTTAAATAAGATATGCGGGTAGTTTACCGTATTCTTGCGCAGTTTATAGAGAAACATAGCATCCAGCAAATCCCTAGGACAATGAAGTAACATTTATTTTAAGGGGCAAACAGGCAGGAGTCACAAAACGCTAGGAACAAAAATGCTCAATTTAAACAAGATATAAGGGTAGTCCACCGTTTTGTTCACAATTTATAAAGATACGTAGCATCTAGCAAATCCCTAGTACTATCGAGTGATTTCTTTTGAAACGAGGCTAACGGGCAGGTGTCCCCGTGGACACTCAATCCCTATACGATCACTAATCAGTAACAGAAAAAATGCATTTGTAACTAAAATACGGTCCCTACAAATGAATAGTCGTCCAAAGTCTATAATTCAGAAAAGTGTCATTTAAATAAAAGAAATAAATAGCTTTTTATTTTCACAGGCATTAGATTTCTATATGTGTATCAAAATAATAGGCAAGTAGATTACCTTCACTTAAAATCAGGTGAGCCTCCTGCCCGTTTGCCCCCTGTTCTATAAAAAAATGCCTTCAACACACGAAGAGAAGCCGTTAGAATTTTTACTATATTAATATGTAGGATAGTTAATTTATCGCGAAAGTGTATTACGAAAGAGATATACAAAAACTTCCTGATAAAACCTCTAGAGCTTTCAAAAGAAACACGTATTTCTTTGGTGCCTGAAGACAGACATACTAACACAGAACATAGAAAAAAGAACACAATAAAAAGAAAAATTTCATCTCTCAAAAAAGGTTATTAACCTCCTCACTTGTTAGCGACGCTTCCTTATTTTCTCGACTGTAATCTGGCCTCTTTCAAACGACTTGTTCTTTTTCTTATATGTAATTGAAATATATTGCCGTAATATCCGACGGACCTGAACTGAAGTACACCCGAGTTTTCATTACTTGGCGAAGTGATTTTTTTTTGAGAGACAGAATAATTATTCATTTTCGTTGGTGAGTGTTCTTCAGAAGTTCTCGAGTGGCGAGCCCAAATATTGAATTTTACTTTTCTATGCAGATGACAGGTACGCCTTTGGTTTTATTTTTCGTGAACTTTTGAGCTTTTCAATTTTGTAAAACAATTTTTGATGCTAACACGTAAAAGGTTGTCTAACGTAACTAAGTATCAACTCTGTTTAATCATTTTCAAAGGTAGTATAAATGTATTTGTTAAACAATGCAATAAGGTTCAATTAATTAAAAAAAAATAAACTAAAGATAATTATTATCACCCTGGGAAAAGCACCTCTTTTTAAGGCCGAGAGCCAAAACAAAAGTTTTGCTATAAAAAGATTTGCAAACATTATTTTTTTAGTAAAAAAAAATTGTATCAATAATTTACGATATTCAAAATCCTCAAATGTAGCTCGTTTAGTTTAAATATTATTATTTCAATTCTTAATTAATTACATAGAACTTTGATAGATATTTATATATATATATATATATATATATATATATATTATAGCGTAAAGATCTATGAAGCTAAGTACATACTCGGATTAGAGAACTTCGTTACAATGACTGCAATGTTGCCAACGAAAACTTCTAACAAAGCGTGTAGAACGTGATGGTCGCATTCTATTTTCCCACTCAATTTGATTTATTTGAGAAGATATCGACGGAATCCCCTTACATCATTCCAACGAAATCATGTGAGTTTGGTACTGGTACTCCGATATTTTATGTTTTGGATCTAATGCGTAAATTAACGCAAGTAATATTGCTATCAAATATTTTGTTTTAAACGTGTCAATTTTTTTTTGCGGTCTTTTTTTATATTCTTTAAATTTGTATAACGTATACAGTTATTTTAAAATATCTCCGTGACCTGACAAAATATTATTTACTATTAGAATGCTTTATCATTATGAATCTTCTGGCATTTCGATAAATGAGACAAAACATTTTTTAGATAAAATTGTGGAATCACGGCTTCACCTTTAAACGGCCCCAAATTTTTTTCTACCGTTTTTTACTTTTATCTAGTACCCAAAGTGACAATAAGGAGGCGCGCATGGCTTTGGATTTTCTTATTTGGTGATTACTTTTTACACACATTGTCTATGCTTAATGAGCATGCCGCCACATTATTGCATGATACCAAGTGATGAAGATATGAAGAATTTTTTTTGCCGTGATTCGTCAAATTCACCATTTGCTATTTAAAGTGAACATCGTAAGAAATCTGCACAGCAAAATAATTACAATAAATGTCGTGACTCGTGTGTGGCGTTCGTGAGTTCAATCGTAAAAGTAATTATTGTGAGTCGCTTGACACAGTAGTAGTTGGTCCGCCATAATCATAGGAAAACATTCTAGAATGCTAGTTATTGGCAGTTATCCATAACTCACGGAACATCTCGTGACCGTACAGAAATTCTTATTTATTATTTTAATGCTTTTATTACTAACTAGTGACCAGCCCCAGCTTCGCACGGGTGCAATGCTGATGAAAAGCAGGTTTTTTATTATGTATTGTTATTTCCGTCGCTGGAAAGCTCCGATAATATACGCGTTCGATCGCTGCTAAATAAGCTGTAATGGGCTGTATAGATCTATATTAAATTAACAATTTATTCAAGGTATTTAATAGGTTAAGGATTAATGCTGTATTGGTTAAAATCGTTTCGAAAATTAGTCATTATTTGTCGTAAAAAGTAAATGAAAAAAAAAGTTATTGTGGGTTATCCATAATAGATAGACATATACCATCACGGACTTTTCTGTAGACCTTTTCAATGTGTACAATACTTAGTACATTATTTTGATAAAACTCGTAGGGTTCAGCCAGCGTTTGCAATGTCACCGGAAAAAATGTAATTATTTACGACATCACATTAGAAACCTCAAGAATAACAGTACTTCTCCACTATTTAATGGATCTTATTATACATATAAACCTTCCTCTTGAATCACTCAATCTATTAAAAAAAACCGCATCAATATCCGTTGCGTAGTTTAAATCGTAGTCCCTTCAAATAAAGGGACATAGGGACAGAGAAAGCGACTTTGTTTTATACTATGTAGTGAAGCTTTTCGCCAGATATTTTGCAATATTTTTATAATAAATAAAGCCTATGCTTCTTAGGGATAATGTAGAATAATCAATGAATTCATCGTTGTTATCTGTGTCTGCTTATATCTTTGCTTTGCTGTATGTAAAATTGAATTTATTGTGGGCAATTACGGGCCTCCCTACAAAGCAATTTTAAGAAAGACAGACCCAGAGCTGGGCAGACGATATAAAGAGAATAGGAGGCAAAACTTGGTCAAGAAGAGCTGACATCAGAAAATAATGGAAGCAGTTGGAGAGACCTATGTGTCACAGGACAAGCTGATTACCCAAAACGGCTCAAGTGCTGTTTTACATTCAGTTTATTTATGTATTAGCATTAAGTTTTTTTTTGTAACTTAAATAAGTGTATATTATACTGGGTGTCAACACAAGACTGGTAGTAAATGAAACTTTACAATTAATTTAATTTTTTTGACGTTCATAAGTGTACTTGTTTACCTAGATGAATAAAGATATATTTTTTTTGTTTTTTTTTTGAAAGGCTTCAAAATAATGATAATAAAAGGCAGCGTCGCGTTTTATTTAAAATTTCAGTGAAGCACACAAACCGGAAACACAAAGACAGACCAAAGGTTTAATCTTTGTTAATCTATAGCCTTAAAGCCCTTCATAAAATGCAAATTAGCTGTATAATCCCACTGAGCCTAATAACTGTTAATAATCCGATGGATAAATGCGCTGTCATTCGATCGCAAACTAAGCGCGCCCGTTATGATTTCATTTCCACTATCACACCCAATGGGTCGCAGCTAGCTTATCTCTTAAGTTATTGTAAGCCTCTTCTCAGAAAAAAGAAGATGCACACTACAACGGTTTAGCATTTGTTATCAACTTGCAATTATAATTATTTATTTATGTACTATTTTTTTTTGTTTTTTTATGTTAAATCTACCACTCTAACTATGTCACCGATTTCGTCAGTGAGATGTGAATACACAGTATGTGTTCTGCCCCACTCTTACGCACCTGCGCTACGTCACCGATCACTCCAGACCGATGTGAGACGCAGTATGCGTTCGGCCCCGCTCTAATGCGTATTCGCCACATCTATATTCATCGTGTGTTAGGTTTATATTTTCGTTACAGAATTTCTTAATTTGGTCGCCGCGCTCAAATGCCATAATAAAATTTATATATTATTAAAGAACAGATATTATTAAATAAACACTTTGTAATAGGTCACACAATTTTTTTTTAATTTTTTTTTTAATGCAATAATTTAAAACTTAACTATACTTACTTCTCAAAACAATATTGAAAATCACTATCCCATCGCTTTTGGAGAAATATTAGTATATATATCCATAAGTTTAACACTAAGTTAATTATAAAAACTAGTTAAAAATAAATTATTTTCTACGCCTGTAATAGATAAGTAGTAAAACTTTTTTAATCTGAGCAGTCGTTGCAAGGTGTCGACTAAAGGGTCTCTCATCGAGATAGCTTTCTCAATTTAAGGATCCGACTCGGTCTCTGATAAGCTTTAGATTTAGCGTTGAGCGAATTTGTTCGGATAATTTACTTTGCGAAGACAATAAAACTTGGTTGAATTTTATTTATGTAACGAAGACTTATTTAATGGAGCAAAGTTGTATTAATTTTTAAAGTAAATCCGTGTAAATCTTTGTTGTACTTAAGTAAGTTATGTGTTAACACATAATATTGTTGGTTTACGTAAATAAAATAAATTTTCTTTAAAACAAGATGACGTCTAACGCAGGCGTCAGGAATCGAATTCGGTCGCCATTTTGGATTTTGACACACCAGTGGGCTTAGCCTTAACAGTAGAGTATGTAGATAGTCGAAATAGTAATTTGTATAAAAACGACGGTGCGTGTTGACAAGTTTGACTAGATCTGCAATAACTTATAGGATAACATGACAAATACGTCACAATAAAGACAAAATAATACAAGTCAAAGTCAATGTCAAAAATAATTTATTCATATAGGTAACATAATGTACACTTATGAACGTCAAAAAAAAGAGAAATATACAATAAATGAATCTAATTTTAAATTTACTGCCAGTTCTAAAATCAAGGGCGTAGAACGGAAGAGAAGAACTTGCAATAAACTCTCCGCCACTCTTTTTAATCGCCAAGTTTTTTTTACACAATGTTATAGTAATATCCTTGAATGGTTTTTACAACTGAAATCAATAGAAATATACAGATTATAGACACGAAAGACACGAAAAGATTACGAGGAGTACATACATAAAATGAAGAAAAACGATTATAAAAATCGCTTGAAAGGAGTAGGGATGCACGAAACATTGCAACATCAAAAAATTGAGTATTGTAGGTGACACATTCTATGTATGGTGGGGGGGATCATGTTAGTACGCGTAATAGATAAGTCAATCTTAATCTACTAGAGTTATTCTTTAAGTTTTATGTGTGATTATGTGTTCTAGCTTTCAGTTTTAAGGTGAGTAGTCTTCAGTAAGCTGAGAATGTTCTGTAACAAGTTGGAATGTCGAAAAAACTTATGCAGAGATACAGATACATTGTGTTAAATAATTTTTGATTTCATTAATATTATTTTTGTTAACTTTATAATGTCACATAATACAAACATTAACATTATGTTAAATAATAGGAGTAATAAAATTTAAACAAATAACAATTAATATCAGTTTAGTTTATTTTTATTTCTTTTTGTTTCTGTTAAGTATGTTTTTTATTTTATTATTTGTAATATGTATTTTTGCACTTCTTGCCTACCTTATGTAGTATACTCACAGTGGGTTTTTCCTTTACTCACAGTGGTTGTCTGGAAGAAATCGCTCTAAAGCGATAAGGCCGCCAGTTGCTTTTCATTAAATTATGTTTAATATATTATTTTTTTTAGCTTTTATGTAATGCAACGAAGTGTTAATAAATACTAAATAAAAATAAATAAATAAATATCTTTAGAAAATTTTGTACGAAGTGAGGAATGGTATATTCGTTTATTTGCAATATAGTCCCACATAATAAACACGACAGTTTATTAGAATGAAGTGTCCCTATAAAGTTCATCTTATATAGTCTCCATAAACCCTAGCACGCCGACGATTCGTTTCACATTTCCACAATTTACTACTTGTCATTTGATTGAATGAGCCTCTATTGAGCTTTGTAGCTTTGCCTAATTCGATTTGGGAGTCAAGAAGCTTTTGTCTAATCAATATCAGAAGCCTTTGGCAGATTATAAGAAAAAAAACTATGGCTATTCCTAAAGCAGGTCAACTTATTAATTACGTCTCTAGCCAATGGTCATACGTTACATATTAATAATAAAAGGATTGTGTGGTTTGTCTTTAAAATTGCTTCCATAGTGCGGCCGAGCGAATCAACGACGGTGCCAGTACATCGGCTAATATACTAATGTATCCTGTATGCCATTTGTATCATAGACCTATAATAAATAAAATTATATTATCACACAGTGATAATTTGTTTACTTGATTTCTATTCCTGAACCCGTTGAAAGGAAATATTTGCTTTTTAACATCATCCGTTAGACTTTTTAGTGTTCAATCATTATTATGACATACATATATAATAATATATTTAATATAGAAAGAATAAACATTTACATTAAACACTGGCAAAAACAAACGAAATAGCGTGGAGCACTGGCACAAATGAATAATAGTCTATTAACACGGTCAGCTGCTGCGAACTATGTGCGCCGCCATATTGGAGTTGGCTGCTATGACGAGCGTCTTTCAGTTTGTCCCTACTCCGCGGCCGACCGTCACGCGACATGCAACACACAGACGAAAAAGTTTGAGACGATGTAATAAAAGTTTCACTTTAATAATTGTATATAATTACTTTAATTTGTTTTGATTTTAATTATATTAATTATAATAATATTATATGTTAATAACGGTATATTTGTCAGTAAGTATAAGCAAATATACAAAACATGCCGCTAGTGTTCGATATATTGTAGCTGTTGTGAAATAATCTAATAATATGTATAGCGCACTACTCAATTGTAATTGTTAAGTTCCCATGTAATTTCATTCGTGAATATCTTTTGATAATTTATTTTAAAATGAGCTATGTTAGCGAGCAAACATAAAATAGAAATAAATAATCTAATCACTTTCGATACAGCATCTACTGGATTACTATAAAAACACACAAACCATAATTTGAAGTCTTGACACCAAAATTTTTTTTTTCTATTTCCAAAAATGTCATATATCTAGATAACCGACAGACTTTTACCTCATAGTTCTCTACAAGGCCGGCAAAGACACATATATCTAGATACATATATCTAGATACATATATCTAGATACATATATCTAGATACATATATATTGAATGCTATACTAAGAAATAAATAAATACAGAACGTCTAACGACAACGATTTCGTGTGCTAACAGCAAATTATGTATGACTTTTGTCTTCAAAACCCAAATTATATGCACGCGATCCACTGTAGATAAAGTTTTAAGGCCGTATCATGTAACATTTGATATATAATTGAAATCACTGAGCCCACGACAGAAGTTTGAAAGCACAGGCTGCGCCAACTTCGTAAGAAGCGCATTTCATTATTGTTATGATATTTTAATATAACTCTTGTGAGCTCAAACTAGTCAATAATAAAGACTAATGTTTGAAAATTTTTGTATATATTATGAATTCCGTCTTCGTCTAAATCTTAAGCTAATGGAGTACTGTTCTCACCTCTGGGCAGAAGCTCCCCAGTACCAGCTCCACCCACTTGACTGACTTAAAGTCCTTCAAGAAACGTACCAATTGATAAATAATAAAATTACTTTCATTGAGTACTAGGCGTAATTTGGTAAGGAAATTTAAATTAGCAGTTAACGCGCTAGACAAGTAATGAAACGTCACCGATCCAAGTCATTTTCCTAGCTGTTTAATCAACTGGCTAAATATCTTTCAGGTTAGTTAAATGACTAGGCTGTTTGAACGGCTAATTAAGCTAGTTGGCTGCGACACATACATGAACAAACTTGTTCAGATCTTCTCGAACTCTTAACATTCAATGTTTCTGCCAGATCTCTACGTTCGAACAGAACCATTTACCTTCCGACTCCCAGAACCAACATTGGGTTCCGCGAGCCTCTTAACAGGACGAGTTCTATTTTGAATTCTATGAATATCGACCATTTTTCGCACTGCCCTACTGCTTCGTTTGAGAATAAGTTAAACTATTAATGTCCTAAGCCCTGTCTTCTTTCTTATAGCTACTAGTCTGTTTGTTGTTCGGATGATTTATAAATTTTGAGCTTTCATGTTTTGTTTTGCTATCTCTCTTATTTTTAAACAGTGAAACTGTTTGTGTATTTATTTATTATTTTTATGTTTATTTTTTTACTGTATAATAGTAATGTACCAAGAAACCAATTTTCTTCGATTGTTGTATGAAAGATTTCGATTATATTGTGAATTTAGTATTTGTTTAGTTTCCAAATAAAATCATGAAATTACGCACACACTTACCATGTAAGCACATGCAGTCCAATACAGTGACCCATGTAAGGGCGACTCAGGTTCCCCGACAGCTACACGCTATAACCAGCACGCGTCTTTCCAGAGAGACGGCTAGCGCACCGTGGCGTAAAAATAGTAATTAATCTAATTATCCTTGATTCTATAATTGAATATTTTCTAACACAAATTGAGATTAATTAAATCTTCCTTTGAAAGATTATATAACTCTCATCCCCAATTACGTTTTAATAAGAAAATATTGGGTCAGTAATTAATAATGAGATCCTGGCGAGACCGAAAATCTATTAATTTGGCAGTAAAGCTTTCTCGTTCTAGTCGCCAATTATTCCCTCAGTAATTAAATTGTGTGTACTAAGACTGACGCTTTACGATACTTAAATTACAGTTTCATTACCCGTAAAATGATATGAATAAAACCTCGGTTACGACTATTGAATTCATTTCGTTTTATTACTTAACAGCTAAATGCTTTTTTGGCCATTATTTTTTTTAATATTGATAGTAAAAGTACGAAACTGAATTAAGACCCCATTTTTTTGTTACTACGTTACGTTACAATCAGACTTATGAAAATATAAAAATCAGTGGTACTACAACCTTTTGAGGTCTGGGCCTCAGATTTCTGTTTCATGATCATTTGTCAATGTAATAGGCAAGTAGATGATTAGCCTAATGCCTGACACATGACGTCAAGTTTTTGAGTCTATGGGCCTGTTTCATAATGTCCGGATAAGTTCCAAATAAGCTATCTATCACTTATTGGATAGGATAAACTAGTGTTTGTTACGTTTCACGACTGTCAGATAGTTAGCGCTTTTCCTCATGAAACGCGATGTATCTTATTCGGATTTTCTTTTATCTTTCGAATAATTTATGTGTTGCACAGCTATTTGGTACTTTATCCATACATTGTGAAACAGGCCCTAAGGTAAGTTTCCTCACGATATGTTCCTTCACCGTTCGAGCGAATGTTAAATGAACTTATAGAAATAAAGTATATTGGTGCACAGCCGAGAATCGAACCTACGACCTCAGTGATGAGTAACACCCTGAAGCCGGTGAACATTGCTCTTATAATATATTTTTACATTATTCATACTATCTCTCCCCGGGAATCGTACAGTATGAAGGAAAAGTGAGACTGGCATGTCAGCCATAAATGCCTGCATACATCATGAGTGTACCTAAAGCTACTAAAACGGTTAAAGGACACATCTTTTGACTATGTTACCGATCTATTCTGAGGTTTTTAGGACGTGGAACATGCATGGATCCAGAAAGTTTATTGTTTATCTTGACTGGCAGCCGATCAAGTAAAGGCCCTTAGACATAGACATAGATCTATTATTTATAACAAACAAAACACACACACATAAATACACAACATAGCAGTAATACAAGAAAAAAAATTAAATAAAAGATATAATGAGAGGTATATTATTTTTTTCCTTTTCCCATTTGGTTCGTCTCAAGCATGTATTGCGTGTGTGCTGTGGCTGTAAATGACCCTGGCTGGTCATTCTGCCAGACCACATCAGATAGTTTGCGAAAAAAGAAGAATATATTAACACTTACCAGGAAATAATAGTATTTGTGAAAGTTAGCAATATCGGTAACAAAGTCTTGTGTAATATGGTGTCAAGTAAATAAAATAAAATTAAAATAAGAATAATTGTCTTTTATTAACATAACTTTTACACATTTAAAGAAAAAAACTTTTTTACGGATTATAGTTATGTATTATTGGTCACGGTGACACGGTCACGGTTTACGCACGCTGTAAAGCACGCGAAACGTCGGTTTAAATTTAAAATTATGTCTAAATAATTATAAGTTTAAATACAATAATACATAACAATAATCCGTAAAAAAGTGTTTTTCTTTAAATAAGAATAATTCTTAAGCATTAGATTTTTTTTCTTCTTTTTTGGGCGGATTAAAAACTAGATTTCGTGGGATCCTTACAGGTCTTACCTCCCAAGTGCACAGTTGTGCGACACGACCTTGAGAAGTGAAGTGAAATCTACAAGTTCCTGAAGTAATTTGGGGACTTGTTCAGCAGTTCGAAAGGTCAATCAAAACAAAATATAATTCTAAAATAATTTTATTTGCGCTCTTTTTATAAAACAATCTTATAATCTAACTTAACAACATCTATACATAAACATTGGTATTTATTCTAAATATTTAGCAATCTACAAGATTTCTTATGTATGTACAATTTACATTTACCTAACCTATATCGTATATATATAATATGTATTAGGAAAAATTCAAATGACAAAACTTAAAATTAGAAGCGTTGAGTGCATTAAATCCCGCAAAAAGTCTGTGGAATTACACCGTATGTATCTATTTTCTCACAGCGTAAACACAATATGACAGAAAGAAACGACACAATAGTTATTCAGTGGTGGTTTTGTTATCCATTAAACGAATGGTCCATCGAAAGACTGGTTCAAATAATACATTTAACGTCTTATTAACGAATAATTTATAAATAGGCAAGAGAGTAAGTACATTTTAAAGAATTTTATTCATATAACAAATGACGCATTTCAATAAATTATAATATACATTAATCGACACCCTTTAAAAAAAACTTCATTTTACACCAAAGGCCTATTCCTTTTTAAGATATTTGGTCAGGGGTTTTAGGATTAACAGGTAAAGGGAAACAGCAGATAGCTAGCTTGTTTATGATTGGTCAAGTTCTGGACCAATCACAGTCAAGTCTGTTTAATTCTAATTTTAAATCCTAAAACTGAAATTTAAAAAGCGTACTTAAAGGAAGTATCTTTGTATACATGACACCTGCTTTTATTCAGCGGTTAGTCTTGTCTGTGAATCTTACCCTAAGTACTCTTTAAAAATTCAGCGTAAACTCTGATCATTATTACTTAAGTCTATAGCTTTCTCTTATAAAGTTAGATGCATTAGAAATGACGCCCTAGTTATGTGATATATTCTTCTGTCAACAAGAAAAATACAGAAAAAGGGTCACGCAGGACTGCTCACTAAAATTAAAATAACTATGATAAGGCAAATTCAATTTATCTAATAAGACCGTGATTTAATTGGCAACTAAATCAATCAAAATACGTAAATTTCCTTATAATCTAAGTTAACAATAAATTTACGAAATACTATTTACTTAATAAATTATTGCTTCATTTTATTTTAGATCTTAATTCTATTAAGCATGCTTCAAGGCACTATACTAGTAAGATACGAAAGTAATATTTTTTATAAAATTTGAGTTTTACTAATTTGACCACAGATTGTAAACCCATAGAATACCATTGTGAATCCGCTGTGTATCTGTATTTCGCTTGGATGACGTCCCACACCTGTTAAAATATTACCTTAAAAAGTTCATTTTTTCATATTTGTACAACAATTTCTTTTTAAATCGAGACAAGTTGGTATGGACTGTGAACACTTTGCACGCGTTCCTACCTGCGATCTAGGCATTTCTTCAATCGCCAGCTGTCATCTGACTAAACAATTTTATTTTTATTTTAGTTTGTCAAATCAGCCTATATTAAATTCGGTTTGACTCCGAAACTGTAAAATTACACATTTCGACAACTTTTTCAACAAATGTATTCATAACCACATAACAGATGATGATAGTTTATTTTAATCTGTGACTAAGGACAAGCTTTTTTAGGCTTCGTTAGAATATATAGGTTACATTTATTAATTTAAATAATATATTCTTAATAAATCAGACATCTGTCAAATCGTGACAAAGACATATGACAGTGACGTAACATGTTTTGTTAAGCGTAGATAAAGTTGTTTTGCTAAAAAGGTTTTATTCGGCTAGTACTAGTCAAAGATAGTTCCCAGCACGTATCGCATACATTTTGCTTGTGTGTTGAAATTACTTATAATTTAAGACATGAGAGAACGACATTTTTATCAATAATACATTTAAATGCATGTTACAAATGCAAATTTTTTAACCTAACCTAATGACAAAAGTTATGTCACTGTCAATATAATGTAAACTGTCTTTCTAAACAATTTGACACATGTCAAGTCTAATTTATTTACGAACCAACACATAGATACAGATTTTTGAACTTATAAATAATATTTTTAAACACTTTTAAATTAAACTTATTAAGTATTCCTTATCATAAATGCTAGATAAAAGCTTGAACAATCTAGATCTTAAATCTAAATTGGCGGTTATATTGCTCTTGCTGATCGGACGAATACTATTACATACCTAATATATTTCTAGTACCACTGGTTGGTCTCCGTACATTTAAAACCGGGGTTCGATTACGGTGAAAAATAATCTCCGACTATATTCAACATACTATTACGTATATTCTATATACGTATATAGTAAGCTGAATTCATACTTTATTAAGTGAATAATTATTTTCGATCAATAGCTTTAAAAATCATAAAATATATAGTTGTAATTGATTACGTAAAGTAATATTAATACGTAAAGTACAAAAATACGACTTACTTTTCTCGGCTAGTTAGAGCGTCGCTGTCATGGATTGCCAGCAAATAAAAATTAACCATTATATGGGGAATAATTTGAAGTCATGCAGGCTAACCTAATTATTTACTGTAATCTTTTTCTTAAACAATGTATACTAGAAAATACAGTTCTAGGCTTGAATAAATGTGACAAAAACTTAAAATCAACTGATATGATAGGTTTTGTTACCACTTTTAATATAATAAATAATTGTAAATAACAAATTATCAGGCTACTTTTCGTTTTAAGATAGTTAGCCAGCGGAACCCTTCGATTACAAAAGTTTGCCATTGTAATTAATAATGTAAGGAATAATAATAATATAGTGGTGTTTTTATTAAATTATTAATGCGTACAATAGTACGCAATAATAAAGTGATTATTAATCAGGTTATAGTTCGTTATTGTTTATTATATAATTAAATTCATTAATAAACTGGCAAGTGTAATAAAGGCACGAATTGTTTGGTAAATAATTATACATAATTGGGGCATACAATTTATATAGTTTTAAAAATTTTAAGTCCAAAAGTAGATTATAAATGTTATAAATACGAATCGAAAGGTCTAGAGTACTCTTCTCTGTGAAATAAAGCTGCAAATGCCATAATATAATAGATTTCTCCTTGGCTTGACCGAACAATCGAACCCTGATTTAATTCACATAAATTCCAAACTGATTTGTAACAATTTATATGCAAACTGATATCACAGCATTTAAGTGGCTATCACCATTATTGACTATTTACACAAATATTTATTAATATTTAGACGGGAGAAATAAAATTTTCAAAAGCGTAAAATTAAGGCTCATTGTATTGTCGCACACAAATATAGAAATCGGTTCAGTAACTTTAAAGTTCAGTGACATTTAGCGCGCCATTTGACAGTCGTGATGTCAATTGTCATTGTCAAAACTAGTTGGTGAATCAACGCTTTGAGCGGTTAGAACTATAAACAATATGAAAGGATTATTATTTGATTTTCATTAGTCAGATATTGTATTGCACACTGACATATTGAAACTTTGTTTTGACATTAGATTAATTTTAGTTTACAATAGTAGGTAAACTATTTTTTGATTCTTGTCATACATAATGTATATAACAAATTATCAGGCTACTTTGATAGTGACGCTTAAGTGTTCTTAAGATAAAGTATGTTAGCTTTAGTACCCACGGCCTTAAAATCATGTAGAGTATGTTACTACTATTCGGGCTCCGCGCAAAATTTATCTCCACCCCGCCGTGTATAGACGCTTTTTCAATGTTTCTTACATAATATTACAATATAATAACCTCTCGAAAATATGGAAATAATTAACAGATTGTACCCTCCTGGTATCCCAGGCAACGCATTATTCCATTTGTCCCACCTTTTCGTAGAACGCGTTTTGGTCAATACGCATATACAGATTAAGCATTGTGATATACGAGCTAGGTCTAGATATTCACCTCATATAGTTGCACACCTCACACGTTAAAATCGATTTTTGTTTAGGTTTTTTGTAAAAAAATTTTATTAGTAAGTATTAATTTTTTTTGTTTATTTTTTATTATGTTACAGGAGGCAGACGGGTAGGAGACATGATGTTAAGTGACACCGCCGCCCATGGACACTCACATTGCCGGCCTTTTACCCTTAGTCGAATTGTTTTATGTGTCTTGTAAAATAATTGTTTTGTATAATATTTGTATGATCTCTTCGTGTATGCCATGTTTGCCTATAAGTGCTTTCATCAATAAAAAACCAGAATGTATAGATTAACAAACCTATTTAATTCTTGTATGACCTGACAAAAGGTCGCGTCCTGTGAGTTCCTATACTGTATGATTTTTTTTTTAGTAAATATATAAATCTAATTCTGTTTAATTTTATGTTGTTTTTTTCTATGTATTGTTTTGTATGTCATGTTACCGCATTGGAGTAATCTGTGAGGGTAGCTTTGTTGTTAAACAAATAAATTAGCATCTCCATAGACAAATAATGTTATTTGTAATCTTAACATCCATCTATCATCAAAGTCAGTCTCTGGAACGCCAAATGTATTCTCGATCATTCCCTTACCAAATTATGTTCCCCTAGTCATTTCGTTAGCTAATATACCAGTCATTTGAAAACATATTTGTCGATTATTCGGAATTTTGTGTTATCTTCCCTAATATCGTTAGCCGCTCATTTGAAACCGAATTATACTATAGACTAAAATAATTCGGTACGTATAATTGAAAACTTAAAGAATTCTAATGATGACAACTTTCATTGCATAGGTGGCCTGAAAAGTTCGTAGGCAAATAGCAAAACCGTTTTTTATAGAATAGACGACCCGCGAACTTCGTTCGTAAGAGAGAGAGCATTTGGTGTGCTACCCCAGAGGCTGTTCTGTTTTCTGGAATGTAACTTTTTTAGGTTTTTCTTATTTTTCTCTATAGAAACCTCAAGAGTTCTCATGTAAAAAAATAAAATAGGGGTTGATCGTAGAGGGTAGGTGAAAATTAAGGGTTTTATGTATTTTTGGATTCTGTATGGGGTGGACCCCGTTTACCACTTTTGGGTTTGTGAGATAGAGACAGATTCTCAGACTTAAAAAATCCATAAAAAATCATAAGAATCGGTCACGCCATTTCGGAGAAGTTTGGCAACGAACATTGTAAAACATGAGAATTCTATATGTTAGAGATATATTAATCAATTTGATTATTTAATATAATTTTTGAAAGCGATAACTATCATAGCGGACATATATTTTTATAGCACGATTTGACTTTAGCCTTCAAATAAGTTTCAGTGTCCCCAATTACCACTTCATCGGTGCGAAATATCTGTCTAGCGAGAAGAACCCCAAAAAGTTATTGATGTCTGAGAACAGGAAATGTTGTTGAAGGACAAATCTGGAGAATACAGTGCATGCGGATGCAATTGGTAACGCTATTCATGAAATTATGCCATCGTTTTCATTGATTTGTGACAAAAATGTTGTCTTGATGAAAAAGCATTTACTTCGTACATATGAATAAAGCCATCGTGAATATTTCTTAAATCTTAATGATTTCGTGCCAATCACCAAATCTCGACATTGGAATCAAATAAAAACAGATAAAAAATAATTAATAGTTGCTAAAACATGATGGCCATGACGCCGTTTCGTTATTACGTTTTAAATCAACATTTATCCCTCACCAGTGTGATACGGGCTTTTGTTTTCGACATTTGTTATCTGTTATGCCAAAAGATTCACCAACTTCTACTTAGTACTAAATTATACGAATACTATTCATACGCATCACTATCGCTGCTCAATAAGTCATCGTATTAACAACTATTCGATTGTGCGTATCGTTTAGCGCATTCATTTCGTCACTGATTATATTTTCACGGATTAATTGTGTGTATGCCAATAGTCCAAACAATAAAGGACCCTTTCACGCTGTATTAGAAGCTGTATATAACATACTTTGTAACAATAATCTTTCTTAAAACTATTCATAAGCAATAAATGCATATCACCGCAGCGAAGCGACAATCTCGTTGCTCATATTGTTCTGCTGGTTTGAATTCATGTTTTTTGAACATTGCTGGAAATAAAATGTTCGTGAGTGAAACGGTGTGGATATACATACATACAGCTATACAATATAGTTGTGTAATTCAAAAAACTAAATATCTTTAGTTCAATTCTAAAATAATTACTTAAAAAAAACAGTAAACATCAATTTAAATGACAGGCAAATTTGTAATTATTTTATTCTATTTTGAGAGTGTAGGATTTTTTAATAATATTAATATTATAGTAATTGTCATGTATTTTAAAATAGATTGTGAAATGATGCACAAAAAATATTTTTATTCGTTAACAAAATCAAACTTCGGAAAAATTTAAAACTATGTAAAATAATTATAAATTTATAATAATTTCTTTAAATGTGTAAAAGTTATAATAAAAGACAATACTATCTTTCTATTTATCAAATTAACCTTAGTCATCAATGTCCACAGACTAGTGCAGTGCGTGTATCAAGGATGTCTAGCTATAAAATACTTACCATTTGCCGAGACTCCCATGCTTTCATAGCGCTCTTGTACTTTTCAAACTCGTGACACCAATCAGAGTACACTTGCCTGTACTCCTGAGATTTATTTGGTTGCGTACATCTGCGTACAATAATTTAACGATAAATTATATAATTTCCAAGCAATGTAGAGGTTTGATGGTGATCTATTGTGACACGTTACTGATATGATCGGCGGTCGTACTAGTCTTTCGTTGAAACAGTTCAGGCCAATTTGAATCCTTCGACTTTTTTGTGGATTTAACTTAGCATAGCAGATATTGTATATTTCAATTATATTCTTTTTTAATTAAAAGCTTAAGGGTCTGTTTTATTTTTATTTATTTATTTATTAACACTTCGTTGCTAGAAAGAAACACAAATAACACAATACATATAAATTACAAGGGATGCAACGGGCGGCCTTATCGCTAACAAGCGATCTCTTCCAGGCAACCGTTTTACAATGTTTGGATAAAGTACCAAACAGCTATGCAACACATAAATTATTCGGAAGATAAAAGTTGCGAATAAAAAACTTCACTTTTCATGACGATTAGCGCTATCTGACAGTCGTGAAACGCAACAATAGGGATTATCCTACCAATAAGTAATAAATAGCTTATTTGGAAGTTATCCGGACATTGTGAAACAGACCCTAAGTCAGACAAATTTATTTTGTCACTCACTGATTGATTGACCAATCATCAAAACTATAAGGTACTATCAGACACAGTAGCTTCAAATTTAAAATACAATAAACTGTGTATAACTAAATAAATCAAGAAGCAACTAAAGAAATATCTGAATCTCTCGTTAGACAAGCCCGCATCGCTTTCTGTGCCTGACACACGCCGTCGCTGTTAGTTTCGTTATGATGACATCAATGCGATCTTCAGAGCGATCTATAAAATAACAGTCCATTGGTGCAGTCAGGGTTCGAACCTACCAAAAGGGAATGAGAATTGTCACCAAGCCCACTATTTTTTTATTATTAATAATTATAATTACCGCTTAGTTTTTTGTTATAAAACCCCTGTTCTATAAAAAAAATACGGGCTCACCTGATGTTAAGTGATAACGCCGCCCTTGGACACTCAATGCCAGAGGGCTCGTGAGTGCGTTGCCGGCCTTTTAAGTATTGATACGCTCTTTTTTTGAAAGACCTTAGTCGAATTAGACTAAAACTAAACCTGCCTTGAAAAACGCTCAGTTTTTTTACCTGTGCATATCTATGTCCAAATTGTAGGAAGCAACCAGGGTAGGTCCAAAGTAGCATTCATACCGGCCCCTGTCAGATTCTGTAACGGCCAGTAGCACCAAACCACGCTCGGAAGTCAACAAAACTCGCTCCCAACTGTAACGATCGCACTTTGTAATTCCATTTTCAAGTTAAACAGACATTAGGGAACACGTTTTCTGCATTGCAATTATATTTTAGTTAAATTATTTCGGATTCCATTTCGAATTCCATTTCGCACAGTGCTTAGCTGTCATTTATAAATGATTTAAAATCTTAATCAGTAGACATTAATCCCAGCTAATATGTAAGTTAAAAGCTATAGCGGGGCTGAATTGGAAAATTGTCGCGGGGAAGAAGTGGAAGAATTTGGTGGCCTTTCTTCAGGTCGACTTATAGTGTAAAACATAATAACATAAAGTTAGTGCAGTTTAGTGAAGTGTTGTTCGCGAATAAAGGCTATTTTTATTATATATATATATTAAGTCTAAATTAATTTATCAAAGGGTATTTGGGCCGCAGAACAAGTATATATATATATGTGTATAAAATTGGAAAGTGTGCAATAACTTTATATATCACTACACACTAAGACTATGACAATTATAGTATATTAAAGCGAAGCTTTTCTGTCTTTTTATTTATTTATAATAGCTTTAATATGCATGCTTAAAAATACAAGAAAATATGACGTCACAAATTTTACACACACAATTATAGATTACAAATAGTAAAACCAAAACCTAATTAACAAAATCGCCTAACAAGCGGAATACACAAAATTACAGCTAGAAGGAAGATTGTTGTGAAATATATCTTCATCAACGTTAGTAATTAAATTCTCAGTTGTTTATTTTTAACATAAAATATATTTTGTGTTAGAAATTTAAATAGTAAAAATTTTAAACTTTAGCGTTGCGTGTAATTAATACATACAACCCAGAACATTGTTGAATTTCATATCTTTTCATGACATTTTCACTTCGATAGATTACAATCTACCGATTAATAATACGGTAAATTGTATTATTAATCGGTAGATTGTACAGTAGTGAAGGTTCAGAATCTTTCGACAGTTCTAAATCTGGCAAGATAGATTACAACCTAACGGTATTTACAATTTTACGGTAACATACGGCAAAGTCTCCTCCAAGCCATTCCACAATTATATATTTTTTGCTAGTAATATTTGAATACTCACTTATAACTGATTTTGTATCTACCCCTCTCTCGGGAATGATGGTACCAGGCGACGTTTTGATCCGTCAGAACTTGCGGCGTCTTGGCAAACGCGGCGAGATGCACGCTCTGTCCATAACCAGCTCTGACTGTTTTCAATGGAGCGCTGGCTTCGCAAATAGATGGAGTGGAATTTGTAGCGTCATGGAGTAACCCTGGAGTGTAGGACCGACATGCACCAACTTCTTTATCCCAACCGCAATATGGATCTAGGACGCAGCGCACACAGCTGTCATACCTAGTGTGAAAGAGGAATCGAATTTAAAATAAATATTAAAATGTGTGTACTCAAAGCAATGGTGGACGCCGCAACTATTGAGAAATTGGAGGCTGGATTCGCAAAGCTCCAGGACTTGGTGTCGCTGCTGAAGAAGTATGAAAGAAGTCTTTGATGCTCTTAAGAACAAGAAGACCTTCGGATCCACACTCTTGGATTGTGTCCAGTCAGGTTCAACTTTGACTCTGGTGTTGGAATCTATGCCCCAAATACTGAGGCATTCACAGTCTTTGCTGATTTATTTGACCCCATAATTGAAGACTGAAGTACAAGTATTAAAGAGAGAATGCCATATTTATTCATTAACACTTCGTTGCATTACATAAAAGGAAAAAAAATTAAACATAATGAAAAGCAACTGGCGGCCTTATCGCTTTAGAACGATTTCTTCCAGACGGTGAATATGGTAAGTAGTGTTAGCCTTATATGTAGTTATCAACTGTTCAAACCACTGTCAGTCAAGTCAGAAAACTTATTTGCGTGTACACACTACTACAGGGTTAATGGTTCATAAATGGGCCAAGGCCCATAAAAGGGTATAACACCACTAACTAAGCAAGTATACATACCGATGCGCACACGCATGTAAAGGTAGCTGACGTAATCTGTTGTCTGTAGCCAAGTAGAGGGCATGGGTGAGCCTCGACAGCGCAAGCGCACGAACGGGTTCATCGCCCGCCGCTCGCCATATATCTGCCACGCGGGATCCGCCTCCAGCCCACTGAACGATCTTATACACTTCACCAGCACCTTAACAATAATCTTGTATGAATACAGAGTTTACCAACATCAAAGGTTCTCTCTCACTTCTCTATCGGAGGCGGAGCGGCATTTACCGTCATAACGATTTAGAAAAAAAAATCTTTACTACGTTATGTAATGAAAATAATCTTCAAATACTTTTCAACTCTTAAAGTTCAGAGTGGAGTTTTGTACACCAGCATATATATATATGTATATATATATATCTTATTCGATATGGTGGTGACCTTACACTGCTTCAAAACATTGATAGTTATTTCAAAAAAAATGTTACATACAATTCCGGGTTCACGCATAATAAATATGAATAGTGCTCGCACTTAGTTTTATAAAATTGCACTCCCAAACCCTGAATTAGATTTAGAAAATTTAATATTAGGTTTCGTCATTCAGACTAACCGAAGTTTATCGAATTGCGTTCATTCAACTCTTTAAACAATGTTCGTTTAAAGCCAACCAAATAAGCAGTTCTACACTATTGTACTCTCAGAAGTACGGGGAGTAAATGTTTACTACTTTAGATCTAATGTTAAGATTTCTTAGCAAATATGACTTCTATTAATATTAAATTTAACATATGTATGTATGTAAGAACGTATATAGTATACTAATTAATATTTAGTAAGGACTGAAGATGCCACTAATATGTGTACAGGCGTAGACTTCAGATTTACAAATGTAAAATCTATCTGTTACTGTACTGAACATAAAAAATAGACGTTTAGATGATGTCGATATATTTTATCGGAACATTAAAGGTATGCTAGGTATGCGAGTCTGGCATAAGGGTATCCCTGGATTGGCTATCCGACATGTTGCTTGAGCACAAATCGCAGCTGGAAAAATTCTGCGGCAAGATTGTCAGCCATGTCACTGACAAAAATAGCACGAGAGGTAACGCGGGTGGCGCCGGGCGGCGGGCCGCAAGTCGCCCATAAATATTATGACAATATTTCCGGAGTAGTTGTCGCCCGGGCCCGGCGGGAGACGCCAACCCGCCATGTTAATAAAGTCCCTTTTTTTGAAAGGTGAGACTTAGACACTCCCCTGCTGCTCAGCCACTCAGTCACATAACTGCCGATTGCGTGCCTGATAGGCTAGGATGTACGGGACCCACAAAAAAAAAGTATGCTAAGTACAAATGTTTTTATACAACAATACCAGAAACATTCTTCACAAATTACGTCTTTAAATCAAAGTAAATTAACACAAGTATGGCTTCCGTATGTCCAAATTGGTATGGATTTTGATTATCCCTTTAGGTCTTAAGTTAGATAAGGCAGTAAACAAATACGTAGATTAGTTATCTTTAAACCACCACCAATGAGAGGTAATCCCTAATTTTAGATAATCTGTGGCGCTGATTTCGAATGTTATTACTTTTATTGAAAGCCAGAAGTAACTTGCACGTGGCTACTTCACACAACTTCTTAGGAACACACGATTTAAATTAATAATAATAATTCTTTGCTTCTCCCATATAACGTGTGCAACAAACAGTACAATTACAATAAGGAATTGGTACACTGGTTTCCAAAAGAACCTGATATGGATAACCAGGCTTCTATTACACAGCAAAGACAGAGTGATAACAAAAAGTACATACATATAGGAGTAGGATTAAATTTAAAGAGAAAAATGAAACAAGACAGTTAACTATATTACTTTGTTAGATATTCGTAAAAATAAAGTAGTATGGGTGTATGTGAGGGTGTGTGTGTGTATGTGTATGTATGTGTGTGAGTGTGTGAAAAGAAACTATCATACACCACAGTTCAGTCACTTAATAGCGATCGTCATGTCTCAAGTTAAGCTACTTACTTGTACCCGCATAGAACACAGTGTAAGTGATATCCTGGGCTAGCATGTCAACTGTCTGCCGATCAACCACCAGCGTAGTCAGGACTAGATCTCGCTTGTAGAAAGCTGGAGCATCACCCTCGTGTCTGACAGCAGAGTCCATAAGTGGGTGAGACCTGGTGACCAATTATTCATTACATGCAACAATCCACCGAACAGATAACAAACAAAGAGATAAACAGTTTTCAACAATAGTGGCAACTAAGGCAACGTTATGATTTTATGAATATTGATTTTTTATAGCCGTTATAAAGGTCGCAAAAATGTTGCGGAAATTCCAAACGTTAATAATATTGTAACGTAATTATAAAGGGATAACAGAGTTTATTCTAAATACAATTTTTTTATTTTATAAATTTTAACTCGGCAGATCACATTTGATATTTACTTTTTTGTTTCTCTTGGATTATAAAACATTTTGAATTCGAATTTCTGCCAATTTATTAGTTAAGCTCTCAATTTTGATTTCTTAGCGAGTGTTTGTGCGTATTGTGAACCTTTTTAAGGCAAAGTATTATTTAAAGAAAATCCGACGTTGCGCGTGCTTTACAGCGTGCGTGTGCGTGTCACGGTGACTGAAGACAAAAGATGTCTGATGAATGTCAAAAAAGTGTCACAGCTGCAGAAAAAGTTGTATTATCTGTATTTAGTTTCCCGGAGTTGGTATCGACTAAAAGATGAAGGGTTTCTGCAGAAATTGCTCACGGTGTCCTCCATTTTCGCGGATTGTTAATAGCTTTAATCTGGTAAAAAAGTGTTTTCTTTAAATGTGTAAAAGCTATGTTAATAAAAGACAATACTAAAGTATTATTAGTTCCTTACTTAGCTACCTTTAGTTACCACTGACAGTTGTGTACCTTTCTTCATGTTAAGAATATATATAGAAACGAAGTATGTATTTAGATAAATATATTAAGATAAATTGTGTATCAACGGCCATCGAACTTAGTTGTACAGAGGTTGACACGTTTGCTATTACAATTAATAAAAATAAATATTATGAATAGATAGTTTTTACTAAAAACAATTCATCATCCAGTCAGGGTTGGATTTAGAAGAGTGGAGGCTGGCTCCAATTTATTTTTCTAAATAAAATGAAAAACAATTTTTCACTCTAGTTTTTCAATAGATATGGTGAAACCAGGTAGATCATTTTTCTATTAACCAAACATAAAAATATTTAAAAAAAAAAGTTGTTTACTCGTCGAAATTACAATTATTTTCCGAAGTCCCTATTGTGGGGACCGCTCTTTTGTGGATGTCCCGGGAATGTAGCCGCAGAATGTCCCCAAAATCGGACATTTAGCCTTATTAAAAATAAAATAAATCAGTGGCACTACAACCTTTTTATGTCTCACATTTCTCAATCTGTTTCATGATTTATCAATGTATTGAATCAAAACAAATCATTTATTCCAATTAGACCACCTAAAATGGCACTTTTCAACGTTAAATAAAAAATAAAGATGATTCTAGTTGCCCCTTAATAAAGGTAGGTAGGAGTGGAAATGGGCAAGAAACTCCACACTTACTCTTTTACAATTTTTGTATACATCAGATAAATAATTATATGTGAAGAATAAAACTCCCAGAATAAAATTAGGCAAGGCAATTAATCAGCCTGTGCCTGATACACACTGTCAATTGTGTGTTTTTCTTTACCGTTAGAGCGAATGTCATGCACATGTGCCCATTGCACATAGAAAGAAAGTCAGGGATGAGAGTCGCTGATGCCACTAGGCCAACACTTCTGAAGCATTCTGAATATAGGCTTAACGATTTCATATACCTAAGAACGTCTCAATGCCAATTCATTAGAAAAGCAATAAATCGAACTAATTCAGTAGCTGTCAATTAAACTCGGTCGTGTGATTCGTGGTGACCCAATTACGGGAACACACGCGCCAAATCTCGTGTCATATAAGTTGAGATTAGACTGGCGTGGTTTCGCTTTGAAAGTAGATTTCTTGAAATGAATGTCTTTACATTGGACGTAATTTGTGATAAATAATTTATATAATCAATCATTGTCCTAATAAGATTGTACGTAGTCTATAAGTTCTGTTACAATTGAAAAAAACGTGAGAATTTTTCAAATACTATACGTTTTCTAAATTCAAAATGATTAAATGTGAAAAAAAGAAAAGTGTTCCGTAAAACTATTTATGGCCAGACTTAATTTTTGTTCCATTTTGGAATCGGTTTATTAAATAGCTTATTTTTTAATTAACGTGGAGTAATCTTTAAGAAAAGCCATACTGAGACAAGTGGAAGACTTTCTTTTTTCGTTAATAATTTATTGTTTGCAAAAAATATTTATTCCAATGAAATCACAATATAAAGTCATTAAATTACTTATTTTGAATTTTAATACTTAATAAATATATTACGATATAGCGGCTCAGTGTATAAAATAATTATAGGATATATATTTAAATAGTTAATCTCGACATTAATTTGATGTAATCAAATGAAAATAATATCACAACTAATTTCATAGGAAATATGCACGGCATTGAAATGGACTCCGAAATCCCTACCGCTTAATAAATTCCACTGATAAGATAGTAACGAGGGAGTTACCTGATAAAATTGAGCACGTTATCGGGCAACGACTCTGTATTGTTGACACACGTGCCTGGACGTGGTTCGGGCACACGGGCGCGAAGCACAGGCAGCCACGCCGAGCTTGATGTAGCCTGTCAAGAAATTACCTGCATTTAGTCTCCATTACACTTAGAGGCCGTTCAAGTATGACGTCAGCACTATCTTTAATTTATTATTATGTCATTAATTTTCTTATTTAGTCATTACGTCAAGAGTAATATTTACTTCTTTCTCATTTGTCTATGCTTTAAACGAAATGCATTTTTAATGCAAATTAATACGTTTATGTACTGTTATTTTTAGAGCTTTCCTTACGTTTGCTGACAAGGGGAAAGGGGGGATAAATGTGTAAACTTTTGCAACTGAACGCAAACTAGCTGCTGTGCCCTTTAAGAGGAGTTCTGCCACACGTACTATAGTTAGATTAAACTGCACAGTTTTCAATTTTATATTGAAATCGGTTTAGTAGTTAGGGTGATGATAGCGGACAAACAACATGACGCATGATTTATATATTAAGATATACACATAAATATTGCCTTAAAAAGTGCAAGTCACACTTGAGTTTTAGGATTACCTGTTCTTTAAACCTTCCAGCGAAGGCTTCCTGTATGTCGTCCATCGTAAATGTGCAGATGGCTGATCCGACAAGACCGTCGCTTGCGCCGGTTGTGAACGCCGCGTAGAATTTACTGCTATCACCCGGCATCTGATAAACGCTTTCTAGAAAAATGAATTTTTGACTAAGCATATATTTAAGAAAGTAATTGATTTTTTCTTTCATAGAACAGCGAACGGGCAGGAGGCTCACCTGATGTTAAGTGATACCGCCCAGCGATATGCCCATGGTTTTTCTCAATGCCAGAGGGCTCGCGAGTGCGTTGACGGCTTTTTAAGAATTGGTACGCTCTTTTCTTGATGTAACATAGTGTAGAACAAAAACTTATTTTGAAAAATTAAACCGTTTTCAATTACATTGCATTGGATTTTAAAAGGTCGGCTACGCATTTGCGAGCCCTCTGTGTGAGTGTCTATTATTTTTTACATAAAGAAATTGAAAACAAAAAATGCATGGATTGCCCAATTACTCACCTCAAAAACTACTTATTTATTTAAGTACACTATATCATACATATATTAAATTTTCTACAGTATGATACAATTTAATCTAAAATACATGACAATTATGGTGAAAATGAATTATAAATACAAACATAAATTATTCAAATTTAATGACGTGGGATATATATTGTTTATATTTTATACAAAAAAATAAAAAATATACAAATGATAGTTTTCAAAACTACGCCGATTTTGATGCAACATGGAGTGTTGGAAGTTGGAATGTGACGTTAACCAAAAGTTTTGACATATATTTTAAGAACACATGTACTACGAAACTAAGCCATCGGAATCCTTCATACCTTTCTCAATGAATTCCAACATATTACAGTAAATAATAATAATTAATCGTTTATTTGCTAAAAAGTACATTCAGATTAATTATAAAAACGCAATCAGCCATATAAAAATAGGCATGCAAATAAATGAATTATTATAATATAGGTTAAGTTATATAGTTATAAGTTTATAATTGTTGTCAAAACTGTATTAATTACAAATGGTCTAAATACCTACTCTCCACGCTAAACACAGCGAACTAAAAACCTCCTTTTTTAATAACTATAACTTCCTAAACCAAAAACAAAAAGGCTGTTTGGCATAATTCTCAAATACATAGCCGGAATCGTTCTGTGTTAAAGGACAAACTACGGACATAAATATACTGAGTTTTTTCTAATTAACAGTTTAACTTAAATAATATTTGTATTTTGATTATTTTATTGCGTTTTTATTCAATAAATCTCACGCGTTACGAAAATATAAAGTATGTATATAAAGAACTGGCTGCCCACAACACAGGGAATCCTAGTGTGGGGGCCAGTGCACTCTACTTTATTAAACATTCCTGTATATTGTGTCTAATAAAGTTCTTTCTTTCTTTCTTTTCTTTCTTAGAAACACTTTTTTCACGTGTTGAAGTTATGTATTATTGTAAACTTACAACAAAGAGATAAACAGTTTTTAACAATAATACAACGTTGATTGTATGTAAATTGATAATTCATAATAATCGTTATTAAGGTCGCAAAAATGTTGCGGAAATTCGAAACGCTAATAATAAAGGGATAACAGAATTTATTCTTAATACACATTTTTTTATTTTATAATTTTTAACTCGGCAGATCACATTTGATATTTACTTTTCTGTTTCGCTTGTGTTTCATTTTGAATTCGATTAATATTCTGCCAATTATATTTATAAGTTAAGCCCTCAATTTTGATTCCTTAGTGTTATTTAAAGAAAACACTTTTCACCAGATTGAAGCTATGTTATAGTAAATTTATAATTATTTCAACATAATTTTAAATTTATCCGACGTTTCGCTTGCTTTACAGCGTGCGTGGTCACGGTGACTGAAGACAAAAGGTGTTGAATGTCAAAAAGTATCACAGGTGTAGTAAAAGTAATATTATCTGTATGTGTCCCTAAAAAACCCTTTATCTTTTAGTCGATATCAACTCCGGGGAATTAAATACAGATAATATAACGTGACCACGCACGCTCTCAAGCAAAAATTATGTAAAATAATTATATTAAAAAGTGTTTTCTATAAATGTGTAAAAGTTATAATAACTACAGCAAGGTTTCTAAAACTCAATTGAGTTGCTAAGAGTAAGGTAATATCCGGAGATAGGTAACATAATGTACACTTATGAAGGTCAAAAAAAAGAAATATACATGTGACTGTAAAATACTCATAAATAAATACTGTACGTATTAACAGTACAGTCGCGTAACAAATCCTTTAGCACTGATACATAGTAAGCGGGTTGCTTTTATAGCAATAAGAAAATTCAATTTAAAACAATGTAGCCTTCGAGCAAAGCTGTAAACTCACTTTAGCGAACTTTAAAAGTTATATTTTTGCAGTTCAAACTTACGTATCTCATCAAAGTAGAAGGGAAACTCTCCAGGTATGCTGCAGTTCAGTCTGGCTTTCAAATAAGTGGCCCAATTCTGGCTCAGTATATGCTTGCCACCAGTGTCTTGTTTGCACACCCTCGCCACTCGAGAGTAAACCGCTTTGCCACAGTTCATGAATTCCACGGCGGTTTCCCGAAAAAAGAACAAAACGTACTCCCCAACATCGAACGATCCCACAAAATTAGTTTCTGAAATAAATTGGAAATTTGGATAGGCAATCGTGGTCTAAATGTCCCAACGTGTACAAAGCGATGGCGTAATTACTCTGAAACTTTATTAGAGCTGCGACCCCTTTGTCTTAATATCAACCCAAAAAAACTAATATTCGGCAGTACAATCTATATAAACAAACAAACAAAAATCATTTATTCATATAGGTACATATTATAATATAATCTACACTTATGAAGGTAAAAAAAAAATAATTAAAAATAAAAAAAATAATTTAACATTTACTGCCAGTTTTCAAATCAAGGGCGTAGAACGGAAGAGAAGAACTAGCAATAAACTCTCCGCCACTCTTTTTAATCGCCAAGTTCTTTTTACATAATGTTTGTAAGGAGCTGCAACCATTACACCATGTTCCATATCTTGTCACATATATACTCACTGTCCAACCATTTTGAGTCGTACTTCAACGTCCGTTTAAAATTGAACCTCTTTTGACCCGTTCGTAAATCGAATAGGTCGTTCCGAAATATGACCGGATCCGCTTTAGTGAATTCGGCGTTCGTCCCGGCGTACAGCGCTGGCAGGCCACCGGGGTTGCCCCGATTGACCCACACTGCGGTGCTGTTGTCCGCTGGGTCATAGGGGCACTTGGCCACGCCAAGTCCAACTCCTGGCACATATTCGTGCCGGGGCAGGTGCGTTAGATTTAACTGTGCAGAACATATGTATATTGACGTAACCGAATGCAATTTGGCACATGGAGTAATAGACTTTCGTTGATAACTCGGCTGTGTTATATATCTGTACAGCAGTGACTATAACGTGCGTCTTAAATCTGAGATCGTGAATTCGAATCGCGGCTGTGCATTAAAGGACTTTTATTTGCACAATTAACATGACGGTAAAGGACAAGCCATGATTGATGATTGTCTAATAGAAAAATAATTATCTTGAAACAGAAATCTGAGGCTATGACCTAAAAGATTGAAGTAGCTGTAGTTTTTTTTATCATAATTAAAAAAAAACGAAACAGACGTCTGAGGCTATGACCTAAATGATTGTAGTAGCGTAGTTTTCTGTTGAT
This sequence comes from Pieris mannii, assembly GCA_028984075.1. NCBI lineage: Eukaryota > Metazoa > Arthropoda > Insecta > Lepidoptera > Pieridae > Pieris > Pieris mannii. Next base: position 7,175,609 of record CM054797.1, read on the forward strand.
CATAATTTAAAAAAATATCATGAAACCGAAATCTGAGGCTATGACCTAAATGATTGTAGTAGCTGTAGTTTTCTTTTGATAATCTTTTAAAAAAAATATCGTAAAACAGAAATCTGAGGCTATGACCTAAAATAAAGTAGCTATAGTTTTCTGTTGATCATCATTTCTTTAAATTTGTAATGAACGGGTAAATTAATTTAAGTTAATTTTTTTAATTAATTAAAAAAAAATGTGAGCCGTCACTGGACGCCTGGCAGATGTGAAACATCGAAATTATTATGTGAAGTAATATGCAGAAAAGAACAGATTGTGATAGGAACTAAATATGTCATAATGATAAAATAAAATATTACGATTTTGTTTTCCAGATAACGAAGACTATTTAATGAACAAACATTTATTTTCAATAAATACAAAAATTTACTACTGCATATAGATTGTATGTATATACCATCATATAGCGTGGCGATGCGTCGCCACGGCATGTGTCGCCACGCCAGAAATCGGTTTTACGTGCGGTTATAGATGTTTCACATCAATTACTAAATGACAACGAGGTTCTATCTCTATCAAGGCAGTTCTTTGAACGGTATATTTCAATATAGATAAAAATAATTAAAAAAAGATTATGCACGCCACAAAGCCCGCATAGCAATTTTGTAGTTTTAATTTCTTTGTACAATTATATTTGACTTTGAAGTTTTAAATCGACCATAACCAAACGAATTTGACAACCACAAAAGGCGTCAAGGTGTGACCCTATTAACAAACTAAAATTTTCTAAGCATAATCCGTAATTAACGAGAAGTAGCGAGATATTACTAAGTATACAATAAAGGAACATTCAGAACGTCTTTCCACAACTCAAATAATGTATTTAAATCTAATCTGTGCCTGTCAGTGTCACTTCACTAATCTGTGTAGCCATAGATTAACAACTCCTTTGATGCCGTTTTTATTGGAAAAACAATATCTGTCATACGCGTAGATTTCGAAATTCGAAAATTTACATAAATAATTTTTCCGAATGGCGGGCTATTTAGCATTTTGTTAATGATAACATAAGAGTGTTTGATTTTGGTTCAATATTACGTAAATGTCTAACGGGCAACGAATTTTAAATTTCGAACTCGATACTTACGTAAACCACCCAATCTTTGGGGCTATGAGCGTTTGTACCGCACACGTACAACCTTTCTCCATCACCAAGAGGCTGCAATACTCGTATGTGGTTTCTACATTCAAATGGCTCTGATTTTCCTTTGCTTACACAACGAGCTACATTACTTGCCTCTAATAATAGAGCGTCTCTCTGAAATAATTTAAACCGTTACAGTACGTGTATTCTTGTCTAGCTATAGTCTTGTACCACAGCTATTAGATGTCCTTATCACGTAATTGCTATCTGAGCGTGACAAAACATTTAAGCAATTAGTTATTCAACTTGGATTGCAACCTTTTGATACTTTAAAATTGGGTATCTACGTAATAACATTAGGTATAGCTAAGAAATTTTGCGCTAAGTTCAACTTAAATTGTTAAGGATTTTGACGTGCGGAAGTCATGGTTTCAGTCCCGTCACTGAACCAGCGTTTTTTCCGTACAAGAATATACTAAAATGTTTTGTGTTTTTTTAAAGTAATATATTAAAGAAGACTGTTTTCGTATGCATACTAAGAGCATTGGCTTAGTGGCTACAGCGACCCTCAACCAGGGTCGCGCGTTCGATGCATGGCTATGCACGTATGGACTTTCTAATTTCATATCACACCCGGGGGCTTAGTCAAGATGCCTTAACAGTAGTATTTAGAATGTCGAAAACTAAATTTGTATGAAAATTGTCACGAACTGTCATCTTCATACAAATTTATATTTCGATTTTCTAAATTACTGTTAAGGCTTTTGACTAAGCAACCTGCTCATACGGTGAAGAACGGTGAAGAATGCTGATATTACCTTTTAGAAAAAAACAAATGAACATCAAACAGATACAGAATCTGCGGCTCAGACCAAGGGTTGAAGCGCCACTGTTTCTTAATTAAAGAACAAACAACGATGCGATTAATTTATGTAACGCAAAAAATGTTTTTAAATTAATTTTTCATATTAATTTTCCTTAATCAAAATTAAATAAACTTACCTCACAATGTGATTGACTAATATCTGTCAAGTTTAACTTAAATATTCGATCCCTGAAACAATAAATATCAATTGTAATTTGGACACCATAGCAATTATAAACATCAAGAGACCTGACAAAGGTATAAGAAACAATATTTTTTGGATAAAATTTTTAAAATAATATTCAACAATTATTATATTATTAATTATTTAAAAATTATTGTCTTCTTTTCGTTCGTTGGTTTTGTTTTTTGAGTTGTCGCTATTAAAGAGACATCGTTTTTTTAAACTTTATTCACATGGGGGACTAATTACACTTATGAACGTTAGAAAAGATGTTAAATTGATTTTAAATTTACATTTACTACCAGTTAGCAAGTCAAGGGCGTAGAGTGGGCAAGAAGAACTGGCACAAAACTCTCCGCCACTCTTAATCGCAAAGTTTTGAGCCATACAAATTGTTTGTAATGTGTATTATGAAAATATAACTTCGAGTTAAAAGGTTATAACAAATTACAGGAATGCACAGATCACAGAATTCAATAGCTGTGAGCACAGAACATTATAACAGATACAATAACGATAGACAGTTAAAATAACGATCTGCAAGTGACAACTAAAATACCTCTGTCAGTTTGCAGCCGATTGCAGATTTAATTTTTTAGTGACAATAATACTATAGATTAAAAAAAATTTAATATTAAAGTGTAGTATGTCGGTCGTCTAACTATAATTTATTTGATTATACGCGATAGTATTTGAGGCCATGTTAATCATAAATGCTCGGTACTCATCTATATTTTTTCGAAGAGTTATTTTTAATCTATGATATGTTCTAATATATTTATTAAAATAAAATTTCGTCAAATTTTAATACCGTGTTTATATGACCACTAGCTGCCCCCGCGAACATCGTTTCACAAAATTTAATTTATACTTTAGCCTCAATAACGCGTAGTACTCATGATATTGAATTGTAGCTTATATGACACGCTTGTGTGTTTACCATAACAGTGCCATCTATTGATTACTTACTCGATCCAGTCGAAAAGTATCGACATCTGTTAGAATCTTTTGGAGTTAACAGATAATTATGACTGTCAATTAATTATAGACAAATAACTTGCAATAAAATAAAATTGCGACCATAATTAAAGATCTAAGCTATCCTATCTCTTAAGTTGGACCAGACTGCTCACGGTGTGCAATTTAATTTAAAATTGGTTAAATAGTTTAGGAGTCCATCGCGGACAAACATCGTGACAGGAGATTTATATATATATTAAGATTTATATCCTTAACAGCTTCGCATATATTGACCAAATTTGACTGTAAAAACCAATATAAACTTACTGAAATCTTTTAGAAAGTTTTTTTTTTAAGTTTTAATAGGCATATGCAAGCAATACTGTAAACAAAAATGCTTTTACTATAGTATTTGAAGTCCAGTAATAATCTCAAAGACAATTCCTATAAACTTAAAAATAATTTCTTAAACCGGTCAACAAAGGGCTTTTTTATTTGAATAAATGTACGGTCTTAACAAAGCAAAATGATCAACGTTTTCAAAATATGTATTTTAATTTGTATTATAAAGTTATATTATCGGGGAACGAAGCTAATTTAAAGATTCGTTTAAGACATTAATTTCCCACGAGTCCTTGATATGAAATTATAACGATTGCAATATGAAAGCTATCTATTTCGGACTGCAGGCTTACCCTACAACTTAAAAGCTATTCCATGTCGAATTCACTACCACGTAATTTCATGTCCGTGACATCTATGCGACGTAAATACATAGAATTTGTTTCGATAACTGGAACGTTTGTGTCAGACTGTTTAGCTAACGTTGGAAATCGTTCTATATTACTGAATAACACTTCTGAATTAGGTTTTATAGTTAATACCATTGTTCTTTATGCAGAGGTTAAAAATAACAGTTTTTATTCACGTATTCGTTTTGGACTTATATAATAACCTTAAAAATGTGTTCAAAATGGCCGCCATTATAAGCCATAGACTCAACTTAAACACTTACATAGCACCAACATAAAGTGTGTTTCTTTCTTCATTAATGTATAAGGAACGATAGAATAAAGTCCCGCACGCGAACTCTCTGATGTGATCTGAAAAGAAGAAAAATCAATGTAGAAATTATGTTAGAAGTTATATTTTGGACATAGTATTGTCTTTTATTAACATAACTTTTACACATTTAAAGAAAAACACTTTTTTACGGATTATAGTTATGTATTAATGTATTTAAACTTATAATTATTTAGACATAATTTTAAATTTAAACCGACGTTTCGCGTGCTTTACAGCGTGCGTGGTCACGGTGACTGAAGACAAAGGTGTTAAATGTCAAAAAGTATTACAGCTGCAGAAAATGTTGTGTTATCTGTATTTATTTCCCCGGAGTTGGTATCGACTAAAAGATGTAGGGTTTTTGCAGAAATTGCTCACGGTGTCCTCCATTTTCGCGGATTGTTTATTTTGAGATTTTAATTTGGATATTATTGGATCCCAGGTGTTTGATAATTTTAGGCCGTCCTCTCTATTGAAATTGGCGTGTTTTTTGATTTCAATGGCTTCGCGTACCAATCTTGGGAAGAATCTTTTTTCTTTCGCAAGTACTTTCGGTTGGTCAAAGCGTATGTAGTGATTAGGCCTATCTAGTGTGTGTTCACAGACTGCTGATTTTGTGTGTCGTCTATGTCTTATGTCCGCAATGTGTTCCTTGAGTCTGCTGGACATATTGCGTTTAGTTTGCCCTATGTAAGACAGGCCACAGTCGCAATCCAGTTTGTATATACCTGCATCTTGCAATGGGGTGTTACTTTTGATTGGTCTTAGGAATTGCTGAATCTTCTTGTGCGGCTTGAAAATTGTATTAATGGAAGCTCGTTTTAGGACCCGGCTAATTCTATCTGTAACTCCCTTCACATATGGCAGGTAAGCTGGCTGGCGAGGAACTGTTTGTGTCTTGTTTTTGTTTCTGTGATGCAGCCGGGGGATGCTATATTTTATAAATGTATATACCACAGCTAAGCCAACATTATTTTTACGTCATCAATGGTTATAATAATAATGCAAAAAGCCACTGGCGCTAAAACCTTTTAGTTCTAGGCCTCAAATTTCTCTATCTGTTTTGCGTTCTTTTTCTAATAGGCAAGATGATCAGCTTTCTGTGCTGGACACACAGAAACCGGTTCAAATTCAAAATCATATAATTGGGCAAAACAATGTACACTTATGAACGTTAACAAAGCAATAGATTTAAATGTTTCTAATTTTACATAAATTACCAGTTCTAAAATCGGCGTAGAACGGACGAGAAGAACTGGCAATAAACTTCACTTCACTCTTTTTAATTGCCAAGTTTTTCTTTTAAACAATTTTGTAAGGACCATGTTCTATATCTTTAAGTAATTAATATTAATAAATAAAACAAAGATTTGTGCTCTATCAGTAGGCATGGTTTCCTAATTATTTTCCAGTAAGAGCGAGTGGTGGTTCAAGGTGCGCAGCTGGGGTTTGATCCTACGACCACGATTCACATAAAACGGTGATTATACCTACACCTTTCATAATAATCACACTATTTGAAAGATATAAAGAAAACTTTATAAGTCACAATATACAGGAATATTTAGGTAAAGTCCACTATCCCCCACACTAGGATTTCCTGTGTTGTGGGCATTCCTTTTCACATGTAGACAGTATGTTACTTAATGATTTCTACATAACAAATTTATATTTAAAATATTTTTGCACAATAAGAATATTTTCTGTATCAGCATAGGACAGGTGAACATATGATATATCTCAAACATATCTATATATAAATAGATATGTTTGAGATTTTTAGGTAATGTATGTAATGTGATTTTTGATTTTAGTGATAATTTTTTTTTTAATGAAGTGGTTAAAGATGAAAGGGCCTCGGAAGGAGAGAAAGCGTTGGCCGAACAAAGTGCGTTTATTTTGATTACTGCTTATAGAGCAGTGTTGGCCTAGTGGCTTCAACGTGTGACTCTCATACCTGAGATCGTAGGTTCGATCCCTGGCTGTGCACCTATGGACTTTCTTTCTATGTGCATTTAACATTTGTTTGAACGGTGAAGGAAAACATCGCGAGGAAACCGACTTGTCTTAGACCCAAGAAGTCGACGACGTGGCTGATCACCTATTGCCTTAAATAAATAAAAAATGATCATGAAACAGATTCAGAAATCTGAGGCCATGACCTAAACAGTTTGTAGCGCCACTGATTTATTTTATTTATTTAGTTTGATTTGGCGCATACACCCTGTTTCCAAAAAAGTCTGCAAATTGCTATTAAGTATGATTGGTACATTTTTTTTCCACAGTTCTTAATTATATCACTTATCGTCAAACACTTCAGATATAGCCAGCCAGTGGACATCATTTAACAATACCTAATTATAATTATATAGAAGTAAATGAACAATCAAAAATTAACTTTAGGATATCGTCGGCTTTAAACGTCAAAAACAATTATTTAAGATTGTCACTAACTCATTTGGGAATTACATGTCTGGTGATTTTAAGTTATAATGAACTGTATAAAAATCATATATAATATACGATTACGCAAAATAAGTTTAAAACCTGATAAAGAATACAGAGATAAGTATCGCATTACAGCGATTACTGCCAGCGTTAAAGAATCGCTACAGTGACCAAACTTTTGAAACTTGTTTAATTTTCTTATCATTAATTATTTTTATATAAAAAAGATAGATAAATGTGGAAAGGTTTAGAGGAGGCCTTTGCCAAGAGGCACACCGAACTCCGAGATATAATGGAGTGTCGGAATTAAAAGGCTATATTATTATTATTATAATTATTTTTATTGTAACTATGCTGATTAATAAAATTGTATATACTGTATATTTGATTGTGATAAATTTCGCTGTTGGCCTTAAGCCCCTATCTCAGCACAAATTGTTGTGTCAGTGTTTCGGTGTGGACTGCGATGCGCAATGGAGAGCTGGAGCACTGAGGGGCGCCTGCCCGTAATAACAATTTGTTATGTAAAACATTAAAATATTTCTTTGCTTGGCTTGCGTTAATATATATCACGTAAATTTCAAAATCATGTTCTATATATTTTTTTTTTATATAATAGGGAGCAAACGGGCAGGAGGCTCACCTGATGTTAAGTGATACCTTAATTTATATATATAATTTTTCATTATAAATATTTAGATTTTTTTTTCTATCGAGTAAAGTTAATTAAGTAGTATCTTTCAAAATGGATACATAAACTACTCAGCTCTAACATATATTATTTCCATTTGCCCTACTTTAAGAAACGATGACGAAAAATGGACAGAAACATTGTACTTTTGTTCAGTTTGGCGACCGGATAGGTCCTTAAAATCCTTTACAGCTCAGCTCAGGCAGTTTTTCAGGCTGAGCTAAGCTCGCCAAAACAGCCCGTGCTGAGTTGTAAAGGACCTTTAAGGCCAACAGAGAGATTCCATTTAAAAAAAACTCAGGCAGTTATACTTGCATTCTACCAACGTGTTGCATAAATGCAGTTTAATGGGAATCTAATTGGGAGTGGTATAACCAGTGGTTATTGGCGGGACACGCAAGCTTTCGTGTCTTGGCCCCTACCAACCACTTAAACTTATTAAAGTTAACCAGACCCCCGTCAGAGTTTGTCAACGCGTCTTCACTATCCAAAAACTATTTAAATACGTATACGTATACGTACGATAATAATAAAAGTAATACATTTACGCCCGAACCCAATTATTAATCCACAATCTCAGATAGAAAACAAACTGACAATATAATATCTCAATCCATTTTTTACCATCTAAGATAGACATCTAATTCAAATATTGATAAAAGTGTGCCAATAACCAATCCACGGTGTAAAAGCCATCTGGCGATAAAAGCTGTCCATGGTATGTCGGATCAATGTATGTGGACAGACGTATGTATGAAAGTGACAGTTCAACTGTGCCAATATCCTATCTTAAGATATAAACTATCAGCAATTTTTAAAATAATTAAAAACCTATTTGATATCTTTTAAACAAAGACATTTATATTTTAATATTATTTGTACGGTTTTATTTAAGTACTTTATTTGTTTTATATTGATTATCAAATATGTGTGTAAAGAGCGAATAGATTGCATTCTATCCGTCGCCAAAAATGGATTGTCTTCGTAGGGTTTGGTTATTGGGATGCAGATAGGAGATCAATCGACTGTCACGGTCTGATCTCAGATTAAAATTGTGGATTAATTATTGGGTTCGAGCATAAGTCGACATGAGAGTTCAGTTTTAAAGGTTTTATTTACATTAATGAAATTCTTTTCTATGAGACATTTTTAAATCAATATTTTTATAGCAAGTATGTTACCACGGCAACTTCTTGTATGCCAGTATATACAATACACTTTATATGTTAACCTAATGCTGAATTAAACATGAACTTTTTCTTTCACCGTACTTGTTAATTGCGTGTATTTTCATCACGTGACTGTCGCAAGGAACTAGATGGCTTTGAAGATATCGCATTTCCTTAGATCAGTTTACAAAGCTACACTAAACTACCTTCACAAAACATCATAGATTTCACGATAGATATAAAATATCTGTGATACATTTTCCGAAATCGTTTTCATATTTTATTAAATACCGCACCAACTGGAGCGAACGAAGATGACATTTCGCATTCAAAATCGGAGAATACATTTTCAAAAAGTTTCAATTTCAATACAAATGTTAATTCATGCAAAACACGCGGCCTTGTGTAAATAATGAGCGTTGTTTGAATTTAATAATTGGGCAGTAAATTTATAACGGATTTGTTTAAAATGTAAATCTAGTAATGTGAAGTTGGCGCGGAAACCGCATTATGTAGATAACATCGGACGATGAACACCGCAACAAGTGAGCCAATACAAATTATTTATTGTCGAGCAACATGTTACGTCATAGTCCAATCGGGGACAGAGCCTGCTGCTATCTATCTGTCTATCTGCCCCTAGAGAATTGAAAAAAAAGCTTTTTTAATTATTGAATTTATCTGAATTAACCAAAATTTATTTTCTTTCACGTTTTATTCATAGAACCGTCAAACGTTTAAGGCCGGTAGCGCACTCGCGAGCCCTCTGACATTGAGAGGGTCCATTCATGGCGTCACTTAACACCAAATGAGTTTCCTATAAAAACTGCTTATTGTTACTAGACCACGTAATAATAGTAAGCATAAAGCCGGCAACGCACTAGCAAGTCTACTGGAAATGTGTGTTCATGGGCATATCACTTAAACGCGGCAAATGCCTCGCGAGGCTGCTCCCTCTGTCTGAGTGTCGCCTAATGACGTAAGCAACAAATACATTAATTCTGTAAATTAAATATTGTAATCAAATTGTTTTTTTTTATAGAACAGGGGGGCAAACGGGCAGATACCGCCGCCCATGGACACTCTCGATGCTAGAGGGCTCGCGAGTGCGTTGCCGGCCTTTAAGAATGTGTACGCTCTTTTCTTGAAGAACCCTCGAATTGTATAAATAATATTACGTTTATCGTATTAAAAAAAACTTAGATGCAACGATTTTTGTGCGCGTGCGTCTAAACACATCTAGTAATCTAAGTATCTGATCTCACTGATATCGCTGTGATTCATGTTCCATTTTATTGTCTACATATGTCTTTATGTGTAATTATTATTATACACAAAAGCTGCCTGATTCTGCCTGTTCATATTCAAAGTTAGAAATCAAAGTTTTTTAAAACTGAAGACCACTAAATATAATACATATTCCCGTATTCACAAGTGCCTGACTGAAATAAACTTCCGGTGACTTTTAATAACAGGCTGGCTAATTTTTCCAAATCTGCAAATACGCGTGTATCAGCTTATTAAGCTTCTCGTGTATCTAATTAATCATCATTTCTTGAACCCAAATTTAATAAAAAACATGTCTTAACACCTTAATTGGGTGTACAAAAATATTATTTATTTATTAACACTTCGTCGCATTGCATAAAAGGAAAAAAAATTAAACATAATTTAATGAAAAGCAACTGGCGGCCTTATCGCTTTAGAGCGATTTCTTCCAGACAACCACTGTGAGTAAAGGAATAATATTTATAATAAATTTTCCAGGGTCAACTGGTTGCAGTCGTAATTCTAGCAAATTTGGTACTTATATACAACTTCAAACCCGAGTTCCAAATATCTTCAACTAGCGGCAGTCTTATAGAAGCTTAGTAGTTGAATCCCTTTTAAACGATTCGTTTCTGTAACGACAGTTAGACGTAAATTTATTTACGTCTAACTGTCGTTACACGAACGTTTTATTATTTACGAAGAGTAAACTAAAGAATTAAGAATTTAATTATTTAAATGTAATCAAGGCCTGTGTTTTATATAAGTTTAATAGTTTCAAGATCTGTCAAAATATTTTGTCTCAGTTTGACGTTTGACATTTGACAGCGCTCAAGGAGATATCGTGACGTTGACGTGCTGATTGCTTCACTATATTACTTATTATATCAAAAAAATATATTACAATAGGAGCATATATATCGGGGTTCAAACGCACTCAGAATCGCTAACACTGCTAACTATTACTTATTGTTTTTTTGCTATGTATTAATATTATTCTGTACATCATTTTTCTTTTTTCGACTGAGGTGCCAGCTGCTGTGGTCTCTAGCATAATGCTGAGCCGAAGCCAATTACAACCTCAACACGCAATACACACTTAAAGTATACCTGGTTCTTTGAAAGAAAATAAATTGTTATCTTTCATTCGTTTTTATTATTTTTAGTATTGTTCTTTTCTGTGTTCCTGTGTAAGTAATAAATTTTATGTCTATGTCGTAGGTTCGATCCCCGGCTGTGCACCAATGGACTTTCTTTCTATGTGCGCATTTAACATTTGATTGAACGGTGAAGGAAAACATCGTGAGGAAACCGACATGTCTTGACCCAAAATTTCGACGACGTCTGTCAGGCACTAGAGGCTGATCACCTACTTGCCTATTAGATTTAAAAATGATCATGAAACAGATTCAGAAATCTCAGGCCTAAGAGGTTGTAGCGCCACTGATTTTTTTATGTCTACTGCCTAGAAGAAATAAATATAAGAACAATCTGTCCTCATATGGTTGCTCTTAGCTACTAATACTTTTATATTCAATAGGCTTAAACTGTCTGGAGCAGACTGTAAAAAGAAAATGTCGACGTTGCACATGAAGTTTTAAAATCTTATTTGTTTTGCAATGCCTCGCTATGCCTCGCCACAATTGGTATTACAATCCATGCAATTAAAATGTCCCAGTTTATATTGTATTCTTAGTCCGCAAGTTTATTTTGCATTTAGCTGTTCTAAACGTTTTACATTTGTTGTTAAGTACATGCTACGTGAACCCGCTCACTGAAGTATTTCTAACCAATTCCTAAAAGGCCGGCAACGCACTAGCGAACGTCCTGACTGCCTTCTATTAAAATAAAAATTAATTAGGCGATATATCGGATATAGGTACGTCAAAAATAATAATCAATAAAATTCGTAATTTATCTTTACTGATACGATTTATAATGAATTTTATTTATTACATATATACTTATACAGGTGTTTTAATTTTTTGTTTTTATTATTACTATATATGATTGGTATGATTACTTATAAATATTTATATATATAAATTTTATATGTCTAAGAAATTTAAATATCATTAAGTAACTACCGGAGAGACTGTTAAGCGTTGCTAATAAAACCGATACAAAAGCGATTTCACAGCATCAAAGTTACTTGGACTAGACATAAACAACGTAATAGAACATAGAATGACACTATCTAGTGTTATTGTTCCTCTAGAATGCTTTCTAATGAAAATACATTGCGTTGATAAGAATAAATTTCGTTTCGGTTAAGTATTTGCTCTTGTACGAGCCAGTGTTGTTACAACTTACTATTGCGGGAACGATAAACAAATGCAAGATGTACCTATTCCCTCCCATAACACGGTAGATTGGAACCGTGTTATAGACACCGCGTTGTAGGAGTATTCTCAAAATAATAAAAACGTGCCACACACTCGGGGATTCTAGCGGTAATTCTGTTGCATAGCATTTTTATCAATTTATGCAATTATTATTATACTGACTAACACGCCTGTCAATTCTGTCACACGATACGTCACTGATCTCGTCAGAGATATGTGAATACGCAGTATGCGTTCTGTCCCGCTCTAACGCGTATTGGTCGCACCTATCGTGATCGTGTGTTAGGTTTTTTTTCGTTACGGAATTTCTTGATTTGGTCACCGCGCTCAATATCGATATAATCTATGCAAAAGCTACAAAACAAACAAACAAAATTCAGAAGTATTTTTACAAATACAAAAATAATCTACTGCGTTTACGGTATACAGTTTGTCGCTGAAATTCTACTTTGTACAAACATGCACTCTCTATGCTTTACCAAAGATATTCCTTCGCGTAAATCTGTCGAGTCCAGTGTCTCTGGCCAGATACTGTGGCACGGAAACAGTGTTCCTTTTGCACTTACACATTGATTTATTGTAACCACAGACATTGCGCGCCTTTTTAGCGGCGCTTTAAGTTTTATTTTACCAGTATAATGTATGTTCTACACGTCCCGAGCTTGTTTTGAACTTAAGAGTTTTTACATATTTTATACAGTACAGATAATACAAATAATTCTTAACTACGTTTAAATATAGAAAGTATTGTTATCTGGACCGCTCTATTGTATAGTCTGCATTTTTAAATATTTTATTCGATTTTCAAATATCGGTGCAAGTCTATATTTTTGGTTGTATTTAGCTAGCGTACATAGTCTGTTAATAAAGTACAAAAAAAAATAATTTAATGTGAAGAAATGATCATCACATATTTTTAATACTTTTAATCACATAACTTCATTCAACATAGGTCAACGAACTTTTTGTTTACGTTTGTAAATGACAAAATTGTTGTCTCGTTCTGTCAACTGTCTTTAATTTAAGATGAAAAGAGACAGACTATAAAGAGTAGACTTTTTTAGTTTAGACAAATTATCATGAAACAAATATCCACCAAAAGTTGCAAAATGTAAGTAAATACTTCAAGTTATCTTATAAATATGATAAGACTTAATTCACTTGGGTAAGATGAAACGAGACTACGGATCCCGTATGTCATAATAAATTTTTGACGTTCATTCTGAGAAGATAATATTCATTTCATAATTCTACAGATAACTAAAATTATATATAATAACACTAAAAAACTATCAAAAAAAAAAACACTTACAAAAAAAAGCATCCAACAAGCAATAACTAATTTGGATGTGTTGTGTGATCGTGTGAAAGTGAAGTATGTTTGTGAAGGTTGTATCTGTGGGGTGTGCTAATGATGCAGGTCATTTTGCGCTATGGATATTCTTAATACTTCTTAGCCATAATCCGCGATAGCTTATCAAGGCTCAAATATTGGTCGTTGTATATCCGGGCTGCGCGATACAAAACTGAGTTTTTGCATAGTTAGTGTTGATGTGATGAACATCAAACAACTCATGTAGGCAGGTCCACGGAAGGGAAATTTTTCTAGAAGTGAGCTGTAATTAATTTTAATAGTGATGGGATTAGACCACTAAGTATTACTTCCATGTCATAATTCTATTAGTCTGTCTTTATAGACTTCAGTTAAACAGATTTTAATTTGCTTTTGCGACATTGTGCAATTACATTGCTCTCCAGCCAGCTTGATTAAAAATTCTATTAGTTAAAAGGCAGGCTTCCCACTAATAGGTAAAGTGCACATCGTGGGTGCATTAGGAATAGTGCCTATGCGGTAATACACCTAATTCCTGATGCTGTAATGCAGTGGAGTAATCACACATACACTGGGGCAGCAATAGTTGGGGGGGAAAAGAAGAGGAAGAGAGACGCCCTAAAAAAATGCATATTATACACATATATAATAGAGATAGAATGTGTGTAGTGGGTATATTTAAAAATACAAGAAAACTGTGTGTAAGTTCTTTATTCGCAACCCCCGAACGGCTGTTCATCGCTTTGTGTTTGGATTTGAGTTCCTCTAGGATAATAAGTATTAAAATGTGATTATATCAATAAAATAGTATTCCTAAAACGCCTTCATATCTCAAAAATGATTTCAAATTTTTGGGTTCACATAACTATAGCTTACGCTCTTCCGAAAACTATATCCTTGAAATCCCATCTCATAACTCCTCTTTTCTTGGCGATTCCTTTAAGGTTTCGGCAGTTCGGCTATGGAATTCACTTCCCGTCACTATGCGCTTAGCTCCTTCTCTATCTTCCTTTAAATTTCTGCTGTATAAACCTGTCCACGTCATATCACTAACTACTAACTGACGTGAGACCGATCTTGAATTAGATTAATATGATTCATGTGCACTGTTTTATTTCTTTTTGTTTCTGTTAAGTATTAATTTTTTCCTATTTTTATTATTTATAATATGTATTTTTGCACTTCTTGCCTACCTTATGTTATATACTCACAGTGGTTTTTCCTTTACTCACATTGGTTGTCTGGAAGAAATCCCTCTAAAGCGATAAGGCCGCCAGTTGCTTTTCATTAAAGTATGTTTAATACTTGTAATGCAACGAAGTGTTAATAAATAAATAAAATATTATTAAAAACATCAGTAGTATAGACATAACGCAACTGACAGCTCAAGTAATATCTATACAAACCATAGACATTTTAAAAATAAACAAAACGTCCAAATTGAGGTTGACATGTCGATATTTAAATATCGAATTAACTTTAAAATCATAAGTATTAAGACAAAGCAGAGTTACCCTAGTCGTCTAGTAATTAAATTTATTGTTAAAGTTTATTTTATAACAATTTATGTAATCCGTATTTGGGATTCAAGATGTATAAACGGTATACTGATTAATTCGAACCGAATTCAGTGACAACTTTCTGAGCGGCCCCTTATAGGCCGATTGCGGCACAGTCGTTAGGACCGAAGTGTCGACAATTAAGTTGAAGCGACTGTGAACAGTGCCAAAGCCGATATAGGTCAGTAAAGCAAGTGGACCTGCATTGTTGAAGATTCAGTGCTGTCAACCTGTCAGTATCTGTGTTGACAACCTGAAGTATCATCACTTTACGCCTGTCTTTGGTAGCGTAATGCGGCATGTGTGGCCAGCATACGCCCCATCAACAACAAAAATTCCAAATTATCTTTATTGACTACAGAATCTATATATTTCTGAAATTTTTAATTCTTATAATTATTTAAAATTCAAACTAAATATTTATAATTTAATTAACCCGCCAAACGCTATGCAAGATGGCGTCGTACCATGGTTAAAGACTTGTAGACGTCATGTATTTAGTGTGTAAATTGTCATTTAGACACATCAATACAAGCAATTTTTTTTTATACGGGCAGGTGGGGTTAAGTGATAAGGGCCCATGGACACTCAATGCCAGAGGGCTCGCGATTACATTGGCGGCTTTTAAGAATTGATACGCTTTTTTCTTAAAGGACCCTAAGTTGTTAAGAAATACTTCAGTAGGCAGCTGGTTCCACAAAGTGGCCACAGGAATCAGGCTAATTATTCATATGAAATTGTTAATATTGAATATATTTCTTTTAGAAATTAGACCGTCATCAGATCCTTGAACAACTTAAAAACTTGCCCTTACATACGACTTTAGGTACTTAAATATTAGTTACAAAAAAAATTACACATTTTTCAATATAATAGAAGCCGCCTACGGACTACTATCGCCGCCCATTAAGTCACATTGGCTTATTTATATGTATGTTTTTGTATAAGGTAATTAATTATAAATAAAAAGAAAATTGTCAGGCAGCTCGCAAATGCGTTGCCGTCCCTTTAAGAATTCGTATGCTCTTTCTTAGAATTGATTACCGATATGTGGGATTCCACTTAGTGGTGGTGCAAATATTGCCTTAAAAACGCCCAGTTGTTGGCGTGAGGTAAAACGGAAATATCGTACTTATATATACGAAAATATTGTAGATATAGATTTAATATCTATACAAAAATAGAACTAATTTGAGTGTGCGACCAACCAGGCTCCAGAAGATAAACCACTCCTTATATGGAAATTGTATTCGTTTTTACAACAAACTCCCAAGCGAAATTAGAGAACTGTCACTAAATAAATTCAAAGCCCTGGTTAAAAGTAAATTAATTAATAAAGCCTTTTATAAATGTGATGAATACTTAAATGATCCTAATCCTTGGGATTGATTTGCTCCAGTTCAAACAATTTGTATTAAAAACTTGGCGATTGAAAAGAGTAGCGGAAAGTTTCTTGCCAGTTCTTCTTACCCGCTCTACGCCCTTGACTTGCGAACTGGTTGTAAATGTATATTTACAGTTAATTTAATTAGTTTTTCTTGACGTTCATAAGTGTACATGTTTACCTATATGAATAAAGATATTTTTGATTTGATTTGATATATTATTCATAAAATAAATGTTTTAACCTTTATCTATTTTTAAATTAACTACGCTTATCCTTACTAATCAATTCAATACGAAATTGACATAATGAAGTCAATTTTAAGGTTATTATCATACATTTTTGATATATTAATTTGAATTAATAGGGCATATTAGGGTTTTAGTAATTATTTCTAGTTATAGTCTTTTACAATGTTCGAAGAGAACGTTGCGTTAAGAACGTACATAAGTCTTTGCTTATATAATCATATATATATATATATATATATATATATATTCGTAAATCATAGTATCAGTCTATACAGTACTACCTTGAATATATAACTATGATACAGTTATGTATTCATTTAGGTACATTTTAAGCGTGGCCAACCAGATGGACCTCAAAACTGTTCACTATACAGCAGAGCCGCTGGGCAAAGCCTGGTGTAAACAGATAGTCCGTTATTTTCAAGAAAAATTCGAACCAATTCTTGAATTGAAGGCCACTCGCGAGCTCTCTGCCATTGAGTGTCAATGGCCCCTGTTCTATAAAAAAATGTTTTCTTTCTGACCACTACACTCTAATATGAGCTACAGACCTGAGAGAGAGAGAGAGAGAGAGGGAGAGAAACGTAACACGTGACGCGCGTGATGTTGCCTCTGGCAACAGTTGTAATTTCCAAACATACAAAATAATATAAAAAATTATTATGAACATGTAAACCTGTATCATTATTTGTAACAAAAAAATCAGATAATCTATTATGAGGATAATCATGCAAAATCGCCAGATTTTTTCAGATTGTCACACCGAGATGATAGGCCGTATATTAGCCGTAATCAGAAAACCCTTAATTTACCCTAACCCTTATATTGTTCTATTATTATTTATTAAACAAAATAAAACGCAAAACATTTGTGACGGCGAATCAAAAATTGCTAAGATTACCGAAGTTTCGTGTTTAGAAACGTTTTATTTTTGTTTTTCGTGGGAAAATGCGTTACGCATACCCTTTCGTGGTACGTTTGCCTCGTGGTGAAGGGTTATATGGGACTCGCTGCTGCACCCACCAGAACACCGTGGCTCAACCACAATCGTCCAAAAACATACAAATGTATATGCCACATGTATGCCTTTTCTTCCAACATTAACATATTTGCATAATTGAAATCGTCAGAAACTTATGTGTAAAAATTTCAAATATTTCGGCTCCTTTGTTTCCAAGCGAAACTAGTTATCTCAAAGTATCTATACAGGTTCTCGTAAATTGTGCTTTAATGCCATGAAATAAAGAGTATTTACGGGTGTAAAGTCTGCGTTTTGGGCGGTGTAAAATATGAGTGCAGATGCTGTGAAATGAGCTTCCCGAGGATCATATATAAGCGACTCTTACAGGTAATTACATTTTACGGGAAATGACTTTTCATATTAAGAAAGCCATAAGTATAAGTTTAAGTCGTCTTGAATTTTCATATATTTATTCAATATGGAGCAGCACGGTAAGCCTCCCGTAACACTCAGGTGCTAGCGGGTGTGTCGACGACCTTTGAATTTTTTTTATATCAGATTGGAAATATCTTGCAGCTTTACACAGAGGGACGTCATGGGCCAGAAAGGACCCGAGTCGATGTTTTGTATAAATATAATTTTATTGTAAAAATAAGGCGTAACAAGATCATTTAAAAAAAATTATTCTACGTTTGTACAAAAACGACACTAACAATAGAAAAGAAATTAAGGTGTGTTAAATGTAGACTATAGCCTGACTTCAGGGTGTCGGTTTTTTGTGCCGGTGTGCGCGCGGATCGTAAAAAATTACTCTCATCATTTTTTCCTGATGCGCCAAAAGTATATAATAGCAATAAGTAGCGTCACTATCTGTCTCGCTCACACTTTACGCCATCTCATTTAAACCACGCTGTGGTTAATAGAATTTTTTTCGGGACGATCAGTTGAACTAGTGCGAAAAATTAATTTTGAAAACTTGCTACGGTATAAAATGAGATTTTCATACAAGTTGGAGTGATCGGCACAGGGTTTAGGATCATAGGTTACATAAAGCATTATTCGGGATGACGTAAGAGAAAAAAAATCGGCAAAATGTAAATATTTGTAACAACAGGAATGAAAAAACTGTCACATGGTGTACATTTTCTGGAATAAAAGGAAAATTTCCATAACTTCAAAAATACATGACTTAATTTTTTTTTGAATTTTTCTGATAACTGGTGTGGCATTACCTATGAGAAAATTTCGACTTGACGTCGACTTTTGGGACACCCTGTATATATATATAGTATAACTTTAAAAGTATTCTGGCAGGTGCCTTTAGTATCCAGCTTTTGCGGTAACGTTGCTGTGCAAAACAAACCTAAGATTGTTTTGCACAGGGATTGGATAAAACACCAGGCTGAGACCGTGTGTGATTGCCGTGGACGCCCTTTGCCCCCACACAGGGGACATAGTCTATTAAGTTACCTTTTCCAATATTTTATTAACTGGGGGAAAAATCAAGAGGCTCACCTGACGTTAAATGATACCTTCGCCCATGGACACTCACATTGCGAGAAGGCTCGCAAGTGCGAGGCTGGCCTTTGAAACGACGACGTCAGGTTGTATGTCAGTTAAAACACATTTTTAAAATTTAACGTTATGTACGTTAAAGGGAGAAATAGTAATACGTAAAGGAAAATTGTTATTGTGGCTACCTAAAAGTTAGTTAAAATAATTATTAAACTTAAATATATTTATAAATATTGTGAATATAATTCTTTTTGTCATAATGTTTAATACAAAAGACAATTGCATAAACAGAAATCTAATTGTATTTGTTTTGCTTACTTAAGCATATTACCCATAGATCGATGGATGTTTAAGTGAGTGAACATTTAAATAAATATAAAATAAAATACATAATAGTATCACTTATTCCACGTCATTAAATTCGAGCCTGTTGGCATCCCTACTCATCGGCAAAGAAGACAGAAGGTGTTGGCCGAGAGAAAAAGCCGGCGTAAAAAATATAGAGTAGGTATTTAAAATATTTTTGACTCACATAGTAATAATGGATAAATCAACTAAAATAATTTTTCGTCTGTAAAGATGGTTTTGGAATAGTGTTACGTATATCCGTAATATGTTAATTGTCACTGCGATAATTTTATGTGAAAACGTCATAAAAAAACATTGATGAAAAATTTTATACTTTAAGAATGTAATTGAAGTACTATCACTAAATTATCTTTATTTTATATAAAACAAAAAAACAGTTAATTAAAATTTTATTACCATTAGCATTAACATTTAGCACTCGTTAATTATTTTTAACTTCAATTAAAAAGACAAGCCATTTTTTTATAGCATTTACATTACACACAAGCCAAAAGCTAAGACCGATTGTGCCTCTCTATCATTTTTTCCGCGCTCTCGCTTGCACGTACGGCTCAGGCGGAACGCGACAATGAGTCATGATTTTCGTGCGTCTAGCAGGCGTTCATCGATTCACAAGACGTTATCACGTCAATAATTAATAATATAGTATTTTTATTTACCTCTTTACATGAAAGGATGATATATAAACATATATACTATAAAACATATCATATGTATTGTAAATGTCGACTAAAGCTTAAAGCTCCGTGTTTGAATGAGGACGCTATTTTTGTATTAAACAGACAATATTAAAGCAGTTTGACAACACGGGACCACAGATAGTAATAATGCTAACAAAGATCGTATGCAATAAAGGTCTAGGGCAAATTTTCTCCACTTGCGTCAAATCTTTGAAGAGATCGCACAAAACGAAACCTTGGCGTGACCTGATGAATATTAATTAGGCCGCAACACTGTAAATAGAAAATATTCTGCAGTCGGCTTTTGTATAGAGATTAAGTTCGTGTTATCTCTGTGTACGACTAATGATACTAGATTTTTTGTAGGGGGGAAAACGAGCCTACGGCCTAATAACACAAATGTACATTTAGATAGTTGATATATAAATGTATGTATATCTGTTTTATGTTTATCGTTTGTATCTGTAAATGATTAAAAAGGATATAAAAACACATATACAAGCTAGAATTAATCTATAGTATGAAAGAAAATTTTAGAATCAACGTGATTTTTTTTATAGAACTTGGGGCAAACGGGCAGGAGGCTCACCTGATGATAAGTGATACCGCCGCCCATGGACACTCTCGATGCTAGAGGGCTCGCGACTGCGTTGCCGGCCTTTTAAGAATTTGTACGCTCTTTTCTTGAAGGACCCTAAGTCGAATTTTATAATTTAATTATATGTTCATAGCCGTCCGTAGACCTATTTGCATATTGTAGGTGTCAAATCAATTGCAGTTGATTTTGTAATCAAACTCATAGTATATTTTAATAGAAATGTCTCGCTCGAATTCCAAAAAAGTAGCCTAAAATCATTTCCCTTATAAAGTAAATAAATAACCGTTTAATACATTAAATTATATTCGGTAACAATTCCAATGAATATATTATTGATGTGAAACATCTATAGCCGCACGTAAAACCGATTTCTGGCGTGGCGACGCATGCCGTGGCGACGCATCGCCACGCTATATGATGGTATATACATACAATCTATATGCAGTAGTAAATTTTTGTATTTAATGAAAATAAATGTTTATTTAATAAATAGTCATCGTAATATTTTATTTTATCATTATGACATATTTAGTTCCTATCACAATCTGTTCTTTTCTGCATATTACTTCACAAAATAATTTCGATGTTTCACATCTGCCAGGCGTCCCGTGACGGCTCACATTTTTTTTACTCAGTGCATTTATATTTTTTTAAATAAGTGATACCAATCTTATTTATACTCAAGTAAGCGTACGTACACGTACGTACGCAGACGCGGGACACAAATTATATATTAATGTATTCTAAGCGCTCATTATTTGTGGATAACATAACTTGTCATCGGTAGCAAACAGTATTATTTACTTTTAAAACCAGTTATTTGAAACAGCGATAAGAATGACAAGTGCGGTTATTCCAAATACTTAAATCATTATCATATCATACTTTCATTTCTGACACTTTGTCATTGACAATCTATAGTATAGCATACCATATCAATAATCATAGGTTATAAAAGAGTAATCATCTATGTATTATCTGTACTTAATTTTTTCTTGCGCTCCTAATAATTCAGAATAATTGTTCTGAATTTGAATTTTTAAACATGAAGGGACACATTTAGACTATCGTGCTGTAGTGATGATATTTTCTCTGTACTGGTTTTAAACACTGTATTAGGAAGGAACCATCCAATGAAGAATCAAAAATATTATTTTAATAATACATATATGTAACTCAAAAACAAATATTCTTCCAACTTTGATTTTATTCCCTTCAGTTCAGTTCTCACCTTCCTTCCAGTTCAAGGGCACAGGGGCTAATTAAAGATTTCCGGTGACCCCTGATGTTACTTCTATCTCTTTCTTTGACTGACACCGATTAAATGCAGACTGATTTAATAAAGAAATGCTTTTTGAATGGACAGGAGGAAAGCAGCAGCACTGGGGCGCTACAACTTTTTAGGTCTGGGCCTCAAATGTCACGGGTGTTAAATGCACACATAGAAAGTGCTTTAGTTTTAGGATAATATATGTTTGTATATAAGTTAATTATTTAAATATGTTCGACGTCCTGCTGTACAGAAAAACTGTATCCAGTTTGTGTTACCACCACACCAACTTCTTTCATTTTTTTTATAGAACAGGGGGCAAACGGGCAGGAGGCTCACCTGATGTTAAGTGATACCGCCGCCTATGGACACTCTCGATGCTAGAGGGCTCGCGAGTGCGTTGCCGGTCTTTTAAGAATTTGTACGCTCTTTTCTTGAAGGACCCTAAGACGAATAGGTTCGTAAATACTTCAGTTCGTTCTTTCTATTTAAGATTTTGTATACAATAAATAAATAAAATAAAACCTAGCGAGGATCGAACCTACGACCACAGGGATCGTCCTGAACACTACTCGCGATATATACATTACTAACAATAAATATATATTCACGAACGTCGCAGGCATAACTCGTTGAATATAAGAATAATGTATGCGGCGCGCCGTTCCCACTTGCTCAGCGAACCGTATCACAGATACCCCCGACGTGTCACTGACTCCCAAATATTACCTGCACTATATGTACTAGTGTATCCTCATATTTTAGTCCAAAATATTCATTCATTCAAGTTAATTATTAGAAGTTTTCCTTGGTAAAATAATATGCGCCGGTTCGCAGTATGTAGGAATCCAAATATGGATCGGACTAATACTAACACTTAATTGATTCTTAATAATTGTAAAAAGACAACGCGGTAGTATGGTGACCGTTCAGGATCAGTGCACACGCGACAGGGTTTAAAAATCCAACTACTGTGCACATAATGCCGGCTACCATTTCCGGTATGTAAAAGTCAAAATCGACAACATCTTTCATCTTTTCTCTAACTGACACCGATTTAGCGCAGGCTGTTTTTTTACAAAGAAATACTTTATTATGGGACAGGACAAAAGTCGTCACTTAAAGTGCCGCCGCCCATGGACACACGCAACAACAGTTTGCAATTTTACACAGTTCAGTGTGTCTTCATGTACTGTTCGATGTTTGAACTTTACAACAGTAGTGAGTAGGCCAAAGAGAACTTTAATTCTGACTCCCGTAAGATTCTCGTCTATCAAAATGTATTGGATTTTTTAAGCATAGCTTTTATCGCGGGCTTTGACCGCGGCGACCGAATCCAACAATTCCGTAACGAAAATAAACCTAACACACGATGACATATTATAGGAGCGGGCAACGGATTAAAGCGGGACAGAACGCATACTGCGTTTTCACATCTCTCTGTCGAGATCGGTGAAGCAGTGTAAGCGCGGCCTGTACAGCCGATACGCGAAGTGAGACAGACTATATAGACATGTTAGTCTGAGTCTGGTAGAGTGGTAGATTGAATTAATATCAAAAAAAAAATACTGCATGCACAGAAATAAATAAATAATTATAATTGTTTAAGTTGATAAAAATTCTATACAATAGCTTTTCCACGGTAGTCCCCGAGTGCTAAGTTTTTTTTATTATATAACAGGGGGGCAAACGGGCAGGCCGCAGGAGGCTCATCTGTTGTTAAATGATAACGCCACCCATTGACAGTCACATTGAGAGAAGGCTTGGAAGTGAGTTCTGATTCTTACCTTTACTCCCTTGTCAGTGCAAAAATATTTTATTAAGAAAAACCATGACGCAGTGGCAATTATAATTATAATTAATAAGTAAAATTACTTTCTTTAGAATTATTCTGTGAAACAATTTTAGACCCCTTGGATCAGGAGAAATGCTAATGGTGGTATGAAGCTGACTGCTGACTACAAATCAAGGCAATCTAGGACGCTGTTTACTATTTATTTGTTTACAAATAAAGTATAATTTCTGTTTTACCACCTCTTTGTTCTTGATGTCCCGCCTACTTCAGAGACATACATATTTTCTATTTAGTCTTTGAAAATACTATATACAATTGTTAGAGCTACGTGAGTGCATTATAAACACGTACATTTCCTCTAGACTACAAAAGGTTTAATACACCTGTGCGAATGTTCTCGAAGCATTAAAATCTTAAAGAAAGAATATGTTTTTTGTATAAATTGTCTGCACTGAGACATTGTTATCTTAATACTAACAAGTAATATACGTCTACAAAGTATCCAAAACACTATGGTCTAAGATCCGACTGCAGGATTAGTGCGTTCATTGGTTATTTGCTAAAATAACAATTGTTATGTATATTAAAGTGTTGCCGCTAGTATTTTTAATTAAATAATTTTGAATTAATTTTTGGGAAAACATTTCGTTTACTTGTTATTTAAATTAAATATCGTCTATGTGACGGCAATTTACATAAAGATTTAAAAAAAATACGGGTGCCGTTGAAGGCTTGCGAAGAAGTGCGGCCAGGGGTAAACAGGTATGATGTCGATACATTTATACGTTCATGATGTACATTTATTAATTATATATCAATTTTTTTTTAGCAAATAACTGATGATCGCACTAATCCTGCAGCCGGATCTCCGTACTAATACTTACAGTCTCTATTAAGGGGAAAATTCTGTTCTTCTCTGCTATTTTTTCCACTTAGTGTGGCAGAAGATTGAAACATCACGGGATGTCACGTGTTGGTGGAGCCTTTGTTCGTGGGCTCCAGCAATCTTTTTTGATTATTATGCCTCCTTTACATTAAGATAGATAGAGTTCGTCATTGCAAATGTACGCATTAAGCGTAAATAAAAAGCAAAATAAGGCACTTCATAAATATCTTCAGATTTGGGCCTCAAATTTCTATATCTGTTTCGTGTTCATTTGTTTTTTCAAATAAGTGATCTGTGCCGGGTGCGGGTGTCCTCAGTTCGAGGACACATATCACAGAAGTTAATTTATATATATTATATACACCAATAAATTCTTTATTAGGTCTTGAGAAACGTTATATTGACAATTGGAATGATATTTGATTAACAATGAAACTGAGGATATTGTATTCTTCATATATTTTATTTTTTGAACTATTTTCGACGGATTGAAACGATTGGCTTAAGATAATTCTCAGAGCTCATCTTATTTGTTTATTGAATCTGCTGTATTTAACATAAGATTCAGTAACTAGACTTAGTGCTCCCGTACGCTGAACGGGAAAATATATTGAATTTTAATGCACACTATATATGTATAAGTGTCTTTAGCGTGTGACTTACATTGCTGAGGGTTCGATCCCTGGATGTGCACCAATGGTACTTCTATATTTGTAAGTCACATTCGCTCGAACGGTGGAGGAAAACATCGTGAGGAAACCGGCTTGCCTTAGACCCTTTGAGTCGACGCCATGTGTCAAGCAAAGGATGATCACATACTTGCCTATTAGATTGACAAATATCATGATTCAGAAATCTGAGGCTCAGACCCAATTAGGGTTGTAGCTTCACCGACTTATTTTTATTCATATATTTTATCACATCAAATACTTGCAGTTGGACATATATTAAAATTAGACACGAAGCCGTGAGCTTTTAGTGTTTAGTTTATTATTTTAGATTATATTTGGTAATTCTTTAATTTTAGTGTTACTTGTAATTTTATTTTTGATGATTTTTGCGTTTACATTAGAAAACCGCTGTGGTTTTTATAATTTTGTTATCATAGGAGTCTTGTGTAAGGTCGCGTCTAATACATATTTTATATATAATATAACTTTTTATACTTACTTTTTACGATGATTAACGTTAGGCTATCTAATAACTCACTGGAGTCCATTTATTAGCCGCGGTAGCAAATACCTCAACATTCTCTCGCCAAATACGTAGTTTGCTCTCGATGTACAGAGCCGAACTTGTGTTACTCGCTTTTGTACGTCAAGCTCAACTCCATTTTTTTGTCATCTCGAATAAAATAATATACTCATTAAACTAGCCAGTTTTGAAGTTATGTTATTTAATCTTTTTTAGTTCATTTTAATATTCATTTTTTATTATAAGTATGTTGGTTTTGTCTAATAAATACTTATTTTAAAAAAATACCTAAAAAGCTTATCAGTTTTAAAAATATTGAAGTACTATTTTTTTAACTTGACTACGACTGCTTTTATAACAAAAATATTAGATAAAACCACACTGATATAATACCATGTTCATGCGGGGCTCATAAATTCAATAATCACGCATGATGCCGGTTCAAAATGCTGGAATCCGATGCGCCAATGAATACAAAATTCATATGTACTCCAATTATAGGAAAACGATTTGGTACGAATATTCTTGGCAGACTTGCAAATTTCAACTCGAATCAGCAACACATATTTATTTAGTTAAGTGTGGAGAGGCTCTGGCATGCGGAAGCAAATATATTAAACTATTTTCATTTATCAATTTCCTAATACACCAATATTTACACATATTCTGATGTGCCAAAACATGAGAATAACTCCGATACATGGAAGTGAAGAATAATAATTCAAAATGTAATTTAATTATAATTTTTGAAATTATACTTCTTTTGGCGCGATGGAGAAAAATGATGACATTGAATATTTACGATGCGCGCGCACACCAACATCTAAACTCGACATCGTAAAGTTAGGTCTAGGTGGCATGGAAATCGATAAATGTTCAAGTTGTATTTTGTAGTATTTTTATATTTGGAACACGTGTTTCGTAACAGTACGATTAAACAGTGTGAATAAATAAATATTATTTTGGTGTTTTTAAATCAATTTCACAAACGACGGTGATAGTATTTACTAAAAATTTTTTTATTAATTACTTAAGTAAATAAAATTTTTTTGATCAATTTTAATATTTCTCGTTAATCAATACTGCATTTTAGTTTTTGTTTCCATACGGAAATCTTCTAACGCGTGTACATAAGAACACACACACTTTTTTATTTTGGCCAGATGGGTGTCGTTGATCCCTTGGAAGATGAACGGGCTTTTGTAGTTGGATACGTTTGCCTTTTCTCACCTCCCTCGGACAAGCAACAAAGCTGAGATGGCCACAGAGCACAGAGCCGGAAAATTAATAAACATCTCAAATATAGTCTTACTGCAAATTAGATTTTGTTCCTTTTAGAGTAGATACTCTTGGCCGTGGTGTTCAAGTGCACAAGGGGCTAAATAATTTTGCGCCTGATAGATAGCTATCCTCGCTCATTGAATCAGTATCGAAATACAGCGAGAAAATGCTGCTAGCGTTAAAGATACACTGCCACATGCACGAAATTTTTAAAAGTGTTTTATATATTTTCATTAAATGTTCAATATATGTATTTATTCCAATAAGGTTATGGAAATTGTAAATACTTGTCTTTATTATGTTTTGGTGTTAATAAACGATTCATATTTCAAAATTATAATTAGTAATAAGTAAGCATGAACGTTTTAATTAAACTTTAATTAAACAAACGATTATTTTATTTTTATTTTTATTCTATAAAAAATATTATATACAAATCCATCCACAATAAACAAACAAGGAGTCAATGTTAACTGTCATTTCAAAATTAATTGTGTTATGGTCTGTGATACCTATTATATATTGACTGTAATCTGTGCCAGTTAAGTTCACTTTTTATGTACTAGGCGTTTAGCGTATCGGCGCTCCTACCATCCATATATTATTTGAATTTTTTAAGCCCCTTGAAAATTAAATAAACATAATATTTTCAAGTAATGATATTTGAATCAGTTTACTAAACGAAACTTCCAAGTCAAACTTGCCATAGTTTGAAAATTGTCAAAATTAGTAACGTTAAAAACTTTGATCTTTAGCTCAAATTCAAATCAAATCAAAATTGTACCAATCAATCTCCTTCGTGCCTTCTCCATCTACACGACACTGGCGAAGTACCTTGTGCCCAGTTGGAACAAATTAAAGCCGTTAAAAAAAAACCAAAATTGTTTATTCAGTTTAGCTGCGTCTTAGGGCATGCTCATGAACGTCAAGCTGCCTAGACATTATATAAAACATTACATAAATATACATTATATAAATGAGGCATTATATAAAAACAAAACCTAGTGGAGATGAAAGATAGCAAACATTATCCTTATTGTGGCGAAATCCGAATTGTTTAAAGTTTGTTACAATAGCCGTCACGCGCATGAAACACGTACGAGCCTGTCCATCTGTTAAAACTGAGTAATTTTAATTAAAATGCCATAACTTTCCGGAGCTCACGATGACTGAGTATTTAATCGCTCCCTCGTGATATTTAACGTAGAAAGGCTTAAAATTTTTTTAACGATATATTGAGAACGTATTATTGGAGGCACTATTACACAGTGGTACTATCGAATGGGCTATTGAATCCGAAACTGCATGTAACAGGGAAAAAAATAAAATTATTAATACTTTAAAACGGGTCAGTACTTCTAGCAGTGTTGACAGTAGTTTCAATGTGCGACTCTCAACTCTGGGGTCCTAGGTACGATCCCCGGTTTGGTACCAATGGACTTTCTGTCTATGTATACATTTAAAATTTGCACCTAGTGTGAAGGAATAAATTCGTGTCAGACACAAGTGGACCACCTTCTTGCTTATTAGAAATTATCGCGGAACAGATAAAGAAATCTGAAGAAACCTCACCATTTATGTTCTATTTTTAAAATTAGTGAACTAAGAAAAAGTTAATACAAAATTAAAATTGTTTTTTAAATAAAATTTACGCTAAAGTTTTTTTTTAATAAAACGATTATTCAGCGGAGTTCCACTTTAAAAAAAGTATTTACATTTAAAAACTGAGGTTGGTTCAAAGACTAAACGACAAGCAGCATTTGACCACAGAATAAAAAAGTGCGCCCCGAGCTATTTTAGCTACTCTTTCCTGCTCTTTAATTAGCTTTGAATTTATTTTCTCTAGTACTAAAATTTAAACATTTTAAACTCGCAGATAATGTAGGTTAGAGCGACTTAAAACTGAAAATAGATGCAACTTTACATTTTACCTTTAGACTCAAAATTGGTTTATATAATACCTACCGTGAGTTTAATAATAATAATATTTATTTATTTCTCACAAAAACTTATAAAACTTCACACATTATGTTACAGTCATGTATATAATTGTCATTCTTCTTGTTTGTTTGCAAAAATGATATCGTCTACGTAAACAATTATAAATAAACTAGTAAGACTCGGCCAAGCGTTGCTATGACTAGTGTTTTTGGTATATTACATAGTAGTAAATTATTCATACGGCAGGATAACTTATGAGAAAGATTGGTACTTTTAACACAGCGCCATCTGTTAGAAGTGTATCAAATAATAATCAAATATTTGCAATAAAATAATATTGCCGGTATAAATTGAGATGTAAGCTAAGATAGGATATCTTTTAAGTCAGATCAAACTGCACATGGCGAGCAAATTTGATTGATATCGGTTCGGTAGTTTATGAGTCCATTGCGGACAAACATCGTGACAAGAGATTTATATATAACGTATTAAGATAAGATGACTTAAGTTCAGAATCAGAAGGCCGACTCCTGTAAGTCGTGTATCAAAAATGCATTGGATTTTAACATATGGTCACAGTTTCCTTAAAGTAATTTATTACGAATTATTTTCGTACTTAAAACAATTTGAACTTTTTGTTTCTATTTGAGCGTAATATTTCCTCACTTAGTTACAATGATATATAGATCATCGTAATCTACAATTTAAAATGACATAAGAGTTTACGGTAATTACAGTCTAATTGGCTTAAAATATACTTTTGAGAGCTTAGGATGGTTTTATTTCAAATCACGAAATACTAAGACGAACACAAACTAGGGTAAATTTTACTTTTAACGATGGCCGTAGTTGCTAATTAAATTGGACGTTATGAAACCTAAATCCTATCCTGTATTTTCATTCAAATTAAAATATGATTTAATAATTATTATTGAGACTATTTTAATAGTTATTACCAAATTATAGTTTCTTAAAATGTAATGATTTGAATAATACATAAGTGTATACATAAAAAAAAAATTTAAAAAAAAAGTTTAAAAAGTTTTAGCAGTGTGGTTTTAATTACTAATTGAATAATGATTTAAAGTTGAATAAGTTTTATTCTGCTATAGCAGAGATTACAATACAGTCAGTTTATCAAAGATACGAATAAAAGAAAGTATATGAGCACAGAGTATAAGACCCATAGTAGTATAGTTCGCAAAAGAAGCACAGACTACACAATATTAAACAAAGCAGACCGCGCCAATTTTATTTTTATTAATGAAACAATAACAGAGTGTACAAAGAGAAAATATGATGAAACTGTTTTAATTAATTTAAATCATATTTATCAAAGGTTAACACGTCGCTAGAATAAACATTATTATATGGACGTATTATTTTATTTATATATTAACACTTCGATGCATACAGAAATATAATTCAATTGACATAATTAAATAAAAAGGAGTGCAACTTGCGACCTCTTCGAGAGATCTCTTCCAGACAACCGCTGTAAGAAACCTAAGAAAATTAATTATTAAATAAAAAAATAAGAAATTAAAAAAATTAAAAAATAAATAATGTGATATTGATAATATTAATTAATTATTGAAAAGCAAATAAATCACGATAACTTTAGATCAGTTTCAGATCAATCAGTACGAAAGTTATAGATAGCGAATTAATGTATCTCACTTGTACAATAGATATTTAAAGGAAGATACGAGAAGGAGCTATCGGAATAGGGACGGGATGTAAATTCTATAGCCTCACTGCAGAGACATTCTCGATGAAAAAAATAGCTATCAAATGGGATTTCAAGGATGTAGTTTTCGGAAGATCATAAGCTATGGGCTCCGTCGTGAAATCGTATTTGAGGTAGGATATTATATTATGAAGGTAGGCAAAATTCTAGAAGCACGGCTTTAAATATATTGTGAAGTCTAGGCACGTAGGAAATCCGACGCTTGGCACGGGTCGCGCGCCACACAGCGATTTTCTTGCAATAAAACTTTTCGGTTTTAATTACATTTAACTAAGGAAATTTAATAATTATTTGCTTAACGACAATATTCGTTACTGTGACAGGTATTACTGGCGAATTTAAATTAAGAATCGCCGCAATTTAAAAATGGAATGATCCTTTCGGTAGCAGTACAAACAGGTAATCAACGTATCATGTAAATATAGTTAAAAAAAAAATTATTCTTTTTTAGTAAATTAATATTTATACTAATATAATAGAAAATAATTAATTTAAAGCTAAACTAAAATCATAGAATTTTATAACTAGTTATAAATAATAAAATTCTTGTCAATTCAGCCAGTGTGCCACTAAATGTATCCGTCTCACAATAATATTCTTACTTCTATTAACTATTATATGATGCATATTCGAGGATTGCTACAAGAAATTTATACGTTTATGTATGTATGTGTATTATTTTTGAGAGCTTTGCTTACTTTTATAAAATCTATGTACATAAATAATAATAATAGTTATACGTTCTTATCCAAGAAATGAGATACATCTAATATATAAAATTCTCGTGTCACAATGTTCGTTCCCATACTCCTCCGAAACAACTCGACCGCTTCTTATGTTTTTTTTTATGCGTGATCCACCTCTAAACTTTTTTTTTACGATACAATTTTTTATAATACAGCATAAAAAAATACATACACCCCTTAATTTTCATCCCTCATAATCATTATACCCTCTACGATGAAACCTAATTCTTATTTGTTAGTTAAGAACTTATAACTTTACCCCTGCTGTTTATAGAGAGAAAAATCACAAAAAAACTTAAAACGTTTTCATTCCGGAAAACCGAACAGTCTCTGGGGTAGCGTAGCAAAATGTTCCATGTTGGTAATGTACTAAACAGGTAGCCTAAGTAAAATAACACTAAGGAGAAACGAAGTTCGCGGGGGCAGCTAGTATATATACATATTAGCAGTCGATACCTCCATAGTTACAAGTAAACTCGCTTCACGCTTGGCGACTGAGGATTATCTGGAGAAGGATGCATTGTTGCGTTACTGTTTTTTTACTAGCCAACAGCTTTTACAAATCCAAATGTATAACAATCAACAAATTACCATGAACGGCCTACCCCCCATGAAAAATATTGGAGTGTGCGTATGGCTGTGTTAATGTGAGTGACTAATAACTGAATGAATTATTTTGTAATTATCATATTTCTTAATTAAAATCTATTTGTTAATAATGGGGTCGTTCAAGTATTATTATGAACTATATGGTCTTTGATTTCCTTATTTCGTGATTACGTCTATAGTAATTATTTTTGAAGTTATACTTCTTTTGGCGCGATGGAGAAAAATTATGAGAGTGAATTTTTACGATGCGCGCGCATACCAACACCTAAATTCGACATCGTAAAGTTAGGTCTAGGTGGCATGAAAATCGATAACTATGTTCAAGTTGTATATTCTAGTATTTTTATATTATATAAAAAATAAATATTATTTTGGTGTATTTAAATTAATTTCATATACGACGGTGATAGTAAGTATGTATTAATCATTTATTTATTTAAATAAAATCTTTTTGATTAATTTTAATTTTTTTCGTTAATCACTATTACATTTTAGTTATTTTTTTCCATACGCCAAAGAAGTATAACTTTAAACGCGTTACGTAAGTACACACACTCTTTTTCACACATATTACCCACACTTTGACAATGCTTGAAAACGAAATGCATATTCGATAAATTACAGTCTGCCTAATACTTGAACGATCCCATTGTAAAAAATATTGTTTTAACATTAATAACCCAGGTTTCAATTATCGCTTAACCTAAATATAGAAAGCATTACACAAATCATAAATGGAACACTAATTGGTCCTCGAATAATACCCCTAATTATTACAAAAATTGAATGATATCTAACTTATTAAACCCACTAATTATATCGAAACAAATGAATGAAATCCGTCCAATTAAAGGGAACAAAAAATGTTGCTATTTGACTGAATTTTAACAGAGGCAATAAGAACAAAACTGACAAATTTAAATGAAACTGACTCGAGGTCCAAGTGGAACAATTTCTAAAGCGATAA
The DNA here is from genome assembly GCA_028984075.1 of Pieris mannii. NCBI lineage: Eukaryota > Metazoa > Arthropoda > Insecta > Lepidoptera > Pieridae > Pieris > Pieris mannii. Next base: position 7,208,832 of record CM054797.1, read on the forward strand.
AACGGGAAAGGAGCTGTATTTAAATTGAATACGCCGTAAATAAATGTTAAATGAGACAAAGAACTTTGAGGCTATTTGCAATCTAAACACGAATAAAAAGAGAAATGGACCTTTAATTAATGACAAAGAGATAAACACCCAGCATACGTTTAATTGCTGATTAGGGGACGTATAAGGCTGATCTATGTGAGACAATAAATGGGGGATGGTAATGAAACCACAGACAAAAGAAAATCGTTGGAGGATTGAAGCAGTTGCAATGACATATGATGTCTCGTGTAAACTCTCAATCACAGCCAAACGAACATATGAATACGATGTCGGTTTAATTATGATTGGCTAACGTAATTCTTTTAATCACATGACACGATACACCCAATCACAGTCGATAGATATGTTGCAGTAAAGTAGTTAAATTAGAGAGTTAATTTTATCTGTAGACAGTTAATTAAAAATCGATATTCAACCAAGTCGCTAGCAATTTGATTTAAATAAAGCAGCGTCGAAAACGTTTAAGTATTTGTCTGACCGAATGCCAGCGTGTTGGTAATAATGTAAAGCAAGGTGACGGTAACAGCAGATTACTTTTGAGTCTTTCTTTTAACAACGTGTTTTTTTGTTTCAACTTGTGGTCTTTGGTGTAATTGTAAACATGTTGTCGACTCCTTCATGATTATTTCATTTGATATTGTTATTTTGGTGTGATCGTGTAGAACCCAGAGCCTGGAAATTCCGTTTTTTTTGTTTTATTTGCTTAGGTAAGGTTAGTCTTGTTGCCTAGGAAGGTTTAGGAAACTTGTTAAACGTTACGTTCAATCTCTTGTCTGACGGAACTTTATCAATCGATTGAATATCGATATTTAATTAACTGTCTAGAGATTCAATCAACTCCCTGATTTAACTACTTTACTGAGACAGATTATACGTTATTTTTCAAAGTAATAAGTACAGTTTTATATACTTATTGTCAAAACTTGTGGTTTAAATACGGGGAGTATCATCTTTAAAGGCATCATGCTGTTAAATTAATTGACCAGTCCCCTGATACACGGCAGTGATCTACAACTGGTATTTTTTTAATACATCGTTCTGCAACAAGCAGGCACCTATAGCGGTCGAAATACGTCATCGTTTGATATCATCACCTTGCCCTATTGTTTATTACGGCAATCAAGCTTTATAATAATATTCATTCAAAGATTCCTATTAGAGTTTTAAAAATCGACTTAATGTATTTTTATAATTTGCGTAAAACATTAATTTTAATTTGATAACGTATTCGGAACAGAATTGACTTTAATGATATGACTCATAATGTAATTATAAATAAAAAATAACTTCTATTCTCCATTATAATTCTGCTATTTTTATACGCAGATACGTTTAAATAAATAAATACTAGGCAGAGACAATTTTGACTCGGTCTACACGCTGGTGATATTAGCACTTTAAGTCCCGAAGTGGCCTTAGGACTTCTGCATGTGGTCCCTTCAATTTGCACGCCATGATGTATAGCAGGATGTGCGATCTTTACTGTACCATCATAACATGTATTTGTACACATTTTTGAAAATAAATTATTATTATTATTAAACATGGCAAATGTATTGGCATACAATTACTTTAGAATACATTACGACATTGAAAGGAAAATTTCTTAGGTAGGTACATTTTTGCTGTGTGTATATTGTTTTGGAATCAAAACATTTAAATATGCATGTTTAAAAGATTTACAAATTTCGCAGTAGTTTCTGGCAGGTAAGAAGTTTTGACACGCCCAGAAAAGTTATCTACGTGAACACTTGCAAACTCTTGTATGCTGCTTTATCTCTCTCAAACCAAGAATAAACTTAATTATTGCCAGAATTAAATACCAAACTTGTGTTACAATAATTGGAAATAATGACACCAACACAAAAATTTGCGAAATAAATGAATAGTTTAAAAGAATTCTCCCTAAAAGGCCGGCAAGGCATGTACTAACATAAATACGTACGTTAAACGTAAGTGAATAAATAAATAAATAAATGATGGGTTTTGTTACCTGTAATTATTACTATCAATAATCAAAAAACTGCCATTGTTATTAATATTGGTGGGAATAAAAATTAATATATTTGAGTTGTTTATTACATATCGGTACATAGTAAAATGATTTAGTTTAGTAGTAAAATAAAATATTGATAGATGCTATCCTCTAATATATAAAATAGTGATAGATGCTATCCTCTAATACCCTCAAAGTATACCCTTAAATCAGAGTAAACTAGCCCCATGCGCTTACCAAATAGGTCCCTCTCCGGTAAAGAGTCGAGAAACCTATAAGCAGCGAGAGTATTCGAGGAATGATAGATTGTTGATGCTGGTCGGTGCGAGCCGAACGCACAGCAAAGAGGTTATGTTTCCGGCAGCGTGTTAATTTTTTTTTATAGAACAGGGGCAACGTACAGTCTCATCAATCCTTTAGTATGCGCTTTTCGTTTCGTTTTTAATTTCGCTTAAATCAAACCTGACCACAGCCAAATCCCTACGAAGCTCTAATAAATTGTAATTACCCCATTATCCCCGTCAAGAATTTATTAATGTATTAATTTATAATGTTAACCTAATTCATAACAAAAATAAAAAATAGGTTACAAAAGTTATAAGGCAACGGGCGGCCTTATCGCTTACAAGCGATTTCTTTCAGGCAACCCAAATGTGGAACAACGAAAAAGAAACACCTACAGAGGGTAGAGTACAATAAATGCAAAATAATTAACAAAAAAAACAAACTCAAAATAACACGTTACTATAACTAAAATAAAATAAAGTAAAATCTATAGTAAAAAATAGCAATAATAATAAATAAAAATATGTATAAACAAAAATTTAGGCGCGCTTGCTCGCATGTGCTTTTCCGGCCTTTTAGTAGTTAGCTGTATGACTTCCAATTATTACCCTTATAATGATTTATTTTTATTAACTGGCAATAGTACTAATATCCATGACAGCGACGTCCGGCCAATACAAGTATGCGACATAGTACATTTTCAGTCCACAGAATCAATCTCTCAAATAGACAATCAATCATATCTGATCTGTGCAAGTTAAACAACGAAGTTAAAAACCTTAATGCATTTAAAAAAGTTCTTGTTATTTTGGATTTGTCAGAACGATAAAATACTTGCTGACCCGGCAAACTTTGTTCTGCCCTATAAATTCTTTCAAGCAGTTCTAAAGCGAGTATTGCAGTACTATTTTTTTTTTATAGAACAGGGGGCAAACGACTGGAGGCCCACCTGATATTAAATGATACCGCCACCTATGGACACTCATATTCCCGGAAGGCTCGCAAGTACGTCGCCAGCCTTCAAATAATTGGTTATAAGGGAATTATTGCTGCGACTCTAAGGATGAAGAAAAGTTATGTAGGCTAATTTTAATATTTTTTTTAATATTAAGTAATAATAATTTAAATTTTAATAATTTATTGATTTTTTTTGAGTAAACAATGTAAAATTCAGTTTTAGGCTTATATAAATGTGAGCTACTAAATTACTTTAATGTCTTTGAAAATGTCGAGAAATCAGAACAAACTTACTTACTTGGTTGGTATGCACTTTAATTGCGTAAAAAGGTGGCAGCCCTACTCTCAGTATAAATCGCAACGCCGTTTATCCTTCTTCAACACTCTTTGTATGACCACACAGCCAATCTCGTGGGAATATAGCGACATTCTATAAATAGCGGCAAAAATATTCTATTTTTAAGAATTGACCATCGACACTGACTTACAAAAGTCAAATACTGACGTTACGAATTACGATGCATAGTTGACAATCAATACTTTATAGTCTATATTTAAAAGTGTTATATATGATTAAAATATTCCATTTATGAATTTTAAAATGGGAAACACCCGCTTTGTTTTTAATTTTTTTATTAATATCTAATCATTAACAACATAAACATTCCATTTTCGAATTGAAAATCGAACATCATTCAAATTTCAAACAAGTTAATAAGCCTGCTCATACGTAAAGTGTGCCAGTACAACCAAAAGCGGAGCGGAAATGCAGTCAAAGTTTAGGTTTTTAGTACTGGACGTTTAGCAAAGTTTAAGTTGAGTATTCCACTATTCGGGCTTTGCATGTTTAATCCCTCTAAATAAATAAACAACCGCTTCGTGAACTGAAAACCCTGAAAGCGAATGTGGAATATGGTCCAAGTGTCAACTTTAAGCCACTGCTGAAAGTTAAATAATAATTCCCTACATCGCTTGCTGGTATTATTTTTTTTTCACTTTAACGCTCCGAGTGCTAGTTAAATGGACGTTCAAATATTACGTAAGCACTATAGGGGGGAGGGGTCGTTGATTTTCTTATTTGGTGATTACGTCAACAGTAATTATTTACTTTTTACACATAATACACATTATCTATGCTTGAAATCGAAGATTCATACAAATAATTAATACGTTTATGTACTATTATTTTACGCACTGACACTGTCGTGTGACCAACATGCAACGCACGTTCTTTCTGTCAAATTGGATTTACACTGTGATGACAAAGAGATATACATTTTATTTTGGCATTATGGTATTGGCTTAGGATAATGTATGATTTTTTATGATAATTAATGTAGATAATCATTTTGTGTTCATATTAATTAATAATAAAAGCTGTTTATTTAAATACTTAATTTTTAAATTTATTTTTACTTTACATTTATTTATATTATATTTCTTTCATCTCATTATTTCTAGATATGTGTACTTTGGCAATCGTCTCCACCAAATCCCACCATTTCTGTCTACACCAGTATTTATCAACCCATACATTGGTAAAAGAAACACAAAGACAATTTTAATGTCACAAGCACAAGGCAAACATACACGAAGAGATCATACAGATATTAAACCAAATAATTAGTAATAAAAAAAATATAAAGAACTAAACAAAAATCGTAGAAAATAAAGACCTAGCTCGTTCGACATCGATGATGTTTTGTCAAAACAGCGTTCTACGGAAAGGGACACATGGAATAAGATTCTTATGCCCCAAACACATAATTTTCAACAAAATTGAATTGTTCACATAACTTATATGATAGGTTTTACTAGGAAATAATTAACGAAACATAATGAAAAACCGAAATTCAAATTATTTAATGAGCTTTTGAATAGCCCCCTTGATAATCAAATTGCCAACCTGTGGGGCGTCGCGACGTTGGAAAAGACTACACTGTGCCACTCTCTGACATGTACCTGCTGTTTCCTCAACTTGGTATATCAACTACAGATTAACTAAGTTTTATTTAAAAGAGTAAATGCGTTCTGCATGTATCATTAATACATACAATAAAATTTGAGGACAAATCTTTGTTTTTAATTTATTTTATTATTCTTTATTACTTAAGATGTCATATAGAACATGGTAATAGACACGAACATGGTTCCACGCCCTTGATTTGAGAACTGGCAGTAAATGTAAAATTAGCATCCAATATATATGTATTTCTTTTTTGACGTTTATACATTATGTTACCTACAAAAAAAAAATGATTTTTTAATTTGAATTTGAATCGGTCTTCTGTGCCTAACATTTGTCAATGTAAATGAGTAAGAACTATAGTCTGCGCAATGAAATACTTCGTAAGTAATATGAACAGAATTAGAACAAGGCGGCGCGACGATTATGATGTCACTCCTTGCAAATAGATGATGCAACGCATAAACATCTGATGAAAAGCTTAAATGTATAATGGTAAGACTTGAATAAACACTGTACTAACAATCTTATCTGTAATATATATCTCTACCTATATTTATATAAAATTTAAGTATGTTATGTTACCTAGCATTAGTAAAGTTACTTAGATGCGTGAAGCAAATGTTGCCAATTGAAGACAATATGAGCCGTTTAGTTCCCATTACATAGATTGTAATAACAATCTTGTTTACGATAATGTCTTAAAGATGGACTACAACTATATTCTTGCAACCCCAACAGACGTCCTACATGATATTTCAAGCGATTAGGATATTGTACAAAGTATGAATGGCTGCCGGGCTGATGATGAATCTAAAACCATCTAGGGCTCCACGCCATCGCATACAAAAAACATCATTCAAATCGGTTCAACCGTTTAAGAGGAGTTCAGTGACATACATAACTATCTTTTAAGTTAGATCAAACTGCACACGGTGTGCAAATTTTATTGAAATCGGTTAAGTAGTTTAGGAGTCCAAAGCAGACAAACAACGCGTTTTTTGTATACAGGTAACATAAGTGTCTCTTAGATTTTAGAATCCTTAAATAAGCAAGGCTAATTTTAAGCTTTACTCTCCATTTGAATTTATTTCTAGACTAGAACATTCTATCTGGGTGAAATTGAATTTATTAATGATTTAATATATTACAAATATGGTACAGCTGAAATACTAAGTCATCATTTGTAAATAAAGCTTCAAGAGTGAAATAAAAAGTTACATAAACTGTCAGCCAACCGCATCATGCTACAGCGAATTTTTTTTTTATAGAACAGGGGCCAAACGGATAGGAGGCTCATCTGATGTTAAGTGACAATCTCCGCTAGAGGGCTCGATTGCGTTGCCGGCCTTTAAAAATACAAATTAGATAGAATAAGTAGGAAATAATAATAATACCTACTATATGTACAAAATACAGTCAACTTCTATTATAACGACATCGAATGGGACATTATGTTGTTCTAAGCGATGTCGTCGTAAACGGTTTTGACTGTAATACAATAAAAACATTCAATAAAGCAATTTTCTTATTTAAAATATACTACGAAATTTCTTAAATAAATAGAAAAGAAAACTCTCGCATATAAATGAGTCAAGACATGAAACTGTGATTGATTTGGGCGAAAATAATTCCCCACTGTTTGAGATTCACGAGCGCTACCCATTTACCTTTTACGCGTCAACGTTCTTGATTCAACATTGCTTTTAACGGCACGAATTCGCCTTTTATTGCAAAAACTTATACAATATAAACTATTGGACAAGGTTTTAAAAATAATTTCAGATAAAAAAAAATCTTTACCAACACATTTTTGTTCTTTAGGCGCATGACGGTAAGATTTTTACGGATGAAACGCAATAATAATACTTAATATTAGCGTCACGAATATGTTTTTTTATAGAACAGGAGGCTCACCTGATGTTAAGCGATACCGCCGCCCATGGACACTCTCATTGCCAGAGGGTTCGCGAGTGCGTTGCCGGCCTTTCAAGAATTGGTACGATCTTTTCTCGAAGCACCCTAAGTCGAATTGGTTCGGAAATACTTCAGTGGCTGGTGGCGGCAAAAACTTGCAGCGTTTTTGTCGAATGGAAGGAAGGGAGGGAGCGATTGAGACCGATTGAGAGAGTGAACTGGCGAACGTAGCATGAAGCAAATAGCCATGGAGCGACTGTAGGCAATCATTCACAACACACATACATTATAACTATAAGATGAAATTAAACTCCAAGACAATACTAGGAATAGACGAGTGAATAATCATTAACATGCTACGTCATAGTCGATTCGACTAATTGATAATGCGTGTGACGTGATTGACGAATAATGTCTATAGTTAATAATTACGTTTTGATGTGAAACATCTATAGCCGCACGTAAAACCGATTTCTGGCGTGGCGATGCGTCGCCAGTCGCCACGGCATGCGTCGCCACGCCAGAAATCGGTTTTACGTGCGGCTAAATGATGGTATATACATAAAATTATATGCAGTAGTAAATTTTTGTATTTAATGAAAATAAATGTTTATTCAATAAATAGTCATCGTTATCTAGAAAACAAAATCGTAATATTTTATTTTATCATTATGACATATTTAGTTCCTATCACAATCTGTTCTTTTCTGCATATTACTTCACAAAATAATTTCGATGTTTCACATCTGCCAGGCGTCCCGTGACGGCTCACATTTTTTTTTTATAAATATACACTATTATTTTACACTTCGAAACAATCACCCAGAATTTACCACAGATCAGAGAGTGTGATCAGAGGAGTTGTTCGGATTAATACCCGCAGCTGTTTTATCATCGGACATCAAGGCAGAATACAAAATACCATCCGTATCGCACCGCACCGTATTTAAGAACCAATAACGACTTAGGATTCTTAAAGAATTCTTAAAAGGCCGGCAACGGACTTGCGACCCCTTTGGCATAATGAGCGTCTATGGTCAGCGGTATATCACTTGACATCAGATGAGCCTCCTGTTCACTTGCCCCCTTTTCTATATATAAAGTGTGTGTTTAAAAACGGTTTATATATAATTACTGAAACTTGCTACAATTTTTACACATAATATATATGTGCCTACTATCACAAGCGAAATAAATGATTTTAATCTTGAAATACTTTAATGCATTATTAATGAATCAGCCGGGACATTTATAAGCTCCATAGACTATAAATGGTAGCATTTTAATTAGCTAGACTGTCGCCCGTCACATATACAAATGGCTCTAATAACTTTCAGTCCAACAAAAGACGTGGCGCGATTCGTTTAATTCCCATTGGTCATCTCTAGCCCAATCACAGACGAGTAATACATCGACCAATCACACATCGACACGTTACGTCTTTTGTTTGTGTCGTGCACCGATTTAAAAATTCCAACTGTTATCCCGACTTCTTCTTCTTTGCTAATGGTTAACCGGTTGAAGGACGCTCTCCTCATGAACGGCTTTAAGTAGTAACGGTTCAGAACTACTTGGACTAGCACCTGGTGCTTGTGCAGTGTCTGGTGTTGGGCATTGACTTGTAACCCCAGACGTCATGGTGGAAATGGTGGAATTTTGCATGATACAATTGATTCGTGTTTCACTTAAATTATGTTTTAAGGTTAAATGACGTCCTTACGGAGTCCTACCCTCCCTAATCCTGATGAATATCCAGTCAAATTTAAACTAACAAAAATCACAATTAAGTCCCTAAAAATATGCAGCTTTTGTTATAAGAGATCATAATGAAAAATCTAATCATTTAAGTAACCAACAAATTTGGTTCATACATATATAAAATACATATACATAAAATATGTTTTATACCCTGACATACATTATTGATTAGCATCACCCGTACCTCCATAAATCTTGTAAACTTCGAGGGCTATTGAGACAGTCTGGTTTCTTTAGTGAGTATCGTGATGGACTATTTATGGTGACATTTCAAACCCATTCGGTCAGCATATTTACGGCCTTCAGCCGAGAACACGACTGAAGAATCATGAAAGTCGTGGCGCCAATTAGGTTTATATGGTGAGTATCGACACACCCTTGCTATGTCAAAAATCCTGAGTTTTTTTTTATTATCTGGACCGGCAGGAGGCTCATTGCTATAAGACTCGTTGCCTTTGACGAATTGGTACTCTTTTCTTTTCTTTAGTCGAATTGGTTCGGAAATATTTCAGTGAGCAGCGGGTTTCATAGTGGTGATGGAAAAAAACTGCCTAATGCTCAGTTGTCGGACCGATCTTTATACATAGGGTTAGTTAAATACATAGATAGCTTTTCAATCTTAGTCTTCAGATATCTAAGGGTCCATTTAAACTGTTTCTTCACCTTCCGAGTGAGTGTTTTGCAACAGACAAATTGGACAAATTCATCAGAGGACATCAGAATTGCGAGCCGCACTCTGAACCCATGGCGAAACGGGTACTGCAGAACAAAATCCGAGCAGATAAAAGCTTTAACGGTACTATATACGTCTGATTTTCGATCATTCAAAAGCAATTTCCAGGCTTATTGTTCCAAAATTGAGTCCACTGCGCCGCGCCGTGTCCGATTTTGTTCACTATTGTTGAAAAATACTTTCTTAAATGGAAATGAATACGCGTACTTAATATTATTATGACGCTTATGTTTAATGTTTATATAACAATCAAATATACATAACCTACATAGTAGTAATAAATATAATCATAAATTAATAAAATTAAAATTAAAACTAATCACTGTATTGCGATACTTCCTTCTTTGTTTATTTACTCTCAACATTTGTACCTATGTTTAAATCATAAACTTAATCCTTAACGTCCGAAACTGTGCTGCAGGTATTACACCCAACAACTCCTCGCAACACTCCATGGTAAAAGCAGTATATGGTAAGCGGTATGTTGTGAGAACCCCCTCTTTACGCAACCAAGCGAGCAAGCCGCACGGAAAATGACTGGTCGTTGACGATTCGAATCGCTCTTCGTTCAATACGGTCAAGTGGAAGGAGCTGGTTCTGGGATATATTTTGGTAGCACGCAACCAAATAGAGAATAAATTTATTATTTATGAAGTAAACGTTATTTATTATTATTATTATTGTACTTTAATTAATTCAGAACGGTTCAACAACAATAGATTCGTTAAGTGTCAAGATTATCAGCTGATTTGATAGCTTTGTTCGGGATCTAATCAATTTTGCTCTGTGTCCGGATGTTCATGTCAATCTCTCTTGAAATAACTAGTTTCGTTAAGAGATGGCTGATGAAACTATTATTTTAAAAGGTATATCACGATACAATAGTTACACTCTATATGATCCGTTTTATTTAATTTATACTCCATGACTATTATAAATTTTATAATAATGAAAAAAAATAACGATTATAAATAAATACATAACCATAACAGAAGTTTTTTTTTATTATATTTTTTTACTATATTAATGTATGATTAGACTGTTCTTTTTAATTAAGTTTTAATATAAATAATTTTTTTTTCGAAATCTGTGTTTTTTTTAATTCAGAAAATGTTCAAATACACACTTATTTAATACACTGAATAATGCCTGTCTCATTTTCTCCCACGTCAAATCTTATGAATTTATGTTTCAGATGTCTGTATTTGTTTCGTTATCAGCCTTCTGTGCCTGTCACACGCCGCCGACTTTTTGGGTATAAGACATGCCGGTTTCTTCACGATGTTTTCATCAGTAATTCCATAGATGCACAATTTGAATTAAGGCTGGGATTATGGGTTGGGGATAGAAGTCGCACACTAAAAGCACGGCCAACTGCTCATAATCAATAAGCGTTATATTCCTTTAAAAATCCGTTCCTATTCTTTCTTCAATCTTTGATAATTCTAACGAATAGAACGAATTAATAAGAAAAATGGTTATCTGTGAAATCGGTTTCCGGACGATAGTTAAATGTGACAATCACATAACAAAGCATTGATGAAATTATTAAGTCTTAGACTGGAAGATAGATAGATGAGGCGCAAGCGTACGATGAGCGTAACTGGACAATGAGCGTAACGGGACAATGAGTTATGCATTTGACGTGGTCACGTCAAAATCGATACAAATTCTAAATACAATAGTATCACTATCAAAACCAGAATATATTCCACAGAAACGTCTTCTTAGACGTATATCAATTCTACAACTAAACTCCGGTCAATCGAGAAACATAATTCACGTCGTTGTCTCAAATTAATTACTCTGTGACCGGTGAGAGCGAACAATATTCTAATCTTTGTTGAGCTTTCATTTGATATTGATTCTGTCACTCAGGTATACTTTTTTTTAAATAAATAGTCTCTGGACGATGACATTATTTAACATAGCGATCTTTTTTTTTTTAATTGATGAGTAAATGCGCTAATGCAGGCCCGCATCAAGAATGTCGAACTTGACGCGGGGACTGTGGGGCTGGATCTACACTCAAATCCCTCTGCTATTCAGAGGGGTAGCGAGACCCCACCCACTAAAAACACCTCAGCCCATCACACGCCCTTAAGATGGGCCCTCGGGGTTCGCCTCCCAAGGGACCCGGGCTCAATAACATAACGATCTAGCCTAACTTAAGTTATTTAAAACTAACCTAATTTACTCAAAAGGATGTCTAACATAGTATTGTTATAGAACAGGGGGCAAACGGCCAAGAGGCTCACGCTATGTTAAGTGAACCCGCTGCCCATGGGCAATGGGCTTACCAGAGGGCTCGCGAGTGCGTTGCCGGCCTTTCAAGAATTAGTACTCTTTTTTCTTGACCCTAAGTCGAATTGGTGCGGAAATACATCAGTGGGCAGCTGGTTCCACATATCGGTGGTGCAAAACCACAGATTTAGATAAATATTTATCGAAATCTGTTTATCGCGAGTGCCATCTAGCGGCACTCGGTAAAAGTAAAAATCACACTTGCCTTTAAAGGGGAAAAAATGTTGAGGCCCTGATCAACGTTTGTCGATTTCTTTTACAAATATTCACGTGACAAACGATGCCAGTTAATCGTTCTTTGTTTGTTTTATCAAAAACAATCAGAAATAAGCCGTTGTTCCGGCGAAAACGGCGACGGAAGCTCGACCAACACTGATTAATGAGCTCGCTTCACCGACTTGAAAATGAACCTATTACTTAACAGACTTATCGCTTGGAAAGAAACTTCCCTAATTAGTGCCGACCTCGAAAAGAAACCAATATAATGGAACTACTTAAGTAAAATACATCAACACTAAGAGGTAAAACTAAAACACACACACATCCTCACACTTTACATACACACCTTGACCAATAAATCATATGGGCAACCACCGGCATGCGGGCCGGATCCGGCCCGTTGTAAAATATAATCCGGCCCGCGAGACAATTTGAAAAAAGCAATTAAAAATATATTATATTGATAATGATTTGTACTTATAAATGCGAACAGTTCTCTTCATTGTATAAGACTGACTGACGATAATTTGGATAATTCTTTAAGTCTTTGTATCAGTGGAATTAATCCAAACACCAATGGATTAGTATTCCAAATTCAAGTGTCTCATTAATTTCGGTGTATTTAAATTTCATGGCTTGTAACAATTTGTAACTTGTATAAATTTTACTATATTAACATAGTCGTTACTATTTCATGTCTAATATCTATCGAAATTAATTCTTTTTAAACGCGGCCTGCGAACGTTTACACGGAAGTTTGGCCCTCAACATGTCAAAGACCAATACTTACAATAAATTATCTTATTTATGATGTTATCTACTGCCGTTATATTTTAAATATAAATTGTAAATATTAAAAAAAAACGATCAATAAACTGTTCATTAAAAAACGGGCTGAAGGTATTACATCCGTTTAAATACAGACGCGTGGTATACGACTTTTGCATGTCAAACCCAATACTATGTCGTACAGAAGTTAACCGTAAAAGTTTATAGACAAAAAGTTCTTTGACAAATTTGACTAGACGTTAAATTTGTCTCGAGTTAAATTGATTTTCTCAATGTTACTGTTTTATGATATTATTTAATTCAAATATTCTTGACGCACCGGAGTGTACATTAACAAAACAAACTCAACGAAGATGACCGACACGTCCGTTCGATTCGAGCCCCCGACCGCAAAAGGAATCACTTCAGAATTCAGATAGTTAGCTGTCAGCACGCGATGCTTCTGTCAAAGTGACATAAGTTGAGCACGCAATTTTCTTCTGAGAATTTAATATGAAACTATCATTTGAGCCAATCAAATACAAATTATAGATAAAAATGCACGCATGACTAGACAGTAGACACTTTTTTTAGAGATTTATGTATTTATGTGCTGGAACTACATAGAAAACACAATTTGTAGTACAAATTAAGCCCTAAGTAGTATTCTTGATTACTCAATTGACGAAAAAGGCATACAATTGTCAGTCATAGCGATAAGGGAACAATAGCGGTAAGAACATAGAGATACTATACCTTCAGTACAAACATAAGTACACACACGCAAACAACGCAAAAACTATTGAAGTCGTAATTAATGATAAAATCAAAATTGGAATATATTTAACAAGTGCGTCTAACCAGGCGTGATAACCAATGTGAAGATTTAAAACTAACATGGCGACTACAGAACATACCCTCGACAGAATTAAGAAAAAGAAGTATCTATTACGAACATATAAGAGAAGTGTTCAGCGTGCGACTCTCATTCCAAGATCGTAGGTTCGGACCCCGACTGTGTACCAATGGACTTCCTGTCTATGTACGCAACATAGACAGGAAGTCCATTAACATTTAACAAATTACATATGTGCACAGCATTTTAGTGGCATCTTCAGAGCTTAACCATTACATATAGTTGGTATACAGTATATATAAATTGATCAAAAAATTATAAGTTGTTAAAATGATCATGAAGTGATTTATTTTTCATTTTATGTAATAGGAGGAAAACGGCTCATCTGATGACGAAGGCTCGCATATGCGTTGCCGACCATTCAAGAATTGGTACGCTCTTTTCATCATTTTGAAGGCCTCATCATTAAATTAATTTATTATAACTAATAAGTAATTCATAAATTAATAAGCGCAGTATAATAATTATATACCTTATTCGCACGTGTTTTTTTAATAACGTGTCATTTGTAAAACAACAAGTGATTTATAGAAATTCACAAAGGCGAAGATCGTTGAACTGAAAACCAGTTAAAGACGAGACTCATTTCTCGTGTCAAAGCCTGAATATATAGGCTACTAAGTCATCCTAGCCCTAGAATTGATAGATTTACGCACAGCCGTGGGGAGATTGATAGCAGTGGTTGTCGGTCCCATCCTCAGACCTAACACTAGCAATTCATTATGTCAAGCCAACGTTGCTCGTTTCAATAAGACATCAGCGATTTACCTATTTAATTAAAGATCTCTACGTAATGTTTTGATCGCTTCATTGGACGAATTTACATAGATTAGCTTAATTGGCTACACTTGCAAGTTGCAATTCGAAACGTTCCTTATTTAAACTTGCTTAAGTACCATAGTGATGTTGAACTCTATATTATACCTGTTTTATCTGTAGTCATTTAAATTTGGAACGGTTCTGTATTTGGACTTAAACATTGTTTCGATGTTGAACTGTATGTTGAAATGTTTTTGTTTGAATTTGGAATCGAAACTTTTATTCTGAACGTTTTGATATCTTAAAATTAAATAATCTTTATAATCGTCTATTAAAGACTGTATAATATTGTGCCGAGTATCAAAATTCTATTTTCAAATTTGTAATATTGAACTATTAAAGTGATTTTTATTCCTTATTTGAATTTATTAAAATTTATTAATTTAAATAGCTATTTTAAATACTGAAATATTTTCGTATATATATGTAATTTGTTTTAAGTAACCTATTCTTTTCTATATTATATATTAAACGTGTTCGTATATAAGGCTTTCATGAAAGCATCCGTTTATATGCATTCAAAGTATGTGTTTCAGGAGTTGTTCAATGGGTTAATAGTGAATACGGAGGAAATATATTGCAATGTAGAGATTTGTATACAATTTCCTTCGATTGCAGAGATCGTTTTGTATTTAAATCTTACTTAATTAATGTTTATTTACTACCCGTATTCTTATGAAATTTACGCAAAATTAAAATAACCTTTTATTTCCTAATAATAGCCTACCGCGGGCGAGATTTATTCCAGGCCTCTTACACTTGCAATCCGTCATTTTATTTGACCAATCACCGTCAAGCGAAACGGGACAATTCCTCTTTTGTTTTACGCATTCCGTTTTAGGGTATATTTAATAAACATCACAAAATAATAAGTAAAAGTAATTTAAATAACACACGAATATTAACTATTATTTTATTTGAATTATTTCTTGGTGGCCGGTGCACAGTTGGCTCCTCACCAGAATGTATCAAAGCTAGATTTATGCGGAGTGGCGAAGATGATGCTATCTGCCCCGGCTTTCACGCCGAATTGCAATATCTTTGAAATATATAGTTGTAGTAAAACTTTATAGTTGGAGCCTTTATTATTTTTGGTTTATTATTGTTGGTTTTATTAAGTAATTACCTGACCTGACAAGTTGTAACCGAACTACCGTTTGCCGATAATCAATAGATATTAAAATTGTTAGTTAGTTAAACTCTAGTTAATAGTAAAAATATGTTTTTTAGATAGTAGTTATAAGTAAACTAATTTTAGGCACACGAAACTATTCTGTGTAGAACTTGTTACCAACAATAAAGGCTTTATTATTATTATTACCTGACCTTATAGAGCATTAAGTAAAAACGTCCATCTCGTATAATTCCACTTAATAATTAGAATACAATTATGTTATAGATCAAAGCGTTACATGTACGTATCTTAAAGGTTTTTTTTTTATAGAACAGGGGGCAAATACCAAAAAGTATCTTATTTTATGTTTTATAATAGAAATTACAAAATAAAATTTTATGTGGAAATGATACAATCATCTAAAAAAAGTTTAGGCAAAATGTTATTTCGGTGTGATCGGTAAGAACTCAGAGCTTGGAAATTCCGTGTTTTGTTTTATTGTAAGTGGTTAGGTTAGGTTAGTCTTGTTGCCTAGGAACGTTTAGGAAACTCGTTAAACGTTTCGTTCACTCACTTGTCTGACGGAACTTTAGCGACTTGATTGAATATCGATCTTTAATTAACTGTCTGATTTAACTACTTTACTGCGACATATACAAAGATTTGGTGCTGGATTCCAGAAGCCAGACGCGTCCATGGTCACCCTTTCACCTCAACATCCGTCCTTTCCCAACGGAGCTTTTCTTATAACAGTTTATGCCACGCACCACCTCCACACCACAGAAATATAGCCGAATCAATTTACTTAACGCCCTTCAAGAAAAGAGCGTGCCAATTATTAAAAAGCCGGCAACGCACTCGCAAACCCTCTGTAAAAGTGAGTCCATGGGCGGCGGTATCATTTAACCGGTGAGCCTGCTGGCCGTCTGCCCTCTGTTCTATAAAAATACATTAGCAAAAGAAGGCTTGATCTTGAAAGAGCCGTAGTAGAATTGGTGCGAATGCTTCCATTGCCAACTCCAAGCTGGCAAAAAGCCTGTAGTGAACGGCAGGTAAATAGTAAATAAATAGTATGGTTTGAAGATTAAACGATTTCGTAAATCTTTTCCAATACACGAAATAAATAGACTGTTTTCCAAGCGATTTATGTAGAACATTCATAATATTAATATAAATTGAACGATAGAACGCCTCCGTTGCGATCGTGAAGATATCGACGTACAATATTTCTTGTTTCGGATCGTCAAATTAATAAATAGCTTTTATGGATTGAACGTGCGACAATACAAGTTGCGCTACATGTTGGGAAATTTAGACCGTCCACCTGCAAACCTTCGGGCTATATGAGTGTCCATGGGAGGCGGTATCACTCCATATATTTATATTTGTCTATATTCACACTGTCACGTGGAAGAAGAAGCAGGTGGAAGGCACTAGACCGCGCGGCAGGTCACCTACACGCTGGACTGATCAGATTAAGTCTGCCGTAGGAGAAACACTGAATCAGTGCAGCAGGATGACCTCCAATAGGCAGCGGTGGCGGAACGTCGTGAAGCGCATCACATCTGCGCCTTCTACCACATAGCGATCACGACCGCTCTGGCAAGAGCGTACCGAATGAAAAGAAGATATTCACACTGTATACATGCTAATGATAATATAAATAAATACAAATATTTGTATTTTTCTCGATCCGCCTTTCTCACTCTCTCTCAGCCGGTCTCAATCGCTCTCTCCCTTTTCTTCGACAAAAACGCTGCACATCTTCGTGACGTTTCATCCGTTATAACCCTCTGCGCCTAACAAAGTTTTACTCCAAAAATATTTCGATGTGAAAATGCTAATGCATGCAAATACAGGGGTAACCTCCGAATATGATTTTGTCCCGTTCGCTGTCGATTGACCCTTGATCCATGGGTTCCTAGCGCTATAAGGCTTTTTAAGGAAATAGCAAAAAGGTTAATCGATATTACAGGAGACAGAAGAGGTGGCAGCTACCTCGGACAAAGAATTAGTCTAGCTATTCAAAGGGGGAACGCTGCCAGTATCTTCAGAACCTTGCCTACAGGGACTCCTTTTAATAATATATTTTAGTTGTTTCATTATATTTTTTAAGGTTTTTAGTTTTAGATTCAAATAATGTTATTTTAACGTTGGTAATCAATGTAGTATTTAGAAATTGAATTGTTTATCAATTAAATAGATTTTTTCAAGTTAGTTTTTTGTTTACTTAATCAAACATCGCCACTCTCAGGCGTAAAGCACTATTTTACGTAATATTTTCTCATTTTTGACATCCTTGAGTGAAATTTTGCAGAAACATTTATTAAAAAACACAAGAATGTTTTTATATCACAGAAATTATTTCGTGCACATTGTTAGTAATACTGATTTATCTTACTTTTGTGGAATAGAGAAAAGATAAAGATAGTTTCAGTTAAGATTGTAATTCTAACAAATAATAATAATAATAATTCATCAAAGTCAATGCGACAGACATACAAAGAAAGAGTTAGTTGAACAAATAAAAACATATCACTGTGTGTAATTAATCCTTAAGATTAGCTTTTTAGCTTTAAGGTAAAGTCACTAATGCTAGACACTTTAAGGAAAACACTTTGTTCATATGACAATAACTATATATTTATCAAACAAAACAATCACAGTTTTTTTTATATGAATGCCTCGTATCTTAGAAATTTATCTTAAGTAATAAAATTCCAATAGTCAATATAAGTTAAATTTTTATTTATTTTTATATATATATTTTATTATTTATTTTATTAACACTTCGTTGCATTATTGTTTTAGTCACCAATAGATAACATCACAAAAAAAGAAAATCACCTTAAGTAGACAGACAAATGCACTAATAGTTGACATACTATTTAATTAATACAGTTCGAGTTTTAAGAGCATCAGTGTGCTTGATATACTTAATTAACTTAGATATAATTTCTTATCCATCAACTTCTAAGGCCCTATCAAATTTGTACAGTCATCAGTTATAATCATATTTGGTACATCAAGGACTAGTTTCGTCATTTTTTTCTGAGGCAATATATTTGTCCAGGAATTTAAGGCCCATTTCCAGTTCTTTAATTTTTGCCATTTTTGGTAATCCCATTACATCTGTTGGTGATTCATCTGATGCACAGCACACTTCATCAGGATTCCAGGGTGAGAATCCACACTTACGAAACCCGTTTTGAAACATCTCAGGTGATAATACGTAAAGACTGTACAGCAGTTTTCCAGGCGCTCTTTAAGTTTCTGAATAGCTACATCTATGGGCTGTAAGAGATTAGTGGCATTAGGAAAGAGAGCAATTAGGATTAGATATGTGATGTGTGCCCATCCATAAAAAGTATGACAGGTTTTTGAATGCCATTGTCATTCAACCATTTATCAAATATATTGTAGATATATTCATAAAATGTCTACATCGTCATCCAACCATTGTCGGACCGTCCAATACCCCAAGTCACTGGAATAGACAAGCTCAATTCTCTTGGTATTCTTAAAAATAACCATGGGTGGTAGAACTTGACCTGTAGCATTATCACCTAAAAGAACTGTGAAACATTCTTTTTCGTCCGAGTTAACTTGCTGGTACACCGATTTTTTGCCTTTAGCTGCCAGTACCTTGTTTCCTTTCGGGTTCAAAAAAAATGCAGTCTCATCCACATTAAAAATTCGATCAGGTTCAACCAAAATATTTGTGTAATTGTTTTCTTCAAGATAGGTGCTGACTTCTTAAAACCATTTTTTTAACTGTGACATTGTGACTGAAGCTCTGGATGAAGTTAAATTTTGAGGCTGTCTAGGAATAAGCTCTGCGTGCTGTTTTATAAAACTGCTGTACCATTTTTTACCAGGCCCTCCCATCTTAAAAAGAGTTTCTAAATTCAAATCATCAACTTTTTTTTCACACTATCTTGTTAATTATCTTTACCTATTGGGAATCCTTGTTACACCATTGCTTTTGCCCACTTTACAAGCAAAGCTTCAGTATCATCTGACGTGTACCATGTTCTTCCCATTTTTCGTTTCATTGGTGTCTTACCCTTTACTTTATTCAGCAGAGTTACCCTAAGTACCCCAATTTTTTTGGCGCAGTTTACGTCGGAACTCCTCATCTATATTCTTGAATAGCGGCTTCCATATCAGCCTTAGAGTAACGAAACATCTGTCCTTTTATTAGCGGCATAATTATCAGTCTAGAACAATAGAACCAATAATTGACATCATGCATATCCCAATAATAGACACCATGTCTACCTTTAGTAAAAGTGATTTAAAATTGTTGATATCTCTACAGTAATCTTTTCATTAGGAATAGAGTTCAAAATCGTTCTGAACCTGAAATATAAGTATAATATCTTGAAACACCAATGGATGACACGCCTGTCATCTATTAGATATTTATTATTTTTGGAACTAATAGTAGACATATCATAATTTGTCAGAAAAAATAATAGCAAACACAAGACAATCACGTTTATCACTATCCCAACTTATCATTGATACGTTGACAAATGAGTAAAAAGTATTTTTTAAATAAATATCGATTCAAAACTCACCTTCAAATTTCGGCGTCCTTAAACTCAAAAATAAGAAATGGCGGAACGCGTGCTCACTCGGTTACCTGATTTACAAGGACTGAAGCCATTTGGCAATTTCGTTTAGAAGCCGTTGGGAGTTTTTGAGAACTATTCAGAGATAGTGCTAGGTGTCCTACGATATTGTAATAAGAGTCATTTTATTAAAACTGTTTTTAATACAACAATTTTTTTTCGAAGGTGTCATCCTTTAGGTCACTGTCTGGCATTAGTGACTTTACCTTAGTTAGTTATTAATATTCTGTTTTTTATTTTTATTTTCTCTAGATTAAGGTTCTATAGATTAATATAAATATTTTTTTATATAACTTCTGGTTATGCACTTCTTGCACTCATCATTTTTATTTATTGTTTTCTTTTCTTACTAGGGTTGTCTGTTAGAGATCGCTTGTTAGCGATAAGGCCGCCCGTTGCATCCCTTGTAATTTTTATGTATTGTGTTATTTGTGTTTCTTTGCAACGAAGTGTTAATAAATAAATACATATATTTTATATATATTACGTATATGTTTTCCAAGTTATTTGCAGACAGCTTTGGCTTTATAGCGTCCTGTGGTATGTGGATTTAATTGAAACGACTGGAGCGACGCCAGAGAAACGCGCTCTTTAATCTATGAGTTAAAATTAGCCATTGAAAAGTTTATCGCATACTTATATGACATCGACGGATTCCTTTCATCATGGGTTTTCCCACAGTATTTTTTTATTTATTTCTTAAAGAACACATATAATGCTTTGACATAAAATTATAATACTACTCACCCAATTTTAGAATTTACTATAAATTTTTCGCTTAGTGCGGATTGGGTATCAGAAAGCTATACAACGTTGTTTTAAATCGATCAGCCCACTACCGAGTATATCCACTATGAATAAGTACTATTAATCCGTTATAATCGCGAATATTCGAATTAGAGGTTAACGAACTCCTGCGTTGTTTTTTGGAGACAAAAATAAAAAACGATTTTGAACCTCGGGAATAAGTAATGTTAATATTGCTATGATATCAAAGTGTAATATTTCGATAAGACAATACGGCATTTTGGTATTTAATACTTTGACCATTAAAAATAAGATATTGGGGCATGTGCTTCGACACGAACGCGATTTCTTCAAGTCATCATGATGGGCAAGGTCGAGGGGAAAAGACGCGCTGGCAAAAGGAGGAAGTCATGGCTCCACAATATCAGAGAATGGACGGGAGTGGCGTAGAACAACTGATGCACTTGGCGAAGAATAAGAAGTATGACGAGCTGACCGCCAACCTCCAGTAGTGGAGAGGCACTACAAGAAGAAGAAGAACGTTGGCGTATTGGCTTCTGTGTGCGTCACTCATCGCTAAAGTCGTTTGGCTGTGCACCAACGGACTTCCTGATTAGTGCCTTTAATACAAACTCGTATGGTGAAGGGAAATATCGTGATGAAACCGGCTTGGCAGTAGAGGCAGCGTTAGTCTAATGCGTCTACTGCCTATTAGATTGACAAATCAACGTAAAACAGATAAGCAATGTCCCAGACCTGGGTGGACCATGGTAGTAGCGCATTTTTTGTTAGTTTTAACAACCTCTCAATTGAGCCATAGACGCAATTTTTATACCATAAATATACAATACAAATTCATGAAATAGTCTGTGCAAATACCAGGAAACGTGGGCGCCCAAAACCCTGAAGCATACATACAGACAGAGATGGAGAGGAGATGCAAACTCTTATTTAACAGTCAAGACTTAATAACAACAACAACAAAAATTATTTATTCATATAGGTAACATAATGTAGACTTATGAACGTCAAAAAAAAGAAATATTAAATGAATCTAATTTTACATTTACTACCAGTTCTCAAATCAAGGGCGTAGATCGGAAGAGAAGAACTGGCAATAAACTCTCCGCCACTCTTTTTAATCGCCAAGTTTTTTTTACACAATGTTTGTAAGGAGCTGCAACCATTACACCATGTCCCATATCACATCTTGAGTAATAAAGAATAATAAAATAAATTAAAAACAAAGATTAGATGTATTAAGAATATACATAGCGCAAAATCATCTACATCATAAGCACGACCCACATACACACCATCACGTACACACTCACACTTTACACCATTACACAACACAACCAATTTAGGCTTAATTAATTAAATTTAATCAGTTATTTAATTGTATTAAATACTTTGTTTGTTTGTTCCCTCTTTTAAATCTTTTTGTTATATAATGTATGATGTATTCCATCTGTGGCTATGTTCTCGGTGTATTTGTTTGCTATTATATGTATTTTGTGTTAGCTGTAGGAGTACAAAATAAATAAATAAATAAAGATTTGTCCCCTATCAGCAGGAGGCATGGTGAAATAGGAGCACGCACTTACATACTCGTGAGAACAACACGCAAATACGTAGTATAAACAATTAATGTGCGTTATATATTCGTTATTTTCTTTATTTGTAGGTAATGAAAATAGCAGTGGTTTCTTATTTATTTATTTCCTTGAAAACAGCTTTACAAATAAAACAAATGGACACAAATAATTTGTTATAAATAATGATCACTATTTAAATTAACATTCAAATAGATGAGCTCTAATATTTATTATATGACATTATGTTATAAATATAAAATTAAAATGAAACCTAAGAAATAACATAATACATCAAAATATACCTAATAACTAACCTTAAAATTTAATTATTAAAAAATATTATTAAAAGTAGTCCCTTTAGGCAAGGTTCCGAAGATACTGGCAGCGTTCCCCCTTTGAATAGCCAGACTAATTCTTTGTCCAAGGTAGCTGCCAGCTCTTCGTTCTCCTGTGATGTCGACTAACCTTTTTGATAATTCCCTAAAAAGCCTTAACACTCTAATGAGCTCTTGTATATTGAACAATAATAAAAAAGTGTGTGTGTTTTTATATACACACGTTAGAAGTTATACTTCTTTGGTGTATGGAAAAAAAATCTAAAATTCAGTAGAGAATATATTTAAAATTAATCAAAAAGATTTTATTTAAATACATAAATTATTAGTAAATACTATCACCGTCGTATATGAAATTGATTTAAAAACACCAAAGTAATATTTATTTACACTATTTAATTGTACTGTTACGAAACACGAGTTCTAAATATAAAAATACTAGAATACAGAAATTGAACATATTCCATGCCACCTAGACCTAACTTTACGATGTCGAATTTAGGTGTTGGTGTGCGCGCGCATCGTAAAAATTCACTCTCATCATTTGTCTCCATCGCGCCAAAAGTATAACTTCAAACATAGCTACAGTTAATGACCGTCGTTATTTAAGTTTCATAAACTACATTGCAAAGTTTCAATATGTAAAAACTTAATTCCAATCATGGCTCAACTCCAAAGAATAATTTGATTTCCTCTTCAGTGAAGCCCAGTATCTCATTTGACTGTTTCGTTTGTTTCTCATGCGTTGGAAACCGTCCAACAGTTTTACACAATCATTCCACTCAACTAAGCGTCTCCATAAACAGAAGCCGGCAGGTATGGATTGCACAAAAAATAATTCCCGTTTCGATGCTCCCTTTTGCCTTGTCATTGGTGTACACAGATTTTTGATCGTAATTAATAAAACTACTATCGATAACTAATAATGATAAACAAACCATATTAATAATTTAAAACATTGTTTTATTTTATAGAACAGGGGACAAACTGTGCTAACGGGCAGGCGGCTCATCTGATGTTAAGTTATATAAGCCCATTGACACTCGATGCCAGGGGGCTCGCGAGTGCGTTGCCGGCCTTTTAGGAATTGATACGCTCTTTTCTTGAAGGACCCTAAGTCGAATTGGTTCGGAAATACTTCAGTGGCTGGTTCCACAAAGTGGTGGTAGTGGTGTTGGCTGTTTTTATCAGATCGCATGTACATGTACTCATATTAAACTGTCTAAGGAAGGGGAAAGGCGGCAAGGAATTTCACTTATTTTCTGTTACAAGAAACCACGCACAAAATCTTGCAGTGCGTCGCCAGGGACGTAAACAATGTTCCTATTTTATTCTTATGTAACAGTCGCCACCACCGCCACCCATAGACACTTAGAGCCCTAAAGGGCCCGCAATTACGTTCCCAGCCATAAATTCAAAAATACAGCAATATTTATTTGAAAAAGAGTCAAATAACATCAGCCTTATATCACTAAAATACTTTGTAGAAACATACAAAGAAACAAAAAACAGCTTTCGATAGATAATTAATTTAAAAAACATCAAAATTATTACTTTTACGATAACAATTTCGGTTATTATTGTTATAATCTTGCCTTAATTTGCTTGAATGTAAATTTACAATTAATTAACCTGCTTTTTTACTAGTTGTGCTTGAATACAGATATTTTGTGTTTTATACAATATGTTTGTTAAATATAAATACTTATGTGATTAATATTAAAACGCTAAGGGAATTCTTACTTTGAAATCCGATATAGTGAATTCAAGAAACCGTCAGTCAACTGCACTATTCAATTTACCGACACGACTTGACGCCACACGCCCAATAAACATGGTACCGGAAATTCCATAACAATCCTGTACGAACGAAGATTACAATCGTAAACATCCTGACGATTCAATTAGGTCAAAGACAGTTGACAGATTTTCTATCTATAGAGAGTTACCATAATTTATTTATAAGTAATTTATATATATATATATATATGTATTATAAAAGAAAGCACTTAGAAGCCAAAGCATTACATAGGATTACGAAATAAATATTTTTTTTTATAATATAAAAAAAATAGAAGAAAATATAATAAATTAAAGAAAACTGAAATTTAACATTAAACAAACGACAATTATTACTTTATTAAGTAATATATATATAATATAAAATATTTTTTATAGAAAAACAAAAATTGTTACTTCTAAAGAAAGTCAAAGACCTCTTCAAATATTTCCTCGCATCCTTTGTGGTTAAGTGAAAAAAAAATCAACAAACTCATAATTTGTGTCATAGTCAGACAAAAACCGAAACATCGGCGAATTATCGTACGAAATAAAAATACGTTTATTTTGGAACATAAGATCATCTAGGTATCACTTATTCCACGTCATTAAATTCGAACCTGTAGGCATCCCTACTCATCGGCAAAGAAGACAGAGGGTGTAGGCCGAGAGAAAAAGCCGGCGTAAAAAACTCTTGGTACTCTTTTAAAAAAGCAAATCATCAAACTACAATATTTAAAACAAATATAGCAAATTAATTAGAAGTAGCCTGCCCAGCACTAGTCCCAGGCCCTTTTATCAACTAGATAATCAAAATGGGGCACATGAAACAATCGTGAATATCTTGTTGCATACGGGGAAGGGAATCTTAGGTAAATTAACGACAGCAAATAGGGGCCGGCTATCCGGCCATTAAAAATATGAAAAATAATAAATCTTGCTGACTCCGCCGACATTCCAATGAGTCTTTACAATTTTTTTTATTTATAAGTAATCTTTCAGATAGCATATCCACATAAAATAAAAGACTTAGACAATATACAAAGCCAAAACAGATCACAACACAAAACAAAAAAAAAACAAATGGCAGTGATGTGTTACAAAGAATAAGCAAGCTTAAATGGAGTAAGGATCTAATAGAGTGGTATCTGAGGAACGGGAAAAGAAAATGAGGAGGTCAAATTAAAAGATGGGACGATGATCTACCAAAATGTAATATATATTATTTATTAAAAGGTATATAGGGACCCGCACAGTTCGCGTTTATTTATTTATCCTTTATCGCCTCATACAAAAACACACATAACAAAAATAAAAAAACAGTTACAAAAGATATAAGGCAAAGGGCGGCCTTATCGCTTACAAGCGATTTCTTCCAGGCAACCCTAATGAGAAACAACGATAAAGAAACACCAACAGAGGGTAGAGTACAAAAGTAAATAAATAATTTAATCAGGTTATCACAACTTTCCCTATCAATGGGACATGCGTTAGATCGATTTTGCCATGTTCAATACATATACTTTTGTATAAGTCACAGTTGATTAAAGAACAATAAATAATCACTCTAAATAAGTGTTTAACTACTTAGCTACAGGCGATTAATACCCCAATACTGTGCAAAATAAAAAACGAATTTCTTGGGTATAACTTAAAGTTGATTGAATAGTACTTACCTATCGTCTTTTAAATCTCATCTAAATAAACATTTCCTAACTTTGCTAATTTTGCTTTGCTAACGTGACCAGTGTAATTCTTGTATCTCCTCTTCTTTTGTATTACATCGCTATTAGCTATTCTTGAATCCTTAAGATTAGCTTTCTAGTTTTAGTTAGTTATTAATATTGTTTTATAAATTTTAATATTTTTTTTCTCTCTAGATTAAGGTTCCTTAGATTATTGACGTTAACGAATGACGAACGACGAAAACTTCTGGTTATGCACTTCTTGCACTCATCATTTTTATTTATTGTTTTCTTTTCTTACTAGGGTTGCCTGGAAGAGATCGCTTGTTAGCGATAAGGCCGCCTGTTGCATCCTTTGAATTTTTTATGTAATGTGTTATTGTATTTCTTTGCAACGAAGTGTTAATAAATAAAATATATAAATAAATAAGCAGACTTACTTTAAATAAGTGCTCAACTACTGAGCTTCAGGCGATTAATATCCCAATACTCTGCCGAATAGGACGTTAATATCTCGAGTGTATGTTAACGTTGATTTATAGCAAATTTTCTCAAGATACTACAATTTTCCTACGTGAAAATGTGAAAATTCAAAAGCTCCTTTAAAATTATTGCGGGTAACAATAAAGTTGATTTATAGCGACTATCTCGTGTAAGTATGACCTAGTATCGCAATTTAATATCTAATTGTATCGTATTCATGCTAATATCATATTAAATTAAATAAATCAGTGGCGATACCACTTTTTTATGCCTTTGCCTCAGAGATCTGTTGCTTAGATCAGGTGCTCAGCCTCCTATATCTGACACACCATTGACTTTTGGAGTCCAAGGCAAGTTTTCTCACGATTTCCTTATAATAAGAATATTAAATGGGCAGGTAGATACTCTATTGGTGCGCAGCCTCCGGTGTGATAGTGGATCGCTAAACCCACTAGGCTAACACTGCTATAAAAAATGCCAACGTAAAAAGGTACGTACATTCTACGGTTTCGATATTTGTAATGTGAGATACATGTATACTAACAATACAATAATAGACCTATATAATAATTTTATACTGGGAGTACATCGTCTTTCCATATAATTATTTAACTAATGTATACAAATGTGGAGTTTTTTGCCCAGTCTTTTCCACACGAAACTACCTATTAGAAGGGGAAACTAGAATCATCTTTATATTTTATTTAACCTTAAAAAGTGCCATTTTAGGTGGTCAAATTGGAATTAATGATTTGATTTGATGACTAATAATGGCTTTAGGATAACAAAAACTAAACACACAATTTACGTATTCAGGACAAAACTAATTTAAATACAGATACTCAGAGACGTGTGATACTTTGTCAAACTGATGGTAGTGCCACAAGCGATTAACGTGTCTGGCGGCGGTGACGCACTAATCAGCCCTTCGCTCCGACATATAGAACCTCGGAATGGTTAAACAATTAGATTTATGGCTTTTGGCCACCCCGTCTGTCATTAGAGAAACCGCAGCAGTACTGGGGATATCAACACATAATGCTCTCTAATGTTTAATTTAATATATAAACAAAAATAGCCTTTATTCGAGAAATTTGTTCGCATTACTCCAAAACAAAAGTAAGTAAAGATCTGAAAAATAAACGTATTAATATTTTGTAGGAATCCTCAAAAATGCATTTCGTTTTCAAGCATAGACAATGTGTGGTTAATATGTGTCAAAAAGTAAGTGACGTGACCACCAAATAAAAAAAGCAATCCCTCATAAGGCTTACGTACTTAATACTTGAACGGCTCCTGAGATCATGTCACGTTGAGCATTAGCATCTGTTCATAAGTATGATCGACTGTCTGAACATCTACAGGCCGCAAGTTAAACTGCGCCGTTTAGTTAAAAAGCTAGGCTTTTAATTGAACAGCTAAGACTGAGACATATACACACGTAGGCCTCCCATTAGAGCCTCCACTCTTCTCGGAATCTAGATTTACGTAGCCCGTACGTAGCGTAGATTACGTACATACATTAAAATAAAATATTAAATACGTTTATTAAGGAACACATGATAGACAGGTATCACTTATTCCACGTCATTAAATTTGAACCTGTCGGCATCCCAACTCATCGGCAAAGAAGACAGAGGGTGTAGACCGAGAGAAAAAGCTGGCGTAAAATCTCTCGGTACTCTTTTAGCACCAGCTCTACGTATCATCTCCCCATATTTTTATTTGTCTTCCTGGTTTTCTTCCTACGCTATTCCCTCGTATTAGTCAATTTATCCTTGTCACTTTTCAATACTATTTGGACATAATCTTAGTTCGTTCATGTTTACCAGTGAGTGACTAGATTTCACATTCGGAAATCAGGCACGGTATTATAAATACGCAATCTTTATTAAATATTAATTAAAATAAATATTCACAATACAACCTAAACGCTAGTGTAAATTAAAAGTGGATATGCTTGAGGCACAATTCAGCTAATAAATACATAATAAATAATAACAAACAGTTATTAACTTCAACAACATAATTATTATCGCATCCATAAATAAAATATCAATAAATTAAAATATGCAAATGGCGGTCAAGCTCCTAAACCGTTATGGTAATTCCGACGAAATAATGCGTACATATATTTTAAAGAGGTAAAATAAAACGGCCGAACTTACGAACACTCTATTGATGGATTTAGAGAGAAAATTCGAGCTGTGATGTCTGGATTTTTTTTGGGTTGTAGGAGGTAAACAGGCTCACATGATGTTAAGTGATAGCGCCGCCCATGGACACTGACATTTCCAGACGGCAGGCAAGTCCGTTGTCGGCCTTTTAAATGTAGTCTGTTCGCGATAAACTCCACTTCTGCACCGAATTTATCGTTTTTGGTTACCAAATTCATGATATTAAAGTACATACAGTCGAAATCTGTTATAACGACATCCAAGAATCTACTCACATTTGGTCTTAATAACCGATAGTCATAACAGCCGATGACGTTATTAAGAACCTGATACAATATAATTCAGGAGGAACCTTTGATTTTGGTAAATACAACCGTATGTTGTTCTAAACGATGTCGTAGCAAACGGTTTTGACTGTACATATTTAATTTAGCATTCCTCCGATTTACTTTGGAAATCCAACTACATACTGCATGCTGCTAGCCCCAAAAATCAAAACACGCGAAATCTTTTTAATTTTGGGGTTAACAGCATATGACACACACAAATATCGTGGCAATGGGTAAAAAAATCAAAATCATTTATGTACCATTCAGAGATTACAAGTGCCCAATCCTTACCTCTTTATCTCTTTATAACAATGCTTCATGGTTTCACAAGCTAGATACAGACTCGTGGTGGAAAGACTACTGGTAATCATAAAAGTTTTACTAAGTTTTCTTTGTTTTTCATGACTTTTTACTTTACAACTACTTTTAATATATTTTCGTTGTAAATTCGTAACATTATTCATGTAGACATCTTATAAATACTCTACAGTTATTGAAAATACATGATTTCAAAAAAAAATTTACTACTTAGCTGAAATATTTGTTTTTCAATCCAGGAATTTTTAGCTTGATTAGTATTAAATGTTAAGAATAAAATCAAAAATTCAAAATGCTAAATTAATTTATAGAAGAACAATTTGTAGAAAATTCAGTGGCTTATAACGTCGTAAAACACAATATTTGTCGTTGTTTTGTTTTGTGGTAGCAAAATAATTTATGTTTTGGAGTTCCGACAGCCTAGCTCAGCCCGAATGGGGTTTTCCAAGGACTAGTGTTTCTCTTCCGAGCACGGATCTAGGCTTGGACTGCCCCTGGGTGGTCAATCGCCTGAAGCGCTACCAAGAAATCAACAGTTAATCTCATGGAAAATCAGAAATTGAGAATACATATACTCTTCTGTTATCTTCCTTTATGGAAATCCCTGACAAATTTCCTATATTTTATTAATTAACAACGAAACATTCTTTCTAAAGTTTATTGGCTATCAATTCCAATAAAACGCAGTCAAAGACACGGGCTCGTCGTGTATAAACGGTTTTATGGCTCAATTTAGTTGGGTCGGTCGGTTACCTGCGCACACGCAAGCCGGTTTGTACTGATACACCCCGCACCTCGCCTTGCGCAGACAACTGGAACGGCATGCCTATTACTGATCTTTTAATAACAAGCGTCGTCGCAAAATTGTACGATTTTGGAATATTAACACGATTACTTAACAGCTGTAAAGTAGTTCGGTATTATATTCAATAGATATATAGATTTAGAAGAGCGGGTTATACTACGCTTTAACTTTCGAAGCAATTAAGGCCGGCAACGCACTCGCGAGCCCTCTGGCAATGAGAGTGTCCATGGACGGCGGTATCACTTAACATGAAGTGTGCCTTTCGTTTGCTGCCTATTTCATAAAAATAAACATGATCGCTTATTAATCCTATAAATTTTGATCGAATAATATCAACATTTAATATCTGTACTGTTCTGGGTGAATTCACAATTATACAGTAATAAGTTATAAAAAGTTTTAGGTTTTAAGTTCTGTTTATATTGTGTTTAGTTTCAATTTTATGTTAATACCTTTTTATTGTATTAGTTAAGTTATAATAAAATATAATATAAGGAAAATAAATAAATAAATCGTTGCATAAACACATGCGGTCGTATTAAAATCGCGTAAACTTTATCGGAATTATACAACGGTGTTTTTGCTTTCTTAGGAATCGACGCATCCTTTGTTATAAGATACAGAACATATATCCTTTGCACTTCGATTTGTAAAGAAATCTGTAAGGAATGTAATTATAATATGTTGGAGACACTGTTAAAATATCAATAATGCATCATTCATAGCTAAGGTGTGTGAATGTTTGATTTAACGCGAATTTTCTATTACTGGTTCGGAATATTTTTTGTTAGATTTATAGAGAAACTATTTATTACTACTACCGAATTGGCTAGTGGTGATTGATATAAAGGCAAAAGTAAGTAAGAAAGAAAGCGCTTAGGAGGCTAACCTACTTGGCTGGCTTAAAAACAAAAAAAAAACACTATCTATCCTTCCAAAACTGAGCTTCACCAAGTTGAAATGCCCACTGAAGTGTTTCAGAACCGACTCGACGTCCTTTAAAAAAAACGTACCAATTCTTAAACGGCCGGCTCTCGTTAGCCATCTGGTATTGTGAGTGTCCATGGGCGCTATCACTTCAGGTGAGCCTCCTGCCCGTTTGCCCCTGTTCCATAAAATAGACAATCAAGTAGATTCAGACTTTTGTCTACTTCTATGAAAACTACCGATTTTAATTTATGATAAATCATAATAATTTATTTTATTTATAACACAAATACATAGTATTTATAATTCCTAAATAATAATAATGATAATTAAAAACGGGTTTTATAATTTATTTATTTATTTACTCATCCGTATTCCTACTACTCATTAAACAATATTTTATCTATCTAATGATTGGTAACTAGTGTTATAATCTGAGGGTATACGATACAGGAGTCAAAGAAATACTTTGTATTAGACCGAGGAATTTGACTCGATATTTGATTTTCTTCATGATTTTTTTAAGTACCAATATTAGAGTGTACCGTAGGCAAGCCTAATATTTTTTTTCTTAAAGTTACATCATTTAATAACCTATTTAATGAGCTATTCAAATATATAGCAGACGTGTCAACGTTAAGAATTTTTATTACGTTAATGATGCCAAATTGTCGTCAGATGTCCGAGAAGAATTCGGAAGGCATTCCCAGTCAGAAATTAAATATTATACTGACATGGAAATTTCCTAAATGGGAATTCATTTAGCCTATTTTCGTGATAGTCAAAATGCTGAAGAGACTAAAATGCAATTAAAAATATATATTTCTTTGGACACGTAGCGAATCAGATAGCTTGATTATCGTCGCAAGGTGGAAAGGAAAATACCGCGGAGCAGGTCACCAACCAGCTTGTATAAAAAAACGATTATAAAGAATATAAGGTTATTTTAAAATAAAAGATACAGGAATCACTATTTCCACGTCATTAAAGTCACAAAGGGCGTATAAATAGCAAATCATCAAACAATACTTATTTTCAAACAAATATTGAAAATTAATTAGAAGCAATCGTCCCAGGCCTCTTTGTCAAATATACAATCGTTAACTTTATAGTAAGCCTTTTTAAATAGCTTTATTTAATTTCTAAAATTTATCAAAACGAAGAGATAATATAATACAAAAGAAGCCTCTGGGATTTTATTAAAGGAAAGTATCCCTTTTCCCATAAAATAATTATTAACTTTTACAGAAAACCACTTTTTTAACGGATTTAAGTTATCTATTATTGTAAACTTATAATTATTTAAACATAATTTTAAATTTAACCGACGTTTCGCGTGCTTTACAGCGTGCGTGGTCACGGTGACTGAAGACAAAAGGTGTTAAATGTCAAAAAAGTGTCACAGCTGTAGAAAATGTTGTATTATCTGTATTTATTTCCCCGGAGTTGGTATCGACTAAAAGATGCAGTAGAATTATTAACTTCTTTTTTTATTCTCACGTGTCTCCCCATAACAGCTGCGGTAAAAACAGCTATAGCAGAAACAGGGTGGAGAGATGGGCCAAGAAGAGGCAGCGGGCAATTTACAGTGACAATACCTTCAATGAAGAATACGACTCGAAGACTTTGGAATTGCTTTATTTTTTTATTTCTTAATCCTACCTACAATATATATAATACATAAATATATACAAACAAGTACACTAAAAATATTTTTATATAGCCAAAGGTGGAATACAAAATGGTTAAAACATTTACAAAAAAAAAAAGAAAACAAAAACCATTCAATACAATTCAAGTATTACAATACAAGTCAATTACAATACAATACAAGTACAATTCAACCATTCATTCATATTGCCAACTAATACCTTAATTTGGATATGTTGTGTAGTGTATAAGTGTACATGAAGGTGTGTTTGTATGGTATGCTCATGATGCAGGTGATTTTGCGCTATGAATATTCTTAATACTCTTTTTAACCATATTCCGCGACGGCTTAATCAAGTCAAGGCTTAAATATTGGTCGTAATTTGTCCGGGCGAT